>CM036999.1:622500688-623788873 GCA_020854095.1 Dasyurus viverrinus | reverse complement strand
TTTCCTCGCCAAAAAAAAAAAAAAAAAAAATACTGGAATGATTTCTATAGCTGAGGCACACACACAAAAAAAATTTAACTGACCTTCCTGGGTCACAAAGATATTAAGTGTCGGAGGCTGAATTTGAACTCGGATCTTGAATCCAGAGCCTGCTCCAACCAGTATACCTGCAAAAGGTATTTAAACAGGGGGTGCATCCTCTTTTAAAGAGAAAAAGAAAAATTGTCACTTCCGTTTCTTACCCAAGGGCCCTGCTTCCTGTTACCCAAAATTCCTCTATGTTCTTTCTGGGTCAAGGAGTTCGAGGGGAAATAATAGACACATGCACACAGCCCTGTGCTGCACACACAGGCACACACATGTCCTTCCTGGGCTCTCTTGGACTCCCCCTGGGCCGATGCTGCTCAGCCTTGTGGATGGACTGCACGCACCTGGAACGAGGTTCTCTGGCTACCCAGAGCCATCCCTCTGCCTCCAAGCTACCCTAGCTGAAGGTCTTTCTACTGTACAGGCTGACCTGGGGGTGGGGGAGGATAAGGATGTCAAATTGGCAGAGGAGGAGGGGACTTTGTCTTTGCCTTCTCTTCCTCGGCTGGATTCTGGCCCATCCAGAATTAGAGGGTGACGTCTTAAAGCCTTTCCTTGATCCTCCCTTGGGAGAGATTCCACTACCAGAGAGGATAACAGTCTGGGAAAAGGGGGTCTGAAAAGAGGATTTGAACCCTCTTTAACTCCTCACTGTCAGAAGGGGCTTGAAATCCCAGATGGGATGAGAGCAGGCCGAGCCTAATAACCTCTGACGTGGATACTATGAGATGTGTGAATCAGGTAATGGTGACTCAAAGGTAAAGAACTTTCCATGTGCTGGGGAGCCTGCACAAGGTAGTCACAGGGGCAGGGAGCAGCCCCAGGGTCAGGACTAGGAGGGAGGCCTGCTCTAGACAAGTCTAACAGACATCAGGAGGTCAGACTGATAAGATAAGGGCAGGGTAATGGAAAGGGCTGCAGGATGGATCAGTCTCTCCCTCAGACGTACCTGGAATCTACAGGTGCACAGCTGCCTTCCGGAAGACAGAGCTTCACCCCAAAGAAAGGAGGCCGAGAGAAGCCAATACAATCCCAGCTCCTAATTCCTGTTTTCAAGCAGCTTCATCTAGTTTAGCTCTAGAGAGTCCCAGATTGGGGCATTTCTACCAACCATCCTCGGGGTCATGCTCCTCCCCGATTCTCCTCCACTTAGGGGAAAGCTTTGACCATTGGACTGAACCCTTTTCTCCCCCATGGGCCTCCTGCCAAGCTTCCATATTCCATTCAGGAATAGAATTCCAGCTGGGGCCACATCCACAGATCTCTTCAGGCTCCTTCCTTATCCCTCAATCCCTTACTCTGCTCCGGTCTCAGATTATCAGAAAAATTGTCTGGCCTTCTTCTAGTTGGGCCCTGCCCCCCTCACCTTTTCCCTCATAGGGACATGCCCACTCTACATCCTTCCTGTTTCTCCCAGGCATTATCCCTTTCCCCCATGGCCACTTGATGCCCTCAGGATTTCGTCTCTGACCTCTTATACCCTGAACCCTAGACTTGTCCACTCCAACTTAACTGTCTTCCAGTTTTGACCTCTCTCCATTCTTGAGACACATGTCACCCCTAACACTGAGGAAACTCCTTCACTATGTTGGTAAAGACGTAGCCATCCTTCTGGAGCTTATCTCACAAAGGGCAGGGAAGGGGATCTGACTGGGCAGTGGAGCCTTAGGACACACATTGATACTCATCCAGGTACTAGAGCAGAGGGGAATTAGATTTTGATTCTTGTGAGCTGAATCGGAGAGAGGGCAACTTTGGGGATGAAAATGAAGTGAAAAAAGTCAATATATATGTGTGTATGTATATATATATATATATGTTTATAAATATGTACATATATACATATAGTAGTTGTTTATTCATTTTTGAAGAGGACCACTGGGTGAGAGCTTAACTTGTGGGTCAATTGGATTTAATTGAGGCTTAGTTCTCAATCTCTCTTCCAAAGTCACGGAAGCCCGCTGGCACGACAAAAAAAGGGAGGACTGAGATGGCCCTGGATGCAGCGGATGACCTAGAATCTTGTGCCCATCAAGCGCAAAGCACTTCCCAGTGCCCCTTTAGCCACTTTCAGGGACATAGGAACAAATTATTATCTGCCCATTCCAGCAGCAGTCTTCACATGCTTGGTATGGCCATCCCCATAATTCACAATCAATCTGATTTAGACCAAGAGCTTCCTGTGTGTGGCCAGTGTGCACACGACAGCTTCTCAGAGCCATAGGGGAAAGTCAGGTGAACCAAACCAAGTGTGGATGAGCACCCTTGAAAGGGGCTCAGTAAGCCCTGACACCAGAGGCCCTTGTTCTGCTGCAAATCTCATTCTCCCTGCTTACATATTGCCCATTACACTTGGTTACCAAACAGTTTTCAGAGGAATCTTATACAAAGATTTTCCCCCCACTTGACCACTTCCCTTTCTTAGATCCAGGAGTGTTTCCTGTTCATAAGATTTGCTGTGGCGGGAGGCCAGTTGGGCAGAGCCTTCCAGGAAAGGCTGGGGCCACTGAGGTGTCCCTCTTCGACTTCCTATGTGTCCAACTTTTCTAAGAAACTCAGTCATGGACTCATCCTCCTATCACCTGGAAAGGATTTAGCTCAGATCATTATATCCTAGAACTTGCTAGAAGGTGCTTGCAGGAACCAGGTAGGCCAGAGCCAGGATGGCACACAGGCTAGATGAAAACTGATTTTCATTTTTTTTGCTGAGATAATTGCGGTTAAGTGACTTGCCCAGGGTCACACAGGCAGACAACTGGTCTTTTAAGAGTAAAAGCCACCTCCATGGCCTTTCTCCTGACTCAGACCCAGTTCTCTAGCTCCCACCCAGAGGCTCTGTTCTCCTGACCAAAGAGAGTTCTCTACCCGCAACCAAAGACAGATCCCCCAGCTGCTGTTCTCTGACCATCTTGATGTCTTGCCATTACTGCAGGCCCAGAAGGTTAAAACATGCACTACATTGCTGACTAATTTGACACAGTAGTAGGGCCATAATAGGTGCAGAAAGTGCATGTTTGGAGAACATGTCTGGCTTCATTTGATGCTATATTTGCTGTTAAATAAACATACTGGATATTTCCTACAATACTTTGCTTCCCCCTGCCATTCATCTCTCTGAGCATTCTTAGAGGGATTCTTAACCCATCAGCAGGCTACTGGCTGTGGTCCTTCAATGTCCAGGCTGCCCCTGGGGGAGGGTGCTCATCGCCTCCATGCTGAAAAAGGAGGGAGTCTGTAAAAGGCCAAAATTCTGAGCAGATGCTTCATTTTCTCCACATCTCCTCCAACTTTTGTCATCCTTCTTTTTGTCCTGTTAGATAATCTAATAGGTATGAAGTAGTACCTTAGAGTGGTTTTAAATTGCATTTCTCCCATCAAGAATGAGTTAGAACATTTTTTTCATATGCATATATTTCATATATATATTAAAAATCTATGATAGATTTGATTACTTCATCTGGAAACTATTCATATATTTTGATCATTTATCAATTGGGGAATGGCTCTTATTTTTTTATAATTTTAACTCAGTTCTCTGTATGTTTGAGAATATGCTTGGAAAATGGCCCTTCCCACTATTCTGTGCTGGCTCTATCTGTTGGTGTATACAGAGAATTGCAGGAGGGATGAGAGGGTGGAGTAAGACAAGCCACAGTTACTCTTGGGCAGGAGACAAAGAGAAGAGGTCATGGAGATTCCTGTGTCCATTCCTCTCACTTTGACCAAGAATAAAGACCAGGGACTTTTGCTTGTCCTAACTCCAGCTGATTCTAAAGTAGCCACGATGCTAACTCAGTCTTCACAGGAGTCAATACTCACCAACCAAAGATTGTGTGGAACAAAATGGAACAGATTTATCCCAAGTTTTTTGGTATTCTCTTATCAGTGGATGCAGTCTATTCATATATTTTTACAATAAATCAATCTTCAGGCCTGTTCTTGTGATGGAGAGAATTATCTGCACCCAGAAAGAGGACCGAGTGTAGATCACAATATAGTATTTTCACTCTTTTAGTTGTTTGTTTGAATTTTGTTTTCGTTATCATTTTTTTTCTTTTTGATCTGATTTTTCTTATATAGATGATATTTGTGGAAATATGTATAGAAGAATTGCACATGTTTAACATATATTTGATGATTTGCCATCTAGGGAGGGAATGGGGAAAAGGGAGGGAGAAAAAAATCGGAACGCAAGGTTTTGCAAGGGTGAATGTTAAAAATTATCTATGCATGTGTTTTGAAAATAAAAAGCTTTAAAATAAAAAACCATCTCAATCTTGTTTCAGTGGGAAATAAAGTACAGGGCAGTCTAGGGATCCTTGAAGATGGTAGGAAAGTAACAAGAACAAAAGACGACAATGAGACCAGAAGGAGATATGAGGAAAGTTACTGATTTAGGTGTATGGATCAGTCAGCCAATAGACGACTATTAGACATCTGCTATGGGCCAGCATCTGCTGAGTGTTGAAAGGCAAAAGATCCATCTGATGGAGGACACAACATGGACACAAGGAGATTCATACAGACAGGAAAAATTGGAAATAATTACCAGAGGGAAGGTGCAAGACTTAGAAGACAACGGTATATGGAAGGACTTGCGTCCTCGGCTCAGGCCTTTGACACCTGGCTGAACTCTTTTAAACACAGAGCTGTACACACAGCACCTTGGATGCCACCTGACGTCTTTCTTTAATTTTCAATTAAATTCATTTTTTCAAAGGCAGATCCTCCTCTTCTTCCTATATTCCTTTCCATTCCCTCCCCCACCCTTTTCATCACTTACATTGAAAAGTTACGAGAAACAATTCTCCATTACAAAAATCATGTATAGTTAAACAAAATAAATTCTACATTAGGAACACGCACACACAGCATACAATATAAACAACAAACTTGACCCCAAAGAAGAGGCATGAGAAGACTCCTTTAGTAGAGACTGGGATCCATAGGTGCGGATGCTTCAGAGAAAAATTCTATTTTTCTGAAGGCGTTGATCAATTTTGCCATTTTTTTCTTTTTCTTTTAAAAAATTATTAAAAGGAATAGATCTGGAAAATGAAAAGAAAAGATGCAAAGGGAAATCAAAATAATTTTAAAAACAAAAAAATTGATAAAAACCTATGGATTTTATTTTTTTTAATTTTATATAACATTTTATTTTACATTTATTTGCATATGTAAGTACACAAAAAAAGGCATAAAACATTATGAGATTTCAGAGAGATAGAAAACTTCAGTCTTCAGGTGTCAAGTAAGAAAAGCTTCATGGAAAAGAGAATATTGCAAAACTCACCCATATTTTTTAATAGTAAAAAATGAAGAAGTTAGGGAGTTTACCCATGCAGAAAAGCATCTCAGACTTTGGCCTTCCTGTGACTTCCCCTTCTTTTTTAAAGTATCTGAGTATGTATAATCTCATTTGTGATGTGATGTTTCAAGTATTTCAGCACCATCTGTTGGGGTGTTGTTGTTGTTTTTTTTTTTTTTTTTAATACAGAATTAGCTTTATTCTTACAACCACCTGGTGGGTGCTGTGTTAGCAGGGTAGAGACATCCCTTCGCCCTCATAATAACCCTGCTTAGCTGGTGATATCTGATGATATCAGACCATACATTGTAATCTAGCTGTAGACTAGGTAACAGCCTGAGGTCTCTGAGTTACAGTAATTGATACTGCAGAAAGCAGAATCTCCTAGCATGGTCAGAGAAGCTTGCCATCCCACCTTTTGTTATTCCTTCAATGGCGCATTCATTTTGAAATCTCATTAGTGTGACTTGAGATAAAACCTGAGAGTTTTTCTGAGAGATCTTCTGAAATAATTCTGACTTTAAGGGACATTTTAGAAGATAACTTTCATCAAACATAAAGATTGAAAAAGATGTCCAACTTTTTTTTGGAAGTTGTCTTTCCTTCCTTTGATACTTATTTTTTGTGTTGTGAGACTTGTTAAAGTAGCCTTAAGCCAAAAAAGTTCCTAAAATCTATATTCTTGTTTGCTTTCCTATCAGATTTTTTTTTAAAATAGCCTTTTATTTACAGATTATATGCATGGATAACTCTACAGCATTAACAATTGCCAACTCTCTTGTTCCAATTTTTCACCTCCCGCCCCCCACCCCTTCCCCTAGATGGCAGGATGACCAGTAGGTGTTAAATACATTAAAATATAAATTAGATACACAATAAGTATTCATGACCAAAACATTATTTTGCTGTATAAAAAGAATCCGACTCTGAAATATGGTGCAATTAGCTTGTGGAGGAAATCAAATATGTCGGTGGGCATAAATATAGAGATTGGGAATTTAATGTATTGGTTTTTCGTCATCTCCCAAAGTTCTTTCTCTGGGCGTAGCTGGTTCAGTTCATTACTGCTCCATTGGAAATGATTTGGTTGATCTTGTTGCTGAGGATGGCCAGGTCCATCAGAACTGGTCATCATATAGTATTGTTGTTGAAGTATATAATGTTCTCCTGGTCCTGCTCATTTCACTCAGCATCAGTTCGTGTAAGTCTCTCCAGGCCTTTCTGAAATCATCCTGTTGGTCATTTCTTACAGAACAGTAATATTCCATAGTATTCATATACCACAGTTTGTTCAGCCATTCTCCAACTGATGGACATCCATTCAGTTTCCAGTTTCTAGCCACTACAAAAAGGGCTGCCACAAACATTCGTGCACATACAGGTCCCTTTCCCTTCTTTATAATCTCTTTGGGATATAAGCCCAGTAGTAACACTGCTGGATCAAAGGGTATGCACAGTTTAATAACTTTTTGAGCATAATTCCAAACTATTCTCCAAAATGGTTGGATTTGTTCACAACTCCACCAACAATGCATCAATGTCCCAAAAACCTATGGATTTTAAAGGAAGGAGCTGTCCTTCTTATGGAGAGCAGGTTTCTATAATTCTCCATGATCACATTTCTATACATGGTCCTCTGGCCAAGGTCCGGCAGCTTCTACTCTTCCCAGATGATGGCATTAGCCGCTTCCTTGAATGTCACCAATTCCTAAAACATCACAAAATTATATTCCCTTTAACCTCAAAAAAATTACATTCATCTTCATTCATTTTTCTCTATCTTTATCTAAATCTGCAAGTAGATGGCACAGTGGATAGAATGCCAGGCCTCTAATTAAGACATTGTTCTGAATTCAAATCCTGCCACAGATATTTTCTAGCTGTATGAACCTAGACAAGTCACTTAACTGTTATCTCCAAAGGAAAAGGCAAATGACTCCAGTATCTTTGCCAAGAAAACCCAAATGGGGTCATCGAGAGCAGGACATGACTCTAAAACACTATAACAACAACTAAATCTGACTGCGATCTTTCAAGGATGTTATGGTCATATTAAAAACTGAAAGGGTGTTTAATATTCATCACCTATAAATTCAACATCCTATCAAGTGTAAGGCCTCAATTTCTATTATGGAATTGGTCTGGATTGTCTCATTATTGAAAAGAGCCATGTCCATCAGAGTTGATCATTACATAATCTTGTTATTGCTGTGAACAATAATCTGGTCTTTCTCATTTCACTCAGCGTCAGTTCATGTAAGTCTCTCCAGGCCTCTCTGAAATCATCCTGCTGATGGTTTCTTATAGAACAATCATATTCCATAACATTTATATACCATAATTTATTCACTCTTTCTCCATCTGAAGGGCATCCAGTTCCTTGCCACTACAGAAAGAGCTGCCACAAACATTTTTGCACACGAGGGTTCTTTCTCCTTTTATATGATCTGTTGGCTGGATCAAAAGATATGCACATTTTGATAGCCCTTTGGGCATAGCTCCAAATTGCTCTCCAGAATGGTGGGATCAGTTCACAACTCCACCAACAATGTGTCAGTGTCCTAATATTCCACATCCTCTTCAACATTTAACATTATCTTTTCCTGTCATCTTAGCCAATCTGAGAGGTATGTAGTGGTACCTTAGAGTTGTCTTAATTTGTAGTTCTCTAATCAATAGAATTCGAACAATTTTAAGTGCTTCTTCCCTACACTAGTACTATACCAGCATATATTATTCACTTAAAAGTCACCGGTGAGATTTATTTCTTCATTTTGTTTTTGTAGGCGATTGGGGTTAAGTGACTTGCCCAGGATCACACAACCAGGAAATGTCTGAGGCTCCTCATGTTTATTGCACTGAAGAAATGAGGCAGTATTATATACACTTGCCCTTATCGATGGAATTTGCTGTGTGAGGAAAAAGAGAGGGACATGGCAGCCTCAAGATTGTTCTTTAGTTCTGTTTGATTTATATATATATATATATATATATATTTATAATTTATATATATTTATATAATTATATATATAAAATCATGGAGACAAGCTTACCAGGAGCCCCCAGATATCACAGCCAAACTCAATAATATATATGTGGGGGAAAATGCTAAGTGGGGAAACTAAGTCAAGCCTTATACCTGTCCTTTGGCAAGGCCGTTTCCTCATCTTTCCCAGACTCTCATCCATTTATCACAGTCCTCGGACAGCAGGAGCACACGGCATTTCCCTTGAGGAGTGGACTAGTGAGCTCTTATAAAAAAGATCAGACACGTACCTGAAATGAAAACTTACAAGAGAGGCCGACGAAAGGCCCAAGAAAGTGCCTCAAACAGCAATTTCACTAATTATAGTTTGGGGCCGTTACTGTTATTTCTCGGCTCTTACTAAGTAGCAAAAATGTCGCTTCGCTATCTCCTGACCAATGATGCAACATCATGATTTTCCACACGATCTTCTTTCTCTCGCTTGTAAATTTCACAACTCTGACCCGGGACTCGGACTCTAGAATTTCCCAAGTTACTGTCAAAAGGGGTGATTAGATCTTATGACTCAGACTGAAGAGAAACCTCCCAGCCCAGATGTTCTTAAAGGATGTGGCTGTTCTTTGATCCACAAAACCTCATTGTTTTTATTTTCTAACCTAAAATGCATTAAACAGTAATATTGTCTAACGGGTACATTTGTGATCTAATAATGTTTAGATTAAAAGGGGGGACAGGAACTCAAGCCTGAGGGTGAGAAGGGATGGAAGAGGGAAAAGTGGGGGAGGGGGAAGGGGGAAAAGGGGGAAAAAGGGAACATAGAAGGGGAGAGTTGGAAGAGCCTGAGCTTCTGCTGGGGAGGGGCTGAGTGCTAGAGAAGGGGGGAGAGGGATGACCAGCCCAGGGGATGTGGCTCAGGTGGAATTGGAGCCTTGGGCTGCAGTCTGGAAAAGGAAGGGGGGGGAAAGGGGACCATTGAAGTGACCACAGGAGTCCATGTAATGAAGGCAGGGCTTGGGGATGTGGGCGGGGCCTGAGGGGCTGGTCCTGAGTGTGACTGGAGGAAAGGGGCTCTGCTGGAGGCCTCTGGGGCTGGGCAGGGGGGCTTGGATGATTGGGGGATCCTCCGGGAGAGGGCTGGCTATTCACGGTCAGATTGCTTTTCGTTCTTCCCCTACATCAGAGATTTCCCTGCCTTCTCGCCCTGGAGCTGAGATCTCTCTGCCTTTTGGGAACCAGCTTTGCCCGGGCGGGTCTGAGGCAGGTCTGAGCAGGGACCATCCGTCCAGGCTGCCTTTTCCCCGACCTCAGATTCCCCATCTGTCCTCTTCCAGAGGGGACCCAGGTGTGCGAGGAGCAGACTCCCACCTGAGCCTGGCTCCCGGCGCTGCTTCCTGCCCGTTACTTTGCCTGTGCCCCCATTACGAAGTCGGAGGGCCAGAGTTCCCGGGGAGCCATCCCCACCTTTACCTTGGGGTTTCAGATGCCCAAACTCCACACCTCACCTATGACCCCAGATGGAGGGAGAGCTGAGTCAGGTCTCTGCTTTCAGCCCACCTGGGATCCCAAAGCCCCTTCTGCCTCCTGGCCTCTGAAGGAGGCTGGGGATGTGGGGGGGGGGGGGGGACATGAGACCAAGGGACAAGAGACAAGTCCTCTTCTGTTCAGATCCAGGTCACTTCCAGGCCTGCCCCTCCCTGCTGCCCTCCTGGGGTGCAGCCCCTCCCCTGAGGGCAGGGTCATTGTACCTGCTCTGAGAGCTCTCTCATTCTGGACAAGTCACCATCCAGCCTAAAAAGGGAAAGTGAAGACAGTGTCTCCCTGGATATGGGGGTAGACCGAGGCAGGGGCGGAGTCAGGGTGCTGAGAGCGGGAAGAGGACTATGGATCTGGTTCTGACGGGGTGGGGGAGGCAGGGGGGACAGCTGATAAATGAAGATTACAGAATGGGGGGAGGCACCCAACATTCTGATGATGTCTAAGATAGAAGGGCTTTCTCCTTATCTGGATCATTATGATTAGGAGGGAGGGGTGATGTTGCAGTGTTGACCAGAACAATTACGAACTGAGACAAACAAAACGAGGCAAGACAATTTAGGGAAACTGAGTCAGGACAATTAGGGAAACTGAGTCAGGACAGTAAAAGAGAACTGTGACACAACACAAGAGAGCCCAGGAAGCTTCCTCCTGTCAGAGGGAGGGGGCCCTGGCAGGGCTGGCAGCAGGGCAGGAATCGCCCTCCTGGCACTGCCCATTTCCTGCCCCCTCCGGCCACACGGCGGCGGCTCCCTGGGCTCTCAGTCTCTCTCCTTCGCCAGGTCTCGGGTCCCATGAAGGAGCACTGAGAACGGGGCTCCCGGCTCAGGCTCATCCTGTGATACAAACTGTCCACCTGAGAAACAAAGAAACAGCTCGCAAAGGGAAACCGCTCCTGCCCTTAAGGAGCTCCATCGAATGGGGGAGACACGCTGCAGCCGTGTCCAAACAAGCTCTGCTGGGTAGACTGGAGGCATTTGGGGCCAGGAAAAGCTTGTTTTCAGGAGATAAAACTTTAGCTGAGATGAGGAGGAGGGCAGGAGGTGGGGGAGGGGAGGAGGGAGATACTCTGTGAGAGGAGGCCCTGGATGCCAATTATGGGATGGAGGGAACCGGTCAAGGCTCGGCCAGGGCCCAGGGCCCCTGGTCCAGGGAGAGGAGGGGCAGAAGGTGGGAGAAGCCTGGCCCGGCTTTGGCGCTGGTTCTGTGGCGTCCGCCATGAGCCGGAGCCCTGGAAATAGGATCCCCTTCAACCTCGTTGGGAGACTCGCCAGGGTCCTCGCCGGGGGCCCCGCCAGAGACTGATCCGGGTCACTCGGACCCTTGGGCTCTAAAGTTTCAGAGGTTTTAGGTGTGTTCGTGTTCCCGTTTCCACGGGTGTGTGTTAATACATAGGGATAAAATGCGAAGTTCTTGTGTTTCTTTAAGCTCTGTCTGCTGGGTAACTGTGGCTCATCCGGGATCTTTCTGGCGGGTTCCGGAGTGTTTGGGGAGACGGGACCGCTCCAGAGGGGGAAACTGAGGCAGGTGGGGAGGAGCGGTTCTGGCAGGGAACCCCGCGGGGACTCGGAACCTGCCGCCGCAGGCCCAGCCTTGCGTCCCCGGGCCCGCCCCTGGCGGGGGGCGCGTTTCCCTCCCTGAGAGGGGGGCGCCCCGCGCCCTCAAAGTTGTGGGGCTCTGCCTCAGCTTCCCTGTGTGTGAGAACGGGCCGAGAAGAGCCGCGCGAGGTGCGGAGCAGCAGGGGCGCTGCTGGCGCTCGTTAGATGCTACTGAGCGCCTGGTCCTGAACCCCGAACATCGGGCGGGCCCTGCCCCTGCCCCTGCCCCTGCCCTCCCACAGCGGACCCTCTAGAGGGGACCCAGCGCCGGAAGTGAAAAGGGGGTGGCCCGGCCCCGCCCCCAAACGCCTCGCAGTGACGTCACGCCCCGCCCCGGCCCTGCCGTGGTGGGGGCGAAGCCTCGGCCTGTGGGAGTCTCCCACTGCACAGGCGCAGCTTCCCGGGGACCCTCGGGCGCTTTGCCCTTTGTTGTCGGGCGCCGGGTGAGTGGGGGAGGGGAGAAGGGCGTCAGTGCGCAGCCGCGGCCCGCTCCCCACGCCGCGGGGGAACCCTCCTTCCGTGGGCCTTCTCCCCCTCCCCCACGCGCGGCGCGCCAGTTGGGCGCAGTTCACGGGGCAGACCCGGTTTGGGGTGCGGGAGTGCGCGTGCGCGCGGGCGCGGGAGATATGCAAAAGTGGAACCGCGCGCGCGCGGTCCGTGTGCCCGGGAGGGGGCGGGGCCGCTGCTTGTGCACCTGAGGACGATGGGGGAGGGGCTCCGTCCCCACGGAGCCCCCGGTTGTTTCTGGGCCTCCTACGGGACTCCGGGGATCCCGGGCACACTTGGGGGAGGGGCGAGGACACCGCAGCGTGACCCTTTGCCTCAATTTTCTCTCGTGTAGAAAGGGGGTGAGAGCAGCTCTCCCCTCCCCCCTCGATGACGTCACTTCTGAAAAGCGCTAAGCTCTGGGTAAACAGCAAGCACTCACTAAATGCAGCCCTTAATGTCAACTTTGCCCCAATCCCCATTTAGGTGGAGGTGAGAAGGGACCCTGGCAGGAGGGGGAGGGGCTGCTCTCCCTTCTCCTTGACTTCTTTCTGTCCCCGCGTTGTTGGGGCCTTTGAGTAGCCGCCTCTCCCGCAGCCTTGGGAGCTGGGGCCGCACCTTACAGATGGGGAAACCGAGGCAGGCAGGGATGAAGGCGCCTGGCCAGGGTCGCGCCAGCCCTCCGGGACCTGGATGAAGGCCAAGTGGTTCATGGCGTTCCTGCCCCCAGGCTGACCCCCCAAAGCGCTGGGGGGCCTGGAGGACCTCCCTCCCTCCCCCTCCCCACCTCTGTGGGGGACCCGCTGAGGTCCGGCCAGGGAAGGAGCCTGGGCTCCAGTGACAGGGCCAGAAGTGGGGCCAGCGGGACCCAGCCCCGGACTCGGCCTTCTGCGGGCAGTGGCTCTGCTTCCCATTGCACTGGGCCGGCTCCCAGACGTGTAGCACACGTGCTGCCTCCTGAACATGTGACACCGTGTGCCGGCAGACATGCGTGTGTGCAGACGCGTATCACACGTGTGCCGGCTCCCAGGCATGTCACGCGTGTGCCGGCAGACTGGCGCGTGCACACCTAGAGGAGCCCAGAGCTGCCTTTGTCTCAGGGATGCTCCTGGGGAGAAGCCCGGGGAGGGGGCCCTGGGCAGCTGGGGGAGACCTTGGGCCGTCTGGGTGAAGAGGCTGATGGGGGAGTGTTGGGAGCCGTCACTAATCTATAACCACTTAAGGCCAAAACCTTTAACTTGAAGAGATTACAACCACTTAAGGCCAAACCTGCAACCTGAATAGGTTGAATCTCCTAATCCCTTTATGCCAAAAATCTTGCCAAAAATCTTCCGAATAGGAGTCTCCTACTTACACCCTAACTTTGAATAGCAGAAGTCTAGGCACTCCCCAAAACCCATCATAGAGCTTTGTTTCACCTTGAGCACCTGAGCAGTTCACCCTTAAGCTATGTACTGACTCTTTGCCCAGGACCCCCACCCTGTACTGTGATTGTACAACTCTGACCTTGTTCCCACTGGTATATATATCTGTACCATTTCACCCAATAAAACGGGCTTGATCGGAACATTATTCGTCTTGCCTCAATTCTTCGTGTCCCTTGTCCTATGCTCCTTATCTCCTTTCTTCTAGAGTCCACACACTCTGCCTCGCGGGCCGAGGCAATTGGCGCCCAACCGTGGGGCCCGGAAGATTGGGTAAGGAGAGGCTATTGCCATATCGAACCTTGGAAGGAAAACTGCGCAGTTCTAGAGAAATTGAGAGGTCACCGCGGATCCGCCCGCTCCCAGGGATAGAGACCTGGATGCAAGGATCTCGATATTATGGGACAAGAGGTCAGTGTTCATGATAAATTTGTAGAAAGTCTTAAAGACTCATTAAGGACACGAAGAGTAAGGGTTAAGAAAAAAGAAATGGTAAAATTTTTTATATAAGATCTCTGCCCATGGTTCCCGCAGGAAGGAACCATTGATGAGAAAAGAAAAGAAAAAAAAAATTAGATTGTAGTAGTAGATTGTTGTAGAGTTGGAGATTGCTTTAATGATTTTTATGTTAACAAAGTAATTCAGGATAATGCCTCTTTTTTAAAAGGTGCTCTTAAGCACAACAATTTTAAGCTCAAATTAGGCTCCCAAAACAATGAAAGGGATTCTATATGACCCTCCTCCCAAAGCTTCTATGGCTTTTCAGCTTCCCCAAGCGAGAGCCTTTAGCTCCGCTGACTTGAAGGAAGCGGTTCTTCAGCTTCAATCAGGCCTACAGTGGACAATGATATTGATTGGGCATATGGGAGAGTAAGTAAGTCTGAATGGCTTTTGGCGTACGGTTCTGGTTCTGGTTCTGGTTATTCTGGTTCTGTTCTGAGTAAGGCTCTGAAATGGGTATTTTCTGGGACGCTGGAAAATATCCTTTGGGTATGTGTTATGTGTTTAATGTTGTAACTGTGTGTTCTGTGTTCTGTGTTCTATGTTCTGTGTGATTTGTCTGTCTGTTTTGTTGGTTAAAAAAAAGTACACCGTTGCAACTGTGCTTAGTAAAATGGAGCTCCATGTGTGTCCATATTTGTCTGTGTTTGTGTTAAAAGTTAGCAAGTTTGTTTTAAGTTTTAAGAATTCAGCCTCTGTTGCAGGCTTAGAAAATATCAAGAAGTTATAGTTTCAATTTCTTCATCTGAAAATTGTCTGTTCATATCCTTTGACCATTTTTCAATTGGAGAATGGCTTGATTTTTTTATAAATTAGAGTTAATTCTCTATTTAAAATAGTTTTTTGGAGTCTGATTGGTATAGCACTAAATAAATTTAGTTTAGGTAATATTGTCATCTTATGTTTGCTCGCCCTATCCAAGAGCATTTAATATTTTTCCAATTGGTTAGATCAGACTTAATTGCGTGAAAAGTGGTCTGTAATTTTGCTCATAAAGTTTCTGATTTTCCCTTGGCAGATAGATTCCTAAATATTTTATATTATCAGCAGTTACTTCAAATGGAATTTCTCTTTGTAACTCTGACTGCTGGACTTTTGCTAAAGTTGTGAATTATTTCTAATAACTTTAGTAGAATCTCTGGGGTTCTCTAAATATACCATCATGTCATCGGCAAAGAGTGAGTTTGGTTTCCTCATTGCCTATTCTTATTCCTTTAATCTCTTTCTCAGCTCTTATTGCCACAGCTAGCGTTTCTAATACAATATTAAATAGTAACAGTGATAGTGGGCAACCTTGTTTTACTCCAGATCTTATTGGGAATGGTTGCAGTTTGTCTCCATTACATATGATGCTTACTGATGGTTTTTCTGAAATGGGACTATTCAAGCGATTTGCTTCCTCCTCTGTTAGTCTGGGAAGTCTATATTTTTGTAGGTAGTCATCCATTTCATCCATTTAAGACTACTAATTTCATTTTCCTCCCTCCTTTTTCTAATAAGATTTACCAAAGGCTTATCTATTTTATAGGCTTTTTCATAGAACCAACTCTTAGTTTTATTAATTAGTTCAATAGTTTTTCACCTTTTCACTTTCAATATTTTTAATTTCTCCTTTTAATTTTAGAATTTCCAATTTAGTATTAGATTGGGGGTTTTTAATTTGGTCTTTTAGTTTTTTTAGTTGCGAGCCCAATTCATTAATCTTTTCTTTCTGCTTTATTTAAGTAAGCTTCTAAGGATATAAAATTCCCTCTTATTACTGCTTTTCTCTCTCTCTCTCTCTATCTCTTCTCTCTCTCTTGTGTGTGTGTGTGTGTGTGTGTGTGTGTGTGTGTGTGTGTGTGTGTGTGTGTGTGTGTGTTTCTCTGGCTGACTGCAGTAGCCTGAGAAAAAGGGAGAGAAGGGAAGAAATTAAAAAAATAAATAAATAAAATAAAAAAAGGGGGATTTGAAAGTTTGGAAATCTAGAAGAGCAATGTGTTAAATGTTTAAATTGGAAAAGTTTAATTGCAATATCTAGGCCTTCTCTGTAAAAGCAGAGAAAAGCACAAAATCTGTTTGCTGATGTAAAAGATTTGTTATGTTTTTTGGGAATTGGTTATTTGAAAAATTGCTTGTGATTTTAAAACCTTTAACCTGATGTACTAATTTTGTAAGTAAATGGAATTTAAACAGACAGAAAGAAAACTGGAAATAGGTAGATTTGGGAAGAAAGTAAATAAAACTGATGGGCTAAATCTTGAAAAGAAACTTCTTGAATTCTTTAATGGAATTGGGTATCCTGTATAAGTTTAAATTGATTGTATTGTGTCATCCTGAGATTTAAATTGATTGTATTGGGTCATCCTGAGGTTATTTTAAAGGGCCTCTGAAAATTTTTTCTTTGTCCTTTTGTGTAATGTTTGTTATGGACAATATGCAATTTGGGATATTCTATGTATTGGGCATTTGAAAAGCAAAATAACTTGTGTATAACGTTCACTTATGTAACGTGTATAACATTCACTTATGTAACATCTACCTAGATATAATTTTTTAAGTTGTGAACTTAAAACGGAGACAAAATTTCTTATTACTATAAGGTTATAAGTCTTTTAAGATTTATGATCAGAAATTTAATTAATGAAATTTGTTAAACTCACCTATAACTCCCAAATAGCATTTAACTATTAATTATGAGTTTTAAAGTTCCACCCTCTGACAGTTACTGGGACATTTGATTGGAATAAAACTGGGTTAAGGCTATTTTATCCTATATGTGCTAAAGGTTGAGTTTTAACTGCTTATGTTATGTTATACTTTTTCCTCCTGTAACTGATCTCTATGATCAGAGCAATGGTCAATAGAAACTGTTAATTCAATTTAATGTCAAACCTTGCTATTTTGTCTGGTTATATTGTATTGTAAATGGTTGGGCAACTAAGTATTTTGCCTGGTCATCTCTCTGTTACTGGATATGTGTTTCTTTAAGGTTTAATTAACAGGGGTCTATAAGACAGCAGCCGTTTGCCTGGCCGGTAAAGCAAACTCGCCTTGCAGCAGGCTGATGAACTGAGTCTTTCTATCTAGACTGATTTAAATTGGTCAAATTCAAGATATTGGCTTGCTTTTGGAACCTGGATGAACTTTGATCAGCCTTGATTGTCAGCATGGCACACCCAGTCTGCGTGGAATGAGAGCCTCCTATCACTTCACAGCCTGAAGCAGCAGCTTTATAAATAAGACCATGGACTGAACCCTGCATCTACTGTACTTTGGACTGATATGAGGGACTTTGGGAATGTTTGACTGACTGTTGAACCTTGCCTGGATCATCTATCGCTCTGTGTTTAAAATTTGGGATTGGGATTTGTTAAAACTGTGTAATTATTGCTGTTATGTTTGAGGGATTTTTAGGAAATGCCACTGTACTAGTCTGTTATGTAGAGGGATTTTGATTCACTCTTGGGATTTATATGGGGAATAGTCATTTTGATAATTCCTTTCCTTGAAAAAGGAAAAAAGGGAGGAAGAGATAGAATATTTGGAAAATACCTGAAATAATGGGAACCCCTATTCACTTTGCCTTAGGCACTTCTGCCCCACCCCCTATCTCAACTAGTTCAAATTCAATTTGAATGCTTTAGCTTTAAAATGGCTTATTTTTGTTAAAATTGCCCTGGCAGACTCAGTTTTGGGGATTTATTTTTTAAAGAGCCTTTAGTTGGCCTTCTTTTACTTTTGGGCCTTCCGGAAAATTATTTCCTTTATAAAATCCCAAATAGATAGTGCACTGGCCAAACCCATTCATGTACATTATCACCACCTTGTAACTGGTGATGATCCCCTTGATGCTCATATAAGCAATAGAAATTTTTGAGACCTGGTTAGCCAAAGACTCCTCAAGGACTAGCCAACCCAAGCCAGAAAGAGACGTTTCTGTACATCCTTCCTATGATGGGTAAGGCTTTTTCCCCATAGGAACAACCTAAACCAGGCACAGGTCGAGAAATGAAAAATTCTACATTTTAATTTTTGGGAGCCGTCACTAATCTATAACCACTTAAGGCCAAAACCTTTAACTTGGAAGAGATTACAACCACTTAAGGCCAAACCTGCAACCTGAATAGGTTGAATCTCCTAATCCCATTATGCCAAAAATCTTCCGAATAAGAGTCTCCTACTTACACCCTAACTTTGAATAGCAGAAGTCTAGGCACTCCCCAAAACCCATCATAGAGCTTTGTTTCACCTTGAGCACCTGAGCAGTTCACCCTTAAGCGATGTACCGACCCTTTGCCCAGGACCCCCACCCTGTACTGTGATTGTACAACTCTGACCTTGTTCCCACTGGTATATCTGTACCATTTCACCCAATAAAACGGTCTTGATCGGAACATTATTCGTCTTGCCTCAATTCTTCGTGTCCCTTGTCCTATGCTCCTTATCTCCTTTCTTCTAGGGTCCACACACTCTGCTGAGGCAGGGGAGGAGGGCCCCAGAGCCCCAGGGCAGTATGGGAGCAGGAGGGAGGCCTCTGCATGACATCCTCTGGACTTGCCCAGAAAAATACAGCTTTGTACATTTCTGCCAATTTCTAAGGGAACCAGACTCCTGGGGAGGGCAGTGACTTGGACCTCATTCTGTGAGCATTTATTAAGTGCTTGCTGTGTGCCAGTCACAGTGCTCAGCCCCCGGGGTGCATCTGCTGCCAGCACAAAGGAATAGTCTCCGACCTGAAGTAGCCCACCTTCTTGGTTGGGGTGTAGGTAGAGAACACTTGAAGAGGCAGCCACAAAGGGGAAGGCCAGGAAGTGGCCAGTGAGGGGCTGTTGGCCCGAGCCTTTCCCCAGCACGAACATTCAGAACAC
The DNA here is from genome assembly GCA_020854095.1 of Dasyurus viverrinus. NCBI lineage: Eukaryota > Metazoa > Chordata > Mammalia > Dasyuromorphia > Dasyuridae > Dasyurus > Dasyurus viverrinus. The sequence continues at coordinate 623,770,100 of CM036999.1, read as the reverse complement.
ACCAGTGGGAGAAGTGGCCACCACTAGCCTGGTCAGGAGGCAGCGGGGGGATGCGGCTGTGGCCGATCTGGGCTCACCAATTAGCTCCCCCTTCTCCCAGCACCAGCTTGAGGCCCATTTGCACCTCAGACTCCCCTCCTGCCTCCATTCCCCAGCAGCCTCTCCTCCGGGGCCCATTCCTGCTCTGCCATCTTTCCCAGTTATCTCAGTGGGGACCATCTGCTCCTCCAGAGCCACTCCCTCTCGCATCCGTTCTCTCTTCCCATGACATGGGCCATGGCTTTGCTCAGGCCCTGGGGGCTGTCTCACAGGGAGGGGCTCTCCATCTTGTCTGTCAGGTCTCTGAGCCCCTTCCCAGTAAACAGCTTTGTGGGAGGGGGGTGAGTTGTAGTTGTGGCTGACTCTGTGACCCCATTTGGGGGTTTCTGGGCACATGCAGGAGCCTGTCATTTCCTTCTCCAGCTCATTTGATAGAGGAAGGAACAGACCTACTGGCTGAAGTGGTATGTGTCTGAGGCAGGATTTGAACTCAGTTCTTTGTACCATGCTCTCTGGGGTAGAGCACCCCGAGAGCTGCCCTGCCTGGCAAGGTTCCCTTGCCCTGTCCACTCCTCTGTGGGTGACCTGGCTAGGGCCTCGGGCAGGGTGTGCTTCCCACCCTCCCGTTCTCTCCGGAGTTCTTCTTCAGCCGAAGGCAGTGGTGTGATGTTCCTTGGGCTGTTGGCGCTCACCTCCCTCACCGCCTTTTCCCACCAGTATTAGGAGGCCCCTCTTTTCTGGACCTCCATCGGTCTTCTTGGCTGGATCTTCATGGCGGTGGGACAGGCAAAAAGTTCAAGAGACACGGTTTCTCCGTAATTGGCAATCTCAAAGCGATGGCTGCCCGATAATTAATAAAATGGTAAAGCAGAGAAGAGTCTAAATTCCCTGGGAGTGCGGGCAGTCCCAACAGGCACAAATGAATTCTGATTCATTAACTAGTAATGAGAGAATGACTATTATTATGAACAATAAGCTTATTCTAAGGAAGGGCTGAAAATGGCACCTCACTCTTGGATCCAGAGACTTTTCTCTGCTCCGCCCACCCAGGGGAGTTCACCTCCACTCCCAGCCTGGGAGAGGCACACAATGGACCCCAAATCACCTAGATGTGATTATTTTTAAATTGGAAGTAAGATTTCTCAGTTGGATGTGGTCCAACATTGAGGAGACTCTGCTATCCAGACCACCCCTACCCCCGGCAACCTCATCTATCCACAATGCACTTGAGAGACTGGGATTCAAAGCGGGAAACAGGGAAGGAAAAATCTCCCCAATAATTGGGTATTTAATAATCATTTCTCCGTAGATCCATCAACCCTGGCTTCCCTGAGGCTCTTAGCAGAGGGCCTAGGGTCAAGTTGCATAATGCCTACTGGAATTGACCTGGATGAAGATTTGGCAAGAGAAACAAGTGAACTTCAGACATAGTAGAAACAAATTAAAGAGGGGGGTGTCTCAGAGAAGCTAGAGAGGAGACCCGTCTAGGAGAAGAGCATGATGGAGCATATCAGTGCCTGTAGAGAGTTCAGAAAGGAAGATGATTAAGAAAAAGCTGTTGCATTAATTTCATTTAATTTTAAGTTTGCATTGTCTCCCTTCCTCCCTTCCACTCTCCTTCCTAGGGGAGGTCAACATTTGGCAAAATTTATAAATATCTGTAAAACCGTACAATACATAATTCTGTTTATCGAATCTCTGGCGCTAGAAGGCATCTTCCTTCAAGGGTTCTTTGCAGTTGATTTAAGTGTGTTTGATACAGAGTTGTTCACAGCTGCTCTTTGCATACAATGTTCTCTGGGTTCTTTCTTCACCATTCATTATTTCCTGCAAGTCTTTCCAGGTTTTTCTAAACTAAGACAGCTGACCCTTCCTTGTAGTCTTCCATCACCATTATATAAAACAACTTGTTCTGTTGTGACCCCAACCCAGTTCTTTGCCACCACAAAGAGAACTGCTGTCAATATTTTTAGACAAACTTTTCTTTTAGAACTTTTTATTAGTTTCTTTTTCTTTTCCCCGATAGCCTTGGGAGGAGACCTTATACGATTATTGTTGGGTCAAAGGATATAGACAATTTTAGAACTTTGGGGTCATAGTTCCAGATTGCTCTCCAGAATGGTTGGTTCAGTTCACAGTTCCTCCAGTAGTAAATTAACACCTCAATTTTTGCAAATGCCCTCTAATATTTATCATTGTCCTTTACTGTCTACCTTCAACAATGTGATAAGTGTGAGATACCTCAAAGTTGTTTCTGTAATCATTAGTGATTTAGAACTTTTTTTTTTCATGAAAAACTAATTGTTCGTATCTTTTTGCCATTAATCTATTAGGTAATGACTCATATTCTTAAAAATTTGACAGTTCCATATATTTAAAATATGACATGTATCTCTAAGAAATTTCATATTTTTTTGGCCAATTTTCTGCTTTTCTCATAATCTTGGCTTCATTTTCTTTGTACAAAACCTTTTAAATTTAATGTATTCAAAATTATCCATTTTAGTACCTCATAATTCTTTCTCTTTTTATTCATGAATTTTATCCATAAGTCTGATCAATATTATGTTTTGGGTTTTCATTCATTTATACATCTAAATCATGCATCCAGTTCTACCTTATCTTAAATAATGATGTGGTGGTTCACTAGTCTACACCCAGTTTCTGTCAGACTGCATTCTAGCTTTCCCAACAATATTTAAGTTATTCTTTTCTCCAAAGCTTAAATCATTATATTTCTCAGACACAAGATTACTATGTTTTGTATTTCTCTGTTCTACTGATCCACCTTTCTGTTTTTTAGATAGTACCAGATAGTTTTGATAGTTACTGCCACATGATATAATTTAAGATCTGGTATTGCTAAATCTCCTTTACATTTTTTCGATTAATTCCTTTTATATTTGGGACCTTCTGTTTTTTTCCAAATGAATTTTTTATTATTTTTTTCTAGCTCAATAAAATAATTTTTTGGCAATTTAATTGGGATGGCATTAAATAAGTATCAGATTAGTTTAGGTAAAATTGTTATTTGTATTATATTGGCCCAATCTACCCACAAACAACTGATATTTCTGCAATTTTTTAAATCTGACTTTATTTGTATAAAAAGTGTTTTATGATTAAGTTCATATAGTCCCTGTGTTTGTCTTAGTTATACTCTCTGCTATTTTATACTGTCTACAGTTATTTTAAGTGCGTTATTACTTATTCTCTCTTCTTTGTTGTTGAGATATAGAAATGTTGATGATTTTAAAGTGGGTTTATTTTATATCCTACTACTTTGCTAAAATTATTTATTGTTTAAACCAACTTTTTAATTAAATCTCCAGGATTTTCCTAGTAATATCTTTTTATCATTTGTAAAAAGAGGCAGTTTATGATCTCATTGTTCATTCTGATTCTTTCAGTTTCCTTTTTTTTTCTTATCACTATTGCTAGCATTTCTAATATAATATTGAATATTAATGATAATGGACACTCTTGTATTACTCCTGATCTTGTTGGGAAGACTTCTAACTTATCCCCATTATTACTTATGTTTGCTGATGATTTCAGGTAGATATTTCTTTTTCATTTATACCAATATTTTCAAGTGTTATTTATTTGTTTGTTTATTTTTTGCCCAGGATCACATAATTAGGGAGTGTTAAGTATCTGAGGTCAAATTTGAACTCAGGTCCTCCTGACTTCAGGGCTGGTGCTCTATCCATTGCATTAATTAGCTGCCCCATGAGTATTATATTTTATCAAAAATCTTTTTTCTGATTTAATATGATTTTTGGAAATGTTTGTTATTGGTATAACCCATTATATTAATAATTTTTCTTATGTTAAACCATTTCTGGTATAAATCACACTTGATCAAAAGTGATATATTGTGATATACCATTGTAGTCTCCTAGCTTCTTGTAGTATTTTATTTTGGATTTTTGTATCCATATTCATTAATGAAATGAGCGTAGTCTTTTTTTCTGTTTTTATTCTTCCTAGTTTAGATATGAATACCATATTTGTTTCATATGAAAAGTTTGGTAGAACTTCTCCTCTGCCTATTATTTCATATAATTTATTTAGGATTAGAATTATGTTCTTTAAATGTTTGGGAGAATTCACTTGTAAAACCATCTGGTGATAACTTTTTCATAGAGAGCTCATTTATGGTCTATTTAATTTCTTTTTCTAAAATAGGTTTATTTGGATATTTTATTTCCTCTTCTGTTTAATCTAGGCAACTTATGTTTTTATTAAATTTTTTGGCCAAGTAATGGGGCAAAATGACTCCCCATATCCTCCCAAAGGTCCCAAGGCAGCTTCCACACTTTTACCATTGGGTCGTACTTGCTCTACCTTCATAATTCAGCCATACTAGTCCTTTGGAAGGGGAATTCTTAATCAGGGGTAAAGAAGCTACACCTGTTCTCCTCCCATCTGGGATCTCCAGGCCCTTCTTTTGCAGTTGCTTTCAGAGGACGGGACTGAAGAGAAGAAAGAAATGAAGGGGGGAAGGGGCCCTTCATTTCCTACTCTGACCTTCCCTGCTTCCTTCTCCTGTTGGTTGGGGTCTATCCCTGAAGGGCAGGACCACTGGCCTTGTAACTGTTCTGGGACCTCAGGCCCTGGAAATACATGTAGACCAGCCCAGGAGGAGAAGGGAAAGACATCTCCCTCTCTGTGATTCTTGTCCCTCTTCAGCTCAGCCTTCAAAAGACCAAGGCCTGGCCCAAGCAAGGAGCCTGGAGCCAGAAGGAATGGCCCTTGGGACCCAGAGACCCCCAGCCCAGGTGAGTGCCATCCAATCCCGGATCTGACCAGCATCTGCCAGTGGGGCCATCTCCAACCACATAGAGGATGGTCTGAGGCTGGCTGTGTCTTAGCTGTGGATCATTTCTTTTACAAATATTGCTATAAAATTAAATATGGTTGTAACCCCACTTCCTTGGTCTCCTTCTGTGTTCTGAAGCACTTATTTCTCTCAAGCACTAACTTCCCCCTCCCTCCCGGTTGCTGCCCTCCTTGTGTTTGTTAGATTCTCCCTCATTACAAGTGGCTGACATGGGCAATCGTGTCCCTCACTGGTCCCTCTCCATGGGTTTCAAAGGCTTTGCTCCCTTTCTGCATACCTGGCCTGCCTTCCTTTCTGTTTCTTGTGGCCAAGTTCTCCCCTGTAGCAACTGAAGGTCGAGGAAAACCCTTTGTGTGTGAGTCTTGTCTGGATGGGGCTGGAGTAGGGCTCTGAAGGCAGAAAATGGGGCTGGAGGTGTCCCTGGAGGGACTCCAGGATGGAGGGAAGCAGAAGGACCAGCACACAGAGACACAGAGACAGCCAATGGGACCAGTGGAGCAAGAAAGGCTGGAGGGGAAGCAGAGTCTGATGAGAAAGAGCTGGGGACCAGGTTGTATGGGGCCTGAACCACAGAAGTAAATGGGAAAGGCCCAGCAGGAGTGTGGACAATGGGCCAGAATGGTGAGGAGGCCATGGCAGGCAGGGCAGGCAGAGAGTAGAGATGGTGGAGTGGCTACTTTGTGCCAGACACAAGAGCTGTTGGATTAGAAAAACCCTGGGACACAGGAACTCTTACTAGCCTCATTTTTCAGCTAAGGAAACTGGGGCAAGCAGATTAAGTGGCTTGCCCAGAGTCTCACAGGTCTTGCTTCTCTGAGGTCGGAGATGAAGTCAGGTCTTCCTTTGGGTTCCAGGCTCAGGTTGTCTCCCTGCCACAAGCTTAACTTCTGATATGAGAAGTTGTTTGTTTTCCCTTAAAAAGGCACTGAGGCCCAAAAGTCCTCCAGGCTTGGTGGCTGGGCATTAAAAGCTCAGGCTGCTATTTTACTCCATGGTCTCCTGATTTCCTATCACCATAATCCATATATGCCCAGATGCTCACCTGATGTGATGGAAACCTGTGGGGGCTTCCCTGAGGTGAGGCTAGTTGGAAGGATCTGGCAACAATCTTCAATGACGATCATTCCAGCCTTCCAATGTGGAGAAGAGCAGAGGGCCCAGAGCTGAGCCTTGGGGAATATGCTCCATTCTGGGTTGTAACGTGGTTGCTGGGCCATCATGGCAGACCTGGAGGAAGTGACCAGACACTGAAGTCCCAGATTCATTCGACCAGATGAGAAATGGGGGGATTTATGAACTGATCTTGCCCTTAATTGGGAGTCCCCCCCCCATGATGCTAAAGAAAGCATTTGGAGGGATGGGAAAGGAAAGAGGTTTGGGAGAGCTTCTTTTGGGAGCAAGCTAGGGATTCAGTTATAGATGACTATATATAGAAGTTCAGTAATCGGATCTAGGGAAGCTAGAAGTGAAAGTTGTATTACAAATAGAACATAAAGCAGATGTTTTAAGGAATAATGACAAAGATCATGCACATGAAAGGGGATTGCTCTAAAACAATAGGATATCTGAAAAAGGAATCACATCATTGATTCTACTAGAAATGGGAGAAAATTAAATGGAAAAATCAAACATACTAAAAGCATTGGCCAAACACGAGTCTATGTGGAGCAAGTGGAAAAAATAAATGATTCCTTCCAATTATCAAGATATTTACATATTTTATTTTTCATGTACTGTCTGTGTCTTTCCTATGAATCAGCTCAATCGCTAACCCTAATTAATAAAATATTACATTTTTAATCAATAAAGAAGTCCTCCTATCCCCTAGCATCATTACTCTTGTTCTGTATCACGGTTTCTTAAAAGTTTTCCACCGGTGATCCCTTTTTGCCCAAGGAATAGGTACATGACCCTGTCTCGAATCTGACTGAGGTGTTTCTGGCAGTATTCCTGTGTGCACAGTGTAAAGTGCACACGTTGTGTTTTCAGAACCAAGGCTTCAGTAAAGTTGCAAAATACAGCATGGACAAGTACTGCCAAGCAACAGCTCTGATTCATTGTGCAACTGATTGCAAATTAATTTTTGGTTGTTGCTTTCAGAAACCTTTTACTATCGCCAAATTTTTCATGATCCCTCCTTTCAGTTACGTGCCTGACCCAACCCACGGTTTAAGCAGCTTTGTTCTACCTAACTTAATATTAAAATGAATGAATATATTCCATTACCAAGGGAAAGCAATCATAAAGGAAAAATAGAAGGTTTTTTTGGGCTGTGACATATCGAACTCAGTGTTACCTTAAGCCTCCTATATTACAATAGATAACCCTTCACTTGATTACTAGGAAACAGATTAGGCCAGAGTGTGAGTAATGTCTCTTAAGAACTGTTTCTTACATTGCCTTCATCTAAATAAGATTTCAGCTCAGCTTTTTAAGAAATTAATCAGATAATTCCTTTTTCTTTATCCTCTCTTCAGGGATCAGTGATAAAGTTCCTTCCCCAGAATACACAACCCTTGCCAGCTTCTCACAAACCATTCATAGAATTTTGTTAACGTATCGCTTGGGACAGTTTTGCTAAGGAGGAATTTCCCATCACCTTCTCTCTTTCTTCTCCACAGTCTCATATCCTACAGATAGAGCACAGACCTCCCCGATTCCATAGGGAGAAGCATTTAATAATAAGACATTTCTCCAACTTCTGTTTTTCCAACTGATGCTCACTTCAAATATAAAATGCATTTCCCCACATTTCATTGGGCTGTTAGTTACATGGTTTCAGGTGTTGGCTCTGAGACCACACAACGGTTATATGAGTTTGGGGCAAATTTCCAGTGTTTCAATTGCCTCAGATTTGATGGAACTAGAGGAATTCCGAAATCTCTTTCTGTACTCAATCTTTTTTTGTTGTTGAGGCAATTGGGTTAAGTGACTTGCCCAGTTGAGAAGTGTTAAGTGTCTGAGGCCATATTTGAATTCAGGTCCTCCTGAGTTCAGCATTGCTCTATCCACTGCGCCACCCAGCTGCCCCTGCACTCAGTCTTGTGACTTTTGATGGTTTAGGAGTCAGTGACCTTCAAGGATGTGGTGGTGGATTTCACCGAGGAGGAGTGGGGCCTTTTGGACCCTTCTCAGAAAGAGCTGCACAAGGAGGTGATGCTGGAGAATGTCAAGAATCTGCTCTCTGTTGGTAAGGACCATTTCCTCTGGTAACTCTGAGGTTCTAAGTGACTAGTTCATCGCTCTTAATTTTGTCAAAAAAGAATTGATTTATCCTTATTCTTCCTTCATTGTTCCCTCAAATTCCAGGCCAGGTGGTAGGAAGGAAGGGAAGGGAATTAGCTTTTATTTATACCTGTTTTGAATGTGAAACACAACCAAGTACTTGATGATCATTATCATTTGACCTTCACATTCTACAGCCCTGTACTATTACTATTACACTACTATTGTCTCCTTTTCCTAGTTGAGGGTGCTTAGGCAAACATCATTTGCCCAAGAATACAAAGCTACCATGTGGCCAAGGTTCGAATTTGTCTTTCTGACTCCAGGTTCTGGCCTCTTACTGCACAATCAACTGCCTCTACCTTCTAGATAACAGGAACATTGGGATGAGTCCTTCCTTCTATTCTAAGGTCAACAAAGGGGGAATTTCCTGATTCCCGGGGGGGCAATAGGATCTTTGCCCCCTCCACAGATCCCAACAATGAGTCCCCTGGAAGGCATCCTTGGGGGCCCTGTGGACGCTGTTTGCTTGCACATGCCTTTCCCTATGGAGGCCCAAATTGTACCTCTCTCTCCATCCTCATCCCTCCCTTATTCCATTTTCCCAGGGCTTCCAGTTCTTAGAGATCTGATCTCCCCTCTTCAGCACGGGGAAGTGGGGTTGCCAGAGCAGAGAGGCTGGAGGAGCTCTTGTCCAGGTGAGTGAGCTGGCAGCAGGTGGTATTCTGTAGCAGGTGGACAGCATCAGGGCCGCTGTCCTAAGAGGCTTCGGGGGTGTTGAAGCACAGGATGCTTACCTGAGACCAGGACTTCTCAGAAGTGATCCTCTGGGTCGGTGACTGACCCTCTGAGCACCAGCTTCCTGGCCTAGAATGTGGTGGAGGTGGCAGACCATTGGCTTGCAGTTCCTTTCTGATGATAAAATTATGATGCTATAATTAATTGTCATAACAAAATTCATGTGATAAGAATATCCCCATGAAAACCGGAGGGTAACAACATGTTATATATATATATATATAACTAAAGGAATCGCAGAAAGAGGAAAAAGACCCATATACCTGACACAGAATGATAGTTGCTGGGTTTTTCCTTGTAAAGATGATGCCCATGTATTGGGAAATGACTGAAGAAGTCTTGATTTAAGAATATAATGAAAGGGGCAGCCTAGGTGACACAGTGGATAGAGCACCAGCCCTGAAGTCAGGAGGACCTGAGTTCAAGTCTTACCTCAGACGCTTAACAATTCCTGGCTGTGTGATCCTGGGCAAGTCGCTTAACCCTAATTGCCTCAGGAAAAAAAAAAAAAGAATATAATGAGAGAATATGAAGCCATAAGAAATGAGGAAAAGCACAGCATCAGAAGAATTGTCTGAACTGATGTAGGGAGAAGCAAGCAGAACCAGGAGATGGGTTTATTCTGTAGCAATATTTATTGATGCAATGGATAACCATGACTCTGGAAAGGTGATTCCCCAAATCTTTTGTTCTTATAACTCTTTTCCAGGACAAAAAGAAAATGTGTTTTACAGTCCTACCTACCCTTGGTGATTTATTCTATTTCTCATAATAGTTTAAATGTTTACATCAAGTGCTTAGTATAATGACCCGGATAACTTATTCCACAAAAATCCAAATGAACACTTTCATTTTCTGTGTGATCATAAAATATAAACTTTTATTCTGCTTCAAATTTTGAAAATTGACTGTAGGGCTTTTAATAAGAATTTTTTAAAATATCCATTCAGGCTTCATGCTGACTATTACCTGCAACAATTCAATTCAAATTTATTTTTACAGATTTTGGTGAATAGGTATAGTATTTTTTTTTTTCCTGAGGCAATTGGGATTAAATGACTCATCCAGGGTCACTCAGCTAGGAAAGTTTTAAGTGTCCGAGACCAGATTCAGGTCCTGACTTCAGGGCTGATGCTCTATCCACTGCGCCACCTAGCTGCCCCTAGGTATAGTATTTTTAATCAAATAAATTACAACTTTGGAAAGGTTGAACAGAACATATTACCCGAAGTTAATATTCATACTTGTCATGTTGTGGAAAAAAAAGTTAGAACAAAAGGGAAAAACCACAAGAAAGAAAAAGAAAAGAAAAAACAACCAAAAAAAAAGGTAAAAATAAGTATTCTATAATCCTCATTCATTCTCCAGTTTTCTCTCCAGAGGCAGATGGCATTTTATATCCCAAGTCTATTGAAATTGTCTTGGATCACTGCATGCTAAAAAGAGCTAAATCTATCATAATTGATCATTACAGAATCTTGCTCTTACTGTGTACAGTGTTCTGGTTCTGCTCACTTCACTTAGTTCATATAAGGCTTTCCAGGCCTTTCTGAAATCATCATTTCTTATTGAACAATAATATTCAATTACATGCATATACCATAACTTATCCAGGCATTTCCCAGTTGATGGACATCCGGTCAATTCCTATTCTGTAGCCCTTTGGGTATAGTTCCAAATTGTTCTCCAGAATTTGGATCAATTTACAACTCCACCAATAATGCATTAGCGTCTCAGTTTTCCCATGTCCCCTTCAACATTTATCATTATCTTTTCCTGTCATCTTAGTCCATCTGACAGCACCATTTTTTTCTTGTTGTTAATTGTTAAGTCAAAATTAGCACAAGCAGCAGAGAATTGATCCATACTCTATCACATCTCAACTTCAGAGGCTGCATGGAGTGTATAATTCGTCTGTGAACCAAAAAAATCGTGTTATACTTTAGACCTGCTCTGTAAACTTTTAAAATTAAATAATTTATCATCCATCTACTTGCTGATCTGGCCTGGATGCTATGTTCTTCCTCATTGAAAGTGTCGGACATCATGACTGAAAACATCATGCCAAAAAGCATGGGAGCAAGCACGCAGCCTTGTTTCACTCTGTTGGTGCCTGGGAAAGTGCAAAAGCATTGTCCATTATTCAGAACCAGGGCAAACATGCCATCATGGAATTGGCACACGAGACTGATCAACTTTTCGGGTAAACCAAATTTTGACATAATTTTCCCTAAGCCCTCACTGCTGGCAGTATCAAAAAACTTGATTGGATTGACAGGTGTTCTGCTTCTGTGTAGACCTCTGTTCTGCTTCTGGTATTTCTCCTGGAGATTTGCTCACTTTTCCCTACATTAGTTCAGACAATTCTTCCCAGGTTTCTCTGACACTGCACTTTTCCTCATTTCTTATGGCTCCATAATCTTTCATTATATTCTTAGACCACGATTTCTTTAGTCATTTCCCAATACATGGGCAGCAAACACTATATCAGCCATTCTTCAGCCCTTCCTAAGTCACGCTGCCTCTCAAGTAGATGACCATCTTCCAGGTCAAAGGATCAGCCTATTGAGGAGGACTCTGGCAAGAATATTGTCATCAGTGACTAAGAGAAAGACACCCCTGTGATTGTCACAAGATAATCTAATTTCTTTACCTTTATGGAGATGAACAATGGGCACCCTTGAATTCCTAAAGGATAATCTCTCCTGTTGAGAAATGAAAAAAAAAATTTTAGCCCCCAAACCACTCAACAAATAATAGTTGTTACTATAGAAAAGATTTATTTCTCTTGAATAATAACAAGTAGTATATAAAGGTAAATATGCTTGGAGTTGATTCGTATAATTGCTTTGTTTAAAAAATACATATAAAACAATCTTTATAAGGAAAGAACTCCAGATATAACTTTCTTTTTTCCACTACTGGAACACTGTTTATTCTCTCACAGAAACTCTATGGATAGACTGAACTGGGTTGCCAATCAATTCCTTTGAAAATCTGCTAAATAAAAGAATAGCAACATAAGCAGAAGAGAAGTTCAAATAAGGAGGTAGCCTTAACACTCTAATGAGAGGCAATGCAAGGTCTGTTTCTGTAGAATGTGTGTGATAATCTAAGAGTTCAAAATGGATTGTAATGTCTAGTGATTATGTTTTTCAAAAACCTTACCATCTACCCTAGAAGGCTACAAACGTGTACCTTCTTGATGTGGTGATTAAATGTTGATTAAGATGACAAAGTAGCCCTCTGCTGTATACTTGTGGTCATCCATCGGGAGATGATTTGTGCTTGTATGTCAGACTTTCATTGCAGTGTGAAAACAATTTGAGAATTGGTTGAGAAATCAAAATAATGTTACACTTCAGATTTGCTCAGTGACTAATGTAACACCAAAATCATTTTGTGCCTCATCATGACAGTTTGGATCACTATACAAACCTATTTTTTCCCTCAAATATGCACATGCTCATTGCCCATAATAAAAATATATCAGTCGGAAAACTGGGTGATTCTTTACCACATAAGGTGCCATTAAAGAGTTTTTAGCAAAAACATCATCATGAATCTCCAAAGGTTTGATGAAGCATTAAATGGGCCAGGGTGGTAGTGAAATCATGCTGTTTGCATCCTAAGAGAAGGAGCATGGACTCAAGGTTATGGTAGATAATGCCCTAATATGAATATTTAGTATATGTGCAGCAAGTGACACAATATCTTTGGATCGGAATAGAATATCAGAAAAGTTGGATTTATAGTGAATCTTATTACATTACAGAGTGACAGAAAGCAAATCTTGATTTCTCAGCTCAGCATAGGAAACTTACTAAGAATGACTATGTGATAGTATATCCAAGCTGATCAGTACAGAATAGCAGAAAGATGACCTGTAAATTGCCAAAATGTATAAGTATAATCAACAAGAGGCATTTGAAGAAAGAAAATGCAATAAAGAAAAAACCATCTAATATTGGGGACAGAGTATCCTAAGTCACAGGGTTTCAGACTCAGCTGCAGCTCAGTTACTCTGAAGCTCGTGTCCTGAGTTGTGAATATTATGAGAATACTGGGCTTTCCCATGCATTTGTTGTGAGGAGCCAGTGTTACGGTTTCTGTGAAGCTCTTTCTAAAATAAACCATCTTTGTGACCAAATGGCATATCCAAAGACTGGTTCTGCCTGTTTAAGTTTGAAAAGTTCTCTTTTTAATTGGGGAAGTAGAATATAAATCAGTTGACTTTCCACCATCAGAAGAAAGAACACATGTTTATGTATATGTACATCTCTGTGAATATATAATCATTTGTTTGTTTTCTTGAGTTACAGAGACCAGGTTTGAAGTAAATGGAATGACTACAAAGCACAGCATTTTTTGGGGAGAATCTCACCAGCAAAGATTCATAAACGATGACGCCTCTGTCTTCAATTTAAGGGAAATTGGTGGCTCAAATATGAAAGTAGATAAAAATTCAAAGCATTGGCATGAATTTGAAAAAACTGGGAATATATCCAGACAGTCTTCAGCCCTAAGTTACTGTAAGAAAATGACCTCACGGATTGAGCACTTTCAGGATAATGAATATAGCAAAGGTTTTCCTGAACAAGAAAAGGTCCTTTTTCAATCCCCTGAAAAGCAAATATATCAAGATAATCCATGGGAAATGGCCATCAACTGGGGTTCAGACCTCCTTAGACATCAAAAAAAAATACTGGGGAAATGCTTTCTGTTAATGATAAAAATAAGGTCTTCAGTCAGAACTCTAAACTCATTACTCATCAGAAAATTCACATTAGAAAGGACCCTAATGAATATAATGAATATGAACTAACCTTATCCCATCACTCATCTTTTCCTTACCATCCTAGATTTCATACTGTACTGAAGCCATATGCATATAATCAGTGTGAGAAGACCTTTGATTCCAACTCAGATCTTAAAAGACATCAGAATATTGACACTGGAGTGACATTTTATAAATGTAATGAATGTGGAAAGGGTTTCTGCTACAGATCTCTCCTTATTGGCCATCAGAGAATTCACACTGGTGAGAAACCTTTTGATTGTAATCAATGTGGAAGGGTTTTTAGACAGATGCTACATCTTTCTTTACAGCAGAGAATCTGCAGTAGAGAGAAACCTTATCAATGTGGAAAGGCCTTCCAATTTAACTCCCATCTTGCTGTACATCAGAGAATTCACACTGGAGAGAAGCCTTATGAATGTAATTTCTGTGTAAAAACTTTCATGTATGGCTCTAGTCTTGCTAAACATCAGAGAATCCACACTGGGGAGAAATTTTATGAATGTAATCAATGCGGAAAGGCTTTCACACAGAGCTCCAGTCTTGCTGCACATCAGAGAATCCACACAGGAGAGAAACCTTTTGAATGTGAACGGTGTGGAAGGGCTTTCACAAAGAGCTGTAGTCTTGCTGATCATGAGAAAATACACAGTGGAGAGAAACCTTATAAATGTAATTGCTGTGGAAAGGCTTTCACAGTGAAGGGCAATCTTCCTAGACATCAGAGAATCCACACTGGAGAGAAACCTTTTGAATGTAAACAATGTGGAAAGGCTTTTACCCAGAGTTCGAGTCTTGCTACACATCAGAGAATCCACACTGGGGAAAAACCTTTTGAGTGTAAACAGTGTGGAAAGGCTTTCATAAAGAGCTATAGTCTTGCTGATCATGAGAAAATGCACAATGGTGCAAAACCTTATGAATGTAACCACTGTGGGAAAGCTTTCACAGTGAAGGGCAATCTTGCTAGACATAAGAAAATCCACACCTGATAGAAATCTTCTGAATGTAATCAGTGTGGAATGGCTTTCAAAGAGCTCCAGTTTTGCTAAGTTTCAGAAAATCCACAGTTTTGAGAAAATGTATGAATGTAAATAATGCGGACTTTCACAAAATGTTCCAGTTTTACTGCACATCAGAGAATTCACAGTGGAAAGAAACTCCATGAGTGTCGTGAATGTGGCTGAACTTTGAGTTACTACTCAAGTTATTTTAAGGGAAGAGAATTCACACTGTAGAGAGATCTTAGGAGTATAATGAATATAGTAAAGCCTTCAGGCAATAATCATCTCGTACTTTACATTTGAGAATTTATATTACATAGAAATCTCATCGCTGTTGTGAATGAAAAAAAGCATTTAAATGGGAGTTCGGGACTTGTTTAGTATTATAAAATTCATTTTGATGACTGGCTTTGTGTTAACTCATTGTGGGAAGACTTTCAACCAGAAGTCATCTATCATTTCTATCAGAAGATTCATTGGAGAAGCCTTACAAATGTGCTCATGGAGCTGTGCTTTTCTCTGGAGGAGAGTGATCAGCAGACAACAGTATTTATATGAAAGAATACAAAATCACTGGTTATAGGAAGGACTTTCCCTAGATCTCATTGTTGACTCCCTTGGAGAATCATGTTGGAGATAAAACTTATATATCTAATTAACAAGGGAAGGCCTCAGCTTGAAGCACAGATGACATTGTACTTCTCAACAGAAGAGACCTCATTAAACGTATCAAATTTCATACTGTCCATAAAACCCTATACATGTAATGATTTTTTCTTTGAAATCTTAATCCATATTGTCACCATTCATCAATTGTCCTTGGCATTATAGCCTATCATTTCTTCAGCCATTGCCCAATTGGTATACACTTTGTTCCCTGTTGTTTGCTAGCACATCCTTGTATAAATGTTTTGGTGATAGTTGAACATTTATCTCTGTAATGCTTTTTTAAAGCAGCCAAGTGGTGCAGTGGATAAAGTGATGTGCTTAGAGCCCCAAGACCCGAATTCCAGTTTGATCTCTGCTACTTACTGTGTGTCTCTGAGTAAGTCACATAACCTATTCCAGCCTGAGTCTCCCCATATGTAGAATGAGAATAAGAGCATCCAACTTCCAGTGTTGGTGTTAGCAACTAGTGAGCCACTATTTGTAAACTACTTTTCAAGATTTTGATTATGGAAATGCTAGCTTTTTCAGTGACTGTTATTCTTTGGATCATTAATCTCATGGTAAAATCGGGTAGGTTGAAACATAGGAAGAGTTTTAGTTGCTTCTATTTTCATGCAGATTGATATTCAGAACAGAGTAGAGGGAGGCATTAATTGTAATGAAAGGGCATAGATTTAGAATCAGGGAAAACTTGTGTTCAAATCTTGACTCAGATTCCTCCTAGATCTCCGAGTCTGGACAAGGAATGGCTTCTCTTTAAACCTTACTTTATTTATCTCTAAGATGAGGAGAGTGGGTTTGATGGTCCTTTCTCACTCTAAATATGTATTCTCATCAAACATATGAGAATGTTTGTTTTATTGCCACCACCTCTTCTAATATTACATACAGGGAAAGAGCCCTAGGAAGACCAGATCTGAACTAATAGAAGAAAATGGTAGTCATCCAAACGATTCTGTCCTATTTACATAAATATCTTGAGAAACTGAAGAAAATGGGTTTAATGTATAAAAGAAAATGAGTATAGTAATCTTGTGTTCAATTAAAGACCTCTAACTATGGGACTCATACTTATTAACCAGCATAAAATAACCAGAAATTAGTCTGGCAGAAAGCACATATGGGCTAGCATCTCACACTGTTGACTAAGATGATCTCTTAATGAACATATGATTAAGACATAAAAAATCATGCCAAAAAAGAAAGAAAGAAAGAAACCAGGAAGGAGACTTACTTATGGATAACAGAAGAATTCATTTCCAAACAAGGGACAGAGAACTCAGAAAATAAAATCGACAATTTTCATAATATAAAAAGAACAGTACATCTAAAATATTAAAAATAGCAATTAATTGGGAAATAGATTTGTAGCAAGTTTCCTTCATGAAGCCCCTATCTCAAAGGTATATAAAGAAGCAGTAACTGCGTATACAAAGATACTTGAAAATGATCAAAAGTTATGAATAGAGAATTTTGAAAGGAAGAAATGCAAATATCAGTCTTTGGAAAAACTAGATCTGTAATTACTAATTGAAATCACTAATAATTAGACTTTCAAATTGATTAAAAAAAAAAAAGAAGCACAGATGTAGGAGTTTTTTTTCCTTTTTTACCTAGGAGAGCGCAAATCAGTGGGAAAGAAAATAAATGTAATTTTAAGCAATCTTAAGGAAAAATGCTGCAAATCAATAATTAGATGAATTCAAATTAAATTAACTCTCAGGCTCTACCTATTCACCATTCAGTTGACAAACATGACCTAAAAAAAGTGTTGAAAGGACTGAGGGAAAATTAATTGACTGTTGATACTGTGAATTTCTCCCCAAATCATGAAATTGGATACACTCTGATTCAGCAATACCAATAGAGATACTTCAGTAGAGAAAGGAACCCAAGTGCACAAAAACATTGATACTAGCTTCTTTTATTTTAAAGAATTAGAAAGCAAGATGCCATGTCCTATAGTGGGGCTATAGTGGAACAAATTCTGGTATGTGAATGTTATGGAATAATGAAATATCACCAAAAACAGGCAATTTTGGTCAAATCCAAGATTTGTATAAACTAATATTGATTAGAAGGAACAATTGATAATAGCAACATTGTAAAGCCAACAACTTGGCAAGATGTTGGACCCCTTATTGGGGGATGGATATAAACCATAGAATAAAAAGGACATTCTGGGCAATGGACAGTGATGATTGGTTTTCCTTCACTATGTGATTTTTCCCTTCTGGATAGGGAAAGTTGGCAGTGTGAAGTAGAGGAATAAGACTGCTCTCCCCCATCTCCCTCCAAATCTCAAAATAACAGGGAAATTGATGGATTGTAATAATAACAGGGCGACCAGTGCTTATCACGCCAGGCCTGAATTCAGGAAGAATCACTTTTATGAGCTGAAATCTGGCCTCAGTTTCTCATCTGTAAAGCGATCTGGAGAAGAAAATGGCAAACCACTCTAGAAAATGAGTTCCCATCTGGGGTTTTCTGGGAGAGTTGCCCGAGGGCTTTGCCGTTCCCTTCTCTAGATGAGGAAACTGTGGGTGACATGCCCAGGACCCCCCTCGGAAGTGTCTGAGGCCAGGTATGAACTCGGTAAGGTGAGCCCGCCTGACTTCATCTGCGTGCCATGGCGCCCCCTAGCGGCCAACACTCCTTGTTGAATAAATGCACTCCAAAGGGTGAAGTTCACAGGGGTCCTGGGGCCAGTCAGAAGCCTGAGGGGCTGCAGGGTCCTTGTCTCCTCTGCAGGGAGGAGGTTAGGGGGTGGCCGCCTCCCTGGGACCTGGGCTTTCTTCCCCGTGCTTTCTCCCATATCGGGCAGCAGTTGGGGGCTCCTGCCTCTCCCAGGGTCTCCATTTCGGTTCCCTTGGTGGACATTCTCAGTGGCTCAGTCCACTCCCCTCGTGTGGCAGCCTTGCCCACGCCAGTGTTGGCTCGAGTTGTTGGGGGCTTTTTGGTGGGGCTGGGACAGACAAGATCTTTTCCATAAGCTCCCCTGCAGGGATGGTCAGGCCGAAAGCTTCTGGGGCGATATGGTGGCCCTCACGGACTAGGACCGTCAAGCGGTTGCCCCTGCAGAGTGAGCCATCCCTCCGATGGTATCAGGACCCTCAGAGCCAGCCCCTGTAGTCACTGGGCATTGTCCTCCCTCAGAGCAGGCGCCCCCCAGCCAATAAAAACTTTCACACAAGGAGGATGTCCCCCACTTCTGGAATTCTGCCTGGCACCCCCACAGCCCCCCTTGTCTTTGTCTAAACCTCCACTGTCGGCAGGTGGCCCCTGCTGGCCAACCGATGCTGCGGTTATGGTGATTCTCTTCCAGCTCTCTACCTTTTAAATGCTGTTCACCCCTAACCTCAACCCCAGGCTTGAACTTGCTTCTGCTTCTGTTCCCATCAGAATCCTCTGCCCAAACTGTGCTGCCCTTGAGTGTTAGTTCTGCCTTGACCACAGTAAAAGAAGAGCTCCCTAACATCTGGCCATAGTGGTTCCAGCCTGGCCTGAATCCAAGGGTGGGGGGTGTCTCCCTGTTGCTAAGGCTTGTAGGTCAGACTCTGACCCCTCCTATCTCTAGTTAAGGAAAGAGAAACTGGCCATTATAGCCTGGCTTCCTGAAGACTTGGTCCCAGCCTTGGCAGGTGCTTGTGGACTGAGAGTCCCCAGCCTCTGAGGTAAGGAACTCAAGCCCCAAGTTCCAGTCTTGAATCAGTGCTGGCTTTCTCAGGATGAACAGGTAGCCCCGTTGGGGACGAGTAAGGGTTCCCTGTCATGGAGGCGTGGCCGGCCCTCACAGCTGCCAGCACAGCCAAGTCTCAGCCTGGCTCACAAAGCCAGGTCCCTGAGGCAGCTTCTGTTAGGAGCAGTTCCAGGACCTTGATTAGTGCTGGGCACAGCACTGGTGGCAAAGAGGAGGCTTTCTGGGCATCCGGTGAAAATGGGACGGAACCCAACAGGCCAGAACCATTGGAGAATGGTTCACCTATCAGAAATTGAGGGGGGCTAGTTTTTCTGGGGGGGCTACCCTCTCATGCCAGAAGGGAGGATGGGGGAATCCCTTCTGTCTTCCAAGTAGGGGAGGGAGGTATTCCCTCCTGAGCATCTGAGCTGGAGGTTCTCTTTAGATTCCTCCTGGTGAAGCACTCACCTAAGGTCCTTTCCTCAGGCCATACTGATAGTGATGTCCTTAGCCCAAAATAAAATGGGACAGTTTGCTGAAACAGATCATGCTGAAACAGTCTGGCTGAAAAAACAAGTCCCAATTTCAAGACACTGTTATATTCATTCTGGACAAGTTTCTTGAAAGCCTTCTGTAATAATATGAATTTTATCACAGAAACAAAGGTGTTATATGGGTTCCCTGTATATATGGGATATACATCATGGAATCCCTAGCTTCTTAAATTGTGGGTCATGACCTGGTATGGCATCTCCTAATTGAATTTGAGGATCATGAAATTATTATTTATCAGTTCATCATTGGACTAGTTTATCTACTCTAGAGACTTAAATACCTGGTGTCATGTAAAAATTTCTCAGCCAAAAAGAGGTCATGTTAATGGAAAAAGTTTTAAGAAGCCCTGAATCTAACTCCTGAAGTCTATAAATTGGAAAATGAGGCCATAAAATTGAATGCAGGTGTGTTTCAGACCTCTCTAGTCTCATAGTAATCCCCCTTCAATCACATGTTCCACTCACTGGCCTTTCTGCTCCTTTCTCACGTTCTGCCAAACAATGAACAAATCCCAAGTTCTGCTCCCTCCTGCATGGAAATACTGGTCTAGGAAAGCAAAGACTGAAGAGTGATGACAAACAAGGATTTCAGGGGGAAACTCATTATATTTCTAAAGTTTTATGCACAAGATGGAATTTGGGATGCTTCATGAGATCTCTTTTGTTGGGAGATTTAATAAAGTCTGTGCTGCAGAAAGAGGCCTTTCCTTATTAATTAGATCCCCAATCTTTATCTCCAGCACGATTTCTCCAGAGGACAGTCAAAGTGTGAGCTGTAGGAGAAGCCCTCCCCACAAGTACTGCCTTTATCCACCTTCATTCAGGTAGGAATAAGGTTGTCCACTGATCATTCTCCTCCAGAGAAAAGCAGGGTCCATGAGCACATTGCTAAGGCTTCTTTCCACAATGAATCCTGAGAGAGAAAGTGAGAGATGATCTCTGGATGAAAGTTTCCACTGTTCCTAAGATTGATATCTCTAACACTGAAGAAACTCTGAATTCCATTTGAGTCTTTCCTTATTCATGACAAAGATAAGATTTCTATCTAATGTGAATTTAAAGAAGGGAAATATGGGATGACTGTTGCCTAAAGGTATTAGACCTTGACAATATGCATAAGGTTTCTATCAAGTGTGGAACCTCTTCTGTTAAATATACTGAATGGCAACGAAAAATTCTGCCATGTTCCCCATATTCACTGATATTTAGCAAAACTGGAGCTGTATGAAATCATTCCACACAGATTGAATTCTTAGGGTTTCTCTTCAATGTTGATTTTTTGAAGTCTGGCAAGACTAGGGCTCTACCTGAAACTCTTTTCATATTAATTATGTTTGTAGGACTTTTCCCCAGTGTGAATTCTCTAATGTTTAGCAAAACTGGAGCTGAATCTGAAAACTTTTTGACATTGATTCACTTATAAGGTTTCTCTATAGCATGGCTTTCCTCATGTTTAGTAAGCCTTTCCACTCTCATCTCAAAGCCTTTCCACTTTAATTTTATTTATAAGGTTTCTCTCCAATGTGGATTTTCTGATGTGCAGCAAGTCTGCATTTCTGCTGGAAAGCCTTTCCACACTGATTACATTCATATGGTTTCCCTCCAATGTTAATTCTCTGATGTGCAGCAAGACTGTAGCTCTGTGTGAAAGCCTTTCCACATAGATTACATTTATAAGGCTTCTCTCCAGTGTGGATTCTCTCATGTTTAGCAAGGCTGGAACTCTCTCTAAAAGCCTTTCCACATTGATTACATTCATAAGGTTTTTCTCCAGTGTGGATTCTCTCGTGTGCAGCAAGATTGGAGCCAGATCTAAAACACTTCCCACACTGATTACATTCGTATGGCTTCTCTCCAGTGTGGATTCTCTGATGTTTAGCAAGACTGGAGCTGCATTTTAAAGCTTTTCCACATTGATTACATTTATAAGGTCTTTCTCCAGTGTGAATTCTCTGATGTCTTGCAAGACAGGAGCTTTGTGTGAAAGCCTTTCCACACTGATTACACTCATAAAATTTTTCTCCACTGTGGATTCTCTTGTGTGTAGCAAGATGGGAGCTTTGTGTGAAAGCCTTTCCACACTCATTACATTCAAAAGGTTTCTCTCCACTATGGATTCTCTTGTGTGCAGCAAGACTGGACCTCTGTGTGAAAGCCTTTTCACATTGATTACATTTAAAAGGTTTCTCTCCTGTGTGGATTCTCTGATGTGTAGCAAGACTGGAGGTCTCTGAGAACGCCTTTCCACATTGATCACACCAATAATGCTTCTCTTCAGTGTGGATTTTCTGATGGTCAACAAGGAGTGATTTGCAGGCCTTCCTACATTCATTATTTTTATAAAACTTCTCCCCCACAGGAATCTTCCGAGGCCTATCAAGACCTGATTTCCAACCAAAGGCCTTCCCATGCTGGGCACAGGCATATCTTTTCATTCCAGAGTGAAATCTAGGATGGGAAGGAAGAGATGAGTGATGGGATGAGGTTGCATCACATTCATTATATTCATTAAGCTCCTTTCTACTATGAATTGGCTGTGGAGTAATGAACTTAGAGGTCTGACTCAAGACCTTCACACCTTTATTACCTACACAAATCTCTTCTCCAGCATTAGTTTTCTCATGTCTAATAAGGTTTGAATTCCTGCTAAAGGCCATTTCCCATTGATTATCTGGATTCATTTGCATTTCAGGAGGCTTCTCAAGGGATTGTAGAAGCTCTACTAGTTCAGTAAAGATTGTGCTATATTCTCTATGCCCAAAATAGTCATTCCCTGAGATCATTTTCTTACAGTGATTTAGAACTGAGTATTTTGTGAATTTCTTCCCAATTTCATCAAATTCACAGTCACTTTTTGGATTCTTATCTATCTTGATATTCAAGTCAAGGATTTCCTTCAAAGTCGAGGCACAGGGACCATCCTTCAAGAATCTTTGCAGGTCACCTTCTTTCACAAAATTTCCCAGCTTTCTAGTCATTTCATTTACTTCAGACCTGGTCTCTACATTTGAAGAAAACAAACAATCAAACATATATACACACACATGCACACACACACACACACACAAATACTGGAAATAAACAAGATAGCAATAGGTTATTGAAGATTTCAAAAGCTCATAACTTTCTCATCACCACCTATGTGTAATAAAACTTCGTGGGAGTACTGTTAGAGCAAACATTGGCATTAAATTGACTGTATCATTGTAAGAAGAGATAAATAGGATGTGCTAGTAGCAAAGGAGATGTGCATCACAGCCCCATCTGGACTTACACAGAGCTAAACAATCACATTTCACAAAAGCAGCAGCTTCAAGGCAAGATAACTAACAGATTTAATGACAACAGATTAGAGTGACCTCAAATCCTTAGTTTAGATAATCTTCTAATTATAATTATAATACAGTTTAAGATCTGATTCTGCTAAATCTTTTTTTTCCATTATTTTTTCATTAGTTCCTTGCATTTTAATGACCTTTTGTTTTTTTCAAATGAACTTGCCTATTCTTTTCTCTAAGTTAAATAAGTTTTTGGTAATTTAATTGGGTTGGTATTGGCAATATTAGCTTAGGTGAAATTGTCATTTTAACACATTGGATAATTAATCTCTCATGAATTATTTAAATTTGATTTTATTTGTATAAAATTTTTAAAAAATATTTATTTATATTCATCTAGGTCCTCGATTTGTTTTGGCATGTTTACTCCCAGGAATTTTATATTATCTAGAGGTATTTCAAATGAGGTGTCTCTTATCTTCTCTCTTCTTGTGTCATTTTATTGGTGATATATAGGAATGCTACTTATCACTTTAAGGAAAAATTTATTTACATCTATGAGTGCTGTTTTTTATCAAAAAACTTTTTCTTCAGTTATAGATATGATATGATTTTTGTTCTTTTTATTATTGACATAATAGATTATATGAATAATTTTTCATAAATTAAACTATTCTGAGTATAAATCCCAAATGGTCACAATGTACAATCGTTATAATATATTGTGGTAATCTCCTAGTTAGAATTTTTTTTAGGAATTTTGTATCTATATTGATGAAATTGGTCTATAATTTTCTTTCTTTTTTATTCTTCCTGGTTTGAATAGCAATACCATATTTGTTTCATAAATGGAGTTCAAAGCACCTCTTCTTTGCCTATTTTCCCATATCATTTATTTAATACTGGAATTGACTGATATTTAATGTTTGGTAAAATTCCTTTTCAAATCCATCTGGTCTTGATGCTTTCTTCTTAGGAAGTTCATTTATCACCTGTACAATTTCTTTTTTAAAAAACAGATTTATCAAAGCAGCTAGGTGGTGCAATGAATAGAGCACCAGCCCTAAAGTCAGGAGGACCTGAGTTCAAATCTGACCTCTGACAGATTTCCTAGCTGTGTGACCCTGGGCAAGTCACTGAACCCCAATTGCCACAGGAGAAAAAGAAATAAATAAAAACAGATTTATTTAGATATCCTATTTTAAGTAATAACTCATTTGGATCCCTCTATTTCAATCAGTATCAATCAATTTGATATGACTCCATAGGGGTAGCAATTACATGGTCTATATATTAGGCCCCAGAGCTCTGAAATGCATAGTATAAGTTCACTTGCTTCATCACTGGAAACTAACTAGATGCCCTCCACTCTTGTTTTTCCTTCTCATGGTGACAAGGCCAGTGGCAGAGATGACTCAAACACAGGAAAGGTCCTCCAATTCATTTTTATACTTCAGGACCATTATCTCTGGTTGAACTTGAGCAGGTGACCATTTTATAATTACTTAGTCAATATAGATGCTCTCAGCTTTACCCAAACTATGACATCTTCTCCCATGCTGCCTTGCCACTGATTTGTCATTTGTGGCCCTCAAGAGCAAGGTCTATCTATCATCCAATAAGATTCTGTATTTTGCCACAGCTCTTTTGCATATTCAGGTATCAAACTTTGTAAATACAAAGCCCTAGAAGAAGGGGACACTTCAAATAGTGAGGAAGATCTCATGAGAGGGAAACATGGATCCTTTAATAAAGTGTCACTTGCTTAGAGCTCTGTCTCAGTCTCTTATATTGCCGCCTGGATAATTTTAATGCCCACACTATTTACTCTTCTGTTATTCTCATGAAAATAAAGTACCAGCACTACCATTCCTCCACTCCCAAATGATTCCAAAAGGATTCATTTGTATGTGACAATTATTCCATTTTAGCTCTATTCCCTACTCAATTTTTTTAACTTCTTAAAAATTTCTTTTAATATGCAAAATATCCTTTTGCTGTAACTCCTGGTTTTTCACACCTTTTAGCATTCAGTTCAGATATTTTGATACATTCTTTAAATTGTTATGAAACCACACTTACATTATATTGGACATTATGCATCCCTAAGACAAACTTCATTTTTTTCATTGCTTATAGCCAAAAGATTTTCAATAAAGCTTAAATCATGTGAATTCACAAGCCAATGAAATAATTTTTAAAAATTTACATAATATAACAAGCATTTCCATAACAGTATAATAAAAAAAAAAAGATGATTACACATGAAATGGCAAATCTCCAATGGACAACTTGCTATTCCTTTCAAATATACAATAAAATCATCAAGTAAATTTTTTTCTCCCTCCCTCATCCCCAGAGTTGGCCACCATCACACACACGCATATATAAAATTATTCTAGACATCTATTTATTAGTTTTTGGGGGGATGTAGATAGTGTCTTTCTTTTTCTTTTTCTTTATAATTAATTTCAGTATTTTTAGTGATTAAAATGGCTTATTCTTTCATTGTCATTCTTTTTTGTTGTAATAGGTTTATTTTTAATATACATTACTTTATGAATCATTTTGGGAGAGAAAAATCAGAGCAAAAGGATAAAACCATGGGAGAGAAAAGAAAACAAAAAAAGAAGTGAATATAGCATGTGTTGATATATATTAAGTCTCCTTAGTTCTTTTTCTGGATGCAAATGGCATTTTCCGTCCAAAGTCTATTGGGAATGCTTCAGATCACTGAACCACTGAGAAGAATTAAGTTGTTTTTTTCCCTCCATGAGGCAATTGGGGTTCCATGACTTGCTCAGGGTCACCCAGCTAGGAAATCTGTCAGAGGTCAGATTTGAACCTGACTTTAGGGCTGGTGCTCTATTCATTGCACTACCTAGGTGCCCAAACCAAGTCTTTCATAGTTGATCATCGCACCATTGCTGTTATTGTGTGCAATGTATTCCTGGTTCTACTTGTTTTGCTCGGCATCAGTTGGTGTAACTCCTTCCAGACCTTTCTCTAATCAGCTTGTTCATCATTTTTAATAGAAAAATATTGCATGACCTTCATGTACCACAGCTTTTTCAGCCTTTCTCTAATTGATGGGCATCCATTCATTTTCCAATTCTTTGCTATCACAAAAAGAGCTGCTACAAACATTTTTGCACATGTGGGTCCTTTTCCCTCCTTTATGATTTCCTTGGGATACAGACTTAGTAATGGCACTGCTGAATCAAAGGGTATGCACAGTTTGACAGTTCTTTGGGCATAATTCCAGATTGTTCTCCATAATAGTGGGATCATTTCACAACTCCACCAACAATGCATTAGTGTACCAGTTTTCCCACATCCCCTCCAACATTAATCACTATCTTTTCCTGTCATCTTAGCCAATCTCAGAGGTATGTAGCAGTGTCTCAGAGTTGCTTTAATTTGCATTTCTCTGATTAATAGTGCTCTAAATCACTATTTTTCATATTTTAATGCCCACACTATTTGCTCTTTTATTATTCTCATGAAAATAAGGTACCAGCATTACTATTCCTCCACTCCCACATGATTCCAAAAGGATTAATTTGTATATTGACAATTATTCCATTTTAGCTCTCGCTACTGTTTTTCATATGACTAGAAATGGTTTCAATTACTTCATCTGAAAATTGTCTGTTTAGACAATTTGACCATTTATCAGTTGGAGAATGGCTTAACCCATTTTTAGTAATTTAATTGGGATGAACATATAAATCAATTTTTATCAATATTAGCCCTGGCTACCTGTGGAAAATTAATACTTACCCAATTATTTAATTCTGATTTGTATAAAAAGGGTTTCATAATTTTCTTTATCTATATCCTGTTTATGTTTTGCCAGTTGTACTCCCATGTATTTTATATCAGTTA
Source organism: Dasyurus viverrinus (assembly GCA_020854095.1). Classification (NCBI taxonomy): domain Eukaryota; kingdom Metazoa; phylum Chordata; class Mammalia; order Dasyuromorphia; family Dasyuridae; genus Dasyurus; species Dasyurus viverrinus. The sequence goes on along the minus strand of CM036999.1, from coordinate 623,743,322 downwards.
TTTTTAAAAGTGTGTCTTTTTAATAATCTCTTCTTGTACAGTTTTCTTCGTGACACATAGAAATATTGATTAATTTATGTGGATTTATTATCTTATTGCTGTGATAAATTATTGTTTCAACTTGCTATTAATTTTTATCTTTTTAGAATCAACTCATTAATCAATCAAATCATTATTAACTCAGTGCAAGGTTTTCTTTTAAACTATCCAAATAATGATGACATTTTTAAGAATACTGATAACCATTTTCCTACATAAAAAGTAAAACTGGACCATATACAGACCATTATGACTGGTCTTTGATATTTACATTACGTTTTACCTGGATTATCCGAGTCTAATTTTCCATTGAATTCTGTTCTTTTTATTATAAATATCTGAATGTTTATCAATTCATTATATATCCTTTTTTTTTCATTCAGGTTTATACAGCTTACCTGGATTGTTATTTTTGGTCTCAACCCTAGCTCCCTTGTTCTATGAAATGTAATATCCCAAGCACTGTAGTCTTTTAATGCAGACACTGCTAGGTCTTATGTAATCTTGACTGTAGCTCCACAGTATTTAAGTAGTTATTTGTTTGTTTGTTTTTGTTGCTTCTATTATTTTCTCCTTAACTTGGGAGTTTTGAAACTTGGCCATGGTACTCCTATAAGTTTTCATCTTAGGATCTCTTTCAAAGGGTGAAAAATGGTGTGTTTTTTTCCTACTACCACTTTTAACTTCTTGCTCTAATACTTCAGGGCAAATTTCTTTAATAATATCTGGAAATAATGTATCTAGACACTTCTTAGAAAAATAACTTTAAGGTAGTCCAACACTTCTTATAGTCTCTCTTTGATCTATTCTCCATATCAGTTGTTTTTCTCATGACCTGTTTCTACATTCTCTTCTATTTTTTCCATTGGTTTCGTTTTTAATATTTTTGGTCTCAACATTGTTATCATCCTCTTCCCCAATTCTAGTTTTTGAGAAATTTTTTTTCTTAAGTTTTGGGGTTTCTTTTTCGAATTGGCTAACTTTCTTTTCATAACTTTCTTGATTTCGTTGGGTTGCTCTCACTTTTTCCCCTTAATTTTTCCTGAATCTCTTCCGTGATTTTTGAAGTCCTTTTAACATTCTTCCAAGAACTTGTGACCATTTGATATTTCTCTCTGAAGAGACTTTTAAAATTTCACTTTCTTCCTCTTAGAATGAACCCAGATCTCTTTCCATAGTAGCTTCTCATTGTTATTTTCAGAGCTCTGTCTGGAGGTCCAAGCTTGAGCCCTCCTCTCTACCTCTGAGTCACACCCAGGGCTCCTAGCCATTGTCACAGCAAATGTTCCCACACCTTCACCAAGTGTGCAATAGTAAACTTCATCTCACTTTTGTATCCAGGAACAAAAACCAGGGATTCTACTCTCCTGCAAAAGCCAGCAGGGTCTCCTCCCCAACCACGGCATTCACTTGGTTTGGGTTCACTCCTTGGCCATGTCTCGTCACACAACTAGACTTGGTGTCTAGTCACAGCAAAACGTCCTCCAATCTTCCCCCTTGGCTCTTTGATCCCTACTCACCATTCGTGAGGCAGGAGCACAAAACACAGGGCAATTCAAGGGCCCCCAAAGATCACTGCTTGGCGAGTCAGCTTTGAGGTCTGTCTAGGGTTTTTGCTTTCAATTGGGCCAAACCTCCACCCAAGGAGGTCAGATCCTTCCTAGAGTCTGTCCAGTTGTCTTTGGAGAACAACTCTGGCATGTTTAGCCCCTTCTGCATGAGGCAATTTGTTTTCTGTTTCTGGGGAGATTCCTGGAGAGCCAGTATCTCCTATCCTGCCATATTACCGGAATGCCCTCCCAATTCTTTTTAGCATAATGTTTTCAGGGAAGCTGTCAGACACCATCGCTAAGGAACAATACACCATCCACATCAGCTACCTGACTGATGGAAAATAACTTAACAAGGCCACAGTGGATGAGGAGCTGGTGCGTGCAACTACACACCAAGGAAAGAGAAGAAACGCTCCTTACCCAGGAACAGCAGGTTCTGGACACTCTCCAGCGTGACCTCCTTGTAGAGCTCTTTCTGAGTAGGGTCCAGGAGCCCCCACTCCTCCTCAGTGAAGTCCACGATAATGTCCCTGAATGTCACCAACTCCTAAACCATCAAAAGTCAGACAATTTAGACCTGAAAGGCTCCAGAATTCATCTAGCGCAATCCTCACTAAATAAGAAGAAACTGAAGCAGAAAAATGATCTGCCTAAAACTCACCTCACCTTTAAAAGTGTCAGAGCAACACTTGGAACCAGGCATTAGAAGCCCAGTGGAATATGGAGAAAAGCCTTCATCGTTTGAAGTGAAGATAGTGTTGGAATAATGTCCTACTATAAAATGTTTCTCCTAATGGGATTGGGGGAAAAACATGGGTTCTACCAGTGAGGTAGGAGAATGTGTGAAGGAGAAAGAGAGAAGGTGATGTGAAATTCCCCCGTGCCAGAAGCATTAAGAAAATCCTCTAAAGATTCTGGGGGGACTTGATTAATATTCTGTTTTGTTTGTAATAAATATTTTCAAAACATATGCACAGATAATTTCACAACACTGACCCTTGCATAGCCTTGTGTTTCAGATTCTCTCTTCCTTCCCTCCATTCCCTCACCTAGATGGCAAGTAATCCAGTAAATGTTAAACATGTTCAAATATATGTTAAATCCTATTTATATATATATATATATATTTACATATATATATAAATATGTATAAACATATTTATACAATTCTTTTGCTGCACAAGAAAAATCCAATCAAAAAAAGAAAGTAAATGAGTAAAAAAACAAAATACTGATTAATATTCTGGAGAAAAAAAAATATTCAAAGTGATTACTGAGGAGGGAACAAAGAAATGTTCTCTTAAATTTCTTAAAAGTCTGAAATGAAATCTCAACTAGATGAAAACATGTTATGAATTCTAAAGAGATTACCCACAATCTGGCCTCAAGTAACTAGTATGTGACTTAGTTTCCAGTTGAGTGAAGAAGTGTTTTCAATTCATAAACTGGGGGATTAAGGTGATAGTGGACATGATGGGTCATAGTCAAAAATATCTTCTGTCTTTGCTATCCGATTACTTTTGAATATTCTTGGAATACATTTATTTTAATAGAGAAATGAGGAACTCTATGAGGAACATTAAAATTTTATTTTATCAAATGGGGTTAGATTTGGAGTTAATGCGCAGGAAATGCGGACACTTTATTTCTGAAAAATCAATGATTTAAACACTCAGATAGAATCCTAGAACACTCGGGATCAGGAATCAAGAAAATGAGTCACAAGGCCAACATATGACATGATACAAGAGAGTGGCCACATCTCGTGGAAAGCTTAGACATTTGGGAAGGATCGTCTATATTTTCAAACTGCAACATATGGAGAACCGGTGATTTGATGAATGCACTTGGTATTAATGCTTTTCCATTTCATTTAATTCCATTTCTAGCAGAACAACAGGATACAATTTTTCAGAAATCCCATTATTTTAGAACAACGTGTCTTGGTATAAAGAAAAATCTTTTTACTTTTTGGTCATTTTAGTCTTATTTAAAACATCTGATTTATTGTCTATTTGTAATCAGCGTTTCACATTTAGCCCCTTTATGTCTACCATTGAACTTTTAAGCAATTAAAATAATTTATTAGGCTTGGGAACTACTTTCAGACCCCCCAAGAACTTACAAAGTTTTCTTTTTTACTGAATTTTCGGCTGCGTGATTCCCCATGACACTGTATGTATTCATAGCATGACCAAGTACCAGGAGGCCATGCTTTTATTCACTGATAATTCATCTCCTGAATCCCTCCCTCATTCTCAGCGGAAGCACTGAGCTCCCGGCACGTTCTCTGGCCCTCCCAAGCGGCCGCGATTCTCGGCCTCCTGGCTTCCTGCAGGTCTCGGTCAAAATCCCACCTCTGACTTTTCCAAGCCGCCTTCATGCTACTAACCAGGTGTTACTGATCTACGTACAGGTGGTGCATCCATGTTGGGGTGCCTGCCGTCTCTCCCATAGGAAGGCACCTCCTCGAGAGCAGCTCACCTCTCTCGGCTGCTTGCCCACCCCTATGTGCACACAGGAGGTGCTTAATAAATGTCTGCCAAAGAGCTGCATTCATCCTCCAATCCTCCAGGGGCTTCTTTTTCCCATTGTCTTTGCCAAGGCCAACCAACTTGGCCATTGGATGCGTCACCATTCCCCTTCCCAACAGGAAGCCCCCCTCACATTCCCCCAACCCAGTGTTGAAGCTTCCCCAAACAGCCCTCGCTCCCCACCTTTAAGGAAGCCTGCCCTGACCCTGCCCACCCTTGGAGCCATCCTTCTGCCTCAGTCCTTTTCTCAACCAAACGCTCTGAAACTTGTGCCTTTCTTTGTTCCTCTAGCACTTGCTCCTTAGCCATTCCTCAGCTGTTGCAGTGTCCGACGCTTCTGGACCCCATTGGAGATCTCGTTTTAGAGACGGGGAAACCGAGGCAGACAGGGGTCAGTGACTTCAGTGACTCGGGCTCCCCCGAAGGGTCTGGAGAGAACTCCTGCAGGTCAAGCTTCCTGATCCCAGGCCCAGGCTCCGGCAGCCTCACTGCCCCTTGCCCTTGGCCCCTGACAAAGTGGCTTCCTCCTTCCCTTCCTGACGCTGTAATGGCCGGATCTGGGCTCTGCTCCGGCCTCGTCCCCACGGCCACCCTGCTTCATTCAGCGCTCAGGACCACCCGGAACCTCCGAGAGCTTTTCTGGGGCCACTTTCTGATCTCCCCAAGTCTACCTGGCGCCTGTGCCCTCCACGTGCCAGGCTCAAGCACTGGGCTGACGCCGTCTCACCGGTCAGGGAGGTCCGGCGGCCGCCATTTTATACCAAAGCAAACTGGGCCCAACTTTCTGTGCCCTAACCAGATCTCACCCAGACCTTCTCGCTACAAGAAAAGGGAGAAGTTGTGTGGCTCAGGAGGAGAGACTGTGTCTGTGTCACCTGTAGCAGTGGGAGACACGTCCCTCAGCCACCCATGGAAAATGTCTCCCTCCTGAGGGGATAAATAAAGCCCAGTTCAGTCTCTGGTTGGACCCTGTGCCCCTTACTCTCGGTGTCCCCAGCAAGGACCCTGACAATTCTCACAACGGGATCAAAGGAGACCCTATTTTCTGGGCTCCTGGCCCATGGCAGATGCCACAGAACCAGTCCCCAAAGCCAGGTCAGGCTTCTCCACCTTCTTCCCCTCCTGCTCCTGGACCCAGGGACCCCGAGCTCTGGCTGAGCCTTAACAAGACCCTCCATCCCATCACTGGCATCCAAGGGCTTTTCTCATTCCCTCCCCCCTGGGCCTCCTGCCCCCTTCCCGTCTCAGGTAAAGTTTCACCTTCTGAAAAATGAGCCTTTCCTGCTCCCCAAACTGGGGGAGCTTCCCTCTGAGAGTGCCTCCTGTCTACACTACAGAGCTGGTGCGGACACACCTGATGAGGTGTTTCCAGACTGGACCGATCGCTCAGGGAGCGCAGGGACCCTCAGCTTGTAACCTCCCTTTGCCTCCCCCTGGGGGTGGGCACAGTGCTTGGCACCCGGGAGCCACATTCTCAGTGCTCCCTGATGGGACCCGGCAAAGGAGAGGGACTCAGAGCCCTGGGAGCCGCCTGAGGGGGCAGGGAATGGGCAGCGCCTGGAGGGCGATTCCTGCCCTGCTGCCAGCCCTGCCAGGGCCCCTCCCTCTGACAGGAGGAAGCTTCCTGGGCTCCCCCTGGGCCGAGGCTGCTCAGCTCCGGGCAGGGACTGCACTCACCTGGGAGGAGGGTCTCAGGCTGTCAGGGGCCATGTCTCTGGTTCCGGGCTTGGGTCCTCTGCCAGCCGGGCTGGGGAGGGAGAGGGAGCCCGGAGAGGGAGGCCGGGGTCTGAGGCTTCCCTGCCCAGGCTGGATGCGGACCTGCCCCCAATGAGAGAGAGAGAGACAGAGAGAGAGAGAGAGAGAGAGAGCGCGCGCTCTGAGGGCAGGGACGGAGGCAGAGGCTGCTGCCCAGGAGGAGGCCGGGAGATCTCAGGGAGGAGGAAGCGGGGAGATCAAGGCTCAGAGACAAGGCGGCCCAGAGATCTCCCCTGTGGGGGCAGGAGGCCCTCCCAGGGCCCGGCACCGACCCGAGGGCCTCCTGCCCACTTAGGGGAGGGGCAGGAGCCGCACCCCCCCCCCCCCTCCCGTGTGCCGGGCCCTGGAGCTCGCTGGGAAGGGAGAGGGGGAGGGGCCGCTCTCCTCCCCTCTTACACTGGAGGAAACCCGGGCCAACCAGGGCTGCAGAGGCCGTGCCCCTCCCCCGGGCGTGCCCAGGACCCCCGAGAGAAGCCGCGCTCTCCCCAGGCTCAGTGCGGGGGAGGGGGGCGGAGAAACACTCGGCAGGCCCCTCCCCCGCCACAGGAGGCACGGGCAGTGAGCCCCGCCCCCTCCTGGCTGCAGGTGACGGTGCAGTCACACACCCACGCGGTCGCACAGCTCCGCCACCGTCACGCGCCCTCCCATGCCCCGTGGGGAGCGGAGATGCGCCTGCGCACTGATGCCCTCCTCCCCCCTCCCACTCACCCAGTGCCGGAGAAGGAAAAGGCAACAAGTGGGGATCCAGGAAACTGGACCTGCAAGCTGGGAAACCCCCAGCATGCCCTGGGAAACTCCCAGCATGCCCTGGGAAACTCCCAGCATGCCCCGGGGCTCAGGGGCTGCAGGGGGAGGGGCGGGAAACGTGACGTCACTGCGAGGCATTCTGGAACAGAGCCGGCCTCTGGCGGGGGAGGAGTTGTGACGTCATTCTCCTCCTGGGTCAGGTTCTTTCCTAACCCCTACCCCCTTTCCTACTTCCGGTGCCGGGCGGGCCTTTGGAATGTAAGCTCCGGAGGGCCAGGATCCGCCTTCTCTCTGGCCCCCAGAGTTCAGGCCAGTGCTTAGCACACAGTAGGCGCTTAATGAATGTGCGCGGCCCCTGTGAGAGGCGGTGCCGTCCTCAGCCCATTCTCACGGACAGGGAAACTGAGGTAGAGGTCGTCGTGTGCTCAAGCCCTTTTGGAAGATGCCCCAAAGTCTCCTCTTTGGAGCTGCAGGAGTCGGAGGCGGGGGCTGACGGGGCAGAGCGCTGGACCTGCAGCCAGTGCGCTCTGGGTTCAGATCTGACCTCAGGTCTCGGGGAGATGCGTGACCCTGGAGGATCCGCCTCAGCTTCCCCACCTGCAGGACGTGTGACCCTGGAGCCGTCTCATCCCCCAGTGCCTCAGTTTCCTCGCCTGGGAGTAGCGTGACCCTGGAACAGTTATTCCTACCCCCATCCGCCTCAGTTTCCCCACCTGGATGACGTGTGACCCTGGAGCAGAGCCCTCCCCCATTTGCCTCAGTTTCCTCCCCTGCAGTAAAAAAAATCAGAGGTGCGTCCCCGTTCCGGGCTGTGGGACCCAGCGGCACCAGCTTGTAGCACCCCCAGCCCCACATTCCCACAGTAGCCTGGGGGGCTCTGGGCCCCTTCCCCTCCTGGGCCAGTCAGGCTGACTGATCAAAGGCTGCTCTGCCTGTCCAGGCTTTTCAGCCCTGCCTGACCCTCCCTCACCACGTAGGAACTTGTTGGCTGCCTAAAAGATACTGGATGGTTTCTAACTTCCTTCTACAACTGAGGAAACGGGCAAGTGAGGTTAACTGACCTTCCCGGGCCACCCAGGCACGAAGTATCTGAAGCTGAACTTGAACTCAAGCCTCTCTGGGGCAGACCCTGTCCAGGGCGCCATCTTTGCACGAGGGAAGGACCCTCTGTCCTGCTGGGATGCCTACAGTGTCACCTCTGAAAGAATTCACGATTCGGGCCATCTCCAAAGCAAGATGTTTAATTCTTTCGTGAGATCTGGGTTCGAGCTCCAGGGAGAAGTCAGCTGACTTCCCAGCAAGGCCAGCCCGGGACTCCCGCCGCGTCAGTGGCCCGATTCCAGCCCCCAAGGCCCCCCTGGAAATCCTGCAGTCAGTGACACTGGTTCCACCCCAAGGCCCTCCTGGGACTCCCGCAGAGTCGGTGGGTCCAGTTCCACCCCTGAAGACCCGCCTGGGAATCCTATGGAGTCGATGATGCCGATTCCACCCCAAGACCAGCCACACTTGCCATTGAGGGAGTTTGCCAAGGTGGGAGCTCCTTAAGCCTTGCTGGAAATGCACATCCCACTGTGCAGAAGGCATGCAGGAAAGCCCACAGTGTAAGGGGGGAAGGGAGGGGGGGAACGTTATTAGTGTAAGATAACTATAACAGCAGAGCTTCACCTAATGATGGCAAAGAAGGGGACAAGAGCAGGCCCTTTCTGCCTGATGGTTTCAAGTAGGTTTGGAGGGGAGGATTTACAAGTTTGCTTATAATATAAAAGTTGCAGTGTGAATTTCTGTGGCCACCGATTATGGAAAACTATACCTTTGAGCCAATTCATTCTCAACAGTCTCCAGCTTTGATTCAAAATGGAACCTCTTCCTCGAGGAGCTCATATTGTCAGATCTTGGAATGAATAAAATAAAGAGATTCTCATGATCTGGAGACTCGATCAGGTTAATTTAATGAGCATTTTAAGGAAAATGATTATTTTCTTTTTATATTAATTATCACTTCCATATACAGGACATCCTCTTTTTGCTTTCTCATTCAAAGCCCAGTCTCTCAAGGACACTTCTGGACTTGCCCCCAAATTCACCTCAGTCGGACCATCTCATCTAAGTAGAATTCCCTTTAAATTATAGAGGCATTAAGTTTTTGTGCCCATTTTCTTTTCTGTGATCTTCTCTGTCCCTTGTTAGGCGCTGAAGTCTTCCACTATTCAGAAATGTCTCTTCTTTTTGGTTCCTTTCATTTATCTGAGGTGATTTTTCACATTTAAGTCAAGGATTCATTAAGGGCAGAAGCAAGTTGGCAGAGTAAAGGCAGGAACTCCCGAGCTCCTCCCCAAATTGCTCCAAATTCCTTTAAATAATGAATCTAAAGAAATTTTCAAAACTCACAAAAAGACAAAAGTAGAACAATTTTCCAGCCAAAGACAACTTAGAAGGTTAGCAGGAAGGGTCTGTGACTCTTGGGTGGGACTCCTGTACACAGTTCCAGCAAAGGCTGCACCAGTTCAACCCAGGTCCTGACACCAGCAAAGCTAAAATGGGCCCAGGGATCTATGAATCATCAGTAGCATTGGTAGTTTCCAGACCTCTCACTCCAGAGACTTGGAAAAATGACTTGGAAGGTCGGCTGGAAAGATTTGTCAGTATTGTGAGCGAGCCTTGGGAAACCAACAAACCAGGAGTGTGGTTGCCAATGCAGAAGCTTCCTGAGACTTCAGCTCAAAAAGAAGTCTCTTTACTAACAATGAAGAGGGACTCTGCTGCTTTAGCCACTGAAATTTATTGACACAGTGGAGCAGGGACACTCTTCCCAAGAGTGCTTATGGGCAGGTCCCTTAACAAAGACTTAAAAGCTGAGTAATAGATTGAGAAAATAAGGAGACACAGACAAAGTTTCTGACCATAGAAAGTTAGTATGGTGACAAGGAAGCTCAAAACACATGCTCAGAAGAAAAAAGCTTCTATATACAAAGCCTTCAAGGAAAATAACAACTGGTTTCATGCCATGGGAGAGCTCAAAAAGGATTTTTGAAAATGGAGAGAAGGAAAGGAAAAACTGAAAGTGCAAAAATCTGATGAGCACACAGTACCATCTTAAAAAGCAAAATTGTTTAAATGGGAAAGGAGGTACAAAAGTTCACGAAGGAAAAATTCTTAAAAATTAGTCAGGAGCAAATGGAAGCTAATGAATTTATGAGAAATCATGATACACTAAAACAAAAACAAAAGAATGAAAAAAAAGTGAAATATCTCATTGGAAAATATAATCAAGCTGGAAAACTGATCCAGGAGAAATTATTGGTCTACCTGAAAGTCATGGTCAAAAAAAGAGACAGGACATCATCGTTTAAGAAATTATCAAGGAAAATAATCCTGTTATTTTAGAACCAAAGGGCAAAATAGAAATTGGCAGAATCCACCAATGACCTGAAAGAGCTCCTAATGAGAACTCCCAGGAATGTCATAGTCAAATTCCATAACTCCCAGGTAAGGAAGAAAAATATCCAGAAAGAAGCAATTCAAATATCCTGGAAGGGCAGGTCAGGATAACACAGGGTTTAGCAGCTTCTACGTTCAAGAATTGGAGACCTTGGAATATGATAATCCAGAGAGTGGTGGACGTAGGATTAAAAGCAAGAATCACCTATTCGGCAAAAATGAGTATAATCCTTTAGGGAAAAGGTAGAAATTCAATGAAATAGAGGACTTCCAAGCATTAGTGATGAAAAGACCAGAGCTGAATGGAAAATCTGATTTTCAAATATAAGACTTAAGAGAATCATAAGAAAGTAATCAGGATAAGTGATATCTTATGGGACTTAATAAGGTTTATCTGTTTACATTACTATATAGAAGAATAGTACTTGTAACTCATAACTTTCTGATTATTGTGACAGCTAGGAGTATATAGAGTAATCGATAGACTGACAGCACGGGTGTGGTTTGAATATAAAGGATCTCTAAAACAATAAAATTAAGGGGTAAGAAAATAATGTCCTGGAAAAAGGGAAAGGGAGAGGGAGGAAGGCATAATCTGCCATGAAAAAGGCACGAAAAAACTTTTATTGTGAAGGGGAAGTGTGGGGGAGGAGAGGACAGTGAGTGAGTGAATCTTACTTTCATCAGAACTGGCTCAAAGAAGAAATAACATACACACTTGATATGGGTATAGAAATCTATCTTATTCTGTAGGAAAGTAGGAAAAGGAAAAATGGAAAAGGGGAAAGGTGATAGAAAAGAGGGCATATTGGGGGACAGGGCAGTCAGAAGCAAAATACTTTTAAGGAGGGACAGAGAGAAAGAAAAGAATAGAATAAACCAGTGGGAAATACTATTAGCAACAGTAATTGGGAAAAGAATCTTGAAGCGAATTTCTCTGATGAAAGCCTATGTATAGGAAATGGAGTCAAATTTGTAAAAGAAAAAAAGACATTTCCCAATTGAAAAATGATCAAAAGATATGAACTAGGCCCAAAGTGCTATAAAATGATGCATATCCTTTGACCTAACAATATAACATTACTAGGTATAAATCCCCAAAAAATTACTAAAAAAAAAAAAAATGTACAAAAATATTTATAGCTCATTTCAGGGCAAAAAAAAAATGGATATTGAGGAGGTATCTATCAAATAGGGAATGGCTGAATAAATTATGATGTGTGATTATAATGGAATATTATTGTTCTATGGGGAAATGATGAGCAGGATGCTCTCAGAAAAACATTGGAAAATTCTATATGAGTTCGAGCAAAGTGAAATGTACGTGTACAAAGTAACAGCAATATTCTGGGACGATCAGCTGACTTTGCTATTTTCAGCAATACAATGATCCACAACTACTGTAAGGAGTAATGATGGAAAATGCTATCTATACCAAGAAAAAGAACTGATTGGGTTTGAATACAGAGTGAAACATATTCTTTTTTTTTTTGGTGGATGGGAGATCTATGTTTTTCTTTTACAATATGACCTATAGAAATGTTTTGGAGAACGTCACATATGCCATCATAAGGGGAGAAGGAGAGGAAGAGAGAATCTGGAACTCTTAAATTTTAAAAACAAATTTGAAAGAATTGTTTTAAATATAACTAAAGAAAAATAAAAATAAGAAATTGTATACTTAAAAAAAAAGGAAAGCAATTTGGAATTATGAAAAAAAAATTAATGAAGAACTAATCTTGGTAGACAATGTGAAACACTGGACTATCTTTTTTCTGCCAGGCTACTTTCAAGTTTTCCAGCATATTGTACTGGTAAGTAAGTCTTGGCTGTATAGTGGAGATGTTTGGATTGACTGAACATGTTTTATTATACTCATTTTCTTTTATATATTACAGACCTAATCAATTCCACTTCTCACGATGTTTATTTTTAAATTGGGCAAAATAGTTTGGATTTCTACTATTCTATTATAGCTTCAGATTTGGTCTTGCTGAGCCTCCTTCCTAGAATATTGGAATAGGCTGTGGGAAAGAAACATATGAATGTACTTGTAGTGAGAACCTATCTTTAGGGTTGAAAGGAACTATAAAAAGCTGGAGTTAACCTCATTTCAAAGATGAGCAAAGTAAGGCACAGAGAGGGTCTTCCTTGTGCAGATTTAATAGAGCTAGAGAGTACTTTAGAAAGGATTTGAAGCCAAAACTTCTTGATTGCAAACTCTGAATTCTACCCTTTACAAATAATGCTTTCTTCTATACTGTTCGGAGTATCAATTCAAATTAAAAGAAAAGTGAGTGAATTGTCCAGATGTTTAAGCTTACTGGCTCCTTTAGGACACTTATGACCCAAGAAATATTAATCATTTAAAAAATTAGCATTTCCATAGTGATTTAAATCTTAGAAAGCATTTCATAAATATTGTCTCATTTGATGCTCACATCAACTCTAGCAGATAGGTGCTCTCGTTATTCCATTTTGTAGATTTATAAATCAGATAGGAATAGGTTCGGTGATTTGCTCAGGCTAATAGTAACTTTCTGCAATCAAACCGAACTCAGATTTTATGACTCCAAGCATAGCATTCTATCTCCTGGGCTATCTAGCTGCTGGTCAAAGAAAACATGGCAGAAATAGATCTCCAATAGATAGCAAAATGTTTATGAGGATTTTTTGTGCCAGCAAATAAGAGGAAACAAAGTGAGGACCAATTAATTGGGGAAGAGCTAAAGAAGCCATAGCATATGAATTCTGTGAAATAACAAAAGGTAATGACAAATAGGTTATCAGAGAAAAAAATCATTACATTTATAGGACTTTATGCACAATATGAAGTCTGGGATTTCTAATGAGGTCTCTCATATTAAGAGATGATATGACATCTGTGCTTCAGCAAAAGACTTTCCTTTGTTAATGAGATGCAAGACTTTTATGTCTAGTATGATTTAGCCAGAGTACGGTCAAACATGAGCTATAGGTGAAGGATGCTTTTTCTACAAACGTTGGTTTTATAAGCCTTCAATCCGATATGAATATTATTGTCTATGGATCTCCCTCTTCCAAATGAAATCATGTCCCCATCTGAACATTCAGAAGTCTTTTTTCCACACTGAATACTCTGATATAAAATAAGAGATGATTTCTGGCTGAAGGCATTCTGACATTGAGTCAATATATAGAGCTTCCCCTCAGAATGATTTTTCTGATATAAACCCGTTCTGTATTTCATTTCACTGTCTTTCCTCTTTCATTAAAATGATACGATTTCCATCTAGAATTCATTCTCTGATGGGAAATAAGGGATGACTTGCTGCCACTGATTATATTCCTAGTTTCTTTCCAGTACAGATTCTCTACTGTTTAGCAAGACTGCAGATGATTTTGAAAGCTTTTCTACATTGATTACAGGAGATTCTCTCCCATGTGAATTCTGTGACATGCAGAAAGATCAGCATTACATTGGAAAGTTTTCTGACACTGATTACACTAATGGTTCTCTCCAACGTGGGTTCTCTTATGTACAACAAGCCTGAACTTCTGCTGGTAAGCCTTTACACACAGGTTACATTTATAAGGTTTCTCTCCACCATGGGTTCGCTGATGTTTAACGAGACTGGAGAGGTATATGAAAGCCTTTCCACATGGACTACATTCATAAGGTTTCTCTCCAGTGTGAATTCGCTGATGTGTCACAAGCCTGGACTTCTTATGGAAAGACTTTTCACACTGATTACATGGATAAGGTTTCACTCCAATGTGAATTTTCTTATGTGCAGCAAGGTTGCATTTCTGCTGGAAAGCTTTCCCACATTGATTACATTGATAAGGCTTCTCTCCAGTGTGGTTTCTTTGATGTGTCGCCAGACTGGAACCGATTCTGAAAGCCTTTCCACACTGATTACACTGATAAGGTTTCTCTCCGGTGTGAATTCTCTGATGTGCAGTAAGTCTGTACTTCTTCTGGAAAGACTTTCCACATTGAGTACATTCATAAGGTCTCTCTCCGGTGTGCGTTCTCTGATGTACAGCAAGATCATGGTTCCGTAGGAAAGCTTTCTCACACTGATTACACTGATAAGGCTTCTCGCCATTGTGATTTCTCTGATGTATAGCAAGAGTGGAGCTGAGTCTGAAAGCCTTTCCACACTGATTACATTGATAAGGTTTCTCTCCAGTGTGGATCCTCTGATGTGTAATGAGGCAATATTTCTTCTGGAAAGACTTTCCACATTGATTACATTCATGTGGTTTCTCTCCAGTGTGAATTTTCTGATGTGCAACAAGACTGCACTTCTGGTAGAAAGATTTTTCACACTGATTGCATTCATAAGGCTTCTCTCCAGTGTGGTTTCTCTGATGGGTAGCAAGAGTAGAGCTGATTCTGAAAGCCATTCCACATTGATTACATTCGTAAGGTTTCTCTCCAGTGTGAATTCTCTGATGTGCAGTAAGCCTGTACTTCTTCTGGAAAGACTTTCCACATTGATTACATGCATAAGGTTTCTCTCCAGTGTGAGTTCTCTGATGTGCAGCAAGGTCATGGTTACGTAGGAAAGCTTTCCCACACTGATTACATTCGTAAGGCTTCTCACCACTGTGAATTCTCTGATGTTCAAAACAACTTGACTTGTAGGTGAAGGCTTTCCCACACTCCTTACATTTGTAAGGTTGCTCTCCAGTGTGGATTCTCTGATGTACAGTAAGCCTGTACTTCTTTTGGAAGGACTTTCCACATTGAGTACATTCATATGGCTTCTCTCCAGAGTGATTTTTCTGATGTGTAGCGAGACTGGAACTCTCTCTAAAAGTCTTTCCACACTGACTGCATTCATAAGGTTTCTCTCCAGTGTGAATTCTCTGATGTGCGGCAAGCCTGCACTTCTTCTGGAAAGACTTTCCACATTGGTTACATTTATAAGGCTTCTCTCCAGTGTGAATCCTCTGATGCGCTAATAAGGTTGACTTGTATACGAAGGGTTTCCCACATTGATTACATTTATAAGGTTGCTCTCCACTGTGGATTCTCTGATGTGCAGTAAGCTTGTACTTATCCTGGAAAGACTTTTCACACTGATTACATTTGTAAGGGTGCTCACCAGTGTGGATTCTCTGATGTGCAGTCAGCTTGTATTTATCCAGGAAGGACTTTTCACACTGATTACATTTGTAAGGTTGCTCTCCAGTGTGAATTCCCTGATGTGCAGTGAACCTGCACTTCTTCTGGAAAGACTTTCCACACTGATTACACTCATAAGGCTTCTCTCCTGTATGAATTCTCTGGTGTGCCAAAAAGCTTGCTTTGTAGGCGAAGGCTTTCACGCATTGTTTACATTTGTAAGGTTTCTCTCCAGTATGAATTCTCTGATGTACTGCAAGGTCACTTTTACGTCGGAAACGTATCCTACACTGATTACATTCATAAAGTTTCTCTGCGGTGTGAATTCTCTTATGTGCAGTAAGTCTGCTTTTCTGCTGAAAGGACTTTCCACATTGACTGCATTCGTAAGGTTTCTCTCCAGTATGAATTCTTTTATGTGCAGCCAGCTCAGAGTTCTGTTGAAAAGTTTTCCCACATTGATTACATTCATAAGGCTCCTCTCCAGTGTGAATTCTCTGATGTGCAGAAAGCCTGTACTTCCTCTGGAAAGCCTTTCCACACTGATTACATTCATAAGGTTTCTCTCCATTATGAATTCTCTGATGTGTAGCAAGGTCATAGTTACGGAGGAAAGCTTTCCCACACTGATTACATTCATAAGGTTTCTCTCCACTGTGAATTTTCTGATGTTCCAAGAAACTTGATCTGTAGGCAAAGGTTTTCACACAGTGATTACATCTGTAAAGTTGTTCTCCAGTGTGGATTCTCTGATGTGCGGCCAGCCTGTACTTATGTTGGAAAGACTTTCCACACTGATTACATTCATAGGGCTTCTCTCCAGTGTGGATTCTCTGATGTGCAGCAAGAATGGAGCTCTGTCTGAAAGTTTTTCCACACTGATTACATTCATAAGGTTTCTGTCCTGTGTGAATAATCTGATGCCTAATAAGGCGTGATCTGTAGCAGAAAGCCTTCCCACATTCATCACACTTATAAAGCTTCTCTCCGGTATGAATCTTCTGATGCGTAACTAGATTTGATTTTAAATGAAAGGCTTTCCCACACTGATTACATACATGTGTTTTCATTCCAGTATGAAATCCAGGATGGTAAGAAAGAGATGAATGCTGGGTTAGGGCTGCTACAACTTCATTACATTCATAAGGATTCTTTTCAGTGCAAATTTTCTGATGGCTAATGATCTTCGAGTCATGGTAGAAGGCCTTTTTTTCTTCGTTGCATATATAAAGCTTTTTTTCATGATAATTTTCCAGATGTCCAGTGAGATCTGAAATGAAGGGCATTTTCTGTTGATTAACTTGATATATTTGTAGTTCAGGAGGTTTATCATGGGACTGAATAAGCTCTACCTGTTCAGTAAAGCATTCCCCATATTTGCTATACTGAAAAGCATTCCTTGGGGTCATTATCTTCCACTGACTTAAGATTGAATATTCTGTGAGATTTTTATTTAGCTTGATATCAGAGTCACAGATTTCTCTCACATTAAAGTCATAGGGACTGTCACTCATGAATCTTAACTGGCTAGATTCTTCCACTGAAATACTCAGGTCTGTAGGAGTCTCATTCACTTTAAATCTGGTCACTGCATCTGAAGAAACAAAGATGCACAAACACATGTGTATATATGCAGGTAAACCCCTCACATAAACCCTATCAATATATGATCTTCACTTGAATGGCAGGAAAGAAATGAATTTAACTAGAAAATTCCTAGTTAAAAAGAAAAATGTTAAAATCTAAATAGACTCAACCATTTCCAGCTCATATCCATAGTATGACTTAATAGAGAGTTTCATATCCAGTAACACTGGAGTTTCATAACAGACCTGGAATATGAGTAGGACAGGTTTCTCATTATATATCACCACTCATGGCATGACTTCAGAATGGCTGAGTGACCTGACCCCACAGTCTTGTAGTTAAGATGAGAATTGAAACCCTGTACTAGGTGCGCTCCTTTCACAGCACTAGATGGTCTTTCTCCATTGCCCTTTCAAATGCCTTTTTAAAAAATTACTTTTTATTTTGTCAATCTCAAGTAAACTTCCTGATCTTTTGTATTCATGAGATTTGATATAATATCATATGCACCTTCTTTATTAATTTCATATACTGTTGAGAAACAGTATTTTTTATTTATTCTTTTTAATTATCATGTATAATTTTTTAATATGTTATGAAGACCGATATTCTGTCCTTTACTTTACATATACTAAAAATTCACTTTATTTCATTATTAAATCATTAAGCATAATAACTTCTTTGGTAAACCACTTTAAACTATTTTTTAATCTAAATTTTGTCTATTTGCACATCTCTGATCATAATATGATTGCCGACCTCTTTTTTTCCTATTCTTTTGAAATAGAATACATCCTGTTTTGACTCATCACTTCTTTAGGAGAGTCATTAGCCATTAGCCATACATTTCTAAAATGTGCTTTCATTGATTCCAAACTGTCAAGATGGGGCATAAAATGGTGTGGATGTTCATGCCGTGATGACATCAAACCCTGTCCATTTCTGACTAAGTGCAACAAATTCTTTCCATCTGTTAACCTACATCAAATTATTTCCAAACTGCCAGAAAGGTTTGAAATACAAGTGCAAATCACTTCCCAATGAATGGCCACAGAAATGCACATTTACTTTCTGTAAACTGCACCAGATTAGTGATCTCATTCTAAGGTTACCTTATAATCTCATCTCACTAGCACTGTGATTACATATGTCTCTGTTCTTCCAGTACAGAAGACCGGCTCTTTGAAAAACATGATCACTGGCAATGCAGGTTACAAATCATCTTGAAACCATATGGACCACCATATACATTCTATAAAAAGAGACCTTATTTTGGCCCTTTTTGCAATATTAAGGCTATTTTCTGATTTAAACTCATTTTCTGTTTATATTACTGTCCATCTAACTAGTGAATTTTCAAGCTTGCAACTCAGGTCAGTGATTCTACAGGATTTCTCCAAAGGTGTGTCCAGTGCTTCAGTGGTAAAAAGAAAAAGTTAGGATTCTTTACAAAGATTGTTTTATCCACTTATGCACTACTTAGAAAATACACTTACTTTTAATAGCAATTAGCCAGGCATTTTGGTGACTGGTTGGAAAGCTAAAAACAAAAAGTAAATTTTCCTCTCTCAAAAAGAGAGCTCTTAAAATTCTCTCCCCACTTCCTACATCATCCATGGGAAAGAGAGCATTTTCACTATGTTCTAGTTATCAATATATTGGATGGAGTTGGACTTAGCAAGGAAGAAAACGGGAGTTCACGTTCTAGCTGTACACCCCAGCTTTGTGACCCCAGATAAATCACTACTCCTCCCTGCCTCTAATTTCCTTGTAAAATTAGGATAACAGTACTTATCTTCAAGAATTTTTGTGAAGAACAAATTAGATGTCTATAAAGCATTTAGCCTAGTAACTGATACATATCGGGTCCTATCATATTATATTAAAAAGCCCCATAATAATTTTTTTTATTTAAAGGAGGAAAAAATGTTTTATAATTACACCATTAAATGAAATTATTAATTTGGAGCTTGGGGGCAAATGCTATCTAGGTCATTCTCATTAAATAAATACCAAATGCATAAAACAAATATATAAACTCATAAGAATATTATGAGTAGCAGATTAAATGACTAGGGGGCAGCAAAACTTTGTATCTGTTCCTGAAAGGAGTATTAAAACCAAAAGATTTGGGAACTACCACTTTGGAGTTATGGTTTTTCATTGCATTAGTAAGTATTGCTACAGAATACTCTTCTGCTTCTGCTCATTTCTCCCTATGTCAGTTCAAGACAACTCTTCCCGAGTTTCTCTGACACTAAATCTTTCCTCATTTTTTATGGCTCCATAAACTTCCATTATCTTCTTATATCATCATTTCTTCAGTCATTTCCCAATATATGGGTATTGAATTTGTATCTAGATCTTTGCAACAGTGAAAATCAACAGCTATAATTTGGTGTTGAAGTGGATCTTTTTTGTTTATCTTTTGTCTGTCTAGTGGTTATCATAGGGTCAAAGGGCAGAGAGTGGAGTGAGTTTAGGGCCAATACTTGTGAAAGGTACTACAGAATGCCATGCCATCCTTTTATTTGAATATTTTGTGATTCTTTCGGTCAATGGTATTTCTTATGCAATACTTTTTCTGCTTCTGCTTCCTAATACATTCTGCTACTCTCTTAATTTTTTTTAATGGTGGATTCGTCCCATGCACATTTTATTGTGAGAATTAATTACCTTTTCTCCATATCCTTAGACCTTTTCTTAGATCTAGCCTTCGAAACAGAAACAAGTGAGGGAAGGGAAATGGATCAATGCCAGTAAATGATCATTGAAATGGCATGACCTCCCCACTCCTCATTCCAACTTGTCTTCCATCCATCTCCATCCCAAATGAGTGGCTGTAGGAGTATTTTAAAAGTCTCCCATCCTTTTATCTTCCTTATTTAAAGCTTCCTCCATGTTGCAAAGTTATTTTCCATATAACCTAGCTAGACAGAGCACTTATAGCTGGAGTCAAGAAGATTCCAGTTCAAATATGGTGAACACTGTTCACCAATGTGACACTGGGAAAGTCACAGTACCTCTGTTTACCTCAGTTTCTTTTCTGTAAAATGAAGATAATAATGGCCCTCAACTCCCAGGTATTGGAGGGTCAAATAATATACTATTTGTAATTTGCTTGGAACATGGTAGGCACTATATGAATTGTTAGCTATTATTATTTCTACATAGTTGGGTGCACATCATCTTCCCCAGTGAAGAGTGAAGTCCCTGAGAGTGGGCTTTTCCCCTGCCTTTCTTTGGATCCCAGGTGCTCAGCACCCTTGAAGAAAATTTTAGAAAGTGATCATATTTGATAGCTTCGGTTCTTTTTGGATAATTTCAGATTACTATACCCCAAAGATCTAAACAATGGCTTCTTATAGGTAATGGAAGGCTATAAGTCCAACCACCTCATTTTTACATATGAGGAAACAGGCTTAAAGGTTCAGTGACTTGTCCTGAATTACATTCTTTATAAGTATCAAAAAAAAAAAGCAATTCCAAGTCAGACCTTCCTCTCCCTAAGGTCAATATAACACATAGCTGACTTGTGAGAAGAAGAAAAAAAAAAAACCTTCATACATATGCTTCTATCTCATTCACCTGGACAAAAGTTCCTTAAATTTTTTGGCTCCTGAATCCATGGTACGTCCCCTTCCTGAAAGTAGGAGATGAAATCTTCTCTGGTAACTGGAAATCCTAGAGAGAATGAGGATGAAGACAAAATATTTAAAAGGGGAGGTTTCAGCTATGCCCAGAGAAAGAACTTTGGGAGATGACTAAAAACCATTACATTAAATTCCCAATCCCTATATTTATGCCCACCTGCATTTTTGATTTCCTTCACAAGCTAATTGCACAATATTTCAGAGTCTGATTCTTTTTATACAGCAAAATAATGTTTTGGTCATGAATACTTATTGTGTATCTAATTTATATTTTAATGTATTTAACATCTACTGGTCATCCTGCCATCTAGGGGAGGGGGTGGGGGGTGGGAGGTGAAAAATTGGAACAAGAGATATGGCAATTGTTAACGCTGTAAAGTTATCCATGCATATAACCTGTAAATAAAAGGCTATTAAATAAAAAAAGAAAAGAAAAGAAAAGAAAAAACTCAGATCATAAACAAAAAAATAAATAAATAAATAATAAAAATAAAAAAATGAAAGGGGAGGTTTCTCTCTGCCCTGGATCTTGAACCAGAGGCAAAACCATGATGCCTTTTATTGGTAGACAGCATGCCTCTGCCAATAAATGTTATCTTTTTAAAAATTTTTCCTTTAATTCCTTTATCTTTTCTTATCAGTAAAGCTAACACTTCTAGCACGATATTGAATGCTAATGGGTGATAATGGGCATCCTTATTTTACCCTTGATCTTACTGGGAAAGCGTCTAGCTTCTCCCTATGAAATATAATGCTTGAGGATGGTTTTTAGATAGATGCTGCTTACCACTTTCAGGAAAAATTCATTTATTCCTGTGTTTTCTAATGCTTTTAATAAGAATAGGTCCTGTATTTTCTCAAAAGCTTTTTCTGCATCTATTGAGATTATATGATTTTTGTTAGTTTTGTTATTGATATGGTCAATTATGCCAATAGTTTTCCTTATCATAAACCACCCCTACATTCCTGGTAGAAATCTCACTTGGTCTAATATATTATTCTATTTAGAGGTTGTTATAGTCTGCTATTATTTTATTTAAAATTTTTAACTCAATATGCATTACAGAGATTGGTCTATAATTTTCTTTTCTGTTTTGGCTTCTCCTGGTTTAGGTGGCAGCACCATTTGTGTATCATAAAAGGAATTTGGCAGAACTCCTTCACTCATTTTTCCAAATGGCTGATATAGTATTGAAATTAATTGTTCTTCAAATGCTTAGTAAAATTCATTTGTAAACTCATCTGGCTCTGGAAATTTTTTCTTAGGGAGTTCATAGATGGCTTGTTTAATTTATATTTTTAAAATAGGGTTATTTGAGAATTTTATTTCCTCTTCAATTAATCTGGATAATTTCTATTTCTGTAAATATTCATCCATTTCAATTAGATTGTCAGATTTGTTACCATACAGTTGGGTAAAATAATTATTGCTTTTATTTCTTTCTCACTGGTGGTAATTTTATTCTTTTCATTTCTGATGCTGGTAATTTCATTTTCTTCTTTTCTTTTTCTAATCAAATTAACCAAAGGTTTATCTATTTTGTTGATTTTTTCATAAAACCAAATCTTAGTTGTATTTATTAAGTCAATAGTTTTCTTACTAGGTATTTTATTAATCTCTCCTTTGATTTTCACAGTTTCTAATTGGGCATTTAAATGGAAGTTTCTAATTTACCCTTTTTTTTCTAATTTAGTTGCATGCCTAATTCATCGATCTCCTCTTTCTCTATTGTATCCAAATTTTTTTGATAAATGTTATCTTGCCAAAAGAATTACTTCAGTTTACCTTGCTGTTCGATTTCACACACATTAGGCAGTAGTAGGAGAAATGAACTACTAATTTACACTTGTTAAGAAAAAGACCTTTCTCAATTCTAGACCTATTCAAAGATGGTGTGCCTGGGTAGGTAGAGTTCCCTTCACTGCACTTCATGGAAAAGCTATATAAGCAGTTTTCAGAGATTTTTCAGTAAAAATTCACATCTAGATAGAGATGAGACAAGATTTAACTTCTAAAATTGGCTCCAAATATTGGATGGATTTTTGACCTGAATCTACTTAAAATTTTTTAAAAAGACAACTTCAGAGAGAACAAGATTCCAGCATCCCATCACATAATTGAAAGAATTTCTATAGGAAAAACCTTCTAGAGGAAAGTCCTCTAGACACTATGGAGAGACCACTTTTGCCTTTCAAATAATTGAAAAAAAATGCTCATGATTTGCATAATATGTAGAGAAATGAAACATTCTTCTGATGGCAGATTCAGAGTTACCAGCGCAAATGGTCCTTACCCAGGAAGAGCAGGTTCTGGGAGATTTCCAGCATGACCTCCTTGTACAGCTCCTTCTGAGAATGGTCCAAGAGGCACCACTCCTCTTGGGTAAAGTCCACAGCTACATCCTTGAATGACAATGATTCCTAAAACATCAAACGTCACAAGATTGAGAGCTATAAGAGATGCCAGAATTCATATACTACTTATGATTCCCTTAAGAGAGGAACAAAGAAAAGGCAATTATTTAATTTCCTAAAAGGTTGAAATAAAGTCTTATCTGTATGAAAGCATGAAAGGATTCTTAAGAGAGAGTACTCACACTCTGGGCCAAGCTAAGTGGTATGGGACAATTTCTAACCAAATAAAGAAGAGTTACCTATTGTTTTGTTGCGGGCTCAAAGTGATACTAGGTATGATGTATCATAGCCAAAACAGGTTATGTCTTTTCTTTATAATTGCTTTCACTTATTAATAGCACCGATTCCTTAATTTTCACATTTAATCATAGAGAAATAAGGAACTATGATGGGAATATGTAATATTTTATTAACTGGATCTGGAGATGGCATTAATTAAAACATCGACAGATTACTTATGAGGAATATATTTTTTAAATAGACCTCTAGAACTGTAGAATATTGGGGATCAAGAGTCGAGAGAAATGAGATGAGGCAGACTTATGGCCACAAAAGGGTGGCCACACCTGCAAATTCTTTGATACTTTGGAGGGATCATCTGTTTTTCCAACCTGTTTCACGCAGATCACATGTTTGGCCACTGCACTTGATCTCAGATGCTCTTCCATTTCTAGTAAAATGCTATGATTCACTTTTTAACAGGTTCTATTATTCTGGAGTCCTTCAAACTTATAATACAGGTATCATCTTTGACTTTGATGTCTCACTCCTTTATCCAATAACTGTTATTTGATTCTATTATTTCCTTTTGTAAGGATAAAATTACTTTGTCGTTATTCTGTTTTCTTCTCTAAAACACCTGATTTATCCCTTATTTTTCATATGTATTTCACCATTAAAGTCCTTTTTTACAACTATCAAAATTCTGAAAAATCAAAGAAATTTGTTTTCCCCTCTTTTTGAGATTTCCAAATTTACAAATCTCTCCTTTTCTTCAGAATCTTCTAAGTCACAATTCTTCATTGCATAGTATTTATTCTTAGTGTAGGCAACCATAATATGAAGGCAGTCCTTTTACCAATTAATAATCAATATTTAATTGATTTTCCTAATTACTCAAAACAGAGCTATCCCAAATCTGTTTCCTACTCCATCCTTTCAAACCCTCACCTCCACAATGGCATGAACTTGGCTCACACATACCCTCATTTTTCACTTGGCTTCACTATCTTGCACATTCTATCAGACTTCCCCATCATGCCCCAAGGAGCTTATTCCTATGATAATCTCGGCAACCACAGACAGTACTCTAACTTGCCTGGTTAGATTCTAGCTCTCTGGCTAGATTACCTCTTTGGGATTTATGGAATTCTCCACCCTGTCCCAAGGTCTGGAGTTTTCTTCTCATCCTCCACTTCATTTAGAACTTTCTTTTATATTTTGTTTTCCCCCTTAAAAAAATAAAGTCCTTGAGGACAGGAATCATCTTTTTTTCTCTTGGATTTGAATCCCCAAGCCTTAGCCCATCGCCTAGCACATAGAAGATGCTCAATAAATGCTTACTGGCCATTGACAATCCAAACACTCACAGTTGACTATCTTGCCTCTTATTTTGCTTTAAATGCTTATCATGACTTAGATATCATTTTCTTTTCCCGCTTCTTGCACCTTATTTCCAGCTACTTTCTCTAGGATCTAAGGACGCTGACCTCTTCTAGGCTCTCTAGGCTCCAAGCATTTTCTCTGACTTTCCAAAATGGCTGGAATTCTCTGCCTTCTGATCGAAGCCTCCTGCTTTCCTCTGAGTTCCAACTAAAATCCCCCTTTCAACAGGAAGTCTTTCCCAGCCCCTCTTCATTTGGCTGCTTTCTTCTATTAATTAGTCCCACTGACCTGTCTCTAACTTATGAGTATGTATCAGCTCCTCGAAGGCAGACATGGCCATTTGTCTCTTTTTGGGTGCCCACCACTAGGGACAGGGCCAGCTGTGAAGTTTCCTAAACACCCACAATTCCATGAGCTATGATTTTATCTCCTTTCTTTTTCTTGGGCAAATTCGTTGAAACAAATCTGTCCTAACTCCCTGCTTTCCTCTCACTCCTTAAGCCCTCACAAACTCCTTTGCTTCCTCCCTCTCCTGAAAGTGCTTCCTCCCAAGATGTCATTAACCTCTTCATTGCCTCTCTTCTCTGGAGAATATCATTTTTTTAAATAGCTTTTCATTTACTAGTTATATGTATGAGTAATTTTACAGCATTGACAATTGCCAAACCTTTTGTTCCAATTTTTCCCTTCCTTCCCCCCACCCTCTCCCCTAGATGGCAGGATGACCAATACATGTTAAATATATTAAAGTATAAATTAGATACACAATAAGTATACATGTCAAAACAGTTATTTTGCTGTATAAAAAGAATCGGGCTCTGAAATGTTGTACAATTAGCCTGTGAAGGAAATCCAAAATGCAGGCAGACAAAAATATAGGGATTGGGAAGTCAATGTAATGGTTCTTAGTCAACTCTGGAGAATATCATTGAACACCCCTCCTCTAACCACCTGATCCTAGTTCTTCTGGGAGTTTTATTTCCTATTATACCTGTGTCTCCCCAGGAGTTCCCAGGCTCCTTTGATGGCCTAACAGCCAAGTCACAAACCAGAACTATGTGTGTTGATTCTGAGTTCTCTGTTCTACTCCCTCTACACTCTCTCTCTTGGATTGATTTAATTATCATCTCTGCAGGTCATTGCCAGATCTCTACAACCAGCCACAGTTCAGTGAGACTCTCAACAGACTCCTTCATATCAGCCAAACATTTGGGCACATCTCAGCTCCAAGAGAAGAAGGCAGAGAAATCTTAGCTCCAAGAAAAAATGGCAGAGTAATCTCCATTCTGAGCATAGGGATCTTGGCTCCAAAGACTCTGATTTTGATGCAGGTTTTTGGCTGGGTCTTCCTCCTCCCAACAGTGCCACCTTCCCTGGAAGACCCCAAATCAGGGCTCTCCTCCAGTGGACCCGAGACCAAGACTTCTGACCCCATCTGCCTCTCTCCCCAGAGTCCGGATCTCCAACGTCTGGAATACCGTTGCTCCTGGATTGACCCTTCTTCTGCCCTAGCCTCCTCCCAGCCTTCCAAATCCTATCCAGGGCTTGAATTTCACCTGAACTTAAGCTTCCAAGACTAGTCACCACCAAGAGACCACCACCTCTCCCCTTCCTCCAGGACCTTCCTTCCTCTTTCTCTCCCTCTTCCCCTCCATGTTCTCAGGATCTGTGACGCTGACCTCCTACTGTACCTCACAGGTGATTCTGCCTTTTCCCTGGTTCTTGCCCCTCCTCCCCGGCTCTTTGCCCCAGTCCCCCTTGTCTCTACCTCCCATTTTCCCTGGATTCCACCTTCTACCAGAAGCCTTTCAAGGTCCCCCTTCTCCAAGTTCCTGTAGTTCGCCTCAAGTATATTGGGTTTCTAGGAAACAGGGATACAACATGGATTAAGTGCCTACTAAGGGTCCCCTCCTGGATCGCTGCCTTGATGGGGACGAGCACCCAGACCCTGCAGGGTTACCCAGGATGGACAGAGAGTGCCCACAAAAGGGCATCCACTAGGAAGAAAATGGCAAAGAACTCCAGTGTCTGCCAAGAAAACCCAAGGACAGCATCAGAATGCTAACAGAGGACATGGGACCAGAAGGTACCCAACATGCAATGGGGAAGGGCAGGGGGCGAGGACAGGAGGCTCCAGTGGGCCTGAAGCAACCAGGCGGGAGCTGAAGGGAAGCTGCAGATGTGTCCGGAAAGGAAAGCAGAGTCCGGCTGGAAGAGCCGTGGGTGGTCACTCCATCCCTCCTGTGGACATGCATCCTTTAGAGCAGACGGGGCAGCCCTCAGGGTCGGTGAGAAAGGCAGAACCGAGGCAACATCTCAGAAATGATGGGACGAGATTCTGAATCCAAGGCAAACTGTTCCACATCACAGCAAGAAAACATATGTTCTAGCCACTGATGTAGAAGAGGCCATAACAGATGAGTCTTATGAAAACCTAAAGATCTTCTAGAAATAACCCTGGGGTGGGTCCTAGAGAGGCCTTGAGGTCCTGCCCAGGCATTCTGGGAAATGGCCATGTCCCTGCCCAGTCTCCCCTTCAGCCCAGGGTTTTGAGTTCCAGGGGATTCTCTTCACCCTTTTCAGCTTCTTTCTCTGTGCTGTGTCCCTCACTTGGAGTGTAAACTACTGGGGGCCAAGATTGTCTCTCTTCTGTATTTGACTCCCCAGTGTTCAGGACAGTGCCTGGTACACAGTAGGTGCTTAATAAGTGTGGACTGATCACTGACTACCCAACACGCTCATCTGAGTGTCTTATCTCTTCTTTTGCTTTGAAAATTGAGGCCGTGAAACTGAGCCACTTCTCCTCCCACTTTCCTTTCAGACACCTTGAAAAAACATCCAATAGATATCTTACACTGAATTTATGTAAAATGCAACTCATCCTCTTTCCCCCTAAAGTCTCTCGGGCCCATCTGGACAACACATCCTCCCAGTGCCCCAAACTCTCATCCCAGGGGTCGGCCTTGACTCCCATGTCTCCCCCTTATCCAACCATGGCCAGGTTACTTTTACACAATTTCCCCAGTTCCTCCCCTTCTGTGCTGACACTGCAGCTGGCTCAGTGGGGCCCCCATCACCTCACCCTGGACTCTTACAATGGCTGGCTGGGGGGTCAGTCTGCTTCAGGAAACTCCTCACTCCAAGGCACCCCCCATTTGGCCAACAGAGGAAAAAGTCCGATTTCTGGCCCTCCCCAATACTCCCCAGCTCCGCAAACTCCAGTGGCTCCAGGCTCGGGCACAAAGGCTTCCTCCATCCGGCCCCTCGTCAGCTACATGTGACCCGCTTTTTCAGCCTTCTTCTGCCTTTCCTCCCACCACTGGGTCTCTTGGATCCAGTGAGCCTGGCCTCCTCCAGCCTCCAGAGCCTTTCTCTATTCCCAAGGTGGCTGGAACACTCTCCCTCCTCATTTCTGCCTCCTGGAGGTCCCACCTTCCCAGGAAGCCTCCCAAAATCCTCCTTAATTCTCCTGTTTTCCTTCTGTTATTTATGTATGTTTATTCCTTACTTTGTATGCATTTGTTTACATCTTGTCACCTCCATTAGAGTGTAAACTCCTTGACTAAAGAGACTGTCTTCAGCTTCTCTTCCCCACCCTCACTCCCACCCCCAATCTCCAGGGCTTCCCACAATGCTTAGGATACAGTAGGCCCTTGATAGTTTTTCTTGATTATTGACCCTCAAAACAGCTTTGAAAGGTAGTATTATTATCATCCTCATTCTTACAGAGAAGGAAACTGAGGCAGAGGGTACCAGTTGACCTTTTAACTACAAATGACAATTGCACATACGTGATAATTCCATTCAAACCTCTTTCCCTGGTCTATGCCTCTTTCTGAAAGTTCTCCTGTTCCCTTCTAGGCTTTTTTGGAAAAACTCTCCCCCTCTTTCCTTTGGAGGAGGGGCAGGGGCATCCCTGGAGGAGAGGGCATCCTCCCAGAACTTGGGGGACGGGATTCTGGGAATCAGAAAGACCCGAGTTCCGATGTGACCTCAGACAAGACCCTGAATCCCTGTTTCCATTTCCTCAACTAAAATAACACAGGGTTGTTGGGAAGATGGTCCATAGTAGGTGGTGGGACAACAAACCAACTCCATTTTGGTTCATGATAATTCTTTGCCCGAAAGCCTGAGGCCTCTTGGATGGGTTCAGAAGGTCTCTTTCAGAAGCTCCCTCAGCCCCACGTTACTAAAGAAACCTCCCAGGACCGGGAAGAGTTCCACGAACTCCCCCCTTCCCTTTATCTACCAAATGGGGAAAGAAACAGAAGCTTCACAAACTCCATTGGAGCAGCGCCTACTTAAAGTTCACTTTCCTCTGTAGTTGAGGTTCACAAGTTCAGTTCAATCCAAATCTTCCTGATTTGGGGGTGTTCAAAGCCCAGCAGTTGTTTGCCCCGTCTTCCTGCAGCTCATGTTCCAGCTTAGGAAACTAAGGCAAACAGGGTTAAGTGACTTTTTCAGGGTCACCCAGTATGTGAGTTGGTAGCTGAATTTGAATTCAGGTCCAGGCTAGCTCACTTTCCACTGGGCCACCACCTACCTGCTAAAGGCCTTTGAACAATGGAAGCTTTCTGTCTTTCTTTTTAAACATCCTATTCTATTTTTTCCCCCTTTGCCAAAGGGTCCTGGATCAAGGAGTTAAGAAAGAACATATATGCATGTGGTGGAATAGATGTGAACTTGTCTATCATATTACCTGCGTATATACACACGCAAATACACATATGCATGTGTGTATACATACATGTATAAGTATATACAATAAATATACCAACATAGACACACCTACATAAATACACACTTCCATACATAGTCTCCAAACTAGGACCGAAGTGTGAACGCCTACTGGGGACTGGCTCACACTCCAGTGAATGTAAAAAACACTAACTGCTGGGCCCTGGTCTGCTGGACCCTGCGCTCCCTTACTCTGGCCGTCCCCAACAAGGCCCCTGACAATTCTCACAACGGGATCAGAGGAGACCCTATTTCTGTGCTCCCAGCACATGGCAGACGCCCCAGAACCAGCCCTAAAGCCGGGCCAGGCTTCTCTCACCTTCTCCCCTCCTCCCCCTGGACCCAGGGACACTGGGCTCTGGCTGAGCCTTGACCAAGACTCTCCATCCCATAATTCTGGCATCCAGGGCCTTCTCTCACTCCCTCCTTCCCTGCCCCCCCCCCCCGGTCTCCTTCTCAGCTAAAGTCGCATCTTCTGACAAAAGAGACTTTCCTGGTCCCCAAACTGGTGGCGCCTTCCCTTGGAGAACTAGAACAGAGCGAGTGCGGACACAGCTGCTGAGATGTTTGTTCCAAACTGGACTGTTAGCTCAGGGAGGGCAGGGACTGTTACTTTTTAACCTTCCTTCACCTCCCCTGGAGGTGGGCACGGTGCTTGGCACCCGGGAGCCACCTTCTCAGTGCTCCTTGATGAGATCTGAGACCTGGCAAAGGAGAGGGATTCAGAGCCCTGGGAGCAGCTGTGAGGTCTGAGGGGGCAGGAAATGGGCAGCAACAGGAGTACGATTCCTGTCCTGCTGCCAGCCCTGCCAGGGCCCCCTCCCTCTGACAGGAGGAAGCTTCCTGGGCTCTCTTGGACTCCCCCGGACTGACGCTGCTCAGCTCTGGGCAAGGATCGCACTCACCTGGGACGAGGCTCTCTGGCTGCCGGGGGCCATGTCTCTGGTTCTAGAGCCTTTGGTCCTCCGCAGACCGAGCTGGAGAGGGAGGAGATTCTGTCTTCACTTCCCTTCCTGCAATGTTGACCTGCGCAGAATTACAGAGATTCAGAAGAGGTGCAATGAGGTACAATGGCCCTGCCCTGGGCCCAAGGGAGAGGCTGCGCCCCAGGAGGCAGCGGGAGGGTCAGGCCTGGAAGTGAGCTGCCTCTGAGCAGGAACAGGACCTGCCTCCCTCCCTAACTCCTTTTCCTCCTCGTGTCCCTGACCCAGCCTCCTGCAGAGACCAGGAGTAAAAGGATCTTTGGGATCTTAGAGCGAGTGAGCCCAGACAGCGCCTCAGTGACCCCTGACCCGAGCTCCCCCTGCATCTAAGGCTCTGGGTAACACAGGGAGATTCAGAGCTTGTGACTTAATGGCAAAGCGGGACACGGCACCCCGGGGCCTTGGGGATGTGACAGGGGGCAGAGCGTGGAGCAGCGGGAGGGGGCAGCCCCAGGAGCCCGGAGGGAGGGAGTCTTCCCCGGGAGAGCCGCCGGACACCGTCCAAGAGCTCAGAGGGGGAGGCGGGGTCCCGATGGAGGCGGGAGCGGGAGGGTCCTGGCTCACACCTACCTGGGACTGTCCGTGCAGAGCAGCTGTTCAGAAGGCAGAGAGATCTCGGCTCAGAGACGGAGGCAGAGAGATCTCGGCTCAGAGACGGAGGCACAGAGATCTCGGCTCAGAGAGATGGAGACAGAGAGATCTCAGCTCAGAGAGACAGAGGCAGGGAGATCTCGGCTCAGAGACGGAGGCAGAGAGATCTCGGCTGTGAAAGGAGGAGGCAGGGAGATCTCGGCTCTGAGGGAAGGCAGGACAATCTGGTCTACAGGGGAAAAAAAAATAGAAAAATTTCCGTTTAAAGGAGGCAGAATGATGTTTCAAGTTCCTGTTTTCAGCCAGCCCCTTCTGGGAGGGTCCTTCTGGTCCCCGAAGCCCCACCCGCCCCGCCCCGGAGGCCCCCAGCACGGCCCCTTTCCTCCAATCACACCCAGGACCGGGTCCTCAGGCCCCTCCCACCTCCCCTCCCCAAGCCCTGCCTCCGTCACGTGGACCGTCTTGGCCACTGCGATGGCCCCTTCTCCCCCCACCCCCCTTTCCCAGGCCTCCAGCCTCCACCCCAAGGCTCCGATTGCACCTGGGCCCCACCCACCGGCTGGTCACCCTCCTCCCCCCTTCTTCCTCTCCTCCTCCTCTCCCCCAGCTCTGAGACCAGCCCCTCCCCATGAAGCTCAGGCTCTTCCAGCTCTCCCCGCTACGTGCCCCTCCTCCAGCCCCCGCCCCCTCAGGCTGCCCGGTGCCGCCCTTCCCCCCCCACCCCTGTCTCCTCCTGCCCTCCCCCAGGAGCTTCCCCTCCACCTCCCTCTTCCCCAGCTGGAGCCCAGCGGGATCCCCCAGGGCCGCCGAGGCCAGGAAGTGGGGACGCCTGGGGCCCGGGGCACCCGCTCCAGCTCGGGTTATAAGCCTCCCTTGTCATTCCCCCGAGCCTTCCCATCCCCCTCCGAGAGCCGGGCTCGGCTGCTGCTGCTGCGGCAACCGCAGGGCATCTCCTGGGAGCTCCCACTTCTTCCCTCTCCATCCCCCCAGACCCGGGTCCCAATGGGGAGGGGAGGGGGCGGAAAGCTGGGCATCCTGGTCCCGGCGCGGGGAGGGCAGGAAGCCTGGGTGGCGGCCGGAGGCCAGAGGGGGTGCAGGGAGCTCAGACCCCACGGGGAGATCCCTGGTGAAGCTTCTTTTGCTTTTTTCTCTTAACTTTATGTGGCAAAGAACAGTGTCGGGCAGGGACCCGCGGGTGCCAGGGCTGGGAGGGCAACCTGAGGGCACAGACGGCCCAGCCCGGAGCGGTCCCGGACAGAGCAGGGTTTCCTCCCGGTTCTGCTTCGCCGAGTTGGAGAGAGAGGGAATGTTTGGGATGCAAATAAAGCAAAGACCCTCTCCTGTGTATGCTCCTGTGTCTGTATATGCAGCTTTTACATGTACATATGCAGACACACGCAGCTCAATGGTCTCTTCACCTTAGATTCCCCACTTTTCAGAGAGATTTGGCTACAGAGCGTGTCCCCATTTGACCACTTCCCTTTCTCTTAGCGTCCCCAATGCTCTGTTCAGAAGCCTTTAATTTTAGGGAATCCAGCGCATCCTTTTATCCTCTGTAACTGTCTCTGTCTCCAGCTGGGTTCCGATCACATCTTCCCAGAGCTGGCAGAGCCTCAGGATCTGTTTCCCGTCTACTTTATGATATTGATGGATTCTTAACTCCCGCCCCAGCCCCAGTAAGCCTGTCTCTCTGTCTCTCATACACCCTCTCCCACACACATACATTACACACACTCTCTCACACACACACACACACACACACACACACACACACACACACACACATACACACACATACATCCCATGCATTTCCTTACCTGAGATCGTCCCAATGTGTAAAACCCCACCTGAGCTTTTCCAGTTTTCCTCTTTTGGCTCATTTCCTGAGCTGACTACGGGCCTTCCCTTTGCTCCATAGGGGTGCACGTCTTCCTCAAGGAGGAAGCCCTTGGTGTGTCCCCCTCACACCGAGTAAATGCCCCTGCTTGCTTTGGAGATGGTTTGAATCCCTTCAGAGACTACAGCACAACTCGGGCCCCACATCCCAATATATATGATACACCCCAACATTTCTGGCCCCTACTTGGTGCAAAGTCTTGACCGAACCTTTCCAGCTGGAGATCAGCTCGTTCCCTTCCTGCTGGCAAAGGCA
This sequence comes from Dasyurus viverrinus, assembly GCA_020854095.1. Lineage (NCBI taxonomy): Eukaryota > Metazoa > Chordata > Mammalia > Dasyuromorphia > Dasyuridae > Dasyurus > Dasyurus viverrinus. The sequence goes on along the minus strand of CM036999.1, from coordinate 623,710,417 downwards.
GTAGCCGGCCAGAGAGGCTGGGGAGAAGCCCAGAGCTCTTGTTCCTGCCCTCTAGAGTTCCTGAACCCCACTCCTTGTGTCTCCTCCCCTCCCCATGGGATGGTGTGTGTGGAGACTTTATCTGGGTCTGAGAAGTGACCAACCCCTAATGTCAACGATGAGATGAATGAGGGGCCTTTGGAAGCGCATTCACCAAAAGCCTCCCAAGGTCCCCACGGGTCTGCTCAGCCACAGGCAGACACACCATAACTTGATTCTAACACAGTGTTGCACGTTGGCCCTCTTCAGGAACAAAGGATCAAACGAGCTCGAAAGATTTTATATATTGGACACTCTCGGCCCCTTTTTGGATGCTTTCAGGAGAGTTCCACACCCCTAAGTTCCACACCTCTAAGTTCCACACCTCTAAATTCCGCACCCTACAGGATCCTCGTTTTGGGAATGGAAGGAACTGCAAGCCAAGGAGGCTGATGCCCTCTGCTATGTTCTAGACCAGGAAGCTGGTGCTCAGAGGGTTAGGAGGCCCGGGAGGCCGCTGCCGAAACGCTTCTAAAACCAGACCCCAAGTCGGGTCTCTGTGTCCTCAGGACGAGATCCTGCACTCCAACCTACCAAGGCCTCTCTGGACGGCGCCTTCCCCCACCTGCTGGCAGCTCACTCACCTGGACAGGAGCTCCTCCTGCCTCTCTACTCTGGCACCCCCGCCACTTCCCCGTGCCAAAGCGGGGAGATCAGATCTCTAATTGGAAGCCCTGGAATAAGGGAGGGATGAGACAGAGAAGATCAGGCCTCCGTAAGGAAAGGCGTGTGCAACCAAACAGTGTAAGCAGGGCCCACCAAGAACGCCTTCTATGGGACGGGGGGTGGCAGGGATCATGCAGCTTATCTGGAATCAGAAAATTCCCCCTTTATTGACCTCTTTCCCAGAATGGGCACACTGCACAGCTTTGGATACCTACAACTTGGAAGCTGCTGGCCCCGCCGTGTTCAGAGGTCTGAACCTGGAGCCAGAGACACAAGTGCAAGTCAACCTCAGGTTTGTGGCAGGTGTGCGTTTTTGCGCAAGTTACTGCACCTCTGTTCTATCAACTAGGAGACGGGGATAGCAATACTGTGAGCTTCACAGGACTGCTGTGAGCAAAAAATGATGATGAGTATAAAACTCTTTGCCTGATCCTGGACCTAAAGCAGCTCTAAGAAAATGTTTCTTCTGTTCCCTGCCTTTCACAACAACTGGACTGGAATTTGAAGGAAAGATAAAGAAAGGATAAGGACAAACTTGCTGTGCCGAGGGGATTAGGAAGGAGCTTGCAAGTTAGTTGCCAGAGTAACCCCAATATATTTGATGCACCCCAACATTTCTGGCCCCTACTTGGTGCAAAGTCTTAATCGAACCTTTCTAGCTCGAGGTAAGCTCGTTCCCTTCCTTCTGGCAAACGCTTTATTGGGAAAAGGTTCTTGCCCACAGAAAGCAGGTTCTGGGAGGTGTCCAGCATGATCTCCTTGTACAGCTCTTTCTGAGAATGGTCCAAGAGCCTCTACTTCTTCTGGATGAAGTCCACAGCTACATCCCCGAATGTCACTGACTCCTAAACCATCAAAGTCACAAGATTTTGAGAATTCATCTCAAATGACATAATCCTCATCAACTTCAAGGAGGTAACTGAAGCCGAGAAAGGATCTGTCCAAACTCTAAGAGTGTCAGAGCCAACACTTGAAACTACAGTCAATAAGTCCAATAGGACTTTGAGAAAAGCATTTTATATTTGAAGAGAGAATCACATCAAAATGATAAAACTTGGACAAATGTCTGTATATGGAACGCTCCTCCTTATGGAATCGAATAGTATGTGCTCCCTCAGTGAGTTAATTAAGAGAATCTGTGGAGGAGAAATCTAGAAGGTGTGAACTCCTCACCAGAAATGTCAAAAGTGATCATGTTAACAAAAATCCCATGAAATCTTTGTTGAGAAGCTGACAAGTACTGTATCTTCTAGGGTGGGAGAAGAAGGGGGACAGGGGAAAGGAGCATTACTAATGATTTTTTTTTTTTGTATACACCAGGAATTTTTTTGATCTTCTATCTATATATATTTTTATATAAAGCTTTTTATTTTCAAAACACATGCATATATATTGGATTTAACATATATTTCTACCATGTTTAATACTAGCCATCTAGGAGAGGGAGTGAAGGAACATGGGGAGGGGGAAACTGGAACACAAGGCTTTGTAAGGGGTAATGTTGAAGAATTGTCCACGCATGTGTTTGAAAAAATAAAAAGCTTTAATAAAGGAAAAACACATACACACACACATGCATAGATAATTTTCAACATTCACTCTCGGAAAATCTTATATTCCAAATGTTTTTTTCCCTTCCTTTCCTCCCCAAAAAAGGGAAACTCTCCCCGAAAGGGCAAGTTATCCAATATATGTTAAACATGTACAAGTCTTCTATACATATTTCCATAATTTAGTAATTTTTTGAGGCGATAAAAATTAAGCGATTTGTCCTGGGTCACATAGCTAGTAAGTGTCTGAGACTGGATTTGAACTCCTGTCCTCCCGATTCCAGAGCCAGTTCTTTATCCATTTCACCACCTCGCTGTCCCAATTACTAGTAATTTTTAAGAAGAGAATAATTATTATGTAAAAAATGTCCTAAAAGGCCAAATAAATGTTATGTAGATCCCAGTGTAGAGGACATGCTGGACCCTCAGTGTGAGCCCTAGACTAGCTTATGAAAATTAATACCATAAACCTTTTCTAAAACCCTAATGTATGTTCAGACTTGCTGGGCTAACAGAAGACATACTTGTCTGTATATATTCTTTGGACCCAAGTTGCTGTTTTGACTAACTCTATTTTTAACAGATCCTGTGGCTGAGCTGCTGTCTGAAAAAGATTCCTTTTTTAGCAGCCTTAGCATTCCTAACGTAACTTAGAGCCAAAATTATGGTATATAAGCTTCCTTCTTCCTGACCCTAATTGCCAAATAAATGCCCATGTTATTTGGCCCTCTGGCTTTGGTGAAATAAGGCTCTGACACAGAGAATCCTGTGTGAGTGTTCTGACTGGAGTAAGAACTGATCAAAAAGCTCTCCCAAAGAGTCAGCTTCTTTTTTTTTTTTTTAAATCTGGGATAAAGCGACTTGCCCGGAGTCACACAGCTAATAAGTATCTGAGGCCAGATTTGAACTCAGATACTCCTGATTTCAGGGCCAGTGTTTTATTACTGTGCCATCTAGTTGCCCCAAAATACCAGTTTCTTAAAATGTGGGTGGCAACCCCATATGGGTTCTCCTAGCTGAATGAGGGGGATATGAAATTATGATTTATTATCAGTAGATGTAGACCTATTTCATATACCAATATATCTAGGGTCATATAAAAATTTTGCAGATGAAAAGGGGTCGAGAGTGGAAAAAATTCAAATGAAAACATGAAAAGGATTCTCAAGAAATACTACTTCTAGTCACAACTCTTCAAATAATCTTACCCTTGAGGGAAGTTGAGACAAGATGATAGACAAAAGGCAGCAACTCACCTGAGCTCTACCCCAAACCTGTCCAAACACTTTTAAATGATGCTATAAAACAATTGCTGAGATGGCAGTGCCCTCAAAAGGTAGGGTGAAATAATATCCCAGCCAAAGACAACTTAAAAGTTTGGCAGGAAACGTCTCACCTGGATGAGAGAGCACAGTTAGGCACAGGCCAGGCCCCAGCAAACAAGAAGGCCTGAGAGGCATTGATTCAGCAGCAACACTATCCCCTCTCAGAGACCTCAGGCCCCAAATAAAGAAGGGTTGCTGACACCAAGAGCGGGACTTTGCCTATACTCAGATATGGATAGCAGTCCTGGGTGGCAGTCCCACTGTGAAGAGCACTTGCAATGGAAGAACTGAAACTAACTTCTAGGTCCCTAGAAGTATCTCTGAAAACAGCTGCACAAAAAACCTGAAATTTGGGACAGTGTATCCTCCACCCTGGAAGCAGAGCTCAACTTTAATGAAGCGTTTAAAGGCAAGAAATAGACTGGGAAAACTGAGCAAACAACAGAAAAAAATCCTCACTATAGAAAATTACTGTGGTGGCAAGCAAGATCAAAACACATACTCAGAAGAAGATAACAAAAGTCAAAACTCCAACGTTCAAAGCCCACAGAAAAATAGAAATTATCCTATGGAAGAGCTCAAGAAAGATTTGGAGAGTCAAGAAAGAGACATAAAATAAAAATTAAAAAGAAAAATGAGAGTGATGCAAGAAAATCATGAAAAAGGGAGTCAACAGATCAGTAAAGGGAGAAGCATAAAAAAATTAAACACAAAATAGAATACGCCAAATGGTAAAAAGAAATACCAAAAACCAATGAGAAGAATGCCTTGAAAAAAAAAATTGGCCAAATGGGGGGAAAAAAGCACTCTGAAGAAAACAATTCCTTCAAAATCAGAATTGAGTAGATGAAAATTACTAACTCTATAAGAAAGCAAGAAACAAACAAAATCAAAGAATGGAAAAATAGAAGACAATGTGAAAAATCTCACTGGAAAAACAATTGATCTGGAAAATACATCCAGGACAGATAATTTTAAAATTACTGGACTGGGACAGCTAGATGCCATAGTAGATAGAGCCCTGAAGTCAGGAAGACCCGAGTTCAAATTCAACCTCAGCCACTTAACACTTCTTAACTGTGTGATCCTGGACAAGTCATTTATTTAACTCCAACTGTCTTGCAAATGAAAAAAAAAAAAGTCTAGACATCATCTTTCAAGAAATTATTAAGAAAAACTGCCCTGAAATTCTAGAACCAGAAGGTAAAAAAAGAAATGGAAAGAATCAATCCTGAAAGAAATCCCAAAATGAAAACTCCCAGAAATATTAGCAAAATTCCCGAGCTCTGCAGTGCAAGCAGTCAGAAGGAAGAAATTCCAGCATCATGAAGCCACAGTCAGGATAATACGAGATTTAGTAGCTTTTACATTAAAGTACTGGACACGAACTGATGCTGAGTGAAACAAGCAGGACCAGGAGATCATTCTATACTTCAACAACAATACTATATGATGACCAGTTCTGATGGACCTGCCCATCCTCAGCAACGAGATCAACCAAATCATTTCCAATGGAGCAGTAACGAACTGAACCAGCTACGCCCAGAGAAAGAACTCTGGGAGATGACTAAAAACCATTACATTGAATTCCCAATCCCCATATTTTTGCCCACCTGCATTTCTGATTTCCTTCCCAGGCTAATTGTACAATATTTCAGAGTCCGATTCTTTTTATACAGCAAAATAACAGTTTGGTCATGTATACCTATTGTGTATTTAATTTATATTTTAATATATTTAACATTTACTGGTCATCCTGTTATGGGGGGGAGGGGGGAGAGGAGGAAGGAGGGAAAAATTGGAACAAGAGGTTTGGCAATTGTCAATGCTGTAAAGTTACCCCTACATATAACCTGTGAATAAAAGGCTATTAAAATTTTTAAAAATTAAATTAAATTTAAAAAAAACCATTAAAGCACTGCAGTGCAAAAGAGCCTGGATTGCAACCAGAATCCCCTACCACCAAACCGTATAATCCTGCAGAGGGAAAATAGATATTCAATGAACTACAGCACTTTCAAGCATTCTTAATGAAAAGACCAGAGCTGGATAGACAATTTGGCTTTGAAATACAAAACTCAAGAAGCATAAAAAGATAAACAAGGAAGAGAAATAAGGGATTTAACAAGGTCAAACTGTTTATATTCTTACATGGAAAGATGCTACTTGTAACTCATAAAATGTTTCTCATCCTTAGGGCAGTTAGAAGGAATATAAAGGGGCAGCTAAATGGCATAGTGGATGGAGTCACTTACTAGCTGTGTGACCCTAGACAAGTCATTTAACCTCAATTGCCTCTCCTCCTCCCCAGGTCTACCAAAGGAGTATATGTAGACAGAGGGCATAGACATGAGCTGCATATGAAGAGACAATATTTAAAAATATATAATTAAGGGATAAGAGAAATGCACTAGGAAAAAGGAAAAGTAGGGGGAGACTATGTGATCCCATGCTCTGTACAATGTTCTCTTGGTTCTACTCACTTCACTTAGCACCAGTTTATGTCTCTTCAAGCCTTTCTGAAATCATCTTGCTCATTAATCTCAACTATTCTTTAAAGCAATTTGGAACTATACCCAAAGGGCTTCAAAACCATGCTTACTCTTTGACCTTATAAGACAACTAGTAGGTCTAGATCCAGAAAAAGGTTTTTAAAATAAAGGGAAAAGAATTATGCCCCAAAAGTTATCAAACTGTGCATACCCTTTGACCCAGCAGGGTCCCTTTCCCTTCTTTAGTATCTCTTTGGGGTATAAGACCTGTATGTGTCAAAATGTTTGTGGCAGCCCTGTTTGTAGTGGCCAGAAACTGGAAACTGAATGGCTGCCCATCCATTGGAGAATGGTTGGGTAAATGGTGGTATATGAATGTTATGGAATATTATTTTTCTGTAAGAAATGACCAGCAGGATGAATACAGAGAGGATTGGCGAGACTTACAGGAACGGATGCTGAGTGAAATGAGCAGAACCAGGACATCATTATATACTTCAACAACGATACTGTATGAGGATGGATTCTGATGGAAGTGGATTCTTTGACAAAGAGAAGATCTAACTCAGTTTCAATTGATCAAGGATGGACAGAAGCAGCTACACCCAAAGAAAGAACACTAGGAAATGAAGGTAAACTGTTTGCATTTTTGTTTTTCTTCCTGGGTTATTTTTACCTTCTGAATCCAATTCTTCCTGTGCAACAAGAAAACTGTTCGGTTCTGCTCACATAGATTGTATCTAGGATATACTGTGGCATATTTAACATGTATAGGACTGCTTGCCATCTAGGGGAAGGGGTGGAGGGAGGGAGGGGAAAAATCGGAACAGAAATGAGTGCAAGGGATAATGTTGTAAAAAAAAAAAAATTACCCTGGCATGGCTTCTGTCAATAAAATGTTAATAAATAAAAAAATAAGAATAAATTTAAAAAATAAAATAAAGGGAAAAAGAACTTATAAAGAGAGAAATATTTATAGCAATTCTTTTGGTGGCAACAAGGAATTGGAAATTGAGGGGATGCCCCAAAATTTGGGGAATGAGAAATTATGGTATGTGATTGTGATGGGATGCTATGAGTCAATGGTACTTAATTTTTTTTTATTTTATTATTCTTATTAGTTTTGCTGAGGCAATTGGGGTTGAGTGATTTGCCCAGAGTCATACAACTAGGAAGTGTTAAGTGTCTTAGGCTAGATTTGAACTCAGATCCTTCTGATTTCCGGGCTGGAGCTCTAGCCAATGGTGCCTCTCCAATGGTACTTTGTTTTATTTTATTTCATTTTTGGTACTTTATTGAAGAGTCCATGGTCCCCTCAGATGAAGTCTTCCTCATGATCTGAGATGCCTCCTCTTTCCAGGATCCTATTTTGATAGGGCTCGATGTCCAGACATTCAAGAACAGCTCTATCGACTACAGAATAATTCCTTTGGCTGATGGCTAAATGCTGAACAGACTAAAACAAGCGAAATAGTATGTCGGCAGGTCACGGGGTGAAGTGAGGACTAGGCCCACGCAAGACGGACGGGCTTCTCCTTAGGTTGGGCAGGAGGAAATGGTCCAGGCTACCCCAGTCAGTGACTAAACAGTCATAAGATGGTCACCTGCTCCTACTGAACAAGGAGTCGGTCTAGAGGTACAAAAGCATTTGGGGGCCTTTCCTATAGCCGAGTCACCTCCATCCCACTGGGCCTGCTCACCCTGACCAGGAGAAACGAGGCCTCTAGTAATTTCCTATGATTCAGCAAGTGAGCTGAGAAGCTGCAACTAGTACCGGGGCCTTATAGAGAGATCAGATCTGTGAAGCACTTGGGGCACCCAAAGGGCCACAGAACCGCTAGCTATGATTTATTTCCTTTCCTGAATAAGGAATACAGAACTGCTGACAGAACATGAGAAGACTGGACAGGAAACTGAGATCCAGGACAATAGAGTCGGACGGGTTGCTCAGGACCAAGAAAAGAGGCTGAGCCAGCCTCTTGGGAGCTGGGTGGGGTAAGTGTGGGTGGGGTGGGCCGAAGGGTGGGGCATGACCCTCAGGGTCCCCTCCAGACCCTTCTCCCCCCCCATCTCCAGTTGTTTCCCACCCCCACTCCCTTCCACATGGAGCCTGCTTTAGGGATGGGCTGTCCTCCCCCCTATTCCTTCTCCAGATGAGTTACTCTTCCACCAAGGAAAAGAGGAAGTTGGATAGTAAACATTTATAGAGCACCTGCTGTATGCCAGGCCCCGTATTAAATAGTGCTTTACAACAGTGAGCTCATTGGGTGGGAGGGAAGAGCTGCTATTCTCCTTGTTTTACAGAAGAAAGGAGGTGAACAAGAGTCATGAGTTGAATTCCACAGAATCCTGCTCTTCCCCCAACAGTACACGAGCTGCCCGAAATCAAACCCTCCCAAAACTAAGGACTCGGCTCCTCCTCCTGCCTTGGGACCCCAGCATCCCCCCCATCCACCAAGCATGCCCGCTCAGCAGCCTTTCTCCCACCGGAGCTCGCCTCCCACACCAGGCAGTCCCAAGCTATTCAGACCACGGTTGTGATGGGGTGAATAAGACCCCAGCAAGAGAGCAGGCTACCCAGGGGGGGCAGGCGGGATTCTCAGGGCCCCACAGTGACTGTATCCAGCAGAGGTTACTGTATCCAATGGGGGGGTCATTGTATCCAGCAGAAGTTACTGTATCCAATGGGGGGTCATTGTATCCAGCAGAGGTTACTGTATCCAATGGGGGGGTCATTGTATCCAGCAGAAGTTACTGTATCCAATGGGGGGGTCATTGTATCCAGCAGAAGTTACTGTATCCAATGGGGGGTCATTGTATCCAGCAGAGGTTACTGTATCCAATGGGGGGGGTCATTGTATCCAGCAGAAGTTACTGTATCCAATGGGGGGTCATTGTATCCAGCAGAGGTTACTGTATCCAATGGGGGTCATTATAGCCAATGGGGGGTCATTGTGTCTAGCAGAGGCTACTGTATCCAATAGAAGTGACTGTATCCACTGACAGTCATTATAACCAGATATCCGACGGAGGTCCCTGTATCCAGCAGAAGTTACTGTATCCAATAGGGGTCCTTATAGCCAATGGGGGTCATTGTGTCTACAGAGGCTACTGTATTCCTTTCCCACACAAGGTACCCCCCCCCTCCCCTGGTTACTCAAGGCTTCCTTAGGAACTCAGCCCTCCGTGGGCGCCTCATTAAATCTTTGCCTTGATTGGGAGACGTTTAAAGCTACCAGGTCTTTTGCGACGTCGGCCAGGATCCCCATCCGTCCGGGGGAGGCAGCCCTTGCAGACCCTCAGTGACAGGCACGCGCCCGCCCCCTTCACAGCGCGCCCTTACACTCCCAGGTAACGGCCCCCACGCACAGCAATCGCCCGCACACACACTCACGGACGCGGTGCCCACCCGTCGGAAGCAGTTCCGCGGCCGCTTGCACCTACAATTCCACTTGTGCAAAGCTTGCACACGCCGCTCCCTCAGAGCCTCCCTCTCTTGCACACCCACGCACTCCCGCCCCCACACCCGTCCAAGCTTTCGGGGCCGCTGCCACGCGAAATGACCCCCGTGCTGAGGAAGGGGGAGAAGGCACAAGGGAAGAGGGGGTTCCCGGGCGGCCTGGGGAGCCGGGGCCGCGCCTGCGCACTGATGCCCTTCTCCCCTTCCCCACTCACCCGGTGCCGGAGAACGCAAAAGCAGCAAGCCTCGGGTCCCCGGGGAAGCTGCGCCTGCGTACCGCGAGACTCCCAGCGTGCTCTGGGGCTCAACGGCCGCCGGAGGAGGGGCCGAGACGGGGCGTGACGTCACAGCGAGGCATTCTGAGACCGGGCGGGCCTCCTGCTCGCAGCGCTCTGGCTGGGGAATGGGGAGAGAAGTTGTGACGTCATTCTTCTGCTCTGGGCTGCTTCTCCCACCCCCTTTTCTAGTTCTAGGCGGCCCTTTAGCGTATAAGCTCCTGGGGGAGCAAGGCCCGTCCTCTGTTTGACCCCTGCATTCAGGCCAGTGCCACGCACACAGTAGGCGCCTAATGGGGCTCCTTTGATGCTCCCCCGCTCCCCTCACCCCTCTTTCGTCCCCTCCCCCTCACATGAAAGAGATGCTGCCCTCAGCCCCTTTTTTTACGGACAGGGAAACTGAGGCAGAGGCTGATGGCTTCGTGCTCAAAGTCCTTCTGGATCTGATCCTCTTGTGTTTGGGAGAGTAGGGGCACGCCCCCCACCCCCCGGAGTTAGAGACATGAGGTGAAGGGAGCAGAAGGCTGGGCCTGAAGCCAGTGGGCTCTGAGTTCAGATCTGGCCTCAGACCTCTGGGAGACTTGACCCTGGAGCAGTCCCCTCGCCTGTCGGCCTCATTTTCCTCCCCTGCACTCCAAGATCAGAAGTAACCCCCCCTTCCAGGTTGTGAAGACAGTCCGTAGTGGACTGAGGGGGTCCAGTGACTCCAGGTGGTAGCACCCCCAGTCCCATGTTACAACAGAGCCTGGAGGAGCTCCAGGCTTTTCCCCTTCCCTTCCTGGGCCAGTCAGGCCAATCAGTGACTCCCCGGTCAAAGGCTGCTCTTCTTGTTCGGGCTTTTCAGTCCTGACTGACCCTTCCTGATGCCATTTGGGGTCTTCTTGGCAAAAAGATACTGGAACAATTTCTAACCCCTTTCTACCACCGAGGAAACAGGCAAATGAGGTTAACTGATCTTCCCGGTCATACAAGTATTAAATATCTGAGGCTGAATTTGAACTCCGACCTCTCTAGTTCAGGCACTATCCAGCCACCATCTTTGTACAGTGGAAGCATCTGTCTCTCTCCCTCTCTCCTTCCCTTCTTTTGTTCCTTCCTTAGCAGGCGGGTTGTTGTCCTTCATTCTCGAAGAGGAGCAAAAGGACATCACTAGGTTACATTCCAGTGACCATGAGGCCGACCGCTGGCAGAGGTCACCCCCAAATAGTCCCTGTGAACATTTGGGGCCTTCTCTAGTTTTATGCATCTCATGTTTCTTGGGGGCTAATTCAATTCTGCTTTGCCTATAGAACACAGCCCCTTCTCTGAGAGAGTCCTGGGTCAGTCATACAATCAATTCTAAAGTTCTTAAGAGACCTTGAGAGTGTATCACTTCTCCCCACCTTGTGAGCGCTTGCCCTGTGTGAGTTCTCCAAAAGGAATACTATTTTTGTTCAGTGTACACTTGGCATTAGAGCACTATGGCAGCCCAATGGAGTTGTGCCCTCTGTAGTAGTTAGAAGGCTTGCTAGTTTAGCTCAAGTGTCTGGGACCTGATCCTGCCAGGGGATCTTCAAAATCTTTCGAAGACAATTCAAATGGCGCCGATTCCGCTTCCTGATGTGGGGCTGATGGACTGTCCAGGTTTCCCATCATACATCAAGGTTAGCACAAAGCCTCTGCAGACCCTCTGTTTGGTAGTCACTAATACTTCTCCTCTCACACTCTCCTTCAGGGCCTCCCAGACACTGAGCTAGCTCTGGCAATGAGTATGTCAACATAATTATCCATGTGGACATCCCTAGAGACTGTCAAGGGAAGTGAACTTATCCACAGCATCCAGAACTCCTCCATTTGCTGTAAGTGATGGTTCCATGGACGGCTGGTGTGGTGCTGGCTGATGGATTATCTCTGTTTTCTTGGTGTTGATTAGTCAAAATTAGCAGGAGCAGGAGAGAATCGATCCATATTTTGGTGTTTCTGGGCTTTGGAGACTACACTGAGGGCACAATCATCTGCAAACAAAGGCTCCTGCACCCACTCTCCCTCTACCCCAGTTTTGGCTTCCAGCCTTTTCAGGCTGAAGAATTTACCCTCAGTTTGGGAGGCGACTTTGATTCCACTTTTGTCCATTTCAGGTACTTCACAACATATCTGAAAACATCGTGCTAAAAAGCGTGGGGGCAAGCACATGCCCTTGCCTTACTCCATCACTGACCAGGAAAGCTCGAGGGCACGACCACTGCCCAGAACCCGAACAAGTAAGCAAAGAAACTGACGTTCTATACCGATGCGTTTGTCTGGACAACCGAATTTTGATCTAATTTTCCTTAAGCCCTCATGACTGACAGTGACAAAGACCTTGGTCAGATCGACAGATGTTGTATAGAGACTTCTCTTCTGCTCCTGGCATTTCTGGCAGTAAACACCCTATCAACTGTTCCTCAGCTCCTTCTAAGAGCCACACTGGCTCTCAAGTAGATGACCTTTCTCTAAGTGTAGAATCAGCCTATTAAGGGGGATTCTACCAAGAATCTTGCCAACAATAACTGAGTGAGAGACACTCCCCCAGACCCCTTCTCCCCCAGTGATTGTCACAGAACAATCTCTTTCCTTTATCTTTATAAAGATGGATAATGGAGACATCCTTGAACTCCTGAGGCATAACTTCTTGCCCTATAATCTGGAAAATTTCAGTCAACTTTTGTATGAGCAATAGACCTCCCCCCCTCACCTTATAACACTCAGCTGGAATAGAATCAGCCCCCAGTGCCATTATGGCCTTCAAAACCTCTTAGCGGACACCATATAACCAACTCCAAACACTTTATAGCTTTCTTACTTTGCTCCCCTCCTCCTCTGTGACTCAGGGACCCTGGGCTCCTGGCTGAACCTTGACAGGGACCTTCCATTTCATAATTCTTCCTTTCCAATGGCTTCTCTCATCCTTAGAATGTCCTCCCTCCTCCCCGGGCCTCCGGGCTTCCTTCATATCTCTGCTAAAAACAAGCTTTTCTGGTCTCTGAAACTCCTGGAGCCTCCCTCTGAGAGTGTCTCCTGCCCATTCTGTGGGGAGCTTGTGTGGATACAATCAGTTGCACATTGTCTCCCCCATCAGATTGGAAGCTTCTTAAGGGCAGGGACTGGTTTTCTTTCTTTTTACGAAAGAGCTGAGTTTCCTCATCCCACCGTGTCTTCTCTCCATCTCTCTCCCAGATCACTGGCTATACCACAACTTCAAGTGTCTCTGACCCCTTTCCCTCCCCTACTCAAAGCTTCCTCCATGCTGTAAAGTTACTTTCCACCTCAAGGTAGGTAGGTCGCCCAATGGACAGAGCACTATGCCTGAAGTCAAGAAGACTCAAATTCAAATCGAGTCAGACACTGTCCAGCAAAGTGATGCTTAGCAGATCATAGTACCTCCCTTTGCCTCAGTTTCTTTATCTGAAAAATCAGGATAATAATGGCACCTACCTTCCATGTGTTGGGAGGACCAAATAATAATGACATTTGGAACATAGTAAGCACTATATAACTGTTAGCTATTATTGTGGCTTTGACTATTTCTTCACCAACTTTATTCTCCTTCTATTCATTTGTTTCCCTCTTGAACTTGAAGCATTTTCAGGGCAAATCCCTCTCTTTTGTGTGGCTCAGCTAAGAGTAAGACTCATGATCTGTTGTGTCTTCCCAGACCATCTCAATGTTTGTAGCCTGGATGAACAGCTGCACTATCTTTTACCTTCCTTTGATTCCCCAGTCTTATAGAGAGCCTAGAGCACAGTGAACATTTATCAATGCTTATTGACTGACTGGGTTCAGAGCTGAGATCAAGTCCAAATGACTCCCTCACTCCCTGAATGCTGCTTTCTGTCAGCTTCAGATACAGGTTTGAGCCTCAGACCGACTTCTGTCTCTTCTTATAACTTATCAACAAGAAGGAGTTACCTTTGCCTAATCCCAACTCCAATGAAATCTGATGAAACCAAATTGTGGCGATCACAAAGGCTTCTAGGCTTCCAGAAGGTCTGGATCTATGGGAAGCCAGGGAGTCTCTACCTCCCAACCACCCATGGAGATCACCTACAGGAATACGGCCAACAATTTTCTGAGGATGGAGATCAAGACTGAGCCAGAGAGATAAGAAATGGGACCTTCGGCTGATGTCTTGTACACACCTAAGCCTTAGATTATTACTTCCAGGAAGACAGTGGCCTCCATTGCTACTCACGTGGGGACGGAGAAAATCATGAAAATGGGCTGTCTGAGACCACTACTAACAGGATACACAATCTCAGCTGAACCCTCAATGTAGAAATGCACTCTTTGACATCTCTCAAAATGACTACCTATCCCACTCGAAAATAACAGCAGCTTTTCCAGATCTTTTCCTTCTTCCTCAACCCTCTTATTTTTGCTTCCACCCACTTCCTCAGCTGAGCACCTGACCTCATGCTTTACTTAAGAAAATCATTTCAAGTTATCCATGCATATAACCTGTAAATAAAAGGCTATTAAATAAAAAATAAAAAAAAATAAAAACTAATTAAAAAAAAAAAAGAAAATCATTTCATCTTACATAAATCAGAACTGTTCTTTTTTTCCTTTGCCTTGGTCACAAATGAAGCGATAGCCATTTGGGTGCCAAAGAAACCCCCTTTCCATAACTAATAACAGTCCATGCCATTTTCTTCTCCAGAAAATTTCCTTCTGTATTATCCCCCTTTTTTCCTCTAATTTTTAATCTCTCCTTGTTTACTGACTTCCTTGCTGCTACCATAAATAAAATCATGTCTCTCCAAACCTGGAAAAAAGTCTCCATTGATCATTGTACACAGCAACAAAATTATATGATGATCCATTTTGATGTATGTGGCTTTCTTCAACAATGAGATGATTCAGACCAGTTCCAATTGTTTAGTGATGAAGAGAGCCATCTGTACCCCAGAGAGAGGACTGTGGGAACTGAGTGTGATTCACACCATAATATTCACTCTTTCTGTTTGTTGTTTGCTTGCATTTTATTTTTTTTCTCATTTTTTTCCTGTTTGATTTAATTTTTCTTGGGCAGCAAGATAACTGTATAAATATGCATGCAAATATTGGATTTAACATATATTTTTACTATATTTAACATATATTCCTGTTGGGCTTCTTGGGCCACTGGCTCTCAGCCTTGTCCTTTTAACACCATCAATCTAACAGACCCTTCAGCTTTCTCTTCCAACCTAATCATTCTAGATAATGAGTTTTGGACTATTCTGGTTATCAATTGGCTCAAACAAGGTATGCAGGTAGGGAGTACTATAACACCACTAAGAGCTATAAGGCCAAACCAAAGGAGCTGCTTCCACTAGCTTTCCCCAAGCCAGGACCACCAGGAAGTATTGAATGGTGAGGTCCAAGTCTGTACGGGAACATGAGCAAGTTTCCTAATGTTCTTAGTGATTCTTTTACTAGATTTCCATTGTCATCAATCTTTGTACAACATGTTGATAAATTTAGTTTCGCACAAACTCCCCTTTCCTCAGCCAACAAATAATCCAGCACAAGTGTGGGCTGTAAAACAGCCTCTCTGGTTTGAGTAGCTTGGTCAGCCAAAAGATCTAATGCCTCAGCCGTCTGATTGGTGATAATCCCTACAACTGTTGAAGCCTAATTGTCTTGTTCAACATATATATTGAGGTTCTATATCCCCAACTTCCAGCTTGAGCCCAACTGACTAGCCCATACTCTTTAATTATTCTCTCTGGAGATCAGGCATCATCCCAACCATTTGTATCTCCAGTCTGAGTAATGGAGGTAGCTAAACTCTGTTTCCTCTTTCCCAAATCATTGTACAGCTGAATCCCTAAATATTGATTTGCCTGTTGAGGAAGAAAGAAAAATTTTGGCCTTAGTCTATTATAACAAATCCCTATCTAATTAAGAGGTAGGTGAGTATAAGCAGTTAAGCCACAGATCCAATAATTACCCTTCAGAGCAGGTTGTTCCCTTGAAAATATGTCTGAACTAATCCTTGTAAAAAGGTAATATTGTTGATCTCTCGTACCTAGGGGACCTCCCCCCACAAGGGTGACATACTGACATTTCCATAAACCTTGCTCCTTCCTCCAACTACAATTGGCAACTGGCCATTGATCTGTTAGGTTAGAGGTAATCCAAAATAGGGGAAACAGAGTCCCATGTTTCCCAGGTGTCCCTGGGGTGACATTGTACCAATCCCATTGATAACTGTACCCAATGTATATATTCCCTTTCCTCTTATTCTCTCTTATACAACTTAATACATCCCACTCTATTTCATTATATCACCAATATTAACTTGTCAATAAATTATTCCCCAGCTTCAAACCTTGCCATCTGATTTAAGCAGTATTTCCTTTCCTATCTTCTGCCAATGACCACTGATGTTTGTCTTCTAAGTTCCAGAAACCAGTTCCATTATGAATTTGGGATCAATTACTAAGGATCCAGGCTGGGCTTAAGGGGATAGGTACCCATGGCCATTGGCTCAATAGTTGGGATCCACCACAGATCCAACTATTTGATAAGTTAAAAGTTCTCCCTATATTCTACATGAACAGGAGGAAGTAGTTGTCATCTTTGGAAGGTAAAGAGCTGTTTTCTATGGCTATCCATGAGGAAATAGGTAAACCCAAAGCTCAGGGAAAGCCCCATGAGGTTCAACTCTTATTACACTGTGAAGTTAAGATGAAATTCCCAAAGTAATTAATGTAAGAAAAGAAAAGTCATACAGTTACAATGCACTGGGTTCAGAATTTGTGTTCCCATTTAGTGGAGGTCCCCTCCTCAAATGTAATTTGAGGTCTCCCTTATCTTCACTGGATAAAAGTCTTCCTTATCTTATAAGGATAAAGTGGCACCACTCGGATAAAAGTGGCACCACAGGTCCTTTTGTTCTGGTGTGGTGTGTCCAGCCTCGTTCCAGGGTGCGAATTGCAGTGTCTGAGATCAGTATCACCTGGTACAGTCTGTCCCAGCATGGAGTCAGCTCCTCATCCTTCCAGGAATGGCTCAACATCCAATCTCCGATCTGAATTCTATAAACAGGGAATCCTAGAGGAGGAGTCTGAGCTATTAATCCTTTTGTTGAAGTTCTTGTAAACTTCTTAGCAACAATTTAACATATCTCTTAAGAAATAAATCCTTTGTCTCTAAAATAGGGTTCCAGTTTCTCATATAAACCTGGAAAGGACCTCCGTACAATAATTCATAAGGTGAAAGCCCAGTATCTCTATGTGGCTTGGTTCTGATTTCTGACCATCTGACCACAGTCCAAGGTAGTTGGGTCTCTAAAGATAATTTAGTCAGTTGTCGTTTTATTTCTTGATTCATTCTTTCTACTTTCCCAGAAGAGGGAGGATGCCAAGGGGTGTGGAGATCCCAAGTGATTTCTAAGGCCCTAATCAGATTCTGCAGTACTTGGGCAGAAAAATGTATTCCCTGATCCGAGTCTATCCTCTCTGCTACTCCATATCTGGGAATAATTTATTCTAATAAGACCTTCCTCACTGTTGAGACAGTTGCTTGGCCTGAGGGACCCACCCATGAGGTCAGATGGTCCACTATGACCAGCAAGTATTTGAGGTGATCCATTGGTGGCAGCTAAATGAAGTCCACCTGGATGCTTTAGAATGGTCCAATTCCCGGAGGTCATCCCCCTTTTGGGATCTGGTGTTGAGCAGCCTTGTTATTCCTTCGACAAACGAGACAGCCGTCCACCAGTTGTTGGGCCATAGTATATAGGCTGGAGGAAACATACCTTGTCAGCACAGCATTACACACGTTTTGGACATCCCAGTGACTGCCCTGGTGCAATTGCTGAAGGACCTGCCTCATACTTGCTTTGGTCAGCATCTCTCTGCCATCGGGCAGGAGCCATCGTCCTTCCAAGTTCTCAACTGCTCCAAGAGTCGAGGTCTTCTCTTTTTCCTTCTGGGTAAAACTGGGAGAGGGCAGACTAGGGGGAAGTACAGGTATCAAAGCCATTATATGAGAAATCTCCTGGTCTCCAGCTCCCTTGGCCTCCTCATCTGCTAATCTATTTCCCCTTGCCTCAAAAGAATTTTCCATCTCATGTCCCTTTACATGTATGATTGCTACATTCCTAGGTGCCAGCATGTTTTGCAGCACCTCTCTGACTAGTGTATGGTGGACCAGTTCTTTACCCTTACTATTCACAAACCCTCTTTCCTCCCAAATCCTTCCAAGTATATGCACCACACCCCACGCATATTTCAAATCAGTGTATATAATCCCATCTTTGGTCCCTCAATAACTTCAACCCTAGATTTAAGGCAAACAATTCACAAGTTTGAGCCGACCAATGGGCAGGTAGACTGCCCTTGGTAACAGTGGAAGTGTTATCTCCATCTACAATAGCAAACCCATTTTTCCTTTTCCCATCTACCATCCTAGAAGAGCCATCTATAAACCAATTTACTCCCCCAGGCATTGGCGATTCTTGTAAATCCTCTTACTTTTGTCTGAAAATCAATTAACTCTAAACAACAATGATCCTCTGGAGGGTGGTTCTGTTCCAGGGGACAAAAAGGAAGCTTAAAATTATCAACATTCTGGAATCTATGAGCCATCTCCCAGCCCTCTGATCTAATATTGTTTGTACTTGATGTGGGACACGTAGGATGACTGCCTCCAAAGGTGAGTTTCCTATGGTAGCAGCTACTGTTTGTACACAGGTCAGCCATCTTTTGACTACCGGGTCTAATACTTTAGAAAGGAAAACCACTGGTCAGGGGCAAAGGATCAGCAAGGCAACATGGGCAGCTGATCTATAAGCCTCCTTCCCTTCACCTGGAGTGAATTCCTCTTCATTTCATTTTCTCTGCATATTTAATGGGGAATTGTTTGGAGTGTCAAAGGTTCTCTTTCCATCTAGTTCCCCACTCCATCCCACCCCGGCCCATGATGATGCAAAACATGAAAAACGCATCTGAAGACAATATAGATCTTTGATAAGTAAGTCAGGGATCTAGGATTGGGATTCCAGAGATAGCCCTGCCTTCCATCAGCATACAGTGCAAAAGGCTCTAGCCAGATTAGCTCAACTTTTAGGGTCCTCAAAAAAAAACAAAAAAAAAAACCCTTATTCTAATCAGGGCATGATGAGATTCCCAGCTTTCTCTCAAAGAACAAAAGGCAAATGGGAGTGACCCCAAGTACTTGGGTAAAGTAAGCCTTCATGAGCCCCAGGAAGTAAAAGAGTTAAAAGATATTAATGGCAGCAACCCTTCTCTCCTTATTCATCTCCATGTTCTCAGGATTCAATGACAATGCCCTCCTGCTGTTCCTCACAGATAACTCTGCCATTCCCCTGGATCCTCTCCCCCACCCTATGTTTTGCCTGCCCCCTTGTCTCTGTCTCCTAGTTTCACTGGGTTCCTTCAAGTCTTGTCCAAAATCCCATCTTCTATTAGAAACCTTTCTTTTTTTTTTAATTTTTAAAGCTTTTTATTTTCAAAACATATGCATGGATAATTTGACAACATTAATCCTTGCATAGCCTTGTGTTTCAGATTTTCTCCTTCTTCCCCCCACCCTCTCCTAGATGGCAAGCAATCTAATATATGTTAAACATGTTAAAATATATGTTAAATCAAATATGTATAAACATATTTATACAGTTCTCTTGCTGCACAAGAAAAATCAGATAAAAAAAAGCAAGTAAATGAGTAAGAAAACAAAATGCAAGTAGACAACAACAAAATGAGTGAGAATGCTATGTTGTGATCCACCTTCAGTCCCCACAGTCCTCTCTCTGGGTGTAGATGGCTCTCTTCAACACAAGATCATTAGAACTGGCCTCCATGCTCTCATTGTCGGAAAGGGTCATATATATCAGATTTGAGCGTTATATAATGTTGATGTTGTCATGTACAATGATCTCCTGGTTCTGCTCATTTCACTTAGCATCAGTTCCTATAAGTCTCCCCAGGTCTCTCTGAAATCATCCTGCTGAGCATTTCTTATAGAACGATAATATTCTATAACATTCATGTAGCATAATTTGTTCAGCCATTCTCCAACTGATGGGCATCCACTCAGTTTCCAGTTTTTTGCCCTTATGAAGAGGTCTGCCACAAGTATTTTTGCACATGTGCATCCCTTTCCCTCCTTTAAGATCTCTTTGGGATACAAGCCCAATAGAAACACTTCTGGATCTGAGCATATGCACACTTTGATCGCCCTTTGGGCATAATTCCAAATTGCTCTCCAGAATAACTGGATCAGTTCACAACTGCACCAACAATGTATCAGTGTCCCAGTTTTCCCACATCCCCTCCAAAATTTGTTCTTGTCTTTTCCTGTAATTCACCAATCTGAGAGATGTGTAGTAGTAGTATCTCACAGTTGTGTTACTTTGCACTTCTCTGATCAATAGTGATTTAGAGCACCTTCTCATGTGATTAGAAATGATTATAATTTATAAGAAGCCTTTCTTGATCCACCTTCTCTGAGTTCCTGCAATTCACCTTAGATATATCTGTTATATAGGAAACAAGGAAACAAACAGATTAACTGTCTACTATGGGTTCCCCTCCTAGATCACTGACTTGATGTGGCAGAGTGGCTTTTGTAGGTCAATGAAACTAGGATCTCTGACATGCAGGGATACATGAGGTGGACAAGTTATAGTGGAGAGTTCAGATAAAAGAAAATCTACTAAGGAAGTAAATGGCAAACTGCTCCTGTGCCTTTGTCAAGAAAATCCAAGAATAATATTAAAATTATAAAAGATTAATCTCTCAGGCCAGAAGGTGCCCCAACGAACTAGGGAAGAGCAAGGGGTGACAACAGGGAGTTCCAGAGCCCGAAGGCCAAGGCTGAAAGGAATCTTGGCTGTGGATGTATCTGGAGAGGAAAGCAGAGTTCAACTGTGAAAATTCATGGGGTATGGGAGCGTGGAACCTGAGCTCTATGAACTCAGTTATGCTGGATGTGAGCAAACAGGAGATACAGAGTCAATGCTGATTTCTTGGGAATCAGTGTACTGAAATGGATGGAATGGGAGAATTGGAATCAGGTGATCACTGCATCTACTCCTGTGGGCATGCTGACCTTAGTAGGAATCGAGCAGCTCTTAGAGTCAAAATAGGGTGAAAAAAGCAGAACTAATGTATCATCCCAGAAATGATGGAACGAGGCCTGCTTGAATTCAAGCCAAACAGTTCAACAAGACAAGACTATGTTCCAGCCACTGATGTAGAATAGGCTACAGTTGTTGAGTGGATGCCCATCAGTTAGAGAATGGCTGAATAAGTTATGGTATATGAATATAATGGAATATTATTGTTCTATAAGAAATGATCAGCAGGAGGATTTCAGAGAGGCCTGGAGAGACTTACAAGAACTGATGCTGAAGGAAGTGAGCAGAACCATTGTACATGGCAACAATGAGTTTGTATGATGATCGACGCTGATGGACGTGGCTCTTTTCAACATTAAGGTGATTCAGGTCATTTCCAATGGAGAAAGCCGTCTGAATCCAGAAAGAGGACCATGGGATTGAATGTGGATCACAATATAATATTTTTACCTTTTGTGGTTTGCTTGCTTTTTGTTTTTTTCTCATTTTTTCCTTTTTGATTTGATTTTTCTTGGGCCATATGATAAATGTGGAAATATGTTTAGAACAATTACACATGTTTAACTATATTTGATTACTTGCTGTCTAGGAAAGGAAAGAAGAAAAAATGTAACATTCATGCAGTGTATTTGGAAATATAAAATGTTATAGAAATTTTGAAAAAGAAAGAAAATTAAGGCATTCAAACTGAGCTATCTCTCCTCCCAACTCCATTTTAGGCATCTAAAATGAATATCTAATAGATCTCAAACTCAAGATATCCAAATGGAAGTCATTATTTTTCCCTATTCATCTTCCCCATTTATTGCAAAGAAGAACATCATTCTCCCAGTACCCTAAGAGTACTAAGAGTACTTAAGTACTAAGAGTATAAACTTTTAGCCCAGGCGTCAGCCTTGACTCCTATTTCTCACCTCTCTTATCCAATCTGTTGCCAACACTGTCCAAGTCACTTTACACTATCTGTCTAGTTCATCCCCTACTCTGCTGATACTGCAACCAGGGGCAGGAGCAGGGAGAGAGCCTAGCTCAGACCTATCTAGGACCAGTACATGCCGAGAAACTTTTCAGAAAGCAGAGAGATCTCAGCTCCAGAGAAGGCAGTTTCTATAGTTTTCAGTCTCTCAGGGAACTTCTTCCTAGTTCCCCAGATCCCACTTTGAAAGGCACTGAAGGCCCCCAACATGGGCTCTTTCCTCTAATCACACTCAGGACCAGGACGTTAGGCCCCGACTGCTTCCCCTCCCCAAGCTCTTCCTTCCAACATGTAGAATGCTTTGGCTACTGCAATGGACCTCTTCTTCCTCCCACTCCTTTTCCATGGCCTTGACTCTACCCCAGCACTCATAGTCCACCTAGATCCTGCCCACCAAGCTGGTCATCTCTGAGTACTCCACTTCCCCATCCCTCCCTCCTCCAGGTCTGGGACTCATCCCATTCTCTGTAAGGAGCTGCAAGCTCCTGTAAGAACCCGAGAACTTTGGGGATCAGGAATCAAGAGAATAAGTCCAGGGAAAGACTCATGTGTTAAGGGACAGGTCAATTCTCCAAGTGCCTCCACAGCTATGAATCATAACATCTGAAGGAGTTGCAAGGCAGCCTTTGCTGACGCAGTTGTTGTGGACTGGGAATAAGATAAATTGGAGGCAGAGGGAAGAGGTCAGACAGCACAACGGCCTCTCAGTCAGAGAGGTCAGAGAACAGCAACTGCTTCTCCGTCTCCTTGTATCATTCTCTCACAAGAGGAGATCCATTCTGCAGGTCTGGGTTGGATCTCCAGCAGCCACTGTCAGGTGGCTCCTCCTATATTCTAATAGCTCCTGTGTATAACAACATCATGGATATTATAGAAGAGAGTACCCACAACTGCAAATCTTTGGTATGCTAGAAAGTGTCATCTATTTCTCTAACCTGCCATATGTAGAACTCTTATTTGGAAAATGTACTTGGTAGCTGATGATCTTCCATTTCATTTTCTTCCAATTTCCAGTAGATTAATAGGATTCACTTTTTCAAAAGTTCTTTTTTTTTTTTTTTAGAGAAATTCGCTTTCTTGCAGATAACAATTTCTTAACTTTTTTGTCATTTTAATTTTCTTTAAGATATCTGCCATCCTCTACTTGTAAGATATATTTCACTTTTAGCTTCTAATCTATTATTGAATTTGTAGGCAAGTAAGAAAGAGACGTTCTCTTATTTTCTGCATTCCAAGATTTGTAATATCAACTGTTTACAAGGAAAGAGTCCAATTTTGAATAAAGCCTGGGTTGAATTGAAACGATATGAGCTCAAATGTGTAACTGCCATAGATGATCTATCAGGTAGAATTTGAGGATTTTCCTAAACCACTTCATTACATTCTTTAAGTAATGACTTTTCAAAGCTGGTAAGATTTTTTAGGACCTGGCTCTATCTGCTAAATGCCAAAGAACTTCCTAAATAAAGAGAATTTATAGTTTCCTTTGTTCATTTCCTAAACAAAAAGTTATTGATATTATTAATATTAATTTTAAAGCAAAATATACCTGATTGCATGTATAAATTTCTAAACATTGTAAGAAATATTCAAATAGTTTAATTCATCATTTCACACTGTCTAGATGAAAAGAGGATTTACTTTCCTAAGAATACCATTGGATCAGACTCAAAGAATTATTTTTCAAATGACCATATTTCAGAATAAAAGAAACATTAGAATCATAATGACACGAATAATGTAAACTTATTGGCAATCAAATAATTAAGTTGAAAGTATTTCTGAATTGTCTTACAAAGAAAATCATTTTTTAAACATATATCACTGACACTCTAGAATGATTGCATTCAGATGCCAGTACAGTCCCATTCTGATTCAATGATGCTTTCAATTATCTTATATTGTCTAAATGTATTGCTTGAATGTCCCATTTTCAGAGTATGTTTTATTAAGGGATGATCTACCAAGGAAAGTCACAAAGTACAGTATCCTATAAGGAAAACATGTGGGACTTTGAATGAGACCACATAATTTCATTTCCATCAAATAGTAAGGGATTTTATCACCTCCAGAATCTCAATTTTTCCTAAAAGCCATTTCTATTAGTAGACAAGCATTTACTGTCAGTTTTATTATGGCCATGAGTGTGAATGGAGAAAAGGGATAATCCTGGGGCCTCAGGACTGAGGCAAAAAGGGCCTCTTGGATGCCCCCAGAAAGGGCTTGGTTCACTGAGGCCAGAAGAGCCTCTTCTGCTTTCCACATGACCCATCTTTCTAGGTACATTTTCTCTCAGACTCCTCTTCCTGGAAGATCCTCTTGCTAGAAAATGCATCTTTATATTTGGGATAATTGTCTCCTAGAAATCCAATACTGTGCTTGCACTCCCCAGATAGGTCTGAGCCAAGAGTTCAGAAAAGTTAGATGGCCAACCTCTACTCTAATTGACTAGTGGTCTATGACAAACTGCCCAGAATTTGTGACCACAGAAAACAGTACATTTCAAAAGACTAAACATGTGTTCTCTAAGAAAAAAAAAAAAAAGGGGGAGTGGGGTGGGGGGGAGTCCAAAGACTGTAAATCTCAGAATAACTATGCATTTAATGGAACAACTGCACAAAAAAAACTCAGCTTTTGTCAGTGACCACGAGAAATACCATCAAATATAAAGGGAAACTCAGATTGTAAAAACCTATTCTGCAACCTTTAGAATCCACCAGACAGAATGTGCAGTGTTCTAAAGCAAAAAGAAGCCCAAGATGATTCCCAAAATGGTACTCAATGTGATGGACACCCAATAAGAAAAGAATGTTCAAAATATTCCCAGAAAGAAAATCAGACTGGCAAAAACCATGTGCTTCTCAAACTTTGGAGCTATCAAAGAACAGTACACAGAACACCCAAGTACAACTAAACTGACAAAACAACAGAATAATGATTGAGGGAACTGTTTCTTCATGTATGTATGAACAAAAAGGTGAAAACACATATTTAAAAAAGGGGTAATGGAAAAAACAGTTACTAATCCTCACACCATCTTCCAGAAGAATGTAGGGCTTTTGTGGAACTAAATTATAAATGTAAGGAGGCATACACAGGAGGAAAAGAAAGTCATGGAAAGAGAACATGTGAGGTACCTTAGTCAAGTCAAAGGCTAATAAGGTCTTCTAGACTTCTAGAATAAGAGAACTTATAGGAGAATAGATAAAAAGAAAATGAGAAAGATACAAAACAGGAGAAAGAAAAGTAGATCTTGTTTCAGGATTTGGAAGAAATACCACCAATTAATACACCTCTAATGTGAGGAATATTTTGTCTCTTTCTTTTAAATAGTATTTCTTTTTTTTTCCAAATAATAACTAGGAAATCATGAAAACCTGTAATGTTGGGGCTAGCTTTCTGGAGGACCTCAGGATCGGCCTGAACCCTTGGTCTTGGTGGAAAAGTGATGAAGGCAGGACTGCCACCACAAGGCTGATCAAAAATAGATTGTCTCTTTTCCAGCCTTCTTAGCCCTTATATACCTTATTACAATTATATCATTACTGCATAATGAGTATGTGTGAACTAGCGAACCATTACTTCACCATACTAAGTACTAAGTATATATGTGAACTAGAGAACCATCATCTCATCAATTCCACTGAGTTAACTCCTTGTTTCAAGTATACTTCTCCAGAGTTCCGACTCCTTACATCTCCCTGCTTTCTTTTATTTTAGAACACAGGTGGTCAAGCCCTCCCTGACTTCTCAGGAAGGGAGGAGAAAACACCAAAAGAGAGGTGATCACACTCTCCCTTGACTTCTCAGGAAGGTAAGAACACCAAACCAGATGTTGTTAGCAGGTTTTCTCTGGGCTGAAGGGTCTCACTTGAAACAGATATACATAATCCATCAGCATGGGAGGTATCACACAACCATACAGTAATATAACATAAACTAGTAGTTATGTAACAAAAAACATGAATCAATATGAGGAATTATATATGTCCATAAGTCCTAGAAGGAGGGTATATAAATAATCACACATATGCCTCCTTCAGCAGCCAAGAAATAGTCCAAAACCAATCAATTATCCATTACTTCATGTGTCAGGGAATCCAATGATTCCTACAGATTTTGAAGTCATGCAGTAGTCTCATCAACAAATTTTGATGTTTTGATGTCATGCTTTTTCAGTGGCATATGTAGTCAGAGATGGAACCATCTGATGTTTCTTGGGTCTTTTACTTTTCTCTTCAATGGACATGGTGAATACGGCTCATTGGCATCCATCTGATTCCTTCTCCATCTATAGTTACAAGCAAACCCTCTCCCCCAAGCAGTTAACCTATCAGGTACCTTCCATTCACCACTTTCTGGATCTCTCCACATCACCTGGAGATTATATTGGACCTGCTCGCACTGGACATTGCCCTTCTGGTGGGTTATAAAACCTGTCTGTCGGAGCTAGTGTATCTTTATTAAAAAATGAAAAATTAATAATATAAAGGGTTAAATATAAAAATTCTCTAGGGTTACCTGTGGCTCCCCCTTTCTTAAGTTTTTGGAGGAACGTCTTGATGTCTCTTTTTCTCCTCTCTACTATTGCTTTCTTTTGATTAAAAGGTATGCCAGTGATGTGTAAAATCTGATACTGTGCACAAAAGTGTGCAAAATGTTCAGAAGTATATGCAGATCCATTACCTATTTTTATTGCTTGTGGCACACCCAGGATTGCAAATGAATGTATAAGGAATTCAGTGACCACTCAGGCTGTCTCTCTGGATGCTGGAATTGCAAAAGTAAATCCTGAAAAGATGTCTACTACAACATGGATAAAAGACAAACAGCCAAAAGATTTATAACGGGTTACATCCATTTACCAGATTTCATTGGGTCTCAAGCCTGAAGCCTTCTTCCCTGAAGGGAGCTTAGGAGCATGGAAAGGAAGGCAAGCTTTACAGGCTTTTCCTGTGCTCCTAGCTTCCCCTTTTGTTATCCCAAATTGTAAACATAAAGCTCGAGCAGCTCGATAATCTTTAGAATGAGATTCTTGGGCTTCTTGAAATAAAGCAGTATTGGCCAGCACGGTTAGAAGGCTATCTGCTTTTGAATTTCCATCAAAAATTGGACCTGGAAGTCCACGAGGAGAGTGGACATGCAAAATATTCATCTTACCTGGACACTTTCTCATTTGCTCTTGAAGTTCCTTAAAGAGCTAATATATATTAGAAGCTACAAATTATATTTGGGCAATGGCAATTCTTTGTGCCACACCTACTGAATAGGCCGATTCAGTTATTATATTTACATCTCCTGGATAATAAGTAAGAACTAGAATGATTGCATACAATTCATTCTGTTGAGTGGACTGAAAAGGAGTTCTGACTACTCTCTTTATACTTAAGTCATGAGAGTAAACAGCACAAATGTTATGTTTGGTTGCATCTGGAAAGATAGTTGATCCTTTAAGAGGAACCTTAGAAACTTTTTCTTCAAAAATCCATCGCCAATTACGTAATAACCGAATTATCTTTAATGGGGACCCATGTGTAAAATTTGGAGCTGTGGCCAATAAAATTTGCCACTCTGGGATGGTTTCACAGCATACATTAATTTGTGCATTGGTATAAAAGATGTATATCTTGTCAGATCTTATCACAGATAATTGTACTGCTCACTTAATGGCCTTTAATAAAATTCTAGCCACAAGAACTGAGAAAGGGGTAATACTTTGTTCTGATTGTGCTGGGAGGTTCATCCACTCTATCAAGTCTCCTTGATGAAGGACTGCTGTGGGTGCCTCTTGTGTAACAAAAACTGATATTTCCAAGGGTTTTTGAGTGATTCTTTCAACCACATTGGATAAAGCCAATTTATCTTTAATTATATTATCTTTATATTTAACTTCACTCAAAGCCTCTTGAGCTTCTTTTATAAGCTGGCACGGTGAGTATAAAGTATTGTCTCCCCTTAAAATATCATATAATGGTTGTAACTGATAGGTAGTTAAGCCTAACGCTGGATATATCCAATGGATATCTCCTATCAATTTCTGAAAATCATTTAAGGTGTTCCACTTCTCTGTTCTTAAGGAAAGTTTTTGTACTGTAAGCACCTTAGGGTATACTTCATAGCCTAAATATTGAAAAGAAGCATGCCTATGAATTTTTTCTGGAGCTATGTGCAATTTGTAATTCCTTAGTGTTTCTATAGTCTTTTGTAGACATGCTTTTAACATGTGTTCCTCAGGTGTACACCCCAAGATATCATCTATGTAATGTAACAACATAACTTTGGAAATGCTTTTCTTACTGAGTAAGAGCAGCAGCCACATACATTTAACACATAGTAGGGCTAGTTTTCATTCTCTGTGGCAAAACTGTCCATTCATATCTTTTATAAGGCTCAACTAATTTAACACTGGGCACTGAAAAGACAAATCTTGCCAAGGCCGCTCACCCAGGCAGCTGCTCACCCAGACATCTACAAACCATTTTTAAGATTAGACAAGAGTCTTGGCCCTAGAGGAATGTTCTGATTGTGTGAGAACATCCCGCCTCAAAAGTTTCTCTGACCTTGGTGTTAACAATAAAGTGTTCTTTAGATTTTAGACCTATCAAGCATGACGAATGTTCTAACCATAAATCTGTCACACATTGCCTTGACTTCCTGATATGTAGTTATATCCTTTGTTCTATGGAAATCTACTTGCATTTGCTCCACAACATATATAAACCCTTTACTTTGCTTTAATAAACGAGCTATTCTGTCACTACACAGAGTGGTTTCCGTTTCTTCCCTTTCTCAGCCCATCCCCAGGTTGTTGCCTCCCCTAGCCTTCGGGCTTACAGGGTGATGCGAGACTTCAGGTATCCCTAGTTCTGGACCTGCTGGACGGGTCAAAATCTTTTCATATCCTACTTATCCAGAGGCACAGAATAGAAACAATCCTTAATGTCCATAACCCAAAGAGGCCATTCTCTAGGAAACTGAGTAGGAGATGGAAGTCCAGGCTGAAGAGTTCCCATAGTTACTATCTGTTCAATTACTTTTCTTAAATCAGTCAACAGCCTCCATTTTCCAGATTTCTTTTTTTTACAACAAATACAGGGGAATTCCAAGGACTTAGAGAAGGTGGTAAGGATCCTTGGTCAACTTGCTCCTGTATTATATCTAATAAGGCCTGAATTTTTTCACTTGCTAAGGGTCACTGTTCTATTCACACTGTTATATCAATTTTCCTTTGAATGGGAATGGGTGAGAGTATTGGCAGGCTTTCAACAGCAGTCCTGCCTAAAAAGCCAAAGTATTCAATTGTGATGCTATATGTTGTAAGATGTGTCTTCCCCATAGATGGATGGGGATTTTTTCAACTGCAAAAGGAATAAAAATTCCTGTTTCACCTTCAAATATCCATCTCAAGGGGTAGCACTAATTTCAGTTACTATTAATTCTCCTATGCCAGACATATATGTGTCTGCCTTATTCTGTGGCCAATGACTGGGCCCATTGACACGGTAAGATTTGCACAAGTGTCTACCAACCCTTCCAGGGGTATGCCATTATAGTGAACATAGGATGGTCAGCAGTTAACAATTGCAATCCAGAATATTCCTGGATTCAGTTGCTGGGAATCAAAATCTGAGCAAATATCACCAGACTGCCCATCAGGAGTATGTACCAGTAAACCCGATGCTGCTACTTCTCTGGGATGATAAGTCACACATTGTCTACCTGTATTAGTGACTGGGATATTAGCTACACATTCCTCAGTTTTCCACATCAGTGTATGGATATACACTTTTTGTAAGCACTCTCAGGAGGTGAAATGGTCAAGCCTACTGTTCCTGGAGGCAAAGGATCCATAGGCCAGACAAGGAAAGATTTCATCTTTCCAGGGGATATCTCAGTAGTCCCAGTTGCATACAACTCTATTCTCCCCAATTGTAATCCCTTTCTCCCATTGGGTTCCTTCTAGGATGATTGAACATGTTGGAGTACTGAACTTCTAAAACTCTCTGGGTGTAACAACAGCAACCATCATGCTCCAAATGTTTTTTCCCTGGGGCCCCAGAGCATGGCCCCCCTTTCCCATTTCCCTGAGTCAATGTACATTCTGATGCCCAATGGAGAGAAAACTTATAAATGAAATTAATGTGGAAAGGCTTTCAGCTACAAATCCAAGATTGGTAAACATAAGAGAATCCTCACTAAGGAGAAGCATTATGATAATAACAAAAATGAAAGTACTTCACAAAGAGTTCCCATTTGACTGTATATGAGACAATCCACACTGGATAGAAACCTTATAAATTAATTCAATGAGGAAAAGCTTTCAGACAAATAGTCCTGCTCCACATCACAATAGCCACACTGGAGAGATCAAAATGCTCTGTTGCATTTTGGACATAGGATTCTGGGTCTTGTTCTCCCACTCTGTCTTCTCTGCCAACATTGAGCTTTCAGATACCCTACTTTACCAAATTGAAAGCATAGATGAGTTTCTCTGGAAGTTTCTTGCCAAAAAGAACCCTGTCTTCCCATGTTCAGATCTTGAGAAGTCTGCATCATTGTTTGGATATAAAAGGCATGTGTGCCCACTGTGGCACAGTGCCTTGTGATCTAATCTAAAGGAGCATCCTTGTGTAATGTTAGTATAATTCTTCTGCAAACCCCATTAGCATTTTTCTTAGCAAGTTGTCTTATCATAATTTCTGTTGCTACATTTTCACCAATAGTTCATATGACAGCTGTTTGCAGAGGTCCCATGAAATCAGCAAAGAGTTCATTTGGACACTGCACTATTTTTGTGAAGGTTTCCCCTCTATCTTGTCTTCCTGGGAGGGTGCCCCATGCTTTGATAGCAACAGCAGCAGCAATTTGCTCCTATGTTCCTATAGGGTGATTAATCTGTGCTAAAGTGTCTGCATAAAAACCTAAACCTGCTAGTTGATCAAAGGTGCTCAAAGTATACTAATTCCAGGTTGCCTATTTTGTGGGGCTTGTATTCTACAGTAATTCATTATACTCAGAAAGACACAACAGATTTTGTCCAGGTTCTAAATATGTCCTTACTATAGATTTCCAATTATTAAGGGTTAAACTTCAAAAGCCAAATTCTCTAATAATATCTTAACATAAGACAATGTAAACCCATAAAGAGTATAAGCTTTTTCAGATCTTTAATAATTAATAAATTTAATAATAATTATTAAAGATAATATCTTTAATAATTTAGATTAAATGGAATGCATTTCCTTTTTTTCTTAACCTGAAGAGTCAAACTCTTCAATCAGAGGGTATGCATCTATTTTTAAATCAGATATATCCTATCTTTCAATTTTAGCTTTAATTAATGCCTTTTGTAATTGTGTCATAGGGGATGACCAAAGCTGCTGCATATATGGTGTTGATTGAGAAGCACCACATTCCTTAATTTCATCATCACTGTACTTAACTCCTTTCTAGTCCAATTCTTTATGCTTTGCAGCTGCTTTGTCAGTACCACCCCCCCTCTTGCTTTTTCTCCTTTTTCCTTATTTTAAAACTTGTGGGATTCTTTAAAGCCAATTATATTATGCTGTGTATATAGAATGTTTCCTTAGGAATTCAATTAGTTGCTCTCCCACTAGTTTCCACTTATCTGGCTCTAATTTTTCTTCCTTAGAAAACCAAGGAGATGTGCACTCTAATATTTCTAAGAGTTCAATGATCTGCTCCCAAGTTTCTAACAAACCGTGCTTCTTTATTAACCTAACTATGCATTCTACACACTTCCCTTGGGGGTAGGGAAGGCTCTTTTTTTAGTATTTGCCCCAATTCAGCTGAAAAATAAAAGTGACTAGTTTATCCCTTGCCAACATCTCCCACTTGTCTATTTTTGTACTCACTCTTATTTCCAGGTCACAGGGTCTTCTTCACTGAGCTTACAATCACATCAGTCGAACTGCTCAGTGTAGGTTCTTATGTCCACATTTCGTTGCCAAAATATAAGGAATACATTCAAAACATTTCTCTCCAGTGTGGCTATTGTGATGTGGAGCAGGTCTATTTGTCTGAAAGCCTTTCCTCATTGAATTCATTTATAAGGTTTCTATCCAGTGGAGATTGTCTCATATACAGTCAAATGGGAACTCTTTGTGAAATACTTTCATTTTTATTATTATCATAATGCTTCTCCTTAGTGAGGATTCTCTTATGTTTAACAATCTTGGATTTGTAGCTGAAAGCCTTTTCCACATTAATTTCATTTATAAGCTTTCTCTCCAGTGTTGATTCTCTCATGTGCAGCTGGAAAGGAACGCCACAGTTTCTGCCTTTTACAAAAAGTCAAGTGCGAGGTATAATCTACAAGTGTAGCTAGGAGAATTCTTGATTCAAGATATAGATTTAAAAGATAGAGAAGGTCAAGAAAATAATTTTATGATTTCTAGTAATGAAGTCTTCAACATTGGTGTAAATGATAAGAGGAAACCATCAATATCTGAATTTTTTTTAATTTTCAAATTCATACAAATGAAATAAACATTTAAAATGTACAAAAACAGAAAAATATCTGAAAAAGCAAATCTACAAAGCATGAATTTCTTTTTTGAGTAGTAATGAAATCAATAAAGCATTTTTCTTTCTTTTTTTTTTTTTTTTAAATAGCCTTTTATTTACAGATTATATGCATGGATAACTTTACAGCATTAACAATTGCCAAATCTCTTGTTCCAATTTTTTACCTCCCGCCCCCTACCCCTTCCCCTAGATGGCAAGATGACCAGTAGATGTTAAATACATTAAAATATAAATTAGGTACACAATAAGTATTCATGACCAAAACATTATTTTGCTGTATAAAAAGAATCAGACTCTGAAATATTGTGCAATTAGCTTGTGGAGGAAATCAAATATGTCGGTGGGCATAAATATAGAGATTGGGAATTTAATGTATTGGTTTTTCGTCATCTCCCAAAGTTCTTTCTCTGGGCGTAGCTGGTTCAGTTCATTACTGCTCCATTGGAAATGAATTGGTTGATCTCGTTGCTGAGGATGGCCAGGTCCATCAGAACTGGTCATCATATAGTATTGTTGTTGAGGTATATAATGTTCTCCTGGTCCTGCTCATTTCACTCAGCATCAGTTCATGTAAGTCTCTCCAGGCCTTTCTGAAATCCTCCTGTTGGTCATTTCTTACAGAACAGTAATATTCCATAGTATTCATATACCACAGTTTGTTCAGCCATTCTCCAACTGATGGACATCCATTCAGTTTCCAGTTTCTAGCCACTACAAAAAGGGCTGCCACAAACATTCGTGCACATACAGGTCCCTTTCCCTGCTTTATAATCTCTTTGGGATATAAGCCCAGTAGTAACACTGCTGGATCAAAGGGTATGCACAGTTTAATAACTTTTTGAGCATAATTCCAAACTATTCTCCAAAATGGTTGGATTCGTTCACAACTCCACCAACAATGCATCAATGTCCCAGTTTTCCCACATCCCCTCCAACAATCATTATTATTTTTTCCTGTCATCTTAGCCAATCTGACAGGTGTGTAGTGGTATCTTAGAGTTGTCTTAATTTGCATTTCTCTGATTAATAGTGACTTGGAGCATCTTTTCATATGACTAGAAATAGTTTCAATTTCTTCATCTGAGAATTGTCTGTTCATATCCTTTGACCATTTTTCAATTGGAGAATGGCTTGATTTTTTATAAATTAGAGTTAATTCTCTATATATTTTGGAAATGAGGCCTTTATCAGTACCTTTGACTGTAAAAATATTTTCCCAGTTTATTGTTTCCCTTCTAATCTTGTCTGCATTAATTTTGTTTGTACAAAAACTTTTCAGTTTGGTATAATCGAAATTTTCTATTTTGTGATCAGTAATGATCTCTAGTTCTGCTTTGGTCATAAAGTCCTTCCCCTTCCACAGGTCTGAGAGGTAAACTATCCTGTGTTCCTCTAATTTATTAATAATTTCATTCTTTATGCCTAGGTCATGCACCCATTTTGACCTTATCTTGGTGTACGGTGTTAAGTGTGGGTCAATGCCTAGTTTCTGCCATATTAGTTTCCAATTTTCCCAGCAATTTTTATCAAACAGTGAGTTCTTATCCCAGAAGCTGGAGTCTTTGGGTTTGTCAAAGACTATGTTGCTATATTTATTGACTGTTTTATCCCTTGAACCTAACCTATTCCACTGATCAACTAATCTATTCCTTAGCCAATACCAAATGGTTTTGGTAACTGCTGCTCTGGTACAGCTAAGCCACCTTCATTTGATTTTTTTTTCATTAATTCCCTTGAAATTCTTGACCTTTTGTTTTTCCATATGAATTTTGTTGTTATTTTTTCTAGGTCATTAAAATAGTTTTTTGGGAGTCTGATTGGTATAGCACTAAATAAATAAATTAGTTTAGGTAATATTGTCATCTTTATTATGTTTGCTCGCCCTATCCAAGAGCATTTAATATTTTTCCAAATAGTTAGCTCAGACTTAATTTGTGTGAAAAGTGGTCTGTAATTTTGCTCATAAAGTTTCTGATTTTCCCTTGGCAGATAGATTCCTAAATATTTTAATAAAGCATTTTTCAAAGCTTTCTCAGCCCTTCTGTTCTACTGCATGAATCACTACTGTAAGAATGCCTTCCTTATTGTTTTACATTAGATGGTCAGGGGCAGGACAATCCTATGGCAAGTACACTTCCACTGCTATCCTCTCCTACCCAAAATAGAAAAAAAAAAAAAAAACCAACAATCACAAAAAAAAAAAAAAAAGTTTCAGTCCCATGTGGATTCTCAGATGTTGGGCAAGATGGACACGGCATCTAAAACTCTTTCTACATTGATTACATTTTAACAGATTTCTCTCTAGTGTGGATTCTCTGATGTTTAGCAAGATGGGAGTTAGATCTA
Organism: Dasyurus viverrinus; assembly: GCA_020854095.1. Taxonomy (NCBI): domain Eukaryota; kingdom Metazoa; phylum Chordata; class Mammalia; order Dasyuromorphia; family Dasyuridae; genus Dasyurus; species Dasyurus viverrinus. The sequence goes on along the minus strand of CM036999.1, from coordinate 623,675,591 downwards.
AAATCCTTACCACATTGATGACATTTAAAAGGTTTCTCTCCAGTGTGGATTCTCTGATGTTCACCAAGACTGTCACTACGTGCGAAAGCCTTTCCACACTGACTACATTTAAAAGGTTTCTCTCCAGTGTGGATTCTCTGATGTGCAGCAAGACTGGAGGAGAATCTGAAAGCCTTTCCACAATGAGTACACTGAAAAGGTTTCTCTCCAGTGTGGATTCTCTGATGTAAAACAAGAATGGAATTCTGTGTGAAACCTTTTCCACATTGATTACATTTATAAGGTTTCTCTCCAGTGTGGATTCTCTGATGTTCAGCAAGAATGGAACTCTGAGTGAAAGCCTTTCCACAATGATTACATTTAAAAGGTTTCTCTCCAGTGTGGATTTTCCAATGTAAGGCAAGATGGGCACTCTGTGTGAAAGCCTTTCCACATTGGTTACATTTAAAAGGTTTCTCTCCAGTATGATTTCTCTGATGTAAACTAAGATGGGCACTCTGTGTGAAAGCCTTTCCACATTGATTACATTTAAAAGGTTTCTCTCCAGTGTGAATTCTCAGATGTAAAGCAAGATGCGCACTCTGTGTGAAATCCTTTCCACACTGATTACATTTAAAAGGCTTCTCTCCAGTGTGAATTCTCTGATGTCTAGCAAGACTTGAGCTGCATCTCAAAGCCTTTCCACAGTGATTACATTTAAAAGGATTCTCTCCAGTGTGGATTCTCTGATGTTCAGCAAGAACTTTCTTCTTGGTAAAAGCATTTCCACATTGATTACATTTAAAAAGTTTCTCTCCAGTATGGATTCTCTGATGGGCAACAAGACTGTCACTGCGTGTGAAAGCCTTTCCACATTGATTACATTTAAAAGGTTTTTCTCCTGTGTGGATTCTCTGATGTTCTGCAAGCTTGTAATTATATCTGAAAGTCTTTCCACATTGATTACATTTAAAAGGTTTCTCTCCAGTGTGGATTCCTTGATGTCTAGCAAGATGGGAACTCGATCTAAAAGTCTTTCCACACTGATTACATTCATAAGTCTTCTCTCCAGTGTCCGTTTCCTTATGTTTTGCTAGACAAGAGATATCTGTACAAGTTTTTCCACACTGATTGCATATGAAAGGCTTTCCACAGTGAAGACATAAATAAGGCTTCCCTTTAGTGTGGATTCTCTGATGGTCAATTAGGAATGATCCATAATGGAAAGCCCTTCCACATTCAGTACATTCATGAATCATCTCTCCAGTATGAGCCTTCTGAGGGCTAGCAAGAGCTGGATTACAAACAAAGGCTTTACCACACTGATCATATCTAGATTTTTTCATTCCAGGAAAGTAAGGAAGAGATGAGTGATAGGATGAGGTTGCTTCACGTACATTATGTTCATCAGGTTCTTTTTTAATATGAATTTGCTGATGAGTAATGAGATTAGAGTTCTGACTGACAGCCTTCTCACTTTTATTACTTATTTTGGAAAGCATTTCTTCAGTATCACTTTTCTGATGGCCACTGAGATCTGAATTCCATTTCACAGCTATATCCCATTGATTACCTGGAAGCAATGTCTCTACTTCTTCAGTGAAACATTTCTTGTATTTACTATCTTGAAGATTATCATTTCCTGAGGTCATTTTCTTACATTGATTTAGGACATTAGTCCATCTGAATCTCTTTCCAATTTCATAAAATTCACAATCACTCTTTGGATATTTATCTACTTTGAGAATAAAATCATTCATTTCCTTCAAATTGAAGTCACAGGGACGATCATCCATGAATCTTTGCAGGTCATGTTCTTCCACAAAAATTCCCAGCTTTTTATTCATCTCATTTACTGTGAATCCAGTTTCTACATTTGAAGAATACACAAAAAGACACACACACATATATAAACAAAATAGCAATGTTACATAAGAGTCATTGTAGCTTGGCACCAAACTGAATATACAAAATTTCATATATGTACTCAGTGCATACAATGGCTTTTAATACCCCAAGTAATTTGTAAGAATTTTTAAGATTGGAGGCAGTTAGGTAATGCTGTGTATAGAGCACCAGCCCTGAAATCAGGAAGACCCGAGTTCAAATCTGGTCCCAGACACAAAAAATTTCCTAGCTTTGTGACCCTGGGAAAGTCACTTAATCTCAATTGTCTCAGCAGAGAGAGAGAGAGAGAGAGAGAGAGAGAGAGAGAGAGAGAGAGAGAGAGAGAGTTTTTATAAGTCTTTCACAATAACTCCAGATTGTTCTCCAAATTGAGTGGAACAGTTCATAATTTCAACAACAATATATTAGTGTCCCCAACATGATATCAAAATGGTGTTTTTCGTTTGCATTTCCCTAATTAATCATTAGTTAGAATTTTCTCATATGTCTGTAAATAGTTTTAATTTCTTCATCAGAAACTACCTGTTTCTACCTATCCCTCTAAATATTGAGACATGAGATCTTCATCTAAGAAGTTTTCCCTGAACAGGGCCCTTTGTTCTTCTCCATCAATTACTTGTTCCTGCCCTTCCCTATGCCAGAGGTGAAAGCTTTAGAGGCTGAGACCCCAGGCCAATGCAGATGCCCCCAGGGCTTGTGTTCTAGGCTAACTTAGCAGAGGCTGCCAAGAGTGCATAGCACTTCATTTGGGTAAAATTTCTATTTGACCCTCCTTCTAGGGAAGATGAGGTACTTCCTAAGATCCTGCTAAGGTCCTAACAGTTTCTGGAGTTTTAGTCATTTTTGATTCTCAAAATGAATTTTGAAGTATTTTGATTTAGGGGAGATTGTTAGGGAGCTAAGTATTTCCTGCCATTGTGCCATTTTACCAGACCTTCTCCCATTCTTTTAAAGTCCATTTTCATGGAGTTGACTGGCAAATGGGGCAGTAAGATCAATTACCTGACTGAGGGTAAATTATGTAACTCAAAAAGGTACAGCCGAGACCAAAATGGAAGGAGACTTGGTGCCCTCAGATGACTGAACACCTAATCCAATGTCTGGGACGCAACACAGCGAGGATCAATTCTGTGTTGTTTGTGCTCATTTTGAATGGAGGATGAACATCAAGAAAAGAGAGGATATGGTCCTTACCCAAGGACAGCAGATTCTGGACATTCTCCAGTGTGACCTCCTTGTACAGCTCCTTCTGAGAAGGATCCAAGAGCCCCCACTCCTCTTCAGTGAAGTCCACCATCACATCCTTGAATGTCAGCAATTCCTAAACCATCAAAAGTCACTTGATTTAGAGCTGAATGGGCCTCCAGAATTCATCTAGTCCAACCCTCATCAACTTAGAGGAGGAAACTGAAGCAGAGATGGGAATTTGCCTAAAAGGCATAGAACCTTTAGGAGTGTCAGCACCCTCACTTTGAACGAGGCATTGAGAGCCCAATAGAATATTGAGAAAAGCATTCTCCATTTGAAGGATAATAAAGGTTGGAAAAATGCTTAATTACAAAATGCCTCTCCCAGTGGAATCAGGGAGAGTATATGAATTCCATAGAATCTGTGGAGGTGAAAGGGAGATGATGCGACATCACTCCCAACAAGAAGGGTCTTACGTGATTATATATTTAAAAAATTCTATGAAGTTTTTTCCAGAACCTGGTAAATACTGTATATTCTGGGAAAGAAACCATTATCAGTGTGAAAGAAACCATGAACAGTTATTAGATGATGAAATCAAAAATAATGTAGGAAAATGAAGTGCTCTAAATCACTTTTGATTAAAGAAATGCAAATAAAAACAACTCAGAATTATCAACTCACATCTATCAAATTAACTAATAAAACAAAAAATGATCAATGCTAGAAAGAATGTGGGAATACTGGGATGCTAGTGCACTAAGGAGGAATTGTGAAGTGGTCCAAGCTTTCTGGAGAGCAACTTGGAACTATGAACAAAGGGCAACCAAACTGTGCAAATCTTTAGATCTAACAATAGCACCTCTAGGTCTGTATTATTCCACAGAGATTACAAAAAGAGGGAAAGGGCTTACATGTATAAAAATATTCATAACAGCCTTTTCCTGGAGGGAACATTGTGGAAACAGAGGGAATTCCCATCAAGTGGGAAATGGCTGAACAAGCCGTGGTATATGAATATAATGAAATAATATTCTAAAATAAGAAATGATGAAGCAAATTTCAAAGAACTAAAAAACCAAACTGATGCAAATGAGCAGAGCCAGGAAAAGATTGTATACACAATCAGGAACAGAGTTTGGTGATTACTCTAAAGGACTCGGGTCTTCTCAGGAGCACTAAGGCAATTACAAAAGACTCAAGAAGGAAAAGGCTTCCCACACCCTAAAGAAAGAACTGAGGGACTCTGAAAGTGATTGAAAAATATATCCTTTAGTTACTTTATTCTTTTTTCTCCTCTTTTGATCTGTTTCATTTTTCACAACTCTGATTAATAAGGAAATATGTTTTAAATGGTAGCAGGGATATACCTATATGAAGTTGCCCACCTTTTTATTAGGAAAGGAGGGAAAGGATGGAGAAAAATGTACAATTCCAGATCTGATAAACATGAAAACTACAACTGGTCATGTCATTAAATTGAAAATAATTTAAAACAAACAAGCAAATGTACCTTTTTGTATCTGGGTGTTAACTTCTTTATAACTGGCCGTGAGACCCAACAGATCCTATCTAAAGCCCAGGTCATGTAAGGAGGAAAGACTGTCTCTGTGTCATCCCCATTCATGAGTCTGTCATACCCTCCAATGGATAAATAAACCATAGACTATTCTCTGGCTGAACCCTGAGCTCCCTGACTACCCCTAGCAAGGATCCTGACAATTCCCACAACAGGATCAATGAGATCATCTTTATGTCTGGCACACGGCAGACACCACAATACCCAGCCCAGCCTTCTGTCCCCCAACTCTGGGCCTTTTCAATGGCTTCTCTCCTGTCTGCAATGGCCTCCTTCCTCACCTCCTGCTTCCTTCACATCTCAGCTAAATTCTCCCTTTCTGAAAACAAGCTTTTCCTGGTTCCCAAACTGCTGAACCTTCCCCCTGAGAGTGGCTCCCGTCTACACTGCCCAGCGCAGGGGTGGACACAGCTCATGAGCCGTTTTCCCTGCCTGGGACCTCCGTGAGGACAGAGCTGTTTTTTTTTTCTTTACCTTCCCCCACACAAGCGCAGAGCTTGGCCCAAAGGAGCTATTTTTCTAAACATTTATTGACTTGTTCCAAGACCTGGAAAAGGAGGACTCAGAGCCCTGGGAGCAGCCGTGTGGCCTGAGGGGGCAGGAACTGATGCTGCTCAGCTCTGGGGAGGGACCACACTCACCTGGGATGAGGGGCTCCGGCTGTCAGGGGCCATGTCTCTGGTTCTGGGCTTGGATCCTCTGCCAGCCGGGCTGGGGAGGGAGAGGGAGCCCAGAGAGGGAGGCCGGGGTCTGAGCCTTCTCTGCCAAGGCTGCATGCTGACCTGCCCACAGTGAGAGAGAGAGAGCTCTGAGGGCAGGGAAAGTGGGGAGAGGCTGCTCTCCAGGATGCCGAGAGATCTCAGCTCGGAGAGATAGAGACAGAGATCTCAGTTCAGAGAAGGCCGCAGAGAGATGTCACCCGTGGGGGCAGGAAGACCCCTCCCAGGACCTCTAGCTCTGGACACTAAAATTTCCTGCACTGCAAGGAGGGGCAGCCCTGGGAGCATGAACTTCATGAGGTCAAGATCACAAGGCCTTCCCCCGAATCCCTGGAAGGCCAGTGTGACCCTGGCCAAGCCCTTGACCCCTGCCTGCCTCAGTTTCTCCACCTGTACCACAGGACCCCACCTGCCAAAGGCCCCGGATATGATGACAGAGGTCCCAAAATCAGCGACAGTGAAACTGGTCAAGGAGCAGAGCTGAGAGCTCTAATCCCCCTCCCCCTCCTGCATCTCCCACTATCCTCCAGGCAAACAGAAGGACTGGGCAAAGTTCACGCTAAGAGCTGCAGGTAGCGAGCTCTTGCTGTATACTAGGCCCTGTACTTAGTGCTTTATAGAAGGGATGGGGGGGAAGGGGAGGGGCTGCTCTCACTCGGTTTTTACACTGGAGGAAATTGAGGCAAACGGTGCAAAACTGGAGGTTCGGTGGGTAAAGGGTCACTTGGGTCCCCCAAGAAACACTCAGCAGGGGCCCCATCCCCCCAAACCACAGGGATGCACAAGCACGCCCCTCCCCCCATCTCCAACCACACAGGTGAAATCTCTCAGGGCTCAGGCACCTGGTGCAGCACTCCCCCCCCCCCCCTCCCCCGCACTCAGGCACCCCTCCCCCCACGCGCGCGCACGCGGCTCGGTTACCCGCCCCCACTCACAGCTCCCGCACTTTCGCCCCCGCTCCTGCACGCGCGCCCCCCCCTCGGAGCCCGCACACCCGCAACAGACAACGAAACTCTTGTCACAGACGCGCCCGAACTGGCGCCAAAGGGGAGGAGCCTTAGGGAGGACAAGGGAAGCCCCAGGCGGCGCCTGCGCACAAATGCCCGCTACCCTCCTCCCCTCCCTCCCTCTCCCAGCACAGAAAAAACAGAAATAAACGCGGGACCCGAGAAGCGGCGCCTGCGCCCCGGGGCGTCTGTTCCCGAGACTTTGCGGAGGAGCCGGAGGGACACGTGGGGTCTGTGCGGGAAAGAGACCCGGATGTGACGGGAAATTCCCAATGGAAAAGTGCATGTCTAAGTTCTGTGTTCGATCATTTGCATAATTACAAAGGAGGGCGTGGTCCCCCTTCTCCCTGCCGTGAGGGGGGCCCGGGAGACCCGCGCTCATGCTCCGCCCCCTCCGGCCCCGCGGCGGGTTTGATGCCGTTTCTGTTCCTTCGGACCTTTCCCCCGGGGCAGCTGCTCCTTCCTGCCTCCGTGGGGGGCAGGGAGGCTCCCTCCGAGCTCCGCCGGAAACCCGGGGCTCGGCCCCCCTTGAAGCGCCTTCTTCAGCCCCGCTGAGAAGGCGGTAAAAGCCCCACGTTTGTTTCTAAGAGGCTGCCTCGGGCGCCTCCTGGCGGGGAAGCGGGAGCCCCCGGGGGGCGCCGGGAGATTTCTGGGGAGCCGCGAATCTTCCGCTTCTTTCCAGGCCCATCCAGGGAATCCCCGCCCTGGCGGGTCCGGCCGCGCTACGGAACCAGCGGCACCCGGAGCTTCCTTCCCCCGCCCGGAGCGGGGGCGTCCTCGTGCCTCCCCCCTCCCCTCCCCCCCCCCCCCCCCCCCCCCCCCCCGGCGCTGGGGCAGCGCCCGCCCTGAGGCCGCCTGGGCCGGAGCCCCTGACGCGGGGCGGGGCGATTGCGGAGCGTTTCCCGGAGACTGTCACTAACGTTATTCCTGCAGTTTGAATCCCGGGATGGATGAGGGCGGAGAAGCCAGAGAGGCGGCACCTGGGGAGCCCCGAGATGCCCGGCCCCATCGCACGCTCTCCCCTCCCCCCAAGTCTAGGGGTTGGGCTGGGACCTGATTCACCCCCTGGGCCCCGGTTCCCTCTTCTCCCCTCACCATCCGGGTCCTCGTGGGAAGGGGAGGGGTGGTCAGAGCGATGAGATTCGCATCCCCTGGATCCTCCGTCAGGGAACCAAATGACGAGTTTGGCGCAGGGCAGAGAGTCTCGGAATCCTCCTCGTGGGCACAGGGCTTTTGTAAAGAATTTAGGAACCTGAAAAGTTAGACTGGCACTGAGAAGTCGGCTTTTGCTGGGAGGCTCACTTCCTCAGTGGCACCGTCCTCACAGAAAAGTCGAGGTCTAGCAGGGAAATCCTGGCAGAAAGATAAGGGGACTTAACACTGAGAAGAGAACGTCTTTTCATAGGGCAGGAGATCCTTGCAGGCAGCTCTGCCAAGGAGAGAGAGGTTCCTGGGCATGGCATGTTCCTGTTTTGGGCCTCTGCAAAGAAAATGAGTCCTAAAGACACTGATGCATTGTTGGTGGAATTGTGAACACATCCGGCCATTCTGCAGAGCAGTCTGGAACTATGCCCCAAAAGTTATCAAAGTGCATCCCCTTTGATCCAGCAGTGTCTCTACTGGGCTTATATCCCAAAGAGATACTAAAGAAGGGAAAGGGACCTGTATGTACACGAATGTTTGTGGCAGCCCTCTTTGTAGTGGCCAGAAACTGGAAACTGAGTGGATGCCCATCAATTGGGGAATGGCTGAATAAGTTATGATATATGAATGTTATGGAATATTATTGTTCTGTAAGAAATGACCAACAGGATGATTTCAGAAAGGCCTGGAGAGACTGACACGAACTGATGCTGAGTGAAGTGAGTGGAACCAAGAGAACATTGTACATGGTAACAAGACTATATGATGATCAATTCTGATGGATGAGGTCTCTTCAACAGTGAGATGATTCAAAGTAATACCAACTGTTCTGTAATGAAGAGAATCAGCTCCACCCAGAGAGAGAACTATGGGAACTGAGTGTGGACCACAACATAGCATTTCCACTCTTTCTCTTATTGTGTGCTTACATTTTTCTTTTCCTTCTCAGGTTTTTTGGGGTGGTTTTTTTTTTTTTTGCTTTCTTTCTAGAAAGTGTGCAGCAAGATAACTGAATAGGTACCTATACATATATGTAACATGATTTACAATATTTAACATGTATTAATCTACCTGCCATCTTGGGGAGTGGATGGGAAAAGGAGGGGAAAAGTTGGAACATAAGTGATTGCAAGGGTCAATGTTGAAAAATTATCCATGCATGTTTTGTAAATAAAAAGCTAAAAAAAAAAAAAAAAGGATTTACTCTGCTGTGACCTCCACAGCCTCCCCAACTCAGTCCTCTTCTAGCCTCCTTCCTAATCGCCTGTATTCCTTGTACCTCAGGATCTCTATGGCCTGCTCTTGATGGGGAGAACCCTAAAAGTATCCAGACTTTGGGGCAAAGCCTTGAGAACTCTTTGAAGGGGAGAAACTCCTTGAACTCTCCTGGGAGAGACCTGCCTCAGGGAATCAAGATTAAATGGTCTCATTCAGTTATTTTGGTGGGACTAGTTGAGTCCAGGACCACTCCCAATTTAGCTCAAATTAAAGTAATCTCATTTAACTGGAGATCTAGATTTCTATAGACCCCTATTGAGCTGAAGATTGGCTGAGGACCACTGGCAGTAAATGGTCCCATTTTACTGGAACTCTAGGCCTGGGGGCAGTAATCTCATTCAATTGAAATTTCAGTCTCAAATCTCTTTTAAGGCTCATTTTATTTTTTTTAATAGCTTTTTATTTACAAGTTCTATGCATGGGTAATTTTACAGCATTGACAATTGCCAAACCTTTCGTTCCACTTTTTCCCCTCCTTTCTCCCACCCCCTCCCCCTAGATAGCAGGATGACCAATATATGTTAAATATGTTAAAGTATTAATTTAAAAAATAAGTATACATGACTAAACCATTATTTTGCTGCACAAAAAGAATCAGACTCTGAAATAGTGTACAATTAGCTTGTGAAGGAAATAAAAAATGCAGGCGGACAAAAATAGAGGGATTGGGAATTCTATGTAGTGGTTCATACTCATCACCCAAAGTTCTTTAGGTGGGTGTAGCTGGTTCAATTCATTACTGCTCTATTGGAAATGATTTAATTCATCTCATTGCTGAAGATGGCCAGGTCCATCAGAATTGATCATCATATACTAGGGGTCCTCAAACTTTTTAAAAAGGGGGCCAGTTCACTATCCCTCAGACTGTTAGAAGGCCGGACTACAGTAAAAACAAAACCTTTGTTTTGTGGGTCTTTAAATAAAGATACTTCATAGCCCTAGGTGAGGAGGATAAACTACTCAGCTGCTGCATCTGGCCCTAAGCAGTAGTTTGAGGACCCCTGCATATAGTATTGTTGTTGAAGTAGATAATGATCTCCTGGTCCTGCTCATTTCACTCAGTATCACTTCCTGTAAGTCTCTCCAGGCCTCTCTGTATTCCTTCTGCTGGTCATTTCTTACAGAACAGTAATATTCCATAGTATTCATATACCACAGTTTATTCAGCCATTCTCCAACTGATGGGCATCCACTCAGTTTCCAGTTTCTAGCCACTACAAAAAGGGCTGCCACAAACATTCGTGCACATCCAGGTCTCTTTCCCTTCTTTAGTATCTCTTTGGGCTATAAGCCCAGTAGAGACACTGCTGGATCAAAGGGTATGCACAGTTTGAAAACTTTTTGAGCATAGTTCCAAATTGCTCTCCAGAATGTTGGATGTATTCACAATTCCACCAACAATGTAACAATGAAGCACGGGATCCTTAATGATGCCTCTGGCTTTTTGTTTTAACATCAGTAAGGGTGGTCCCCAACCTCCTGGACCTTTTCTAGCTGGAGGGAGGGGTGGGCAGGGTGGGGCTCTAGGGTTCAGAAGGGTCCTGGGCTGGAGAGTGGGCCCTTAGGGCACAGACTGACTGCTCATCTTCCAGATGCTGGAGCACAGTGGGAATCACCTTATTTTTGACACCTGAGCTAGAGAGGAAAGGGAACAATTGGGGTGGAAATGACCCCAAAAGGAGTGTGCACAAATACCCCAAAACCAGCATCCCTGCCTGCACAGATGTGTAAATACACACATACACACACACACACACACCTTTGCGTACTTCTGTATTTGCTGGGCTTCCTGCTTAAGCTTAGTGCTCAGGTATGAATTTAGAGCTTCAAAATTTAGGGCTTTTCAAGGACACTCAGGGATTCTAAGGCAGAGATGGCTTTCTAACCTTGGGAACGTTCAACCCAAAGGCCAGTTGAACTGTCCAGTGCTGGGGGAAGGGCCACCCTGTGTAAGCATCCTGGAAGGGCAGCTGGGACCCGATTCTGAAGAGCTTTTCAACAGGAACCCCAGAGCTGTTATGGGAGCCTGGGGGGTTTCCTGAATGGGGGTGCAATGGAAAGATTCAACTAAAGGGATTGATTCCCTTTAGCTGAGATTTTTTGTTTTATTTATTTCTTTTCAAAGCCCATGCAGTTCCTCAAGTCTTTCCAGGTACTTTCCTGGGGAGGTCCCATGAGAGGAGGAGGCTCAGAGGTTGATGAAGTACTTTCTGCCTCAAATGCTAATGGATTAGGAAGAGAACTCAGGATCCCCCCAGAAAGAGTTGTGGTCTATCTAAAGGCTGTCACTGTGCTTGAGAAAACTCACACTGAAATGGACTGGACAGTGGTTATAAAGGAAATTTAGTATTTTATGACATGGACCACTAAGGGTAGCAAGATTATTTGAAAACCACAATTAATGCTCCATGGGTTAAATTTTCCCTATACCAGCCTCCTACAGGAAAAGGGTGAAGGATTTTGCCAATTGGGAGTCACCAAGTGGTTCAAAAACACCCTGAGAAATGACCATGTAAACAGACTCAACCACTGCAGAAAGCATGCGTCTGAAATTCGTTTTCTTGAAGGCTCTTTAATGCGCACACTGTTATTTGAAATGGTCTTAAATCAGGAAACAGGGAGCTCTCCTCCAGTCCCCCAAGTACTGACACCAATCCCATAATATTCCAAGGAAGACTCTAAATTTTCCTGTTCATCCATGTTGAAGGTAGGAGATAATTCAGGCTTTGACAATTACACAAAGAAGGGCAGAAGATAAAAGGGGATTTTTTTTATTATTATTTTTTAGATAGGATCACATCATTTCCAAATATACAATAATACCTGTACCTTCTCCACCCCACCCTCCTCTCCCACATCTGAATATCATGGGTATTACCATCTCACACCTACCATATCTTTTCAGATGATAGGAAAAGATAATGAAGAATCTTGGAAGGGATAAGGGAAAAGTGGGATGCTAATATCCTGTTGGTGGAGTTGTGACCAGATCCACCCATTCTAGAGAGCAATTTGGGATTAGGCCCAAAGAGATATAAACTCTGCATATCCTGTGATTCAGCATTAACCCTAATTGGGTTTGAATACCAAAGAAATCATAAATGATGGAAAAGGATCCACATGTGCACACAAATTTGTAGAACCTCTTTTTCTGTGGTAAAGAATAGGAAAATAAGTAGATGCCCATCAATTGAGGAATGGCTAAAGAAACAAATTGTCTGAAGAAAACAACTCCTCTCAAAATAGATTTGTTAAGATGGAAAAAGAACTTGAAAACCATCATTGGTGAAATGGAAAAGAGAACAACTCCCTAAAAAATGGAATTGGTGAAATGGGGGAAAAAAATCAATCCAATGAGCAAAACAAATTGATTATTTAAAAGATCAATTTGCCAAATTCAAAAGATTTTTAAAAATTAAGTGAAGAAAGAAATTCACTAAAAAGTAGAATTGAACAAATGTTAGTGAATGACTCAATGAGACATCAGAATGAATCAAATAAAAATCATATTTTTCCTGACAATGAACAGTGATCATCTATGGCTACAGCTGTTGAACTGGGGTCCATCTTTCTAGAAGAGCAAACTTTGCCTGGGATTTCTCTTCCCAGCAGAAGCCCTGAGGAGAACAAGCTCCCCTTTTCCTTGACATAACTGTCTCCTAGAAATGCAGAGCTGTGATTGCACTCCCCAAGTAGGTCTGAGCCCAAAAGCCAGAGAGGTCAGGGGGCCGACCTGTGCTCTCCCTGACTCCCCCTCATAGAACCAGAAGTGGTCTTGGGGCCCCCTTCATGCCATGACTCCTGCTTCCCTCAGCTCTCAGCCCACCCAGAGGCCCTGCTCTCCTGACTGGGGAGACTTCTCAGTGCCACCCAACCCTCACCATCCTCCCTGGTGCTGCTGTCTGGTCATCTTTAGGTCACTCCCTCCCAATCTCCTTCATCCTTGAACTCTGGGAAACACAATCACACCATGTGCACTCATGTCCCCCAACACGGACCACTGAGGCTTTTAGCCAGCAAATGGAGCTTTTCCGAATATTTAGCAAACATAAGTAAGTCCCCTTGATTCTGCGCTGGCTGTGCTCAGTGTCATTACGCTCAATGTCCCCTTCATTCCGTTCCTTCTGCCAATCCCTTTAATACTCACGCACTCACTTCCAGGGCCTATCCTGCCTAATGGACACCTCTCTGACTCTAACTGCCCAGACCCACATCCTTTGTTCTTTTGAAAAGGTCCCTTTTCCTTTCTCTCTGCCCTACCTGGATCTCATGCAAACCTGAACCTGGTTGTGAGCCTGGCTACAAGACAAAACCTAGTCACGTGGAAGGAGAGTCCTGTGGCTCAGGAGGAGAGACTGTGTCTGTGTCGTCGTGGACCTGTGAAACACACATGTCCCTCAGCCACCCGTGGCACTAGGGAACTGCTAAGCGCAAAGCTAAAAGTAGACAGCTGACTTGTCATTCTGTAAGAATCCTAATACCCCCCCACACTCGGGGCTTCCCACTGGGACCAGATTTTCAGGGTCTGCCAAGTGACCTGACCCGACTGGTGTGGAAGGGGAGGAGCCTAAGGAGGAAGGGGGAAGTTCCAGGCTGATCCTGCCCTCCTCCCCTCCCCTACTCTCCCAGCACTGAAAGGAGAAGACAAGAAAACCTGTGCCCCAGGAGACTCCCAGCATGCCCTGGGGCCAGCAACTGAAGGCCAGAGGCGGGGCTTGAAGTCTGCTTGGGTACGTGCTCCAAGCTTCCTAGGCTCCCTGCTTAGGGAGAGGTTGGGACGTCATTCTCCTGGTCCAGGCCTTCCCTTTTTTAGATATGATACACTTAGCGAATTCTGGACAATCATCCAAAAACCTGCTTGAAACAATTAACAACTTAAGCAAAGTTGCAGGATATAAAGTAAACCCAGAAAAATCTTCAGAATTTCTACATGTTACTAGCAAAGCCCAGAAGTAAGAAATAGAAAGAGAAAATCTCTTGAGACAAAATAAAATATTTGAATGTCTACCTGCCGAGACAAAGCTGGGAACTACATGAACACAATCACAAACCACTTTTCACACAGATACAGTCAGATCTAAACAAATGGGAAAATATCAACTGAGGGTAGGTTAAGCTAATGTAACAAAAATGACAATTCTACCTAAATTAATAAGTTAATTTATTGTTCGTGCCATACCAATCGAACTCCCCCAACATTAATTTATAGAGCTAGGAAAAAATAATAACAAAATACATCTAGTGAATAGAAGATCAAAAACATCAAGGAAATTAATGGAAAAAAAAATACAAAGGACAAAGACCTAGCAGTTCCAGATCTAAAGCACTACTATAAAGCAGGAGTAGTAGATCAATGGAATAGGTTAGATATACATGACACAATAATCGGTGACTATAACAATGTACTCTTTGATAAATCCCCAAACTCCAGATTCTCCAATCAGAACTCAGTGTTTCACAAAAATTTCTGAGAAAACTGGAAAACAACACACCTGAAATTTAGCATAGATCTACATCTCACAACCCAGAGCAAATCAAAATGGGTACAAGACTTAGGAATAAAGGTGATATTTTAAGGAAATTAGGAGAGCAATGGATAGTTTGCCTATAAGATTTTTGGAGGAGAGAGAAGTTTTTGCACAGACAAAACCAATATGGCTAATATTAGAAGGAAAGCAGAAAGCTAGGTAAAAATTTCAGACCAGTGTTTCTGATAGAGATCTTATTTCTAATTATATAAGGAATTGAGTCAAATTTTTAGGAATTCAAGTCATTCCCCAATTAACAAATGGTCAAAGGATACGAACAGACAATTTTTAGCTAAATTAAAGTTATCTATAGTCATATGAAAAAATGCTCTAAATCACTATTGATTAGGGAAATGCAAATAAAACAATCCTGGGATGCCACGTCACACATCTCAGACTGGCTAAGATTACAGTGTGGTGTTCTCTTCTTTCCTCAAATATGATGGTTCTCTGAGTGCAGGTTTCCCGGGGAGGTTTCTAGAGGCAGCCTAAGTTTCAGTTCTGATCAATAATCACCTCAAATGCAGCCAGGAGTTAAAATCCAGTCTTTTATTGTCTTTTCCTGTTGGAATCTTTACAAAGCGTTAAGCCATTGGAGTTGATAGAGACAATAATTATCTAATTTAGCATGGTTCAATATGATTGATTTGATCTTAGAAGGAGATATTTTGGGCCAGAACTTGAAACAAGGTACTAAGTACAACTGATAGAAATGCTTGTGTTCACACCTTTAGAGAGCTCATAAGTATCTAAGTACTCAATGGAGTTCACATGTTTGGGAGATTTCAGGGATTAGTATGAGATATTTGGATTCACACCTCCCTTAGGGCCAGAGAGCACTCTGGGAGATAACCCAGAATCCCTCTCTCTCCAGAAGGAGGAGTTAACCTTTGGGAGATCATATATATACAGGAAGCTCTTAGAGGTTGATAGAGTTATTTTGGGAACATTCCCAGGGGTCGGAGAGGAGCACTCTGGGAGGAAGCCCACAAGCCCACAAGCCCTATCTTTGAGGTAGGAGAGATTCATTGTATCTTCTACCTTGGTGCTGGCTGGAGTCGGAAGGACAAACCTTTGGATTTGGAGACATTCGGGCGGAGTTCTTAGAACTAAGCGGAAAGATAGGCCTCTGAGCTAACCTGGCTATATTGAGGACACAATAAAAGATCTGAACTTTTATCACCTGGCTGTTTTGGAAAAAGAACATCACATTTTAAAGAACAAAAATGCCAACATTTTCCAAAATAGACCAGTTAGCTTTCTTAGATTCCGAGAGCTCTTGTTGCTAGTCCTTTGCCTCTGCATCTGCCAGCTTTAGCTTCAACCTCCAGCTCCCTCTGAATCCTGGCTCTGAATCTCCCCAACTGACGCTCCTCCACTGACTTCTCCATTCACTTATGAATCTCCCGAAGTCTCCTCACTACCTGGAGAGTTCTAGTTTATATAAGCTCTCTAAAGGTGTGAACTCAAAGGTTGACTCCTCCTCTGAGAGAGTGGGATTGTGGGTTTCTGACTTGTGATTCTTTCGGACTTGTCAACTCTAATGTGTGAATCAATTACCTAAGCATTGTTTCTATCAATTCCATTGAGTTAGCACCTTATTTCAAGTTCTGGCCCATAACATTACAGCAAAAGATAATAATAAGTGTTGAAGGGTGAGTGGGAAAACTGGGACACTAAGGCTTTTTTGGTGGAGTTGTGAACTCATCCCACCATTCTGGAGCAATTTGGAGCTATACCCAAAGAGCTATAAAACTGTGCATTCCCTTTGAGGCAGCAGTGTTACTCCTGGGTCTCTATCCCAAAGTCTCAAATGTGCAATAATATTTGTAGCAGCTCTTTATGTGGTGGCAAAGAATTGGAAAATGAATAGATGCCAAACAGTTGAGGAATAGCTGAACAAGTCGTGGCATTTGCAGATAATGGAATATTATTGTTCTATTAAAAATGATGAGGAAGCTGATTTTAGAAAGGCCTGGAAAGACTTACACAAACTGATCTTGAGTGAAACAAGCAGAACCCGGAAAACACTGTGTACAGTACTAGCAAGAATGTGCAATGATCATCTGAGGAAAGGCTTGGATCTTCTCAACGATGCAGTGATCCAAGGCAATACCAACAGATTTGAATAGAAAATGCCATCTGCATCCAGAAAAAGAGCTATGGAGATTTAATGTAAATCAACACATGCTACATTCACTTCTTTTTTCTGTTTGTTTTTTTTCTTCTCTCCCATGGTTTTTCCCTTTTGTTCTGATTTTTCTCTCCCAACATGGTTTATAAAGTAAAGTGTATCAAAAATTAGTAAAGAAAAAACAGGAAATAGATCATCTCTACTGCATCTATTTCCAAATCAGTTGTTTTTCTGAGGAGATATTTTCCATTGTTTTAATTTTTTTTCCTTCTTTTGGTTTTGTTTTATTGTTTCTTGATTTCCTATAAAATCATTTGCATCCAATTGCTCAATTCTAATTTTCAAGGAATTCTTTTCCTCAGTGAACTTTTGTATCTTTTTTTCCAATTTGGCCAATTTTGCTTGTTAAGGAATTCTTCTCCTCATGATCTTTTTGTATTTCCCTTTGTACCACTCTCAATTCTCTTCCCATTTTCCCCCCCATCTCTCTTGTTTGATTTTCAAAATCCCTTTTGATCTCGACCATGGTCTCTGACCAATTCTTGTTTTTCTTGGAGGCTTTGGATGAAGGAACCTTGACTTTGTTATGTTCTAAGTATGTGTTTGGATCTTCCTTGTTATCTCAGTAACTTTATATATGGTCAGAATCTGTTATGGGCCAAAACTCTGAACTTGAAGGATTCTTATAAGGTACTAACTAAGTGGAATTGATGAGACAATGGTTATCTAGTTTAGTATGGTGCTTAATAGTTCTCTAAGTTCAGTATGATTGAATTAATCTTACAACAAATCCTGGTTTCCTAGAGATATAATGATTGGTTTATACTCGGTGTGGAGCATATAAGCAGAGACTGAGGGCCACAGAGGAGAAGCTCGAAGAGGCAGAAAAGACAAGAGAACTGGAGGCAGGAGCTTAAGCTCTCAGAGGCTCGAATAGGGAGAGCTAGAGAAGACAAGCTCACTGGAATCTCTCAGAGCCAAGGAGACAGAAATTCATTCCACCTTCAGTCAGGCTCCTGGTGGCTGGGCTGGCCTCCTGCACTTGCTCCACTAAGACCAAGGCCAGACTGAAAGGCTCTCCAGAAAGCTGCCCAGCATCTGGCAAGGAGACAATAAAAACTTCTGGGATTTAACATCTGGCTGTTCTCGTGGTGATTAATCTGAACTGAAATGAAGGCTGCTCCCAGAAACCCAAGAAAATCGAACCAAAGAACATTACAGGAATCTTTTTCTATTATTTGTTCATTATCCCAGCCTATTACTTGCCTTTTAACTCTTTGTTTAAGTATTGCTCTCTTTCCAGGGTAGAGAGTGCACTGTCCAAAGCTTCAGGGGGGTTTTGCAGCTGTTTTCAGAAATCCTTCTTAGGAATCTGACCACAAGCACTCTTTTCTGCCCTAGACTTGTAAGGAGTGTACTCACTCTACTATGGCTGTAAGTTCTATTATGCTAAAGTAAAATAAAATGGAAGCAAATACCTGAGTGGATTAAAGAAACAGAATTCTGTTATGTTGTGTTAGGTGTGGGCTAATGCCTAGTTTCTGCTTTACTAGTTTCCAATTTTCCCAGCAGTTTTTGTCAAATAGTGAGTTTTTTGGGTTTCTCAAACATCAGATTTCTATAGTTATTGACTATTTTATTCTGTGATCCTAACTCTCTAAGAAAAAATTTCCAGGACCATATAGATTTACAAGAGAATTCTACCAAATGTTTAAAGAAAAATTAGTTCCACTACTATGTAATCTATTTGGAAAAATAGGCAAAGGAGTCCTGCTAAATTCCTTCTAGGACACAACTATGGGGCTCATACCTGAACCATGAAAAGCCTCAACAAAGAAAGAAAATTACAGACCAATCTCCCTCATGAATATTGAACATTTTGACTATAATAATAGTACAGAAATTAGAACAACTTATCAGCAAGATAATACACTATGAACCAGTGGGATTTATACCAGGAATGCATGACTGGTTTAATACAAGATTAATTATTGCCACAGCTGAATATATCAATAACAAAACTAATAGAAAACATATGTTGATCCCAATTGATGCACAAAATACATCATCCACTCCTATTAAAGACACTAAAGAGCACAGGAATAAGTGAAGTTTTCCTTAAAATGATAGGCAACATCTATCTAAAACTATCATCAAGCATTATTTGTAATAGAAAGAAGCTAGAGACATTCCCAATAAGAGCAGGGGTGAAACAAGGACATCGATTATCAACACTATTATTCAATATTGTATTAGAAATTTCACTTCTAATGAGCAGGACCAGGAGAACATTATATACTTCAACAACAATACTATATGATGACCAGTTCTGATGGACCTGGCCATCCTCAGCAACGAGATCAACCAAATCATCTCCAATGGAGCAGTAATGAACTGAACCAGCTATGCCCAGAGAAAGAACTTTGGGAGATGACTAAAAACCATTACATTGAATTCCCAATCCCTATATTTATGCCCACCTGCATTTTTGATTTCCTTCACAAGCTAATTGCACAATATTTCAGAGTCTGATTCTTTTTATACAGCAAAATGTTTTGGTCATGTATACTTATTGTGTATCTAATTTATATTTTAATGTATTTAACATCTACTGGTCATCCTGCCATCTAGGGGAGGGGGTGGGGGCTGGGAGGTGAAAAATTGGAACAAGAGATTTGGCAATTGTTAACGCTGTAAAGTTATCCATGCATATAACCTGTAAATAAAAGGCTATTAAATAAAAATAAAATAAAATAAAATAAAAAAAATAAATTTCACTTCTAGCAATAAGAAAAGAGAAATTAAAGATATTAGAGTAGACAATGAGGAGATAAAAGCATCACATTTTGCAGATGACCATGATGGTATTTTTAGAAAATTCTAGACAGTGATCCAAAAATCTGCTTGAAACAATTAATGGCTTAATGCAGGATATAAAGGAAACCCACACAAATCATCAGAATTTCTCCATGTTACTGACAAAATCCAGCAATAAGAAGTACAAAGAGAAATTCCATTTAAAATAACTGTAGACACAATAAAATATTTGGATGTTTACATGCCAAGACAAAGCCAGGAACTTCAACAAAATCACAAAAAAACTTTTCACACAGATAAAATCAGATTTAAGCAAATGGGAAAATAACAATTACTCAAGGGTAAGTTGATCTAATGTAATGAAAATGACAATCTATCCAAATTAGTCAATTAATTTACTTGTTCAGTGCCATACCAATCAAACTCCCTCCAAAATTAGAGAGCTAGAAAAAATAATTACAAAATACATCTAGTCGATAAAAATAAAAAAGATCAAGGAAATTAATGAAAAAAAAAAAAAAAAAAAAAGGACAAGAACCTAGCAGTACCAGATCTAAAACTGTATCATAAAGCAGCAGTCATTGAAACTATATGGTTTTGATGTAGTGGATCCATGGAATAGGTTAGGTATATATGTATATGATACATTAATAATCAATGACTATAATAATTAATTGACAAATCACCCCAAACTCCAGATTCTGGAGTCAGAATTCAGTATTTCACAAAAAATTGCTGAAAAAACTGGAAAACAATAGATCTGATATTTGGTATAGACCTACATGAAAACAAGAGTAAAACAAGGTTAAAATGAGTACATGAATTAGGCATAAAGGGAATACTATAAGGAAATCAGGAGATTTCAGATCACTATCAGATATTTGAAGAAGAGAGAAGTTTTTCCACAAACAAAACCAACACAGCTAATATTATTTCTTCTTTTTATTTAAAAAAATTATTAAAGGTTTTTATTTACAAAACATATGCATGGGTAATTTTTCAACAATGACCCTTGCAAAACTTCCTGTTCCAAATTTTTTTCTCCTTATCCCCATCCCCTCCCCTAGATGGCAGGTAGTCCAATACATGTTAAATATGTTAAAATATATATTAAATCCAATACACACAATATACACACATACACACATATTTATACATTTATCTTGCTACACAAGAAAAATCAGGTAAAGAAGAAAAAAAAAAACTTGAGAAAGAAAACAAAATGCAAGCAAACATAAACAAGAGTGAAAATGCTATGTTGTGGTCCACACTCAGTTCTCACACTCCTCTCTTTTGCTTTCTTCATCACTGAACAATTGGAACTGGTTTGAATCATCTTATTGTTGAAGAGAGCCATGTCCATCAGAACTGATCATCATATAGTTTTGCTGTTGCTGTGTATAATGATCTGCTGCTTCTGTTCATTTCACTTAGCATCAGTTCCTGTAAGTCTCTCCAAGCCTCTTTGAAATCATCCTGTTGATCATTTCTTACAGAACAATAACATTCGATAACACTCATATACCACAATTTATTTAGCCATTCTCCAATTGATGGGCATCCATTCAGTTTCCAGTTTCTTACTACAAAAAGGGCTGCCACAAACATTGTGGCATGTGGTCCCTTTCCCTCCTTGAAGATCTCTTTGGGATATAAGCCCAATAGAAACACTACTGGGTCAAAGGGTATGCACAGTTTGATAACTTTTTGAGCATAGTTTCAAATTGCTCTTTAGAATGGCTGGATCCATTCACAGTTCCCCCAACAATGCATCAGTGTCCTAGTTTTCCCATATCCCCTCCAACATTCCGCATTATCTTTTCCTGTCCTCTTTGTGCAAAAACACACCAATCTGAAAGGTATGTAATCCTATCTCAGAGTTGTCTTAATTTGGATTACTCTGATCAATAGTGATTGGGAGCACCTTTTCATATGACTACAAATAGTTTCAATTTTTTCATCTGAAAATTGTCTGTTCATATCCTTTGGCCATTTATCAATTGAGGAATAGATTGATTTCTTATAAAATTGAGTCAATTCTCTCTATATTTTAGACATGAGGCCTTTATCAGGACTGTTGAATGTAAAAATGTTTTCCCAGTTTATTGCTTCCCTTCTAATCCTGTCTGCATTAGTTGGTTTCACAAAAACTTTTTAACGCAATATAATCAAAATTATCTATTTTTTGTGATCAATAATGATCTCTAGTTCTATTAATTATGCTTAAATCAGGTCAACTAATCCCTCCATCCTTGTGACCCAGAATAGTTTCCAGAGCATTCTTCTAGGCAAAAATGAGAAACATCAGGAATAACGTTCATTGGTTGGACCATTTTAAGACCTTCCATAGACCTCATGGAAAGCTATCCTGCATCAAAAATAGGCATCTTCTCATAAAGCAATGTGTATTAAAAATAAATTAACATACAAAAAAATTAGGCAACTTCTGCAGAAATAGGGAATTTTCATGGATAAGCAACACTCAAGGTTTGAGATTTACAGCCCCAGTTACTACCTATCACCTATAAGGTGCAGCTTTGTTTTGAATAGAAATGAGGAACTTTGCTTCCTAACTAGGCAGTGTACAAAGTGAAGTTTTCTACCAGCAGATTGGTTGGAGCAAGCAAGTTGTCAGCCTGCACAGAATCTCATAAAACTTCTTTGTTTTCATGAAAATAAATCTTTCTCCCACCTCTCACTTTCCAGCCCCCACTCAGAGCTAAAAAATAAGGAATTGATTTATAATTGGGCAATCTGTTACAAAACAGGAAGCTAAGCAACTGGAACAATGGAGGTATTCTTGATAGAAATGCAGAAGTTCAGGAAGGAGAAAGACTTGGAGAAATGGGTTCCATATTGTTTTATTAAAAAGATCATTGAATCCATGAGATTTGATGAGACTATTGAGAGTGTTTAGAAAGAGAAGAATAGAAGGCCCCAAAATTGTGTGGGGAAACTCCTCAGTTAAGAAATTGGAGATGTGGTGTTCTCTTCTTTTTTTATAATATATGATGGTTCTCTGTGGGAGCAGGTTTCTTGGGGAGGTTTTCTGGAGCCAGCCTTGGTATCAGTTCAGATCAATAATCACCTCAAATGCAGCCAGTTGATAAAATCCAAACATTTATTTTCTCCTTTCAAGTTTTGTCTTTTTCCTCCAAGAGCTCTTGCAGCTTATCCTTTAGCTCTTCCAGCTTCTGCCTCCAGCTCAACTCCAACTCGTGGCTTCTCAATCTC
This sequence comes from Dasyurus viverrinus, assembly GCA_020854095.1. Classification (NCBI taxonomy): domain Eukaryota; kingdom Metazoa; phylum Chordata; class Mammalia; order Dasyuromorphia; family Dasyuridae; genus Dasyurus; species Dasyurus viverrinus. The sequence continues at coordinate 623,653,077 of CM036999.1, read as the reverse complement.
CAAATGACTCTCCCCCCTCAATCTTTTCAACTGAACTCTCCTGACCGAGCTCAGCTGTTTTTATGCTCTTTTAGGGTGTAAATTGAAAAGTTGACTCCTCCTCTGAGAGTGGAATTAAGAGAGGTATGAATTTGGATATCTCATAATGAACCCTGAAATCTCCCAAATGTGTGAACTAATGTGTGAGCTAATGTGTGAACTCTCAAAGGTGTTAAGCATTGTTTCTATCAATACTAGTGACTTAACACCTTGTAAGGATTTGCTCTAATATATGAACCAATAAGCACTGTATCAATTCCATTGAGTTAATGCTAGGATTCTAACAGATGATGATCCAACCAAATAGGACCAGAGAGACAGGAAGCCTGTCAAGAGTAAATCAAGTCAGAGAACTGAGGAAAGTAAGAAATTCCAAAAAGAAAGGGATGGGGCTGGCTAGTGGTCTCAAAGATGGAAGACACTGTGTTTTCTGATCCGTGTTCTCCCAGTTTTCCCCACCAGAGACAAAAGAATTTTCCTTCAAGGACCTAGAACTACATGAATTCTTTGCTCAGAAAGAACCTAGCGCCACTTTGGGAGAACTGCTCCAAAGATGAGTTGAGCTCTTCCCTCCTGATGCTTCTCCAATCTGTCTGTTCTCTTCCCACATCCAATCCATCTCCTTCTGACTTCAGCTCCTGGATGTCCTAAGACAAAAATGTAACCCCCACCCTGTTCGGCCCATTAGCCGCCATCAGCTTTTCTTTCTAGGCTTCTGCTCCAGGCACACTAGCCTCCCACTCTGTTGGGAGCCATACTCTCTAACCTGATTGGCAAAGACCAGCACTGAGATCAAATGTGCACGGTACTCATAAAGGAACATTTCCTTCTATGAGTCTTTTCTATAAGTCCTATAATAAGGTCTATTCCTTCTATAAGTCCATTAGTGGACTACTATTTCCTATATTATGTATAATTGCTTGATTACAGCACTAAACATTATCTAAAAAAATCTGGTGACAAGGGAAATTTGGGCAAGTTAACTAAAAATGATTCCACATGCATATTCTATCCTAATAAAACTAATCTCTTACTGAGACAAATGATAAAGGTGAGAACACTATGGAAATAATGGTGTTTACCAACTTAGACTCAGAAAAGATCAGTATGTCTAGGAATCAACAGATGGTTAAAGTATACTGGAATTGCCCTAATTGTCTATGTTCCAAGTCAGGGAAATAGAAGGATCAAACAATCCATAGAATTGACAAAGAAGACATAAGTAAACTAACAAAATTCACTGACATTTAACCTTGCATTTACCTTTCATTATTAGCTTCGTGTAATGTAATCAATAATTAACATTTTACCTTAAAAACTTAATCAAATACTAAATGTCAAATATAGTAACATATAAAGGTCAATAAGTGAGACACATATGTGAAGATTATGTTGACCTAAAGAAATGTATATGTAATCAAGAAAATTGAATGATATTGATATAGTATAAAAATAAAGTCTGAAGGAGCCTGAGGGCAAAGAAGCATTACTTCCATCAAATCCTCATTCAAGCTACCCCACGATTCCACTCTTCCTTTGACTCTGACCCTATTCCTCCTGTTGTTCCTTTGGACCCCCTGTAGAGGCTAGACCCCCTGCACCACTCACTCTTGCCCTTTCAGTAATAATCGATCTTCCTGCTTGGTACCACAACTAGGGCTGTCCCTGTGCCCCAAGTGCTGCCTGCCTTCCACCTCTGCCTGCCTTACAGACTCTGCTCGGAGGCTACTTCTGCAAAGAGGCCCTTCCTGATTCCCCAGTTATTAACCCCCTACCTAAACCCAACCCACTTTACATAGATGTCCCTCTTACCTGTATCAGGTTCCCCAGGGTTCATGGTTATGCTTTAATGCCCTCTTCTGCCTTATGGTGTTAAGTCTTACCCCTTGGCATTTCTAAATCCCTTTTTCTTTATTAAAGCTCATATGGATTTAGTCTGCCACAAGCAGCATAATATTTTTTTTTCTTTTGCCTCTACAGCTGCAGGTCATCTAAACTTACAATTTCTTTTGATACCCCTCACCATAACCCCAATATACTTTTGGGATCCTAAACTCCGTTTCCCCACTATGTGGTGACAGGCCCTCATCACATTTGACCTGATGCCCTATCCATTGCACCAACTAACTGCCCCATCACAACTTGACTTTTATGGAAATGTTTTGCATAATTTCACTTGTAATTTCTTCATTGTGGGTGAGAATAAGGGAGAGAACGCAGGACTCAAAAATCTTAAAAACAATGGTAAAAAAATTAGGTCTGAATGTAACTGGGGGAAAATATTAAATAAATGAATTATTTTTTAAAAAAAGAAAAGGGAAGCCAAAATTCCTCAAAAGTCCTAAAGCCTTAAGGAACACAGAGAATGAAAAAGGTCTAATTGAGTGTAAGTCCCATGAATCCAAAAATAAAAGGTTTGAATAATGAGAAAGACAAAGAAGAGGGAAATAGGAAAAAATAGGGAAAAATCTTTTCAAGGGAAAGGCACAGAAAATGAAATTAATCATTTAATTAAAGGGGGGCAGTGAGGTGGCTCAGTGGATAGAGCACCAGTCCTAAAGTGAGAAAGACCTGAATTCAAATCTGTTCTCAGATTCTTAATACTACCTGTGGGACCCTGAGCAAATCAGGCAATCCTAATTGCTTCAGGGGAAAAAAAAAAAAAGACTAGGAAAGGGGACTCTACCTCAATTTTGAATGAATGTCACTGAAAAAAAAAAAAAAAAAAAGACATGATTAAGACGCCAGAGATTAGAATGAAAAGATTTATGGCATCTTCTAATTATCAATGGCTCAACAAAATATTTGACACAGATATATTTTGGGATTAGACAGTACTGGAATTTTACATTGATTCCCATTTATAATGGGAAGATTTGCTTTTTTGGTCATTCTCTATTTGAGAGGTAGGTGAGAGAAGTACAAGAATTTTTTTCATATAAAAATATTTGTTTTTAAAATAAAAGTAAAGTGTTAAGTATAATTTACAAGTGTAGCTAGGAGAATTCTTGATTCAAGAAAGAGATTTAAAAGATGTCATGAAAATAATTTTATGATTTCTTGTAATGGAGTCTTCAACGATGGTGAAAATGACAACAGCAAACCATCAATATCTGATTTCTTTTTTAATATTGAAATTCATACAAATGGAATCAGATGAACATTTTAAATTTACACAAAACAGAAAAATATATCAAGAAACAAATCTGCAAAGCTTGAATTTCTTTGTTGAGTAGTAATGAATTCAATAAAACATTTTTCAAAGCTTTCTCAGTCCTTCTGTTCTACTCATGTATCATTACAGTAATAATGCCTTCCTTATTATTTTAGATTTGAGAATCAGAGGACGAACAGTCCCATGGTTAATATATTTCCCACTGCTATCCTCTCCTATACAAAATAGAAAAAACACCAACAATCACCGAAAAAAAAAAAAAAAAAAGGTTTCACTCCAGTGTGGATTCTCTGACTGGCAAGATGGGAGCTGCATCTAAAACTCTTTCCACAATGATTACGTTTTAAAAGGTTTCTCTCCAGTGTGGATTCTCTGATGTTTAGCAAGATGGGAGTTGCGTTTAAAAGCCTTTCCACATTGATTACATTTAAAAGGTTTCTCTCCTGTGTGGATTCTCTGATGTGTAACAAGACTACCAGAGAATCTGAAAACCTTTTCACACTGCTTACATTTAAAAGGTTTCTCTCCAGTGTGGATTCTCTGATGTGTAACAAGACGGGAAGAGAATCTGAAAGCCTTTCCACACTGATTACATTTAAAAGGTTTCTCTCCAGTGTGGATTCTCTGATGTGTAGCAAGATGGCCACTTCGTTTAAAAGTCTTTCCACATTGATTACATTTAAAAGGTTTCTCTCCAGTGTGGATGCTCTGATGTTTACCAAGATTGGAACTGTTGGTGAAAGCCTTTCCACACTGATTACATTTAAAAGGTTTCTCTCCCGTGTGGATTTTTTGATGTCTGGCAAGATGGGAGCTTCGTCTAAAAGCCTTTCCACACTGATTACATTTAAAAGGTTTCTCTCCACTGTGGATTTTCTGATGGTTAACAAGACTGGCACTGTGTGTGAAAGCTTTCCCACATTGATTACACTTAAAAAGTTTCTGTCTAGTGTGGATTCTCTGATGTGCAACAACACTGGAAGAAAATCTGAAAGTCTTTCCACATTGATTACATTTAAATGGTTTCTCTCCAGTGTGCTTTCTCTGGTGTAAAACAAGATTGGAACTGTATGTGAAATGTTTTCCACACTGATTACATTTAAAAGGTTTCTCTCCAGTGTGGATTCTCTGATGTGAAGCAAGATTGGAGGAGAATCTAAAAGCCTTTCCACACTGATTACATTTAAAAGGTTTCTCTCCAGTATGTTTTCTCTGATGTAAAGCAAGTTGGGCACTGCGTCTAAAAGCCTTTCCACACTGATTACACGTAAAAGGTTTCTCTCCAGTGTGAATTCTCTGATGTCTAGCAAGATTGGAGGAGAATCTGAAAGCCTTTCCACATTGATTACATTTAAGAGGTTTCTCTCCAGTGTGCTTTCTCTGATGTAAAGCAAGACTGGAACTGTGTGTGAAGTCCTTTCCACATTTATTACATTTAAAAGGTTTCTCTCCAGTGTGGATTTTCTGATGTGTAGCAAGATTGGAGTTGCATCTAAAAGCCTTTCCACACTGATTACATTTAAAAAGTTTCTCTCCAGTGTGGATTCTCTGATGGGCTGAAAGACTGTCACTGCGAGTGAAAGCCTTTCCACATTGATTACATTTAAAAGGTTTCTCTCCTGTGTGGATTCTCTGATGTTCTGCAAGCTTGTAATTATACCTGAAAGCCTTTCCACACTGATTACATTTAAAAGATTTCTCTCCAGTGTGGATTCCCTGATGTCTAGCAAGATGGGAGCTCGATCTAAAAGTCTTTCCACATTGATTACATTCATAAGCCTTCTGTCCAGTATGGGTTTTCTTATGTTTCGCTAGACTGGAGATATCACAATCACTCTTTGGGTATCTATCTACTTTGAGAATAAAATCATTCATTTCCTTCAAATTGAAGTCACAGGGACCATCATCCATGAATCTTTGTAGGTCATGTTCTTCCACAAAAATTCCCAGCTTTTTACTCATCTCATTTACTGTGAACCCAGTTTCTACATCTGAAGAAGACAAACAAACATATATATACAAAAAGACATACACACATATATAAACACAAATAGCAATATTACATAAGAGTCATTGCAGCTTGTCACCAAACTAACTATATAAAACTTCACAGGTGTACTCACCGAAAACAATGGCTTTTAATACGACAAGTCATTTTTAAGAAAAGACATATTAGAGGGACCTAGATGGTGCAATGGATAGATAGAACACCAGCCCTGAAATTAGGAGGACCTGTGGCTTCAGACACTTAACACTTCCTAGCTTTGTGACCCTGGGAGAGTCACTTAATCCCAATTGCCTCAGCAATAATAATAATAAATAATTTTTAAAAAGAGAGAGATAATATGTGAGATGTGCATCTCCAAGTACTGGACCAATCAGAGACTTATATCCTCTCCCAATGAAATATACACATTCAGCAAAGGCAGGGGCCCAAGGCCAAGATGACAACTAAATGCCAGTAGATTATAGTCTTCTTTGTGCTGGAAGAGTTTTTGCTAATTTAGAGGGAAAACTGAGCTAACACACAATTGAAAATTGTAGAGCAGATAAAGAGTAGACTGCTTTCAGAGATTTGTTGGATAGTACCACATTTACTCATCTGGGAAAAAAATAAACATCCAAATTGGTTTGATGAAAATGATGGGGAAATTCAGAAGGTATTAAATGAAAAATAAGAATTCTCCAAGATTTCCAAGATTACAAGTACTTTAGATTATCCATCTCTAGGAAAGTGTGTTTAACGCTCCCAAAAGTATAAACAAAGGTAACAGATATGTTGGATTTTTGGCCCAGTAAATAGACAGATAAATTTCATTTTTACATTGAGTATAACAAGCCAAAGTTCTTTTATGATGTTTTGAAGACTATTTATGGACCAAAGACCTATCTAAGCTGCCCAATGCTGATACAGCTACATTAATTATTGATAAGGATGTGATCATGGAAGAGATGGACTGAACTGTTTGATAAAGTTCTCAACACACCATCATTAACCATTGCTGAAGCTATTAACCATTGCTCTTAGGTTGTATTCCATTGCTCTTTAGCCATTCATGACTTGATGGCATCATCAGAGTCTCTAGCTCTTTCTCACCCAAAAAGAGAGCTGCTATCAATCTTTTAAAACATATAAATGTGTTTATTTTTTCCTAATTATCTTGGCAAACAGGTCTTATAGTATATTTTGGAGTCAAAGAATATACACAGTTTTATAAGTCTTTTGTCATAATTTCAGATTGTTTTCCAAACTGAGTGGATCAGTTCATAATTTCAGCAACAATATATTAGTATCCCCAACATGATATCAAAATGATATTTTTGATTTGCATTTCCCTAATCAATAACAAGTTAGAATATTTTTTCATAAGGCTGATGGGCTGAAAGACTGTCACTGCGGGTGAAAGCCTTTCCAGGTCTGCCTTCTTCATCAGAAACTACCTGTTGCTGTCCCTTTCAGTATTGAGAGAAGAGATCTTAATCTGAGAAGTTTTCTCTAGAACAAAGAAAGCCCTTTGTTGTTCTCCTTCAATCACCTGATTCTGCCCTTCACTGTGCCAGAGGTGAAAGCTTTGGAGGCTAAGACCCCAGGCCAAAGCACATGTCCCCAGTCATGCTCTTGGATAACTTAGCAGAGTCTGCCTAGAGTGCACAGCCCATCATTTGGGCCAAATCTCTACCTAGGGAGATAAGATCCTTCAAAGATCCCCTTAGGGTCCTGATAACTTCTTCATTCTTAGTCACTTTGGGGGCTCAAAATGAATTGTGAGGCATTTATTTTCTGTTTTAGGAAAGAGTGTTAGGGAACTAAGTATTTCCTGTCCTATAGTGCCATCTTACCAGAACCCTCTCCCATTCAATTTAGCATATTTTCAGGGAGTTTACCTAACAAATGTGGCAGTAAGGTCAGCTACTTGACAAGGTAAATTATGTAATCGAAAAAGGCTCCAGCAAAGACCACAATGGATGGAGACTTGGTGTACTCAGGTGACTGAGCACTCAATCCAATTCCTGGCATACAAGACAGTTTGGATCACTTCTGTGCTGTTTGTGCTCATTTTGAACTGATGAACACCAAGAAAAGAGAGAAAATGGTCCTTACCCAGGGACAGCAAGTTCTGGACACTCTCCAGCATGACCTCCTTGTAGAGCTCCTTCTGAGAAGCGTCCAAGAGCCCCCACTCCTCCTCAGTGAAGTCCACCATGATATCCCTGAATGTCAGCAACTCCTAAACCATCAAAAGTCAATTGATTTAATGCTGAAAGGACCTCCAGAATTCATCTACTCCAACCCTCATGAACGTAGAGGAGGAAAACTGAAGCAGAGATGGGAATTTGCCTAAAAGGCATAGAACCTTTAGGAGTGTCAGAGCCCACATTTTGAACCAGGCATTGAGAGTCCAGTGGAATATTGAGAAAAGCATTTTCCATTTGAAATGAGATTCATGTTGCTAATACAGGCTGGAAACTACAAAATGCCTCTCCCAATGGAATCAGGGAGAATATATGAATTCCATAGAATCTGTGGAGGTGAAAGAGCGATGATGCGACATCACTCCCAACAAGAAGGGTCTTAAGTGATTATATATTAAAAAAATTCTATGAAGTTTTTTTCCAGAACCTGGTAAATACTGTGTACTCTGGGAAAGAAACCATTAGCAGTGATCACTGAGGAGAGAACAAAGAAATCATTTAGCAAAAGTCCTATGAGTCTAAAATGAAATCTAAACTAGATGGAAGCAGGAAAAGAATTTTAAAGAGAATCTGGCCTCAAGTAGCTAGTATGAGACTCTTTCCAGACGAGTGATAAAACTTTATCTCTTCTCAAAGTGAACTTATTAATGGAATATGTTCTGTGAGAGATAATTAATTGGGACACTACCTGTCTCCCAGAAATCCAGTGCTGTGCTTCTACTCCCCAGGTAGGTCTCAGCCAGAAGGTCAGAGAGGTCAGGCGGCAGACCTGGATTCTAAGTGTCCAGCCTCCAAGGAACAAGAAGGGGCCTTTACTTCACTCAGCCCTCTACAGCCCATGCAGAGGTCAGGCTACCCTGGCTGAGGAGACCTTAGAATCTGCCCAATCCTTATTCTGTGACTGCTTCCTGCTCATTATTTTTTGCCACCCAATCCCAATCTCTTTCCTTCTTTAACTCTGAGACATACAATCATGTCCCCCAAAGCTTATGACTCAGACTTTTACATGTCTAGTAGTAAGAGTTTTCCAAAGGGAATTTTGGAGAAAACATCACTGACTTCATTTGATGCTCTGCTGCTCTTTTTTTATCAAAATACTAGATGTCCCCTTCAGGATCTCTGGCCCCCCAATCCCTTTCAGCAAACTCAGAGCACTCACTTCCAGTTGTTTTTTTCTTCCTGTGTTTTCTTGCTCTGACATAAATAGCTATGCTAAAGACTTCACACTTGAATTCACATTTTCTTCTTTTGATAAAAATATACTTTTCAAGGAAAGCAGAAAGATGGGAAATGAGCTTCACTGCAAGTATCTCTGATGAAGGCCACATTTCCCAAAGACATAGAGAGAACTGAGTCAGATGTGTAAGAATAAAAACCATTTCTCAATTGAGAAATGACCAAAGCAAATGGAACAATTTTTAGATGAAAAAATAAAAAATAATGTAGAAAAATGAAGTGCTCTAAGTCACTTTTGATTAGGGAAATGCAAATAAAAATAATTCAGAAGTATTAACATCTTTATTAATTAATTAATTAATTTATTAATTAATAAGATAAAAAATGATCAATGCTGGAAACAATGTGAGAATACTGGGATGCTAGTGCACTGAAGAGGAATTATTAAGTGATCTAAGCTTTCTGGAGAGCAACTTGGAACTATGAACAAAGGGCAACCAAACTGTGCAAATCTTTAGATCTAACAATAGCACCTCTAGGTCTGTATTCTACAGAGATTACAAAAAGAGGGAAAGGGTTTATATGTGCAAAAATATTCATAGCAGCCTCTTCCTGGAGGCAATATTATGGAAACTGAGGGAATTCCCATCAATGAGGAAATGGCTGAACAAGCTGTGGTATATGAATATAATGAAATAGTATGGTAAAATAAGAAATGCCGAACAGGCAGATTTCAGAAAGAACTAAAAAACGAAACTGATGAAAACTGAAATGAGCAGAGCCAGGAAAAGATTGTATACAGAATCAGCACCAGAGTGTGGTGATTACTATGAAGGACTCTGCTCTTCTCAGGAGCACAAGGATCTAAGGTAAATATAAAAGACTCAAGAAGGAGTCTTTTTTTTCACACACTAAATAAAGAACTGAGGGACTCTGAAGGTGATTGAAGAATATATCTGTTAGTTACTTTATTCTTTTTATCTCCTCTTTGGATCTGTTTCATTTTTCACAGCTCTGATGAATAAGGAAGCATGTTTTAAAGGACGGCATGTTTATATCTATATCAAGTTGCCCACCATTTTATTAGGAAAGGATGGGAAAAAATTTATAATCCAAATCTTATAAAGGTGAATGCTATAAAATGTCATGCCATGTCATTGAAAACAATTTAAAATAAACAAGCAAATGTATCTTTTTGTATCTGGGTCCTAACCTGATCTTAGCTAAAACTTCTTTGTAATTGGCTAAGAGACCCAACAGATGCTACCCAAAGCCCAGGTCAGGCAAGGAGGAGAGACTGTGTCTGTGACATCTGAGGAAATGTAACCCCCCATTCATGGAGTCTGTCACACCCTCCAGCGGATAAAGAAACCACAGTTTACTCTCTGGCTGGACCCTGAGCTCCCTGACCATCCCTACCAAGGACCCTGACAATTCCCACAACAGGATCAAAGAGATGATCTTTATGAGGCTCCTGGCACTCGGCAGACACCACCACACCCGCCCCAGCTTCTCACACCTCACTTTCCTCTGCCCCAGGGACGTTGGGCTCCAGGCTTATGCTTCACCAGGACCCTCTGTCCCCTGACCCTGGGCCTTTTCAATGGCTTCTCTCCTGTCTGCAGTGGCCTCCTCCCTCACCTCCGGCTTCCTTCCCATCTCAGCTAAATTCTTTGTTTCTGTAACAAGCTTTTCCTGGTCCCCAAACTGCTGAACCTTCCCCCTGAGAGTGGCTCCCGTCTACACTGCCCAGCGCAGGTGTGGACACAGCTCATGATATGTTTTCTCCCCTGGGAGGCTCCTTGAGGGCAGGATGTTTTGTTTTGTTTTTTTTTCTTTATCTTCCTCTGCTCCCTCAGTGGTTCACATGGAGCTTGGCCCAGAGGAGCCAATTTCTAAAGATTTATTTCCCTGATCTAAGACCCGGTAAAGTAGAGGGACTCAGAGAGTCCTGGGAGCCGCTGGGTGGTCTGAGGGGGCAGGAAATGATGCTGCTCAGCTCCGGGCAGGGACCGCACTCACCTGGGACGAGGGACTCCGGCTGCCGGGGGCCAAGGCTCTGGTTCTGGGCTTGGATGCTCTGCCAGCCCGGCTGGGGAGGGAGAGGGAGCCCAGAGGGGGAGGCCGGGGTCTGAGCCTTCTCTGCCCAGGCTGCATGCTGCAAAGACAGAGAAAGGTTTCAGGCTAGGGACAGTGGGGAGAGGTTTCATCCCAGGAGGAGGCAGAAAGATCTGAGCTCAGAGGAGGCAGAGAGATCTCGCCTGTGGGGGCAGGGAGACCCTCCCCCTCCCCCCACCTCTGACACTAAGGTCTCCTGCACTGCAAGAGCCTGAGCCCCATGGGGTCAAGACCACAAGGTCTCACACGAATCCCTGAAAGGCCAATGTGACCTGGCCAAGCCCTCGGTCCCCGCCTGCCTCAGTTTCTCCATCTGTAACATGGGACGCCCACCTGCCCAAGGTCCCGGAAATGAGCACAGACGTCCCAGGACCATCAGGAGGGAAATAGGTCAAGGAGCAGAGTTGGGTGGGAGCCCCAGTCCCCCTCCTGCCATTGAACCTCCTCCAGCCAAACAGGAGGGAAAAGTGCACTTCCTGATGCCAGGCCCAGGGCTTAGTGCTTTATGGGGACCTCATGGGCAGTGGCAAAGAGTAGGGGTTACTCTCACCCCTTTTTTGCACTGGAAGAAATTGAGGCAAACGGTGTCAGGCTACAGGGTCTTTCCCCCCCCCCCCAAGTGTGCAAAGGCCACTGGTGACCAGAGAGGAGTCCACGCAAAACTGGGGGCTCATGGGGGAGGGGCCAGATGGGTTCCCCAAGTGACACTCTGCAGGGCCCCTCCCCCCAAGCCACAGGGATGCAGCACAAGCACGCCCCTCCCCCGCCTCAGCCCACGCAGAAGACATCTCTCAGGGCTCTTCCCGCACCCCCCCTGCAGCCCCCCCAGCACGCAGACACCCCCCCACACGCACGCAGACACACCCCCCCACGCGTACGCACACCCCCACCCACACTCAGACACACCCCCACGCGCACGCGCACAGCTCCGTTACACGCCCGCCCCCCCCCCCCCCCCCCGCGCAGCTCCCGCACTTTTGCACCTGTCTCCCGCACGTGCACCCCCCACTCGCAGCCTGCACACCCACAGCAGACTCCCGCTCGGCCCCAAGCCCAGCCCCCGAACTAGTGCGGAACAGGAGGAGCCTTAGGAAGGAAGGCGGAAGTCCCAGGCCGCGCCTGCGCACAGACGCCCTTCTGCCGGCCTGCCCCCTTCCGCTCCCCCACTGTCCCAGTACAGAAAGAAACTGGGGACCCGGGAAGCAGCGCCTGCGCCCCGGGGGACTCCCGGCATGCCCTGGGGCGAGCCCAGGGGCCGAGGCGGGAGTGACGTCACGAGGCCTTTTTTGACGAGTGAAGACTTTATCCAGATTCCTTCTATTCCTGGCTCCGCCCCCGCTTCTTTCCCGCAGCTTCCCGAGCCTTTGGGGATGAGCTGGGGATGGAACCTGGGTCCGTGCAGGAAAGAGACCCGGATGTGACCGGAAATTCCCGATGGAAAAGTGCCTGTGGAAGTTCTGTGTTCGATCATTTGCATCATTACAGAGGAGGGCGCGGGGCCCCTTCTCCCGGGCGGGGCCTCTGGCCACAGGACCTTCCTGTTTTAGCATCAATAAAGTCGTGCCCCCCCCCCCCGGACCTTTTCCAGCTGTGGGGGGGAGGGGGGGCAGGGAGGGTCCAGAAGGCTCCCGGGCTGCAGAGTGGGGCCTTAGGCACCGACGGACACCCGTCATCCAGATGCTGGAGCGCAGGGGGAAGCACCTTGTTCTTGGCCCCTGAGCTGGAGAGGAAGGGGAAAGTTTGGGGTATAAGTGACCCCAAAAGGAGTGTGCACAAATACACCCAAACCAGCCCTTCCCCCACCCCCGCCTGCACAGATGTGCGCGCGCGCGCGCACACACACACACACACACACATACGCCCCTTTGCGTACTTCTGCCTCCGCGGGGCTTCCTGCTAAAGCTTCCGGCTCAGCTGAGAATTCCGAGCTTCTTTGGGCTTTCCGAGGACCCGCAGGGATCTCAGGCAGGGGCGGCTTCTCGCCCTGGGAACCGTCAGCCCAGAGGCCCGGGGAGGCTGCCCAGGGCTGGGGGAAGGGCCCCTGGGTGAGCATCCGGGGGGCAGCGGGACCCGCTTCTGAAGAGCTTTTCCTCAGGAAGCCCAGAGCTGTCCCGGGAGCCCCGGGGATTTCCCGAGTGGGGGCGCAATGGGGAGGGCTCAAGGCCTGTGGGGATCAGTTCCCCGGAGCTGAGATTTTTTGTTTATTTCTTTTCAAAGCCCTTGCAGCCCCTCAAGTCTTTCCTGGGGAGGTCCCAGCAGGGGAGGAGGTGAGGAGGTGGATGAAGTACTTTGTGCCTCAAATGCTAATGGGTTAGGAAAAGGACTCGGGATCCCCCCAGAAAGAGCTGTCCCTGTGCTTGGGAAAACTCCCATTGGAATGGCCTGGACCGTGGTGATAAAGGAAAGTTAGTCTTTTATGACACGGGCCACCAAGGGCAGCAAGATTACTTGAAAACCCCGATTAAAGCTCCATGGGGCATGTTTTCCTCTAACTCCGCCTCCTACAGGAAAAGGGTGAAGGATTTTGCCAATTGGGAGTCACCAAGTGGTTAAAAAAAAACCCTGAGAAATGACCATTTAAACAGACCAAACGACTGCAGAAAGCAGGTGTCGGAGATTGGTTTTCTTGAAGTCCCCTTAATGTGCGCACTGTTATCTGAACTGGTCTTAAATGTGGGGACAGGGAGCTCTCCTCCAGGCCCCAAGTACTGGCACCAATCCCGGAATATTCCAGAGAAGACTAAAGTTCCTGTTCATGTTGAGAGCAGAAGGAAACTTAGGCTTGGACAATTACACAAAAGAGGGCAGAAGGTACAAAGGGATTTTTTTTAGAAAGGATGACATCATTTCTATGTATACTTCTACCTCCTCTATCCCATTCTCCTCTCCCACATCTGGACTGATGTTAACTAGCTGCTTTTTATGCAGCAGGACAGGCTTCCCGAGGCAAGAAACCCTCCGTCACACTGCATTAGACAGTACCTGGAATATTATTTTTTATTAATTAAGGCTTTTTCTTTTCAAACGATGAGTGTGGACAATTTTCAGCATCCACCCTTACAAAACCTTGTGTTCTAAGTGTTTTCCGTCCCTTGCCCCGGCCCCTCAGTGACTAAACCTATGTGGTAAATGTGCAGTTCTTCTGTACAAAGTTCCACAATTATTTGGCTGCACAAGAAAAATCAGATCAAAAAGGGAAAAAGATGAGAAAGGAAACAAAATACAAACAAGAAAAGAGTGAGAACACGATGTTATCCGCACTCAATTCCCACAAGGCTCTCTCTGGGGGCAGATGGCTCTTTCTCCATTGGAACTGGCCTAAAGAGAGCCCCGTTATCAGAAGGATTATTTTTAAAATGGACAATTAAAATCCTCAAGCTGAATTGTACAAGTGACAAGGTCCCCTCCAAAAAGCTGGATCAGATGACCCAGCACAAATGACTTCAGCAGGTTCCAGCTTCCTGATCCCCATGTGCTGGAAAGAGCAGGAGAGGCAGCAGGGGGGGGGGGGGGGGGCGTGTGCTCAAGGGGGGGAAGGAGCTTGATTTTCACTGGGTTGGGGGCTGGGCCAGTCATCTCTTTCTGCTTCCCTCCAATAAGGCCTGGGTATGGGGCAATAACCCCCAACCACCGGGGATGAGCAGACAAGCCTCCCATACTGACCTCACACCTGGTGGAGCTTAAGGGAGCTTGGTGGACTCACAGGAAGAGAGCTCTCGGGCTCCAGCTCTAGCCCTGCCAAGGCCGATGACCTGACCCTCAGGGAGCTCGGTGCTCTTTTCCAGAGGCAGCTGCATGTGGCAAAGGCCGGCTCCTGCACAACATCCGGGGCCCTGAGCTCATGATGTCACACCCTCTGGCTCTCAGTAGCCGCAGGAGGGAAAATGTCCTGGGCCCAAATCTTCATGCCGGAGTCTGTCAGATCTCAGCCAGTCAGAGGCAGGAAGAGTTTGGCTCCTGGAAGGATGTCACCTTCAAACAAGGGCATTGGATGGGTCCCATCATCTCCAGAGTTGTCCACAACCCCAGGGGTATGGCCAGAGGCAGGGAGACAGCCAGGGGGGATGGCAGGGAATGGGGCAAGGGGCTAAGGGTCTCAAACATAATCTGTGTCTTCCTTTCTTCCCTTTGGGGTCAGGGGGCTTCTGTGAGCAGCACGAGGGGGGGAGGGGGGGCTCTTTGGTGGTCTCATGGAATACAATAAAGCATGGTGACTACTCCATGTTCAGTGGGGTATTTCAGGTTCAGAACTCATCTCTCAGCCTAATCCCCCTCTGAGACTTCTTCCCGGCCCTCATCCACCATCACACCCTGATGTCCGGGGTGCCCACAATGAAAGCAGAGATGCCCAGGGGCACTGTTTCCTGCATGTGCCTACTCTGCCCATTCTGGATCCAGGGTCAGCAGTTGGAGAGCAACATCCTCATCCATGGGGAGCCTGAAAGGGCCAAGTTGAAACCCTGAGGGAGAAGTGGAAGGTACCTCCAGGGAGGGAGAGGCAAGGGAAAGCCTGGAGAACGGGCTCTGGGCGCTCTGAGGACCTGGAAGGGCACCTTGGAGAAGGAAAGCCTGGCCTGTGGGAAAGGCTACAGGAAACCTCTGCTGCTGCCTCCTGAGGGACTGTCAGTCCTCTCTCATAAGGATCCCTCTCATGCCTTCGGGGGGACCGTTTCTTTCTCAGTCACCTGTTCCTCAGGAGTTAAGCTGGGCCCCCGAGCTCTCCATCCCCACAGGGGCCATTTCTGTTCTCTGCCAGGCTGCTTTTTGCTGTTTCCAACCCTGAGTAGGTCTTAGTAAGTACTGGCCTCCTAAGGGAGGGCTTTGGAATAAGTGACCACGAGTTTGCTCCTCCCATCTTTCTTGGTCCTTCTCATACCCAATTTCTTCTGTTGTTCCTCAGTTCTGCCATAACTGTAGATCTTGTCTTGGGATCTCAGTCCCAGAATAGAGGGAGAGTGTGGGGGTAAAGGACACAGGACTCTCCTTTGGATGCAATCACATACTTAGAGGGGAAGGGCACATGGAAGTCCCTGAGGCTCCCTTCCCCATTTCAGAGAGGTGAGGGAGACAGTCTTGTTCCTTGCCCAGCATTACAGAGCTACAAAGCACTGGAGCCAAGATGGGGCCGCAAGTTTTGCTTGATCTAGTGTCCTGTTCATTCAAGTAACAGCTCTCTTCAAAATATCAATTTGATTCAAATGTCCTCATGTTTTAGCAACTGACTACTATGAGACCAGGGACCCAAGGAAAGATAATAATAAAAGCAGCCATAGTGATTTCCATAGTGATTTCATTTACAAAGTATTTCATAATTATTGTCCCATGTAATCCTCATCTCAATCCTGGGAAGCAGAGGCCCTTGTTCTCCCCATTCTACAGATAGGGAAACTCAGGCAGGATCAGGTTACACAACAAGCCTATATACAATATACAGCTTGGAAGGGCCAGAGAAGGAACTGGAACTTGGGCCTGTGGTTCCCAACACATTTAATCCAGGGCCCCACCAAGTGGCAGAAAGATAGACACAGAAATTCATGTTATATTACCAAAACATAGATAGGATATTTTGTGGCAGAAACCACCGAAAACAAAGTGAACACCAAGTAACTGGGAAATGGGTGAAGAAATCATAGTCTGTGACTGTCAAGAACGATTGAGGAGCGCTGACAAACATTAGGATTTGAGACAAAAAAACATTACATCTACTGAGTTTTATGCACAGTTAAAAGTTGAATTACTGGACCCCCCCCCCCCCAGTCAAAACTGAATCAGTATTAATCAGTCCATTATGATTTTATGGTACACAAGGATTGTTCCTGATTTTTTTTTTTAAGTAACATTTAATAGTAAGGCCAAGAAAGCGCAATTCACCATTGTAGGAATTATGTAGGAATGGACATTGTTAGAGGTTTTGGGCAGGCTTCAGGCTTGTATAATAGAAACTATTTCCATAACAGGCTTGAGGCCGACTTCCCCAAGTTCACTATCGTGAGAATGACGACAAGAACTCTCTCCATCCTGTTTCCCCACATGCCAACCTGTCATAGTGCAAAGTCTCTAATTTCTCCCTGAAATGTTCTTGGGGATGTGCGGTCTCCACTTGTCCAACCGCAGGAATGGCTCATTCATCTCCTGATCACTGAAAGCCCCATCATCCCTGGCCCAAGCCAAGGGACATCATCCAGCTTATGACCATCTAGTCAGTGGATAGATTTCCTGCACTGGCCATCCTGAAACCCTCTGGCCCTGGTGGTATCCATATTTTACCCAATGCATTTTACAGCAACCAATGAAATGCTGTTCTATTCTTAGGATACTTGTATTCCTGTAACAGAACCCTAAAACAAGGAGCATCTCAGATGGAAGAGCCAGGTCTGGGGTCTGCATAGTTAGAGGACAACTAGACTCCTCCAATAAAGGATTTGGACTCAGAACTCTACTTCAGTTTCTCCTGTAGGCTGTTTTAGGTGATTCTCCTTCCCTCACAACAGGATGGAAATTTGGGCTATTTTATAAATATTTCATTCTGTTGAAAGTCTAATGAAGGTGTGCTGCAGGAGATCTTCCCTTGTGAATGAGATCCCCAATTTTCATCTCCAGGAGGATTTCTTCAGAGGACAGTCAAGTATCATCTCTAGGAGAAGCCCTTCCTCCAAGCATGGGCCTTATCCATCTTCCTTCCACTAGAATAAGGTTATCTGTTGATCCTCCTTCTCCAGGGAAAAGCACAGCCACATGAACCTATTTCTAAGACTTTTCAATGAATTTTCAGAGAGAAAGTAAGAGATGATCTGTGGTTGAAACCCTTCCCCTATGAGTCCCCAGGGATCTGCTGCTCAATGTGATCTATCCCATAGGGAAAAAAATTCTGAATTCCATGAGTGTCTTTGCTTATCCATGATAATGATCAGATTTTTGTCTTATGTGAACTCTGAGGTGGGAAATAAGAGATGATTAGTGCTGGAAGGTATTACCATGTTGGTCAAGTGCATAAGGTCTCCCTCAAGTGGGGACCCTCTTCTCTTAAATAAGCTCAGAATGATAAGTCAAAACTGTGCTATATTCACCGCACTCATGAGGTTTGGCTCCAATATGGATTGTCTAATATTTAGCAGGATTGGAACTCAGAATGAAATCATTACACATTGAATACATTCAAAAAACTTCCCTCCAGTGTGGCTACTGTGATGTTGAGCAGGACTATTTGTCTGAAAACCTTTCCTCATTGAATGGATTTAAAAGGTTTCTCTCCCGTGTGGATTGTCTCATTTACAGCCAGATGGGGACTCTTTGTGGAATCATTTCATGTTTATTATTATCATAATGTTTCTCCTTAGTGAGGAATCTCTGA
The DNA here is from genome assembly GCA_020854095.1 of Dasyurus viverrinus. Classification (NCBI taxonomy): domain Eukaryota; kingdom Metazoa; phylum Chordata; class Mammalia; order Dasyuromorphia; family Dasyuridae; genus Dasyurus; species Dasyurus viverrinus. The sequence continues at coordinate 623,635,024 of CM036999.1, read as the reverse complement.
TATTTATCAATCTTGGATTTGTAGCTGAAAGCCTTTCAACATTAATTTCATACATAAATTTTCTCTCCAGTGTGGATTCTCTGATGTGCAGCTGGAAAGGACCTTAGTGTGAAGTCCTTTCCTCTGACTATATATATTCAAAATGTTTCTCTCTAGTGTAGGTTCTTTGATGTTCAACAAGGTTTCACTTCTGTGGAAAAGCCTTTCTACACTGAACACTTCAAATATTCAAAAGTGTCTCTCCCGTGTGGATTCTCTGTTTGCTAAGATCTTCCTTACATGTGAAAGCCTTTCCACACTGATTACATTTAAAAGGTTTTTCTCTAGTGTGGATTCTCTGATGCATACTAAGAGCATGCATGCTAAGAGATCCAAAAGTCTTACAGTGATTATATTCAAAAGGATTCTCGAGTACAGCTAGAAAGAATTGCTGTGTGAAGATCTTCCCACTTTGATTCTATTTATAAAATTCTCCAGGATGAATCTTCTGAGATCTATCAAGGTCTGAGTTCCACTTAAAAACCTTCTCACACTCACCAAATGATGATTTTTTTTTCATTCCAGGGTCAACTCTTGATTGATAAGGAAGAGATGAATGATGAGATGAGATTGCTTGACATTCATTATGCTCATTAGGTTGCTTTCTTATCTGAATTGCCTGCTGAATAATAAGCTTAGACATCTGACTCAAAGCCTTTCCACATTGACTACCCACACAAAACATTTCCCATTACCATTTTTGTGATGTCTTATGAGTTCTGAATTCTTGCTAAAGGCCATTTCCCATTGATTATCTGGATTCATTAGGATTTCAGCAGGCTTCTCCAGGGAATCAAAAAGATCTGCCTGTTCAGGAAAACCTTTCTGATATTCACTATCCAGAAGCCACTTATTCCCTGAATTCATTTTCTTATATTGATTTAGGAAAGGAGATTGACAGACTCTCTTTCTACTTTTATCCAATTCACAGTCAGACTTCGAGTTATCTATTTCTATGTTAGATTCATGGATTTCCTTCAAAGTCAAGGCACAGGGACCATCTTTCATGAATCTTTGCAGATCACGTTCTTCCACATAACTTCCCAGTTTTCTCATCATCTCATACCATTCAAACTTGGGCTGCAAAATTGAAGAAAATGAACTATCAAACACAAAGGCACAAAAAGGGGATACACAGATAATTAAAAGCAAAAGCAATGATAACTTAAGAGTTAGGTAGCTCATGCCCATATCCTTATTAACCTCAATAGAATAAAACTTCACAGATTTTTGCTTATATCAAAAACTAGCACTTAACAGACTTTTTCTCTTTAAGGAAAAGAGATTTACATACAGGATGTGAAAGTGACCTAGGAGACGGACACAGCAGAATATTAGTCCTTCAATAGAAGGGACAGCCACAGCGCAAGAGAACTGCCAGATTCAATATCAACAGATTAAAGTGATTCTTCATGAGAGAACAGTTTGTTTCTAACTTGGAGGAAACAGGGCTTGGGACATTTCAGCTGAAAAGGACTAGACAGCTATCAGAGATTTGTAGTACAGTACCCCAGTTACTCATCTGAGATAGAATACTTGGAAATATCCAAATTGGTCTGATGCAAATGGTTGGGAAATTCAGATGGTATGAAAGAAAAACTCAAGAACTCTACAGCAAATAAGTTGCTTCAATCATTGAAGAAGCCAGCATTCAACTCCACCAAAAGCTGAGGGGAAACAAAACGAGAGAGATTCAGAATTCTGGGCTCAGTAAGAGGCCATATAAAATTAAGGTTTGTGGGGACTGCTTGTACAATGCCTGAAAGCTATTTAGGGGCCAAAGACCTAATAGGCTGAACGGGAACTACTCATTGCTGATGGAGCCACATTGATCAGTGATACCAACAGGATCCTGGAGAGCTGGGCTTAATGTATCACTCTCAGGAGACCATAGTTATTATCACCTCATACCTATTATATCGAATAAGATTTCAGGAAAGAATAATGAAGAATGTTGGTAGGGATGATTGGAATGTGGGATGCTAATCCACTGTTGGTGGAATTGTGACTAGATCCAATCATTTTGGAGAGCAATTTGGCATTAGGCCCAGAGAGATATAAAACTCTGCATATGCTGTGATTCAGCAATAACCCCACTGAGTCTAAATACGAAAGAAATCATAAATGAGGGAAGAGGATCCACATGTACAAAAATATGTGTAGCATTTTTTGTGTGTGTGGAAAAGAAAGGAAAATAAGTAGATGCCCATCAATTGAGGAATGGCTAAAGAAACAGAAATGGTCTCAAGAAAACAACTCTCCAAATAGATTTGGCAAAATGGAAAAAAGAACTTGAAAAATAGCATTGGTGAAATGGAAAAGAGAACAACTCCCTAAAAAATGCTGATGAGTAATGATATTAAAGTTCTGATCGACAGCCTTCTCATTTTTATTATTTATAGAAAGCATTTCTTCAGTATCGCTTGTCTGATGGCCATTGACATCTGAACTGCATGGCACAGCTATATCCCATTGATTATTTGGAACCAATGGTTCTACCTTTTCAGTGAAGCATTCCTTGTATTCAGTACATTGAAGATAATTACTTCCCGTGGTCACTTTCTTACAATGATTTAGGATAGAAGACCATCTGAATCTCTTTCCAATTTCATACAATTCCCAATCACTCTTTGGATATCCCATTCTACTTTGGAATAGAATCATGCAATTCCTTCAAAGTGCAGTCACAGAGACCATCATCCATGAATCTTTGCAGGTCATGTTCTTCCACAAAAATTCCCAACTTTCTACTCATCTTCTCAAAGTGTAGTGTTTTGGTTGGTTTTCTGGAGGTCTCTGGACCAACCTTTGTTTCAGTTTTGTAATCATCATGAGAATAGCCAGGTGTTAAAGTGAAAATTCTTTATTGTCTCCTTGTCTGAGGCCCAGGCTAGCTTGGTCTCAGTGGAGAAAATGCAGGAGGACAGGCCAGCCACCACAGTGGTGGGAGATGGAGTGAATCTCTCTCTGTGGCTCTGAGAGTTTGAGCTCCAGCCTCCAGTCCTCCAAGTCTGACCCCTGAGTTTGTCCCAGTTTATATGCTCTATTATAATTAGATCATTTATAGTATACTGAGTATAAACCAAAAATTACATCACCAGGGAACCATTATTTATTGTAAGATTAAATCAGTCATACTGAACTATTAATCACCATGCTAAACTAGAAAAACACTGTCTTATCAATTCCACTTAGTTGGCACCTTGTAAGAATCTTCGTTTCAAGTACAATTCTAGCCCATGATATCATCTCATTTACTGTGAACCCAGTTTCTATATCTGAAGAAAACATATATACACAAAAAAGACAAACATATATACACATATAAACACAAAATAGCAATGTTACATAAGAGTCAATGCAGCTTGTCATTAAATATACAAAACTTTATTGATGTATTAGGTGCAAACAATGGCTCTTAATACCCCAAGTCATTTTTCAGAAGATACAGATTGAAGGTAGCTAGGTGGTGCAGTAGATAAGAACCAGTCCTGAAATCAGGAAGAACTGAGTTCAAATATGGCCTCAGACACTTGACACTTCCTACCTTTGTGACCCTCATTAAATCACTTACCCCCAATTGCCTCGGCAAAAAATCACAATAATAATAATAAAAAACATGATCTGTGAGATGTACATCTCAAAGTACTGGACCAACTAGAGACTTATATCCTCTCCCAGTGAAATACACATTCAACAAAGGTAGGGGCCCAAAGCCAAGATGGCTATTAAATGCCAGTATATTAGAGTCTCCTGGAATTGTTTTTTCTATTTTAGAGGGAAAACTGAGCCAAAACACAACTGAAAGTTGTAGAGCAGATAAGAAAGAGGCAGTTTTCAGAGATTTGATGGATAGTATCAGGTTTATTCATCTAGGAAAAAGGTAAACATCCAAATTGGTTTGATGAAAATAATAGGGAAATTCAGAAGGTATTAAATGAATAATGAAAAGTCTACAAGATTTACAAGGTTGTAATTTAGATCATGCATATTAAACTCTCCCAAAAGTTTAAGGGTTACAGACATGTTGGATTTTTGGCACAGTAAATAAAGGCAGATAAGTTTCATTTTTACATTGAATTTAACAATCCAAAGTTCTTTTATGATAACTAAAAGATTACTGACAGATGAGAAGACCTATCTAAGCTGCCAAATGCTAATGTAGCTTCACTGATTAGTGATAAGGATGTGATAATGGACCAGATGGGCTGAACACATTAACCACTGTTGAAGCTATTAACCATTACTTTTAGGTTGTATTCCGTTCCTCTTTAGCAATTTAGTAACTGATGGCATCTCCACAGTTTCTAGCTCTTTGTCACCCCAAAAGAGAGGTGGTATCAATCTTTTAAAACATATGAATTTAAGAAATGACCAGCAGAAGATGACAGGAAAAAATAATAATGATTGTTGGAGGGGATGTGGGAAAACTGGGACATTGATGCATTGTTGGTGGAGTTGTGAACGAATCCAACCATTTTGGAGAATAGTTTGGAATTATGCTCAAAAAGTTATTAAACTGTGCATACCCTTTGATCCATCAGTGTTACTACTGGGCTTATATCCCAAAGAGATTATAAAGCAGGGAAAGGGACCTGTATGTGCACGAATGTTTGTGGCAGCCCTTTTTGTAGTGGCTAGAAACTGGAAACTGAATGGATGTCCATCAGTTGGAGAATGGCTGAATAAATTGTGGTATATGAATACTATGGAATATTACTGTTCTGTAAGAAATGACCAACAGGAGGATTTCAGAAAGGCCTGGAGAGACTTACATGAACTGATGCTGAGTGAAATGAGCAGGACCAGGAGAACATTATATACTTCAACAACAATACTATATGATGACCAGTTCTGATGGACCAAGCCATCCTCAGCAACGAGATCAACCAAATCATTTCCAATGGAGCAGTAATGAACTGAACCAGTTACGCCCAGAGAAAGAACTTTGGGAGATGACGAAAAACCATTACATTAAATTCCCAATCTCTATATTTATGCCCACCGACATATTTGATTTCCTCCACAAGCTAATTGCACAATATCTCAGAGTCTGATTCTTTTTAAACAGCAAAATAATGTTTTGGTCATGAATACTTATTGTGTACCTAATTTATATTTTAATGTATTTAACATCTACTGGTTATCCTGCCATCTAGGGGAAGGGGTGGGGGGCGGGAGGTGAAAAATTGGAACAAGAGATTTGGCAATTGTTAATGCTGTAAAGTTATCCATGCATATAATCTGTAAATAAAAGGCTATTAAAAAAAAAAAAAAAGATTTAAAAAAAAAAAAAAAAAAAGAAATGACCAGCAGGATGAATAGAGAGACTTGGAGAGACTTACATGAACTGATGCTAAGTGAAATGAGCAGAACCAGGAGATCATTATATACCTCAACAATACTGTATGATGTATTCGGATGGAAGTGGATTTCTTCGACAAAGAGGAGATCTAATTCAGTTTCAATTGATTAGTGATGGACAGAATCAGCTACACAAAGAGAAGGAACATGGGGAAATGAGTGTAAACTGTTTGCATTTTTGTTTTTCTTCCCAGGTTATTTTTACCTTCTGAATCCAATTCTTCCTGTGCAACAAGAGAACTGTTTGGTTCCGCACACATATATTGTATCTGGGACATACTGTAACATATTTAACATGTATAAGACTGCCTACCATCTAGGGGAGAGGGTAGAGGGAGGAAGGGAAAAATCGGAACAGAAGTGAGTGCAAGGGATAATGTTGTAAAAAATTACCCATGCATATGTACTGTCAATAAAAAAGTTATAATTATTTAAAAAAAAATTTAAGCTGGTCCTCAAAAAAATTATATATATATATATATTTGGTCTCTAGAAATTTATTTCTATAGAATTGGAAGCATCCAAATTTATATATATATATATATATATATATAAATTTGCTTCTTTTTTCCCCTAATTATCTTGGCAAACAGACCTTATAGTGTATTTTGGAGTGAAAGGGTATAGACAGTTTTATAATTCTTTTGTCACAATTACAGATTGTTCTCCAAATTAAATGGATCACTTCATAATTTCAGCAACAATGTATTAGTAGTGAATACGTTGTTGGTGGAACTGTGAATATATCCAGCCATTCTGGAGAGCAATTTGGAACTATGCTCAAAAAGTTATCAAACTGTGCATACCCTTTGATCCAGCCAGTAGATTACTACTGGGCTTATATCCCAAAGAGATCATAAAGGGAAAGGGACCTGTATGTGCACAAATGTTTGTGGCAGCCCTCTTTGTAAAGGCTAGAAATTGGAAACTGAGTGGATGCCCATCAATTGGAGAATGGCTGAATAAATTGTGGTGTATGAATATTATGGAATATTATTGTTCTGTAAGAAATGACCAACAGGATGATTTCAGACTAGACAGCTATCAGAGATTTGTAGTACAGTACCCCAGTTACTCATCTGAGATAGAATACTTGGAAATATCCAAATTGGTCTGATGCAAATGGTTGGGAAATTCAGATGGTATGAAAGAAAAACTCAAGAACTCTACAGCAAATAAGTTGCTTCAATCATTGAAGAAGCCAGCATTCAACTCCACCAAAAGCTGAGGGGAAACAAAACGAGAGAGATTCAGAAGTAAGGCCTGGAGAACCTTACAGGAAATGATGCTGAGTGAAACAAGCAGGGCCAAGAGATCATTATATACTTCAACAACAATACTATATGATGACCAATTGTGATGGACTTGGCCATCCTCAGCAATGAGATCAACCAATTTCCAATGGAGCAGTAATGAACTGAACCAGCTACGCCCAGCGAAAGAACTCTGGGAAATGACTAAAAACCATTACATTGAATTCCCAATCCCTCTATTTTTGCCCACCTGCATTTTAGATTTCCTTCACAATCTAATTGTACAATATTTCAGAGTCCGATTCTTTTTGTACAGCAAAATAAGTTTGGTCATGTATACTTATTGTGTATCTAATTCATATTTTAATATATTTAACATCTACTGGTCATCCTGCCATCTGGGGGAGAGGGTGGAGGGAAAGAGGGGAAAAATTGGAACAAGAGGTTTGGCAATTATCAATGCTGTAAAGTTACCCATACATATAACCTGTAAATAAAAGGCTATTAAATTAAAAAAACAAAAACAAAAAACAATGTATTAGTGTTCCAAACATGATATCAAAATGGGGTTTTTGATTTGCATTTCCTTAATCAATAATAAGTTAGACTATTTTCTCATATGGCTGTAAACAGTTTTAATTTCTTCATCAGAATCTACCTGTTCCTGTCTCTTTGAGTGTGATATAAGATCTTCATCTGAGAAGTTTTCTCTAGAACAGGGCCCTTTGTTCTTCTCCTTCAATTACCTGACCCTGCCCTTCATTGTGTCAGAGGTAAAAGTTTTGAAGATTGAGATCCCAGGTTAACTTAGGAGAGGCTGCTTATAATACCCAAGACTTCATTTGGGGCAAATCTCTATTTAGGGAGATGAGGTCCTCCCTAAGATATTGTTAAGGTCTGTAAACTTCTAAAGTTTTGGTCACTTTGCTGGTCAAAATGAATGTTGAGGCATTTATTTTTTGTTTAAGAGGAGATTCTTAGGAAGCTAAGTATTTTCTATCCTATTGTTTCTAATATTTATCAAGATTGGACCTCAGAGTGAAATCGTTCAAATATTGAACACATTCAAAACACTTCTCTCCAGTGTGGCTACTGTGAAGTTGAGCAGGACTATTTGTCTGGAAGCCTTTCCTCATTGAATACAATTATAAGTTTCTTGCCAGTGTGGACTGTCTCATATGTAGCCAGATGGGAAGTCTTTGCGAAATCATTTCATGTTTATTATTATCATAATGCTTCTCCTAAGTGTGGACTTTCTGATGTTTACCAATCTTGGATTTCTAGCTGAATGCCTTTCCACAAGAAATTCATTTATAAGTTTTCTCTCCAGTGTTGATGCTCTGATGTGCAGCTGGAAAGAACCTTTGTGTGAAATCCTTTCCTCACTGACTACATTCTTTTTAGTATGTTCTTTGATGTTCAACAATATTTCACTTATGTGCAAAAGTCTTTCCACACTGAATACTTTCAAAAAGTTTCTTTCCAAAATGAGTTCTCTTGTGTTTTACAAGACAGATACTGTGTGTAAAAGCCTTTCCACATTGATTACATTCATAACGTATCTCTCCCACGTGGATTCTCTGGTATTTGTTAAGATCTCTTTTAATATTCTTTTTAAAATGTAATGTTCTCGGTTGAGGTTTTCTTGAGCTCTCTGGAGGCAGCCTTCCAGTAATTCAGTAATCACCACAAGTGCAGCTAGGTGTTAAAGTCCAAATCTTTTATTGTCTCTTTCAAAGTCTTGTCTCCTAGCCTGATGCCCGGTTAGCTTTCATAGAGGCCTAGCTCTCTCCTTGGTTCTGAGAGCTTGAGCTCCTGCCTGCCTTCTCTGGCTTCTGAATCTCTCCATATCCAAAGGTTTGTGCTTCAGCCTCCAGCCATCACAAAGGTGGATGATGGAATGAATCTGTCTCAGCCTCTGAGAGCTTCTAGTGCAATTGTCTTTTCTGGCCCTGAGAGCTTGTAGCTTATATGCACCACGCTGAGTAAAAATCAATCATTATATCACTAGGAAATAATTATTTGTTGTAGAATTAAATCAATGCTAAACTAGATTTAACCATTATCTCCTCAATTCCACTTAATACCTTGTTTCAAGTTCTGGCCCATAACATCTCCTTGTAGGATTAAATCAATCACACTGAACCATGCTAAATCAAGTAACTATTGTCTCTATCAATTCCACTGACTTAATACCTTTTAAGAATCCTTTGTTTCAAGTAGTTCTAGCCCATAACAATCTCCCTTGCATGTGAAAGCCTTTCCATATTGATTATTATAAGGCTTTTTTTCTCTGTGGATTCTGTGATATAAAGAAAGAATGATTCTCTTTAAGTAAGCTTTTCCACATTGATCATATTTATACAGTTTTCTCTCCTGTGTGGATTCTCTGATGTGTTGTAAGATTCGTCTTTCGTGTAAAAGCTTTCCCACATTGATTACATTTATAAGGTTTCTCTCCAGTGTGGATTCTCTGATGTTCTGTAAGTTTGTACTTACGTCTGAAAGCCTTTCCACAATGATTACATTTATAAGGTTTTTCTCCTGTGTGGATTCTCTGGTGTAAAGCAAGATTAGCACTGCATGTGAAAGCCTTTCCACATTGAATACATTTATAAGGCTTTTCTCCAGTGTGGATTCTCTGATGTTCTGAAAGCCTGTAATTACTTATGAAAGCCTTTCCACATTGATTACATTTATAACGTTTCTCTCCGGTGTGGATTCTCTGATGTTCTGAAAGCCTGTAATTACTTATGAAAGCTTTTCCACACTGATTACATTTAAAAGGTTTCTCTCCAGTATGGTTTCTTTGGTGTAAAGCAAGACTGGCACTCTGTGTGAAAGCCTTCCCACATTCATTACATTTATAAGGTTTTTCTCCCGTGTGGAGTCTCTGATGTAAAACAAGACCAGCTCTAGCTATGAAAGCCTTTCCACATTGATTACATTTATAAGGTTTCTCTCCAGTATGAATTCTCTGATGTTCTGCAAGCACATAATTGAATCTGAAAGCCTTTCCACATTGATTACATTCAAAAGGTTTCTCTCCTGTGTGGATTTTCTGATGTTTGCCAAGATCTCCCTTGCATGTGAAAGCCTTTCCACATTGATTACACTTAAAAGGTTTCTCTCCAGTGTGGATTCTTTGGTGTAAAGCAAGATTGGAACTGTTTGTGAAAGCCTTTCCACATTGATCACATTTATAAGGCTTTTCTCCTGTGTGGATTCTCCGATGTTCTGCAAGCTTGTAATTACATCTGAAAGCCTTTCCACATTGATTACATTTATAAGGCTTTTCTCCTGTGTGGATTCTCTGATGTTCTGCAAGCTTCTTATTTCTTCTGAAAGTCTTTCCACATTGATTACATTTATAAGGTTTTTCTCCAGTGTGGATTCTCTGATGTAAAGCAAGACTGGCTCTCGTTATGAAAGCCTTTCCACAATGAATACATTTATAAGGCTTTTCTCCTGTGTGGATTCTCTGATGTTCCGCAAGCATATAATTTCTTCTGAAAGCCTCTCCACATTGATTACATTTATAAGGTTTTTCTCCAGTGTGGATTCCCTGGTGTAAAGCAAGATTGGCTCTTGTTATAAAAGCCTTTCCACAATGAATGCATTTATAAGGCTTTTCTCCTGTGTGGATTCTCTGATGTTCTGCAAGCATGTAATTTCTCATGAAAGCCTTTCCACATTGATTACATTTAAAAGGTTTCTCTCCAGTGTGGATTTTCTGATGTCTGCTAAGATCTCCCTTGCATGTGAAAGCCTTTCCACAATGATTACATTTATAAGGCTTTTCACCTGTGTGGATTCTCTGATGTACAGCAAGACTGGCTCTCTTTAGAAAAGCCTTTCCACATTGATTACATTTATAAGGTTTTTCTCCAGTGTGGATTTTCAGATGTAAAGCAAGACTAGCTCTTGTTATGAAAACCTTTCCACATTGAATACAGTTATAAGGCTTTTCTCCTGTGTGGATTCTCTGATGTTCAGCAAGGCTGGCACTCCGTGTGAAAGCCTTTCCACATTGATTACATTTAAAACGTTTCTCACCAGTGTGGATTCTCTGGTGTAAAGCAAGACCTGCAGTCTGGGTGAAAGCCTTTCCACAATGAATACATTTATATGGTTTCTCTCCTGTATGGATTCTCTGGTGTTCTGCAAGCACATAATGAAATCTGAAAACCTTTCCACATTGATTACATTTATAAGGCTTTTCTCCTGTGTGGATCCTCTGATGCTTACTAAGAGTGGAACTAGATGCAAAAGCCTTTCCACAGTGATTACATTCAAAAGGTTTCTCACCAGTGTGGATTCCCTTAGGTACAGCTAGAAAGAATCGCTGTGTGAATATCTTTCCACCTTCATTATATTTATAAAACTCTCCAGGATGAATCTTCTGAGCTCTATTAAAGTCTGAATTCCAACCATAGGTCATCCCATACTCACCAAATAAAGGTTGTTTCATTCTGGGGTCAACTCTAGATTGGTAAGGAAGAGATGAATTATGGGATGACATTGCTTGACATTCTTTATAGTCATCAGGTTGCTTTCTTATGTTAATTGCCTGCTGAGTAATGAGGTTAGAGGTCTGACTCAAAGCCTTTCTATACTGACTAAGCACACAAAACATTTCCCCATGATCATTTTTCTGATGTCTAGTGAAGTCTGAACTCTTGCTGTAGGCCGTTTCCCATTGATTATCTGGATTCATTAGGATTTCAGCAGGCTTCTCCTGGGAATGAAAGAGCTCTGCCTGTTCAGGAAAACCTTTCTGATATTCACTATCCAGAAGCCACTTATTTCCTGAATTCATTTTCTTATATTGATTTAGGAAAGGAGATTGATAGACTCTCTTTCTACTTTTATCCAATTTACAGTCAGACTTCGAGTTATCTATTTCTATGTTAGATTCATGGATTTCCTTCAAAGTCAAGGTACAGGGACCATCCTTCATGAATCTTTGCAGGTCATGTTCTTCCAAAAAAATTCCCAGCTTTCTAGACATCTCATTCCATTCAAAGTTGAGCTCCACATCTGAAGAAAACAAAACATCAAATACAGAGACACAAAAAAGATATACATATATCTCAAATCTCAAAAAAAGAGATTTGTCGGAGAGAGCCCCAGTTACAAATCTGGACTACAACACTTGGAAATATCCAAAGTGGTCTGATGAAAAGGTGGGGAAATTCAGATGGTATGAAACAAAAACTCAGAACTCTACAGGGCCAGCAAATAAGTTGCTTCAATCATTGAAGAAGCTAGCATTTACCTCCACCAAAAGCTAAGGGGAAACAAACTTGAGAGAGATTCAGAATTCTGGGCTCAGTAAGAGGCCACATGAAATTCAGGTTTGTGGGGACTGCTTTTACGATGCCTGAAAACTATTTAGGGGCCAAAGACCTAATAGGCTGAATCGGAACTACTCAGTGCTGATGGAGCCACATTGATCAGTGATACCAACAGGATCCTGGAGAACTGGGCTTAACACTTCGTTAGTACTCTCCGGAGACCATAGTTATTATCACCTCATACCTACTATATCGTCTCAGATTTCAGGAAAGGATAATGAAGAATGTTGGTAGGGATGATTGGAAAGTGGGATGCTAATCCACTGTTGGTGGAATTGTGACCAGATCCAATCATTTTGGAGAGCAATTTGGCATTAGGCCCAAAGGGATATAAAACTGCATATGCTGTGATTCAGCAGTAACCCCACTGAGTCTAACTACCAAAGAAATCATAAAAGAGAGAAATATGTGTAGCATATTTTTTTGTGTGTGGCAAAGAATAGGAAAATAAGTAGATGCCCATCAATCGAGGAATGGCTAAAGAAACAGAAAGGGTCTCAAGAAAACAACTCCTCTTAAAAATAGATTTGGTAAGATGGAAAAAGAAAAAAGAACACCTTGAAAAATAGCACTGGTGAAATTGAAAAGAGAACAACTCCCTAAAAAACAGAATGGTTGAAAGGGGGAAAAAAATCCAATGAACAAAACAAGTCATTTAATACATCAATTCAGCAAATTCAAAAAGAGATAAAAAATGCTAAGTGAAGGAAGAAATTCATTAAAAAATACATTTCTATAAATGGAAGTGAATGACTCAATGAGATATTAAGAATCAGTCAAACAGAAATCATGTTTTTCCTGGCAATAAACCCTCATCATATATGGCTCCAACAGTTGGTGAACTGGAAGGAATGATTCAATTTAAAAAGGATATAAGGCAAGAACAAAGTGGATGGAGAGTTGGAACACCGAGAGGGCTTAGCACCTAAGGCTGAGATGCACCAGAGTATGCATCCATTCTCTTCTGCTTATGCTGTATTTGTCCTGACAACTAAAATGAAGAAAAGAGAGGAAACAGTTCTTACCCAGGGACAGCAGATTTTGGACATTCTCCAGCATGACCTCCTTGTATAGCTCCTTCTCAGAAGGATCCAAGAGCCCCCACTCCTCCTCAGTGAAGTCCACCATCACATCCTTGAAGGTCACCAACTCCTAAACCATCAAAAGTCACAAGATTTTGAGCTGAAACTCCAGAATTTATCTATTCCAACCTTCACCAATCGAGAAGAGGAAACTGACCCAGAGTTGGGATTTGTCTACCAAAATGCTCATGACCTTTATGATTGTCACAGCCAACACTTTGGAACCAGCCATTCAGAGCCCAATGGGATACTGAGAAATGCCTTTTCTCCTCGAAGTAAAACTCACCTTGGAATATTAAAAGATTTCTTACTGTACAATGCTTGCCTTGATAAAAGGAGGGAAAATGTAGGTGACATATCAGTGAAGTAAGAGAATGTGTGTAAGAGAAAGAGAGAAGAGGAGGGAAAATTCTTCCTCATTAAAAGTGTCATAAGTGACATGTTAAGGAAATTCCATGAAGAGTTTGGGAGAAGTTGACAAGGACTTTGTATTCTTGGGTCAACAGAACCTGAACATTCATCACTGAGGAAAGAAGGAAAAAAAAGATTTGGTAAATTTCCTAAACGCATGAAATATTCCTAACCGGATGAAAGCAAGAAAAGATTCCTAGAGATATATTACTCCCAATATGTCCATGACAGTATAGTATGAGACTGCTTCCAGCCACATCAAGCATTCTCTATTCTTCAATGAGGGGCTGATATGACACTGGGCAGGACAGATCATGGACAAAACATCTGCTATCTGTTTTACAATTAGCTTGACTTGTTAATGGATCCATTCACTTCAAAAGTGAATTATTGAAAAAGAGCAACTCCATGGGAAAAGGAGAGTTTCTTTCCTTTCTTAAAATGTACTATTTAACAGCTGGGGTTGGAGAATGAGCAAATGCATAAGAAAGACATAGTTTATTTCTACAAAATAAATGATTTCAACATCATGTAAGAACACTAGAATAATGGGGATCAGAAATCAAGAGAATGAGTAAAAAGCCAGCTTGATAGCTATCATACAAGAGAGTGCCCACATCTGCAAACACTTTGACGTGCTAGAAGGAATCACCAATTTTCTAACTTGTTGCATATAGGAACTGTGCTTGGGAAATGCACTTAGCTGGTGGTGCTTTTCTATTTGATTTTCTTTTAAGTGCCGGCAGAATGATAGCATTGGCTTTTTCAGTTCTCTTTGATGGGAGCAATTCTCTTCCTTGCACATAAAAGTCTCTTCACTTTCTTTCTCATTTTGATTTTCTTGAAAACATCTGACTCATCTACTTCTCGTGTATATTACACTTTTAGCTTCCTTTATGTCTAGTATTAAATTTGTGAGCAATTGAATAAAGCTTCAGTTGAGCTGAGAATTAACTCAGCTGAGTACCTTCCCTGCCAGGTGGAATTGGAGAATTTTCCTAAACCTCTTCATTACATTTTTTAGACAATGAGTCAAGGCTCTGAAGTTTGTGTCAAGGCAGGTCCCTGCTAAAAACCAAAGAACTTCCTACAACAAAAAGATAGTTGCCTTAGTTCATTTCCTGACAGAAAGCTGTTATTATTACTATAAATTGTAAAGAAAAATCAACTTAATTGTATGCATAAATTAGCAAACATTAATTAATAAATATTCTAAAAATGTAATTCTTCATTTCTCAAAATCTAGATTTCAAGAGGAGTTGCTTTCCTAAGGACATCACTGGATCAGGTTCAAAGAACTATTTTTAAATGACCAACTAGCAGAAAAAAACCATTAGAATCATAATTCTATAAGTTCCATAAACTTATTGGCAATCAAATAAGAGAATCAAGTGGACTTACATAAGTCTTTTGATGTCTCCCCCTCCCAACTTTTTTCCTCCTTGAACTCTGGGAAATACAATCACACTATTTACACTCATATCTCAACATATATCACTGAGGCTTTCATCTAGGAAATGGGCTTTATTTTGAGGCAACTGGAGTTAAATGATTTGCTCAGGGTCATCTAATTACAGTTAATCAGCTTCATAACTAACACAGGAAGTGTTAAATGTTTGAGGTCAGATTTGAACTCAGGTCCTCCTGACTTTAGGGTTTGGGCTGTATTCACTGCGCCCCCCTCCCTGCTCCTAAAAATGGGTTTTTTGAATGTGAATATTTAAGCAAGCTTAAGTCCATTTGATTCTCCACTGGCTGCACTAAATATCAATACAAGCAAAGTCCCCTCCATTATGTTCCTCCTGCCAATCCCTTTAAGAATACTCATGGACTCACTTCCTGGGCAATTATTCTCCTTGATAAAGCTCTTGGCAAATGTTGAGTCACTCTGGAACTACTCAATCAGCTACAATTCTCCTTGGACTAGTGTGTGGGAAAAACCTCTGTAGCAAACCTTTCAAACTCTAAATGTACAAACCGACATGTTTTGTTCTTTTCTGTATAATGTCTCATTTTTCTTTCTCTGTGCCCCAACCATAACTCACCCAGAACTTTTTGTGAGTCTGGGTACAGACAAAACCTAGCAGAGACAAAAGAGATGTCTTGAAGCTCAGGAGGAGAGTTTGTGTCTGTGTCACCCCCGGCAATGTGAGACACGCGTGTCCCTCACGTTCCCATGGAAAATGTCATGCTCCTGAGTGGATAAATAACTGACAGCTCAGTCTCTGGCCGGGTCCTCCTCTCCCTTTCTCAGGGTGTCCCCAGCAAGGCCCCTGACAATTCTCACAACGAGGTTAAAGGGGATCCTATTTCCAGGACTCCCAGCCCATGGCAGATGCCACAGAACCAGCGCCCAAAGCCGGGCCAGGCTTCTCCCACCTTCTTCCCCTCCTGCTCCTGGACCCGGGAACACTGGGCTCTGGCTGAGCCTTGACAAGACCCTCCATCCCATAGCTGGCGTCCAGGGCTTTCTCTCCTTCTGGGAATGTCCTCCCTCCTCCCCTGGGCCTCCCGGCCTCCTTCCCGTCTCAGGTAAAGTCTCACCTTCTGGAAAAAGAGCCTTTCCAGGTCCCCAAACTGGTGGCAGCTTCCTTCTGAGAGTGACTCCCATCTATACTGTACAGAGCTAGTGTGGACACCCTTGATGAGGTGTTATTTCCAATCTGGATTGTTAGCTCAGGGAGGGCAGGGACCCTGAGTTTGCAACCTCCCTGTGCCTCCCCCTGTGGGTGGCACAATGCTTGGCACTCAGGAACCACATTCTCAGTGCTCTCTGATGGGACCTGGCAAAGGTGAGGGACTTGAAGAGCCCTGGGCGCAGTCATGTAGCCTGAGGGGGCAGGGAATGGGCAGCGCCTAGAGGGCGAGTCCTGTCCTGCTGCCAGCCCTGCCAGGCCCCCTCCCTCTGACAGGAGGAAGCTTCCTGGGCTCCCCCTGGGCCGAGGCTGCTCAGCTCCGGGCAGGGACCGCACTCACCTGGGACGAGGGAATCTGACTGCCGGGGGCCATGTCTCTGGTTCCAGGCTTGGGTCCTCTGCCAGCCGGGCTGCGGAGGGAGAAGGATCTCGGAGGGGGAGGCCGGGGTCTGAGGCTTCTCTGCCCAGGCTGGATGCGGACCTGCCCCCAATGAGAGAGAGAGAGCTCTGAGGGCAGGGGCAGTAGGGGGCGGCTGCATTCCAGGAGGAGGCTGAGAGATCTCAGAAAGGAGGAGGGCAGGGAGATGTTAGCCGAGAGAAAGAGGCCCCAGGGACCACAGAAAAGGAAGCCCAGAGATCTCAGCTCAGAGAAATGGAGGCAAAGAAATATCACCTGGGGGGGCAGGGAGACCCTCCTAGGACCCCCAGCATTGGGCACTGCAGGAAGGGGCAGCCCTGGGAGCACGAGCCCCATTATGTCAAGATCACAAGGCCTTCCTCGGAATCCCTGGAAGGCCAGTGTCACCCTGACCGAGCCATGATCCCTGCCTGCCTCAGTTTCTCCATCTGTAACTTGGAACGCCCACCTGCCAAAAGCCCGGGAAACTCTGACCCACGTCCCAAGCCCACCAGGAGGGAGACAGGGCAAGGAGCGGAGCTGGATGGGAGCCCCAGCCCCCCTCCCCCTCCTGCCAGGGAGCCTGCGCCACCCCCGCTGTCCTGCAGACAAACACAAGGACTGGGGGAAGTTCCCCGAGAGCTGCACGTGGGGAGCGCTTCCTGCGTCCCGGGCCGTACTCAGTGCTTCACACAAGGGAGCTCAGGGGGGGACATGGAGGGGCTGCTCTCAGCCCCTTATTGCACTGGAGGAAACTGAGTGAAACAATGTAAAACTACAGAACCCGCCCCCTCCCAAAGTGTGCAAAAGGTCACTGGCGGCTGGCGAGGGGACCCCGCAATACGGGGCTCCGTGGGGGAGGGGCCAGTTGGGTTCTGAAACAAACACTCAGTGTACCCTCCCCCCCAGCCACAGGGATGCACAAGCGCGCCCCTCCCCCACCGCAGCCAGAGCAGGGGAAATCCCTGAGGGCTCAGGCCCCAGTGCGGCCCCTCCCCCCGCGCGCGCGCGCGCGCGCACGCGGCTCCGTTACACGCCCCCACTCACAGCCACCGCACTTTCGCCCCCCGCTCCTGCCCGCGCGACCCCACACTCGGGCCTGCACAGACTCTGCCCCAAGACCGGCCCCCAACCGGTGAGGAAGAGGAGGGGCCTTCCGCAAGGAAGGCGGAAGTCCCAGGCCCGCACAGCTGCCCTCCTGCCCTCCTCCCCTCCCCCCCTCCTGCTCCACTGAAGTAAGAACAGAAATAAACCTGGGACCCCGGAAGCAGCGCCCGCACCCCAGGGGACTCCCGGCATGCCCTGCGGCTCAGGAGCCGGGAGACCGATGCCGGGCGTGACGTCACTGGGAGGCGCTCTGCCCGGGGGGGGGGGGGGGGGGCGGAGGCTGGGGCAGAAGCTCCCCGAGAAGCCGCCTCCCCTCTGGGGGTCCCTCCTTCTGCGGGAGCCGCGCTGGAAAAGAGCACCGAGCTCCCTGAGGGCCAGTCCTCGGCCTTGGCAGGGCTGGAGCGGCAGCCCGGAAGCTCTTCCTGTGAGTCCGCCCAGCGCCCTCAGCTCCGCGGGGTGCGAGGTCAGTACGGGCGGCCGGGGGTCACCGGCCCATCCCCAGGCCGTGCTGGGGGGAAGCACAAAGGGATGACGGCCCAGCCCCCAACCCGGTGAAAATCAAGCTCCCTCCCCCCCCCCCCCCCCCCCCCCCGTGAGCGCGCGCCCCCTGCTGCCTCTCCTGCTCTTTCCAGCACGGGGGGGGGGGGGGGGGGGGGGTCAGGAAGCTGGGGCGGCCGAAGCACAAATGGATCCACATGGACTCCTCCTGGTTCGGGGGTTTTGTCTTTTTCCCCCAAAACTCATGACGGGATAATTCCATCCCCTCCCCCCACAAGGGATCACGTGGGCCAGCTTTTTGGAGGGAGACCATGTGACTTGTACAATTCAGCTTGAGGATTTTAATTGTCCATTTTAAAAATAATCCTTCTGATAACGGGTCTCTCTTTGGGCCAGTTCCCGTGGGGAGAGAGCCGGCTGTCCCCTGAGAGCCTTGTGGGAATTGAGTGCGGATAACATCGTGTTTTCCCTCTTTTCTTGTTTGTATTTTGTTTCCTTTCTCATCTTTTTCCCTTTTTGATCTGATTTTTCTCATGCAGCAAAATAATTGTGGAACTTTGTACAGAAGAACTGCACATTTACCACATAGGATTAGTCACTGAGGGGCCGGGGCAAGGGACGGAAAACACTTAGAACACAAGGTTTTGTAAGGGTGGATGCTGAAAATTATCCACACTCATCGTTTGAAAAGAAAAAGCCTTTAATTAATTAAAAATAATATTCCAGGTACTGTCTAATGCAGTGTGACGGAGGGTTTCTTGCCTCGGGAAGCCCGTCCTGCTGCATAAAAAGCAGCTAGTTAACATCAGTCCAGATGTGGGAGAGGAGAATGGGATAGAGGAGGTAGAAGTATACATAGAAATGATGTCATCCTTTCTAAAAAAAAAATCCCTTTGTACCTTCTGCCCTCTTTTGTGTAATTGTCCAAGCCTAAGTTTCCTTCTGCTCTCAACATGAACAGGAACTTTAGTCTTCTCTGGAATATTCCGGGATTGGTGCCAGTACTTGGGGAACTGGAGGAAAGTTCCCTTTTCCCTAATTTAAGAGAAGTTCAAATAACAGTGGGCGCATTAAAGAGACTTCAAGAAAACCAATTGCAGACACTTACTTTCTGCAATGGTTTAGTCTGTTTAGATGGTCATTTCTCAGTTTTTCTTTAAACCACTTAGTGACTCCCACCTGGTAATTTTAGCCCTTTTCTTTTAGGAAGCTGATTTAGAGGCAAATATAACCCATGGAGCTATAATTGTGGTTTTCAAATAATCTTGCTGCCCTTAGTGATCCATGACATAAAATACTAATTTTCCTTTAGCCAAATAACCACGGTCCAGTCCATTTCAATGTGAGTTTTCTCAAGCACAATGACAACTTTAGATCACAACTCTTTTTGGAGGGATCCTCAATTCTTTTTCTAACTTATCAGCATTAAGTACTTCATTGACCTCTGAGCCTTCTCCTTTTATGGGACCTCTCCAAGACTATGCCTGGAAAGACTTGAGGAACTTCATGGGCTTTGAAAAGAAATATATAAACAAAAAATCTCAACTAAAGGGAATTGATCCCCCCAGGCCTTGAATTCAGTCCTCCCCATTGCATCCTGACTCAGGAAATCCCTGGGACTCCCATAAGAACTCTGGGGTTCCTGTTGAAAAGTTCTTCAGAACCAGGCCCCCGCTGCCCCTCCAGGATGCTTACACAGGTGGCCCTTCCCCTTGCACTGGGCAGCCCAACTGGCTCTCTTGGTCGACTGTTCCCAGGGGTAGAAAGTCATCCTTGCCTTAGCATCCCTGAGTGTCCTTGAAAAGCTTTAAAAAAGCTCCAAATTCTCACCTGAGCTCTAAGCTTTACAGGAAGCCATGCAGATACAGAAGTACATAAACCTGTGTGTGTGTGTGTGTGTGTGTGTGTGTGTGTGTGTGTGTGTGTGTATTTACACATCTGTGCAGGCAGGGGTGCTTGTTTGTGCGCATTTGTGCACACTCCTTTGGGGTCATTTCCACCCCAAACTTTCCCTTTCCTCTCCAGCTCAGGTGCCAAGAACAAGGTGATTCCCACTGTACTCCAGTATCTGGATGATGGATGTCAGTCTGTGCCCTAAGGCCCCACTCTCCAGCCTAGGACACTTCTGAACCCTGCAACCCCTCCCTGCTCACCCCTCCCTACAGCTGGAAAAGGTCCAGGAGGGTGGGGATCACTCTTACTAATGTTAATACCAAAAGCCAGAGGCATCATTAAGGATCCTGTGCTTTTGGTGTGACCTCCCCCACCCCCTCAGCCAATATGGATTTCATGATCACTGCTTTATGGTAGAGTTTTCGGTCTAATACAGCTAAGCTACCATTTGCTTTTTTTTTTTCACCAATTCTCTTGAAATTTTTCATCTTTTGTTATTCCAGATGAACTTTGTTATTATTTTTTCTTGAATTGTAAAGTAATTTCTTGAAAGTTTGATACATATGGCACTGAATAAGTAGATTAATCAAGGTAAACAATTCCTCAAAAAATAACAATTTTCCAAATTAAAAAAAAACACACTAAAGACATCAATTCCTTAATAAAACACACTTGCTCAAATGCAAACATATATATATACATATATTATATATATATATACACACACGCACACACATACATTTAAGAAAATAACACCTTGAAAAGAAGAATTGATCAAATGAAAAAAGAGATAAAAAACTGAAGAAAATCATACATTAAAAACTAAAACAAGGCAAATGGAAGTATGAGGGATGTAGAAGACCCTTATCCAAAATGACTACTCAGAGATCCCTCAGTAGAAGGCAGAAAAGTTGTTTATTAAAAACCACTGAAGGATGAGCCGCCCATCGTGAGATAAGAAAGAGAAAGCTTGAGGTAAGAGGGTAAAGAAGTAGTAAAGATACATAGCTTTTATACAAGAAATTACATCACAAGTGAGAAGGGGAGGGGGAGGCATCAAACTGGTTGTTGTTATTTGGAGAGATTGGAATGGAAGGTTTCCAGAACAGAAACAGAAAATCAGGCCTTCAGACTTAATCAAGCAGATAGTGGTCCAGCTAATAGACTAAATAACGATAAATGTCAAATACTAATAAATGTCATCAGCTTAGATTAAGTAAATATGTTTATTACTGGCCAAGGTTCAAGTAAATATGAACCTGTACATATTATACAGGTCATAGGGGAAACACAGAAATAATGAAAATAAAATACAGAAAAAGAATTTATACATTCCTTTTAAATTCACCTTATCTCTATTCCATACAGAATCTAATAATGAGACCTCCACAATCAATGAAAAAAACCTAAAAAGCAAGAAAAAGTAAAATAGAATGTAAAATACATCATTGGAAAAATAGCTAACAAAGAAAATAGATCCAGAAGAAACAATTTTAAAATTATTTGTCTACCTGAAGACCATGGCCAATAAAGAGCCGGGATAGCATTCTTCAAGAGATCATCAAGGAAGATGCCCGTGATATATTAGAACAAGAGGACAAAATCATCATGGAGAGAATCCATTAATCTTCTCTGGAAAGAACTCCCACAAACACAACCCCAAGAAACATTGCTTTAAAAAGCCGAAAGTAAAATTTCAAAGAAAAAATACTTTTCAGCTGCCAGGAAAAAACCAACCAAACAAACAATAAAACAATTTAAGTATCAACAAGCTACAGTCAGAATTACCCAGAATCTGGCAGCTTCTACAATAAAAAATTGAAAGTCCTGGAATACCATATTCTAGAAGGTAAAAGACCTGAGGCTACAACCAAGAATCAATTACCCAGTAAGACTGAGCATCATCTTTCAGGGGAGGTTATATATCTTCAATGAAGTAAAGGAATGGTAATCATACTTATTGAAGAAAAAAAAAAAGAACTAAATACAAGTTCTGATCTTCAAACACAGGACATAAGAAAAGTATAGGAAAATAAGCAGAAAGAAAACATCATTTGAAAGTTTTATATTTATATTTATATCTCTAGATTGGAAAATAAAACTGTTTGTCACACTTAAGAACTGTGTCTTTTAATAGAGTATTTGGAGGGAGCATATATGACCAGAGTCTGTGGATATAAAGTGACTGTGATGTGTTAAAACCAAATTAAAAGACATTAAAGAGTGGAAAAATGATTATACAAAGAGAAGAGGAAAAGGGAGGTAAAATAGGATAAAGTAGATTAAATGAAAAGGAACAAAAGACAGTAGAGGGAAAGAAGGAAGAGGGTGAGCATTGTCTGAATCTTAATTGCAATTTTGGCTCAGAGAACAAATAACACATCTACACAGTTTGTGTAGAAATGTATCTTACCCTATAAAAAGTATGAGCAGAAAGGGAGAAAGAAAAAAGAGGGGCTGGATAGAAGAGAAGGCAGAAATACTAAGAGAAAAGAGGAGGGGTGATAGAAGAGAGGGGTAGGTCAGAAAGAAAAAACTGGTAAGGAGAAACAGGTTAGAAAGAGAGGAGAAACTAGGATGAATGAAAATACACAACTAGTAATCATAACTATGAAAGTGAATGGGAGAAACTTTCATATAAAATGTAAGCAAATACCTGAGTGGATTAAAGAAACAGAATTCTAGTCTGTGGTGTTAAGTGTAGGTCAATGCCTAATTTCTACCTTACTAGTTTCCAATTTTCCCATCAGTTCTTGTCAAATAGTGAGTTCTTATCTCAAAAGCTGGGGTCTTTGGGTTTGTCAAACACTAGATTGCTATAGTTATTGACTATTTTATCCTGTGATCCTAACTCCCTAAGAAAAAATTCCTAGGACCATATGGATTTACAAATGAATTCTACCAAATGTTTAAAGAAAAATTAGTTCAAATACTATTTAAACTATTTGGAAAAATAGACAAAGGAGTTCTGCCAAGTTCTTTCTAGGACACAAATATGGTGCTCATATCTAAACCAGGAAGAGCCAGATCAGAGAAAGAAAATTACAGACCAATCTCTCTCATGAATATTGAAAATTTTAACTATAATAGTAGCACAGAAATTGGAACAATTTATCAGCAAGATAATACACTATGACCAAGTGAGATTTATGCCAATAATGCAGGGCTGGCTCAATGTAAGGTTAATTATTGCCACAGCTGAATATATCAATAACAAAACTAATAGAAATCGTATGATGATCTTAATAGATGCATAAAAAGCTTTTGACAAAGTACATCATCCACTCCTATTAAAGACACTAGAGAGCATAAGAATAAATGGAGTTTTCCTTAAAATGATAAGCAGCATCTTTCTAAAACCATCATCAGGCATTATTTGTAATAGAAAGAAACTAGACACGTTCCCAATAAAAGCAGGGGTGAAACAAGGATGTCCATTATCATCACTATTATTCAATATTGTATTAGAAATTTCACTTCTAGCAATAAGAAAAGAAAAAGAAATTAAAGATATTAGAATAGACAATGAGGAGATAAAACTGTCACATTTTGTAGATGATATGATGGTATCCTTAGAGAATTCTAGACAGTGATCCAAAAACCTGCTTGAAACAATTAACGGCTTAATGTAATATATAAAATAAACCCACACAAATCATGAGAATTGCTACATATTACTGACAAAGCCCAGCAATAAGAAGCAGAAAGAGAAATTCCATTTTAAAAAACTGTAGACAAAAGAAAATATTTGGATGTCTATCTGCCAAGACAAAGCCGGGAACTTCAAGAAAATCACAAAAGGCTTTCACACAGATAAAGTCAGATCTAAACAAATGGGAAAATATCAATTACTCAAGGATACGTTGAGCTAATGTAATAAAAATGACAATTCTATCTAAGTTAGTCAATTCATTTACTTGTTCAGTTTAGCCCTTAGCAAAGTTTTCTGTTTATCTATTTTTATACTCACCCTATTTCCTAGTCACAGGGACTTCTCCACCCACCTAGGATCTTGTTAGTTGAACTGCTGAGTGTAGGTTCGCTGTCTTGGGTGACAGAATGTAATGTCTGGGCTAGCTCTATGGAAGACCTCAGGATCAACCAGAGTCCTTGGCCTTTAGATCGAGAAGTGAAAGCAGGAGAATCATTAGGTGGCTGGTCAAAGGTGGAGTCTGGACTCTAGAATCTGGAGCCTGAAGTCTTTTTCTGGATGAGAGGTGTCCCTGAGCGCTGTGGCCAAGAGCTCTATGTCCCTCCCTCCCTCAGCCCCTAAATCCTTCAGTATGATTACCTCACTACACCACATTGAGCATATACAACCATAAGCACCATGCTGTGATTCAGGTATACTTTTTCAGAGTTCCCACCTGCTGCATTCTCCCATTAAATATACACATTCAGCAAAGGCAGGGTCCCAAGGCCAAGATGACTGCCAAATACTTGTTGCCAGTAGATTAGAGTCTTTGTGCTAACAGTTTTTTGCTAAATTGGAGAGAAAACTGAACCAATACACAACTGAAAATTGTAAAGCAGGTAAGGAGCAGATAGCTTTTAGAGATTTGTTTGATAGTACCACATTTACTCATTTGGAAAAAAGTAAACATCCAAATTGGTTTGATGAAAATAAAGGGGAAATTCAGAAGGTATTAAATGAAAAATGAGAACTCTAGAAGATTTACAAAATTACAAGTAATTTAGATCATGCAGCCCTAGGAAGGCAGTGTTTAACACTCCCAAAAGTTTAAGCAAAGGTTGCAGACATGTGGGATTTTTAGCCCAGTAAAGGCAGATGAAGTTCATTTTTATACTGAATGTAACAATCCACAGCTCTTTTATGATGTCCTGAGAACTATTATGGACCAAAGACCTATCTAAGCTGCCCAATGCTGATGGAGCTACATTGATTAGTAATAAGGATGTGATCATGGAAGAGATGGGCTGAACTATTTCATAAAGTTCTCTACTCACCATCATCAACCACTGCTGAAGCTATTAACCATTGATCTTAGGTCATATTCCATTGCTCTTTAGCCTTAATGAATTGATGGCATCCCCACAGTTATAATGTCCGCAGTCAACCAGCTGGCTTGAATGAAACTGCCAGACTGTTTTATTAACACTTTTACTAAAGATGAGGACTTTTTGCTCCTAGCTTTTTCTCTCCTACTTTTCTGATTGGCATTCCATGCCCCTACTCGTAATTACCTTCTTAATTACTTTCAGCTAGGAAGCTCTATGGGCAGTGGGGTAGGCTACTATCAGCATTCTGAAGGCAATCCACAGATGGGACCTCCATTCCCAAATGTCACCATCTCAACCCTGGATGACACCCCACTTTTAATCTGTTCCTGAGATTACAAATCTCAGGATTCACTCAAATTGCAATTTTTCAATTGCATGGGAAGACTGACTGGGACACACAATTAGAGGCCCTGCTGCTGTTTTCAGATCTCACACCTCTCCTCCTGGCTTGAAACACCCCTCCCCCCCCCCCCCCCCAGTATCTCTATGACTTGCCAGCTTGAAGTAGCTACAGAAGTCTGAGATCTTTGCCCCTGCATAAATGCCCTCAGCAGGCTGCATCTGGCCCATGGGCCATAGTTTGAGGACCCCTGGTCTAACTATATGTTCTCTCAATTCTATTTTGTATTTGCCATTCCTGTTGTCTATTGTATCCCTTCATTTTGTCTGTAGCCTCTTCCCCTAAACAAATCTCCTTTTGCCAAAAAGATTGGCTACTGTGAATTTGTCACATTTATTTCAAACTAGGTATTGCTACCTATATCAAATTGCTTGCTATCTTGGGGAGGGGGGAGGTAAAGGATAAGGGGAGAAAAAGTTTGAAACTCAAAATCTTACAAAAATAAATGTTGAGGGGGCAGCTAGGTAGCGCAGTGGATAGAGCACCAGCCCTGAAATCAGGAAAACCTAAATTCAAATCTGATCTCAGACACTTAACACTTCCTAGCTGTGTGACCCTCCGCAATTCACTTAATCCCAATTGCCTCAGCAAAAAACAACAACAACAAACCACAAATAAATAAATGTTGAAAGCTAGCTTTACATGTAATTGGAAATATAAAATACTGTGGGGAGTTTTTTTGGTTTGTTTGTTTTTTTTGTTTGTTTGTTTTTATTATAAAAACTTTTTATTGACAGAACCCATGCCAGGGTAATTTTTTTTTTACAACATTATCCCTTGCACTCACTTCTGTTCCGATTTTTCGCTCCCACCCTCCACCCCCTCCCCTAGATGGCAAGCAGTCCTATACATGTTGAATATGTCATAGTATATCCTAGATACAATGTATGTGTGCAGATCCAAATAGTTTTCTTGTAGGGAGAATTGGATTCAGAAGGTAAAAATAACCCAGGAAGAAAAACAAAAATACAAACAGTTTGCATTCATTTCCCAGTGTGTGGTTTTTTGTTTTTTTTTTTTGGTTGTAGCTGCTTCTGTCCATCATTGATCAATTGAAACTGAATTAGGTCTCTTTGTCAAAGAAATCCACTTCCATCAGATTACATCTTTATACAGTATCATTGTTGACGTATATAATGATCTCTTGGTTCTGCTCATATTTCACTTAGCATCAGTTTATGTAAGTCTCTCCAAGCCTCTCTGTATTCATCCTGCTGGTCATTTCTTACAGAAAAATAATATTCCCTAACATTCATATACCACAATTTGCCCAACCATTCTCCAATTGATGGGCATTCACTCAGTTTCCAGCTTCTAGCCACTACAAACAGGGCTGCCACAAACATTTTAGCACATACTGGTCCCTTTCCCTTCTTTAGTATCTCCTTGGGGTATAAGCCCAGTAGTAGCACTGCTGGGTCAAAGGGTATGCACAGTTTGATAACTTTTTGGGCATAATTCCAGATTGCTCTCCAGAATAGTTGGATTCGTTCACAGCTCCACCAACAATGATCAGTGTCCCAGTTTTCCCGCATCCCCTCCAACAATCATCATTATTTTTTCCTGTCATCTTATCCAATCTGACAGGTGTGTAGTGGGATCTCAGAGTTGTCTTAATTTGCATTTCTCTGATTAATAATGATTTGGAACACTCATATGAGTGGTAATAATTTCAATTTCATTATCTGAAAATTGTCTGTTCATATCCTTTGACCATTTGTCAATTAGAGAATGGCTTCTTCTACTTTCTTGACCTGAAGAGTTAAACTATTGAATCACAGAATACATTTTTATTCTCAAATCAGCTGTATTCTGCCCATCTTCTATGGCTTTAAGTAGTGCCTTTTGCAATCTAGTCATAGGAGGCATAAGAGGGAGTGATTGCTGGGAGGGAGGTGCTGGTAATATCACTGCCCCTACCACTACTCACTTCTCCTCCCTCCACCCACAAGGTGAAGTTGATGGAACCTGCTCTGATGTAGGCGGAGTTGAAGCTGGGCTGTGAGAGTGAAGATCACTGTGCCCTTCAAGTTCACTCAAGTCTTCATGGCCTCTGGCAACATTGCCATTAATCTGTCCTTTGTCTTCCTCTTTTTCCTCACACTTCCTCATCTGACTGTTCTTAAAACTTTTTTTTCCCCTATAACTTGAGGGATTCTTTAAGGCCAATTGTATTATGTTGTATATAGAGAATATTTCCTTAGAAATTGAATCAGGACCTTTATCATTGTAGTGTTCACATAGATGATCTCCTACTAGTTTCCAATTATCTGCCTCTATTTCTCCTTCCTTGAAGAACCAAGGGGACGTGCATTGCAATGTATCTAACAGTCCACCAATTTGCTTCCAAGTTACAAGCAAACCTTGTCTCTTAATCAACCTAAGTATGCTTTCTAAAGTGCTCCCTCAGGGTGGAGTAAAATCTTTTCCTAATATCTGCCCCATATCAATTAGAAAAGGTTACTAGTTTAGCCCTTAACAAAGTAAGTTCCCTATTTGTCTAGTAAAATACTCACCATATTTCTGGAGTCACATGATTTGCCAGAGAGTTTGCAGTCCCAGTCTGCAAGCAAGTTTAGCAAAATTGAAAATGTGTAGGAAAATGACTTGTCCTTCAGGCTGCAGATTTGGCCTGGTCACCTGCCTGCTAGTGAGATGACATCTTATTGGAAATGGTGGGATATACTGCTGCTATGGGCCTTGGTAATTAACTTTGTAACCTTGGGATGTCATCACACTTTGAGTTCAGTTCATCTCTGGACCTTACATTGAAATGGACTGGACTGTGGTTATTTGATTAAAGAAAATTTAGTATTTTATGACATGGATCACTAAGGGTAGCAAGATTACTTGAAAACCATGATTAAAGCTCCATGTTTTGGGAGCTTTTCCCCCTAAATCAGCCTCCTAAAGGGAAAGAAGGAAGGATTATCAATTGGGAGTCACCAAGTGGTTCAAGGAAAGGTCTGAGAAATGACCATCTGAACAATCTAACATTCATTTTCTCCAAGTCTCCTTAATGTGCACACTGTTATTTGAATTGGTCTTAAATCAGGGAACAGGGAGCTCTCCTCCAGTTCCCCAAGCACAGTCACCAATCCTATCATGTTCCAGGGAAGACTCTAAAGGTTTCCTGTCCATTGTTGTTGGAGGCAGAAGGCAATTGAGGCTTGGACAATTACACAAAAGAGGGCATAAGATACAAAGAGATCTTTTTTTTTTTTTTTTTTAGATAGGATCACATCATTTCCATATACAACAATACCTGTACCTTTTCCATCCCACCCTCCTCTCTGGCATCTGGACTGTTAAGTAGCTGCTTTTTATCAAGCAGGCCAGGCTTCTTAGAGGAGAGAAATCCTCAGTCATACTGCATTATTCGATATCTGGAAAAAAAATTTTTTTGTATTAATGCTTTTTATTTTCAAACGATGTGTATGGATAGTTTTCCGCATTCACCCTTACAAAACCTTGTGTTCTAAATATTTTCCCTCCCTGCCCCAGCCCCTCAGCAAGTAATCTAATATGCATAAAATGTACAGTTCTTTCATACATGTTCTCACATTTATTTTGCTGCACAAGAAAAATCAGATCTAAAAGGGGAAAAATTGAGAAAAAAAACAAAATAGAAACAAGAAAAAGAGTGAAAAGACAATGTTGTTATCCATGCTCAGTTCCCACACGCCTCTCTCTGGGGTCAGATGGCACTCTCTGTCACAAGACCACTGGAACTGGCCTGAATCATCTCACTGTTGAAGAGAGCTATGGCCATCAGAAGGATTACTTCTAAAACATACAATTAAAATCCTTAAGCTGAATTGTACAAATCACATAGTCTCCCTCCAAAAATCTGGTCCATCTGATCTCTTGTGGTGGAAAGGGGACAGAATTATTCTGTCATGAGTTTTGGAAAAAATAAGACAAAACCCCCAAACCAGAAGGAGTTCATTTAGAACCAATTGTGCTTCAGCAGGCTGAAAAGAGTAGGAAATGCAGGAGGGGATTTGTGTTCAGGTCGGAGAAGGAGTTTGATTTTCACTGAGTTGGGGGCTGGGCAATCATCTCTTTGTGCTTCCCTCCAGCAAGGCCTGGGTATGGGGTTATAATCCCTGACCACCCGGGATACGCAGACAAGTCCTCCCATATTGACATCACACCTGTGGAGGTGAAGGGAGCTTGGTGGCCACAGAAAGAGAGTTTCTGGGCTCCAGCTCTAGCTCAGGCAAGGCTGATGACCTGACCCTCAGGGAGCTCAGTGTTTTCCAGAGGCAGCTGCATGTGGCAAAGACAGGCTCCTGCACAACATCCAGGGACCTGAGCCCCAGCTCATGATGTCACACCCTCTGGCTCTCAGTAGCTATAGGAGGGAAAATGTCTTCAATCCAAATCTTCATGTCAGAGTCTGTCAGATCTCAGCCAGTCAGAGGCAGGAAGAGTTTGGCTCCTGCAAGAATGTCACCTTCAAACACAGGCCCTGGGCAGGTCCCATCATTCCCAGAGTTGATCACAACCTCAGGGGTACAGCCAGAGGCAGGGAAGCAACCAGGTAGGATGGCAGTGAACTTGGAAGGGGGCTGAAGGTCTCAAACATAATCTATGTCATTCTTTTTTTTTGCTTTGAAGTCAGGGGGCTTCTGTGAGCAGCACAGGGGACTCTTTAGTGGTCTTGTGGAATACATTATAGAAAGCATGGCCCCAGATCTCCAATTGGTGACTACTCCAAGTCCAGTGGGGTATTTCAGAGTCAGAACTCCTCCTTGGATCTCAGCCTAATCCCCCACTGAGCCTTCTTTCCAGGCCTTACTCACTATCATCTGATGTCTGGGGTGCCCACAGTGGAAGCAAAGAAATGCCAAGGGGCACTGCCTCCTACACATGCCAACTCTGCCCACTCTAGAGTCAGTGTCAGCAGTTGGAGAGCAGCATCCTCATCCATGGGGACCATGAAAAAACCAAGTTAAAACCCTGGAGGGAGAAATGGAAAGCACCTCCAGGGCGGGAGGAGGCAAAAGCAAGTCTGGAGAAAGGGCTCTGGGCTCTCTGAGATTCTGGAAGGACACCTTGGAGAAAGAAAGTCTGGCATGTGGGAAATGCTATAGAAAAGCTCTGCTGCGGCTGCCTCCTGAGGGACTGTCAGTCCTCTCTCATAAGGGTCCCTCTCATGCCTTTGGGGGGACCATTTCTTTTTCAGTTACCTCTTCCTCAGGAGATAAACTGGGTCCCCAGAGCGCTCCATCCCCACAGCAACCATTTCTGGGTTTTGCCAGGCTGCTTTTTACTGTTTCCAACACAGAGTAGTTCTTGGTTATGTACTGGCCTTCAAAAAGAAGTCTTTGGATTAAATGAACACGAGCTTACTGTACTCATCTTCCTTGGTACTTCACACACCCAGGAAAAGATAATGAAGAATGTTGGAAGAGATGAGAGGAAAGTGGGACACTAATACATTGTTGCTGGAGTTGTGACCAGGCCCACCCATTCCGGAGAGCAATTTGGCTTTAGGAACAAAGGGATATAAAACTGCATAACCTGTGATTCAGGAGTAACCCCACTTGGTCTGAATACCATAGAAATCATAAAGGAGGGAAAAGGATCCACATGTGCAAAAATATGTGTAGAATATCTTTCTGTGTGGTAAAGAATTAGAAAATGAGCAGATGCCCATCGATTAAGTAATGGCCAAAGAAACACAGAAATTGTCTGAAGAAAACTTTCTAAAGAGGATTGGTGAAATAGAATACAGAATAACATCCACAAAAGTGGAATTGATCAAATGGGAAAAAAAATGAACAAAACTGATCACTTTCAAGTTCAATAGGCCAAATTTAAAAGGAGATAACAAAGCTAACTGAAGAAAATGATTCACTAAAATTTTGAATTGAACAAATGATAGAGAATGACTCAATGACACATCAAGAATAAGTCAAACACAAAAACTGCTGGGAAAATTTGAAATCAGTATGGCAGAAACTAGGCATTCACCCACTCTTAACACCAGTACACCAAGGTAAGGTCAAAATAGGTTCATGACCTAGGCATAAAGAATGAGATTATAAATAAATTAGAAGAACATGGGATAGTTGACCTCTCAGACCTATGGAAGAGGAAGGAATTTGTGACCAAAGAAGAACTAGAGATCATCATTGATCACAAAATAGAAAATTTTGATTATATCAAATTGTACAAATGTACAAAATGTACAAATAAAATTAATGCAGACAAGATTAGAAGGGAAGCAATAAACTGGGAAAACATTTTCACAGTCAAAGGTTCTGATAAAGGCCTCATCTCCAAAATATATAGAGAATTGACTCTAATTTATAAGAAATCAAGCCATTCTCCAACTGATAAATGGTCAAAGGATGTGAACAGACAATTTTCAGATAAAAAAATAGAAAGTATTTCTAGTCATATGAAAAGATGCTCCAAGTCATTATTAATAAGAGAAATGCAAATTAAGACAACTCTGAGATACCACTACACACCTGTCAGATGGGCTAGGATGAGAGGGAAAGATAATGCAGAATGTTGAAGGAGATGTGGGAAAACTGGGACACTGGTACATTGTTGGTGGAATTGTGAATATATCCAGCCATTCTGGAGAGCGATTTAGAGCTATGCCCCAAAAGTTATCAAACTGTGCATATGCTTTGATCCAGCAGTGCTACTAGTGGGCTTCTATCCCAAAGAGATCTTAAAGAAGGGAAAGGGACCTGTATGTGCAAAAATGTTCAGGCAACCCTATTTGTAGTGGCAGAAACTGGAAACTGGGTGGATGCCCATAAATTGGAGAATAGCTGAATAAATTGTGGTATATGAATGTTATGGAATATTTTGTTCTGTAAAAAAATGACCAACAGGATGATTTCAGAGAGGCCTGGAGACACATAAACTGATGATGAGTGAAATGAACAGGAGCAGGAGATCATTTTATACTTCAACAACAATACTATATGATGATCAATTCTGATGAACATAGCCATCTTCAACAATGAGATGAATCAAATCAGTTCCAATAGAGCAGTAATGAATTGAACCAGCTGCATCCAGCGAAAGAACTCTGGGAAATGACTATGAACCATTACATAGAATTCCCAATCCCTCGTTTTTGTCTGCCTGCATTTTTGATTTCCTTCACAGGTTAATTGCACACTATTTTAAAGTCCGATTCTTTTAATACAGCACAATAACTGTTGGACATGTATACATATATTGTATTTAACATATACTTTAATATATATATATATATATATATAACATGTATTAGTCAACCTCCCATCTGGGGGAGGAGGTGGTGAGGAGGGGAAAAATCGGAACAAAAGGTTTTGCAATTGTCAATGCTGAAAAATTACCTATGCATATATCTTGAAAATAAAAAGCTATAATAAACAAAAAGAATAAGTCAGGCAAAAACCCCTAATTATTCTGACAATGAACTCAGATCATCTATGGCTCCCTCTATTGAACTGGAGGTAAATGATTCAATTGGAAAAGGCTACAAGGCAAGAACAAAGTGAATGGAAAATTGGTGTACCCAGAGGACCTAGCTCTTAAGGCTGAGATGCACCAGAGTATGCATCCATTCTCTCCTGCTTGTTCTATTTTTGGCTTGACAACTAAAACCAAGAAAAGAACGGAAATAATCCTTACCCAGGGACAGCAGATTTTTTATATTCACCATCATGACCTCTCCGTAAGGAATGTCCTCCCTCTTCCCCTGGGCCTCCCAGCCTCCTTCCCATCTCAGTTAAAGTCTCACCTTCTGAAAAAAGAGGCTTTCCAGGTCCCCAGACTGGTGGTGCCTTCCTTCTGAGAGTGCCTCTTGTCTACCCTGTAAAGTTTGTGTAGACACCCTTATGAGATGTTTATTCCAAACTGGACAGTTAGCTCAGGTAGGGAACTGTTAGGTTCTGCACAAATATATTGTATCTAGGATATACTTTAAAATGTTTAACATGTATAAGACTGCCTGCCATCTAGGGGAGGGGATGGAGGGAGGGAAGGGAAAAGTTGGAAAAGAAGTGAGTTCAAGGGAGAATGTTGTAAAAATTACCCATGCATAGTTCTGTCAATAAAAAGCCATAATAAAAAACAAGATCTCTTTTGGATAGAAGTCTAGTAGTAACACTGCTAGATCAAAGGATAGGTACAGTTTGATAACTTTTTGAGTATAGTTCCAAATTGCTCTCCAGAATGGTTGGATGCATTCACAATTCACAAATCCACCAACAATGTATCAGTGTCCCAGTTTTCCCACATCCCCTCCAACATTCAGCATTATCTTTCCCTCTCATCCTAGCCAATCTGAGAGGGGTGTAGTAATATCTCAGAGTTGTCTTACTTTGCATTTCTCTGATTAATAATGACTTGGAGCACCTTTTCATATGGCTAGAAATACCTTCTATTTCTTCATCCAAAAATTATCTGTACATATCCTTTGACCATGTATCAATTGGAGAATGGCTTGATTTCTTATAAATTAGAGTCAATTCTCTATATATGTTGGAACTTTTGTGTGTAAAAAAATGTTTTCCCAGTTTATTGCTTCCCTTCTAATCTTGTCTGCATTAGTTTTGTTTGTGCAAAAAATTTTTAATTTGATATAATCAAATTTTTCTGTTTTGTGATTAATAATGATCTCTAGTTCTTCTTTAGTCACAAATTCCTTCCTCCTCCACAGATCTGAGAGGTAAACTATCCTATGTTTTTCTAATTTATTCATAATCTCATTCTTTATGCCTAGATCATGAATCCATTTTGACCTTATCTTGGTGTATGGTGCAAATGTGTGATTCAATGCCTAGTTTCTGGCCAATGATTTCAATGTGGTAAAGCAGGGTATCTGAAAGCTGAATGTTGGCATAGAGATAAAGTGAGAAGACAGGGTGAGAGACCAAGACCCCAAATCCTATGTTCAAAATGCAACACAGTCTGAGGGTCAGGGGTTGGTCCAGTACTGCAGATCATGGGGCTGTGAGACCTTAGCAGGTTGGCTCTCTTAGGGAGGTAAGGACTCCTACATTAAGGTGCATAGGAAGGCACCTGCAACCCCATTGCAGTCATAATGAAAGCATGGTACAATGAGGCCAGGGGTTTGGGGAAGCACTAGGGTATCAGGTTTTATGTGGCAGGAAGAGACTTGGGAGGCCTGTTCACAGGCCAAAGAAGGACCTTCCTGAAAGGAAGTATATCCTATAAGCCTACTGCCATTGTTAATCCCTCTCATTTGCCCCTGAGACCAGCCATGACCACTTCTCATCTGGAGGGGGAAACCACATTTGTCTCAACACCTCCTGAGCCTCCACTCCCTGGAGAACCACTGTCTCCCTATAGGATTTTTATGTCAGCTCTTGATGGAATATACCAGCTGATAAACCTAAGCTGTCCCACCCTCAAGCTGTTGGCTTTGCCTACATCCAATCCCCGGTTACTTTATAGGTATAGGCATAAATACCTCGGGGACAGAGGCCCCCTCCCTCCAGAATCTTTCACTCTCCGCTGAGAACCTGCCCTTGGAGGGGACCGCCCACTTCTCACATTAACTTTGGGAGGGGGGTAGGGGGAGCCTCGGTGCATCAAACCGAAGGGCTATTATCTGGAACACTTCCCGAATAAAAAGCATTATACAGTATTTACTGAGGTTCCCTGATACAAAGACACCACCAACTCTCTGATACGACCTCAACAGGGTCCTGTTTTGCATGGATCATGGGACTAACCCTGTGTATCAGTGAATACACTTTAGCTTTGGAAGAATCCCCCAAGCTTTGCCTGCTTGTGCACATGCTCTCTCAGGTTTATCTGTACTTTGAGGAAGAGGATGAAGAACATTTTGGTCTGTTAGATAGGGAAAGGAGGGCTGCTCCTATTCTCGCCCCCTGCTATTGGACTCCACGGCTGTGGGGACCACTGCCCTGATCCACAGTAACAGCCAGCTGTTAGCTTTGGGTACCCAGGCAAACCAGGAGTTAAAGGACTTAGAAAATCAAATATTCTTCCAGGAGAACTTCAACTCCTTGGCACAGGCAGTCCTACAAAATTGTGCCGGCCTGGATTTGCTCTACCTTAAACAGGGAGGGGTGTGTATGGCCCTGGGGAGGCTTGCTGTTTCTGTGCTAATGACTCGAGGTGGTAAGGGAAGCAATGTCTACTGTCAGAAGACCGATGGTGCTACGGGCTAGAATTCTGTACCTAAAACAAGGATCCTTACAAGATGCTCACTCAGTGCAATTGATAAGCAATGGCTATCTAATTTAGCATGGTGATTTAATAGATCTCTAGTTCAATATGATTGATTAAATCTTACGACAAATAATGGTTCCCTAGTGATATAATGATTGGTTTATCCTCAGTGTAGAGCATATAAAGCTGGGAGGGACTCGGTGAGAGTCAGAGACTAGGAGAGGACATGGGACTGGAGGCGGGAGCTCAAGCTCTCAGAGGCCAGGGAGAGAGCCAGAGACATTCATCTTTGATCAGGATCCTGTGACTCTCCTTCTTCCTACACTTTGGGAGAGACTGGTTCAGACTCAGAGGGTCAGAGCCAGATTCATTCACTCTACCTCACACCACCACAGTGGCTGTCCTCCTGCACTTCCGCCCACTGAGGCCAAGGCTGGACTGAAAGGCTCTCCAGAAATCTGCTGGGCCCCAGGCAAGGAAACTAGATCGTGAAGGAGATAATAAAGGATTTGGATTTTTACACCTGGCTATTCTTGTGGCCTTTACTCTGCTTCAAGAAGGCTGCCCCAGAGGCCTCCAGAAAACCAACAAAGAAGATGGTGAAGCCAGAGACTGCAGGACAACAGTCAATGTCCTGGTACTGGCCACTTTTTGATTGGTCTCCCTGGGTGACCTCCCTTATAACCTCCCTGAGAGGCCCCTTGCTCTATTCCTGCTAGCTCCACTGATGACCCCTTGTTTGATTAACTGTTTAACCACACATATCAGGAGAAGGACCCACTTAAGCTCTTTGTTGCCAAAACCACTTACTCCCCTCTGGCCTCTGATGAGTCCAGCTTCTAACCAGTCAGAAGTAAAAGGCGGGAGTAAAATGGTCAGACTCTGTCCCCTGTTCTGTACTCCTGAGACAGTGAGAATATTACCTCTATTTGAACTCTCTCTGCAGTTCCAACTCTGTGGCCAGCCTTCACTCCTTAATGCAGGTGGTATTTCCTTCCTTCATGCACATGAAGCCCCCAGATGTGCCACTTTAACCTTATCAATAACCAATGACCTTGACAACTTGACAAGCATAAAACTTAAAGAAATACTGTTTCCCTGTTACACCTTTGCCACCCGTCTGAAAATGCAATTTTAGTGTGAAGAATGTTTCAGAACATTCTTGTGCTTTTCTCCTATAAATATGTGTGCCTGAAACTGCTCAGGACAGAATCCCTAGTCACGTACTGGGGCACTCAGTTGCTGGCCAGCTAATAAATGCTCTCAATTTTTAGCCCTATAACTATCCTGTATTTTCTCTTTTCCAGGCATTTCATAACTTCTCTGAGACCTCTGATTCTCTAAATCCCAAAAGCCCAACTTCTGCCTAGGAAGAAAAGGGGAAGGCACCCTTATTCCATTCCAGTCAGTCTTCCCCGGTCCAAGGCCTGGCCAAGGCAGGGAGCCTGGAGCCAGAAGGCCCCTAGTTCCCAGAGATCTCCAGATCAGATGAGTATAATCCATCCTTCAGCATCCACCAATGGGGCCATTTCCATTGACATGGAGGATGGTCTGTGAGGCTTTGAGGCCATCTCTTATCTGTGTGACTTGTTTATCTACAAATATTGATATAAAATATTCACTACTCTTTCCTGTTGCCTAGTGTATCTGAGGCATTTTTTTTTTTTATCTTGAGCCATAACTCCCTCATCCCCACTCCCCCCATTACTGCCGTTTGTGAGTGTTTGTGGATTCTTCCAGCATGGAATTAACAGAACAAATATCCACTCAAGGGAATATAGCTTCCAACTACACTTTAATTGTGATTTTATAACAATAAAGCTATAGTTTAAAAAAAAAAAAAAGTTGTAGCTGTTTGTCTCCTCCTGTTTCCCACCAATTCTTAATTAGCATTTAAGTACTTTTAGTAAAGGTGATGGTGGCTTTGAATTCTTTTTTGTGAGATCTGCTTATATAACAGGTCTCTAGGGAAATTTAAATTAAGAGTTTATTATTATTGACTTGTATTCTTTTATTTCTGGGTTAGATTTCTGTGATCTGAATGTAAGTCTAGATTCCCCCAAACAATGGGAGAAAAGGTCAGGCAGGGATGGGGCCTTCTGTGTTTGGGGTATTTATTCTTGTCTTTTACAGTTTTTACTTATTATTAGCATTTTTTTTTCTACTGACAGTCAGATGGCAGATGCCCCTTCTTAGGAGATCATAATAAAACTCGTTTTCCTTTTTCTCACTCTAAAAGTCTGTTTTGTGGTCCATAAGTCTCACACATCCCTCATTACAAGTGAAAGGGAAAACCCCCAAACTCATTAGTCCCTGTTCATGGACATCATGTCTTTGTCTCTTCTTGAAGTTCTCTCACATCCTAAACTCCTATTCTCCCTCTACTATTTCTTGTGGCCAAGCTCTCCTCTGTAGCAGTTGAAAGTTGAAGAAAACCCCTTCATGTGAGTCTTGTCTAGACTGGGCTGGAGCACGGCCCTGAAGGCTGATCTCAGAGCAGAAACTGCCCTTCTGCTCTTAGGTACCAACTCTGCCTCAGTCTTCCCAGGCCTCTCTGAATCCCTCCCATTTACCATTCCTTAGGTCATATCAATAAGCATTAGAAAGCGGCTGCTCTGTGCCCAGCACTGTTCCAAGTCTTGAGAATCAGACAATATTATAAGGCCAGTCCTCAAAGTTTATAATAAATATTATTTATAATTATAATCTAGGAAAACACTCATATTGTTCAGAAGTTCAATAAGGAAGCTTAAAGTCAAATATGCATTATAAATAAGACATAAATCATGATTTAAGAAACCAAAATGATGAAAAAATGAAGTTTTATCTACATGAGAGAACACTAGTTCAAAGTAATAGAGATTCTGAAAAGAGGAATTTAGCATATCTGAATATGCTAAAAATGGGAGAGTATCAAATACCAAGTATATCAGCCAACACTATTCTATATGTAGCAGGTTGGAAAAATAGATGCATCCTCCTAGGTATCCAAGAGATTTACAGATATGGCCATTCTGTCTGACACTGCTCATTGTGTTAACTGTTGATTGCCAATGAACCTGAGTTCTAGGGGCCTTTTCAGATAATTTATTCCTCATAAATATTCAAACAATGTTGCTCTTGCAAATTAGTTCTACCTCCAGCCCCAGTTGATAAAATAGTACATAAGTCTATCAAAGTTACTCAGTTCTGTATAACTAAACAGGAACATGAAGAATAGGAGCCATTGTTAGCAAGTGAAAGCAATTATAAAGCAAAGACAAAAGTTGTTTTGGTCATGACACATCACACCTAGTGTCATCCTGGGCTTCAATAAAATGAGAGCTCTTCTTCAGTAGGCTGGAAGCAATCAATCCAGACCAGACTGTGAATAGTATCGCTTTTTTTTCTTTGCCAGTTGATCAATGAATTAATATACATCTATTAAGCACTATTATGTGCCAGACACAGTGCGAAGCACTATGGAGAAAGCCAAAATTTATCCATTACCAATATAGTCTAATGAAGAAGACAATGACAAAAAGAACCACGTGTGAACAAGCTCTATACAGGGAATCAATAAAATCTTGAGAACAGTCAAGGAAGAACTTTTAAGGAAAAACTGGTTGAACTTGTATGGAGGCTGGGGTCAGTATATTTCTGTCACCACACTCCCGATGAGAGGAGCCACCAGATGGAAAAAGTTGTGACAGGGAGCTCAAATGAATACATTTTCAATACTTCAATTCTCTTCCCAGTGATTACTATCTCTTAAGAATATTGTTCATGTTTCATCTAAATAAGACAACTTCAGCTTTTCAGGAAATTATGTAGGATCCTGTTTTTCTTTGCTCTCTCCTCAGTGATGACTGGTAATGTTTTCCCTTCCTCTCCCCAGAATACATAGGGCTTGCCGGCTTCTCACAAACTCTTTCTAGAATTTTCTTAACATACCTCTGGAGACACTTCTGGTTAGCAGGAATTTCACATCACCTTCCTTCTTTTGCCTCCACAGACTCTCAAACTTTAGTAGGAGAACACAGTCCTTCTCCTTGATTCCATAGGGAGAAGAATTTCATAGTAAGTTATTTTTCCAGTTTTTATTTTCCCAACGTGATTGTCAGTTCAAATGGAAATTCTTTTCAGTCTTTCTTTAGGCTCTTAATGATTGCTCACTCTGATGCTCATACAGGTCATATGATGTGAGACAAATCCTTTTTCTGCTTCAGTTTCCTCTACTTCGTTGATGAGGCTTGGAAATTTAGTACTTCATGACGTGGACCACTAAGGGTAGCAAGATTATTTGAATACCATGATAATTGCTCCATGGGTTATATTTTCCTCTAAACCAGCCTCCTAAAGGAAAAGGGTTGAGGATTACCCATTGGGAATCACCAAGTGGGTTCAAAAAACCCCTGAGAAATAAATGACAATCAAAACAGACTAAACCACTGTAGAAAGCAGGTGTCTGAAATTCATTTTCCTGAAGTCTCTTTAATGGGCACACTGTTACTTAAACTAATCTTAAATCAGGGAACAGGGAACTCTCCTCTAGTTCCCCAAGTACTGGCACCAATCGCATAATATCCCATGGAAGTCTCTAACATTTTCCTGTCCATCCTTATTGGGGGCAGGAGACAAGTTAGACAATTACACAAATGAGGGCAGAAGAAACAAAGGTAACTTTTTAAAAAAATATCACATCATTTCCATATACAACAATACCTGTACCTCC
This sequence comes from Dasyurus viverrinus, assembly GCA_020854095.1. NCBI lineage: Eukaryota > Metazoa > Chordata > Mammalia > Dasyuromorphia > Dasyuridae > Dasyurus > Dasyurus viverrinus. The sequence continues at coordinate 623,594,669 of CM036999.1, read as the reverse complement.
TCCACCCTACCTTCCTCCCCAACATCTGGACTGATGTTAATTCGTTGCTTTTTATCAAGCAGGACAGGCTTCCTAGTGGCAAGAAACCCTGTCACACTATATTATACAATAACTGGAATGATTATTTTTATAAATTAAGGTTTTTTATTTTCAAACTATTTTATTTTCATTATGTATGGATAATTTTCAGCATTCACCCTTACAAAACCTTGTGTTCTAAATGTTTAGCATCCCTTGCCCCAGCCTCTCAGCAAATTATCCAATACATGTTAAATGTGCAGTTCTTCTATACATATTTCCAGTTATTTTGCTGCACACACAAAAAAATCAGATCAAAAAGGAAAAAGATGAGAGAAAAATCAAAATGCTCAAGGCGGGGGGTGGGGGGGGAAAATAAGCTTGATTTTCACTAGGTTGGGGGCTGGGGCAGTCATCACTTTCTGCTTCCCTCCAGCAAGGCCTGGGTATGTGGTGATGACCCCTGGCCGCCAGGGATGGGCAGACAGCCTCCCATACTGACATCACACCCGGTGGAGTTGAAGGGAGCTCGGTGGACTCCACAGGAAGAGCTTCTGGGCTGCAGCTCTAGCCCTGCCAAGGCCGATGACCTGATCCTCAGGGAGCTCTGCTCTTTTCCAGAGGCAGCTGCATGTGGCAAAGGCTGGCTCCTGCACAACATCCGGGCCCCTGAGCTCATGATGTCACCTTGTGACTCTCAGTAGCTGCAGGAAAGAAAATGTCCTGTGTCCAAATCTTAATGCTGGAGTCTGTCAGATCTCAGGCAGTCAGAGGCAGGAAGAGTTTGGCTCCTGGTCAGCTTCAAACATGGGCACTGAGTGGGTCCCATCATCCCCAGAGTTGATCACAACTCCAGGGGTATGGCCAGTGGCAAGAAGGCAGCGAGGCTGGATGGCAGTAGATGAAGCAGAGAGCTGAAGGTCTCAAACTTAAATCTGTGTAATCCTTCCCTTTGGGGTCAGGAGGCTTCTGTGAGTAGCACAGAGGGCTCTTTGGTGGTCTCATGGAATACAATATACAAATAATGACCCCAGCTCTCCACACCCCTCCAGTTGGTGATGACTCCGTGTTCAGTAGGGCATTTCATGCTCAGAATTCCCCCCTGGCTTTCAGGCTAATCACCTATTGAACCTTCTTCTCAGCCCTCACCACCAGCCCACCCTGATGTTCGGGGTGCCCACAATGAAAGGAAAGACATGCCAAAGGGCACTGCCTCCTACATGTGTACTCTGCCAGTAAAATAGAGTTTTCTTTGTGCTGCCATTAAGTATTTGGTAGTCAGCTTGGCCTTGGGCCCCTGCCTTTGCTGAAAGCCTTTCCAGTGTGGATTGTCTCATATATATCCAAGTGGGAACTCTTTGTGAAATCATTTCACATTTATTATTATCATAATACTTCTCCTTGTGAGGATTCTCTGATGTTTACCAATATTGGATTTATACCTCAGTACCTTTCCACATTAATTTCATTTATAAGATTTCTCTCCAGTGTGGATTCTCTGATGTTCAGCTAGAAAGGACCTTTGTGTGAAATCCTTTCCTCACTGACTACAAAGTGTTTCTCTCCAGTGTGGGTTCTTTGATGTTCAACAAGATTTCACTTCTATGCAAAAGCCTTTCCACACTGAATACTTTGAAAAAGTTTCTTTCCAATATAAGTTCTCTGTTGTCTAGCAATACAGGCACTGTATGTAAAAGCCTTTCCACATTCATTACATTCAAATGGTTTCTCTCCCATATGGATTCTCTGATGTTTACTAAGATCTTCCTTCCATGTGAAACACTTTCCACATTGATAACACTTATAAGACTTTTCTCCTCTGTGGTTTCTCTGATGAAAAGAAAAAATGACTCTCTATATGAAAGTTTTTCCAAATGGATTACATTTATGAGGTTTTCTCTCCTGTGTGGATTCTCTGATGTGTTCTAAGATTCCCCTTTAGTGCAAAAGCTTTCTCACATTGATTACATTTATAAGGTTTCTCTCCAGTGTGGATTCTCTGATGTAAAGAAAGACTTGAAGCCTGGGTGAAAGCCTTTCCACATTGGTTACATTTATAAGGTTTTTCTCCAGTGTGGATTCTCTGATGTAAAGCAAGACTGGCACTCCATGTGAAAGTCTTTCCACATTGATTACACTTATAAGGCTTTTCTCCTGTGTGGATTCTCTGATGTTTAGCAAGATTGGCACCCCATGTGAAAGCCTTTCCACATTGATTACATTTATAAGGTTTCTCTCCAGTGTGGATTCTTTGATGTTCAGCAAGATTGGCACCCCGTGTGAAAGCCTTTCCACATTGATTACATTTATAAGGTTTCTCTCCAGTGTGGACTCTCTTATGTAAAGAAAGACCTGTAGTCTGGCTGAAAGCCTTTCCACATTGAATACATTTATAAGGTTTCTCTCCAGTGTGGATTCTCTGATGTAAAGCAAAACTGTCTCTCACTACGAAAGCCTTTCCACATTCATTACATTTATAAGGTTTCTCTACAGTGTGGATTCTCTGATGTAAAGCAAGACTACAACTCTGTGTAAAGGCCTTTCCACATTGATTACATTTATAAGGCTTTTCTCCTGTGTGGATTCTCTGATGTTCTACAAGCTTATAATTATATTCAAAAGCCTTTCCGCATTCATTACATTTATAAGGTTTCTCTCCAGTGTGGATTCTCTGATGCTTACTAAGAGTGGAACTAGATGCAAAAGACTTTCCACAGTGATTACTTACTAAAGGTTTCTCGCCAGTGTGAAACCTCTCAGGTACAGCTAGAAAGAATTGCTGTATGAAGAACTTCTCACCTTCATTATATTTATAAAACTCTCCAGGATGAATGTTCTGAGATCTATCAATGTCTGAGTTCCAACTGTAGGCCTTCCCACACTCATCAAATAAAGGGTTTTTCATTCCAGGATCAACTGAATATTGGTAAGGAAAAGATGAATGATGAGATGACATTGCTTGACATTCACTATATTCATCAGGTTGCTTTCTTATGTGAACTGCCTGCTGAGTAATGAACTGAGAGGTCTGACTCAAGGCATTTCCACCTTGACTACCCACACGAAACATTTCCCCATTATCATTTTTCTGATGTCCAGTGAGGTCTGAACTCTTACTGAAAGCCATTTCCTGTTGATTGTCTGAATTTATTAGTATTTCAGCAGGTTTCTTCTGAGAATGAAAAAGCTCTATCTGTTCAGGAAAACATTTCTGATATTCACTATCCAAAAGCCAGTTCTTCCCTGAATTCACTTTCTTATAATAATTTATGAAAGAAGATTGCTTGAATCTCATTCTACTTTCATCCAATTCACAGTCAGACTCCAGGTTATCTACTTCAAGGTTAGAGGCATGGATTTCCCTCAAAGCCAAGGCACAGGGACCATCCTTCATGAATCCTTGCAGGTCACGTTCTTCCACAAAAAATCCCAGCTTTCTCGTCTTCTCATTCCCTTCAATGTTGGGCTCTACATCTGAAAAAAACGAACCATCAAACACACAGGCAAAAAAAGATATGCACAGATACTTAAAAGCAAAAGCAATGATGACTTAAGACTTTAGGTAGCTCATGCCCTTCTCCTTACTCACCTTAAAAGAGTAAAATTTCATCAATAGAGTCTTGTAGCAAAAAATGGCATTTAATAGACTTTGTCTCTGTAAGGAGAAGAGACCTACAGGATGGGAAAGTGACCTAGGAGATGGACACACCAGAGTAATTGCCCTTGAAAACAAAGGGCGGCAATAGGCCAACATAACAGCCAGATTCAATATCAACAGAGTAAACTGATTCTTCATGGGAGAACAGTTTGTTTCTAATTTGTTTCTAATGCTAATCTTGTTGCATCAAGGTTGGCAACATTTCAGCTGAAAAGGACTGGGCAGCTTTCAGAGATTTGTCAGACAGTACCCCAGTTACTCATCTGGGACAGAACACTTGGAAATATCCAAACTGGTCTGATGCAAATGGTGGGGAAATTCAGATGCTATGGTTTTTGTGGACTGCATTTACAATGCCTGAAAGCTATTAATGGGCCAAAGGCCTAATCAAGTGAAGCTGAAATACTCAGTGCTGATGGAGTCACATTGATAAGTGATACCAACAGGATTCTGGAGAGATGGGCTGAATACTTCTGTAGCACTCTGAGGAGACCATGGGTGTTAGGATTCTTACAAGGGGCTAAGTAAGTGGCATTGAGGAGAAAGTGGTTAAATTTAGTTTAGCATTGATTTATCCTACAACAAATACTAGTTTCCTAGTGATATAATGATTTGTGTATACTCAGTGTGGGATATATAAGGAGGAGCTGGCAGGGCCAAGAAGGACAAGCACACTAGAAGCTCTCGTGGGAAGAGACAGCTTCATTCCATCTTCCACCTTTGTGTTGGCTGGAGGCTGAAGCTGGAAGAGGCAAAGGACTAGCAGTAGGAGCTCTTGGAACTAAGGAGAGAGATAGGACTCAGAAAGATAACTGGGCCCCAGGAAGGAGACAAGACTTAAAAGGAAACAATAAAGGATTTGGACTTTATCTCCTGGCTGCATTTAAGGTGATTATTGAACTTAAAAGTAACCTGCTTCCAGAGAACATTAAATTTTAGAGAAGAAAATTACACATGGGTATTACCACCTCACACCTATCATATCACCTAAGAATTCAGGAAAAAATGAGGAATGTGGGAATGGATGAGGGAACATAGCAATGCTAATTCACTGTTGGTGGAATTGTTACTAGATCCACCCATTCTGGAGAGCAATTTGGGATTAGGTCAAAGGGGATATGAAACTCTGCATATCCTATGATTCAGAAGTAATCCCACTGGGTCTGAATAACAAAGATATCAAAAACGAGGGAAAAAAACCCATATGTACAAAAATAACTGTAGAACCTCTTTCTGTATGGGAAAGAAAAGGAAAATGAATAGATGATCATCAATAGAGGAATGGCCAAAGAAACACTGAAATTGTCTAAAGAAATAAACTCTTGTCAAAAACAGATTTGGCAAAGGAAAAAGGAAACAACTCCCTGAAAAGCAGAATCGGTGAAGTGGAAAAGAGAACAACCCCCTAAAAAGTGGAATTGGTGAAATGGGAAAAAAAAATCCAATGAACACAACAAGTCATTTAAAAGTTCAATTGGCCTAAAGGAGATAAAAAAGATAACTGAAGAAAGAAATTCACTAAAAAGTAGATTTGAACAAATGAAAGTGGATGACTCAATGAGACATCAAGAATCAGTCAAAACAAACCCAAAGACCCCAGTCTTTGGGATAAGAATTCATTATTTGACAAAAATTGATGGGAAAATTGGAAAATAGTATGGCAGAAAGTAGACATTGGCTCATACTTAACACCATACACAAAGATAAGATCAAAATAGGTCCATGATTCAGGCATAAAGAATGAGATGAACTAGAGGTCATTATTGATCACAAAATAGAAAATTTTGATTATATTAAGTTAAAAAACTTTTGTCCAAATAAAATTAATGTGGACAGGATTAGAAGAGAAGCAATAAACTGGGAAAACATTTTTATACCTAAAGGTTCTGATAAAAGCCTCATTTACAATATATATAGAGAACTGACTCTAATTTATAAGAAATCAAGCCATTCTCCAGTTGATAAATGGTCAAAGGATACAAACAGACAATGTTTAGATGAAGAAATTAAAACTATTTCTAGTCATATGAAAAGGTGCTACAAGTCATTATTATTCAGAGAAATGCAAATTAAGACAACTCTGAGATAGCACTACACACCTGTGTACTGTGTACACACATTGGCTAAGATGATAGGAAAAGATAAGGATGAATGTTGGAGGGGATGTGGGAAAACTGGGATACTGATGCATTGTTGGTGGAGTTGTGAATAGATCCAACCATTCTGGAGAGCAGTTTGGAACTATTCCCAAAAATTATCAAATTGAGCATACCCAGTGATGCACCAGTGTTTCTACTGGGCTTATATCTCAAAGAGATATTAAAGAAGGGAAAGGGACCGATATGTGTAAAAATGTTTGGGGCAGCCCTTTTTGTAGTGGTTAGAAACTGGAAATTGAAGGGATGCCCATCAGTTGGAGAATGGCTGAATAAACTGTGGTATATGAATGTTATGGAATATTATTGTTCTGTAAGAAATGACCAGCAGGATGAATACAGAGAGGCTTGCAGAGACATATATCATCTGATGCTAAATGAAATGAGCAGAACCAGGAGATCATTATAGACTTCAACAACAATACTACATGATGATCAATTCTGATGGATGTGGCTGTTATCAACAATGAGAGGATCCAAATTAGTTGCACTTGATCTGTAATGAACAGAACCAGGTACACACAGAGAAAGAACTCGGGGGAAATGATTTCAGACCACAACATAGCATTTTCATGCTTTCTGTTACTGTTTGATTGCATTCTTTTTTTCTTTTCAGGTTATTTTTACCATATTTCTAAATCCGATCTTTCCTGTGCAACAAGATAACTGTATAAATATGTATACATATATTGTATTTAACATATATTTTAACATATTTAACATATATAGGACTGCCTGCCATCCAGGGGAGAGAATGGAGGGAAGGAGGGAAAAAGTTGGAACAGAAGGTTTTGCAAGGATCAATGTTGAAAAATTAGCCATGCATATGCTTTGTATATAAAAAGCGATAATAAATTTTTTTAAAAAAATAAAGTATTAAAAAAAATCAATCAAACAGAAATCATGGTTTCCTGGCAATGAACCCTGATCATCTATGGCTCCATCTGCTGAACTAGATGTAAATGATTCATTTAAAAAAGGCTACAAGGAAAGAAAAAAGTGAACGGAGAGCTGGAGCACCCAGAGGACCTAGTACCTAAGGCTGAGATGCACCAGAGTATGCATCCATTCTCTCCTGCTTATGCTATATTTGGCCTGACAACTAAAACCAAGAAAAGACAGGAAATAATCCTTACCCAGGGATAGCAGGTTCTGGACATTCTCCAGTGTGACTTCCTTGTACAGCTCCTTCTGAGAAGGATCCAAGAGCCCCCACTCCTCCTCAGTGAAGTCCACCATCACATCCTTGAAGGTCACCACCTCCTAAACCATCAAAAGGCACAAGATTTTGAGCTGAGACTCCAGAATCTATCTGGTCCAACCCTTCTTCTACCCAGAGGAGGAAACTGACCCAGAGCTGGGATTTGTCTACCAAAATTCATGTGACCTTTATGATTGTCACAGCCAACACTTTGCAACCAGGAATTCAGAGCCCAATGGGAGACTGAAAAATGCTTTTTCTGTTTGAAGTAAGACACCTTGGAATACTAAAAGATTTCTTAGTGTACAATGCTTCTCTTGATGAAAGGAGGGAAAATGTTGATGAAGTATCAGTGAAGTAAGAGAATGTGTATAAGAGAAAGAGAGAAGGGGAGAGAATATTCCTCCCCATCAGAAGTTTCATAAGTGACATGTTAAGGAAATTCCATGAAGAGTTTGGGAGAAGTTGACAAGGACTTTGTATTCTTGGGTCAACAGAACCTGAACATTCATCACTGAGGAAAGAAGAAAGAAAAAAAGATTTGGTATATTTCCTAAAAGCCTGAAATATTCCTAACTGGATGAAAGAAAGATTCCTAGAGATATATTACTCCCAGTATGTCCATGACAGTGTAGTATGAGACCGCTTTCAGCCACATCAAGCATTCTCCATTCTTACACTGAGGGGCTGAGATGACACTGGGCAGGGGGCGTCATGGACAAAACATCTGCTGTCTTTGTTTTACACTTGGCTTGACGTGTAATGGAATGGATTCATTCACTTCAAAACTGAATTATTGAAAAAGAAGAGCAACTCCATGGAGAAAGGAGTTTCTTTCCTTTCTTAAAATGTAATATTTTATGCTACCTGTGGCAATAAGAGTCGAGAAAGAGATTAAAGGAATTGGAGTAGGCAATGAGGAAACCAAATTATTGCTCTTTGCTGATGATATGATGGTATACTTAGAGAACCCCAGAGATTCTACTAAAAAAGTTATTAGAAATAATCCACAACTTTAGCAAGTTTTGCAGGTTATAAAATAAACCCACATAAGTCATCAGCATTCTTATATATCACTAACAAAATCCAACAGTCAGAGTTACAAAGAGAAATTCCATTTAAAGTAATTACTGATAGTATAAAATACTTAGGAATCTATCTGCCAAGGAAAATCAGAAACTTTATGAGCAAAACTACAAACTACTTTTGAACATATTAAGTCTGACCTAACCAATTGGAAAAATATTAAATGCTCTTGGATAAGGCGAGCAAATATAATAAAGATGACAATACTACCTAAACTAATCTATTTGTTTAGCACTATACCAATCAGACTTCCAAAAAACTATTTTAATGACCTAGAAAAATGACAACAAAATTCATATGGAAAAACAAAAGGTCAAGAATTTCAAGGGAATTAATGGAAAAAATGAGGTGGCTTAGCTATATCAGATCTAAAATTATATTATAGAGCAGCAGTTACCAAAACCATTTGGTATTGCCTAAGGAATAGATTAGTTGATCAGTGGAATAGGTTAGGTTCAGAGGACAAAACAGTCAATAACTATAGCAACCTAGTGTTTGACAAGCCCAAAGACCCCAGCTTTTGGGATAAGAACTTACTGTTTGACAAAAATTGCTGGGAAAATTGGAAACTAGTATGGCAGAAACTAGGCATCGACCCACACTTAACACCGTACACCAAGATAAGGTCAAAATGGGTTCATGACCTAGACATAAAGAATGAGATTATAAATAAATTAGAAGAACACAGGATAGTTTACTTCTCAGACCTGTGGAAGAGGAAGGAATTTATGACCAAAGAAGAACTAGAGATCACTATTGATTACAAAATAGAAAATTTTGATTATATTAAACTGAAAAGTTTTTGTACAAACAAAACTAATGCAGACAAGTTTAGAAGGGAAGCGATAAAATGGGAAAATATTTTTACAGTCAAAGATTCTGATAAAAGCCTCATTTCCAACATACATAGAGAATTGACTGTAATTTATAAGAAATCAAGCCATTCTCCAATTGATAAATGGTCAAAGGATATGAACAGATAATTCTCAGACGAAGACATTGAAACTATTTCTAGCCATATGAAAAGATGCTCCAAGTCATTGTTAATCAGAGAAATGCAAATTAAGACAACTCTGAGATACCACTACACACCTGTCAGACAGGCTAGAATGACAGACTGACTAGAATGTCTATAATATGGAAAGTTGGAGGGGATGTGGGAAAAGTGGGACACTAATACATTATTGGTGGAATTGTGAATACATCCAACCATTTTGGAGAGCAATTTGGAACTATGCTCAAAAAGTTATCAAACTGCATACCCTTTGATCCAGCAGTGTCTGTAATAGGCTTATACCCCAAAGAGATACTAAAAAAAGGGAAAAGGACCTGTATGTGCCAAAATGTTTGTGGCAGCCCTCTTTGTAGTGGCCAGAAACTGGAAATTGAGTGGATGCCCATCAATTGGAGAATGGCTGAATAAATTGTGGTATATGAATATTATGGAATATTGTTGTTCAGTAAGAAATGACCAACAGGATGATTTCAGAAAGGAATGGAGAGACTTACACGAACTGATGCTGAGTGAAACAAGCAGGGCCGGGAGATCCTTATATACTTCAACAACAATACTATATGATGACCAATTCTGATGGACCTGGCCATCCTCAGCAACGAGATCAACCAAATCAGTTTCAATGGAGCAGAAATGAACTGAATCAGCTATGCCCAGCGAAAGAACTCTGGGTGATAACTAAAAACCATTACATTGAATTCCCAATCCCTATATTTATGCCCACCTGCATTTTTTATTTCCTTCACAGGCAAATTGTACAATATTTCAGAGTCTGATTCTTTTTGGACAGCAAAATAACAGTTTGGTCATGTAGACTTATTGTGTATCTAATGTATATTTTAATATATTTAACATCTACTGGTCATCCTGCCATCTGGGGGAGGGGGGAAGGGGTAGGAGGAGAAAAATTGGAACAAGAGGTTTGGCATTTGTCAATTCTGTAAAGTTACCCATACATATAACCTGTAAATGAAAGGCTATTAAAATAAAATTAAAAACAATGTAATATTTTATCAGCTGGGGTTGGAGAATGAGCAAATGCATAAGAAAGACATATATAGTTTATTTCTGCAAAAGAAATGATTTCAACATCATGTAAGAACACTACAATAATGGGGATAAGAAATCAAGAGAATGAGTAAAAAGGCAGCTTGACAGCTATCATACAAGAGAGTGCCCACATCTGCAAACACTTTGACGGGCTAGAAGGAATCACCAATTTTCCAACCTGCTGCATATTGAAACTGTACTTGGGAAATGCACTTAGCTGGTGGTGCTTTTCCATTTCATTTCCTTTTAAGTTCCAGCAGAATGATAGGATTGGTTTTTTCAGACGTTCTCTTTGGTGGGAGCAATTCTCTTCCTTGCACATAAAAATCTCTTCACTTTCTTTCTCATTTTGATTTTCTTGAAAACATCTGACTCATCTACTTCTCATGTATAGTTTCACTTTTAGCTTCCTTTCTCTCTAGTATTAAGCTGTTACTATTACTATTAATTTTAAAGTAAAATCAACCTACTTGCCTACATAAATTGGTAAACATTACTTAATAAATGTTACAAAAGGTAATTCATTTCTCAAAATCTAGATTCCAAGAGAAGTTGCTTTCCTAAGGACATCATTGGATCAGGTTCAAGGAACTGTTTTTAAATGACCATCTAGCAGAAAGGAATCATTAGAATCATAATCTTATAAATTCCCTAAACTTATTCACAATCAAATAAAATTCATTCAGTTGAAAGCAGTCCTGGATATCGTAGGAAAGAAAATTACATAAGCCCTTAGCAATATCACACGGTAGACCGATTGCACTCAGAAAACAGAACAGAGTCATTCTGATCCAAAACATGTTGCCTTAATGCCCAATTTTTAGAGGATTTTCCATTAAGGGATGATGTACTCATAGAAAGTCAAACATCACAGTCTCCTTAGAGAACACATTGGACTTTCGTGAAATCTTATGATTTAGTTCAGGACAAACTCCGTTCCATAAAACTAGATTAAACGAGGGGGATGACATGTCTTCCGGAATCTCAATTTCCCCAAGAGCCATTTCTACTAGGAGAAAAGAGTTTACTGTCAAACTTTGACCTTGGCCATGAGTATGAGTAGAGAAAGAGGAGGAGCCTGGGAGCTCAGGACTGAGGCAAAACTGGTCTCCTGGACCTTCTCAGGAAGGTCTTTGCTCACAGAACTCACAGGAGCCTCTGCTCTTTCCTCCTGTCCCACTTTTCAGAGCATACTCTGCCTGGGACTTCTCTTCCTGGCAGAAGCTCTGGGGGAAGAAGCCCCTTTTCCTTCAGATAACTGTCTCCTAGAAATGCAGGGCTGTGCTTGCCCTTCCCGGGTAGGTAGGAGCCGGGAGGTCAGAGAGGTCAGGGGGCCGACCTGTGCTCTCCCCGACTCCCCCTTACAGAACCAGAAGTGGTCTTGGGAGCCCCCTCCCTGCTTCTCTCAGCTCTCAGCCCGCCCCAGCGGCCCTGCTCTCCTGACTGGGGAGACTTCTCAATGGCACCAAACCTCACCACCCACCCTGGTGCTGTTTTTGGTCCCAATCTCTTTCCTCCTTGAACTCTGGAACACACAATCACACCATTTGCACTCATATCCCACCATGTCATTGAGGCTTTCATCTAGGAAATGGGCTCTTTTTTCTTTCCAATGAGACAACTGGGGTTAAGTGATTTGCCCAGGATCACACAGCCAGGAAGTGTTAAATGTCTGAGGCCAGATTAGAACTCAGGTCCTCCTGACTTCAGATTCTATTCACTGTGTCCCCTCGATGCTCCTAGAAATGGCTTTTTGAATGGGAATGTTTAAGCAGGCTTAAGTCCACTTGATTCTCCACTGGCTGCACTAAATATCGATACCCCCAAAGTCTCCTCCATTATCTTCCTCCTGCGAATCCCTCTAAGAAAACTCATGGACTCACTTCCTGGGCGATCCTTCTCCTTCATAAAGCTCTTGGCAAATGCCGGCTCCCTCCGGTTCTACTCAAGCAGCCATGACTGGCCTTGGCCTGGTGTGTGGGGCTATGGGACAAACCCCTGTAACAGACCTAACTCCAAATGCACGGACCTAATTTTGTTCTTTTTTGAATCATGTCCCTTTTCCTTCCTCGGGTCCTAACCAAGAGTCACCCAGAGCTTCTTTGTGAGTCTTCGTACAAGACAAAACCTAATGGAGGCAAAGGAGATCCTTTGAGGCTCAGGAGGAGAGTCTGTGCCTGCACCCCAGGTAGTGGGAGCCCCTTGTCCCTCACCCTCCCATGGAAAATGTCACCCTCCTAGGTGGACAAATAGCTGACAGCTTAATCTCTGGCCGGGTCCTCCTCTCCCTTTCTCGGGGCGTCCCCAGCAAGGCCCCTGACAATTCTCACAACGAGGTTAAAGGGGATCCTATTTCCAGGACTCCCGGCCCATGGCAGATGCCACAGAACCAGCACCCAAAGCCAGGCCAGGCTTCTCCCACCTTCTTCCCCTCCTCCTCCTGGATCCAGGGACCCCGGGCTCTGGCTGAGCCTTGACAAGACCCTCCATCCCATAACTGGCATCCAGGCCCTTCTCTCCTGCTGGGAATGTCCTCCCTCCCCCCCGGGCCTTCCAGCCTCCTTCCTATGTCAGTTAAAGTCTCACCTTCTGAAAAAAGAGACTTTCCAGGTCCCCAAACTGGTGGAGCCTTCTCTCTGAAAGTGCCTCTGGTCTATACTGTTCAGAGCTGGGGTGGACACCCTTGAGGAGATGTTTGTTACAAAGTGGACTGTTAGCTCAGGGAGGGCAAGGACCCTTAGTCTGTAATGTCCCTTTGTCCCTTCCCCCCGGGGGTGGGCACAGTGCTTGGCACCCAGGAGCCACATTCTCAGTGCTCCTTGATGGGACCCGACAAAGGAGAGGGACTCAGAGCCCTGGGAGCCGCCTGAGGGGGCAGGGAATGGGCAGCGCCTGGAGGGCAATTCCTTCCCTGCTGCCAGCCCTGCCAGGGCCCCTCCCTCTGACAGGAGGAAGCTTCCTGGGCTCCCCCTGGGCCGAGGCTGCTCAGCTCCGGGCAGGGACCGCACTCACCTGGGAGGAGGGGCTCTGGCTGCCGGTGGCCATGTCTCTGGTTCCGGGCTTGGATGCTCTGCCAGCCGGGCTGGGGAGGGAGAGGGAGCCCAGAGAGGGAGGCCGGGGTCTGAGCCTTCTCTGCCCAGGCTGGATGCGGACCTGCTGACAGTGAGATATATATATATAGAGAGAGAGAGAGCTCTGAGGGCAGGGAGAGGCTGCTCACCAGGAGGAGGCTGAAAGAAAGAGAGAGATCTCGGCTCAGAGGAGGAAGCAGAGAGATGTCACCTGTGGGGGTGGGGAGACCCTCCCAGGACCCCCAGCACAGGACACTAGGATCCCCTGCACACGGTAGGGAAGGGCCCTGAGAGCATGAGGCCGCGTGGTCAAGATCACAAAACCTTCCTCAGAATCCCTGGAAGGCCAGTGTCACCCTGACCGAGCCATGATCCCTGCCTGCCTCAGTTTCTCCAGCTGTAACTTGGAATGCCCACCTGCCAAAAGCCCCAGAAACTCTGACCCGCTTCCTAAGACCACTAGGAGGGAAACGGGGCAAGAAGCGGAGCTGGATGGGAGCCCCAGCCCCCCTCCCCCTCCTGCCAGGGAGCCTGCGCCACCCCCGCTGTCCTGCAGACAAACACAAGGACTGGGGGAAGTTCCCCGAGAGCTGCACGCGGGGAGCGCTTCCTGCGTCCCGGGCCGTACTCAGTGCTTCACACAAGGGAGCTCAGGGGGGGACATGAAGGGGCTGCTCTCAGCCCTTTTTTGCACTGGAGGAAACTGAGGAAAACGACTTAAAAGTAGAGAATCCTCCCCCCTCCCCAAAGTGTGCAAAGGGCCGCTGGCGGCTGGCGAGGGGACCCCGCAATACGGGGCTCCGTGGGGGAGGGGCCAGTTGGGTTCTGAAACAAACACTCAGTGTACCCTCCCCCCCAGCCACAGGGATGCACAAGCGCGCCCCTCCCCCACCGCAGCCAGAGCAGGGGAAATCCCTGAGGGCTCAGGCCCCAGTGCGGCCCCTCCCCCCGCGCGCGCGCACGCGGCTCCGTTACACGCCCCCACTCACAGCCACCGCACTTTCGCCCCCCGCTCCTGCCCGCGCGCCCCCACACTCGGGCCTGCACAGACTCTGCCCCAAGACCGGCCCCCAACTGGTGAGGAAGAGGAGGGGCCTTCGCAAGAAAGGCGGAAGTTCCAGGCCGCGCCTGCGCACAGCTGCCCTCCTGCCCTCCTCCCCTCCCCCCCGCTCTGCCCCACTGAAGTAAGAACAGAAATAAACCTGGGACCCGGGAGGCAGCGCCCGCACCCCCGGGGACTCCCGGCATGCCCTGCGGCTCAGCGACAGCCGCGGGGTGACGTCACCAGTAGATCCTCTGCCCGGGGGTCCGGAGGCTGGGGCAGAAGCCGCCTCCCCTCTGGGGGCTCCCTCCTTCTGCGGAGGGGGCGGGGCCCGGGCTGCAGGCGAGTTGGCAGAACTGACAGTGCCGGGAACGGCTCTGGTCCGTGGGGGCTGCAGCCTTGGCCCCTTCTCCCAGGGGGTGGGAGACCCCGCGGCGGGGCCTCGGCGACGCCCTCCCTCCTTCCCCCCCCCCGGGATGTGCCACACTTGGGGCCCCTCTCCGGAACTTGGGGTGAAATGGGCCGGGCCGGGGTGATTTGGAGCAAGGAAAGTTAGCGCTGTGTGACGTGGCTCCCTCAGGGCAGCAGGATTACGGGATTAAAGCTGGTAGTTCCCCCTGCATCAGCCTCTGAAGGGAAAGGGGGAAGGGTTATCCATGGGGAGTCTCCAAGTGGCTCAAGAAAGGCCTGAGCAATGACCTTCTGAACAATCTGACATCATTTTCTCCAAGTCTCCTGAATGCGCGCGCAGTTATGTGAACTGGGCTTAAATCGGGGAACGGGGAGCTCCCCGCCCGCCCCCCACGCACTGTCACCCATCCCATCATATTCCAGGGAGACTGAAGTTTTCCTGTCCATTGTTGTTGGAGGCAATTGAGGCTTGGACAGTTACACAAAAGAGGGCAGAAGATACAAAGGGATTTTTTTTTTTTAAATAGGATCACATCATTTCCATGTACAGCAGTACCTGCACCTTCTCCATCCCACCTCCTCTCTGGCATCTGGACTGTTAAGTAGCTGCTTTTTATCAAGCAGGACGAGCTTCCTAGAGGGGAGAAATCCTGTCACACTGCATGATTCGATATCTGGAAAGATTAATTTTTTGTATTAATTAAGGCTTTTTATTTTCAAACGATGTGTCTGGATAGTTTTCCACATTCACCCTTACAAAACCCTGTGCTCTAAATGTTTTCCCTCCCTGTCCCAGCCCCTCAGCAAGTAACCTAATATGTGCAAAATGTGCAGTTCTTCCATACATGTTCTCACATTTATTTTGCTGCACAAGAAAAATCAGATCTAAAAGGGGAAAAATTGAGGGAAAAAAATACAAACAAGAAGAAAAAGAGTGAAAATACGATGTAATCCACGATTAGTTCTCACAAGCCTCTCTCTGGGGTCAGATGGCGCTCTCTGTCACAAGACCACTGGAACTGGCCTGAATGTCTCACTGTTGAAGAGAGCCACGGCCATCAGCAGGATTACTTCTAAAACATACAATTAAAATCCTCAAGCTGAATTGTACAAATCACATAGTCTCCCTCCAAAAATCTGGCCCATCTGATCTCTTGTGGTGGAAAGGGGACGGAATTATTCTGTCATGAGTTTTGGAAAAATAAGACAAAACCCCCAAAGCAGGAGTCCATTTAGAAGCAAGGGTGCTTCAGCAGGCCCCCAGCTTCCTGATCCCCATATACTGGAAAGAGCAGGAAAGGCAGGCAGGGATTTGTGCTCAGGTGGGGAAGAGCTTGATTTTCACTGGGTTGGGGACTAGGCCACTCATCTCTTTGTGTTTCCCTCCAGCAAGACCTGGGTATGGGGTTATAATCCCTGACCACCCAGGGAATCCAATGATTCCTGTGAATTTTGAAGTTTTGTAACAGTCTCATCAGTCATGCTTTTTCAGTGTCAGATGTTTCTTAGGTCTTCTCCTTTACTTTGAGGATTTTCTCGTTTTCTGTCTTTCTCTGATGGACAAGGCGAATACGACTCGTTGGCACCCATCTGATTCCTTCTCTATCTGTAGAGATACAAGCAAACCCTTTCTGCCTTTAACATCTGGTCCCTTCTATTTACCACTTTCTAAATCTCTCCTCATCATTTAGTAATTCCATTGGAGCTGCTCACACTGGACACTGTCCTTCTATTGGTTTAAAAAGCCTATATTCTAACCAATTGTAATCCCTTTCTTCCATCTGATTGCTTTTTGGCTGATTGATCATATCAGAGTATTGAAGTTTTAAAGATTCTCTGGGTGTAACCTCAGCTGCCATCATGTGCCACCTGTTTTTGGATGAGGTTTTGGAGCTGGACCCTAGCTCTCATTTCTGTGGGTCAAACTGCATTCTGAGGTCCAGTGGAAACCCCAGTTGCATTTTCATTTTAGGTCTTCTCTCACCCTGACTTCTCACTCTATCTCTATGCCTACAATTGGGCTTTCAGATATGCAACTTTTCCATATTGAAAGCATCAACAAGTTTCTCTGGAAGTCCTTTGCCAAGAGGGACCCTGTCTTCCTATAATTTGCATCATAGCCTACGTATAATAAGCATTTGTGCCCACTGTGGCACAGCATCTTATGATCTCCTCTAAAGGAGCATCTTTGTATAGCCCCCATATAATTCTTCTACAAATCTCATTAGCATTTTCCTTAGCCAGTTGTCTTATCATAATTCTTGTAGCTTTATTTTCTCTAGTGGTTCTTGTGACATCTGCAGATGTCCCACAAAATCAGCAGAATTCACTAGGACCTGACCCTATTTTGGGGAAGGCTTCCCCTCCATCTTTTCCTGGAAGAAAGCCCCATGCTTTGATTGTAGCAGTAGCAATTTGCTCATATGCTATCAAAGGGTAATTAATCTGTGCTAAAGCATCTGCATACTGACTTTTACCTTCTGGTTGGTCAAAGGTGATTTTTATATCAACTCTAGTTTGTTAATCGCATTGGGCTTGTATCCTGCATAGTTCACTATATTCCACAAGCCAAACAAATTTTGTCTAGGTTCTAAATGTGTCCTTGTTATAGATTTCCAAACACTAGGGGTTAAAATTTCATAAGCCAAATTCTCCAATATCATCTTAACATAAGATGATGTAGCCCCATTAAGAGTGCAACCCTTTTTCATATCTTTGATTTTTTCCAAATCAAAAGGAGTGTATCTTCTCCTTTGTTGATATGAAGAGTTAAACTCTTCAATCACAGGATATGCTTCTATTAAATCAGATATATCTTGTCCTTTTTTCTTTTTTTTTGCCTTTTATAATCTTGTCATAGGCTACTTCATAGGTGGTGCTGATGGTGTCACTGCCCCTCCCCCTAGGAAGGGTTAATTGAGGAGGGAAGATCATGAGATGGGGGATGCCCTAATGGCTCCTGCTGTGAAGCACCATACTCCTTAATTTCATCAGAATTGTACTTAACTCCATTCTTGTCTAATTCTTCATCCTTTCCCCCTAGTTTATCTGGATCCTCCCCTTCCTGCTCTTTCTTCTTTTTGCTTATTCTAATACTTATATAATTTCTTAAATTTATATGTTTCTTTAGAAATTGAGGCAGGTCCATTATCATTGTAGTATTCACATAGTTGTGCTCCTACTAATTTCCACTTCTCTATACCTAATTCTTTTTCCTTTGAGAACCAAGGAGATGTGGATTGTACTGTTTCTAAAAGTTCAATGGTCTGCTCCCAAATTACAATAAAATCTTGGTTTCTTATAAATTTAACAAAGCTTTTAACACATTTTCCTTGAAGAGGAAAAGAAGACTGTTTTCTAAACATCTGTTCCATTTTAGCTGAAGCACTAGTTTGGCCCTTTACAAAGTTTTCTTCTCGTACTCACCCTAATTTCTGGGTCACAGATGAAAGTACTTGGTCTCATGTTTGGATGCCAAAATGTAATGTTCTCTGATTTGGTTTCTTGGGGGTTTTGGGGGGCAAGCCTTCGCTTCAGTTCAATAATCACCAGAAGAGTAGCCAGGGGTTAAAGTCCAAATCCTTTATTATCTCTTTACCTGATGCTGTGCAGCTTTCTGGAGAGCCTTTCAGTCTGGCCTTGGTCTTAGTGGGGGAAATGCAGGAGGCCAGGCCAGCCACCAGGACCCTGACTGAGGGTGAAATGAATTTCTGTCTCCTTGGCTTCGAGAGTGTCTAGTGTACTTGTCCTCTGTGGCTCTCGGTCCCTGCTTATATGCTCCACACTGAGTATAAACCAATCATTATATCACTAGGAAACCATTATTTGTTGTAAGATTAAATTAATCATATTGAGCCATGCTAAACTAGATATCCTTTGTCTCATCAATTTCACTTAGTACTTTGTAAGCATCCTTGTTTCAAGTTCAGAGTTCTGGCCAATAACACACTAGTCCAAAAAAATTATATTCAAAATATTAACAGAAGAGGAAATGGAATATCTGTTTAATTTTATTGTTCAAAAAATTAAACAAGCCCTAAAGGAGTTTCTTAAGGAAAAAGCATGAGCATCAAATGGATTCACATGAACATTCTACCAAACACTTACAATGTCACCTACTTCCAATATTAAATAAATTATTTTGAAATAATAGTTAAAGAAGGGATAGCACTAAACTCCTAGGTATTGATACTTAAAAGAGAAAGAATAAAACATGACAAAGAAAATTATAAAACAATTTTAGTAAAGATATAAATGCAAAATTTAAAAATGTGACCTAGGAGAATACAATATATTGCAAAGATTATATAATGTGATCATTTGGAATTTGTAGCAGGAATGCAGGGCTGGATTTAGAAGGAAAATTATTCACATAATTGATTATATCTATAATAATAATGAAATATTTCCTTAAGATTACAGCAATAGCTGAAGCAAAAACTTTTGGTAAAATACAATACTCAATTCTATTAAAAAGCACTTGGAAGTGTAAGCATAAATGGATTTTTTCCCTTTAAATTGAAAAAAGCAAAGTTACCTAAAGCCATCAACAAGTATGATTGGTAATGGCCAAAAGCCAGAAACCTTTCTAGTAAAATCACATGAGAAGTAGGGATGCTACTGTAACAAATAGTATTCAATATTGTATTGGAAATCCTAGCAAGAATAATAAGACATTGAAAAGAAACTGTTTCTTTTTGAAGCCTATGTGTTGATATGTTAGGAATATTGAAAAGACTCAACTAAAGTTAGTTTAAACATTTAATAATTTTAGCAAAAATAAGGATACAAAGTAAATCCACATAAAACATCAGCATTTCCCTACCAAAGATAATAAGATAATAGATAGGATAAATTTCCTGAAAACACCTGAAGACCTAATCCATGAAGTACATGAATGAAAAAAAAAACTTTATAGAAATAAAATCATATTTAAATAACTCAAGAAATATTAATCGTTCATGGGTAGACAGAGCCTGTGCAGCAAAATGACAAATTTATTTAAGCTAATTTATAGATTTCCTAAAATTCCAGTTAAATTACCAGAAAACTCCATTCTCTCAATGGACTCAAAAGAATAATAGCAAAATTCATCTGTAGATGAAAATGCTGTAGAAAAATTCTCAGATAAAGATCTCATGTCTCAAATATACTAAGACCTATGGAAAATCTATCAGAATATCAGATATCTTTTCCTAATTGATAAATGCCCAAAAGATATAAATAGGCAGTTTCCCAATAGAGAAATCCAATTTATAATCATGTGGGAAAATGCTCTAAATCATTATTGATTAGAGAAACACTAGTTAAAAGCAACCTTGAGATCATTTTACACTATCAGATTGGCTAATATAATTGAAAGGGAATGTGACAAATATAGGAGGGAATGTGGAAAAACTGGGATCTAAACTCATTATTATTGGTGCAATTTTGATCTGATCAAGCAATTTGGAAGAGTAAACTGTAATTATGGCCAAAGAGTTATGAAACTGCCTATATGCTTTGACCCAACAATGCCACATTAGACCTATTTCCCATGATCATTAGGGGATAAGGAAAAGAACCTCTATATTTAAAAATATTTATAACAAATCTTTTTCTGGTTGCACAAAATTGGAAACTGAACAAGTGTCTCTTAAACTAGGGAATGGTAGAACAAGTTGTGGTATATGATTGTGATGGAGTTCTACTGTGCTAGAAGAAATGTTGAGCTCATTAGTTTGGGGAAAATCATGGAAAGGCTTGAATGAAATAATAGACAGTGAAATAAGCAGAATCAAGAGAATTCTGTATAAAATAGTAGGAGTGTTTTAAGAGCATCATATGTGTGAACCAGGATTCCTATTTTGGGCAGGGAGGAGTATAGGGAAGGAAAAAAGAAAATACAAAGAAATTTACATAACTTTCTTGTGTATTGAAAAGGAATATCAAGACTTTCATGTCATATATATATATATGGTGGAAATACTTGTTTCATTTCATGAATAAAAATTAAAATGATAACATACTGATAATAATAATAATAAACCTTATCTTGTACACCCTAATAGAAAATTAGGTCAGTAGAACAGAATAGAAATAAAACACCTTGGGGCAAATTATTATAGGAATCTTGTGTTTAAAAATGTAAAGTGTTAAGTTTTTGTGATGAGAACTCATTATTGGGTACAAATTATGGGGATAACTAGAGAGCAGACCGGCAGAAATTGAACAAAGACAAATACCTTGTACTATTTACTAAATAGGTCAATCTAGATATAAAAGGAGACATAAGAAATTTTTAAAAACGCAGAACACATTGATTATCAGTCCCATGGATAACTTTAACACTTCCTAGCTGTGTGACCCTGGGCAAGTCACTTAGCCCCAAATGCCTCAGGGGAAAAAAAAATGAAGAAGAGAGAGCATTATAGGGTAGCAAAAAATCCAATTAGCCAAGATCACAAGAAACACTTTTTTATATACAATTTCTAAGATAAAGATTCCATAATGCAAACATATAAAGAAATTTGTTAAATATGTTAAATATGTAAATAAATAAATAAATAAATAAATATGAATTGTCCTCTAATTGAAAAATACTCATAGAATAGAAAGAGGTAGTTTCTGATGAAGAAGTCAAAACTATGGCCACATGAGAAAATATTCTAATTCATTATTGATTAGGGAAATGCAAAGTAAAAACACCATTTTGATATCATTTTGGGGACACTAAGAACCGCAGATTAGCCTCTCAATCTCGAGAACTGAATTCTCACTCTGTCAGTTTTCCTGAAGTGACTTTTGGGTCACAGGGTATATACTGTTTTAAAAATCTTTGGTCATAATTCCAGATTGTTCTCTAAATTGAATGAATCAGTTTATAATTTCAGCAACACTGTATTAGTGTCCTCAATTAGAGGACAATTCATATTCTCATATATTTAACAAATTTTTAAATAGATGCATTCACAATTCCACCAACAATGTATCAGTGTCCCAGTTTTCCCATATCCCTTCCAACATTCAGCATTATCTTTCCCTGTCATCCTAGCCAACCTGAGAGGAGTGTAAATTGGTATCTCAGAGTTGTCTTAATTTGCATTTCTCTGATTTAATAATGACTTGGAGCACCTTTTCATATAGCTAGAAAACTTTGTATTTATTCATCCAAAAATTGTCTGTTCATATCCTTTGACCATGTATCAATTGGAGAATGGCTTGATTTCTTATAAATTAGTCAATTACGTATTTTCAAAATGAGGCCTGTATCAGAACCTTTATCTGTAAAAAACATTTTCCCAGTTTATTGTTTCCCTTCTAATCTTGTCTGCATTAGTTTTGTTTGTGTAAAAGCTTTTAAGTTTGATATGATCAAAATTTTCTATTTTATGATCAATAATGACCTCTAGTTCTTTGGTCACAAATTCCTTCTTCCTCCACAGATCTAAGAGGTAAATTATCCTATGTTTTTTTAATTTATTTATAATCTCATTCTTTGTGCCTAGACCATGAACCTATTTTGACCTTACCTTGATGTATGGTGTTAAGTGTGGGTCAATGCCTAGTTTCTGGCCAATGCTTTCAACGTGGTACAGCAGGGGATCTGAAAGCTCAATGTTGGCATAGAGTGAGAAGACAGGGTGAGAGAACAAGACCCCAAATCCTATATTCAAAATGCAATACAGGCTTCCATTGGGCATCAGAATGTAGATTGACTCAGGGAAACGAAAGGCAGGGCCCAGTTTTAGAGCCCGGTGGGGCATCAATGTTGGCAGCCAAGGTTACACCCAGAGAGTCTTTAGAAGTTCGGGACTCAGACATGCTCAATCAGCCAAAAAGCAATCTGATGGAAGAAAGGGATTACATGATCAAGCAGCCAAGAAGCAATCATATGGGGGAAAGGGATTACAATTAAGGAAAACAGAGTTGTATGTAGCTGGGACTACTGAGATATCACTTGGAGAGGTGAAATCTGTTCTTGTCCAGCCTATGGATCCCTTGCCTCCAGGCACAATAGGCTTGACCATTTCACTTCCTGAGAGTCCTTACAAAATAGTGTCCATCCATTCACTGATTTGGAAATCTGGGGAATGTGTAGATAATATCCCAATGACCAAAACAAGTAGACAATGTGTGACTCATCACCCAGGAAAAGTAGTAGCATCAGGGTTACTGATACAGGTTCCTAATAGGCAATCTGGTGATAGTCGCCCAGATTCTGACTCCCAACAACAGAATCCAGGAATATTCTGGACCACAGCTGTGATAGCTGACTGACATGCTCACTATCTATGTAAATGGCATACCACTGTAAGAGTTGGTAGACACGGGTGCAGATGGTACAGTCATTAGAGGTGCCAACTGGCCCAGTCACTGGCCAAAGATTAAGGCAGATCCCTATATGTCTGGTATAGGAGCATCTGGAGTTAGTGCTATCCCTTTGAGATGGACATTTGAAGGTTGAACAGGAGTTTTTACTCCTTTTGTAGCTGAAAAAACCCCCATCAGTCTATAGGGAAGAGACATTTTACAACACTTAGGATTACAAATGAGTATTTTGACTTTTTAGGTAGGGCTGCTGAGAAGGCCTCTCACCTGTTCCTATCCAATGGAAAACAGATATACCAGTATAGATAAAACAGTGGCCCTTAGCAAGTGAAAAGATTCAGGCCTTACTAGATATAGTACAGGAGCAACTTAACCAAGGACACTTACAACCTTCTCTAAGTCCATGGAATTCCCCAGTATTTGTTGTAAGAAAGAAATATGGAAAATGGAGGATGTTGAATGATTTAAGGAAAGCAAATGAATAGGTGGAAACTATGGGAACTCTTCAGCCTGGACTTCCATCTCCTGCTCAATTGCCTAGAGAATGGCCTCTTTGGGTTATAGACATTAAGGATTGTTTCTATTCTATCCCTCTGGATAAGGAGGATATGAAAAGATTTGTCTTTTCAGTGCCCAGCGTTAACTTAGCTGAGCCTTATAAAAGATATGAATGGACAGTTTTTCCACAGGGAATAAAAACTAGCCCTACTATGTGTCAAATGTATGTGGCTGCTGCTCTTACTCAGTAAGGAAAGCATTTCTAAAAGTAATGTTATTACATTACATGGCTGATATATTGGGATATGCAGCTGAGGAGGAAATGTTAGAAGCATGTCTACAAAAGACAGTAGAAGATATTATCTTCTCAGTTTTAAACATCATTTATCTTTCTGCCAGGATTTCTTTGCTAGGAACTTTCTCTTTTGCCAGGACCTTGTTGCTCAGAAATCAGCCTCTTGCAAAAGCTGAATTCTCAGTGCCAACAATAAACTTTGTTTTGCCAGTCTAACTTTTTGGGTTCGTGAATTCTTTCATGAAGAACCTGTGCCAACTAGAAGTTGTTCCCACAGTTCTCTGCCCCATGCTCATCATCAATGATTTGCTATTTCACCCACTCAAAAATAAAAAAAAAAAAGAAAATAAAAAAGAAAAGAAGGGGAAAGTCTCAGGCCATGCCTGCACACAGATGCCCTCCTGCCCCCTCCTGCCATCCTTCATGATCACAGCACATTAGGAAGAACAGAAATAAACCCAGGGTCCAGGAAGTTTCCCCTGTACCCCAAGGGACTCCCAGCATGCCCTGGGGCTCAGCAGCCCAGGGTCCAAGGCATAGCAGGTCTTTGCTAGGAGGCCTTTTTTAACACAATGAAGACTTTATGTCGATTCCTTTTATTCTTGGCTCTGTCCATCCCTCCTTTCCAGCAAGTTCACAAGCCTTTGGGGATGAGCTGGGGATAGAATGTAAGGTTCCATACAAGAAAGAGACCCGGATGTGCTCGGAAATTCCTGATGGAAAAGTGCATGTAGAAGTTTTGTGTTAGATCACTTTCATAATTACAAATGAGGGCTCGGTCCACTCTTCTCCTGAGTGGGGGACTGGCCATCAAACCTGTGCCCTTTCCCCCTTTCCCCCTTCAGTGAGGGGGACAGAGAGAGAACCCTGCTCTTGCTAAGTTTGATGAAATTTCTGTAACTTTGGACATTTCCCCCATGCTCATTCCTCCATCCATTGAAGGGAAGTGAGCTTCCCATCAAGCTGCCCACCTGAAACAAGGGTCTCTAGCCTAAATTCGCTCTTTTCAGCCCCCATTGATAAGGTGGTAAAAACCAAGTATTTGTTTTTACTTTTCAAATCCGAGCTGGTGCTTTTTAGAGCCAAGTCCTTTCCTTAATGCTGAAGATCAGTGGGTAAGAGGTTGTATCAGGCTCCTCCTGCTTGGGGGAGCAAGGAGCTCCTGGGAGGAATTAAGGACAATTCTGGCTAACTGCAAATTTTCTGCAAATGCTTATTTCAAAGTCCATGCAGCAAATCCATGTCCTCCTGTGTCCTGGCCGTGTTGTAGAATCAGTGGGATCTGTAGCTTTCTTCAAATGCCCAAAGAAGGGGTGTCCTTGTACCCTCTGTTCAGTGCTGGGGCAATGCCTGCCCCCATCCCCAAGTTCATCGGCCATGAAAAGAAAGCCTGCCCTGAGACAACCCAGCGGAGACCTTCTCCTAGGCCAGGAGCCCCTGACATGGTATTGGGCAACTGGAGAGCATTTCCTTTAGACTATAACTAATATTATTTCTCCAGTTTGAATCCAGGAATGGATGAGGATCGGGATATCAGAAAAGCCGGCACCTAGAGAACCCACAAACGCCTGGGACACATGAGCCCAGGCCCCATTACACATTTTCTCCATCCACTTCTACAAACCTCATCACCCTCCAAGTCTAAGGATTGAGCTGGCACCTGATTAACCACCTGGGCGCCCCCCCCATTTCTCTCTTCTCTCCTCAACATCTGGGTCCTCATGGAAGGGAGAGCAGACCATGTGGTTCCTGAGGCACAAGGAGAGCAGGTGATTAGGAAGAATGCCAGGGAAGGATTGAGGCGGGGAGGCTGTAGGGATGGGGAGGTCACACCAAAGCTGAGGATCATCCAGGATGCCTCTGGCTTTTTGTTTTAACATCAATCCAGTGGGAAAGGAGAGGGATTCCAGGGTCCAGAAGGATGCTGGGCTGTAGAGTGGGGCCTTAGGGCACAGATTGACACCCATCATCTAGGTGCTGGAACACAGTGGGAATCACCTTGTTCTTGGCACCTGAGCTAGAGAGGAAAGGCAATGATTGGGGTGGAAATAACCCCAAAAGGCGAGTGCACAAATACACACAAACCAGTACCCCTGCCTATGCAGATGTGTAAATACACACACACACACTTTGTGTACTTCTGTATCTGCTAGACTTCCTACTAAAGCTTGGTGCTCTGGTGAGAATTCAGAGCTTCTTTGAAATGTGCCAGAACTCTGAAACAAGGATCCTTACAACAAGGTCCTAACTCATTGCAATTGATAATACAATAGTTATCTAGTTTAGTGGTTAATAGTTCTCTAGTTCAGTACATGTACTTAGTACTTAATATAGTTCTACAAGATTCACATCTATGATGATGTAATTATAATAAAGTATATAAGCTGGGAAAAACTCAATCAGAGACATTCATTCCATCTCCGACCTTTGTGGTGGCTGGTCTGTCCTCCTTCATTTCTCCACTGAGACCAAGACCTGTCTGAAGGACCTCTGGAAAGCTAGCCCAGCCCCAGAAAGGAGACACACTGTGAAGGAGACAATAAAGAATTTGGACTTTATCCCTGGTTATTCTCAGGGTGATTACTCTGTTGAAACAAAAGCTGGTCCCAAGACCTTCAGAAAACCAACCAGAACCTTACACTTCTTTAGGGCTATTCAAGGACACTCAGGGATTCTAAGGCAGGGATGGCTTTCTAACTTGGGAACAATCAACCCAAAGGCCAGTTCAGCTGCCCAATGCTGGGGGAAAAGGCCACCCCGGGTAAGCATCCTGGAGGGGCACCTGGGACCGGGTTCTGAAGAACTTTTCAAAGGAGCCCCAAAGCTGTTATGAGAGGCCTGGGGATTTGTTGAGTGGGGGTGCAATGGAAAAGAATGAACTTAAGGCCTTTGGGAATTGATTCCCCGTAGCTGACAATTTTTGTTTATTTCTTTTCAAAGCCCATGCAGTTCCTCAAGTCTTTCCAGGTACTTTCCTGGAGAGGTCCCATGAGAGGAGGAGGCTCAGAGGTTGATGAAGTACTTTCTGCCTCAAATGCTAATGAGTTAGGAAAAGGATTCAGGATCCCCCCACCCCCCCAAAACAGTTGTGATCTAAAGGCTGCCACTGTGCTTGAGAAAACTCACACTGAAATGGACTGGACAGTGGTTATAAAGGAAATTTAGTATTTTATGACATGGAACACTAAAGGTACCAAGATTATTTGAAAACTATGATTAATGGTCTATGGGTTATATTTTCCTCTAAACCAGCTTCCTATAGGAAAAGGGGGAAGGATTGCCAATTGGGAATCACCAAGTGGTTCAAGAAAAAACTGAGAAATGTCCATCTAAACAGACTAAACCACTGCAGAAATCAGGTGGCTGAAATTCATTTTCTTTAAGTCTCTATAATGTGCACACAGTTACTTCAACTGGTCTTAAATCAGAGAACAGGGAACTCTCCTCCAGTCACCAAGTACTGGTACCAATCACATAATATTCCAGGGAAATCTCTTAAAACATTTTTCTGTCCATCCTTGTTGGGGGCAGGAGACAATTTAGACAATTACACAAATGAGGGCAGAAGAAACAAAGGTAAGTTTTTTGTTTTTTGTTTTTTTTTTAAGATATCACATCATTTCCATATACAACAATACCTGTACCTCCTCCACCCCAGCCTCCTCTCTCACATCTGGACTGATGTTATATAGCTGCTTTTTATCAAGCAGAACAGACTTCCTAGAGGCAAAAAACCATCTGTCCCACTGCATAATACCCTATCTGGAATGATTATTATTTTTTAAATTAATTAAGCCTTTTTATTTTCAAACTATTTGTATAGACAATTTCCAGCATTCACCCTTACAAACCTTGTGTTCTAAATATTTTCCTCCCTTGCCCAGCCCCTCAGCAAGCAATCCAATATGTGTTAAATGTGCAATTCTTCTATACATATTTCCAGTTATTTTGCTGCACAAGAAAAATCAGATCAAAAAGGAAAAAGATGAGAAAAAAAACCAAAATGCTCAGGTTGAAGAATGAGCTTGATTTTCACAGTGTTGGGGGCTGGGCCAGTCATCTCTTTCTGCTTCCCTCCAGTAAGACCTGGGTATGTGGTGATGACCCCTGGCCTCCTGGGATGGGCAGACAAGCCTCCCATACTGACATCACACCTAGTGGAGCTGAAGGGAGCTTGGTGGACTCCACAGGAAGGGAGCTTCTGGCCTAGCTCTAGCCTTGCTAAGGCCGATGACTTGACCCTCAGAGAGCTCAGTGCTCTTTTCCAGAGGCAGCTGCATGTGGCAAAGCCCAACTCCTGCACAACATCCTGGGCCCTGAGCTCATGTCACATGTTCTGGTTCTCAGGAGCTGCAGGAGGGAAAATGTCCTAGATCCAAATCTTCATGCTGGAGTTTATCCGATCACAGCCAATCAGAGGCAGAAAGAGTTTGGCTCCTGCAAGGATGTAAAGTTCAAATACAGGCACCAGGTAGGTCCCATCATCCCCAGAGTTGATCACAACCCCAGGGGTACGGCCAGAGGCAGGGAGGCAGACAGGCTGGATGGCAGTGAACATGGCAGGGGATTGAGGGTCTCAAACATAATCTGTGACATCCTTTCCTTTCTTTGGGATCAGGAGGCTTCTGAAAGCAGCTCAGGGGGCTCCTTGGTGGTCTTATGGAATACAATATAGAAAGCATGGACCCAGCTCTCTACGACTCTCCAGTTGGTGACTAAGCCATGTTCAGTCGGGTATTTCAGGGTCAGAATTCCTCCCTGGCTCTCAACGTAATCCCCCACTGAGTCTTCTTCCCAGCCCTCATCCACCATCACACTCCGATGTCCCGGGTGCCCAAAATGGAAGGAAAGACATGCCAAAGGGCACTGCCTCTTGCATGTTCTGACAGAATAGTTTTCTTTGAGCTGCCATTTAAGAATTCGGTAGTCAGCTTAGCTGTGGACCCCAGCCTTTGCTGAAAGCCTTTCCTCATTGAATTTTAATAAGCTTTCTCTCCAATGTGGATTGTCCCATATACAGCCAGGTGGGAACTCTTTTTGAAATAATCTCATGTTTATTATTATCATAATAGTTCTCCTTAGTGAGCATTCTCTGAAATTTACTAATCTTGGATTTGTAGCTCAGTGCCTTTCCACATTAATTTCATTTATAAGATTTCTCTCCAAGGGGGATTCTCTGATGTGCAGCTGGAAAGGATTTTTGTGTGAAATCTTTTCCTCAGTAACGACATTCAAAGTTTTTCTCTCCAATGTGTGTTTTTTGATGTTCAACAAGATTTCACTTCTGTGCAAAAGCCTTTCCACACTGAATACTTTCAAAAAGTTTCTTTCCAATGTGAGTTCTCTGATGTCTAGCAAGACAGGCACTGTGTGTAAAAGCCTTTCCACATTGATTTCATTCAAAAAGGTATCTCTCCCATGTGGATTCTATTGACGTATGCTGATATCTCCCTTGGATGTGAAACACTGTTCATATTGATTACACTTACAAGTCTTTTCTCCTGTGTGTATTCTCTGATGTAAAAAAAAGATGACTTTATGAAAGTCTTTCCACATTGATTAAATTTACAACGTTTTCCTTCCTGTGTGAATCCTCTGATGTGTTGTAAGATTTGTTTTTTGTGTAAAAGCTTTCCCACACTGTGTGGGAAATTACATTTGTAAGGTTTCTTTATAGTGTGGATTCTCTGATGTTCAGTAAGACTGGCTATTGCTATGAAAGCATTTCCATATTGATTACATTTATAAAGTTTTTCTCTAGTGTAAATTCTCTGGTGTAAAGCAAGACTAGAACTCTTTGTGAAAGACTTTCCACATTTATAAGGTTTCTCTGCAGTATGGATTCTATGATGCTTAAAAAGAGTGGAACTAGATGCAAAAGTCTTTCCACATAATTACTTTGAAAAGGATTCTTGCCAATGTGGAATCCCTCAGGTATAGCTGGAAAGAAATGCTGCGTGAAGATCTTTCCACCTTCATTATATTTATAAAAGTCTTCAGGATGAATCTTCTGAGATCTATCAAGGTCTGAGTTCAAACTATGGGCCTTCCCACACTCACCAAATAAAGTTTTTTTTCATTCCAAGGTCAAATAAATATTGGCAAGGAAGAGATGAATGATGGGATGACATTGCTTGACACTCACTATAATCATCAGGTTGCTTTCTTATGTGAATTGCCTGCCAAGTAATGAGCTGAGAGGTCTGACTCAAGGCCTTTCCACCTTGACTACCCACACAAACCATTTTCCCATTAGCATTTTTCTGATGTCTAGTGAGGTCTGAACTCTTACTGAAGGGCATTTTCCATTGATTATCTGTATTTATTAGTATTTCAGCACATTTTGACTGAAAATGAAAAAGCTCTACCTGTTCAGGAAAACATTTCTGATATTCACTATCCAGAAGCCAGTTCTTCCCTGAATTCACTTTCTTATAGTAATTTAGGAAAAAAGACTGCCTGAACCTCTTTCTACTTTCATCCAATTCACAGTCAGACTTCAGGTTATCTACTTCAATTTTAGAGGCATGGATTTCCCTCAAAGTCAAAGCACAGGGACCATCCTTCATGAATCCTTGCAGGTCACGTTCTTCCCCAAAAAGTCCCAGCTTTCTTGTCTTCTCATTCCTTTCAATGTTGGGCTCTACATCGGAAAAAAAAAACGAACCTTCAAACACAGAGGGGAAAAAAAAAAGGTATACACAGATAATTAAAAGAAAAGCAATGATGACTTAAGACTTAGGTAGCTCATACTCTATTCCGTACTAACTTCAAAAGAGTAAAATTTCATCAATATAGTCTTGTAGCAAAAAATGGCATTTAATAGACTTTGTCTCTGTAAGGAGAAGAGACCTACAGGATGGGAAAGTGACCTAGGAGATGGACACAGCAGAGTACTTGCCCTTGAAAACAAAGGGCGGCAATAGGCCAACATAACAGCCAGATTCAATATCAACAGAGTAAACTGATTCTTCATAGGAGAACAGTTTGTTTCTAATTTGTTTCTAATGCTAACCTTGTTGCATCAAGGTTGGCAACATTTCAGCTGAAAAGGACTGGGCAGCTTTCAGAGATTTGTCAGACAGTACCCCAGTTACTCATCTGGGACAGAACACTTGGAAATATTCAAATTGGTCTGATGCAAATGGTGGGGAAATTCAGATGCTATGGTTTTTGTGGACTGCATTTACAATGCCTGAAAGCTATTAATGGGCCAAAGGCCTAATCAAGTGAAGCTGAAATACTCAGTGCTGATGGAGTCACATTGATAAGTGATACCAACAGGATTCTGGAGAGATGGGCTGAACACTTCTGTAGCACTCTGAGGAGACCATGGGTGTTAGGATTCTTACAAGGGGCTAACTAAGTGGCATTGAGGAGAAAGTGGTTAAATCTAGTTTAGCATTGATTTATCCTACAACAAATACTAGTTTCCTAGTGATATAATGATTTGTGTATACTCAGTGTGGGATATATAAGGAGGAGCTGGCAGGGCCAGGAAGGACAAGCACACTAGAAGTTCTCGTGGGAGGAGACAGCTTCATTCCATCTTCCACCTTTGTGCTGGCTGGAGGCTGAAGCTGGAAGAGGCAAAGGACTAGCGGCAGGAGCTCTTGGAACCAAGGAGAGAGATAGGCCTCTAAGAAAGGTAATTGAGCCCCAGGAAGGTGACAAGACTTAAAAGGAAAGAGTAAAGGATTTCGACTTAACTCCTGGCTGCATTTGAAGTGATTATTGAACCTGCTCCCAGAGAACATTAAATTTTAGAGAAGAACATTAAATTTTAGAGAAGAACATTACACATGGGTATTACCACCTCACACCTATCATATCACCTAAGAAGATAGGAAAAGTTAATGAGGAATGTGGGAATGGATGAGGGAACATGGGATGCCAATTCACTGTTTGGGCTTAGGTTGAAGGGGATATAAAACTCTGCATATCCCGTGATTCAGAAGTAACCCCACTGGGTCTGAATACCAAAAATATCAAAATATCAAATATCAAAAACAAGGGGAAAAGACCCATACATACAAAAATAACTGTAGAACCTCTTTTTGTGTGGCAAAGAATAGGAAAATGAATAGAAGTTCATAAATAGAGGAATGGCCAAAGAAACACAGAAATTGTCTAAAGAAAAAAATTTGGCAAAAATAGATTTGGCAAAATGGAAAAATGGGGGAAAAAATGAAAAAAAAAACACAACTCCCTGAAAGTGGAATTGGTGAAATGTAAATGGAAAAAAAAATCCAATCAACAGAACAAGTCATTTAAAAGTTCAATTGGCCAAAAGGAGATAAAAAAGCTAATTGAAGAAAGAAATTCACTAAAAAGTAGATTTGAAAAAATGGAAGTGGATGATTCAATGAGACATCAAGAATCAGTCAAACACAAACCCAAAGACCCCAGCCTTTGGGATAAGAATTCATTATTTGACAAAAATTGATGGGAAAATTGGAAATTAGTATGACAGAAAGTAGGCATTGACCCATAGTTAACACCGTACACCAAGATAAGATCAAAATGGGTTCATGATCTAGGCATAAAGAATGAGATTATAAATTAATTAGAAGAACATAGGATCGTTTACCTCTCAGACCTATGGAGGACGAAGGAATTTGTGACCAAAGAACCAAAGGTCATTACTGATCACAAAATAGAAAATTTTGATTATATTAAGTTAAAAAAACTTTTGTACAAATAAAATGAATGTGGACAGCATTAGGAGAAATAAATAATAATAAACAAGGAAAACATTTTTACACCTAAGGGTCTTATAAAGCCCTCATTTCCAATATATATAGATAACTGATGCTAATTTATAGGAAATCAAGCCATTCTCCAATTGAGAAATGGTCAAAGGATATGAACAGACAATTTTCAGATGAAGAAATAGAAAGTATTTCTGGCCATATGAAAAGATGTTCCAAGTCATTATTAATCAGAGAAATGCAAATTAAGACAACTCTGAGATAGTACTACACACCTGTCAGATTGGCTAAGACGATAGGAAAAGATAATGATGAATGTTTGGATGGGATGTGGGAAAACTGGGACACTGATGCTTTGAATAGATCCAACCATTCTGGAGAGCAACTTGGAACTATACCCAAAAATTATCAAACTGAGCATACCCTTTGATGCAACAGTGTTTCTACTGGGCTTATATCTGAAAGAGATATTGAAGAAGGGAAAGGGACCCACATGTGCAAAAATGTTTGTGGCAGCCCTGTTTGTAGTGGCTAGAAACTGGAAATTGAAGGGATGCCCATCAATTGGAGAATGGCTGAATAAATTGTGGTATATGAATATTATGGAATATTATTGTTGTATAAGAAATGACCAACAGGATGAATACAGAGAGGCTTAGAGAGACATATCAACTGACGCTAAGTGAAATGAGCAGAACCAGGAGATCATTATAGACTTCGACAACAATACAACATGATTCTGATGGACGTGGCTCTCATCAACAATGAGAGAATCCAAATCAGTTCCAATTGATCTGTAATGAACAGAACCAGGTACACCCAGAGAAAGAACGCTGGAAAATGATTTCAGACCATAACATAATGTTTCCACTCTTTCTGTTACTGTTTGATTGCATTTTTTTCCTTTTCAGGTTATTTTTACTTTCTTTCTAAATCCAATCTTTCCTGAGCAACAAGATAACTGGATAAATATGTATGCATATACTGTATTTAACATATTTAACATGTATGGGACTACCAGCCACGTAGGGGAGAGAGTGGGGAGAAGGAGGGAAAAAGTTGGAACAGGTTTTGCAAGAATCAATGTTGAAAAATTACCAATGCATATTTTTTGTATATAAAAAGCTATAATAAAAAAGTAAAATTTAAAAAAATACAGTATCAAAAAAAAAAAAAAAAAAAAAGGATCAGTGAAGCAGAAATCATGGTTTTCCTGGCAATAACCGCATCCCCTATGGCTCCAGCTGTTGAACGGAAGTAAATGATTCATTTTAAAAAAGGCTACAAGTAAAGAACAAAGTGGTTGGAGAGTTGGAGCACCCAGAGGACCTAGCCCCACTCTGTGTAATCATCCTGGAGGGGCAGCTGGGGCCTGGTTCTGAAAAGCTGCCTCTGTGCTTGAAAAAACTTACACTGAAATGGTCTGGACAGTGGATATTTGGCTAAAGGAAATTTAGTATTTTATGATATGGACCATTAAGGGTATCAAGATTATTTGAAATCTATGATTAATGTTCCATGGATTATATTTTCTTCTAAACCAGCTTCCTAAAGGAAAAGGGTGAAGGATTCCCAATTGGGAGTAACCAAGTAGTTTAAAAAAAAAAAAAACCAGAGAAATTAATATCTAAACAGACTAAACCACTGAAGAAAGCAAGTATCTAAAATTCGTTTTCTTGAAGTCTCTTTAATGTGTACAGTTATTTGAACTGGTCTTAAATCAGGGAAGAAGGAACTCTCCTCAAGTCCCCCAAGTATTGTTCTTCCGTTTCCCAAGACCTTACTTCCTCAGTGTTCTGGTGCAATAGTACAACTGGTCCTAGAAATCTTTGTCCCAGAATATAGAAAGAGTTTGGGGGTAAAGAATATAGGACTCTCTTTTGGATGAGAACACACAGGTAGAAGGGAAAGGGCACATTGAAGCCTGAGGCCTCAATTTCAGACAGGAGGTGAGGGAGACAGACTTGTTCCTTGCCCAGAGTTACCAACTATGAAGCATCAGTGCCAGGATGGGGCCTCAAATATTGCCTGATCTAGTGCCTTGTTTATTCAAGTAACGGCTCTCTTCAAAATGTCAATTTGACTTAAATGTATTTATGTTTTTCCCAACGGAACTATGAGACCAGGGACCCAAGGAAAGATAATCATAAAAACATCCAGGATTTCCACAGTGATTGCATGTTTGCAAAGTGTTTCATAATTATTGTCCAATGTAATCCTCATCTCCACCCTGGGAAGCATATGCCCTTGTACTCCCCATTCTACAGATGGGGAAACTCAGGCAGGATCAGGTTGCATGATAGGCCAGGAAGACGAGAAAAGGAATTGGAACTCAGGCCTTGTGCTTCCAAACACAACATTTAATCCATGACGCCGCTGAGTGATGGAAAAAAAAATTACAGAAATTCATGTCCGGTTAGATAAACATTTATACAGGGATATTATGTACCAGAAACCAGAAAGTGAACACCAAGTAATTGGAGAATGGCTGAAGAAATCATAGTCTATGCACTTTTGTAGAAGCCAGGAGGTAAGACTCCATTCCAGGTTTTTAGTCTTACAGTAACTTGGCTCAGCAAAACTCCCTTATTGAAATAGCAGAGACTGCTTGTCAATATAATCAATTAATTATCTAGGGACTGAAGCAAAATGCAAACTCTCCTCTTGGGATTAAAAGCTAACCTTTGAAGTTAGGACAGGAAAGAATGTCCACAAGGAGACTAAAGGAAAAAGCCACATGAGATAATGGCATAATAAACTTTACTCCGATGCAGATCTCAACTATCTGCATCTCTGTCTAAGTAACCAAGATCTGGGGCTTGAGGGGCTTAATCAATTACATCATAGAGGAATTTTGTTACGCTATAGGAATTTTAAAGGAGTCTACTTTGTATCACACCTATGAGCATTTGAGGTGTATATATATATATTTGTGTCTCTGATCAATAATAAACTTCCAAGAGTCCATGATCAGGACTTTTCCTCCTGGCCCCGGTATGTCACATCCTTCATCTCACTACAACAGCTGGACTCCAACAAACGTCAAGAAGGAATAAGGAGCACTAACAAACATTAGGATTTGCAACAAAAACCATTTTATCTACTGAGTTTAATCTACTGACTTACTGGGGACCCCCACTTAACCCTGAATCAGTATTAATCAGTCCAATATGATTTTATGGTAGACAAGGATTGTTCCTGATTTTTCATTTAGTAATATTTAATGCTAATGATAAAAATGAGTAATTCAATGTTGCAGGAATTACATAGGAATGGACCTTCTGTTGGAGGCTTTGGGCAGACTTCAGGCTTGTATAATAGAAACTATTTCCTTAACAGGCATGAAGCCAACTTCCCTAACTTCACTACCGTGAGAATTACAAGGAGTCTCTCCATCCTGTTTCCCTATAAGCCAACCTATCATGGTAGAAAGCCCCCAAGTTCTCCTTGAAATGTTCTTGGGGATGTGCGATCTGTACTTGTCCAACCCCAGGAATGGCTCATCCATCTCCTGATCACTGAAAGTTCCCATCTTCCCTGGCCTAAGCCAAGGGACATCACCCAGCTTATGACCACCTAATCAGTGGATAGATTTCCTACACTGGCCATCCTGAAACCCTCTGGCCTGAGGGTATCCATATTTTACCCAATGGACTTTACAGTAACCAATGAAATGCTGTTCTACTGATGGGATACTTGTATTCCTGTAACAGAGCCCTGAAAGGAGGTGGCACCTCAGATGGGAGAGCCAGGTCTGGGGTCTGATTGGTTAGAGAGCAACCAGACTCCTCTAATAAAGGGTTTGGGCTCAGAACTCTGCCTCAGTTTGTCCTGTAGGCTGTTTTATGATTCCCCTCCCCTCACAACAGGATGAAAATTGGGCTATTTCATGAATATTCATTCTGTTCAAAGTCTACTGAAGACTGTGCTGCAGAAGGCCTTTTGTGAATGAGATCCCCAAGTTTCATCTCCAATAGAATTTCTCCAAGGACACTCAAGTATTAGTTCTAGGAGAAGCCCTTTCTAAAAGCATGGCCTTTATCCATCATCCTTCCACTAGAGTAAGGTTGTCTGCTGATCCTCCTCCTCTAGGGAAAAGCACAGGGACCTATTTCTTTTTTTTTTTTTTTTTTTTAATTTAATAGCCTTTTATTTACAGGTTATATGCATGGATAACTTTACATCGTTAACAATTGCCAAATCTCTTGTTCCAATTTTTCACCTCCCACCCCCCACCCCTTCCCCTAGATGGCAGGATGACCAGTAGATGTTAAATACATTAAAATATAAATTAGATACACAATAAGTATTCATGACCAAAACATTATTTTGCTGTATAAAAAGAATCAGACTCTGAAATATTGTGCAGTTAGCTTGTGAAGGAAATAAAAAATTCCGGTTGGGCATAAATATAGGGATTGGAAATTTAATGTAATGGTTTTTCGTCATCTCCCAAAGTTCTTTCTCTGGGCGTAGCTGGTTCAATTCATTACTGCTCCATTGGAAATGGTTTGGTTGATCTCGTTGCTGAGGATGGCCAGGTCCATCAGAACTGGTCATCATATAGTATTGTTGTTGAAGTATATAATGTTCTCCTGGTCCTGCTCATTTCACTCAGCATCAGTTCATGTAAGTCTCTCCAGGCCTTTCTGAAATCATCCTGTTGGTCATTTCTTACAGAACAGTAATATTCCATAGTATTCATATACCACAATTTATTCAGCCATTCTCCAACTGATGGACATCCATTCAGTTTCCAGTTTCTAGCCACTACAAAAAGGGCTGCCACAAACATTCGTGCACATACAGGTCCCTTTCCCTGCTTTATAATCTCTTTGGGATATAAGCCCAGTAGTAACACTGCTGGATCAAAGGGTATGCACAGTTTAATAACTTTTTGAGCATAGTTCTAAACTACTCTCCAAAATGGTTGGATTCGTTCACAACTCCACCAACAATGCATCAATGTCCCAGTTTTCCCACATCCCCTCCAACAATCATTATTATTTTTTCCTGTCATCTTAGCCAATCTGACAGGTGTGTAGTGGTATCTTAGAGTTGTCTTCATTTACATTTCTCTGATTAATAGTGACTTGGAGCATCTTTTCATATGACTAGAAATAGTTTCAATTTCTTCATCTGAGAATTGTCTGTTCATATCCTTTGACCATTTTTCAATTGGAGAATGGCTTGATTTTTTATAAATTAGAGTTAATTCTCTATATATTTTGGAAATGAGGCCTTTATCAGTACCTTTGACTGTAAAAATATTTTCCCAGTTTATTGCTTCCCTTCTAATCTTGTCTGCATTAGTTTTGTTTGTACAAAAACTTTTCAGTTTGGTATAATTGAAATTTTCTATTTTGTGATCAGTAATGATCTCTAGTTCTGCTTTGGTCACAAAGTCCTTCCCCTTCCACAGGTCTGAGAGGTAAACTATCCTGTGTTCCTCTAATTTATTAATAATTTCATTCTTTATGCCTAGGTCATGAACACAGGGACCTATTTCTAAAACTTTTCAATGAATCCTCAAAGAGAAAGTAAGACATGATCTCTGCTTGAAACCCTTCCCCCATGAGTGCCCAGGGACCTGCTATTCAACGTGATCTCTCCCATAGGGAAAAAAAATCTCTTCCTACTTCCATCCAACTGACAGTCAGAATTTCAGTTAGCTATTTGGAGGTTAGAGGCATGGATATCCCTCAAAGTCAAGGCACAAGGACCATCCTTCATGAATCTTTGCAGGTCATGTTCTTCTACAAAAATTCCCAGCTTTCTAGTCATCTCATTCTATTCAAACTTGGGCTCCACAGTTGAAGAAAATGAACCATCAAACACAAAGGCACAAAAAGGGATACACAGATAATTAAAAGTAAAAGCAATGATATGTTAAGACATAGGTAGCTCATGCCTTTCTTATTATTAACCTCAATAGAAAAAAAACTTCATGGATATATTCTTGTAGCAAAAACTGGCATCTAAAAGTTCTCTCTGCAAGGAGAAGAGAGCTACAGAGATGGACACCACAGTGTACTGGCTCTTCAAAAGAAGGCGCAGCCACAGGGCAAGATGACAGCCCGATTCAATATCAACAGATTTAAGTGATTCTCTATGGGAGAGGAGTTTGGTTGTAACTTGGAGGCAACAGGGTTTGCAATATTTCAGCTGAAAAGGACTGAGCAGCTTTCAGAGATTTGTCATACTCTACCAGTTACTCATCTGGGACAGAACCCTTGGAAATATCCAATCTGGTCTGAGGCAAATGGTGGGGAAATTTAGATGGTATGAAACAAAAACTCAGAACTCTACAGGGCCTTCAAGTAAGTTGCCTCAATCACTTAAGAAGCCAGCGTTTAACTCCATCAAAAGCCAAATGTAACCAAAACTTGAGAGATTCAGAATTCTGGGCTGAGTAAGAGGCCATATAAAATTCAGGTTGGTGCTGACTGCTTTTACAATGCCTGAAAGCTATTTAAGAAACAAAAACCTAATACAGTGAACCTGAACTAATCAACGTTGATGGAGTCACATAGAGTAGTGATACCAACAGGATCCTGGAGCTATGGTCCAAATATTTCTGCAACATTCTCAGGAAAGCATGGCTATTACCACTTCACACCTCCCATATCGCCTCAGAATGTTGGTAGGGATGAAAGAAAAGTGGGATGCTACTATACTGTTGGTGGAGTTGTGAACCTGATCCAACCACTCTGGAGAACAATTTGGCATTAGTCCCAAAGGAATATAATACTGTGATTCAGCAGTAAACCCACTGGATCTGAATACCAAACAAAACACCAACAAGGGAGAAGGATCCACATGTGAAAAAAATATTTGTAGAACTTTTTATATGTCTAAAATAAATAGATGCCCATCAACTGAGGAATGGCTAAAGAAATAGAAATGATGAAATGGAT
Organism: Dasyurus viverrinus; assembly: GCA_020854095.1. NCBI lineage: Eukaryota > Metazoa > Chordata > Mammalia > Dasyuromorphia > Dasyuridae > Dasyurus > Dasyurus viverrinus. The sequence continues at coordinate 623,555,230 of CM036999.1, read as the reverse complement.
TTGACAAGATGGAGAAAGAGAAGAATTCCTTGAAAAAAAAATACTGGTGAAATGGAAAAGTGAATTCCCTATAAATGCTGATGAGTAATGAGAATAGAGTTCTGACTGACAGCCTTCTCACTTTTATTCACTTATAAAAAACATTTCTTCAGTATCACTTGTCTGATGGCCACTGAGGTCTGAACTCCATTTCACAGCTATATTCCATTGATTACCCGGAATCAATGGCTGTACCTCAAACATTGAAGATAATCACTTCCTAAGATCATTTTCTTACAATCACTTAGGATAGAAGACCATCTGAATCACTTTCTAATTTCGTACAATTCACAATCACTCTTTGGCTACCTATCTACTTTGCGATTAAAATCATGCAATTCCTTCAAACTGAAGTCACAGGGACCATCATCCATGTATCTTTGCAGGTCCTGTTCTTCCACAAAAAATCCCAGCTTTTTACTCATCTCATTTACTATGAACCCAGTTTCCATATCTGAAGATGACAAACGTACATACAAAAAAAACCACATACACACATGTACAAACACAAATAGCAATGTTACATAAGAGTTACTGCAGCTTGTCACCAAGTTAAAGATACAAAACTTCATAGGTATATTCAGTGCAAACAATGGCTCTTAATACCCCAAGTCATTTTTCAGAAGATACAGATTAGAGACAGCGAGGTGCTGAAGTGGATAAGCATCAGGCCAAAAATTGGGGAGAACTGAGTTCAAATCTGGCGCAGACACTTTACATTTCCTAGCTTTGTGACACTGGGAAAGTCAATTAACCCCAATTGCCCCAGCAAAGAAAACTAAATGACTAAGTAAATAATGATAAAAATAAAAGGAGATAGATAATATGTGAGATGTGCATGTCAAAGTATTGGACCAATTAGATACATATCTTCCCCCAATGAAATATACACATTCAGCAAAGACAGGGGACCAAGGCCAAGATGATTACCAGATGCCAGGAGATTAGAGTCTTGTTTTAGCTATTTTAGAAGGAAAACTGAGCCAAAACACAATTGAAAATTGTAGAGCAGATAAGGGTAGACAGCTTTCAGAGATTTGTTGGATAGTTTCATATTTATTCACCTGGGGGAAAAGTAAACATCCAAATTGGTTTGACGAAAACAATGGGGACATTCAGAAGGTATTAACTGAAAAATGAGAACTCTACCAGATTACAAGTAATTTAGATCATCCATCTCTAGGAAGGCAGGGTTTATCTCTCACAAAAGTATAAGCAAAGCTTACGGACATGTTGGATTTTGGGCCCAGTATATAAAGATAAATTTCATTTTTACATTGAGTTTAACAATCCAAAGTTTTTTATGATGTCCTGAAGACTATTTATGTACCAAATAGCTAACTAAGCTGCCCAATGCTGATGGAACTACATTGATTAGTGATAAGGATATGATAATGGAAGAGATGGGCTGAACTTTTTCATAAAATTCTTAACACACCACCATCAACTACTGTTGAAATTATTAACCATAGATTTTAGGTCATTTTCAATTCCTCTTTAGCCATTCATGAATGGATGGCATCGCCACAGTTTCTAGTTCTTTCTCAGCCAAAAGACATTTAAAAATCTTTTAAAATGTATAAATTTACTTCTTCATTTTTTTTTTTAATTGCCTTGGAAAACAGACCTTATAGTGGATTTTGGAGTGAAAGAGTATACACAGGTTTATAACTCTTCCGTTATGATTACATATTGTTCTCCACATTAAATGGATCACTTCATAATTTCAGCAACAAGGGGTTGCCCGAATGCAATATCAAAATGTTGTTTTTAATTTGTATTTCCCTTATTGATAATAAATTAGAATTTTCTCATATGGCTGTAAACAGTTTTAATTTTGTCATCAGAAACTTACCTGTTCCTGTCTCTTTGAGTATTTGAGATATGAGATCTTCTTCTGAGAAGTTTTCTCTAGAACAGGGCACTTTCTCTTCTCCTTCAATTACCTGACCCTACAGTTCACTGTGCTAGAGTGAAAACCCCAGCCTAACCCAGATGCCCCTGAGCTTGCTCTTGGCTAACATAGCAGAGGCTGCCTATAGTGCCTAATCTTTCATTTGGATCAAATCTCTACCTAGGGAGATGAGGTCCTTCCTAAAATTCTATTAAGGACTGGATAACTTCTGGAGTTTTGGTCACTTTTGCTGTACAAAATTTATTATGAGAATTTTATTTTTTCTTTTAGGGGAGATTCTTAGGAGCTAAGTATTTCCTGTCCTATTGTGTCTAATATTTAGTTGGAATGGAAATGAGTGAAATGGTTCCACATGGAATACATGGAAAATACTTCTCTCCAGTGTCACTACTGTGATGTTGAACAGGACTCTTCCTAAGAAAGGCTTTCCTCATTGAATACAGTTATAAGTTTTTTCTCCAGTGTGGATTGTCTTATATACAGCCAGGTGGCAACTATTTCTGAAATCATTTCACATTTATTATCATAATGTTTCTCCTTCGTGAGGATTCTCTGATGTTTATCAATCTTGGATTTGTCCACATTAATTTCATTTTTAAGATTTCTCTCCAAGGGGGATTCTCAGATATGCACTTAGAAAGGACCATTTTGTGAAACCTCCTCACTGACTTCATTCAAAACGTTTCTCTCCACTGTGAGTTCTTTGATGTTCAACAAGATTTCACTTCTGTGCAGAAGCCTTTCCAAACTGAATACTTTCAAAAGGTTTCTTTTCAGTGAGAGTTCTCTGGTGTTTTACAAGACAGGCACTGCGTGTAAAACCCTTTCCACATTTACTACATTCAAAAGGTTTCTCTCCAGTGTGGATTTTCTGATGTCTGTTAAGATCTCCCTTGCATGTGAAAGCCTTTCCACATTGATTACACTTAAAAGGTTTTTCTCCTGTGTGTATTCTCTGATGTTCTACAAGAGTGTAATTACATCTGAATGCCTTTCCACACTGATTACATTATAAGGCTTTTCTCCTGTGTGGATTGTCTGATGTACAGCAAGATTTCCACTGGTTATGAAAGCCTTTCCACATTGATTGCATTTATATGGCTTTTCTCCTGTGTGGATTCTCTGATGTTGTGTAAGACTGTAATTATATATGAAAGTGTTTCCACATTGATTACATTTAAAAGGTTTCTCTCCACTGTGGATTTTCTGATGTTTGCTAAGAGCTCCTTTGCTTGTGAAATCACCTTTCCACATTAAACACATTTATAAGGCTTTTCTTCTGCGTGGATTTTGTGATGTTCTGCAAGCACATAATTTCTTCTGAAAGGCTCTCTAAATTGATTGCATTCAAAAGCTTTTCCTCTCGTGTGGATTTTGCAATGTTTTGTAAGATAGAAATTATATCTGAGTGCCTTTCCACACTGATAACATTTAAAAGGTTTCTCTCCAGTGTGGATTCTCTGATGTACAGTAAGACTGGAACTCTGTGCTAAAGCCTTTCCACACTGATTACAATTAAAAGGTTTCTCTCCAGTGTGGATTTTCTGATGTCTGTTAAGATCTCCCTTCCATGTGAAACCCTTTCCACAATGACTACACTTATAAGGCTTTTCTCCTGTGTGGCTTCTCTGATGTACAGCAAGATTGGATCTCTTTATAAAAACCTTTCCACATTGATTACATTTGTAAAAATTTTCTCCTGTAAGCATTCTCTGATGTTCAGTAAAATTGACACTCTGTGTGAAAAACTTTGCACATTGATTACAATTAAAAGGTTTTTCTCCAGTCTGGATTCTCTGATCCTTAGTAAGAGTGGAACTAGATGCAAAAGTCTTTCCACAGTACTTACTTTCAAAAGGATTCTCCCCAGTGTGGATTCCCTCAGGTACAGCTAGAAAGAATTGCTGTTTGACCATCTTCCCACCTTCATTATATTTATAAAACACTCCAGGATGAATTTTCTGAGATCTATCAATGTCTGATTTCCAACTATGGGCCTTCCCACACTTCTCAAATAAAGGTTTTTTCATTCCAGGGTCAACTGAATATTGGTAAGGAAGAAATGAATGATGGGATGACATTGCTTGACATTCATTATATTCATCACTAGCTCTCTTATCTGAATTACTTGCTGAGTAATGAGCTTAGAGGTCTGACTCAAGACCTTTCCATCTTGACTACCCACACAAAACATTTCCCCATTAGCATTTTTCTGCCATCTAGAGAGGTCTGAGCTCTTGCTGAAGGCCATTTCCCACTGATTATCTAGATTCATTAGAATTTCAGCAGGCTGTTCCTGGGAATAAAAAAACTCTTCTTGTTTAGGAAAACATTTGATATTCACTATCCAGAAGCCAGTTCTTCCCTGAATTAATTTTCTTATACTGATTTAGGAAAGAAGATTGTCTGAATCTCTTTCTACTTTCATCCAATTCACAGTTAGTCTTTGGATTATCTACTTGGATTGTTACTGGCATGGATTTCCCTCAAAGTCAAGGCACAGGGACCATCCTTCATGAATCTTTGTAGGTCATGTTCTTCCACCAAAAGTCCCACCTTTCTAGTCATCTCATTCCATTCAAACTTGGGCTCCACATCTGAAGAAAATGAACAACCAAACACAAAGGCACAAAAAGGGATACACAAATAATTAAAAGCAAAAGCAATGATGACTCAAGACTTAGGTAGCTCATGCCCTTCTTCTTACTAAGGTCAATAGACTAAAACTTCACGGATATAGCCTTGTAACAAAAATGAGGAGAAGAGATGTACAGGATGTGAAAATGACCTAGGAGATGGACACAGCAGAGTACTGGCTGTTGAACAGAAGGGGCAGCAATAGGCCAAGATAACAGCCAGATTCAATATCAACAGATTAAACTGATTCTTCATGAGCGAATAGGTTATTTCTAACTTGGAAGCAGCCGTATCCTTGCGCCAAATCCAAGGGGATTGGAGGGGAACTGTTTGACTCCCTGTACCCCAAACCTGCCACTAGATCTCAACTAAACCGTAATCTCATTTAGGTACCCCAAATCTAGATCTCAACACTTTTACAATGCCTGAAAGCTATTTATGGGCCAAAAACCTAATAGGGAAGGTGAACTACTCAGTGCTGATGGAGCCACATTGATTAGTGATACCAAGAGGATCCTGGAGAGATGGGCTGAACACTTCTGTAGTACTCTCAGGAGATCATGGGTATTACCACCTCACACCTACCATATCACCTCAGATCACAGAAAAAGATAATGAACAATGTTGGAAGGTAGGTTGGAAGGGATGAGGAGAAAGTAGGATGCTAATATGCTCCTGGTGGAGTTGTGACCAGATCCACCCATCCTGGAGAGTAATTTGGCATTAGGCCCAAAGGGATATAAAAATTCTGCATATCCTGTGATTCAGCAGTAACCCCACTGGGTCTGAATACCAATGAAATAATAAAGGAGGGAAAAAGACCCACAAGTGCAAAAATACATGTAGAACCTCTTTTTGTGTGGCAAAGGATAGGAAAATAAGTAGATGCCATCAAATGGATAAAGAAACAGAAATGGTCTCAAGAAAACAACTCCTCTTACAAAAAAAATCCAATGAATAGAACAATCATTTAACAGATCAATTCGCCAAATTCAAAAGGAAATAAAAAATGCTAAGTGAAGGAAGAAACTCACTAAAAGGAAACCTGAACAAATGGAAGTGAATGATTCAATGAGACATCAAGAATCAGACAAACAAAAATCATGTTTTTCCTGACAATGAACAGTGATCATGTCAGTCATCTATCGCTCCAGCTGTTGAAATGGAAGTAAATGATTCAATTTTAAAAAGGTACAAGAGAAGAACAAAGTGGATGAAGAGTTGGAAGACCCAGAGAACCCATCACCTAAGGCTGAGATGCACTAGAGTATGCATCCATTCTCTCCTGCTTATGGTATATTTGGCCTGACAACTAAAACCAAGAAAAGATAGGAAATGGTCCTTACCCAGGGACAGCAGATTCTGGACATTCTCCAGCATGACCTCCCTGTACAGCACCTTCTGAGAAGAATGCAAGAGCCCCCACTCCTCCTCAGTGAAATCCACCATCACATCCTTGAAAGTCACCACCTCCTAAACCATCAACAGGCACAAGATTTTGAGCTGAGACTCTGCGATCTGTCTAGTCCAACCTTCATCAACCGAGAGGAGAAAACTGATCCAGAGTTAGGATTTCTCTTTAAAAAAAATATATATATATATCACATGACCTTTATGACTGTCACAGCCAACACCTTACAACCAGGCATTGAGGGCCTGATAGGATACTGAGAAAAGCTTTTCTGTTTGAAATAAGAATCACAATGGAATACTAAAAGCTTGTAAAGGTTTCTTACTGTACAATGCCTGTCCTGAAGAAAGGAGGGCAAATGTTGGTGACATATCAGTGAGGTAAGAGAATGTGAGTAAGAGAGAGAAGGGGAGGAGAAATTCCTCCCAATGAGAAGTGTCATAAAGGGACATGTTAAGGAAATTCTAAGAAGAGTTTGGGAGAAGTTGAAGAAGGACTTTATATTCTACATCAACAAAACATCAACAAACCTCAAAAATGGATCACTGGGAAAAGAAAAAACAGCAAAAAAAAAAAAAAATTGGTAAATTTCCTGAAATTCTGAAATATTCTTATCTAGACGAAAGCAAGAGAAGTACCCTAGAGATATATTACTCCCAATATGTCCACGATGGAGTAGTATGAGACTACTCGCAGCCAAGTGAGGCAGCATTCTCTACTCTTAGACAGAAAGGCAGGATGGGTCATAGTCCAAAACATTTGCTCTCTTTATTTTATGACGGCCTTCACTTGTTTGTGGAATGGATTCAATCACTTCAATATTGAATTATTGACAAAGAAAAGTAACTGTGGGGAAAGGAGAATTTCCTTACTTACTTGGAGCAATTGACGTCCTTGCAAATAAAAATCCCTTTTTTTTCTCATGCTGATTTTCTTGAAAACATCTGACTCATCTACTTCTCATGAATATTTCCCTTTTAGCTTAATTTCTTTCTAGTATTACATTGGTGAGCAATTGAATATAACCTCATTTGAGTTGAGACTTAACTGAGTAACTTCCATGCCAGGTGGAATTGGAGAATTTTCCTAAACCACTTCATTATATTCTATAGACCCCGAGTCAAGGCTCTGAAGATTTTAAAGACCTGGCCCAGAAACATGGCAGTTACCTGCTAAAAAGGCCAAAAAGCTTCCTACACACACACACACACACACACACACACACACACACACACACACACTTTGATAGTTGCCTTAGTTCATTTCCAAAGAGAAAGCTGTTAGTATTACTATTAGTTTCAAAGCTAAATAGACCTAATTGCATGAATAAATAAGTAAATATTTTAAAATAAATCTATTAGTGTAATTCTTCATTTTTCAATATCTTCACTCCAAGAGGGTTTGCTTTCCAACGACACCAATGGAACAGGTTTAAGGAATTACATTTAAATGACCATTTGGCAAGAAAAGAATCATTAGAGTCACAATCTTATAAATTCCTGAAACTTGTCAGCAATCAAAGCAAATTCATTCAGGTGAACCTGGATATTGTAACAAAGAAAACCATTTAATCGCTTAGCAATACGACACTAGAGTGATTACAATCAGATTATGGAACAGAGTCACTGATCAAACCTATATTGCCTTAATGCCCAATTTTTAGAGTACTTTTCATTAAGGATCTACCTATAGAAGGTCAAATATCCCAGTATTGTGAGGGGAAAACACATGGGACTTTCAATGAGCTCCCGGCTCATGGCTGATGCCACAGGAGGAGCCCCCAAAGCCGGGCCAGGCTTCTCCCAACCTTCTCCCCCTCCTCCCCTGGACCCAGGGACCCCGGGCTCTGGCTGAGCCTTGACCAGGACCCTCCGTCCCATCACTGGCCCTTCTCTCCTGCTGGAATGTCCTCCCTCCCCCCCGGGGCCTCCTTCCCGTCTCACCTTCCCTGGTCCCAGAGTGGTGGCGCTTCCCTCTGAGAGCGCCTCCCGCCTACACTGCGCAGAGCGGGGCTCGTGGGGACAGAGCTGAGGAGATGCTTGTCCCAAACGGGGCTCTCAGCTCCGGGGGGCGGGGCCATTTGGAGCCTTCCTTTGCCTCCCCTGGAGGTGGGCCCCGTGCGTGGCACCAGGGGCCACTCTCAGTGCTCACTGACGGTCCCGAGACCTGGAAGAGAGGGACCCAGAGCCCTGGGAGCAGCCGGGGGCCTGCGGGGGCAGGAGACGCGCAGCGCCAGGGGGGCGATTCCTGACATGAGGGAGGCCGTCTCTGTGACAGGAGGAAGCTCCCGGGGCGCTCTTGGGCCCCCACCCCCATGACGCTGCTCAGCTCCGGGCAGGGACGGCTCTCACCTGGCGCAAGGGGCTCCGGCTGCCGGCGGCCATCGGTCTGGTTCCGGGCTTGGGTCCTCTGCCAGCCGGGCTGGGGGAGGGAGAGGGAGCCCAGAGAGGGAGGCCGGGGTCTGAGGCTTCTCTGCCCAGGCTGGATGCGGACCTGCCCACAATGAGAGAGAGAGAGAGACGCAGGGACGGTGGGAGAGGCTGCTGCCCAGGAGGAGGCTGAGAGACCTCAGAGAGAAGGAGGCAGAGATCTCCCCTGTGGGGGCAGGGAGACCTCCCAGAACACACCACGGGACATTAAGGTTTCCCACACTCTGGGGGGAGGAACGGCCCAGGGAGCATGAGCCCTATGGGGGCGAGGTCACGGGGCCTTCCCCGGAATCCCCGGCAGTCTCCTGTGGCCTTGGCCAAGACTCTCCTCCCGGCCTGCCTCATTTTCCCCAAGTGGAACAGGGGCCCCTCCCCTATCTCCGCCCCCACAGGTGAAATCCCTCAGGGGTAAGCCCCGCCCCTCCCAGGTGCAGCCGCACCCACGCGCACGCAGGCACCCCTCCCCCACGCGCGGGCGCAGCTCAGTGACACGCCCCACTCACAGCTACGGCACTTTGCACAACTTCTCCGCGGGCCCCGCGCCCCCCTTCGGAGCCCGCACGCGCGCAACAGCTTTGCAAGCTCTGCCCCAAGCCCGGCCGGGAACTGGCGCCAAAGGGGCGGAGCCTAGAAGGACAAATGAAGTCCCCGGCGGCGCCTGCGCACAGAGGCCCCTCCCCTGCTCCCTCTCCCAGTCCGGGAGGCAAAATACAAATAGACGCGGGACCCGGGAAGCGGCGACTGTGCCCCGGGGCGTCTGTTCCCGAGCCTTTGCCGAGCCGGGGGGACACGTGGGGTCCGTGCGGGAAAGAGACCCGGATGTGACGGGAAATTCCCGATGGAAAAGTAGCTTTGGAAGTTCTGTGTCAGCTCGGTCCCTCCTTCTCCTGCGACCTTCTGCCCTTCCCCCCCTTCCGTGAAGGGGGACCTGGAGAGAACCGCGCTCATGCTCAGCCCCCTCCGGCCCCGCGGCGAGTTTGATGCCGTTTCTGTTCCTTGGGACATTTCCCCCGGGGCAGCTGCTCCTTCCTGCGTCCGTGGGGGGGGGGGGGGCAGGGAGGCTCCCTCCGAGCTCCCGCCTGAAACCCGGGGCTCGGCCCCCCCCTTTATTTATTTATTTTTTTAAATAACGTTTTATTGCCAGAAGCGATGCCAGGGTAATTTTTTACAACTGTATCCCTTGGGTTCCACTTCTACTGCACTTCCACTGTATCCACTTCTGTTCCGATTTTCCCCCTCCCTCCCTCCGCCCCCTCCCCCAGATGGGAAGCAGTCCTATACATGTTAAATAGGTCACAGCACATCCTAGATACAATCTATGTGTGCAGAACCCAACAGTTCTCTTGTTGCTCAGGGAGAATTGGATTCAGAAGGTAGAAATAACCCGGGAAGAAGAACCAAAATGCAAACAGTTTACACTCATTTCCCAGTGTTCCTTCTCTGGGTGTAGCTGCTTCTGTCCATCCTGGATCCATTGAAACTGAGTTAGATCTTGTCTTTGTTGAAGAATCCACTTCCATCAGAATCCATCCTCAGACAGTATCGTTGTTGACGTGTATAATGATCTCCTGGTTCAGCTCCTTTCGCTCAGCATCGGTTCATGTCAGTCTCTCTGGCCCCCTTGAAGCGCCTTCTTCAGCCCTGCGTTTGTTTCACTTTCCCGCCCGCGGCGGCGCTTTCCAGAGCAAAGCCCTTCCCTTAGTGCCCGGGATCAGGGGCCGAGGCTGCCTCGGGCGCCTCCTGTTAGGGAAGCTGGGGGGGGGGGGGGAGGGGGCGGCCGCCTGGAGACTTCTGGGGAACCGCGAATCTTCCGCTTCTTTCCAGGTCCATCCCGCGAATCCGGCGGGTCTGGGCCACGCTGCGGAACCTGCTGCATCTGGAGCTTCCTTCCCACGCCCCGAGCAGGGGTGTCCTCGTGCATCCGCCTGGAGCTGGGGCAGTGCCCGCCCCGCCCCCGCCCCCGGTTCCTCTGCCCAGAAAAGAAAGGCCGCCCTGAGCCTGAAGAAATCCTCCCCAAAGCACAGCTCTTGTAGGAAGAGACCATCTCGGGGACATCTGAGGAAATGTAACCCCCCATTCAGGGAGTCTGCCCCACCCCTGAGTGGATAAATAAACCTCTGTTTACCCTCTGGCTGGACTTGTGCTCCCTTCCTCTCCTTATCCCTAAGCAGGGCTTTAGTGATAAACTGAGGCAACTGGGGTTAAGTGACTTGCCCAAAAAGCCAGAGTCAAGTGTCTGAGGACAGATTTGAACGCGGGCCCTCCAGCATGGCAAAGGAGAGGGACACAGTGAAGCCTGGGAGCAGCCTGCGCTGGGAGGGGGCAGGAAATGGGCAGCGTCAGCAGGAGATCCCTGCCCTGCGGCCAGCCCTGTCAGGACCCCCCCCTTCCGACCCTGTCCCTGAGAGCTCCCCTCCCCCACCTCCGCACCTCTCTCCCATCCTCCATTTCTCTCCTCAGCAGAATCCCCTGAACGCCCCGCTCTCCCTCCCATCCCCACCCTCACCCCCTCCTTCATCCTCATACATCCTCCCTCCTTCATCCCTCCAGACTTGCCCAGCTGTTCCCCTCCCAACTCAGGCTCCAGACTCCCTTCCCCCTCCCAACTCGGAGATGCCAGGATGGGGGAAGGGAGCTCTGAGTGATGGGGTGAGGGGCAGGTAGGATCTGAGGCCTTTTGGGAAGGCTGGAATCCTGGGATGGGAGGGGTCATTCCCAAGGTAGGGAGTGGGCGGGGCTCCTGGGATGAGGAGGACCCGCCCATAGCCCCTTGGCCATAAACAGAATGACTGGGAGCTGAGATCTCTCCGCCTCCATCTCTCATCCTAACCCTAACCCTAACCCTAACCCTAAACTCCGCCTCCTTCTCTCTGCCTCCATCTTTCTGAGGTCTCTCTGCCTCCATCTTTCTGAGATCTCTCTGCCTCCATCTTTCTGAGATCTCTCTGCCTCCATCTTTCTGGGATCTCTCTGCCTCCATCTCTCTGCCTCCTTTACTCACACTTGGATCTCTGCCTGTTTGGAGCCGTCCCTACTCTGCAGGTCCAGGTGGGTCTGACCCAGGGCCCCGCTACCGCTCCCGCTCCCGTTCCCGCTCCCGCCAGTTGCCCTTCCCATTGGGCTCGCCTTCCCCTCCGAGCTCCTGCTCAGGAGTCACGGCCGCCTGGCCACCCACCTCCCCCAGAGGGATCCCATGGGGCAGTAAGTCCTCAGCCCGAATCCTCCCGCTTCGAGGTCGGCCCCATCTCTGCGCTCCCGACCCCTCCTTGGAGACCGCCTTGGTCCCGCGTGGTTCCGAGGAGGTCCTCGGGCCTTTGCTGACTGGCGGGCCGGTCAGCGCCCGTGTCCGGGACCAGCCGGGGCTCCCCGGGGATTGCTCCCAGCCTCCCGCGGAGCGTTAGAATGGAGGCTCTGGGACGAGAGCTGGATCGGCCGGTCTCCCAGTCGCGCTTCTTCCCGGGATTCTCCTAGAATTCCGTCCCCTTCTAATGCCGGGGAAACTGAGGCCAGATGGAGCTTAGAGCGCTTGTAATGCTTGACTCGGATTTCTGAGACGGAGAGATTGTGCCGGAGTCGCGCTGCGCGCGGTGATGCGCTGCCGCCGTGATGGTCCCAGCGTCCGCCAACCACGCGCCTTCCCAGGGACACAGATACCCGCGTGGCTCGGCCAAAGGGGTAGACTGAGGGGTAGAATCCGAGCACGGAGAGTGGGAACAGGCTATCAGCCGGCTTCTGACAGAGTCGGGGCAGGCACCGGACGTTCTGGGAAGTTGGGGTAAAGGACAGGATGGGGGTAGGACCCTAAATTCTCGCGGACAGAAGGAGTTCAGAGCCGAAATCTGAATTCCCCTTTGTCTTTAGTCTCTCACTGACTGTAGAGCCAGCGGCCCCACTCTTGATGAAGTGGACCGGGGAGGGGAGGTTGCATCTAAGGGGACCGAGGCAGAACAATTGGAGAAAATGAGGCAGGACAATAAAAGGAAACCGGCCCAGCCGCCTCAGTAATAGCCTTAAATTTCTTTCCATAAAATCTTTGCCCCTTGACCAGGAGATGGGTTCAAGCCTCACATTCTTTTGAGACTCGGGGAAACTGGGCTGGGACTTTGGGGATGCAGCTTCGCAGCCTCCACACTAGCGGGTGGTGGGAGAGCTTGGGGGGGACAAGGGTCATGGAGGCTGCTCCTGGTCTTGTCCCACCTTGGAGCCCAAAGCCTTGGGGGGAGGGAGGAGGCAGGGAGGAAGGCAGCTCCTGTTCCTGCTCAAGCCCAGCTCACTTCCAGGCCAGACCCTCCCTGCTCTCTCTTGGGATAGAATCTCTCCCCTGAGGATGGGGCAGGGCCATGGTTGCCCCTGCCCTGAAAACTCTCTCTCTCCTAGCAGATCCTGGGAAGGGAAGCATCAGATCCGGTCCTCCCTCACCGAGATCCTTCTCCCTCCCCAGCCCGGCTGGAACAGGACCCAAGCTCGGAACCAGAGACATGGCCACCGGCAGCCAGAGCCCCTCCTCCCAGGTGAGTGCGGTCCCTGCCCGGAGCTGAGCAGCCTCGGCCCAGGGGGAGCCCAGGAAGCTTCCTCCTGTCAGAGGGAGGGGGGCCCTGGCAGGGCTGGCAGCAGGGCAGGAATTGCCCTCCAGGCGCTGCCCATTCCCTGCCCCCTCAGGCGGCTCCCAGGGCTCTGAGTCCCTCTCCTTTGTCGGGTCCCATCAAGGAGCACTGAGAATGTGGCTCCTGGGTGCCAAGCACTGTGCCCACCCCCAGGGGGAGGCAAAGGGAGGTTACAAGCTGAGGGTCCCTGCGCTCCCTGAGCGATCGGTCCAGTCTCAAAACAACACCTTATCAAGTATGTCCACACAAACCCCGTACAGGGGAGACTTCTCAGAAGGAAGGTGCCACCGGTTTGGGGACCTGGAAAAACTCTTTTTTCAGAAGGTGAAACTTTACCTGAGACAGAAAGGAGGCCAGGAGGCCCAGGGGAGGAGGGAGGACATTCACACCAGGAGAGAAGGCCCTGGATGCCAGTTATGGGATAGAGGGTCTTGTCAAGGCTCAGCCAGAGCTCGGGGTCCCTGGGTCCAGGAGGAGGAGGGGAAGAAGGTGGGAGAAGCCTGGCCCGGCTTTGGGCGCTGGTTCTGTGGCGTCTGCCATGGGCCAGGAGCCCTGGAAATAGGATCTTCCTTAACATTGTTATGAGAATTGTCAGGGGCTTTGCTGGGGACACCCCGAGAAAGGGAGAGGAGGACCCGGCCAGAGACCAAGCTGTCAGTTATTTGTCCACCTAGGAGGATGACATTTTCCATGGGAGGGTGAGGGACAAGGGGCTCCCACTGCCTGGGGTGTCAGACACAGACTCTCCTCCTGGGCCTCAAAGCGTCTCCTTTGCTTCCATTAGGTTTTGTTTTGTACCAAGACTCACAAAGAAGCTCTGGGTGACTCATGGTTAGGGCCCGAGGAAGGAAAAGGGACATGATTCAGAAAAGAACAAAATTAGGTCCGTGCATTTGGAGTTAGGTCTGTTACAGGGGTTTGTCCCATAGCCCCACACACCAGGCCAAGGCCAGTCATGGCTGCTTGAGTAGAACCGGAGGGAGCCGGCATTTGCCAAGAGCTTTATGAAGGAGAAGGATCGCCCAGGAAGTGAGTCCATGAGTTTTCTTAGAGGGATTCGCAGGAGGAAGATAATGGAGGAGACTTTGGGGGTATCGATATTTAGTGCAGCCAGTGGAGAATCAAGTGGACTTAAGCCTGCTTAAACATTCCCATTCAAAAAGCCATTCCTAGGAGCATCGAGGGGACGCAGTGAATAGAACCTAAAGTCAGGAGGACCTGAGTTCTAATCTGGCCTCAGACATTTAACACTTCCTGGCTGTGTGACCCTGGGCAAATCACTTAACCCCAGTTGCCTCATTGGGGAGAAAAAAGAGCCCATTTCCTAGATGAAAGCCTCAGTGACATGGTGGGATATGAGTGCAAATGTTGTGATTGTGTTTCCCAGAGTTCAAGGAGGAAAGAGATTGGGACCAAAAGCAGCACCAGGGTGGGTGGTGAGGTTTGGTGCCATTGAGAAGTCTCCCCAGTCAGGAGAGCAGGGCCGCTGGGGCGGGCTGAGAGCTGAGAGAAGCAGGGAGGGGGCTCCCAAGACCACTTCTGGTTCTATGAGGGAGGGTTGGGGCTCTAGAGCACAGATCAGCACCCTGACCTCTCTGACCTCCCTGCTCCTACCTACCCGGGGAGGGCAAGCACAGCCCTGCATTTCTAAGAGACAGTTATCTGAAGGAAAAGGGGGCGCTTCTTCCCCCAGAGCTTCTGCCAGGAAGAGAAGTCCCAGGCAGAGTATGCTCTGAAAAGTGGGACAGGAGGAAAGAGCAGAGGCTCCTGTGAGTTCTGTGAGCAAAGACCTTCCTGAGAGGGTCCAGGAGACCAGTTTTGCCTCAGTCCTGAGCTCCCAGGCTCCTCCTCTTTCTCCACTCATACTCATGGCCAAGGTTTGACAGTAGACTCTTTTCTCCTAGTAGAAATGGCTCTTGGGGAAATTGAGATTCCGGAAGACATGTCGTCCCCCTCGTTTAATCTAGTTTTATGGAACGGAGTTTGTCCTGAACTAAATCATAAGATTTCACGAAAGTCCAATGTGTTCTCTAAGGAGACTGTGATGTTTGACTTTCTAGGAGTACATCATCCCTTAATGGAAAATCCTCTAAAAATTGGGTATTATGGCAACAAGTTTTGCATCAGACTGACTCTGTTCTGTTTTCTGAGTGCAATCAGTCTACTGTGTGATATTGCTAAGTGCTTAAGTAATTTTCTTTCTTACAATACCCAGGACTGCTTTCACCTCAATGAATTTTATTTGATTGTGAATTAAGTTTAGGGAACTTAGAGGATTATGACTCTAATGATTTTTTTCTGCTAGATGGTCGTTTAAAAATAGTTGCTTGAACCTGATCCAATGATGTCCTTAGGAAAGCAACTCCTCTTGGAATCTAGATTTTGAGAAATAAATTACATTTCTGTAATATTTATTAAACAATGTTTACTAATTTATGCGGGCAAGTAGGTTGATTTTGCTTTAA
This sequence comes from Dasyurus viverrinus, assembly GCA_020854095.1. Lineage (NCBI taxonomy): Eukaryota > Metazoa > Chordata > Mammalia > Dasyuromorphia > Dasyuridae > Dasyurus > Dasyurus viverrinus. The sequence continues at coordinate 623,539,730 of CM036999.1, read as the reverse complement.
AATTAACAGTAATAGTAACAGCTTTCTGTCAGGAAATGAACTAAGGCAACTATCATTTCTTTTTGTTGTTGGCCTTTAGCAGGGAGCTGCCTTGGTACAAACTTCAGAGCTTTGATGCAGTGTCTGTAGAATGTAATGAAGTGGTTTAGGCAAATTCTCCAATTCCACCTGGTATAGAAGTTACTCAGTTAAGGCTCAACTCAACTGAGGCTTTATTCAGTTGCTCACAAATATAATATTAGACAGAAAGGAAGCTAAAAGTGAAATATGCATGAGAAGTAGATGAGTCAGATGTTTTCATGAAAATTAAAATGGCAAAAGAAAAAAGAAAGTGAGAGATTTTTATATGCAAGGAAGAGAATTTCTCCTAATAAAAAACTTCTGAAAAACCCAATCCTACCATTCTTCTGGAACTTAAAAGAAAATGAAAAGCATCACCTGCTAAATACATTTCCCAAGCACAGTTCCTATATACAGGAGATTAGAAAATTGGTGATTCCTTCCAGCACATCAAAGTGTGTGCAGATGTGGGCATTCTTTTGTATGATAGCTATCAAGCTGGCTTTTTATTAATTCTCTTGATTTCTGGTCCCCAATATTCTAGTGTTCTTATGTGATGTTGAAATCATTTCTTTTGCAGAAATAAACTATATATTTCTTTCTTATGCATTAGCTCATTCTCCAATCCCAGCTGACAAATATTACATTTTAAGAAAGGAAAGAAACTCTCCTTTCCCCATGAAGTTACTCTTCTTTTTCAATCATTCAGTTTTGAAGTGAATGAATCCATTCCATTAACAAGTCAAGCTAAGTGTAAAACAAAGACAGCAGATGTTCTGTCCATGACCCCCCCCTACCCCATGTCATATCAGCCCCTCAGTGTAAGAATAGAGAATGCTTGACGTGGCTGGAAGTAGTTTCAAACTACACTGTCATGGACGTATTGTGAGTAATATATCTCTAGGAAACTTTTCTTGCTTTCATCCGGTTAGGAATATTTCATGCTTTTAGGAAATTTACTAAATTTTTTTCTTTCTTCTTTCCTCAGAGATGAATGTTCAGGTTCTGTTGATCCAAGAATACAAAGTCCTTGTCAACTTTTCCCAAATGCTTTTTTTCTTTTTTTTTTTTTTTCATTATAGCTTTTTTATTTACAAGTTACATGCATGGGTAATTTTACAGCATTGACAATTGCCAAACCTTTTGTTCCAATTTTTCCCCCCCTTCCCCTAGATGGTAGGATGACCAGTACCTGTTAAATATATTAAAGTATAAATTAAATGCAAAATAAGTTTACATGTTCAAATCATTATTTTGCTATACAAAAAGAATCGGACTCTGAAATATTGTACAATTAGGCTGTGAAGGAAATTTTTAAAAATATATATGCAGGCAGGTAAAAACATAGCTCCCAAACTCTTCATGGAATTTCCTTAACATGTCACTTATGATGCTTCTGATGGCGAGGAATTTCCCCTCCTCTTCTCTCTCTTACACACATTCTCTTACTTCACTGATATGTCACCAACATTTTCCCTCCTTTCATCAAGACAAGCATGGTACAGTAAGAAATCTTTTAATATTCCAAGGTGAGTTTTACTTCAAGCAGAAAAGGCATTTCTCAGTATCCCATTGGGCTCTGAATGCCTGGTTGAAAAGTGTTGGCTGTGACAGGCAAAAAAATCATGTGAATTTTGTAGACAAATCCCAATTGTGGTTCAGTTTTCTCCTCTTGGTTGGTGAAGGTTGGAATAGATAAATTCTGGAGTCTCAGCTCAAAATCTTGTGCCTGTTGATGGTTTAGGAGTTGGTGACCTTCAAGGATGTGATGGTGGACTTCACTAAGGAGGAGTGGGGGCTCTTGGATCCTTCTCAGAAGGAGCTGTACAAGGAGGTCACACTGGAGAATGTCCAGAATCTACTATCCCTGGGTAAGGACAATTTCTGGTCTTTTCTTGGTTTTAGTTGTCAGGCCAAATATACCATAAGCAGGAGAGAATGCATACTCTGGTGCATCTCAGCCTTAGGTACTAGGTCCTCTCACTCTCCATCCACTTTGTACTTTTCCTTGTAGCCTGTTTAAAATGAATCATTTATTTCCAGTTCAACAGCTATAGCCATAGGTGATCAGGCGTCATTGCCAGGAAAACCATGATTTCTGTTTGATTCCTTTTTTTTTTTTTTGATACTATTTTTTTAATTTTATTTTTTTATTGTAGCATTTTATATATAAAACATGCATGGGTAATTTTTCAACATTAACCCTTGCAAAACCTTCTGTTCCAACTTTTTCCCTCCTTCCCCCCACTCTCTCCCCTTGATGGCAAGTAGTCCCATACATGTTAAATATGTTAAAGTATTTGTTAAATGCAATATATTTATACGGTTATCTTGTTGCAGAGCAAAGATCAGATTTAGAAAGACGGTAAAAATAACCTGAAAAGAAAAAAAAAATGGAATCAAACAGTAACAGAAAGACTGGAAATGCTATGTTGTGGTCTGAATTCATTTCCTAGTGTTCTTTCACTGCATATACCTGGATCTGTTCATTACAGATCAATTACAACTCATTTGGATCCTCTTATTGTTGATGAGAGTCACATCTGTCAGAAATGATCATCATGTAGTGTTGTTAAAGTATGTAATGATCTCCTGGTTCTGCTCATTTCACTCAACATTAGTTGATGTATGTCTCTCCAACCCTCTCTGTTTTCATCCTGCTGGTCATTTCTTATAGAACAATAATATTCCATAACATTCATATACCACAATTTATTCAACCATTCTCCAATTGATGGGCATCCCTTCAATTTTCAGTTTCTAACCACTACAAAAAAGGCTCGCCAAACATTTTTGTACATGTGGGTCCCTTTCCTTTCTTTAATATCTCTTTCAGATATAAGCCCAGTACAAACACTACTGGATCAGAGTATGCTCAATTTGATAATTTTTGGGAATAGTTACAAATTGCTCTCCAGAATGGTTGGATCCATTCAAAATTCCACCAACAATGCATCGGTTGCCCAGTTTTCCCACATCCTCTCCCACATTCATCATTATCTTTTCCTGTCTTCTTAGCCAATCTAACAGGTGTATAGTGATACCACAGAGTTGTCTTAATTTGCATTTTTCTAATTAATAATTACTTGGAGCACCTTTTCATATGAGTAGAAATAGTTTTAATTTCTTCATCTGAAAATTGTCTGTTCATATCCTTTGACCATTTATCAATTAGAGAATGGCTTGGTTTCTTATAAATTAGAGTCAATTCTCTGTATATTTTGGAAATTAGGGCTTTATCAGAACTTTTAGTTGTAAAAATGTTTTCCCAGTTTATTGCTTCCTCGCTAATCCTGTCCACGGATTCGTTTTATTTGTACAAAAGCTTTTTAACTTAATATAATCGAAATTTTCTATTTTGTGATCAGTGATGACCTGTAGTTCTTCTTTGGTTACAAATACCTTCCTCCTCCACAGGTCTGAGAGGTAAATGATCCTATGTTCTTCTAATTTATTTATAATCTCATTCTTTATGCCTAGATCACAAACCCATTTTGACTTTATCTTGGTGTATGGTGTTAAGTATGGGTCAATGCCTACTTTCTGCCATACTAATTTCCAATTTTTCCAGCAATTTTTATCAAATAATGAATTCTTATCCCAAAGGCTAGGGTCTTTGGGTTTGTGTTTGATTCTTGATGTCTCATTGAGTCAAATACTTCCATTTGTTCAAATCTACTTTTTAATCAATTTCTTTCTTCAGTTAGCTTTTTTATCTCCTTTTGGCCAATTGAAATTTTAAATGACTTGTTCTGTTCATTGGATTTTTTTTTTCCATTTCAACAATTCCATTTCTTAGGGGATTGTTCTTTTTTCCATTTCACTAATTTTGCTTTTCAGGGAGTTGTTTTCTTTTTCCATTTTGCCAAATCTGTTTTGACAAGAATTTTTCTCTTTAGACAATTTCTGTGTTTGTTGGCCATTCCTGTATTAATGAGCTTTTATTCATTTTCCTACTCTTTCACACGCAAAAAGAGGTTCTGTACTTATTTTTGCACTTATGGTTCTTTTTCCCTCATTTTTGATACCTTTGCTATTCAGACCTAGTGGAGTTACCTCTGAATCATGGGATATACAGAGTTTTATATCCCTTTGGAACTAATGCCAAATTGCTCTCCAAAATTTTGCATCTGGTCACAATTCGCCCAACAGTGAATTAGCGTCCCAAGTTCCCTCATCCATTCCCACATTCCTCATTATCTTTTCCTGACTTCCTAGGTGAAAAGATAGGTGTGAGGTGGTAATACCCATGGTCTCCTGAGAGTGCTACAGAAGTGTTCAGCCCATCTTTCCAAGATCCTATCGGTGTCACTGATCAATGTGGCTCCATCAGCACCGACTAGTTCAGCTTCATCTGATTAGGCCTTTGGCCCATAAATTGCTTTCAGGCATTGTAAATGCAGTCCACAAAAAACCGTACCATCTCAATTTCCCCACCATTTGCATTAGACCAGTTTTAGATATTTCCCAGTCTTCTGTCCCAGATGAGTAACTGGGGTACTGTCTGACAAATCTCTGAGAGCTGCCCAGTCCTTTTCATCTGGAATGTTGCAAACCTTGCTGCTTCCAAGTTAGAGACAAACTGTTCTTCCATGGAGAATCACTTTACTCTGTTGATACTGAATCTGGCTGATATGTTGGCCTATTTCTGCCCTTTCTTTTCAAGAGCCATTGCTCTTCAGTGTCCATCTCCTAGGTCACTTTCACATCCTATAGGTCTCTTCTCCTTAAAGAGAAAAAGTCAATAGACTTTTTTTTTAGCCAGTTTTTGCTACAAGACTATATCCTTGAAGTTTTATTCTATTAAGTTTAGTAAGGAGAAGGGCATGAGTTACCTAAGTCTTAAGTCATCATTGCTTTTGCTCTTAATTATCTTGTATAACTTTTTGTACCTTTGTGTTTGATGGATATTATTTTTTAGATGTGGAGCCCAACATTGAAAGGAATCAGATGACTAGAAATCTTGGACTTTTTGTGGAAGAATTTGACCTACAAGGATTCATGAAGGATGGTCCCTGTGCCTTCACTATGAGGGAAATCCATGCGTCTAACATTGAAGTAGATAACTTAGAATCTGACTGTGAATTGGATGAAAGGAGAAAGAGATCCAGGCAATCTTCTTTCCTAAATCGGTATAGGAAAAGTAATTCAGGGAAGAACTGCCTTCTGAATTCTCAGAAGAAACCTGCTGAAATACTAATAAATCCAGATAATCAAAGGGAAATGTCTTTCAGCAAGAGTTCAGACTTCACTAGACATCAGGAAAATGATAATGGAGAGTTTTATAATAATGAAGGTGGGAAGATCTTCACACAGCAATTGTCTCTACCTGAACCTAAGGGAATGCACACTGGTGAGAACCCTTTTCAATGTAATGACTGTGGAAAGGCTTTTCCATCTAGTTCCACTCTTAGTAAGCATCAGAGAATCCACACTGGAAAGAAATCTTATAAATGTAATCACTGTGGAAAGGCTTTCATAAGGAGAAACTATCTTGCTTTACATCAGAGAATCCACACTGGAGGGAAATCTTATACATGTAATCACTGTGGAAAGGCTTTTCCATCTAGTTCCACTCTTAGTAAGCATGAGAGATTCCACACTAGAGAGAAATCTTATAAATGTAATCACTGTGGAAAGGCTTTCATAGGGAGAAACTATCTTGCTTTACATCAGAAAATACACACTGGAGGGAAATCTTATAAATGTAATCAATGTGGAAAAACTTTCATCGAGGCTGTAGATCTTGCTGAACATCAGAGAATCCACAATGGAGAAAAACCTTATAAATGTGATCAATGTGGAAAGACTTTCACACAGAGATCCAGTCTTACTACACATCATAGAATCCACACTGGAGAAAAACCTTATAAATGTAATCAATGTGGAAAGGCTTTCACGCAAAATAACAATCTTGTTTTTCATCAGAAAATCCACAGTAGAGAAAAGACTTATAAGTGTAATCAATGTGAAAAGGTTTTCACAAGGAGAGACAGTCTTGCTTTACATCAGAAAATCCACACTGGAGAAAAGCCTTATAAATGTAATCAATGTGGAAAAGCTTTCATAAAGAGAGAATATCTTGCTTTACATCAGAGAATCCATACTGGAGAAAAGCCTTATAAATGTAATCAATGTGGAAAGGATTTCAGATATAATTATAAGCTTGTAGAACATCAGAGACTCCACACAGGAGAAAAGCCTTATAAATGTAATCAATGTGGAAAGGCTTTCGTAGCGAGAGACAGTTTTACTTTACATCAGAGAATCCACACTGGAGAGAAACCTTATAAATGTCATATATGTGAAAAGACTTTTACCCAGGGTTCAGGTCTTGCTTTACATCAGAGAATGCACTCTGGAGAGAAACCTTATAAATGTAATCAATGTGAAAAGGCTTTCAAATGGAATGCCAGTCTTGCTGAACATCAGAGAATCCACACTGGAGAAAAACCTTATAAATGTAATCAATGTGGAAAGACTTTCACACAGAGATCCTGTCTTATTGAACATTATAGAATCCACACTGGAGAAAAACCTTATAAATGTAATCAATGTGGAAAGGCTTTCTCACAGAATAACAATCTTGCTTTTCATCAGAGAATCCATACTGGAGAGAAACCTTATGAATGTAATCAATGTGGAAAGGCCTTCATAGCAAGAGCCACTCTTGTTTTACATCAGAGAAGCCACACTGGAGAGAAACCTTATAAATGCAATCAATGTGGAAAGGCTTTTACACAAAAGACAAATCTTACAAGACATAAGAAAATCCACAGTGGAGAGAAACGTTTTAAATGTAATGAGTGTGGAAAGTTTTTCACACAGAGTTCCAGCCTTGCTTTACATCAGAAAATCCACACAGGAGAAAAGCCGTATGAATGTAAACAATGTGGAAAGGCTTTCATGAGGAGAGACTATCTTCCTTTACATCAGAGAATCCACTCTGGAGAGAAACCATATGAATGTAATCAATGTGGGAAAAGTTTTACACGAAAGACAAATCTTACGACACATCAGAGAATCCACACAGGAGAGAAAACCTCATAAATTTAATCAATGTGGAAAGACTTTTATAAAGACAGTCATTCTTTACATCAGAGAATCCACACAGGAGAGAAACCTTATAAATGTAATCAATGTGGAATGGCTTTCATCCAGAATGCAGGTCTTGCTTTACATCAGAGAATCCACACTGGAGAGAAAAGCTCATAAATTTAATTAATATCAAAAGGCTTTCGTAAATAGTCATTCTTTCTTAACATCGGAGAATCTGCACAGCAGAAAAGCTTTATAAATGTAATCAATGTGAAAAGTGTTTCACATGCAAGGGAGATCTTAGGGGACATCAGAAAATCCACATGGCAGAGATACCTTGTGAATGTAATCAATATGGAAAGGTTTTTACATGCAGTGCCTGTCTTGCTAGACACCAGAGAACTCACATTGGAAAGAAACCTTTTGAAAATATTCAGTGTGGAAAGGCTTTTGCACAGAAGTGAAAGCTTGTTGAACATCAAAGAACCCACACCGGAGAGAAACGGTTTGAATGAAATCAGTGAGGAAAAGATTTCCTACAAAGGTCCTTTCCAGCTGCACATCAGAGAATCCACTCTGGAGAGAAAACTTATAAATGAAATTCATGTGGAAAGGCATTCAGCTACAAATCCAAGATTGGTAAACATTAGAGAATCCTCAGTAAGGAGAAGCATTATGATAGAGTTCCCATCTGGCTGTATATGAGATAATCCACACTGGAGAGAAACTTTATTAATGAAGTCAGTGAGGAAAGGCTTTCACCAAAGTCAAGGGTTCACAGCCAAGCTGACTACCACATACTTAATGGCAGCACAAAGAAAACTATTCTACTGATAGAGAACATGGCAGGAGCCAGTGCCCTTTGGCATATCTTTATTTCCATTGTGGGTATCCCGGATATCCGGGTGTGATGGTGGGTGAGGGCTGGGAAGAAGGCTCAGTGGGGGATTAGGCTGAGAGCCAGGGAGGAGTTCTGACCCTGAAATATCCCCACTGAACATGGAGTAGTTACCAACTGGAGGGGCGTGGAGAGCTGGGGCCATGTTTTCTACATTGTATTTCATGAGACCACCAAAGAAACCCCCTGGGCTGCTCACAGAAAGCCCCCTGACCCCTACCTCCATCCACTGCCATCCTGCCTGGCTGCCTCCCTGCCTCTGGCCATACTCCTGGGGTTATGATCCACTCTAGGAATGATGAGACCCACCCAGTGCCTGTGTTTGAAGGTTACATCCTTCCAGGAGCCAAACTTCCTGCCTCTGACTAGCTGAGATCTGACAGACTCCAGCATGAAGATTTGGACACAGGACATTTTCCCTCCTGCAGCTACTGAGAGCCACAAGGTGTGACATCATGAGCTCAGGTCTCCAGATGTTGTGCAAAAGCCTGTCTTTGCCACATGCAGCTGCCTCTGGAAAAGAGCGCCGAGCTCCCTGAGGGTCAGGTCATCGGCCTTGGCAGGGCTAGAGCTGAAGCCCGAGAGCTCTCTTCCTGTGGAGTCCGCCAAGCTCCCTTCAGCTTTACCAGGTGTGAGGTCAATATGGGAGGCTTGTCTACTCATTCTGGGTGGCCAGGGGTTATCACCCCATACCCAGGTCTTGCTAGAGGCAAAAGTACAAAATGATGACTGCCCCAGCCCCCAACCCAGTGAAAATCAAGCTCATTTACCTCTCCTCCTCCTCTCCCCCCCACACCTGAGCATTTTGGTTTTTCTCTCATCTTTTTCCTTTTTGATCATATTTTTCTTGTGCAGCAAAATAACTGTGGAAATATGTATTGACACATTTAATACATATTTCATGACATGGGGCTGGGGCAAGGGTGGGAAAACATTCAAAACGCAAGGTTTTGTAAGGGTGAATGCTGAAAATTATCCATACACATCATTGGAAAATGAAAAGCCTTCATTAAAAAAAAAAAATCATTCCAGATACTGTATAATGCAGTGTGACAGAAGGTTTCTTGCCTCTAGGAAGCCTGTACTGCTTGATACAAAGCAACTAGTTAACATCAGTCCAGATGTGGGAGAGGAGGGTGGGGTGGAGGAAGTACAGTTATTGTTGTATATGGAAATGATGTGATCTTTTCTAACAAAAAAAGTTCCCTTTGTATCTTCTACCCTCTTGTGTAATTATCCAAACCTAAATTGCCTCCTACCCCCCACATGGAGCAACAGGAAATCTTTAGAGTCTCCCCAGGAACATTATGGGATTGGGGACAATATTTGGGGGACTGGAGGACCCCTTGTCCCTGGTGAGTGCAGTCCTTCCCAGAGCTGAACACCATCAATCCAGGTAGGGTACAAGAGAGCCCAGGAAGCTTCCTCCTGTCAAAGGGAGGGGCTCCCTAGCACGGTAGGAATCGTCCTCCTGGCGCTGCCAATTTCCTTCCCCATGAGGCCACAAGGCTGCTCCCAGAACTCTGAGTCCCTCTCCTTTTCTAGATCTTAGGACCCATCAATAACCATTGAGAATGGCTCCTGTATACCAAGCACTTTGCCAACTTACTGGGGAGGCAAAGGAAGGTTAAAAAAGAATGGATCCTGCCCTCTCAGAGGTAATACTTCAGTTTGGTACAAACATCTCTTCAGCTGTGTCCACACAAGCTCTGTACAGCGTAGACAAGAGGCACTCTCAGAAGGAAGGCGCCACCAGTTTCAGGACCTGGAAAGGCTCTTTTTTCAGAAGTTGAAATGGGAAGGAGACTGGGGGCCCTAGGGAAGAGGGAGGACATTCACTGTATGAGAGAAACTCCTGGAAACTGGAGTTAGGGGATGGAGGGTCTTGGTGAAGGTTCAGCCAGAGCCCAGTATCCATGGGTCCATGACGAGGAGGGGAAGCAGATGGGAGAAGACTGGCCCAGCTTTGGGAGGTGGTTCTGTGGCATCTGCCATGTGCCAGGAGCCATAAAAATATGATCTCCATTTATCTTAGGAGAATTGTCAGGTTCCTTGCTAAGGCTGCCCAGCATTAAGGGAGCACAGGGCCCAGCCAGAAAATAAACTGGGCTATATTTATCCTCTCAGCGAGGTGACATTTGCCATGAGTGGCTGAGGGACAAGTGTGTCTCACACTTCCACAGGTGACATAGACTCTCTTCCTTATGCTCCTGACTACTCCTTTGACTTGGCTAGGTTTTGTCTTGTAGCCAGAGTCACAAACAAGTTCCAGTTAGGGTTAGTTATGGTTAGGGCACAGAGAAAAGAAAAGGAGCCTTATTCAGAAAAGAAAAAAAGTTGTGGGTCTGTGCATTTCCATTTAGAAAGGTCTGTTACAGAAGTTTTTCCCATAAGTCCATAGACCAGTCCAAGGATAACCTTAGCGATTTGAGTAATCCTGGAATGACAACATTTGGCAAGTGCTTTATCAGGCAGAACAATCACCCTGGAAGTCTGTCCATGAGTACTCTTAAAGAAAGAGATTGACAGAAGGAACATAATGAAGGGGCCATTGAGTATATTGACATTGAGCACAGCCAGTGTAGAATCAGGTGAACTTATGTTTGTGTAAATATTCAGATCTCCATTTCCTAGCTTTTAGCTCAGTGATATGTATTGGGGGACATGAGTGGACAGGGTGTTGATTGTGTTGCCCAGAGTTCAAGGAGGAAGCAGATTGGGAGGAGGTGACCTAAAGATGGCCAGACAGCAGCACTAGGCGGGATGGTGAAGATTGGGTGCCATTGAGAAGTCTCCCCAGTTATGGTGAAAAGGTTAGTGGCAGCAAATGAAGAGGTTTGGGGTTATGTCCTCCTAGGATTCAGCACAGGGCAAAAACCCTCTTCTGTCAGTGGAGAGGATTTTTGTAAAGGAATTTATGAAGATAAAAGTTGGATTGGCAAAAAGAAGTTTATTATTAGCATTGGAAAGTCAGCTTCTGCTATGTACGAATAGAAAAACTGAATTTCTTGGTGGCCAGGTCCTGACACAGAAGTGGTTCTAGCAGAGAAAACCCCACAGAGAAGTATAAAGTCTTCTTAGGGAAGTAGATGTGAAAGAGATAAAAAGGGGGTAACACTGAAAGAGAATATCACTTCAGCTGGCAAAGAATTCCTGCTATGCAAAGGGGACAGAGAGGTCTCTGGCATTTAAGTCCTCTGCAAGGATTGAGGTTCATGTATCCTCTTTTTATAACTGAAGCCTTGGCTAGAAGCTGGGGGTTACCTATTGAGCCTTCTTCCCAGCCCTAACCCACCATCACATTCTGATGTCCGGGGTGTCCACAATGGAAGGAAAGACATGCCAAAGGGCACTGCTTCCTGCAAGTTGCAACTCTGCCAGTAGAATAGAGTTTTCTTTGTGCTGCCATTAAGTATTTGGTAGTCAGTTTAGCCTTAGGCCCCTGCATTTGCCAAAAGTCTTTCCTTGTTGAATTTTTAACAAGTTTTCTCTCCAGTGTGAATCTTCTCATATTTATCCAGGTGGGAACTCTGTGAAATCATTTCACGTTTCTTATTTTCATAATTCTCCTTAGTGAGCATTCTCTGATGTTTACCAATCTTGGATTTGTAACCAAATGCCTTTCCACATTAATTTCATTCATAAGTTTTCTCTCCAGTGTGGATTCTCTGATGTGCAACTGGAGAGAACCTTAGTGTGAAATCCTTTCCTCACTGATTTCATTCAAAATGTTTCTCTCCAGTGTGGGTTCTTTGCTGTTCAACAAGATTTCACTTCTGTTGGATGCCCATCAATTGGAGAATGGTTGCGTAAACTGTGGTATATGAATGTTATGGAATATTATTGTTCTGTAAGAAATGACCAGCAGGATGTATACAGAGAGGCTTGGCGGGACTTATATGAACTGATGCTAAGTGAAATGAGCAGAACCAGGAGATCATTATATACTTCAACAATGATACTGTATGAGGATGTACTCTGATGGAAGTAGATTTCTTCGACAAAGAGAAGATCTAACTCATTTTCAATTGATCAATGATGTGCAGAAACAGCTACGCCCAAAGAAAGAACACTGGGAAATGAATGTAAATTGTTTGCATTTTTGTTTTTCTTCCCGGGTTATTTTTACCTTCTGAATCCAATTCTCCCTGAGGAACAAGAGAACTGTTCGGTTCTGCACACATATATTGTATCTAGGATATACTGTAACCTATTTAACATGTATAGGACTGCTTGCTATCTGGGGGAAGGGGTGGAGGGAGAGAGGGGAAAAATCGGAACAGAAGTGAGTGCAAGGGATAATGTTGTAAAAAATTACCCTGGCATGGGTTCTGTCAATAAAAAAGTTATTCTAATAAAAATAAATAAATTTTAAAAAAAGAAAAAGAAGCTGGGCTCTATACCACCATGCCAATCAATTGCCCTACTGAGTTTTATGCACAGTGAGAAAACTGGCTTACTGAGGACTCCCACTCAACCCTGAATCAGTATTAATCAGTCCAATATGATTTAATGGTAGACAAGGATTGTTCCTGATTTTTCATTTAGTAATATTTAATGCTAATGATAAGAATGAGTAATTCAATGTTGCATGAATTACATAGGAATGGACCTTCTGTTGGAGCTTTGGACAGACTCCATGCTTGTATAATAGAAACTATTTCCATAACAGGCACAAGGCTGACTTCCCTAACTTCACTACCTTGAGAATTACAAGAAGTCTCTCCATCCTGTTTCCCTATAGGCCAACCTATCATGGTCGAAAGCCCCCAAGTTCTCCCTGAAATGTTCTTAGGAATGTGTGATCTGCCCTTGCCCAACCCCAGGATGGCTCATCCATCTCCTGATCAATGAAAGGCCCCATCTTCCCTGGCTAAAGGCAAGGGACATCTTCCAGCTAATGATCATCTAGTCAGTGTATAGATTTCCTGCACTGGCCATCCTGAAATCCTCTGGCCCTGGTGTTGTGCATATTTTACCCAATGAGCTTTACAGTAACCAGTGAAATGCTGTTCTATTGATAGGATACTTGTATTCCTATAAGAGAGCCCTAAGAGAGCTCTCCAGATGGGAGAGCCAGGTCTAGGGTCTGCTTGGTTAGAAAGGAACCAGACTCCTCTAATAAAGGGTTTGGACTCAGAACTCTGCCTCGGTTTCTCCTGTAGGCTGTTTTATGTGATTCCCCTCCCCTTACAACAGGATGGAAATTGGGCTATTTCATGAATATTCATTCTGTTGAAAGTTTACTGAAGGCTGTGCTGCAGAAGGAGGCCTTTCATTGTGAATGAGATCCCCAAGTTTCATCTCCAGCAGAATTTCTCTAAGGACAGTCAAGTATTAGTTCTCGGAGAAGCCCTTCCTACAAGCATGGCCTTCATCCATCTTCCTTCCACTAGAGTAAGGTTGTCTGCTGATCGTCCTCCTCTAGAGAAAAGCACAGCCACATGGACCTATTTCTAAGGCTTTTCAATGAATCCTCAGAGAGAAAGTAAGACAAGATCTCTGGTTGAAACTCTTCCCCCATGAGTGCCCAGGGATCTGCTATTCAACATGATCTCTCCCATAGGGAAAAAAATCTCTTCCTACTTTCATCCAATTGACAGTCAGAATTTGAGTTATCTACTTGGATGTTAGAGGCATGGATATCCTTCAAAGTCAAGTCACAAGGACCATCCTTCATGAATCTTTGCAGGTCATGTTCTTCCACAAAAATTCCCAGCTTTCTAGTCATCTCATTCCATTCAAACTTGAGCTCCACAACTGAAGAAAATGAACCATCAAACACAAAGGCACAAAAAGGGATACACAAATAATTAAAACCAAAAGTAATGAAAACTTAAGACTTAGGTAGCTCATGCCCTTCTCATTATTAACCTCAATAGAATCAAACTTCATGGATATATTCTTGTACCAAAAACTGGCATCTAAACTTTCTCTCTGTAAGGACAAGAGAGCTACAGAGATGGACACCACAGAGTACTGGCCCTTCAACAGAAGGAGCAGCCACAGGCAAGATAACAGCCCGATTCACTAAGTGATTCTCCATGGGAGGAGAGTTTGATTCTAACTTGGAAGCAATAGGGTTTGCAGTATTTCGGCTGAAAAGGACTGAGCGGCTTTCAGAGATTTGTCATAGTGTACTGCAGTTACTCATCTGGGACAGAACACTTGGAAATATCCAAACTGGTCTGAGGCAAATGGTGGGGAAATTTAGATGGTATGAAATAAAAACTCAGAACTCTACGGGGCCTGCAAGTAAGTTGCCTCAACCACTTAAGAAGCCAGCACTTAACTCCACCAAAAGTTAAGTGCAAACAAAACTTGAGAGATTCAGAATTCCGGGCTGAGTAAGAGGCCACATAAAATTCAGGTTGGTGCTGACTGCTTTTACAATGTCTGAAAGCTATTTAGGAACCAAAAACCTAATAAAATGAAACTGAACTACTCAATGTTGATTGAGTCACATAGATTAGTGGTACCAACAGGATCCTCCAGCTATGGGTCCAAACACTTCTGCAACATTCTCAGGAAACTATGGATATTATCACTTTACACCTACCATATTGCCTCAGATGACTATGAAGAATGTTGGTAGGGATGAGAGGAAAGTGGGATGCTACTATACTGCTTGTGGAGTTGTGACCTGATCCAACCATTCTGGAGAACAATTTGGCATTAGGCCCAAAGGGATATAAAATTCTGCATATCCTGTGATTCAGCTGTAAACCCACTGGATCTGAATACCAAATAAAACACCAACAAGAGAGAAGGATCCAAATGTGAAAAAAATATTTGTAGAACTTCTTTTTATGTGGCAAAGAACAGGAAAATAGATGCCCATCAACTGAGGAATGGCTAAAGAAATAAAAATGATGAAATAGATTTGGCAAGATGGAAAAAGAGAAGAATTCCTTGAAAAAAAGATACTGGTGAAATGGAAAAGAGAACTCCCTATAAAATGCTGATGAGCAATGAGATTAGAGTTCTGACCGACAGCCTTCTCACTTTTATTAACTTATAGAAAGCATTTCTTCAGTATCACTTATCTGATGGCCTCTGAGGTCTGAACTCTCACTTCACAGATATATCCCATTGATTACCTGGAACCAATGGCTCTACCTCTTCACTGAAGCATTTCTTGTATTCAGGACATTGAAGATAAATCACTTCCTGAGGTCATTTTCTTACAATCACTTAGGATAGGAGACCATCTGAATCTCTTTCCAATTTCATACAATTCACAATCACTCTTTGGATATCTACCTACTTTGAGATTAAAATCATGCAATTCCTTCAAACTGAAGTCACAGGGACCATCATCCATGAATCTCCCCAGGTCCTATTCTTCCACAAAAATTACCAGCATTTTACTCATCTCATTTATTATGAACCCAGTTTCCACATCTGAAGATGACAAACATATATACACAAAAGACATATACACATGTATAAATACAAATAGCAGTGTTACATAAGAGTCACTGCAGCTTGTCACTAAACTAACGATACAAAACTTCATAGGTATATTCAGTGCAAACAATGGCTCTTAATACCCCAAGTCATTTTTCAGGAGATACAGATTGGAGGCAATGAAGTTGTGCAGTGGATAAGCATCAGCCCGGAAATCAGGAAGAACTGAGTTCAAATCTGGCTCAGACACTTTATATTTCCTAGCTTTGTGACACTGGGAAAGTGGAAAGTCAATTAACCCCAATTGTCCCAGCAAAGAAAACTAACTAACTAAATAAATAATGATAATAATAAAAGGAGATAGATAATATGTGAGATGTGCATGTCAAAGTATTGGACCAAGCAGATACATATTCTTCCCCAATGAAATAGAAACATTCAGCAAAGACAGGGGACCAAGGCCAAGATAACTACCAGGTGCCAGTAGATTAGTCTTGTTTTTGCTATTTTAGAAGGCAAACTGAGCCAAAATACAATTGAAAATTGTAGAGCAGATAAGGAGTAGACAGCTTTCAGAGATTTGTTGGATAGTTTCATATTTATTCACCAGGGAAAAAAGTAAACATCCAAATTGGTTTGATGAAAACAATGGGGACATTCAGAAGGTATTAACTGAAAAATGAGAACTCTACAAGATTACAAGTAATTTAGATCATCCATCTCTAGGAAGGAAGTGTTTATCTCTCACAAAAGTATAAGCAAAGCTGACAGACATGTTGGATTTTTGGCCCAGTATATAAAGATAGATAAATTTCATTTTTATATCGAGTGTAACAATCCAAAGTTTTTTATGATGCCCTGAAGACTATTTATGTACCAAAGAGCTAATGTAGTAGTGACACTGGAGAGATGTGTTTTCAATGTGTTCCATGTGGAACCATTTCACTCTCATCTCCAATCTAGCTAAATATTAGACACTATAAGATAGGAAATACTTAGCCCAATAATGATGGAACTACATTGATTCATGATGAGGATATGATAACGGAAGAGATAGGCTGAACTGTTTCATAAAGTTCTCAACACACCATCATCAACCACTGCTGAAACTATTAACCACAGATTTTAGGTCGTTTTCCATTCCTCTTTAGCCATTCACAAATGGATGGCATCTCCACAGTCTCTATTTCTTTCTCAACCAAAAGACAGCTAACAATCTTTTAAAACATATAAATTTGCTTCTTTTTTTCCTAATTATCTTGGCAAACAGACCTTATAGTGGATTTTGGAGTGAAAGAGTATACACAGGTTTACAAATCTTTCGTCATTATTATTGTTCTCCAAATTAAATGGATCACTTCATAATTTCAGCAACAAGGTATTGCCCCGAATGCAATATCAAAATGGTGGTTTTGGTTTGTATTTCCCTTATCAATAATGTATTAGAATATTTTCTCATATGGCTATAAAGTTTTAATTTTGTCATCAGAAACTACCTGTTTCTGTCTCTTCTGAGAAGGTTTCTCTAGAACAGGGCCCTTTTCTCTTCTACTTCAATTACCTGACCCTACAGTTGACTGTGCTAGAGTGAAAACTTTGGAGATTGAAACCCCAGCCTAATCCAGCTGCCCCCGGGGTTGCTCTTGGCTATCGTAGCAGAGGCTGCCTATAGTGCCTAGTCCTTCACTTGGGTCAGGAGGAGATGAGGTCCTTCCTAAGATCCTGTTAAGGGCTAGACAACTTCTGGAGTTTTGATCACTTTTGCTGTACAAAAGTTATTGTGAGACATTTATTTTTTATTTTAGGGGAGATCCTTAGGGAGCTAAGTACTTCCTGTCCTATTGTGTCTAATATTTAGCTAGATTGGAGATGAAAGTGAAATGGTTCCACATGGAACACATTGAAAACATCTCTCCAGTATCACTACTGTGATGTTGAGCAGGACTCTTTGTGCAAAAGGCTTTCCTCATTGAGTACAATCATAAGTTTTCTCTCCAGTGTGGATTGTCTCATATACAGCCAGGTGGGAACTCTGTGAAATCATTTCACATTTATTATTATCATAATGCTTCTCCTTCGTGAGGATTCTCTGATATTTATCAATCTTGGATTTGTAGCTGAATGCCTTTCCACATGACTTCCATTTATAAGTTTACTCTCCAGGATGGATTCTCTGATATGCACCTGGAAAGGACCATTTTGTGAAATCCTTTCCTCACTGACTTCATCCAAAACGTTTCTCTCCAGCATGAGTTCTTTGATGTTCAACAAGATTTTGATTCTGTGCAAAAGCCTTTCCACAATGAATACTTTCAAAAGGTTTCTTTCCAGTGTGAGTTCTCTGGTGTTTTACAAGATAGGCACTGCGTGTAAAAGCCTTTCCACAGTGATTACATTTAAAAGGTTTCTCTCCAGTGTGGATATTCTGATGTCTGTTAAGAACTCCTTTGCCCGTGAAAGCCTTTCCACATTGATTACATTTATAAGGTTTTTCTCCTGTGTGGATTCCCTGGTGTAAAATAAGACTCTCTCTCTTTCTGAAAGCCTTTCCACACTGATTACACTTATAAGGCTTTTCTCCTGTGTGAATTGTCTGATGTACAGCAAGATTTCCACTGGTTATGAAAGCCTTTCCACATTGAAGAAAAGATAGAGTTGTCTTAATTTGCATTTCTCTGATTAATAGTGACTTGGAGCATCTTTTCATATGACTAGAAATAGTTTCAATTTCTTCATCTGAGAATTGTCTGTTCACATCCTTTCACCATTTTTCAATTGGAGAATGGCTGGATTTTTTATAAATTAGAGTTAATTCTCTATATATTTTGGAAATGAGGCCTTTATCAGTACCTTTGACTGTAAAAATATTTTCCCAGTTTATTGCTTCCCTTCTAATCTTGTCTGCATTAGTTTTGTTTGTACAAAAACTTTTCAGTGACAGCAGATTCTGGACATTCTCCAGCGTGACCTCCTTGTACAGCTCCTTCTGAGAAGGATCCAAGAGCCCCCACTCCTCCTCAGTGAAATCCACCATCACATCCTTGAAGGTCACCACCTCCTAAACCATCAACAGGCACAAGATTTTGAGCTGAGACTCTACAATCTGTCTAGTCCAACCTTCATCAACCGAGAGAAGAAAACTGAACCAGAGTTGGGATTTCTCTTAAAGGTCACATGACCTTTATGACTGTCACAGCCAACACTTTACAACCAGGCATTGAGGGCCCAATGGATACTGAGAAAAGCTTTTCTGTTTGAAATAAGAATCACAATGGAATACTAAAAGCTTGTAAAGGTTTCTTACTGTACAATGCCTGTCCTGAAGAAAGGAGGGAAAATGTTGGTGACATATCAGTGAGGTAAGAGAATGTGTGTAAGAGAGACAAGGGGAAGGGAAATTCCTCCAAATCAAAGTGTCATAAAGGGACATGTTAAGGAAATTCTAAGAAGAGTTTGGGAGAAGTTGAAGAAGGACTTTATATTCTACATCAACAAAACATCAACAAACCTCAAAATGGATCACTGGGAAAAGAAAAAACAGCAAAAAAAAAAATTGGTAAATTTCCTGAAATTCTGAAATATTCTTATCTAGACGAAAGCAAGAGAAGTACCCTAGAGATATATTAATCCCAATATGTCCACGATGGAGTAGTATGAGACTACTCGCAGCCAAGTGAGGCAGCATTCTCTACTCTTAGACAGAAAGGCTGAGGTGACACGGGGCAGGATGGTCATGGTCAAAAACATCTGCTCTCTTTATTTTATGATGGCCTTCACTTGTTTGTGGAATGGATTCGATCACTTCAATATTGAATTATTGAAAAAGAAGAGTAACTTTTGTGGGGAAAGGAGAATTTCCTTCCTGACTTATAATGTCATATTTTATCACTTGGGGTTGGAGATGGAGCAAATGCCTAAGAATGACATTTATAGATTTTTTCTGAAAAAGAAGGTTTCAACATCATGTAAGAATTCTAGAATATTGGGGATCAGGGGGATGATTCCTGACATGAGGGAGGCCTTCTCTGTGACAGGAGGAAGCTTCCGGGCGCTCTTGGGCCCCCACCCCCACGACGCTGCTCAGCTCCGGGCAGGGACGGCTCTCACCTGGCGCAAGGGGCTCCGGCTGCCGGCGGCCATGTGTCTGGTTCCGGGCTTGGGTCCTCTGCCTGCCGGGCTGGGGAGGGAGAGGGAGCCCAGAGAGGGAGGCCGGGGTCTGAGGCTTCTCTGCCCAGGCTGGATGCGGACCTGCCCCCAATGAGAGAGAGAGAGAGACGCAGGGACGGTGGGAGAGGCTGCTGCCCAGGAGGAGGCAGAAAAACCTCAGAGAGAAGGAGGCTGAGAGATCAAGGTTCAAAGGAGGCAGAGATCTCCCCTGTGGGGGCAGGGAGACCTCCCAGAACCCAGCACTGCACATTAAGGTTTCCCGCACTCTGAGGAGAGGAACAGCCCAGGGAGCATGCGCCCTATGGGCCCGAGGTCACGGGGCCTTCCCCGAATCCGGGGCAGTCTCGTGTGGCCTTGGCCAAGACTCTCCTCCCGGCCTGCCTCATTTTCCCCAAGTGGAACATTTTCCCCACAGACCTCAGAACTGCTGAGATGTCCCAAGACCACCAGGAGGGATAAGGGTCAAAGGGCAGAGGTGGATGGGAGACCCGGACCCTGAGCAGCCCCTCCCCCTTCCAGCACTGCCTGGGAACCTCCTCCCCCCCCCCTCCTCCAGGCAAAGGGGAGGCCTGGGCAGTTCACACTAAGAGCTGCCTGTAGGGGGCGCTCCTGTGAATAAGGCCCTGTATTTAGTGCTTTACAGAAGCGAAATCATTGGGAGGGGGAGGAGGAAGGGCAACTCTCACCCCCTTTTTACACTAGAGGAAACTGAGGTAACTGCGGATCCAGTTTCAGGCTCCCCGCTCCCGCCAAGTGTACAAGGGCCCGGGGCTCAGTCGGGGAGGGGTCAGTCGGGCTCCGCCAGAAAGCCCCCCAAGCCCCGGCCCCTCCCCCATCTCCGCCCCCACAGGTAAAATCCCTCAGGGGTAAGCCCCGCCCCTCCCAGGTGCAGCCGCACCCACGCGCACGCAGGCACCCCTCCCCCACGCGCGCAGCTCAGTGACACGCCCCACTCACAGCTACCGCACTTTGCACAACTTCTCTGCGGCCCCCGCTCCCTGTCACACACGCGCCCCCCCTCGGAGCCCGCACGCGCGCGACAGCTTTGCAAACTCTATCCCAAGCCCGGCCGGGAACTGGCACCGAAGGGGCGGAGCCTAGAAGGGCAAGGGAAGTCCCCGGCGGCGCCTGCGCACAGAGGCCCCGCCCCTGCTCCCTCTCCCAGTCCGGGAGGCAAAATACAAATAGACGCGGGACCCGGGAGGCGGCGCCTGCGCCCCGGGGCGTCTGTTCCCGAGCCTTTGCCGACGAGCCGGGGCGACACGTGGGGTCCGTGCAGGAAAGAGACCCGGATGTGCTCGGAAATTCGCGATGGAAAAGTGCCTGTGGAAGTTCTGTGTCAGATCATTTGCATCATTACAGAGGAGGGCGCGGTCCCCCTTCTCCCCTCCCGTGAGAGACCCGCGCTCCTGCTCAGCCCCCTCCGGCCCCGCGGGGGGTTTGATGCCGTTTCTGTTTCTTTGGACATTTCCCCCTCCCCCCTCCTTAAAGGCCCCCCCTTGAAGCGCCTTCTTCAGCCCCGCGTTTGTTTCACTTTCCCGCCCGCGGCGGCGCTTTCCAGAGCAAAGCCCTTCCCTTAGCGCCGGGGATCAGGGGCCGAGGCTGCCTCGGGCGCCTCCTGGCGGGGAAGCGGGAGCCCTGGGGGGCGCCGGGAGATTTCTGGGGAGCCGCGAATCTTCCGCTTCTTTCCCGGCCCATCCCGCGAATCCCCGCCCCGGCGGGTCCGGCCGCGCTGCGGAACCCGCGGCACCCGGAGCTTCCTTCAGCACACGAATACTGCAGGGCAATTTTGTCTTGTCCAGCCCAAGGGATGCTCGGTTTGTTTCCTGCTGGGCTGATTCTGGTTCCAAGCTGTGAGAACTGAATTGGGGTTGAGTTTTCAGAGACGTATGAAAATTAAATTCGGGAAATAAAACTTAGATGAAAGATTCGAACCCAGAAAAAGTGTAAAAGGCACCTGGAAGAGGTTTTAGAGTTGAACTGGAGCCCTTTGGACTCTGCCTTTATCTTCATATAATAATAGAAGCTCCTTGGGAGCAGAGACAAGCTATGCACTGCAGGGTGGAGAGTCCCATTTTGTATTTCTGTAACAGCCAATGAATGGAGATCGGGGATGGGAGGGGCGCTTCCGGAGAGAGGACCAAAAGCAGCTTTTGCAGGTTTAGGCACCCATTCTTTTTTTTTTTTTTTTTTTTTTTTTAATTAAAGCGTTTTATTTACAAAACATGTATGGTTAATTTTTCAGCATTGACCCTTGCAAAACTTTCTGTTTCAAATTTTTCCCTCCTTCCCCCCTTCCTCTTCCCTAGATGGCAGGTATTCCCATACACGTTAAATATCTTAAAATATATGTTAAATGCACTATCTATTTATATTCATATTTATACAGTGATCTTGCTGCACAAGAAAAATCAGGTAAAGAAAGGGGAAAAAACCTGAGAAAGAAAATAAATGCAAGCAAACATCAACCCAAAAAGTGAAGATGCTATGTTGTGGTCCCCACTCAGCTCCCACTGTCCTTTCTCTGGATCTCGATGGCTCTCTTCATCCCTGGACAATTGGACCTGGTTTGAATCATCTCATTGTTGAGGAGAGCCACCTCCATCAGAATTAATATAGTCTTGTCGTATATAATGATCTCCTGCTTCTGATCATATCCCTCAGCATCAGTTCCTGTAAGTCTCTCCAGGCCAATCTGAAATACATCCTTACATCATTGTTACAGAACAATAGTATTCCATACTATTTATAAGCGATAATTTATTCAGCCGTTCTCCAACTGATGGGCATCCACTCAGTTTCCAGTTTCTAGCTACTATAGAAAGGGCCTCTAGGCACCCATTCTAGCAACAGATAAATCTTCCCTGCACTTATCTGTGAGCCAGTTCATGGTAAGATATTTTGTTTCTTACACCTGCTCAGTCTTCACCAAATTAGGGGAGTTCAAGCAAATCAAGATGAATAGTAAAAATTAACTGCTACAGTGACACAATGTATACACAATCATATATAATTGGTCTGTGTATTTATTTTTTTATATATCTAACTTTTTTTGGAGTAGAAAGGGGAATAAGGGGGGAAAAGAAAGTAGAAAGAAAGAAAGAAGAAAGAAAACCTGTAAATAAGCAAATAAAAGAGAGAACACTAAACACAAGGAGTATTTATTATATAGGCTTTCAGGAAATGGAAATTTATTACTTTATATTTTGAATCCTCTCTTTTGTTCTGCAATATACAAGATAATTTGTTTCCTAATTTTTAAGTTCAAAATAAATAAGGTAAGAGTCTGATGTGGACTTTATAAAGCAGTTTATTATTAAATACCATTTGAAAGGTAATCCTCCCAGACTATCCTATTTTTATAGGATGATAAAGGCCAAAACTCCAATATTGGGTCTCTAGGATCACACAAGGATGAATTACCTTAATCAGTCTCTGTCCCAGTTCTCTCAGACGCTTTCTATGTAGCATCTTTAAACAACCTTTTGGGAATCCGACTATTTTAAGAATGCACATCCTTCCTCTTCCCAATTTTTCCTGGTACTTCTCCCACAGTCTATATGATCTCTCCCTAAAGCAAGCAATAAAAATCATTTTAGATTTGTCCATGACCCTCTGCTACAACCAGCTCCTTCCACAAGGATATGTCCATCCTAAACCCTCCAGCTCTTTCAGCCATTATTATCCCCTGATTTCCTCCCGCCCAACTCCATTCCATCCTGAAAACTTAGCTCTTGGACCAGAGCTGGGCCTTCGAAACCCCAGTCCTAACATCAAGGCCCTTCTCCTTCTATCTTTCCTTGATTTCCTGAGATCAAGCAAATGTACCTTTTTTATCTGTCTTGTAACCTGATCTTAGATAAAACTTCATTATAACCTTTTATAGTTATCTAAGATTTTTCAGGTATATGACCCTGGGCAAGTCACTTAACCCCAATTGCCTCAGTCGAAAAAAAAAAAATAACTATTTTTGAGACCCAAGAAATCCTACCCTACTATCTCTGTGAAATCTGATGAAATGTATGGAGTCTGCCACACCCTTGAGTGGATGAATAAACCAAAGTTTACTCTCTGCCTGTACTCTCTGTCTCCTTACTATGGTTATCCCTAAGAAGGGCTTTAGTTATATGCACAATATTCCTAACACATCAACACATAGCAAAAAGAAATAGTTTCTTTTCAATGTCTTATTACTTTTCCTCGGATTTCCAATACAATATTGAATAATATAGATGACAGTGCAATCCCAATTTCTCATGTCATTTTACTGCAAAGGACTCTGGCTTTTGCCTCTTCCAAATAATGCACTTTGATGGCTTCAGGTAAAACTTTTTTTTAATATTAAAGGGAAAAGATCCATTTGTACTTATACTTTTTTTTTTAATTGAGGCAATTGGGTATAAGTGATTTGCCCAGGGTCATAGAGCTAGGAAATATTAAGTGTCTGAAATCAAATTAGAACTCAGGTTCTCCTGAGTTCAGGGCTGATGCTCTATCCACTGTAACACCTAGCTGCCTCTGTACTTATACTTTCCCATGCTTTTGCTCTTATGGTGAAGATGCTTCCTTTTGTCTATAACAACAGAAGTCCCTTTGTATCCTGGTGGACCCAGTTGGCAGCCCAACAACACCTACCACCATGATGTGATAATAAACCCTTTTAAATCTCTCACTTCTTGAATTTTATCTCTTTAACCAGTGCAAAGGCCTACATATAAATTTTCTTTTTAACACCATTGGAGAACCTAGTGTTGGTGTTGTGATCATGCTTCTCAGAGTTAAAAAGAGGAAAAAGACTGATGTGGGGCATGACATCAAGATGGCCAAAGAGCAGCAACTGGGGGATCTGGCTTGAGTTGGTGGTGGAGAACTCTCTCTGGTCAGAAGAACAGAATCTCTTGGTGGAGCTAGAGAACTGGGTCTGAGCCAGGAGACAGGCCATGGAGGTGGCTTCAAATACTGCTTTTTGCTCTTAAAGATCAGTTGTCACATTGTGTGACCCTGGGCAAGTCACTTAACCTTAATTGTCTCAGCAAAAAAATATAAAAATCAGTTTTCATCTGGCTTATGTGCCATCCTGACTGTGATCTACCTGGTACCTGCAAGCACAGTGATATGATCCTAGGAGACCTATGTGCTATCTTAACTCTGGCCTACCTGGTACCTGCAAGCACAGTGATATGTTCCCAAAAGACAGTGATCTGAGATAAATCCTTTCCAGCTGGCAGGAGGATGAGTCCATCATGGGAGTAAAATGGACAAGACTCTGTCCCCTGCCCTGCACTCCTGAGACCTTGAGAATATTACCTCTGTTTGAACTCTCTCTGCAGTCAGAACTATGTCACCAGCTCTTCATTTTTTAATGCAGATGGTATTTCCTTCCTTCATGCACATGAGGCCCCCACATGTGCCACCTCAACCTTATCAATAACCAAAGACCTTGACAAGCAAAAAGCTTAAAGAAATACTGTTTCCCTGTTACACCTTTGCCACCCGTCTGAAAATGGACTTTTAGTGTGAAGAATGTTTCAGAACATTCTTGTGCTTTTCTCCTATAAATATGTGTGCCTGCAACTGCTCAGGACCGAATCCCCTAGTCACGTACTGGGGCACTCAGTTGCTGGCCAGCTAATAAACACTCTCAACTTTTAACCATAGCTGTCCTGTATGTTCTCTCGCCCGGGAATTTCATTTCTCTGAGACCTCTGGCTCTCTAAATCCCTAAAGGCCCAACTCCTGCCTAGGAAGGAAAGGGGAAGGCATCCATTCTAGTCAGTGTTCACAGGACCAAGGCCTGGTCAAAGCAGAGAACCTGGAGCCAGAAGGCCCCTAGTTCCCAGCGAACCCCAGACCAGGCGAGTATAGCCCATCCCTCAGCATCCACCACTGTGGCCATTTCCATTGACATGGAGGATGGTCTCTGAGGCTGTGAGGCCATCTCTTACCTGTGACTTGTTTATCTACAAAGATTGACATAAAATATTCACTACTTTTTCCCGTTCCCTAATGTATCTGAGGAAATTTTTTTAATCTTGGGCCCTAACTCCCCCACACCCACTCCCCCCATTGCTGCCCTCTGTGAGTGTTTGTAGATTCTCCCAGCGTGGAATTAACAGAGTGAACATATTCTCATGGGAATATAGCTTCCAACTACACTTTAATTGTGATTTTATAATAACAAATAGAGCTATAGCTTAAAAAAAAAAGTTGCGGCTGTTTGTCCCCTCCTGTTTCCCACCAACTCTTAATTAGCACTTAAGTACTTCTTGTAAAGGTGGTGATGGCTTTGAATTCTTTTTTGAAAGGAGATCTGCTTGTATAACAGGTCTCTAGGGAATTTTATATTAAGTTTACTATCATTGACTTGTATTCTCTTGTTTGTGGGTTAGATTTCTGTGATCTGAATGTAAGTCCAGACTCCCCCAAACAATGGGAGAAAAGGTCAGGCAGGGATGGGGCCTTCTGTGTTTGGGGTATTTAATCTCGTGTCTTGCAGTTTTTACTTATTAGTATCACTCCTTTTTACTGACAAACTCTTAGTCAGATGGGAGATGCCCTTTCTTAGGAGACCAGAATAAACCTTTTTCCTTTTTCTGACTCTAAGAGTCTGTTTTGTGGTCCATAAGTCTCACACATCCCTCATTACAATTCAAGGGAAAACCCCCAAACTCACTAGTCCCTGTTCATGGACATCATGTCTTTGTCCCTTCTTGCAGGTCCCTCCCCTCCCTCAATCCCTTTCTCCCTCCTCCATTTCCTGTGGCCAAGCTCTCCTCTGTAGCAGCCGAAGGTTGAAGAAAACCCCTTCGTGCGAGTCTTGTCCGCGCTGGGCTGGAGCACGGCCCTGAAGGCTGATCTCACAGCAGAAACTGCCCTGCTGCTCTTAGGTACCAACCCTGCCTCCGCCTTCCCGGCCTCTCTGCCTCCCTGCCCTTTACCGTTCCTTGGCCACAGCAACGAGCACCAGAACGCGGCCGCTGTGCCCAGCGCTGTTCCAGGCTCGAGAATCAGACACTGTTACAAGGGAACCTTCGCGGTTTATAACCATGGTTATTTATAATTGTCCTCGAGGAAAACACGCCCATATTCCGCCATTGTTCCGAGGCTCCATAAGGAAGCTGCGAGTCAAACGTGCGTTAGAAATGAGACATAAATCGCGAGCAGAGGAACCGCCCTGATGCAAACAGGAAGTTGTATCCGCAGGAAAGAACATTGGTTCACAGCAATAGCGTCTGAAAGGAGGAAGCGTAGCTGAACGGGCTGGAAACGGGGGAGAATCAAACACCAGGGACATGGGCCCAGACCATTCTATGGGTAGCAGGTTAGGAAACCAGCGCGTCCTCGAGGCGAGCGGGGCGTGGCCTCCGTGTCCTGAACGCGCGGCTTCCCGGGCCAGGCTTTATTGCTATTTGGCCTCAAGGGCTGGGAGAGCGGGGAGGGGGGAGGGAGGGGCTTCTGTGCGCAGGCGCCGCCGGGGACTTCCCTTTTCCTCCTTAAGCCCCGCCCCTTCGGCGCCAGTTCCGGGCGCTACCTGTGGCAGAGTTCCCAAAGCTGCTGCGCGTGTGCGGGAGAGAGCGGGGGCCCCGCGGAGACGTGGTGCAAAGTGCGGCAGCTGTGAGTGGGGCCCGACTGCGGGCGCGCGTGCGCGCGGGCCTGTGTCTGCACTTGGGCGCCGAGCCCTAAGGGACTCCTCTTGTGCAGGCGGAGATGGGGGAGGGGCCGGGGCTGGTGCTTCCTGCAGCTTGGGGCGCTCCGAGTGTTTCTGGGGAGCCCAAGTGACCCCTCCCCCACTGAGCCCCGGGCCCTTGTACACTTGGGGGGGCGGGGAGCCTGAAACTGGATCCGCGGTTACCTCAGTTTCCTCTGGTGTAAAAAGGGGGTGAGAGCTGCCCCTCCTCCTCTCCCTCCCAATGATTTCCCTTCTGTAAAGCACTAAATACAGGGCCTTATTCACAGCAGCGCCCCCTACAGGCAGCTCTTAGCGTGAACTGCCCAGGCCTCCCCTTTGCCTGCAGGAGGGTGGGGGGGGGGAGGGGTTGCTCAGGGTCCGGGCCTCCCATCCAGCTCCGCCCTTTGACCCTTATCCCTCCTGGTGGTCTTGGGACATCTCTCAGCAGTTCTGAGGTCTGCAAAGGGGAGGGGGCCCCTGTTCCACTTGGGGAAAAAGAGGCAGGCCGGGAGGAGAGTCTTGGCCAAGGCCGCAGGAGACTGCCGGGGATTCCGGGAAGGCCCCGTGACCTCGCCCCATAGGGCGCATGCTCCCTGGGCTGTCCCTCCCCCCAGAGTGTGGGAAACCTTAATGTCCCGTGGTGGGTTCTGGGAGGTCTCCCTGCCCCCACAGGCCAGATCTCTGCCTCCTCCTCCCTGAGATCTCCCGGCCTCCTCCTGGAGAGCAGCCTCTCCCTCCGTCCCTGCCCTCAGAGCTCGCGCTCTCTCTCTCTCTCTCTCTCTCTCTCACTGTCAGCAGGTCCGCATCCAGCCTGGGAAGGGAAGCCTCAGACCCCGGCCTCCCTCTCTGGGCTCCCTCCCCCAGCCCAGCCCGGCAGGCAGAGGACCCAAGCCGGGAACCAGACCGATGGCCGCCGGCAGCCTGAGCCCCTTGCGCCAGGTGAGAGCCGTCCCTGCCCGGAGCTGAGCAGCGTCATGGGGGTGGGGGCCCAAGAGCGCCCGGAAGCTTCCTCCTGTCAAAGGGAGGGGGCCCTGGCAGGGCTGGCAGCA
Organism: Dasyurus viverrinus; assembly: GCA_020854095.1. Taxonomy (NCBI): domain Eukaryota; kingdom Metazoa; phylum Chordata; class Mammalia; order Dasyuromorphia; family Dasyuridae; genus Dasyurus; species Dasyurus viverrinus. Next base: position 623,511,439 of record CM036999.1, on the reverse strand, counting down.
GGGCAGGAATCGTCCCCCTGGCGCTGCCCATTTCCTGCCCCCTCAGACTCCAAGGCTGCTCCCAGGGCTCTGAGTCCCTCTCCTGTGCCAGGTCTCAGGACCCATCACTGAGCATTGAGAGTGGCTCCTAGGTGCCAAGCATTTTGCCAACCTACTGGGGAGGCGAAGGAAGGTTAAAACATAATGGTCCCTGCCCTCCCGGAGCTGACAGTCCAGTTTGGCACAACCATTTCATCAAGTGTGTCCCCACAAAGCCCTACAGTGTAGACGGGAGGAACTTTCGAGGGAAGGCTCCACCACTTTGGGGGCCAGGAAAGTCTCTTTTTTTCCAGAAGCTGAGATGGGAAGCAGGCCACGAGGGCCAGGGGAGGAGAGAGTGAGAGAAATCCCTGGATGCCAGAGTTATGGGATGGAGAGTCCTGGTCAAGGCTCAGCCAGGTCCCAGCGTCCCTGGGTCCAGGAGGAGGAGGGGAAGAAGGTGGGAGAAGCCTGGCCTGGCTTTGGGGGCTGGTTCTGGAGTGTCTGCCATGAGTCGGGAGCCAGGGAAATAGGGACGTGTGTGTGTCCTACTTCAACAGATGACACAGACACAGTCTCTCCTCCTGAGCCACACGACTCTCCTTTGACTTGACTAGGTTTTATCTTGTAGCCAGGCCCACAACCCAGTTCAGGTTAGGATAACATCCAGTTAGGGCAAAGAGAAAAAAAAAGGGACCTTTTCAGAAAAGAGCAAAAGATGTGGGTCTGCGCGTTTAGAATCAGAAAGGTCTGTTACAGAAGTTTTTTTCCCATAAATCCACAGACCAGGCCAAGGACAATTGGACCTTTTTAAATATAGAGCGACTGAACGTTTGCCAAGTCCTTTATTAGCCAGAATAATAATAGGCAGAATAGGCCCTGGAAGTGAGTGCATGAGTACTCTGATTGGGAGAAGGAACATAATGAGTGTATTGACATTGAGCACAGCCAGTGTAGAATTAAGTGAAGCTACTTATGTTTGCTTAAATATTCAGAAGAGCTCCATTTGCTGGCTAAAAGCCTCAATGGTATGTGTTGGGGAACATTAGTGTACATGGTGTGATTGTGTTTCCCAGAGTTCAAGGAGGAAGCAGATTGGGAGGGAGTGACCTAAAGATGGCCAGATAGCAGCACCAGGGAGGAGGGTGAGGGTTGGGTGCCATTGAGAAGTCTCCCTAGGCAGGAGGGCCTCTCGGTGAGCTGAGAGCTGAGGGAAACAGGAGTCATGGCATAAAGGGGGCCCCAAGACCACTTCTGGTTCTATGAGGGGCAGTCAGGGAGAGCACAGGTCGGCCCCCTGACCTCTCTGACCTTTGGGCTTAGACCTACCTGGGGAGTGCAAGCACAGCCCTGCATTTCTAGGAGACAATTATGTCAAGGCAAAGTGGTACTTGTCTTCAGGACTTCTGCAAGGAAGAGAAGCCCCAGGTAAAGTTTGCTAAGAAAGATGGACCCTATGAAAACCAAAAAAGGTTCTAGTGACTTCTGTGAGCAAAGACCTTTCTCAGAGCCAAGAGGCCCCTTTTTGCCTCAGTCCTAAGGCTACAGGCTCCTCCTCTTTCTCTAAAATGTTTACTAATTTATTCATGCAGTTAGGTTGATTTAACTTTCAAAGCAAGAGAAATACTAATAGCTTTCTGTTAGGAAATGAACTAAGGTCACTATAAATTCTTTTTTTTTTGTAGGAAGTTCTTTGGCCTTTAACAGATAACTGCCATGTTTCTAGGCCAGGTCTTTAAAATCTTCAGAGGCTTGACTCAGTGTAATGAAGTGGTTTAGGAAAATTCTCTAGTTCAACCCGACATGGAACTTACTCAGTTAAGTCTCAACTCAAATGAGGTTTTATTCAATTGCTTACAAATATAATACTAGACAGAAAGGAAGCTGAAAGTGAAATATATACAAGAAGTAGATGAGTCAGATGTTTTCAAGAAAATCGAAACGAGAAAAAAAGTGATTTTCATATTCAAGGAAGAGAATTGCTCCCAACAAAGAGAATTTCTGAAAAAGCCAATCCTGTCATCTGCTGGAACTTAAAAAGTTCAAGTTCCAGTTTAGAATGAGAAAGCATCACCTGCCAAGTACATTTCTCAAGCACATTTCCTATATTTAATAGGTTTGAAAATAGATAATGCCTTCTAGTATGTCCAAGGATTTGCAGATGTGGGCACTCTCTTGCATGATAGCCATCGTCTGCCTTGTCACTCCACTTGATTCCTGATCCTCAATATTCTAGTGTTCTTACGTGATGTTGAAACCTTTTTCAGAAAAAATCTATGAATCTCATTCTTATGCATTTGCTCCATCTCCACCCCTAACCGATAAAATATGACATTTTAAGTCAGAGCAAATTCTCCTTTCCCCACAGAGTTAGTTTTTTTATACAATAATTCTGTATTGAAATGACTGAATCCACAAACAATTGAAGGCAATCATAAAATAAAAGACATCTGAAGTTTTTGACCGTGACCCATCCTGCCCAGTGTCATCTTAGCCTTTCTGTGTAAGAGTAGAAAATGCTACTTTACTTGCTTTAAGTAGTCTCATACTACTCCATCATGGAAATATTAGGAGTAATGTATCTCTAGGGTACTTCTCTTGCTTTCATCTGGATAAGTATATTTCAGACTTTCAGGAAATTTACCAATTTTTTTGTTTGTTTGTTTCTTGTTTTCTCAGTGATCAATTTTTAGGTTCTGTTGACCTCTTGAATATAAAATACTTGTCAACTTCTCCCAAACTCTTCATAGAATTTCCTTAAGATGTCACTTATGACACTTCTGATGGGGAGGAATTTTCCATCCCTTCTCTCTCTTACACACATTCTAGTACCTCATTGATATCTCAACAACATTTTCCCTCCTTTCATTAGTACAAGCATTATAAGAAATTTTTACAAGCTTTTAGTATTCCAACGTGATTATTATTTCAAACAGAAAAGGCTTTTCTCAGTATCCCATTGGGCCCTTTATGCCTGTTCGTAAAGTGTTGACTGTGACAGTCATAAAAGTTATGTGATTTTTTTTTTTTTTTTTTTTAGACAAATCCCAATTCAGATTCGATTTTTTTCCTCTGGGTTGATGTATGTTGGATTAGATAGATTCTGGAGTCTCAGCTCAAAATCTTGTGCCTTTTGATGTTTTAGGACTTGGTGACCTTCAAGGATGTGATAGTGGACTTCACTGAGGAGGAGTGGGGGCTCTTGGATTCTTCTCAGAAAGAGCTGTACAAGGACGTTATGCTGGAGAATGTCCAGAATCTGTTGTCCCTGGGTAAGGACCATTTCCTGTTTTTTCTTGGTTTTAGTTGTCAGGCCAAAAAAGCAGAAGCAGGATAGAATAGATACATACTCTGGTGCATCTCAGGCTTAGGTGCTAGGTCCTCTGGGTGCTCCAACTCTCCATCTACTTTGTTCTTGCCTTGTACCTTTTTTTTTAAATAGCTTTTTATTTACAAGTTATATGCATGGGTAATTTTACGGCATTGCCAATTGCCAAACCCTTTGTTCCAATTTTTCCCCTCCTTCCCATCCCCTCCCCCCCATGGCAGGTTGACCAATACATGTTAAATATGTTAAAGTATAAATTAAATACAATATAAGTATACATGTCCAAAGTTACTTTGCTGTACAAAAAGAATCAGACTTTGAAATAGCGTACCATTAACCTGTGAAGGAAATCAAAAATGCAGCCAGACAAAAATAGAGGGATTGGAAATTCTATGTAGTGGTTCATAGTCAGCTCCCAGAGTTCTTTCGCTGAGTGTAGCTAGTTCAATTCATTACTGCTCTATTGGAACTGATTTGATTCATCTCATTATTGGAGGTGTCCAGGTCCATCAGAATTGGTCATCATATAGTGTTGTTGATGAAGTATATAATGATCTCCTGGTCCTGTTCATTACACTCAGTATCAGTTCATGTAAATCTCTCCAGGCCTTTCTAAAATCATCCTGCTGGTCATTTCTTAACAAAAAATAATATTCCATAATAGTCATATACGATAATTTATTCAGCCATTCTCCAATTGATGAGCATCCACTCAATTTCCAGTTTCTTTGGCTTGTACCTTTTTTAAATTGAATCGTTTATATCCATTTTAACAGCTGAAGCCATAGATGACTCACATGATCAGTGTTCATTGTCAGGAAAAGCATGATTTTTGTTTGACTGATTCTTGATGTCTCATTGAGTCATTCACTTCCATTTGTTCAGTTCTACTTTTTAGTGAATTTCTTCCTTCACTTAGCTTTTTTATCTCTTTTTTGAATTTGCCTAATTGATCTGTTAAATGACTTGTTTTGTTCATTGGATTTTTTTTTTTCCATTTCAACCATTCTATTTTTTAGGGAGTTATTTTCTTTTCCATATCACCAATGATGTTTTTCAAGTTCTTTTTTCATTTTCAGACTTGCCTAATCTATTTTGAGAGGGGTTGTTTTCATGAGACCATTTCTGTTTCTTTACCCATTCCTCAATTGATGGGCATCTATTTATTTTCCGATTCTTTACCATACAAAAAGAGGTTCTACATATATTTTTGCTCTTGTAGGTCCTTTTCCCTCATTTATGATTTCTTTGAGTCTAAAGACTCAGTGGGGTTACTGCTGAATCACAGGATATGCAGAGTTTTATATCCCTTTGGGCCTAATGCCAAATTGCTTTTCAGAATGTTCTGTTCATCACTCCACCTATATCATATTAGCATCCCACTTTCCCCTTCTCCCTTCCAACATTCTTCATTATCTTTTCCCATCATCTGAGGTGATATGGTAGGTGTGAGGTGGTAATACCCATGATCTCCTGAGAGTGCTACAGAGGTGTTCATCCCATTTCTTCTGGATCCTGTTGGTATCACTGATCATTGTGGCTCCATCACCACTGAGTAGTTCAGCTTCACCCTATTAAGTGTTTGGCCCATAAATAGCTTTCAGGCATTGTTAAGGTAGTCAGCATCAACCTGAATTTTATGTGGCCTCTTATATAGCCCAGAATTCTGAATCTCTCCCAAATTTTGTTTGCATTTAGCTTTTGGTGGAGTTAAATGCTGAATTCTTCAATGATTGAAGCACCTTACTTGCAGGCCCTGTAGAGTTCAGAATTTTTGTTTCATAACATGTGAATTTCCCCACCATTTGCATCAGCCAGTTTGGATATTTCCAAGTGTTCTGACCCAGATTTCTGAACGGGTTACTGTACAACAAATCTCTGAAAGCTGCCTTGTCCTTTTCAGCTGAAATGTTGCAAACCCTGTTACCTCCAAGTTAGAAACAAACTATTCTCTCTTGGAGAATCATCTTAATCTGTTGATATTTATTCTGGCTGTTACTTTGCCCTGTGGCTGCCCCTTCTATTGAAGGATCAATACTCTGCAGTGTCCATCTACTAGGTCACTTTCACATCCTATAACTTTCTTCTTATACAGAAAAAGTCTATTAAGATACAGTTTTTGTTGCAAGAATATATCTGTGATGTTTTATTTTATTGATGTTAGTAATGAGAAGGGCTTGAGCTACCTAGAAATCTTAAGTTGTCATTGCTTTTGCTTTTAATTATCTGTGTATCCCTTTTTGTGCCTTTGTGTTTGATTGTTCATTTTCTTCAGATGTGGAGTCCAACTTGGAATGGAATGAGAGGAGTAGAAAGCTGGGACTTTTTGTGGAAGAATGTGATCTGCTAAGATTCATGAAGTATTGTCCCTGTGCCTTGACTTTGAAGGAAATCCATGCCTCTAACATCCAAGTAGATAACTCGAAGTCTGACTGTAAATTAGAGAAAAGTAGAAAGAGATTCAGTCAATCTTCTTTCCTAAATCAGTATAAGAAAATGAATTCAGGCAATAACTGGTTTCTGGATAGTGAATATCAGAAATGTTTTCTTGAACAGGGAGAGCTTTTTCATTCTCAGGAGGACCCTCCTGAAATACTAATGAATCCAGATAATCAATGGGAAATGGCCTTCAGTAAGATTTCAGAACTTACCAGACATCAGAAAAATGATCATGGGGAAATGTTTCCTGTGAGTAGTCAAGGTGGAAAGGCCGTGAGTCAGACCTCTAAGCTCCTTAATCAGCTGGCAGTTCAGAGAAGAAAGCAACCTGATGGATATAATGAATGTCAAGCAATATCATCTCTTCCTTACCAATCTAGAGTTGACCCTGGAATGAAAAAACCTTCACTTGGTGAGTGTGGGAAGGCCCATAGTTGGAACTCAGACCTTGATAGATCTCAGAAGATTCATCCTGGAGAGTTTTATAAATATAATGAAGGTGGGAACATCTTCACACAGCGAGTCTTTCTAGCTGTTCCTGAGGGATTTCACATTGGCCAGAATTCTTTAGAAAGTAATTACTGTGGAAAGCCTTTTGCATCTAATTCCACTCTTAATAAGCATCAGAGAATGCACGCTGGAGAGAAACCTTATAAATGTAATCAATGTGGAAAGGCTTTCACATGCAAGGGAGATCTTAGCAAACATGAGAAAATCCACACTGGAGAGAAATCTTTTAAATGTAATCAATGTGGAAAGTCTTTCAGATTCAATTATGTGCTTACAGAACATCAGAGAATTCACACTGGAGAGAAACCTTATAAATGTAATCAATGTGGAAAGGCTTTCATGGCTAGAGCTGGTCTTGCTTTACATCAGAGACTCCATACAGGAGAAAAGCCTTATAAATGTAATCAATGTGGAAAGGCTTTTACACACAGTGCCAATCTTGCTTTACACCAAAGAATCCATACTGGAGAGAAACTTTTTAAATGTAATCAATGTGGAAAGGCTTTTATAACTAGAGCCAGTCTTGCTTTACATCAGCGAATCCACCCTGGAGAAAAACCTTATAAATGTAATCAATGTGGAGAGGCTTTCATAAAGAGAGACAGTCTTGCTTTACATCAGGAAATCCACACTGGAGAAAAACCTTATCAATGTAATCAATGTGGAAAGTTTTTCACATGCAAGGGAGATCTTAGCAGACATCAGAAAATCCACACTGGAGAGAAACCTTTTAAATGTAATCAATGTGGAAAGACTTTCATATATAATTACAGGCTTACAGAACATCAGAGAATCCATACAGGAGAAAAGCCTTATAAATGTAATGAATGTGGAAAGGCTTTCATAAAGAGTACAAATCTTGCTGTACATCAGAGAATCCACACAGGAGAAAAGCCTTATAAATGTAATCAATGTGAAAAGGCATTCAGATATAATTACAATCTTGCAGAACATCAGAGAATCCACACAGGAGAAAAGCCTTACAAGTGTAATCAATGTGGAAAGCCTTTCACATGCAAGGGAGATCTTAGCAAACATCAAAAAATCCACATGGGAGAGAAACTTTTTGAATGTAATCAATGTGGAAAGGCTTTCAGAAGAAATTACATGCTTGCAAAACATCACAGAATCCACACACAAGAAAAGCCTTATAAATGTATTCAGTGTGGAAAGGCTTTTGTAAAGAGAGACAGTCTTGCTTTGCACCAGGAAATCCACACTGCAGAAAAACCTTATCAATGTAATCAATGTGGAAAGTCTTTCACATGCAAGGGAGATCTTAGCAGACATCAGAAAATCCACACTGGAGAGAAACCTTTTAAATGTAATCAATGCGGAAAGGCTTTCATATATAATTACAGGCTTACAGAACATCAGAGAATCCACACAGGAGAAAAGCCTCATAAATGTAATCAATGTGGTAAGGCTTTCATAAAGAGTGCAAATCTTGCTGTACATCAGAGAATCCACACAGGAGAAAAGCCTTATAAATGCAATCAATGTGGAAAGGCCTTCAGATATAATTACAATCTTGCAGAGCATGAAAGAATCCACACAAGAGAAAAGCCTTATGAGTGTAATCAATGTGGAAAAGCTTTGATGCAAGGGAGATCTTAGCAGACATGAGAAAATCAACGGGGGAGAAAAACCTTTTGAATGTAATCAATGTGGAAAGCCTCTTACACTCTGCCTGTCTTGCTAGACTCCACAGAACTCACATTGGAAAGAAATCTTTTGAAAGTATTCAGTGTGGAAAGACTTGCACATAAGTGAAATCTTGTTGAACATCAAAGAGCCCACACTGGAGAGAAACACTTTGAATGTATTCAATGAGGAAAGGATTTCACACATAGGTACTTTGCACATCATAGAATCCACACTGGAGAGAATATATATCAAATTAATGTGGAAAGGCATTCAGCTACAAATCCAAGATTGGCAAACATCAGAGAATGCTCACTAAGGAGAAGTATTATGATAGTCATAAATGTGAAATGATTTCACAAAGACTTCCCATCTGGCTGTATATGAGACAATCCACACTGGAGAGAAACCTTATAAATGTATTCAATGACGAAAGGTTTTCAGAGAAATAATCCTGCTGAACATCACAGAATTCAAGTGTAAGCCCTGGGGACAGCTGGGTTGGGCTGCGGTCTCAGCTGAATCGCCCAAACGTTGATTTAATTCCTTGAAACTGGCGAATACAGCTGTAGCTCACCAAAATCGAGAATACAAAACAATTCTAACAAATACAGGCTCGAATGATCTGAGAGAAAAAGACAAGTTCACAAGGACTTCTATAAGATGTACAAAGACCAATGTATATGGAGCAGCAATTTTCAAGTAATGAAATATATTTGTATCACAGGTCATATAGTATACACCTATCTTAAAGCTATTTCAGTTTTAGTTTCAAATTAACAATAAAATAACAGTTCATTCTTATGGACAATCCTGCTAATTCTTCTTACATTATTTTGGAAACCTATAAAGAATTTATTTCACCAAATATTTAGATGTATCTATAACAAATGGTGGCTAGGCCAAATACTCATGCATCAAACTATTTAGGATATATTGAATATATATTTTCATATTGAAAATAAGATATTATATACTTGAATTTGTGATGACCATTTACTCTTATCAGGAATTTGTCATAATAGGAAAATATGGAGGTATGATAATACCATCACAACAACAATCAGTTGTGATGGGCTTCAGCCTGAGAGCACACACATGACAAAACTTCATTAATTTAGGTTGAAATCCAATTCTAATAGTATTACTTTAGCACACTCGGGAATGATCAGGTATGAAATAAAGAACAGAATTGGGAAACTGAGTCGGAAAGATCTCACTTTGAGCAAAAGCTCCCAACTCTTAATGTATCAGACTCCTATTTATTCAAGGTCACATTTCTCTGAGTAGCTTATGAAATTTCTCTTAAGTGGTAGGTTTCTGTCTTAATGATTAGGCAATCAAATTCAAAACTCAGAAATATTTCAGTTGCTGTCCCAAGAGGTTTCATCTCCCATATCAAATTCTACTAACTGCAACTTAAGGCTAGATAAATTCTCTCTTTTACCAAAGTTCACCAAAAGTTTACCAAAACTTAAAACACATAAAAGATTGTTTAACTTGTTTCTTATGTTACACATCCTGGTGTAAAGGATTGTCCATTAAATGAACTTACAGAATTTTTGTATATAATTTCCTTATATATGTTACTATATCTCTTAAACAAGCTCTTTTCTCAGGGCTGATGCCCTTATATATCCTGAAAGTTTAAGAAAACTGACAAGTTTAGAATTAAAAGATTGTGCAGTGGTCCCAGGGAAGGAGCTGACTTGTTTGTTGCCCAGCTCCCACACTTCATTGAGTTTTGCTGGACTATGCTGCATGCGGTAATTATCAGATTCAGGTTTAATGTGATGACAATAGCTCCAAATTACTTAGTTAACAAAACATCTTTGTAATTTTTCCTGACAATAACCAAATAATTTTTGTTGTAATTTTTCTATTCATTTTCTAGCAGCAGTGAAAAACATCTAATTCCTTAATTTTCATTTGCAAAATAATTTGAAATGGCATGAATAGAGTGTTCACCTTCTTAATAGTTGCCACATCTATTCTGTCTCCAAACTGTTGAGCTGAGAAGCTCTCAGAGATGATTTTCATTGCCTTAAATAATTTTCCTTTTTTTTTTTTTAGAGAAAAGGCAAAGCAATGTATGTATGTATGTATATGTAGATACACACCAGTACACACACATATGTGCGTATATATATTTTTGTTGAACTAAAACATTCTTGAGGTTTATATGACTTGAATTCACTAAATTTCCTTAACATCAATTAAATATTCTGGACAAACTGAATGTCCATTTTGAATATTTTCCAATTTTACACAAATTATTTTTCCTTGTTGAGCCAGGAAAGTTAAGATATAATTTTTTTGTGTCTGGACCCTGTGAAGTCTGATTTTAGATAACTCAAAAGCAGGCTGATGTTTTTGACAGTTTTTAAGTTGGCTATGAACTGCTTTTCTGTTTTCCTAAATTTAATGCAAATAGATTACAATTTATATATTCCTATAATGGACTTTGATTAAAGTTCCTTTAAACCACTTTATAGCATATCTCAAATTATATTTTCTTTTTCTCCCTCATCCCTTCTTCATGTCAGGGAAAGAAAAAGGAAAGAGAAAGAGATTCCATATACTATCTTCCTAGGTCTAGTGAGGCCCAGTTGAATTTGCTTAATGTTACACACCCCAAAATATATCTCTCTCAACATTAGCATTGCATATTGGTCACATCTAAAAACCCATGGAATTATCAAACTATGAAGCAATTTAACATTCATATGTCATTTGTTTTTTGTTAAGCAACAATCAATTTTAGTTGTCTTTACAAATCAGAAAACTGGTCAGATGTAGTTTAATTTGCCACAGATTACAGAGCTAGTCCATTTCTGTAGTTGAAACAAAAATTGGTGAATTTACAAAAAAAGAAAAGATGTTGAGTGTCTTACACACTCCATCACTCTGCCATATTGAATGCCACTAGCGGCAACCAGATTCTTCTCAAGCAATTGCTGGAAGGAAGCTGATGAAGCTAGGGTTGCTGGAAACAGGATTCTGAGAATGGGGACATTTGACCCCCACCCCATCTGCATTTTTCCAAGCTTCGTTGGGCAGGAACTTTTTGCAAGGTTTTTGAATCGACCTCTATTAAGGCTTTTTCTACAATACTTTAACATATGAGAGAAGTTAGGAGATAATGATAAGGATGACAACAATCCCATCAGTAATTCCTTGAGAGTCTTACTCCCACCTGGAGCTGGAGATGACTCCAGACAAGATAAAATTCAAAGAAAAGTTAGTAAAAACGGCTATTTCCCTAATTTTTGTTTTTGACTAACTTCCAAATTCCATATGAAACTTTCGAGAATCTGTAAGATAATATTTTAATTTCATTTTCTAATTCCTTTTTCTGGGCATTTTTTTAACCTTTGGCCAGAGGTTTTAAATTCACAGAAAAAAAGATTAGGCCCTTTTTCAGGAAAGTTTTCAGTATATAAACTACAGCACAGAGATTTTTTTCTTGCTGATTACCTATGATTCCAAAATCTAGCTTACACAGGACATGGACATTCTGCGCAGAAATAAACAGACAAACAAAAATGACATGGAAGAGAATTGTCCCAGCTTTGTATGATGCTTTAAACTTGGAAAAAAAAAATGCATCATTATTATTCCTTGCACAAGCATCAACCATTCTTTTACACACTCAAATAGAAAAATTACTGTTAAGAAATCTTTTAATCAGCAAAATAATCAGGACTTGGGTTGTTTAAAAAAACAGAAAATTTGCTATCTGCAAAATATTAAGAAGATCTTGAGTGGTATACAGTGTGTAATAATTGCATATAACTCCCAATGTGAATTTTCAAGCAAAGTATTAAAAAACATTTAATAATAGTGTTCAAAGACAAGGGTAGGGAAACAGATCTTGAATGAAGTTTTCATTGCTATTTTTATACTAAGGAGTGTTTTTTACAGAAAAAGACACAAGCGTCTTTTTTAGGGAACCAAAAAAGTTGTTTTGGTGTTGCTGGGTCATTTTAAGTTTAGGGCTTTTTTTAAGCCTTGCCTTTCAAACCCATTTTTCCAGGGGATTTAAGGCACATTCTAGAGTCGAGATAGGTGGAATACATATAGAAAGAGGCTAACTTTTGTTAGTCTGTTATGGAAATATCCATTGATGCCTAATCACGAATTGTAAAATTAGTAGCTAAAAAATATTATCAATTGGATCTTAGTACCTATTCAATAGAAATTGCCAATCATCAAAGCTCCTTGAATCAATATCACCACCATCTGAGAGCAAACAGAAAAGCCCTTTTGAGACTGGTTAGCCAAATACAACCATACTATCCAAGTAACAAGAATTTATTGCTCCTCCCACTGCTTGCAATGGATCCCAGATTTTTTGTTAAGATTTCTTTTAGAATTTGGATTAGGATATCTTTGCAAAATTTGAAATAATTTTCTCAATTCATGTGTTCCCGATTTCAAATACAGTTTTATTCAATTAATACCCCTCACTAATTCCTGATAATCATTTAGAGTAACTAAATTATTCCCTCCAATTTCCATTTTAGAATTGGCCTAAAATTAATGATAGATTGCATCCAAAATACCTCCTTTCTTGTGCTCCCCAAACCCTTCACTATTCACATTTTTTATTTTTTATATACGTATTTTAAAATTTTTATTTTTGTGCATTTCCCAGTTTTTTTTTGGTAAGGAATTAATAATACTGTGCTATTTTTCTCCCCCTATGTATTTAAGAAAAATTACTATGATGAGAAATGTCATAGCAAAGAATACATATTTTCTTAAAAATTCAAAATAACTAACTTGGCAATGCTTGTAAACTGCATCCTAAAATAAGATTTAGCATATCAAAAGGAAGTGGACTCGAATGAGTTTCTAGTGGGAAGAAAATATATTTCATGTTAAGTTTTTCTGGTTTTTAAGTAGTATCTTGAAAGGTGGAAGTAAGATATTTTGATTTTCCCACAGCTAATGCCCCCTTAAATTAGCATTAGCATTTTTTAAAGGCAGGTTGTTTCAATGGAGTATTAAATTGCCTCCCTTTACTGACAAAAAACTGGCGAAGGTCTCTAATGTTCTTCTCTAAAATACAATTTTCTCTGGGATCAGGTTTCTCGGAAGGGCTTCTCTAGGCAGCCTTTGTTTCAGTTCAAAGTAATCACCTCAAATGCGGCCAGGAGTTAAAGTCCAAATCCTTTATTGTTTCCTTTTAATTTTTTTCTCCTTCCTTGGGCCTGGTTAGCTTTCTTAGAAGCCTATCTCTCTCCTTGGTTCCAAGAGCTCCTGTGGCTTTGGCCAGCTTCGGCCAGGTTCGGCCACCTTTAGCCTCCAGCCAGCACAAAAGTGTAACATGAAATGAATCTGTCTCTGCTTCTGAGTGTGGACTTGTGCTCTCTTGTAATGGGCTGAAGCTCGAATTGATGCACTGACGTCCCAAGCATGGAAGGCTAAATAGCAATTGGACAATACTCTACTAATATATGCTTGGAGAAAGAATGGCCCCGCCCACTCTGTGCAAGTTTTGATGTGTTGTATAGGAAGTGATGGAGAGATGATTTGGTGGGTCGAGTGAGAGAGGCAGAGGCACTGCTGGCCAGAGTTGTGTTGCGATTGCTCTCACTTTGTATCACCATTCCCCTTCACCTCCACAAAGAAGAAAGCTCAAGGATATTTCCCTTATTCTGACTCCTGCTGATTTTAATATAATCTGGGTGTTAAACATGGTCATCACACTCTCTGACTTCTGAATCTCCTGGACGGAATCCTGGCTTGTGAATCTCTCAAAGTGCATCCTGATTGAGGCTCCTAGCTTATATGTGCTCTCTTAAAGGTGTGAATCTCGTGGAACTCTAGTAAGTACTAAGTACATTACTGAACTAGAGAACTGTCAAGTACCATGCTAAATTAGATAATTATTGTCTCTCTCAATTCCAGTGACTTAGCACCTTATAAGAATCCTGACAAAGGTCTTTTAATTTAAGTTGGATTGTTTTGATTAGGAGCTAGAAAGATTATTTATATTTCAAAAGGAATAGCCCTTTCTCTTTCTTGTAGCTCTTTTAAAGTGTTTCCTGAACTAGTTCCCTAGGTGTAAGAATTTGACTTTTCTTCAGTTCTGTGTCTATGAGAGAGATTTGAATAGGAAGCTTGGGGGAGGGAAGAAGGTGTTAATTCTTCCCCTTCTTCCAGCATTTAGATTCTGCCCTCCTTTCTTTCTCCAAGGTACTAATAAAAGAATTTACTTTAAGGATTTAAGGGAACTGTGTCTGAGGACTGGAGAAATACACCAAAATAGAGAATACAAAAACTGGAAGATCTCTCAGTCCTTTTTCCTTTTAATTAATTAATACTTTCAGATACTATTCTCAGGCCCTGCTATCTGACTGATTTTGCCTTAATCCAAATTTAATTTGTACTGCATTGATATAAGCTAGACAATAACCCATCTTATAAATTTTATCATTATATATTCTTATATGATATCTGATATTTTATATTTGATATCTCTCCTCTGTGTCAGACTGGTGATAAACTATTTCTAATACCAAATTATTTCCAGTGATAAAGTGCTGTTGGTGATCACCTTTTTTCCCACTTTATCCTCAGTTTTTGTAAAACTGTAAATTTTGTTAAAAATTTGGTTATTTAATTCCCAACTTACCTGAATTGTACACACCTGTCTAAGTGGGCACCCTTCCATGGAAGCTCTGTCCATGTTCTGTCCCTAGTTCAGGCGCCACTGTTGGAGTTTAGCTCCTGTAGTGAGATGAAGGATGTGACATACAGGACCAGGAGGAAAAGTCCTGATTATGGACTCTTGGAAGTTTATTGATCAGAGACACAAATATATGTACCTCAAATGCTCATAGGTGTGATACAAAGTACACTCCTTTAAAATTTCTACAGCCTAACAAAATTCTGCTATGATATAAATGATTAAGCCCCTCAAATCCCAGATCTTGGTTACTTAGACAGAGATGTAAATAGGTGAGATCTGCATCAGAGTAAAGTTTATTATGCCAGTATCTCATGTGACTTTTTCTTATAGTCTCCTTATGGACATTCTTTCCTGTCCTAACTTCAAAGGTTAGCTTTTAATCCCAAGAGGAGTGTTTGCATTTTGCTTCAGTCCTTAGATAATTAATTGATTATATTGACAAGCAGTCTCTGTTATTTCAATAAGGGAGTTTTGGTGAGCCAAGTTACTGTAAGACTCAAAACCTGGAATGGAGTCTTACCTCCTGGCCCTCTACAGACGTTCATAGACTATGATTTCTTCAGCCATTCTCCAATTACTTGGTGTTCACTTTCTGATTTCTGGTACAAAATATCCCTGTATAAATGTTTTGCTAGCCGGATGTGAATTTCTGTAATCTTTCTTTCCACCATTCAGCAGCGTCATGGATTAAATATTGTGTTTGGAAGCACAAGGCCTGAGTTCCAATTCCTCTCTGGCCCTTCCTGGCCTATCATGTAACCTGATCCTGCCCAAGTTTCCTCATCTGTAGAATGGGGAGAACAAGGGCATGTGCTTCCCAGGGTGGAGATGAGGATTACATTGGACAATAATTATGAAACACTTTGCAAACATGAAATCATTATGGAAATCCTGAATGTTTTTATGATTATCTTTCCTTGGGACCTTGGTCTCATAATAAAGTCAGTTGGCTAAAACATAAGGACATTTGAGTCAAATTGACATTTTGAAGAGAGCTGTTACTTGAATGAACAGAGCACTTGATTAGGCAATATTTGAAGCTCTATCCTGGCTCTGATGCTTCATACTCTGTAACTGGGTAAGAAACTCACTTCCTCTCTGAAATGGGAGCCTCAGGCTATAATGTGTCCTTCCCCCTTTAACTGTATGTTCTCATCCAAAAGAGAGTCCTATATCCTTTACCCACATACTCTTCCTATATTCTGGGGCAAAGATCTCTAGGACCAGTGGTACAATTACAACAGAATACTGAGGAAGAAAGGTCTTGGGAAACTGCAGAAATTGGGTATGTCAAGGTCCAAGGAAGATAGGTAGAGTAAGTTTATGGTTACTTAATCCAAAGCCCTCCCTTATAAGTCCAGTACTTACTAAAACTTTAGTGTTGCCTGCAATATTATGGGATTGGTAACAATATTTGGGGAATTGGAGGGGAGTTCCCTGATCCCTGATTTAAGACCAGTTCAAATAACAGTGTGCATATTAAAGAGACTTCAAGAAAATGAATTTCAGACACTTGCTTTCTGCAGTGGTTTAGTCCATTTAGATATTCATTTCTCAGTTTTTTTTTTTAAACTACTTGGTGACTTGCAATTGGTAATCCTTCATTCACCCTTTTCCTTTAGGAAGCTGGTTTAGAAAAAAATATAACCCATGGAGCATTAATCATGGTTTTCAAATAATCTTGCTACCCTTAGTGGTCCATGTCATAAAATACTAAATTTCCTTTAGCCAAATAATCACTGTCTAGTCCATTTCAATGTAAGTTTTCTCAAGCACAGAGGCAGCTCTTCAGAACCAGGCCCCAGCTGCCCCTCCAGGTTGCTTACACAGGTGGCCCTTCCCTCAGCACTGGGCAGCTCAACTGACCTTTTGGTTGACTGTTCCCAGAGTTAGAAAGCCATCTTTGTGTTAGAATCCCTGAGTGTCTTTGAAAGCTCTAAAAAGCTCTAAATTCTCAGCTGAGCACTAAGCTTTAGCAGGAAGCCAAGCAGATGCAGAAGTACATAAAGGTGTGTGTGTGTGTGTGTGTTTGTGTGTATGTGTGTGTTTATATATCAGTGTAGGCAAGGGTGCTGGTTTATGCGTATTTGTGTGCACTCCTTTTAGAGTCATTTCCATCCCCAAAATTATACACCAATCTCCCTAATGAATATTGATGCAAAAATCTTAAATAAAAGATTAGAATCGAGATTACAGATAATCATCCCCAGGATAATATACCAGGACCAAGTAGGATTTATACCAGGAATGCAGGACTGTTTCAATGTTAGGAAAACTACTGGCATAATTGACTATATCAATAACCAAATTTTTAAAAATCATATGATTACCTATTCCTATTAAAAACACTAGAGAGTAAAGGAATAAATGGACTCTTCCTTAAAATAGTAACATCAATTTAACACCATCAGCAAGCATCATATGTAATAGGGATAAACTAGAATGATTCCCAGTAAGATCAGGGGTGAAACAAGGTTGCCCAATATCACCATTGATAGGTGGTAGAAACCAAATTATCACTCTTTGCAGATGATATGATGGTATACTGAAAGAACTCCAGAGAATCAATTAAAAGCTGTTAGAAATAATTCACAACTTTAGCAAAGTTGCAGGATACAAAATAAATCCACATAAATCATCAGCATTCTTATACATCACTAACAAAATCCAACAGCAAGGGATACAAAGAGACATTCATTTAAAATAACTTGATAATATAAAATATTTGGGAATTTATCTGCCAAGGGAAAGTCAGGAAACATATAAGCAAAACTACAAATAAAGTCAGATCTAAGCAATTGGAAAAATATCAAGTGCTCATTTAGGGAATTAGTTTAGGGAATATTGTCATCTTTCTTATAGCAAATATAAGAAAGATGACAATATTCCCTAAACTAATCTATTTATTTAGTGCTATACCAATTAGACTCCCAAGAAACTATTTTACAGAACTAGAAAAAATGAGAGGAAAATTCATCTGGAAGAATAAATGATCAAGAATTTCAAAGGAATTAGTGAAGAGAAAAGCAAATGAAAGGTGGCCTAGATATACCAGATCTAAAACTATATTATAAAGCAGGGGTCATCAAAACTATTTGCTACTGACTAAGAAATAGACTAGTTAATCAGTGGAATAGATTTGGTTCACAGAACAAAATAGCCAGTGACTATAATAGTTACGTATTTGACAAACTAAAAGTGTAAAGGGCTGAAACTCTGAATAGGTGCACTTGAATCAGATGACTGAGCACTTATGGCTAATTATCTATTGGACAATAACTATTAGCATGTTTGAAATTTCTCTTCTCACAGTTAATGGAAGCTCAATGCTTGGAGTTAATAGAAGTATAGGGAAGAATTAGGGAGTGGAGTGAGAGAGGCAAAAGAATTTCACTTGGCCTCAGGAGGAGGAGGAGAAAAGCGCGGAGATTGGTGGAGATTCTGAACTCTAGAATCAAGGCAGGATCCTTGGAAAAATTGTCAGTTTTGTTGATCTTCACTTTTCCCCCTCAATAGCAAGAACTTTTGCTTATCCTGACTCTGGCTGATTCTGAGGCTTCCAAGGAGCTAGCCCAGACTTCACACAAAAGGCCCCATCTTTTGGGATAAGAATTCACTCTTTGACAAAAACTGCTGGGAAAGGGAGGCATCTCCTTCTCTAATTGGCTGTGCGAGTGACCTCATAGATCCCATCTAAAGAGGAGGAAGTTTTTCCTTTTCACTGGAGCTCTGCTGGGAATATAGGAACTAAGAGTGTGCAGGAGATCAGAGGGTAGGATGTAGACACATGAATAAAGATCCTGAGCTTGCATACAACTGCTTTCCAGTGCTCTATCGTGTTCCAACTATTGTTCTCATGAAACAGTGGCCAGAGATCTCTGAAGAATTCAGAAAGAGGTAAGCTTGGTAAAATTGGTTTAAACACTGCAAAAGACAGTGACCAGAGATTTCTCTGAGAGCCTGGTTATTAGGAGAGACTGGCAATAGTAAATGCTGAGTCAGCATTCACAACCCAGTACATCAAAACCATATAATTTTGATGACACCTGTTTTATAGTAGTGTTTTAGATCTGGTACTACTAGGTTGTTGTCTTTTATATTTTTTTCATTAATTTCCTTGATCTTCTTCACCTTTTGTTCTCTAGATGTATTTGATTATTATTTTTTCTAGATTTATAAATTAATGTTGGGGGAATTTGATTGGTATGTCACCAAACAAGTAAAATAATTTACTATTTTAGATAGAATTGTCATTTTTGTTACATTAGCTCAGCCCACCCTCAGATGATATTTTTCCATTTTTTTAAGATTTGGTTTTATCCATGTGAAAAGTGCTTTTGTGACTGCATTCATATAGTTCCTAGCTTTGTCTTAGCAGGTAGATGTTCAAATATTTTGTCTCAAGACATTTTCTATTTCTCTTTCTTACTTCTGGACTTTGCTAGTAATATGTAGAAATTCTGTTGCTGTCTTGGGGTTTAGTTTATATTGTACAACTTTACTTAAGCTGTTAATGGTTTCAAGCAGGTTTTTGGATGATTGTCCAGAATTGTCTGCATATATCTTATCTTTAAAAAGCGATACTTTTATCTCCTCTTTGCCTACTCCAATGTCTTTAATTTCTTTTTTCTTGTCTTATTACTAGAGCCAATATTTCTAATACAATATTGAATAACAGTAATGATAATGGGCATTCGTGCTTCACCCTTAACCGTAATGGGAATGTGTCTAGTTTCTCCCTATTACAAACAATGCATGATGATGGTTTTAGATAGATGCTGCTTATCACTTTAAGGAAAACTCCATTTATTCCTATGCTCTAAGGTGTCTTTAATAGGAATGGGCGATGTACTTCGTCAAGTTTTTTTCTGCATCTATTGAGATTGTCATATGATTTTGATACTGATGGTCAATTGTGGCAATAGTTTTCTTTATACTGAACCAGGACTGAATTCCTGGTATAAATCCCACTTGGTCATAGTGTACTATCTTGCTGAAAAGTTCATTTCTTTGCTATTATTGTTTTCTTTCCAATTTTGTTTTCCTTTTTGATCTGAATTGTCTTGTGCAGCAAGATAATTGTATAGATTTGTGTGAATATATTGGATTTACAATGTATTTTAACATATTTAACACGTATTGGATTACTGGCCATGTAGGGGAGGGGCTGGAAGGAAGGAGGGGAAATTTGGAACACAAAGTATTGCAGAGGTCATTGTTGAAAAATTATCCATGCATATGTTTTGATGATTAAAAAGCTTTTTTTAATATAATAAAATAAATTTAATTATTAATTATAAATATATAATATATGTTATATATAAAATATAATAATGAACATAATTATGTATTGTATAAAAATAGAGTTTATAAAAATATAATTAATATAATATATAATAATAAAATATTATATATAAATTATAAAAATAACATAATTAATATGATTAAAATATTAAAATTTTAAAAAGCCAATTTTAACATTCATTTTTTATTTGTTTGTTTGTTTATTTAGGGTAGGCCAGCCATTTTATTTTCTTTTGATTTGTTCACAAATAATTATGGGCAGATAGCTCTTTACATGGGCTTTGGAGGGGGTCTGGGGACAGCACCAGCAAGTGTGAAGCAGGTGGAGTTGTTCGATCCTTTCATGCCTCCTGGGACCGATTCTTCACTATCTTGCCATGCAGCTCACTCAATAATCTAGTTGCAAGAACAGTTTGGACAGCACCTAGGAGTGGAAAACACTGGCCTCAGAGATGTCCCTGTTGGCCACCGATTTCTTGATGGCCTTATCCTTGGGAATGCAGCAGGCACAGTTGGTGCAGCAGATGGGCTGCACATAGCCACGGCCCTTCTTGGCGCAGTCAGTTATTTTTTCTCTTCTTGGTCTTCTCCTCAGCCTGAGCCTGGTGTCTTCGTTCCCCTTTCCCACTGGCTGGGGGACTTCCCCATCCTCCCACTGCGATACCTTCCCCAAAGTCAGAGCTAACATTCATTTTTTAAAATAGTTTTGAGTTCTACATTTGTTCCCTTCCACCTCCTTAAGTCAGGAAGCATTTTGATATAGGTTGTAGATGTGCAATCATGTACACCTTATTTCCATATTAGTCATGTTAAGCAAGAAACTGAAGAAAATCAAGAAAACACAAAAAATTAAATTAAAATGCTCTTTTTTTTATCTGCATTCAGACTCAATCAGTTCTTCCTCTGGGTGTGGATTGTATTTTCAATAGAGTATCTTGGACTTGTCTTGAATCACTGTATTGCTGAGAAAAGCTCAGTCCTAACATCATACAAAATTGTTCTGCAATATTCTCTTGTTTCAGCTCACTTTGCTTTGCATCCGTTTGTGTTCCTCCAGGGTTTTTTTTTTAATGTTATTATTATTTATGTCCATCTCCCCCTGCTTTCTTTTTTTTATCACGACAAAATGGATTTTTATTATATGTGATTTTTTATTGTTTTGAGAATATAGTAAATTTAACATGCTATATTAAAACATGTAATTTCTGATCATATATAATGGTCTCTTTCATTGCAATGTGAAGATTTTTCTTTCAGAAAAATGATGGCTGAATTTAGGAGGAGAAACACTCATCATTTTAGTAGGATGATACTGCTAATATTCATTCCATTTACTTAGTATTTTTTCTTTTTTTTATTTAATAGCCTTTTATTTACAGGTTATATGTATGGGTAACTTTACAGCATTGACAATTGCCAAACCTCTTGTTCCAATTTTTCCCCTCTTTCCTCCACCCCCTCCCCCAGATGGCAGGATGACCAGTAGATGTTAAATATATTAAAATATAAAACAGATACACAATAAGTATACATGACCCAACCGTTATTTTGCTGTACAAAAAGAATCGGACTCTGAAATATTGTACAATTAGCCTGTGAAGGAAATCAAAAATGCAGGTGGGCATAAATATAGGGATTGGGAATTCGATGCAATGGTTCTTAGTCATCTCCCAGAGTTCTTTCGCGTCCCCCTGCTTTGTTATAGTACAATAGTAATATTAGTTATAGTCTCAAAGAAATGTTCTCAAATCGCCCAATCCCGTGTCAGGGGCTCCCGGGCTAGGAGAAGGTCTCAGCTGGGCGGTCGCTTTCTTTTCATGGCAGATGAACTTGGAGACAGGGGCTGGCACTCCCTCAGCACTGGGCAGAGGGTACAAGGACAAGCCTGCTTTGGGCATTTGAAGAAAGCTACAGATCCCACTGGTTCCACAACTCGACCGGACACGCCGAGGACGGGGATTTACTGCAATAAGCATTTGCGGAAAATTTGCAGTTAGCCAGAAGTCTCCCCAGCTACTCCCAGGGGCTCCTCATCTTCAGCATTAAGGAAAGGACTTTGCTCTTAAAAGCAGCAGCGGGGACTTGAAAAGTAAAAACAAATACTTGGTTTTTTACTTTCTTCTCAATGGGGCTGAAGGTTTTAAAGGGAGGACCAGAGCCCCGTGTCTCAGGTGGGCAGCTTGGTGGGAGGCTCACTTCCCCCCGCCGCCGCCCCCCCCCCCATAGAGGGAGGAATGCGCAGCTGTCGGGGGGGGGGGGGGGGAATGTCCAAAGGTACAGAAATTGCTTCTAACCCACAGCGGGCCCAGAAAGGGCTGAGCATGAGCGCGGTTCTCTCCCTGTCCCCCCTCACTTTTAGGGGGGGTGGGGGAAGGGCACAGGTCCGGTGGCCAGCGGCCCCGCCCAGGAGAAGGCGGGGACCGAGTCCTGCTTTGTAATTAGGCAAATGATCTAACACAAAACTTCCCCCTGCACTTTTCCATCGAGAACTTCCGATCACATCCGGGTCTCTTTCTTGTATGGAATCCAGCATTTCATTCCCAGCTCATCCCCAGAACACCCGAACTTACTGGAAAGAAAGGGGGGGGAGGGGGCAGAGTCAAGAATAAAAGGAATCGGGATAAAGGCTTCACTGTGTCAAAAAAAAAAAGCCTCCTAGTGACGTCACTCCCGCCTCTGCCCCTGGGGTGCTGAGCCCCAGGGCATGCTGGGAGTCCCCGTGGGGGCAGGGGGGGAAGGGGGATTGAGGGGATGGGGACAGGCTCAGCTTCCTGAGTGCTGGGTTTATTTCTATTCTGCCTCTGGTGCCGGGAGTGTGGGGAAGGGGAAGAAGGTAGGGGAGGGCAGGAGGGCGTCTGTGCGCAGGCGCCGCCGGGGACTTCCCTTGTCCTCCTTAAGGCTCCTCCCCTTCGGCGCCAGTTCCGGGCGGGTCTCGTGGCCGAGTTTGCAAAGCTGTTGCGCGTGAGCAGGCTCCGAGTGCGGGGCGCGCGTGCGAGAGAGAGCGGTGCCCGTGGAGAAGTGCAAAAGGGCAGGAGCTGTGAGTGGGGGCGGGTACTGAACTGCGTGCGCGCGCGTGGGGGAGGGGTGCCTGCGTGCGCGTGGGTGGGTGGCTGCACGGTGGCGGGGGGAGGGGAGAGGGGCGGCCTGAGCTCTGCGGGATTGCCCCTGTGTGGGCTGAGATGGGGGAGGGTCTGGATTTCATTTCTGTAATCTGGGGGGGCTGCTGAGGGTTTCTTTGGGAGCCCAACTGAGCCCCGGTCGCCTTTGACCCTTTGTACACTTGGGGGGGGGCGGGGAGCCTGAAACTGGATCCGCGGTTGCCTCAGTTTCCTCTAGTGTAAAAAGGGGGTGAGAGTAGCCCCTCCCCCTCTCCCTCCCAATGAGATCCCTTCTGTAAAGCACTAAATACAGGCCCTTATATACAGGAGCGCCCCCTACAGGCAGCTCTCAGTGTGAACCGTGCCCAGGCCTCCCTTTTGCCTGGAGGACAATAGGACTGGTGGAGGAGGTTCCCTGGCAGGACTGGAGGGGGGAGGGGCTGCTCAGTGTGTGGGCCTCCCATCCAGCGTTGCCCTTTGACCTTTTTCCCTCCTGGTGTTCTTGGGACATCTCTCAGCCGCTGTGGAGCAGTTGTGCAGGAGGGGGCCCCTGTTACACTTGGGGAACATGAGGCAGGCCCGGATGAAGAGTCTTGGCCAAAGTGATACTAGATTTCCAGGGATCCAGGTGAAGGTCCTGTGACCTTGACCCCATATGGGATTAAGGAAAAGGGACATTCTTCAGAAAAGAACAAAAGGTGTGGGTCTGGGCATTTAGTTAGAAAGGTCTGTTAGAGGGGTTTTTCCCATAGCCCCACACTCAAGTTCAAGGACAGTCATAGCTGCTTGAGGACGACTGGCAGAAGGAACATAATGAAGGGGACGTTGCAGTGTATTAATATTTAGTGCAGCCAGTGGAGAATGAAGCTTGCTTAAAAATTCACGTTTAATCTAGAAAAAATAACAACAAAATTCATATAGAAGAACAAAAGGTCTAGAATCTCAAGGGCATTAATGAACAAAAAAAAATCAAATGAAGGTGGCCTCCCTGTACCTGATCTAAAACTATATTATAAAGCAGCAGTCACCAAAACCATTGGGTATTGGGTAAGAAATAGGAGGTTCACAGGACAAAATAGTCAACTATAGCAATCTAGTGTTTGACAAACCCAAAGATCCCAACTTGGGGGATAAGAATTCATTATTTGACAAAAACTGCTGGGAAAACTGGAAATGAGTATGGCAGAAATTAGGCATGGACTCACACTTAACACCGTATACCAAGATAAGATCAAAATGGGTCCGTGATTTAGGCATAAAGAATGAAATTATAAATAAATTAGAGGAACATAGGATAGTTTATCTCTCAGACTTGTGGAGGAGGAAGAAATTTGTGATCACAGATGAACTAGAGACCATTATTGATCACAAAAGAGAAAATTTTGATTACATCAAATTAAAAAGCCTTTGTACAAACAAAATTAATGCAAACAAGATTAGAAGGGAAGCAACAAATTGGGAAAACATTTTCACAATTAAAGGTTCTGATAAAGGCCTTTCCAAAATATATAGAGAATTGACTCTATAAGAAACCAAGCCATTCTCCAGTTGATAAATGGTCAAAGGACATGAACAGAACAATTTTCAGATGAAGAAATTGAAACTATTTCTAGCCATATGAAAAGATGCTCCAAGTCATTATTAATCAGAGAAATGCAAATTAAGACAACTCTCAGATAACCACTACACACCTGTCAGATTGGCTAAGATGACAGGAAAAAATAATGACAAATGTTGGAGGGGATGCGGGAAAACTGGGACACTGATGCATTGTTGGTGGAGTTGTGAACGAATCCAACCATTCTGGAGAGCAATTTGGAATTATGCCCAAAAAGTTATCACACTGTGCATACCCTTTGATCCAGCAGTGCTACTTCTGGGTTTATACCCCAAAGAGATACTAAAGAAGGGAAAGGGACCTGTATGTGCCCCAATGTTTGTGGCAGCCCTTTTTGTGGTGGCTAGAAACTGGAAAATAAATGGATGTCCATCAATTGGAGAATGGTTAGGTAAATTGTAGTATATGAATGTTATGGAATATTATTGTTCTGTAAGAAACAAGCAGCAGGATAAATACAGAGAGGATTGTTAGGACTTACAGGAACTGATGCTGAGTGAAATGAGCAAAACCAGGAAATCATTATATACCCCAACAATGATACTGTATGAGGATGGATTCTGATGGAAGTGGATTTCTTCAACAAAGAGAAGATCTAACTTAGTTTCAATTGATCAATGATGGACAGAAGTAGCTACACCCAAAGAAAGAACACTGGGAAATGAATGTAAACTGTTTGCATTTTGGTTCTTCTCCCGGGTTATTGTTAACTTCTGAATCCAATTCTTCCTGTGCAACAAGAGAACTGTTCGGTTCTGCACACATATATTGTATCTAGGATATACTGTGTGACATATTTAACGTGTATAGGACTGCTTGCCATCTGGGGGAGGGGGTGGAGAGAGGGAGGGGAAAAGTTGGAAATGGCTCTTAGGGAAATTGAGATTCTGGAAGACATGTCATCCCCCTCGTTTTATATAGTTTTATGGAATGGAGTTTGTCCTAAACTAAATCATAAGGTTTCATTGAATGTCCCATGTGTTCTCTAAGGATACTGTGATATTTGACTTTCTATGAGTACATGATCCCTTAATGGAAAATCCTCTAAAAATTGGGCATTAAGGCAACGTCTTTTGCATCAGAATAACTGTTCTGTTTTCTGAATGCAATCAGTCTATATTGTCATATTGCTAAGTGTTTAAATGATTTTCTTTCTTACAATATCTAGGACTGCTTTCAACTGAATGAATTTTATTTGATTGCCAATAATTTTTTTTTATTATAACTTTTTGTTTACAAGTTATGTATGGGTAATTTTACAGCATTGACAATTGCCAAACCTTTTGTTCCAATTTTTCCCCCCATCCCCTCCCCCCCCCAATGGCAGGTTGACCATGTATGTTAAGTATGTTAAAGTATGCATGTCCAGACAGTTATTTTGCTGTACAAAAAGAATTGGACTTTGAAATAGTGTACTATTAGCCTGTGAAGGAAATCAAAAATGCCAATAGACAAAAATAGAGGGATTGGGAATTCTATGTAATGGTTCATAGTCATCTCCCAGAGTTCTTTTACTGGGTGTAGCTGGTTCAGTTCATTACTTCTCTATTGGAACTGATTTGGTTCATCTCATTACTGAAGATGGATTGCCAATAAATTTATAGGATTATGATTCTAATGATTTTTTTCTGCTAGGTGGTAATTTAAAAATAGTTCCTTGAAACTAATCCAGTGATGTCCTTAGGAAAGCAACTCCTCTTGAAATCTAGATTTTGAGAAATGAATTACATTTTTGTAACATTAAACAATGTTTACTAATTTATGCATGCAATTAGGCTGATTTTGCTTTAAAATTAACAGTAATAGTAACAGCTCTCTGTCAGGAAATGAACTAAGGCAACTATCAATTCTTTTGGACGTTCTTTGGCCTTTATCAGGGAGCTGCCTTGGCAAAACTTCAGAGCTTTGACACAGTGTCTGTAGAATGTAATGAAGTGGTTTAGGAAAATTCTCCAATTACACCTGGCATGGAAGTTACTCAGTTAAGTCTGAACTCAACTGAGGCTTTATTCCATTGCTCACAAATTTAATGCTAGACAGAAAGAAAGTTAAAAGTGAAATATACATGAGAAGTAGACGAGTCAGATGTTTTCATGAAAATTAAAATGGCAAAAGAAAAAAGAAAGTGAGAGATTTTTATATACAAGGAAGGGAATTTCTCAAAAAAAGAAAAAAAACTTGCGAAAAACCCAATCTTATCATTCATCCAGAAATTAAAAGAAAATGAAATGGAAAAGCATCACCTGCCAAGTGCATTTCCCAAGCATAGTTCCTATATGCAGCAAATTAGAAAATATATGATTCCTTCTAGCACATCAAAGTGTTTGCAGGTGTGGACACTCTCTTGTATTATAACTGTCAAGCTGGCTTTTTACTCATTCTTTTGATTTCTAACCTCCATTATTCTAGGATTCTTACATGATATTGAAATCATTTCTTTTGCAGAAATAATTTATAAATGTCTCTTATGCATTTCTCATTCTCCAACTCCAGCTGATAAAATAGTACATTTTAAGAAAGGAAAGAAACTGTCCTTTCCCCATGGAGTTACTCTTCTTTTTCAATAATTCAGTTTTGAAGTGAATGAATCCATTCCATTACACGTCAAGCCAAGTGTAAAGCAAAGACAGCAGATGTTCTGTCCATGACGCCCCCTGCCCAGTGTCATATCAGCCCCTTAGTGTAAGAATAGAGAATGCTTGACATGGCTGGAAGCAGTTTCATACTACACTGTATGGACATATTGAGAGTAATATATTTCTAAGATACTTTCCTTGCTTTCATCTGGTTGGAACATTTCTTACTTTTAGGAAATTTACCAAATCTTTTTTTTTTTTTTCTTTAGTCTTTCCTCCATGATGAATTTTCAGATTCTGTTGATGAAGAATATAAAGTCCTTGTCAATTTCTCCCAAACTCTTCATGGAATTTCCTTAACATGTCACTTATGACACTTCTGGTGGGGAGGAATTTCCCCTGCCCTTCTCTCTTTCTCTTATACACTGATTCTCTTACCTCACTGATGTCACTGACATTTTCCCTACTTTCATCAGGATAAGCATTGTACAATAAGAAACTTTTTGTATTCCAAGGTGAGTCTTCAAACAGCAAAGGCATTTCTCAGTACCTCATTGGGCTCTGAATGCCTGGCTGCAAAGTGTTGGCTGTGGCAGTCATAAAGGTCATGTGAATTTTGAGAGACAAATCCTAACTCTGGTTCAGTTTTCTCCTCTGGGTTGATGAAGGTTGGGCCAGATAGATTCTGGAGTCTCACCTCAAAATCTTTGCCTTTTGATGGTTTAGGAGTTGGTGATCTTCAAGGATGTGATGGTGGACTTCAGTGAGGAGGAGTGGGAGAGCCTGGATCCTCCACAGAAGGAGCTGTACAAGGAGGTCACACTGGAGAATGTCCAGAATCTGCTGTCCCTGGGTAAGGACAATTTCCTGTCTTTTCGTGGTTTAACTTGTCAGGCCAAATATAGCATGAGCAGGAGAGAAGGGATGCATACTCTGGTGCATCTTAGCCTTTGGTGCTAGGTCCCCTGGGTGCTCCAACTCTCCATCCACTTTGTTCTTTCCTTGTAGCCTGTTGAATTGAATCATTTACTTCCAGTTCAACAGCTGGAGCCATAGATGATCAGGGTTCATTGCCAGGAAAACCATGATTTCTGTTTGACTGATTTTTAATGTCACATTGAGTCATTCACTTCCATTTGTTCAAATCTACTTTTTTTTTTTAATTATAACTTTTTGTTGACAAAACATATGCCTGGATAATTTTTTATAACATTATCCCTTGCACTCACTTCTGTCCCAACTTTTCCTTTCCCTCCCTCCACCCCCTCTCCTAGATGGCAGGCAGTCTTATACATGTTAAATATATTATAGTATATCCTAGATACAATATATGTGTGCTGAACCGAACAGTTCTCTTGTTGCACAGGGAGAATTGGATTCAGAAGGTAAAAATAATCTGGGAAGAAAAACAAAAATGCAAACAGTTTATACTCATTTCCCAGTGTTCCTTCTCTGGGTGTAGCTGATTCTGTCCATCATTGATCAATTGGAACTGAATTAGATCTTCTCTTTGTCGAAGAAATCCACTTCCATCAGAATACATCCTCATACAGTATTGTTGTTGAGGTATATAAATAATGATCTCCTGGTTCTGCTCATTTAACTTGGTATCAGTTTATGTAAGTCTCTCCAAGCTTCTCTGTAGTCATCCTGCTGGTCATTTCTTACAGAACAATAATATTCCATAACATTCATATACCACAATTTACCCAACCACTCTCCAGATGATGGGCATTCATTCATTTTCCAGTTTCGACCCACTAGAAAAAGGGCTGCCACAAACATTTTAGCACATACAGGTCCCTTTCCCTTCTTTAGTATTTCTTTGGGATATAAGCCCAGTAGCAGCACTGCTGGATCAAAGGGTATGCACAGTTTGATAACTTTTTGGGCATAATTCCAGATTGCTCTCCAGAATGGTTGGATTTGTTATCAGTGTCCCAGTTTTCCCACATTCCCTCCAACATTCAACATTATTTTTTCCTATCATCTTAGCCAATCTGACAGGTGTGTAGTGGTATCTCAGAGTTGTCTTAATTTTCATTTCTCTGATCAATAGTGATTTGGAACACTCACATGAGTGGTAATAGTTTCAATTTCATCATCTGAAAATTGTTCATATCCTCAAATCTACTTTTTATTGAATTTCTTTCTTCAATTAGCTTTTTAATCTCCTTATGGCCAATTGAACTTTTAAATGACTTGTTGGTTCATTGTATTTTTTTTTCCATTTTCACCAATTCTCTTCCATTTCACTATTTCTGTTTTTCAGGGAGTTGTTTTCTTTTCCCATCTTGCGAAATCAGTTATATTAGGAGTTGTTTTCTTCAGACAAGCTTCTAAATGGGAATTGTTCAAGAATGTATTTGACACGAATATATTTTGGGATAAGACAATGCAAGAGTTTCGCATAGATTATCAACAAATATAATAGGAAGATTTGCTTTTTTGTCATTTGAGGTAAGTGGGAGAGGTACATGGATTTCTTTTCTGATAAAGTTTATTTTTAAAATAAAAGTAAACACTTAGGTACAATCTACAATTGTAGCCAAGAGAATTCTTAATTCAAGATATAGATTTAAAAGATAGAGAATGTCATGAAAATAATTTTAAGATTTCTTGTCATGAAGTATTCAACATTGGTGAAATTGACAATAGGACACCATATATATCTTTTTTTTTTTTTAATTTTGAAATTCACATGAATGAAATAAACCTGTTAAATGCCTACCAAACCAAAAAAATTATTCGACAACCAAATCTGCAAAGTTTGTATTTACCTTTTGAGTAGTAATGAATTCAAAATAACGTTTTTCAAGATATTTTTCTGAGTCCTTCTGTTCTGTTGCATGTATTATCACTGTAATAATGCTTCCCCATTATTTTAGGTTGGAGGATCAGGGGCAGGATGATCCTATTGCTAGTACTCCTTGCCCTGCTTTCCTCTCCTACCCAAAATAGAAAAAATAAAAAACACCAATCACCAAAAAAGTATTTCTGTTGAACACATAAAATCAGGAATGCAAACTGCCACACTGTCTAGACTTACAGAGCTCGGGAGAATGTGAGTCAGGATTTGAACTATCCAATTCTAAACCCAGTGGCCAAGTCCTTCAAGTAATCTCTCTGTTCTGAATATCAGTTTGAGTGAAAAGAAAATATAACCCATGGAGCTTTAATTGTGGTTTTCAAGTAATCTTGCTACCCTTAGTGGTCCATGCCATAAAATGCTAAATTTCCTTTAGCCAAATAACTGGACTGTTATTTTTAGCCAAATAAATGGACTGTCCAGTCTACTTTAATGTAAATTCCAGAGATGAGCTGAACCCAAAGTGTGATGACATCCCAGGGTTACAAAGTTAGTTACCAGGGCCCATAGCAGCAATTAGCCCAAAGCCAATTTGCACCTTACTGAGGGCCACTCAGACCAGGGTAACATGTGGTTGGGATGCATTCACCCCAACGCTCCTTTTCCCTCCATCCATATTGGGCCCAAAGCCCTTGGATATGGGGCCATGATCTCCTCTGAAACTATTTCTTGCTGGGAGTGGACTTAGAGCTGCTTTGGAGGGGTGGGCCAGGAGGAACTGCAAGGCTCATCCCCTGGATTCTGAGTCAGATCCCTGCAGCTGGTCAGTACCTCTCAAGTACTGGTCATCTGACGGTGACCTCACCTGAGGGAAGAGAAACTTCTCCCCCTTTCCTGGAGGTGGAGACAGATTGGAGATCATCACAGGTGGAAGTGCCTTAGCACAGTCCGGCCAACCTGAAGGCCAGACACCTAAAGAGCCTGCAGTCAGAACAGAGTCCTCTCTTTCAGCAGACACTTGGCTGTTCTCTGCTCCCTGGCTGCTCCTCAGGACTAGAAGGAGGCTTAAAGGGGAGAGAGGATCCCAGCCTAGAAATTTATCCTTGGGAGTTTGCAGAGATAACAAGGGTTTCTGTCTGCATACTGCAAATGGGGGGCTTCCAGATCCCCCAACTTGGGATGGGACTTCAATCAAAGGGCAGTGCTCGGGGGAGGAAGAAGACCGGAATCCTCGGGGGGCCCCTTTTGTGGCTGCTCCAACCCACCAATTTCTGATGACTCAGACAGTGCAGGGCAGAAAAGTCACAGGGAACCATCCCAGACACACGGGACAGACCCTTGTCGCTCCCCGTTGACGTGAATAGGGTTGACTTTTCCCCCAGATGTCACAACAAGGCGAAGGTACATTTTTCAAAACGACTCCAAATTTCTCTCCGTTGCTGTGCAGGAAGCTGCGGCTCACACTCGGGGCCCCGTGGCTCACAGTCAAATCCCAGTGGCTCAGTGTGGCTCACACTCAGGGCCCTGTGGCTCACAGTCGGGCCTGGTCCCTAACCATTCTTCCCGTCTGTATCCTGCCCCCTGGGAGAAGGGGCCCCTCGGCAGCAGGTGACAGGGCCAAGGCTGCAGCTCCCACGGACCAGAGCCGTTCCCGGCACTTTGTCAGTTCTGCAACTCGCCTGCAGCCCGGGACCCCCGGCGCTGCTCGGGCCCCGGCCCCTCCGCAGAAGGAGGGATCCCCCAGAGGGGAGGTGGCTTCTCGGGGAGCTTCAGCCCCAGCCTCCGGACCCCGACAGGCAGAGGGTCTCCTGGTGACGTCACCCCGCGGCTGTCCCTGGGCCGCTGAGCCGCAGGGCATGCCGGGAGTCCCCGGGGGTGCGGGCGCTGCCTCCTGGTCCCAGGTTTATTTCTGGTCTTACTTCAGTGGAGCAGGAGGCGGGGAGGGGAGGCGGGCAGCTATGCACAGGCGCGGCCTGTGTTTCCACCTTCCTTGGGAAGGCCCCTCCTCTTCTTCACCAGTTGGGGGCCAGTCTTGGGGCAGACTAGATGCGCATGTGCAGGCCCGAGTGTGGAGATGGGGGTGAAAGTGCGGTGGCTGTGAGTGGGGGGGCTGCACCTGGGGCCTGAGCCCTCAGTGATTTCCCCTGCTTGGGCAGAGATGGGGGAGGGGCGCGATTGTGCATCCCTGTGGTTTGGGGGGGACGGGGGGAGGCACTGCTGAGTGTTTCTTGCAGAACCCAACTGTCCCCTCCCCCACTGAGACCCTAGTATTGCAGGGTCCCCTCGCCAGTCGCCAGTGGCCCTTTGCACACTTTGGGGAGGGGGGAGGATTCTGTAGTTTTAAGTCGTTTGCCTCAGTTTCCTCCAGTGCAAAAAAGGGCTGAGAGCAGCCCCTCCATGTCTCTCTCTCCCCCTCCCCCCCCAATCCCTCGTGTAAAGCACTAAATACAGGGCCCAGGATGCAGGAAGCACTCCCCACATGCTCCCCACTCTCAGGGTGAACTTTCCCCAGTCCTTCTGTTTGTCTGGAGAACAGTGGGGGTGGAAAAGGTTCCTTGGCAGGAGGAGAAGGGGGGACTGGGGCTCCCATCCAGCTCTGCTCCTTGACCTGTTTCCCTCCTAGTGGTCTTAGGAAGTGGGTCAGAGTTTCCTGGGCTTTTGGCAGGTGGGCGTTCCAAGTTACAGATGGAGAAACTGAGGCAGGCAGGGATCATGGCTTGGTCAGGGTGACACTGGCCTTCCAGGGATTCTGAGGAAGGCTTTGTGATCTTGACCACACGGCCTCATGCTCTCAGGGCCCTTCCCTACAGTGTGCAGGGGATCCTAGTGTCCCGTGTTGGGGGTCCTGGGAGGGTCTCCCCGACCCCATAGGTGACATCTCTCTGCTTCCTCCTCTGAGCTGAGATCTCTCTTCCTTTTCTGTGCTCTCTCAGCCTCCTTCTCTCTGAGATCTCTCGGCCTCCTCCTGGGGAGCAGCCTCTCCCCACTGTCCCTACCCTCAGAGCTCTCTCTTTCTCTCTCTCTCTCACTGTCAGCAGGTCAGCATGCAGCCTGGGCAGAGAAGCCTGAGACCCCGGCCTCCCTCTCTGAGATCCCTCTCCCTCCCCAGACCAGCTGGAACAGGACCCAAGCCCAGAACTAGAGACATGGCCCCTGGCAGCCAGAGCCCCTCATCCCAGGTGAGTGCGGTCCCTGCCCAGACCTGAGCAACATCAGCCCAGGGGGAGTCCAGGAGAGCCAAGGAAGCTTCCTTCTGGCAGACGGAGGGGGGCCCTGGAAGGACTGGCAAGAATCTACCTCCTGGCACTGCCCACTTCCTGCCCCCTCAGGCCACACAGCTGCTCCCAGGGCTCTGAGTCCCTCTCCTTTGCCAGGTCCCATCAATGAGCACTGAGAATGTGGCTCCTGGGTGCCAAGCACTGTGCCCATCCCCGGGGGGAGGCAAAGGGAGGTTACAAGCTGAGGGTCCCTGCCCTCCCTGAGCTATCAGTGCAGTCTGGAAACAACACCTCATCAAGGTGTCCACACAAACCCCGTACAGGGGAGACTTCTCAGAAGGAAGGTGCCACCGGTTTGGGGACCTGGAAAAACTCTTTTTTCAGAAGGTGAAACTTTACCTGAGACAGGAAGGAGGCTGGGAGGCCCAGGGAGGGAGGGAGGACATTCCCAGAAGGAGAGAAGGCCCTGGATGCCAGTTATGGGATGGAGGGTCTTGTCAAAGCTCAGTCAGAGCCCAGGGTCCCTGGATCCAGGAGCAGGAGGGGAAGAAGGTGGGAGAAGCCTGGCCCGGCTTTGGGGGCTGGTTCTGTGGCATCTGCCATGTGTTGGGAGCCCTGGAAATAGGATCTTCCTTAACATTGTTATGAGAATTGTCAGGGGCCTTGCTGGGGACGCCCCGAGAAAGGGAGAGGAGGACCCGGCCAGAGACTAAGCTGTCAGCTGTTTATCCACTCAGGAGGGTGACATTTTCCATGGGAGGGTGAGGGACAAGTGGCTCCCACTGCCCCGGGGTGTCAGACACAGACTTTCCTCCTGAGCCTCAAAGGATCTCCTTTGCCTCCATTAGGTTTTGTTTTGTATCAAGACTCACAAAGAAGCTCTGGGTGACTCATGGTTAGGGCCCGAGGAAGGAAAAGGGACATGATTCAGAAAAGAACAAAATTAGGTCCGTGCATTTGGAGTTAGGTCTGTTACAGGGGTTTGTCCCATAGCCCCACACACCAGGCCAAGGCCAGTCATGGCTGCTTGAGTAGAACCGGAGGGAGCCGGCATTTGCCAAGAGCTTTATGAAGGAGAAGGATCGCCCAGGAAGTGAGTCCATGAGTTTTCTTAGAGGGATTTGCAGGAGGAAGATAATGGAGGAGACTTTGCGGGTATCGATATTTAGTGCAGCCAGTGGAGAAGCAAGTGGACTTAAGCCTGCTTAAACATTCCCATTCAAAAAGCCATTTCTAGGAGCATCGAGGGGACGCAGTGAATAGAACCCGAACCCTGAAGTCAGGAGGACCTGAGTTCAAATCTGGACTCAGACATTAAACACTTCCTGTATTAGTTATAACCCTAACTATAGTTAGTATGACCCTGAGCAAATCACTTAACCCCAGTTGCTTCAATGGAAAAAAAATGCCCATTTCCTGTCTGAAAGGCTCAGTGACATATGTTGGGATATGAGTGCAAATGGTGTGATTGTGTGTCCCAGAGTTCAAGGAGGAAAGAGATTGGGTGGGGGAGACATCAAAAGGACCAAAAACAGCACCAGGGTGGGTGGTGAGGTGTGGTGCCATTGAGAAATCTCCCCAGTCAGGAGAGCAGGGCCGCTGCGGGGGACTGAGTGCTGAGAGAAACAGGAGTTATAGCATAGAGGGGGCCCTAAAACCACTTCTGGTTCTATGAGGTGGGGTCAGTTCCTATATGCAGCAGGTTAGAAAATAGGCAATTCCTTCTAGCACATCAAAGTGTTTGCAGATGTGGGCACTCTCTTTGATGATAGTTATCAAGCTAGCTTTTTACTCATTCTCTTGATTTCTGATCCCCCAATATTCTAGTGTTCTTACGTGATGTTGAAATCATTTCTTTTGCAGAAATAAACAATATATGTCTTTCGTATGCATTTGCTTATTCTCCAATCCCAGCTGATAAAATATTACATTTTAAAAAAGGAAAGAAACTCTCCCCATGGAGTTATGCTTCTTTTTCAATAATTCAGTTTTGAAGTGAATGAATCCATTCCATTAACAAGTCAAGCTAAGTGTAAAACAAAGATAGCAGATGTTTTGTCCATGACCCATCCTGCCCAGTGTCATATTAATTCCTCATGTAAGAATAGAGAATGCTTGACGTGGCTGGAAGCAGTCTCATACTATACTGTCATGGACGTATTGGGAGTAATATATCTCTAGGAAACTTTCCTTGCTTTCATCTTGTTGGAATATTTCTTACTTTTATGCTATTTACCTGTTAGAATCCTTAGAAAGTGATGTCTGTTGCCTAATTTAGATTGGTACATAGCAAATTCTCTAGCTCACTAATGTATTTAAGTACTCATTAGAGTTCACACTTTTGGGAGATTCACAAGTCAGTATTCAGTATGAGATTCACAAGTCAGAAACCCATAATCCCACTGTCGGATCCCATAATCTCACTCTCAGAGGAGGACTCAACCTTTTACATCCAGCATTTTAAAAAGAGCTTCAGTGAGTCAGTCAGAGTAAGTTCTGAACATTGCCAGGAGTCGGAGAGGAGCACTCTGGGACATACAGAAGCCCAAAAGCCCACTCTTGGAAATGAAGTCAAATTCATTCCATTTTCCACCTTTGTGCTGGCTGGAGGCTGAAGGACACACCTTTGGATTTGGAGACATTCGGAGGGAGCTCTTGGAACTAAGCAGAGAGATAGGCCTCTAAGAAAACTAACTGGGCTATTTTGAAAGGAGAAATAAACGTTTGAATTTTATCAGCTGTCTGTATTTGGAGTGATTATTACTTGGACTGAAATTCAGGCTGCCTCCAGAAAACCTCCCCAAGAAACCTGCTCCCAGAGAATGATTATATTATAAAAAAAGAACAAGAACACCACATTTATCAAATTTTTTTCTTTCTTCTTTCCTCAGTGATGAATGTTCAGTTTCTGTTGACCCAAGAATATAAAGTCCTTGTCAACTTCTCCCAAACTCTTCATGGAATTTCTTTAACATGTCATTTATGACACTTCTGATGGGGAGGAATTTCCCCTGCCTGACTCTCTTTCTCTTACACACATTCTCTTACTTCACTGATATGTCACTGACATTTTCCCTCCTTTCATCAGGACAAGCATTGTACAATAAGAAATCTTTTGTATTCCAAGGTGAGTCTTACTTCAAACAGAAAAGGCATTTGTCAGTATCCCATTGGTCTCTGAATGACTGGTTGTAAAGTGTTGGCTGTGACAGTCATAAAAGTCATGTGAATTTTGAGAGACAAATCCCAACTCTGGTTCAGTTTTCTCCTCTAGGTTGATGAAGGTTAGGCCAGATAGATTCTGGAGTCTCAGCTCAAAATCTTGTGCCTTTTGATGGTTTAGGAGGTGGTGACCTTCAAGGATGTGATGGTGAACTTCACTGAGGAGGAGTGGGGGCTCTTGGATTCTTCTCAGAAGTTGCTGTACAAGGAGGTCACGCTGGAGAATGTCCAGAACCTGCTGTCCCTGGGTAAGGACAATTTCCTGTCTTTTCATGGTTTTACTTGTCAGGCCAAATACAGCATAAACAGGAGAGAAGGGTTGCATACTCTGGTGCATCTCAGCCTTAGGTGCTAGTTCCTCTGGATGCTCTATCTCTCCATCCACTTTGTTCTTTCCTTTTAGCCTTTTTGAATTGAATCATTTACTTCCAGTTCAACAGCTGGAGCCATAGATAATCAGGGTTCATTGCCAGGAAAAATATGATTTCTGTTTGACTGATTCTTAATGTCTCATTGAGTCATTCACTTCCATTTGTTCAAACCTACTTTTTAGTGAATTTCTTCAGTTAGCTTTTTTTATCTCCTTTTGACCAATTGAAATTTTAAATGGCTTGTTGGGTTTGTTGTGCTTGTTGTGTGTGGATTTTTTCCCCCCACATTTTAGGCAGTTGTTCTCTTCCATTTCACTAATTCTGTTTTCAGGGAGTTGTTTTCTTTTCCCATCTTGCCAAATCTGTTTTGATAGGAGTTGTTTTCTTCAGACAATTTCTGTTTCTTTGGTCATTTGTCAATTGATGAGCATCTACTCATTTTCCTATTCTTTCCCACACAAAAAGAGGCTCTACACTAATTTTTGCAATTATGGGTCCTTTTCCCTTGTTTTTGATTTCTTTGGTTTTCAGACCCAATGGGCTTACTGCTAAGTCACAGGATATGCAGAGTTTTATATCCCTTTGGACCTAATCCCAAATTGCTCTCCAAAATGATTGGATCTGATCATAATTCCACCAACAGTGGATTAACTTCCCACTTTCCCCTCATCCCTTCTCCCATTCTTCATTATCTTTTTCTGACTTTCTAGGTGATATGATAGGTGTGAGGTGGTAATACCCATGGTCTCCTGAGAGTGCTACAGAGGTGCTCAGCCCATCTTTCCAGGATTCTGTTGGTGTCACTGATCAGCGTGGCTCCATCAGCACTGAGTAGTTCAGCTTCACCCGATTAGGCCTTTGGCCGATAAATAGCTTTCAGCCATTGTAAATGCAGTCCACACAAACCATACCATCTGAATTTCCCCACCATTTGCCTTAGACCAGTTTGGATATTTCCAAGTGTTCTGTCCCAGATG
The DNA here is from genome assembly GCA_020854095.1 of Dasyurus viverrinus. Lineage (NCBI taxonomy): Eukaryota > Metazoa > Chordata > Mammalia > Dasyuromorphia > Dasyuridae > Dasyurus > Dasyurus viverrinus. The sequence goes on along the minus strand of CM036999.1, from coordinate 623,473,607 downwards.
AGTATCTGGGGTACTGTCTGACAAATCTCTGAGAGCTGCCCAGTCCTTTTCAGCTAAAATGTTGCAAACCATGTTGTATCCAACTTAGAAACAAACTCTTCTCCCATGGAGAATCACTTTACTCTGTTGATCTTGAATCTGGCAGTTATCTTGCCCTGTAACTGTCCCTCCTGTTGAAGGACCAGTACTCTGGTCTCCTAGGTCACTTTTACATCCTTTAGGATGTTAAATGCCACTTTTTGCTGCAAGACTATATCCATGAAGATTTACTCTTTTGAGTAAGGAGATGGGCATGAGCTACCTAAGTCTTAAGTTATTATTGCTATTGCTTTTGATTATCTGTATACATATTTTTGTACTTCTGTGGTTGATGGTTTGTTTTCTTTAGATTTGCAGCCCAACTTTGAATGGAAGCAGATGACTAGAAAACTGGGCCTTTTTGTGGAAGAATGTGAACTACAAAGATTCATAAAGGATGGTCCCTGTGCCTTGACTTTGAGGGAAATCAATGACTCTAACATTGAAGTAGATTACTCAAAGTCTGACTGTGAAATGGATGAAATTAGAAAGAGATTCAAACAATCTTCTTTTCTAAATCACTATAACAAAATGAATTCAGGGAATAACTGTCTTCTGGAGAAATGTTTTCCTGAACAGGCAGAGCTTTTGGATTCCCAGGAGAAGCCTGCTGAAATCCTAATGAATCCAGATAATCAATGGGATGTGGCCTTGAGCAAGAGTTCAGACCTCATTAGACATCAGAAAAATGATAATGGGAAAATGTTTTGTGTGGGTAGTCAAGGTGGAAAGGCCTTGAGTCAGACCTCTAAGCTCATTACTCAGCAGGCAATTCAGATAGGAAAGCAATCTGATGAGTATAATAAATGTGAAGCAATCTCATCCCATCATTCATCTCTTCCTTCCCAATCTGGAGTTGACCCTGGAATGAAAAAACCTTCATTTGGTGAGTGTGGGAAGGCCCGTAGTCGGAACTCAGACCTTGATAGATCTCAGAAGATTCATCCTAAAGAGTTTTATAAATATAAAGAAGATGGGAACATCTTCACACCTGAGGGAATCCACACTGATGAGAAACCTTTTGAATGTAATCACTGTGGAAAGACTTTTGCATCTAGTTCCACTCTTAGTAAACATCAGAAAATCCACACTGGAGAGAAACCTTATAAATGTAATCAATGTGGAAAAGCTTTCATAGCTAGAGCTGGTCTTGCTTTACATCAGAGACTCCATGCAGGAGAAAAACCTTATGAATGTAATCAATGTGGAAAGGCTTTCACATGCAAGGGAGATTTTAGCAAACATCAGAAAATCCACACTGGAGACAAGCCTTTCACATGTAATCAATGTGGAAAGACTTTCACACGTAATGACAAACTTGTTTCCCATCAGAGAATCCATACTGGAGAGAAACCTTTTAAATGTAATCAGTGTGGAAAGGCTTTCATACATAATTACAGGCTTGCAGAACATCAGAGAAACCACACAGGAGAAAAGCCTTATAAATGTAATGAATGTGGAAAAGCATTTACAAACAGGTCCCTCCTTGTTATACATCAGAAAATCCACACTGGAGAGAAACCTTTTGAATGTAATCAATGTGGAAAGGCTTTTACACGCAATACAAATCTTAAAACACATCAGAGAATTCATACTGGAGAGAAACCTTATAAATGTAATCAATGTGGAAAGGCTTTTATACTTAATTGCAAGCTTGCAGAACACCAGAGAATCCACACAGGGGAAAAACCTTATAAATGTAATCAATGTGGAAAAGCTTTCACATGCAAGGGAGATGTTAGCAGACATCAGAAAATCCACACTGGAGAGAAACCTTATACATGTAATCAATGTGGAAAGACTTTCAGATACAATTACAACCTTGTTGAACATCAGAGAAACCATACAGGTGAAAAGCCTTATAAATGTAATCTATGTGGAAAGGCTTTCATAAAGAAAGTCATTCTTAATTTACATCAGAAAATCCACACAGGAGAAAATTCTTACAAATGTAATCAATGTGGAAAGGCTTTCACAAACAAGTATAAATTTGCTTTACATCAGAGAATCCACACAGGAGAGAAGCCTTATCAATGTAATCAATGTGGAAAGTGTTTCATATGCAAGGGAAATCTTACTAAACATCAGAGAATCCACACTGGAGAGACACCTTTTAAATGTAATCACTGTGGAAAGGCTTTCAGACAGAGTTCCATTCTTGCTTTACATCAGAGAATCCACACTGGAGAGAAACCTTTTAAATGTAATCACTGTGGAAAGGCTTTCAGACAGAGTTCCATTCTTGCTTTACATCAGAGAATCCACACTGGAGAGAAACCTTTTAAATGTAATCAATGTGGAAAAGCCTTTACAAACAAGTCCCTCCTTGTTACACATCAGAGAATCCATACTGGAGAAAAACCTTTTAAATGTAACCAATGTGGAAAGGCTTTCATAAGGAGAGCCAGTCTTGCTTTGCACCAGGGAATTCACACAGGAGAAAAGCCTTATAAATGTAATCAATGTGGAAAGACTTTCACACGCAGTGGAGGTCTTAGCAAACACCAGAAAATCCACAGTGGAGAAAAACCTTTTAAATGTAATCAGTGTGGAAAAGCTTTCATATATAAGTACAGACTTACAGAACATCAGAGAATCCACACAGGAGAAAAGCCTTATAAATGTAATTGATGTGGAAAGGCTTTCACATGTAAGAGAAATCTTAACAGACATCAGAAAATCCACTCTGGAGATAAACATTTTAAATGTAATCAAGGTGGAAAGGCTTTTACACACAGTGCCTGTCTTGCTAGACACCAGAGAACTCACATCGGAAAGAAACTTTTTGAAAGTATTCAGTGTGGAAAGGCTTTTGCACAGAAGTGAAACCTTGTTGAACATCAAAGAACCCACACTGGAGAGAAAACTTTGAATGTAGTCAGTGAGGAAAGGATTTCACACAAAGGTCCTTTGCAGCTGCACATCAGAGAATCCACCCTGGCAAGAAAACTTCTAAATGAAATTAAAGTGCAAAGGCATTGAGTTACAAATCCTAGATTGGTAAACATCAGAGAATGTTCATTAAAGAGAAGAATTATGATAATAATAAACATGAGATGATTTCACAAAGAGTAGCCGTCTGGCTGTATATGAGACAATCCACACGAGGGAGAAATCTTATAAAAAATTAAAGGAGGAAAGTCTTTTAGCGAAGGCAGGGGCCCAAGCCCAAACTGACTACCAAATGCTTCATGGCAGCACAAAGATAACTATTCTACTGGCAGAGTACATGCAGGAGGCAGTCCCCTTTGGCATGTCTTTGCTTCCATTGTGGGCATCCTGAACATCAAAGTGTGATGGTGGGTGAGGGCCAGGAAGAAGACTCAGTAGGGGATTAGGCTGAGAGCCAGGGAGGAGTTCTGACCCTGAAATACCTTACTGAACATGGAGAAGTCACCAATTGAAGAGACGTGTAGACCTAGGGTCATGCTTTCTATAATGTATTCCATGAGACTACCAGAGAACCCATTTTGCTGCTCACAGAAGCCCCCTGACCCCAAAGGCAAGAAAGGATGACACAGATTATGCTTGAGACCTTCAGCCCCTTGCTTCATTCACTGCCATCCTGGCTGGCTGCCTCCCTGCCTCTGGCCGTACCCCTGGAGTTGTGATCAACTCTGAGGATGATGGGACTCTGACTAGCGGTGATCTTACAGACTCCAGCATAATGATTTGGACCCAGGACATTTTCCCTCCTGCAGCTGATGAGAGCCATAAGGTGTGACATCATGAGCTGTGACTCTGTGCCCTGGATGTTGTGCAGGAGCCGGCCTTTGCTACATGCAGCTGCCTCTGGAAAAGAGCACTGAGCTCCCTGAGGGTCAGTCATCGGCCTTGGCAGGGCTAGAGCTGGAGCCAAGAAGCTCTCTGCCTATGGAGTCCACCTAGCTCCCTTGAACTCCATCAGCTGTGATGTCAGTATGGGAGAGCTTGTCTGCCCATCCTGGGAGCCAAGGGCCCATACTCAGGCCTTGTTGGAGGGAAGTGCAAAGAGATGACTGCCCCAGGCCCCAACCCAGTGAAAATCAAGCTCATTTCCCCACCTGAACACTTTGATTTTTCTCTCATCTTTTTCCTTTTTGATCTGATTTTTCTTGTGCGGCAAAATAACTGTGGAAATATGTATAGAAGAATTGCACATTTAATACATATTGGATTGTTTGCTGAGGGGGCTGGGGCAAGGGACAGAAAATATTTAGAACACAAGGTTTTATAACGGTGAATGCTCAAAATTATCCATACACAGTGTCTGTAAATAAAAAGCCTTAATTAATAAAAAACATTAATCATTCCAGATATTGTATTATGTAGTGTGACAGAGGGTTTCTTGCCTCCAGGAAGCCTGGCCTGCTTGATAAAAAGCAGCTCTATAACATCAGTCCAGATGTGGGAGAGGAGGCTGGGGTGGAGAAGGTACAGGTTTTATTGTATCTGGAATTGATGGGATATCTAAAAAAAAAAAAAAAGTTACCTTTGTTTCTTCTGCCCTCATTTGTGTAATTGTTCAAGCCTAAATTGCCTCCTGCCCCCAACAAGGATGGACAGGAAAATTTATTAGAGACTTCCCTGGAATATTATGCGATTGGTGCCAGTACTTGGGGAACTGGAGGAGAGTTCCCTGTTTCCTGATTTAAGACTAGTTCAAGTAACAGTGTGCACATTAAGGAGACTTCAAAAAAATGAATTTCAGACACCTGCTTTATACAGTGGCTTAGTCTGTTTAGATTGTCATTTCTCAGGGGTTTTTTGAACCCACTTGGTGACTCCCAATTGGTAATCCTCAACCCTTTTCCTTGGGAGGCTGGTTTAGAGGAAAATATAACCCATAGAGCAATTATCATGGTATTCAAATAATCTTGCTACCCTTAGTGGTCCATGTCATAAAGTACTAAATTTCCAAGCCTCATCAACTAAGTAGAGGAAACTGAAGCAGAAAAAGGATTTGCCTCAAACTTGCATGTCCTTTATGAGTATCAGAGTGAGCAGTCATTAAGAGCCTAACGAAAGACCAAAAAGGATTTCCATTTGAAATGACAAACGTGTTGGGAAAATAAAAGCTGGAAAATTATCTTAGTATGAAATGCTTTTCCTTGTGGAATCAAGGACAAAAGCTGGGTTCTCCCACTAAGCTTTGAGAGTCTGTGGAGGCAAAAGAGGGAGGGTGATGTGAAATTCCTGCTAACCAGAGGTGTCCACAAAGGTATGTTAAGAAAATTCTAGAAAGAGTTTGTGAGAAGACGGCAAGCCCTTTGTATTCTGGGGAGAGGAAGGGAAAACATTCTCAGTCATCACTGAGGAGAGAGCAAAGAAAAACAAGTTCCTAGGTAATTTCCTGAAAAACTGAAGTTGTCGATGAAACATGAAGAATATTCTTTTTTTTTTTTAATAGCCTTTTATCTACAGGTTATATGCATGGATAACTTTACAGCATTAACAATTGCCAAATCTCTTGTTCCAATTTTTCACCTCCCACCCCCTACCCCTTCCCCTAGATGGCAGGATGACCAGTAGATGTTAAATATATTAAAATATAAATTAGATACACAATAAGTATTCATGACCAAAACATTATTTTGCTGTATAAAAAGAATCAGACTGAAATATTGTGCAGTTAGCTTGTGAAGGAAATCAAAAATTCAGGTGGGCATAAATATAGGGATTGGGAATTTAATGTAATGGTTTTTCGTCATCTCCCAAAGTTCTTTCTCTGGGCGTAGCTGGTTCAGTTCATTACTGCTCCATTGGAAATGGTTTGGTTGATCTCTTTGCTGAGGATGGCCAGGTCTATCAGAACTGGTCATCATATAGTATTGTTGTTGAAGTATATAATGATCTCCTGCTCCTGCTCATTTCACTCAGCATCAGTTCGTGTAAGTCTCTCCAGGCCTTTCTGAAATCATCCTGTTGGTCATTTCTTACAGAACAGTAATATTCCATAGTATTCATATACCACAATTTATTCAGCCATTCTCCAACTGATGGACATCCATTCAGTTTCCAGTTTCTAGCCACTACAAAAAGGGCTGCCACAAACATTCGTGCACATACAGGTCCCTTTCCCTGCTTTATAATCTCTTTGGGATGTAAGCACAGTAGTAACACTGCTGGATCAAAGGGTATGCACAGTTTAATAACTTTTTGAGCATAGTTCCAAACTACTCTCCAAAATGGTTGGATTCGTTCACAACTCCACCAACAATGCATCAATGTCCCAGTTTTCCCACATCCCCTCCAACAATCATTATTATTTTTTCCTGTCATCTTAGCCAATCTGACAGGTGTGTAGTGGTATCTTAGAGTTGTCTTAATTTGCATTTCTCTGATTAATAGTGACTTGGAGCATCTTTTCATATGACTAGAAATAGTTTCAATTTCTTCATCTGAGAATTGTCTGTTCATATCCTTTGACCATTTTTCAATTGGAGAATGGCTTGATTTTTTATAAATTAGAGTTAATTCTCTCTATATTTTGGAAATGAGGCCTTTATCAGTACCTTTGACTGTAAAAATATTTTCCCAGTTTATTGCTTCCCTTCTAATCTTGTCTGCATTAGTTTTGTTTGTACAAAAACTTTTCAGTTTGGTATAATCGAAATTTTCTATTTTGTGATCAGTAATGATCTCTAGTTCTGCTTTGGTCATAAAGTCCTCATGAAGAATATTCTTAAGAGATAGTAATCACTGGGAAGAGAATTGAAGTATTGAAAATGTATTCTTTTGAGCTCCCTGTCACAACTTTTTCCATCTGGTGTCTCCTCTCATCGGGAGTGTGTTGACAGAAATATACTGACCCCAATCTCCATTCAAGTTCAACCAGTTTTTCCTTAAAAGTTCTTCCTTGACCATTCTCAAGACTTTATTGATTCCCACATGTGGCTGTTTTTGTCATTATCTTCTTCATTAGACTATGTTGGTAATGGATAGACTTTGGTTTTCTCCATAGTGCTTAGCGCTGTGTCTGGCACATAATAGTGCTTAATAGATGTCTATTAATTGATTGAACAACTGGCAAAAGAAAAAAAAACGATACTATTCACAGTCTGGTCTGGATTGATTGCTTCCAGCCTACTGAAGAAGAGCTCTCATTTCATTGAAGCCCAAGATGACACTAGGTGTGATGTGTCGTAACCAAAATAACTTCTGTCTTTGCTTTATAATTGCTTTCATTTGCTAATAATGGCTCCCATTCCTCATGTTCCTGTTTAGTTATATAGAAATGAGTAACTATGATAGACTTATGTACTATTTTATTAACTAGGGCTGGAGGTAGAACTAATTTGCAAGACCAGCATTGTTAGAATATTTATGAGGAATAAATTATCTGAAAAGGCCCCTAGAATTCAGGATCATTGACAATCAACAGTTAACCGAATGAGCAAAGAGTTAGACAGAATGGTTATGTCTGTAAGTCCCTGTATACCTAGGAGGACTCCTCTATTTTTCCAACCTGCTACATATAGAATAGTTTTGGCCAATGTACTTGGTATTTGATACTCTCCCATTTCTAGCATGTTCAGATATGAGTCATTTTTTCAGAAGCTCTATGACTTTGAACTAATGTTCTTTCATGTAGATAAAACTTCATATTTTCATCATTGTGGTTCCTTAAATCATGATTTATGTCTTATTTCTAATGCACATTTGACTTTTAGCTTCCTTATTGAACCTCTGAACAATGGAAGAATATATGAGTGTTTTCCTAGTTTATAATTATAAATAATAATTATTATAAACCGTGAAGGTTCACCTTATAACATTGTCTGATTCTCAAGACCAGGAATAGTGCTGGGCACAGAGCAGCCGCTTTCTAATGCTTTTGATATGACCTAAGGAATGGTAAATGGCAGGGATTCAAAGAGGCCTGGGAAGACTGAGGCAGAGTTGGTTGGTACCTAATTGCAGAAGGGCAGTTTCTGCTCTGAGGACAGCCTTCAGGGCCGTGCTCCAGCACAGTGCAGACAAGACTCACATGAAGGGGTTTTCTTCAACTTTCAGTTGCTACAGAGGAGAGCTTGGCCTCAAGAAATGGAAGAGAGAGAACAGGGATTGAGGGATGGAAGGGACTTCAAGAAGAGACAAAGACATGATGTCCATGAACAGGGACTAGTGAGTTTGGGGGTTATCCCTTGAATTGTCTTTAATTTCTTTCTTATTTGTTTTGTGGTTTGATTTGTCTAATTCTGAGAGTGCAAAGTTGAGATCTCCCACTATTACAGTTTTGTTGTCTATTTCTTCTTGCAACTCTCTTAACTTCTCCTTTAGGAAGTTGGATGCCCTACCACTTGGTGCATATATGTTTAATATTGATATTGCTTCGTTGTTTATGCTACCCTTTAGCAGGATGTAATTGCCTTCCTTATCTCTTTTAATTAGATCAATTTTTGCTTTTGCTTGATCTGAGATAAGGATGGCTACCCCTCCTTTTTTGACTTCACCTGAAGCATAATAGATTTTGTTCCAGCCTTTTACCTTTACTCTATATGTATCTCCCTGCTTTAAGTGTGTTTCTTGTAAACAAAATATTGTAGGGTTCTGATTTTTGATCCAGTCTGCTATCTGCCTCCTCTTTATGGGGGAGTTCATCCCATTCACATTTACGGTTAGAATTACTAAATCTGCATTTCCTGCCATCCTAATAACCCCAGATTATGTTTTACTTATTCTTGCCTCCCCCCACCCTCTTTCCCCCTTTTAAACTTATATACCCCTCTTGTTTCACGATGTTTACCCCCTTTATAATCCCTCCCTCCCCCCCTTTGAGTCTTTCCCCCTTCCTTCCCTTATTACTCTTTTTCTTTTCCCTTTTCCTCTCCCCAGTTTTCAATGAGCCGAGAGAATTTTCTCTAAAACAAATGTCAATTATTTTTTCTTTGAGCCAATTCTGATGAGAGTAAGATTCACATATTGTTCCTCCCCCTCTCTAAATTCCCTCAGATATGATGTTTCCTTTGCCTCTTTGTGGGATATGGTTTCCCTCTTTTTATCCCTCCTTCCCACCTTATTCTGCCATCATCCCTTTTCCATATCTACTTCCCCTTTTTATGTTATATCAGTACAATCAAATTATACATGTATATTTTTTGTATATTCACAACAGAAATACAATTCTCAAGAGTTATTTTTACCTTTTCTGCATCTCTTGAGTTTTAAGGTTGGAGATCAAATTTTTTGTTTAGTTCTGGTTTTTTCTTCAGAAACAAATGGAATTCATTTGTTTCATTAAATGTCCATCTTCTTCCCTGGTAGAAAATGCTCAGCTTAGCTGGGTAGTTTATTCTTGGCTGCATCCCAAGTTCTTGTGCCTTTCGGAATATCATATTCCAGGCCCTTCTTTCCTTCAATGTGGAGGCAGCCAGATCTTGGGTAATCCTTATTGTGGCACCTCGGTATTTAAATGGTTTTTTTTTTGGCTGCTTGTAAAATTTTTTCCTTAATCTGATAGTTCTGGAATTTGGCCACAATATTCCTTGGGGTTTTTATTTTAGGGTTTCTTTCAGAAGGTGTTCGATGAATTCTTTCAATACCTATTTTACCTTCTGATTCTATTACATCTGGGCAGTTCTCTTTGATGATTTCTTGTAAAATAGTATCTAGGCTCTTTTTTTCATCATAGTTTTCAGAAAGTCCAATAATCCCCAGATTATCTCTCCTAGATCTATTTTCCAAGTCTGTCGTTTTTGCAAGTAGATAATTCATGGTTTTTTCCAGTTTGTCAATTTTTTGGTTTTGCTTGACTGATTCTTGCTGTCTCAATGAATCATTAGTTTCTATTTGTTCAGTTCTAATTTTTAAAGAATTAGTTTCTTCATTAGCTTTTTTTACTTCTTTCTGTATTTGTCCAATTGAGCTTTTAAGTGTATTGTTTTGGTCTGTGGAATTTTTTTCTATTTCACTAATTTTTTTTTTTAGTGAAGTATTTTCTTTTTCCAATTCGCAAATCCTATTTTCTAGTGCACATTTCTTACTTTCCTGAGATTTTTTTATTTTTTCCATTTCCCAGATTTTGTTTCCCTGCACTTCCAGGGAATTTTTTAACTTTTCCAATTCAATTGGATTGTGTGGGAGAGCTCTGAGTGAGAGTTTTTTCCCTTCCCCCAACAGGAAGTGGATTCAGCGCTGGCTGAGCTTTGGAAAGGGGCCCTTTGGGCCGTATATATTAGCGATCGCTTTAGGCTAGAAATTAGGGGAGAGAGTTTTGCTGCCCCAGGCCGGAGCCTCTTGTGGGACTGTGAGTATTAGCAGCTGACCGCAGACCGCTGATTTTAGCGAGCTCTGCCCGGGAACTCTCCCCGCCCTGCGTCTCTGCCTGATGCAAATCGGCTAGTGCAAGCTCTATGGCCCCAAGCGGAACCCCACCCTGGGCAGATTAAAGGGTCGCCTGGGCTGTGCCCTCCTGCCGTGCAGGATCGAAGCTGCCCCAAGGAAAAGCCCCGTACTGCGGGTTGGGGCTGCGGCTTGTGCTGAGATCTGTGCTCTCACTTCTGGTTTGAGACTCTCCTCGGAACCTAATTTCTCTCCCTGCCTGTGCTGGTCTCTCCCTGGGCCCCAGAACCAACCTTTTTTTGATGAGACTGCAGGTTTTCTTTGGCTGGTGAGTTGTTCTACTTCTTATCTTTGCGAATTGTAGCAGTCAAGTATATTTTTGAGGCTGATATGCTGTTGTTAGAGGGTAAGAGAGGAGAACTTAGAAAGTAGCTTGTATCTTCTCCGCCATCTTGGCTCCCGAACCTATCCCTTGAATTGTAATGAGGGATGTGTGAGACTTATGGACCACAAAACAGACTTTTAGAGTGAGAAAAAGGAAAAAGGTTTATTCTGATCTCCTAAGAAAGGGCATCTCCCATCTGAAAAGGTGTTTGTCAGTAAAAAGGAGTGATAATAATTTACTTATTTTATTTATTTTTTTTACTTAAACTGCAAAACACAAGATTAAATACCCCAAACACAAAAGGCCCCATCCCTGCCTGACCTTTTCTCCCATTGTTTGGGGGAGTCTGGACTTATATTCAGATCACAGAAATCTAACCCAGAAATAAAAGAATACAAGTCAATAATAATAAGCTCTTAATTTAAATTTCCCTAGAGACCTGTTATACAAGCAGATATCCTCTCAAAAAAGAATTCAAAGCCATGACCACCTTTACAAGAAGTACTTAAATGCTAATTAAGAGTTGGTGGGAAACAGGAGGGGACAAACAGCTGCAACTTTTTTTTTTAAGCTATAGCTCTATTTGTTATTATAAAATCACAATTAAAGTATAGTTGGAAGCTATATTCCCTTGAGTGGATATTCGTTCTGTTAATTCCATGCTGGGAGAATCTACAAACACTGACAGAGGGCAGTAATGGGGGGAGTGGGTGTGGGGGCTTTAGGGCTCAAGATAAAAAAAATGCTTCAGATACACTAGGCAACTGGAAAGAGTAGTGAATATTTTATATCAATATTTGTAGATAAACAAGTCACAGGTGAGAGATGGCCTCAAAGCCTCAGAGACCATTCTCCATGTCAATGAAAATGGCCCCATTGGTTGATGCTGAGGGATGGACTATACTCATCTGCCTTGGAGATCTCTGGGAACTAAGGGCCGTCTGTCTCCAGGCTCCCTGCTTTGGCCAGGCCTTGGTCCCATGAAGACTGACTAAAATGGATGCCTTCCCCTTTTCTTCCTAGGCAGGAATTGGGCCTTTAGGGATTTAGAGAATCAGAGGTCTCAGAGAAGTTATGAAATGCCTGGAGAAGAGAAAATACTGGATAGGTATAAGGTTAAAACTTGAGAGCGTTTATTAGCTGGCCAGCAACTGAGTGCCCCAGTACGTGACTAGGGGATTCGGACCTGAGCAGTTGCAGAGACACATATTTATAGGAGAAAAGTACAAGAATGTTTTGAAACATTCTTTACACTAAAATTCCATTTTCAGACGGGTGGCAAAGGTGTAACAGGGAAACAGTATTTCTTTAAGTTTTATGCTTGTCAAGTTGTCAAGGTCTTTGGTTACTGATAAGGTTAAGGTGGCACATCTGAGGGCCTCATGTGCATGAAGGAAGGAAATACCACCTGCATTAAAAAATGAAGAGCTGGCAAAATAATTTTGACTGCAGAGAGAGTTCAAACAGAGGTAATATTCTCAAGGTCTCAGGAGTGCAGGACAGGGGACAGACTCTTCTCCATTTTACTCCCGCCATGGACTCATCCTCCTGCTACCTAGAAAGGATTTATCTCAGATCACTGTCTTTTAGGAATATATCACCGTGCTTGCAGGTACCAAGTAGGTCAGAGCCAGGATGGCACATAGATCTCCTAGGGACATATCACTGTGCTTGCGGGTACCAGGTAGATCAGAGTCAGGATGGCACACAGGCCAGATGAAAACTGATTTTTATATTTTTTTGCTGAGACAATTAAGGTTAAGTGACTTGCCCAGGGTCACACAGCGTGACAACTGATCTTTAAGAGCAAAAAGCAGTATTTGAAGCCACCTCCATGGCCTTTCTCCTGGCTCAGATCCAGCTCTCTTGCTTCCACCCAGAGGCTCTGTTCTCCTGACGAGAGAGTTCTCCACCACCAACTCAAGCCTGATCCCCCAATTGCTGCTCTTTGGCCATCTTGATGTCATGCCCCACAACTGTCTCTTTCCTCCTTTTAACTCTGAGAAGCATAATCACAACCCCAACACTAGGGTCTCAAGTGGTGTTAAAAGGAAAATTTATATGTAAGCCTTTGCATTGATTAAAGAGATAAAATTCAAGAAGAGAGAGTTTTAAAGAGGTTTATTATCACATCATTGTGGTAGGTGGTATTGGGCTGGCAACTGGGTCCACCAGGATACAAAAGGACTTCTGTTGTTATAGACATAAGGAAGCATCTTTGCTATAAGGGCAAAAACACTGGAAAGTATAAGTACAGAGACTGCTAGGTGTTACAATGGATAGAGCACAAGCCCTGAAGTCAGGAGAACCTGAGTTCAAATCTGGTCTCACATACTTAACACTTCCTAGCTGTATGACTCTGGGCAAGTCACTTAACCCCAATTGCCTCAGGAAAAAAAAAAGTATAAGTACAAATGGATTTTTTCTCTTTAATATTTATATATATAAACTTTTACCTGAAGCCATCAGTGTGCATTATTTGTAAGGGGCAAAAGCCAGAATCCTTTGTAGTAAAATGACATGAGAAGTAGGGATTGCACTGTCATCTATATTGTTCAATATTATATTGGAAAACCTTACAAAAGTAATAAAACATTGAAAAGAAACTATTTGTTTTTAACGACTTCTGATGGAAGTGGCTCTCGTTGGCAAGAGAGGATCTACATCAGTTCCAATTGATCAGTGAGGAACAGTTGAAGGGCCAGTGCTCTGCAGTGTCCATCTCCTCAGTCACTTTCACATCCTGTAGGTCTCTTTTCCTTATAGACAGAAAGTCTATTAAATGCTAGTTTTTGCTGCAAGAATATATCCAAGATGTTTTATTCTATTGAGGTTAGTAAGGAGAAGGGCATCAGCTACGTAAGTCTCAAGTCATCATTGCTTTTGCTTTTAATTATCTGTGTATCCTTTTTGTGCCTCTGTGTTTGATGGTTTGTTTTCTTCAGATATGGAGGCAAAGTTTGAAAGGAATAAGATGACTAAAATGTTGGGACCTTTTGTGGAAGAATGTGACCTGCAAAGATTCATGAAGGATGGTCCCTGTGTCTTGACTCTGAGGGAAATCCATGCTTCTAACATCGAAGTAGATAACTCAAAATCTGACTGTGAATTGGATGAAAGTAGAAAGAGATTCAGACAATATTCTTTCCTAAATCACTATAACAAAATGAATTCAAGGAATAACTTTTCTGGATAGTGAATATCAGAAATATTTTCCTGAACAGATAGAGCTTTTTCATTCTCAAGAGAAGCCTGATGAAATCCTAATGGATCCAGATAATCAACTGGAAAGTCCCCTTCAGCAAGAATTCAGATCTCTTTAGACAACAGAAAAATGATAATGGGGAAATGTTTTGTGTGGGTAGTCAAAGTTATGAAATGCCTGGGGAAGAGAAAATACAGGAGAGTTATAAGGTTAAAAGGCCTCTAAGCTCATTACTCAGCATGCAATTCAGATAAGAAAACAACCTGATGAGTGTAATAATTGTGAAACAATGTCAAGCCCAAATTTCCATCCTGTTGTAAGGGGAAGGGAATCACACAGAGCAGCCTACAAGAGAAACTGAGGCAGCGTTCTGAGCCCAAACCCTTTATTAAAGGAGTCTGGTTCCCCTTTAACCAAGAAGACCCCAGACCTGGCTCTCCCATCTGAGGTGTTCCTTCTTTCAGGGCTCTGTTACAGGAATACAAGTATCCTATGAAAAGAACACCATTTCATTGGTTACTGTAAAATGCCTTTGCAAAATATGGATACCATCAGGGCCAGAGGATTTCAGGATGGCCAGTGCAAGAAATCTACAAATCTACCTAGAAAGGATTTATCTCAGATCACTGTCTTTTAGGAATATATCACCGTGCTTGCAGGTACCAGGTAGGCCAGAGCCAGGATGGCACATAGGTCTCCTAGGAACATATCACTGTGCTTGCAGGTACCACGTAGGCCAGAACTTGAAACAAGGTACTAAGTGGAATTGAGGAGACAATGGTTAAATCTAGTTTAGCCTTCATTTAATCCTACAACAAATAATGGTTTCCTAGTGACATAATGATTGGTTTATACTCAGTGTAGAGCATATAAGCTAGAAGCTCTCAGGGCCGAAAAAGATAAGCATACTAGAAGTTCTAGGATCCTGAGATAGATTCATTCCATCATCCACCTTTGTGGTGTCTGGAACACAAACCTGTAGAGTCAGAGAGATTCAGAGGACAGAGAAGGAAACAAGAGCTCAAGCTCTTTGAACCAAGGAGAGAGATAGGTCTCTAAGAAAACTAACTAGGCCCGAGGATAGGAGACAAGACTTTGAAGGAGACAATACAGGATTTGGACTTTAACAACTTCCTACTACTGAGCTGAAAAGGCTGCCTCCAGAGACCCAAGAAAATTTCAACAGAGAACATTACATTTTCACATCTGAATGTGGGGCTGACATGATCCTGATTTCAGTGGAAAAACCTCTGATCCTGATTTCAGTGGAAAAGTCTCCTTGACCTAGAAATTTAGGGGAGTACAAAAATAGACAAGGAAACTTTGTTAAGGGTTAAAGTAGTATTTCAGCTAAAATGGGACAAATGTTTAGAAAAGAGATTTCTCCACCAAAAGGAAAATGTGTCAAAATCTTGGTCAGACTGATAAAAAATCAAGGTTTAATTGTAACTTGGGAGTAGGTCATTGAACTTTTAGAAACAGTACAGTACACGTCTCTTTGGTTCTATAAGGAAAAAGAATTAAATCCAAATGATGGAAATTAGTAGGAGAACAACTATGTGACTACTACAATGATAATGGACTTGACTTAATTTCCAAAGAAACACTTTATACATATAATTTAATACAACTGGTTTTAAGAAATTATATAAGTTATAGAATAAGGAAAAAGAAGACAGAGCAGGAGGGGCAGTATTCAGATAACCTGGGTGAAAAGGATGAAGAATCAGATAAGAATGAAGTTAAGTACAATTCTGAATGTGTTGATTAGGAGGAACAGCAGGAAAAGTTAGGGCATTTCCCATCCCCTGACCTATCTCCCTCAATTAACCCTTCATGGGTGAAGGGACGAGGAGGGGGAGAGGCAGTAACACAATCAGCACTGCCTATGAAGCAGCCTATGAAAAGATTACAAAAGGCACTGGTTAAAGCAAAAAAAAAAAAAAAGGATATATCTGATTTTGACTTTTCAGGTCAACAATGGAGAAGACACATTCCTTTTGATCTGGAAAGAAATTAAGGATTTGAAAAAGGGGTTTTATTTATGCACTTTTTATTTATGCACTATTTATGGGGTTACATCGTCTTATGTTAAGATGTTACCAGAGAGTTTGGCTTATGAAATCTTAACCCCTAGTAATTGGAAATGCATAGTAAAGACATGTTTAGAACCTGGACAAAACTTGTGATTTTGGAGTATAGTGTGAATTATGTAGGATTCAAGCCCAAAGCAATAAACAAACTGGAGTTAATGTATAAATCACTTTTGACCAACTAGTAGGTGAAGGTCAGAATGAAGACAATTCAGCACAGATTATTTTTTTTCTTTCTTTTTTCTTTTTTTTATTAAATAATTTTTTATTGACAGAACCCACACCAGGGTAATTTTTTACATTATCCCTTGCACTCACTTCTGTTCCCATTTTTCTCCTCCCTCCCTCCCTCCACCCTCTCCCCAAGATGGCAAGCAGTCCTATACATGTTAAATAGATTACAGTAGATCTTGGATACAATATATGTGTGCAGAACCAAACAGTTTTTTTTGTTGTTGTTGTTGCTCAGGGAGAATTGTATTTAGAAATTACCTATAGTAATAGTTTAGTATTTCTTGATTTCTCTATACTATATACTAATACTATATACTAATACTAAATTTAGTATTAGTAGAATAGTATAGTAGGATAGTTATTAGGTATAAATAACCTAGGAAGAAGAACAAAAATGCAAGCAGTTTACATTCATTTCCTAGTGTTCTTTCTTTGGGTGTAGCTGCTTCTGTCCATCCTTGATCAATTGAAACTTAGTTAGATCTTGTCTTTGTTGAAGAAATCCACTTCCTTCAGAATACATCCTCATACAGTATCGTTGTTGGGTTATATAATGATTTCCTGATTCTGATCATTTTGCTCAGCATCAGTTCATGTAAGTCTCGCCAATCCTCTCTGTATTCGTCCTGCTGGTCATTTCTTACAGAACAATAATATTCCATAACATTCATATACCACAATTTATTCAACCATTCTCGAATTGAGAACTCAGGGAGAATGACTACCTTATCTTCTAAAACAAAAGAAAGTGTGAGATGTTATGGGCCAGAATTTAAAACAAGGTTCTAAGTATAATTGAGGAGACAATGGTTAACTCTAGGGTTGATTTAATCCTACAATGATTGGTTTATACTCAGTGTGAAGCATATAAGCTAGAAGCTCTCAAGGCCAGAAGAGACAAGTGCACTAGATGCTCTTGGAGGGTGAGACAGACTTATTCCAATGTCCACCTTTGTGCTGTCTGGAGGCTGAAGCACAAATATGTAGAGTCGGAGAGATTCAGAGGGCAGAGTAGGCGACAGGAGCTCAAGCTCTCCGAACCAAGGAGAGAGATAGGCCTCCAAGAAAGCTAACTGGGCCACAGGAAAGGAAACAAGACTTTGAAAAAGACAAAGGATTTGGACTTTAACACCTGACTACATGCGTGTGCTGATTATTCAAATTGAAATGAAGGCTGCCTCCAGAGACCCCAAGAAAACCTTAACAGAGAACTGCAAAATGCTATCATTGCATTTGCTACTGCTGGTCTCTCCTAATTTCCAGGGCTTCAGAGAAATATCTGGTAAATAATATCAATCTAACCTCTTCCTGAGGCCTTCAGAAATCATCTAGCTGCTATCTCATATGGACGCAGTTTGATCACAGCAGAGCACCAGAGAGTTTTGGCAGGCAAGCATAGACTTTGTTCACATGGTTTACACCTCAATCTATGACCTCCTGCACTCTCTTAGTATCTCTTCTCAAGGCTGAACTCCAGGGGAAAAGGGTCGAACTCCTCCTCCACTGAGTTTTTATCGGGTCCATGCGATCATAGGCATAAGCCAATCATTGATGGAGATAGGTTCCCGTTCCGGACTCCATTTCAGAGTGTTTAGGATTCTTGAAATGGCTGGAGGCCCCACCCATGAAGGAAGTGCTTATGTACTCATAACTCCTCACATTAGGGGACCTTCAGGCCATGGGCCTGCTTTACATCCTAACTGCGCTTGCCTGGCCTCTCTAATGGACCTTTACAGAGAACATTACATTTCAGAGAGAACATTACATCTATCCACTGACTAGATAGTCATAAGCTAGATGATGTCCCTTGGCTTGGGCCAGGGAAAATGGGCCCTTTCAGTGATCAGGAGATGGATGAGCCATTCCTAGGGTTGGACAAGTGGAGATCGCACATCTCCAAGAACATTTCAGAGAGACCTTAGGGGCTTTCCACCATGACAGGTTGGCCTGTAGGGAAACAGGATGGAGAGAGTTCTTGTTGTCATTCTCACGATAGTGAAGTTATGAAAGTCGGCCTCGTGCCTGTTATGGAAATAGTTTCTATTATACAAGCCTGAAGTCTGCCCAAAACCTCTAACAATGTCCATTCCTACATAATTCTTACAATGGTGAATTGTACATTCTTGTTCTTACTATTAAATGACTATTAAGTGTTACTTTAAAATATCAGTAACCCTGCCTACCATAAAATCATAATGGACTGAGTTAATTAATTATTAATTTGATTAATACTGATTCAGGGTTGAGTGGAGGTCCCCAATAAGTCAGATTTCTCATTGTGCATAAAACTCAGTAGATGTAATGGTTTTTATTTCAAATCCTAATGTTTGTCATTGCTCTTCAATCATTTTCGATGATCACAGACTATGATTTTTTCAGCCATTCTCCTATGACTTAGTGTTCACTTTTTTTTTTCCGGTCTTTGCCCCAAAATACCCTTGTAAAAATGTTTTGCTAACCGGACATGAATTTCTGTAATCTCTCATCATGCCACTCAGTGGAGTCATGGATCAAATGCTGTGTTTGGAACCACAAGGCCCGAGTTCCAATTCCTTCTCTGGCCCTTCCTGGCTGTATATTGTATGTAGGCCTGTCATGTAACCTGATCCTGCCTGAGTTTCCCCATCTGTAGAATGGGGAGAACAAAGACATCTGTTTCCCAGGGATGAGATGAGGATTAAATTGAACAATAATTATGAAACACTTTGCAAACATGAAATCAGTATAGAAATCCTGGCTGTTTTTATGATTATTTTTCCTTGGGTCCCTGATCTCATAGTAAAGTCAGTTGCTAAAACATAAGGACATTTGAGTCTAATTGACATTTTGAAG
Source organism: Dasyurus viverrinus (assembly GCA_020854095.1). NCBI lineage: Eukaryota > Metazoa > Chordata > Mammalia > Dasyuromorphia > Dasyuridae > Dasyurus > Dasyurus viverrinus. Next base: position 623,454,517 of record CM036999.1, on the reverse strand, counting down.
AGAGCCGTTGCTTGAATGAACAGGACACTAGATCAGGCATTACTTGACGCCCCATCCTGGCTCTGCTGCTTCATACTCTGTAACTCTGGGCCAAGAACAAGAGTATAATTCCCTCATCTCCTCTCTGAAATGGGCAGGGAGGCCTCAGGGGCTTCAAGATGCCCTTTCCCCCTAATTATGTGCTGCCATCCACAGCAGAGTCCTGTGTCCTTTACCCCCACACTCTCCCTTTATTCTGGGTCAGAGATTCCAAGACCACTTCTGCAATTATAGCAGAATCAAAAGCCTTGAGGAAGAAAGGACTTGGGCAACTGAAGAAATTGAGTATATGAAGTAGCAAGAAAGATGGGAGGAGTGAGCTTGTGTTCACTTAATTCAAAGCCCTCCCTTATAAGGCCAGTGTGTGCTAACAACTACTCAGTGTTGGAGACACCAAAAAAAAAAAAAAAAAAAAACAACAACAACAACAACAAAACAAAACAAAACAAAAAAACAACCCACTGTGGGGATGGAGAGCTCGGGGGCCCAGCTTAACTCCTGAGGAACAGGTGACTGAGAAAGATATGGTCCCGCCAAAGCATGAGAGGGACGTTTATGAGAGAAGACTGCCAGTCCCTCAGGAGGCAGCAGCAGAGCTTTCCTGTAGCCTTTCCCACAGGCCAGGCTTTCCTTCTCCAAGGTGCCCTTCCAGAACCTCAGAAACCCAGAGCCCGTTCTCCAGGCTTTCCCTTGCCTCTCCCTCCCTGGAGGTTTCTTGCTTGCATTTTTTTCTCATCTTTTTCCCTTTTTGATCTGATTTTTCTTGTGCAGCAAAATAATTGTGGGACTATAATAGAAGAATTGCACATTTAACATATATTGGATTACTTGCTGAGGGGCTGGGGCGGGGGAGGGAAAACCTTTAGAACACAAGGTTTTGTAAGGGTGAGTGCTGAAAATTACCCATATACATAGTTTGAAAATCAAAAGCCTTCATTAATAAAAAAAATATATAATAAAAAATAATCATTTCAGATATTTCATAATGCCGTGAGACGGAGGGTTTCTTGCCTCTACAAAGTCTGTCCTGCTTGATAAAAAGCAGCTAGTTGACATCGGTCCAGATGTGGCAGAGAAGAGTGAGGTAGAGGAGGTGCAGGTATTGTTGTAGAGGGAAATGATGGGATCCTATCTTTTTAAAAAAGTTCCCTTTCTATCTTCTGCCCTCTTTTGTGTAATTGTCCAAGCCTAAATTGTCTCCAGCCCCAATATGGATGAAGAGGAAAACTTTAGAGACTCCCCTGGAATATTCCGGGATTGGTGCCAGTACTTGGGGCCTGGAGGAGAGCTCCCTGTCCCCACATTTAAGACCAGTTCAGATAACAGTGCGCGCATTAAGGAGACTTCAAGAAAATGAATCTCCGACACCTGCTTTCTGCGGTGGTTTGGTCTTTAGATGGTCATTTCTCAGGGTTTTTTGAACCACTTGGTGACTCCCAATTGGCAAAACCCTTCACCCTTTCCCCTCATGAGGCTGAGTTAGAGGACATTATAACCCACGGAGCTTTAATTGGGGTTTTCAAGTATCTTGCTGCCCTTAGTGGCCCGTGTCATAAAAGACTAACTTTCCTTTATCACCACGGTCCAGGCCATTCCAATGGGAGTTTTCCCAAGCACAGGGACAGCCTTTAGATCCCAGCTCTTTCTGAGGGGGGGGAGGGGGGGGGATCCTGAGTCCTTTTCCTAACCCATTAGCATTTGAGGCACAAAGTACTTCATCCACCTCCTCCCCTGCTGGGACCTCCCCAGGGAAGACTTGAGGGGCTGCAAGGGCTTTGAAAAGAAATAAACAAAAAATCTCAGCTCCGGGGAACTGATCCCCGCAGGGCTTAAGCTGAGCCCTCCCCATTGCGCCCCCACGCGGGAAATCCCGGGGCTCCCGCTTCCCCGCCAGGCGGCGCCCGAGGCAGCCTCTTAGAAACAAACGTGGGGCTTTTACCCCTTCTCAGCGGGGCTGAAGAAGGCGCTTCAAGGGGCCCGAGCCCCGGGTTTCAGGCGGAGCTCGGAGGGAGCCTCCCTGCCCCCCCCCCCCCACGGACGCAGGAAGGAGCAGCTGCCCCGGGGAAATGGCCCAAGGAACAGAAACGGCATCAAACCCCCCGCGGGGCCGGAGGGGGCTGAGCATGAGCTCGGGTCTCCCCCGGGCCCCCCTCACAGAAGGGAGGGATGGGGGAAGGGCGCAAGTCCCGTGGCCAAGGGCCCCGCCCGGGAGAAGGGGGGCCGCGCCCTCCTTTGTAATTATGCAAATGAGCGAACTCAGAACTTCCAGGTCCACTTTTCCATTGGGAATTTTCCGTCACATCCGGGTCTCTTTCCCGCACGGACCCCACGTTTCCCCCCCCCCCCCCCCCCAGCAAAGGCTCGGGAACAGACGCCCCGGGGCGCAGGCGCCTTCCCGGGTCCCGCGTTTATTTGTATTTTGCCTCCCGGACTGGGAGAGGGAGCAGGGGCGGGGCCTCTGTGCGCAGGCGCCGCCGGGCACTTCCCTTGCCCTTCTAGGCTCCGCCCCTTCGGTGCCAGTTCCCGGCCGGGCTTGGGGCAGACTTTGCCACAGTTTGCCGATGTGCCAGAATTCGCGCGTGCGGGCTCCGAGGGGGGGCGCGTGTGTGACAGGGAGCGGGGCCCGCGGAGAAGTTGTGCAAAGTGCGGTAGCTGTGAGTGGGGCGTGTCACTGAGCTGCGCGCGTGGGGGAGGGGTGCCTGCGTGCGCGTGGGTGCGGCTGCACCTGGGAGGGGCGGGGCTTACCCCTGAGGGATTTCACCTGTGGGGGCGGAGATGGGGGAGGGGCCGGGGCTTGGGGGGCTGCCGAGTGTTTCTGGCGGAGCCCAACTGACCCCTCCCCCACTGAGCCCCGGGCGCCCTTGGCCCTTGTGCACTGGGAGGGGGCGGGGAGCCTGCAACTTCGTCCCGGTTTACCTCAGTTTCCTCTAATGTGAAAAGGAGGTGAGAGCAGCCTTCCCTCTATCCTTCCCAATGACATCACTAAATACAGGGCCTTATACACAGCAGCGCCCCCTACAGGCAGCTCTTAGTGTGAACTGCCCAGGCCTCCCCTTTGCCTGGAGGGGGGGGGGGGAGGTTCCCAGGCAGGACTGGAAAGGGGAGGGGCTGCTCAGGGTCCGGGTCTCCCATCCAGCTCCGCCCTTTGACCCTTATGCCTCCTGGTGGTCTTGGGACATCTCTCAGCAGTTCTGGAGCCTTCGGGGGAGGGGCCCCTGTTCCACTTGGGGAAAATGAGGCAGGCCGGGAGGAAAGTCTTGGCCAAGGTCGCAGGAGACTGCCGGGGATTCCGGGGAAGGCCCCGTGACCTCGGACCCATAGGGCGCATGCTCCCTGGGCTGTTCCCCCAGAATGTGGGAAACCTTAATGTCCCGTGCTGGGTTCTGGGAGGTCTCCCTGCCCCCACAGGGGAGATCTCCCGGCCTCCTCCTGGGCAGCAGCCTCTCCCACCGTCCCTGCGTCTCTCTCTCTCTCTCATTGGGGGCAGGTCCGCATCCAGCCTGGGCAGAGAAGTCTGACTCACCCTCCCTCTCCCTCCCCCAGCCCGGCAGGCAGAGCACCCAAGCCCGGAACCAGAGACATGGCCGCCGGCAGCCGGAGCCCCTTGCGCCAGGTGAGAGCCGTCCCTGCCCGGAGCTGAGCAGCGTCATGGGGGTGGGGGCCCAAGAGCGCCCCGGGAGCTTCCTCCTGTCACAGAGACGGCCTCCCTCATGTCAGGAATCGCCCCCCTGGCGCTGCGCGTCTCCTGCCCCCGCAGGCCCCCGGCTGCTCCCAGGGCTCTGGGTCCCTCTCTTCCAGGTCTCGGGACCGTCAGTGAGCACTGAGAGCTCCTGGTGCCACGCACGGGGCCCACCTCCAGGGGAGGCAAAGGAAGGCTCCAAATGGCCCCGCCCCCCGGAGCTGAGAGCCCCGTTTGGGACAAGCATCTCCTCAGCTCTGTCCCCACGAGCCCCGCTCTGCGCAGTGTAGGCGGGAGGCGCTCTCAGAGGGAAGCGCCACCACTCTGGGACCAGGGAAGGTGAGACGGGAAGGAGGCCCCGGGGGGGAGGGAGGACATTCCAGCAGGAGAGAAGGGCCAGTGATGGGACGGAGGGTCCTGGTCAAGGCTCAGCCAGAGCCCGGGGTCCCTGGGTCCAGGGGAGGAGGGGGAGAAGGTTGGGAGAAGCCTGGCCCGGCTTTGGGGGCTCCTCCTGTGGCATCAGCCATGAGCCGGGAGCCCTGGAAATAGGATCTTCTTTGATCCCCTTTTGAGAATCTTCAGGGTCCTTGCTGGGGACACCCGGAGACTAAAGCGGGCTTTATTTCTCCACTCAGGAGCGCGACATTTTCCACGGGTGGCGGAGGGACATGTGTGTTTCACGGGTCCACCACGACTCAGACACACTCTCTCCTCCTGAGCCACACGACTCTCCTTCCACGTGACTAGGTTTTGTCTTGTAGCCAGGCCCACAACCAGGTTCAGGTTTGCATGAGATCCAGGTAGGGCAGAGAGAAAGGAAAAGGGACCTTTTCGGAAAAGAACAAAGGACGTGGGTCTGGGCAGTTAGAGTCAGAGAGGTGTCCATTAGGCAGGATAGGCCCTGGAAGTGAGTGCGTGAGTATTAAAGGGACTGGCAGAAGGAACGGAATGAAGGGGACATTGAGTGTAATGACACTGAGCACAGCCAGTGCAGAATCAAGGGGACTTACTTATGTTTGCTAAATATTCGGAAAAGCTCCATTTGCTGGCTAAAAGCCTCAGTGGTACGTGTTGGGGGACATGAGTGCACATGGTGTGATTGTGTTTCCCAGAGTTCAAGGAGGAAGCAGATTGGGAGGGAGTGACCTAAAGATGGCCAGACAGCAGCACTAGGGGGGATGGTGGAAGTTGGGTACCATTGAGAAATCTCCCCAGTCAGGAGGGCCTCTTGGTGGGCTGAGAGCTGAGGGAAGCAGGAGTCATGGCATGAAGGGGGCCCCAAGACCACTTCTGGTTCTATGAGGGGGAGTCAGGGAGAGCACAGGTCGGCCCCCTGACCTCTCTGACCTTTGGGCTTAGACCTACCTGGGGAGTGCAAGCACAGCCCTGCCTTTCTAGGAGACAGTTATGTCAAGGAAAAGGGGAGCTTGTTCTCCTCAGGGCTTCTGCTGGGAAGAGAAATCCCAGGCAAAGTTTGCTCAAATAGATGGACCCTGTGGAAACCAGAAAAGACTTATAACGTCTATGAGCAAAGACTGTGCTCAGAAAGACCAGTTTTCTCTAGGTCCTAAGGCCACAGGCTCCTCCTCTCTCTCCTCTCATTCTCACGGCCAAGATCAAACTTTGACCGTAGACTGTTGTCTACTAATAGAAATGACTCTTGGGAAAATTGAGATTCTGGAAGACATACCATCCCTCAGTGTTATTATGGAACTGACTTTCTCCTAAACTAGACTTTAAAGTTACATTGAAAGTCCCATGTGTTCTTCTCTTAGGATACTGGGATATTTGACCTTCTATGGGTAGATCCTTAATGAAAAATACTCTCAAAATTGGGCATTAAGGCAATGTGTTTTGGATCAGAATGACTGTTCTATAATCTGAGTACAATCACTCTAGTGTCGTATTGCTAAGTGGTTAAATGGTTTTCTTTATCACAATATCCAGGACTGTTTTCACTGGAATGAATTCAATTTGATTGCTGACAAGTTTAAGGAATTTATAGGATTATGATTCTAATAATTCTTTTCTGCTAAATGGTTATTTAAAAATAATTCCTTAAACCTGTTCCATTGGTGTCCTTAGAAAAGCACACTCTTGGAATCTAGATATGCAAAAATAAAGAATTACAATTTTATAATATTTATTAAAAATGTTTACTAATTTATTCATGCAGTTAGATCTATTTAGCTTTGAAACTAAAAGTAATATGAACAGCTTTCTGTTAGGGAATGAACTAAGGTCACCATAAATTCTTTTTTTTTGTAGGAAGTTCTTTGGCATTTAGCGGGTAACTGCCATGTTTCTGGGCCAGGTCTCAAAAATCTTTAGTCTTGACTCAGTGTCTATAGAATGTAATGAAGTAGGAAAATTCTCCACTTCCACTTGGCATGGAAGTTACTCAGTTAAGTCTTAACTCAAATGAGGTTTTATTCAATTGCTCAAAAATATAATACTAGACAGAAATTAAGCTAAAAATGAAATATACATGAGATGTAGATGTCAGATGTTTTCAAAAAAATCAAAATGAGAAAAAAAGTGATTTTTATTTGTAAGGAAGAGAATTGCTCCCATCAAAGAGAACTTCTAAAAAAGCCAATTCTATCTTCTATTGGAACTTAAAAAAAAGTTTTAGTTCCAGTTTAGAATGAAAAAGCATCAACTGATTTAACCTATACTTTAACATATTTAACGTGTATTGTTCAACCTGCCATCTGCAGGAAGAGGTGGGGAAAAGGAGTGGAAAAATTGGAACAAAAGGTCTTGCAATTTCAATGCTCAACAATTATCCATGCGTATATCCTGTAAATAAAATAAAAAAAGAAAGAAAGAAAAGGCATCACCTGCCTAGTGCATTTCTCAAGCACATTTCCTATATTTAATAAGTTTGAAAATAGATAGTGCCTTCTAGTATGTCCAAGGATTTGCAGATGTGGGCACTCTCTTGCATGATAGCCATCATCTGCCTTTTCACTCCTCTTGATTCCTGATCCCCACTATTCTAGAGTTCTTACATGATGTTGAAACCTTCTTTTTCAGAAAAAAATCTATAAATGTCATTCTTATGCATTTGCTCCTTCTCCAACTCCAAGTGATAAAATATGACATTATAAGTCAGGAAGGAAATTCTCCTTTCCCCACAGTTACTTTTCTTTTTCAGTAATTCAATATTGAACTGATTGAATCCATTCCACAAACAAGTGAAGGCCATCATAAAATAAAGAGAGCAAATTTTTTTGACCATGACAATCCTGCCCCGTGTCACCTCAGCCTTTCAGTGTAAGAGTAGAGAATGCTGCTTCACTTGGCTGCGAGTAGTCTCATACTACTCCATGGTGGACATATTGGGAGTAATATATCTCTAGGGTATTTCTCTTGCTTTCGTCTAGATAAGAATATTTCAGAATTTCATGAAATTTGCCAATTTTTTTTGTTTTTTTTCTTTTCTCAGTGATCCATTTTCAGTTTTTGTTGACTCAGAATCAACTTTTCTCAAACTCTTTATGGAATTTCCTTAACATGTCACTTATGACGCTTCTGATGGGGAGAAATTTCTCCTCCCCTTCTTTCTCTTATATACATTCTTTTACCTCACTAATATGTCACCAACATTTTCCCTCCTTTCTTCAGGACAGGCATTGTACATTAAGAAACCTTTACAATCTTTTTTTTTTTTTTTTTTTTTTTTTTACAATCTTTTAGTATTCCATTGGGATTCTTATTTCAAACAGAAAAGCTTTTCTCAGTATCCCATTGGGCCCTCCATGCCTGGTTGTAAAGTATTAGCTGTGACAGTCATAAAGGTCATGTGATTTTTTTTTTTTTAAGAGAAATCCCAACACGGGTCAGTTTTCTCCTCTGAGTTGATGAAGGTTGGACTAGACATATTCTAGAATCTCAGCTCAAAATCTTGTGCCTTTTGATGGTTTAGGAGTTGGTGGCCTTCAAGGATGTGATGGTGGACTTCACTGAGGAGGAGTGGGGGCTCTTGCATCCTTCTCAGAAGGAACTGTACAAGGAGGTCACGCTGGAGAATGTCCAGAATCTGCTGTCCCTGGGTAAGGACTATTTCCTGTCTTTTCTTGGGTTTTAGTTGTCAGTCCAAAAATAGCACTAGCAGGAAAGGATGGCTGCATACTCTGGTGCATCTCAGCCTCAGGTGCCAGGTCCTCTGGGTGTTCCAACTCGCCATCCACTTTGTTCTTGCCTTGTACCTTTTTAAAATTGAATCATTTACTTCCATTTCAACAGGTGGAACCATAGATGACTCAGATGATCAGTGTTCATTGTGAGGAAAAACATGATTTTTGTTTGATTCTTAATGTATCATTAAGTCATTCACTTCCATTTGTTCAGTTGTACTTTTAGTGAATTTCCTCCTTCACTTAGCTTTTTTTATCTCCTTTTGAATTTGGCGAATTGATCTATTAAATGATTGTTCTGTTCATTGAATTTTTTTTTTCCCTTTCAACCATTCTATTTTTTTAAGTAGTTGTTCTCTTTTCCATTTCACCAGTGCTGTTTTTCGAGGAGTTCTTTTTCCTTTTTCCATCTTACCAAATCTATCTTTAAGAGGAGTTGTTTTCTTGAGACCATTTCTGTTTCTTTAGCCATTCCTCAATTGATGGGCATCTATTTATTTTCCTATTCTTTGTCACACAAAAAAGAGGTTCTACATATATTTTTGCACTTGTGGGTCCTTTTCCCTCATTTATGATTTCTTTGGTATTCAGACACAGTGGGGTTATTGCTGAATCACAGGATATGCAGAGTTTTATATCCCTTTGGGCCTAATGCCAAATTACTCTCCAGGGTGGGTGGATTTGGATCACCAGCATATTAGCTCCACTAGCAGTGTACTAGCATCCCACTTTTTCCTCATCCTTTCCAACATTGGTCATTATCTTATTCTGTGATCTGAGACTTTATGATAGGTGTGAGGTGCTAATACACCATGATCTCCTGAGAGTGCTACAGAAGAATTCAGCTCATCTCTCCAGAGATGATCCAGGATCCTCCAGGATCCTGTTGGTTTCACTAATCAATATGGTTCCATCAGCACTGAGTAGTTCAGCTTCATTTTATTAGGTCTTTGGCCCATAAATAGCTTTCAGGCATTTTAAAAGCAGTCAGCACAAACCTGAATTTTATGTGGCCTCTTACTGAACCCAGAATTTTGAATCTCTCTCAAGTTTTGTTTGTACTTAGCTGTTGGGGGACTTAAATGCTGGCTTTTTCAATGATTGAAGTAACTTATTTGCAGACTCTGTAAAGTCTGAGTTTTTGTTTGATCCCATCTGAATTTCTCCGCCATTTGCATCAGACCAGTTTGGATATTTTCAAGTATTCTGTCCCAGATGAGTAACTGGGGTACTATATGACAAATCTCTGAAAGTTGCCCATTCATTTTCAGCTGAAATGTTGCAAACTATTGTCTCCATGTTAGAAACAAACTTTTCTCCCTTGAAGAATCACTTTAATCTGTTGAGATTGAATCTAGCTGTTATCTTGGCCTATTGCTGCCCCTTTTGTTCAACGGTCACTACTCTGCTATGTCCATCTCCTTGGTCACTTTCACATCCTGTAATTCTATTTTCCTTGTAGAGAAAAAGTCTATTAAATGCCAGATTTTCTTACAAGAATGTATCCATGAAGTTTTATTCTGTTGAGGTTAGTAAGGAGAAGGGCATGACCTACCTACGTCTTAAGTCGTCATAGCTTTTGCTTTTAATTATCTGTGTATCCCTTTTTGTGCCTTTGTGTTTGATTGTTCATTTTCTTCAGATGTGGAGCCCAAGTTTGAATGGAATGAGATGACTAGAAAGCTGGGACTTTTTGTTGAAGAATGTGACCTGCAAAGATTCCTAATGGATGGTCCCTGTGCCTTGACTTTGAGAGAAATCCATGCCTGTAACATCCAAGTAGATAATCCAGAGATTCACTGTGAATTGGATGAAAATAGAAAGAGATTCAGTCAATTATGTTCCCTAAATCAGTATAAGAAAATGCATTCAGGGAAGAACTGGCTTCTGGATAGTGAATATCAGAAATGTTTTCCTGAACAGGAAGAGCTTTTTCTTTCCCAGGAGAAGCCTGCTGAATTACTAATGAATCCAGATAATCAGTGGGAAATGGCCTTCAGCAAGAGTTCAGACCTCACTAGACATCAGAAAAATGATCATGGGGAAATGTTTTGTGTGGGTAGTCAAGATGGAAAGACTTTGAGTCAGACCTCTAAGCTCATTACTCAGCAGGTAATTCAGATAAGAAAGCAACCTGATGAATATAGTGAATATCAAGCAATGTCATCCCATCATTCATCTCTTCCTTACCAATCTAGAATTGACCCTGGAATGAAAAAAAATTTATTTGAAGAGTGTGGGCAGGCCCATAGTTGGAACTCAGATCTTGATAGATCTCAGAACAGTCATCCTGGAGAGTTTTATAAATGTAATGAAGATGGGAAGATCTTCACACAGGGATTCTTTCTAGCTGTACCTGAGGGATTCCACACTGGCGAGAACCCTTTTGAAAGTAATTACTGTGGAAAGACTTTTGCATCTAGTTCCATTCTTAGTAAGCATCATAGAATCCAGACTGGAGAAAAACCTTTTAATTGTAATCAATGTGGAAAGTTTTTCACACAGGGTGTCAGTCTTGTTGAAAATCAGAGAGTCCAAAAAGGAGAAAATTTTTATAAATGTAATCAATGTGGAAAGGCTTTGATAAAGAGATCCAGTCTTGCTGTACATCAGAGAATCCACACAGGAGAAAAACCTTATAAATGTAACCATTGTGGAAAGACTTTCACATGGAAGGGAGATCTTAGCAGACATCAGAGAATCCACACTGGAGAGAAACCTTTTAAATGTAATCAATGTGGAAAGGCTTTCATAAGAAACTACATGCTTGTAGAACATCAAAGAATCCACACAGGAGAAAAACCTTATAAATGTATTTATTGTGGAAAGGCTTTCATAAGGAGAGCCAGTCTTGTTTTACATCAGAGAATCCACACTGGAGAAAAACCTTTTAAATGTAATCAGTGTGGAAAGGCTTTCATAAGAAATTACATGCTTGTAGAACATCAAAGAATCCACACAGGAGAAAAACCTTATACATGTATTTATTGTGGAAAGGCTTTCATAACAAGAGCCAGTCTTGTTTTACATCAGAGAATCCACACTGGAGAAAAACCTTTTAAATGTAATCAATGTGGAAAGGCTTTTAGATTCAATTATGTTCTAGCAGAACATCAGAAAATACACACTGGAGAGAAACCTTATAAATGTAATCAGTGTGGAAGAGCTTTCATAAAGAATGCAGATCTTGCTGTACATCAGAGAATCCATACAGGAGAAAAGCCTTATAAATGTAATCAATGTGGAGAGGCTTTCACACAGAGTTCCAGTCTTACTGTACATCAGAGAATCCACACTGGAGAGAAACCTTTTAAATGTAATCACTGTGAAAAGGCTTTCATAAGAAATTACATGCTTGTAGAACATCAGAGAATTCACACAGGAGAAAAACCTTATAAATGTAATCAGTGTGGAAAAGCTTTCATAAAGAGTGCAGATTTTGCTGTACATCAGAGAATCCACACAGGAGAAAAACCTTATAAATGTAATCAGTGTGGAAAGGCTTTCACATACAGTACCAGTCGTGCTTTACACCAAAGAATCCATACTGGAGAGAAACCTTTTAAATGTAATCAATGTGGAATCGCTTTTAGAAGGAATTACAAGCTTGTAGAACATCAGAGAATCCACACAGGAGAAAAGCCCTATAAATGTAATCAATGTGGAGAGGCTTTCATAAAGAGAGACAGTCTTGCTTTACACCAGGAAATTCACACTGGCGAAAAACCTTATCAATGCAATCAGTGTGGAAAGGCTTTCACGTGCAAGGGAGATCTTAGTAGACATCAGAAAATCCACACTGGAGAGAAACCTTTTAAATGTAATCAATGTGGAAAGGCTTTCATACGTAATTGCAGGCTTACAGAACATCAGAGAATCCACACAGGAGAAAAGCCTTATAAATGTAGTCAATGTGGAAAGGCTTTCAGAAAGAGAGAGAGTCTTATTTTACACCAGGGAATCCACACAGGAGAAAAGCCTTTTGAATGTAATCAATGTGGAAAGGCTTTCAGATTCAATTATGTTCTAGCAGAACATCAGAGAATCCACACTGGAGAGAAACCTTATAAATGTAATCAGTGTGGAAAGGCTTTCATAACCAGAGCCAGTCTTCTTTTACATCAGAGAATCCACACAGGAGAAAAGCGTTATAAATGTAATCAATGTGGAGAGGCTTTCACACAGAATTCCAGTCTTACTGTACATCGGAGAATCCATACTGGAGAGAAACCTTTTAAATGTAATCAATGTGGAAAGGCTTTCATATATAATTATAGGCTTACAAAACATCAGAGAATCCACACAGGAGAAAAGCCTTATAAATGCAATCAATGTGGAAAAGCTTTCATAACCAGAGGAAATCTTGCTGTACATCAGAGCATCCACACAGGAGAAAAGCCTTATAAGTGTAATCAATGTGGAAAGGCATTCAGATGTAATTACACTCTTGTAGAACATCAGAGAATACACACAGGAGAAAAGCCTTATAATTGTAATCAATGTGGAAAGGCTTTCACATGCAAGGGAGTTCTTAGCAGACATCAGAAAATCCACACTGGAGAGAAACCTTTTGAATGTAATCAATGTGGAAAGGCTTTCATAGCGAGAGCCAGTCTTGTTATACATGAGAGAAGTCACACTGGAGAGAAACCTTATAAATGTGATCAATGTGGAAAGTTTTTCAAAAGGAGGGCCAGTCTTACTTTACATCAGAGAATCCACACAGGAGAAAAGCCTTATAAATGTAATCAATGTGGAAAGTTTTTCACACGGAGTGCCCATCTTGCTGAACATCAGGGAATCCACACAGGAGAAAAGCCTTATAAATGTAATCAATGTGGAAAGGCTTTCATAAGTAATTACAGGTTTGCAGAACATCAGAGAATTCACATTGGAGAGAAACATTATAAATGTAATCATTGTGGGAAAGCTTTTAGACATAATTCCAAGCTTACAGAACATCAGAGAATCCACACTGGAGAGAAACCTTACCAATGCAATCATTGTGGAAAGGCCTTCAGACTTAAGTACCAGCTTACAGAACATCAGAGAATGCACACTGGAGAAAAACCTTATAAATGTAATCAGTGTGAGAAAGCCTTTACACGAAAGACGAATCTTACAACACATCAGAGAATCCACACAGGAGAGAAAACCTCATAAATTGAATCAATGTGGAAAGGCTTTCATAAAGAGAGTCATTCTTTCTTTACATCAGAGAATCCACACAAGAGAAAAGCCTTATAAATGTAATCAATGTGAAAAGTGTTTCACATGCAAGAGAGATCTTAGCAGACATCAGAAAGTCCTCATGGGAGTGAAACAGTTTGAATGAAATCAATGTGGAAAGGCTTTTACACACAGTGCCTGTCTTGCTAGACATCAGAGAACTCACATTGGAAAGAAACTTTTTGAAAGTATTCAGTGTGGAAAGGCTTTTGCACAGAAGTGAAATCTTGTTGAACATCAAAGAATCCACACTGGAGAGAAACATTTTGAATGAAATCATGAGGAAAGGATTTCAACACTTAGGTCCTTTCCAGCTGCATGTCAGAGAATTCCCCCTTGGAGAGATACCTTATAAATGAAATTAATGTGCAAAGCCATTGAGTTACAAATCCAAGATTGGTAAACATCAGAAAATGCTCATTAAGGAAAAGCATTATGGTAATAATAAACATGAGATGATTTCACAAAGAATTCCCATCTGGCTGTATATGAGACAATCCACACGGGAGAGAAACCTTATAAAAAATTCAAGGAGGAAAGGCTTTTAGCAAAGGCAGGGGCCCAAGCCCAAACTGACTACCAAATACTTAATGGCAGCACAAAGAAAACTCTATTCTACTGGCAGAGTACATTCAGGAGGCAGTGCCCTTTGGCATGTCTTTATTTCCACTGTGGGCATCCCGGACATCAGGGTGTGGTGGTGATGAGGGCCAGGAAGAAGATTCAATAGGGGATTATGCTGAGAGTCAGGGAGGAGTTCTGATCCTGAAATACCCCACTGAACATGGAGTAGTCACCAACTGAAGGAGCGTGGATAGCTGGGGCCATGCTTTCTATAATGTATTCCATGAGACCACCAAAGAACCCCCTGTGCTGCTCACAGAAGCCCCCTGACCCCAAAGGAAAGAAAGGATGACACAGATTATGTTTGAGATCTTCAGCCCCCTGCTTCATTCACTGCCATCCTGGCTGGCTGCCTCCCTGCCTCTGGCCATACCCCTGGAGTTATGATCAACTCTGACGATGATGGGACTCTGACTAGCTGTGATCTGACAGACTCCAGCATAATGATTTGGACTTTATTGATTCCCTGTATAGAGCTTGTTCACACGTGGCTGTTTTTGTCATTTACTTTTTCATTAAACTATGTTGGCAATAGATAGACTTTGGCATTCTCCATAGTGCTAAGGACTGTGTCTGGCACATAATAGTGCTTAATAGATGTATATTAATTGATTGATCAACTGGCAAAGAAAAAAAAAGTGATACTGTTCACAATCTAATCTGGATTGATTGCTTCCAGACTATTGAAGAAGAGCTTTCATTTTATTGAAGCCCAAGATGACACTAGGTATGATGTGTCATAACCAAAACAACTTCTGTTTTTGCTTTATGATTGCTTTCATTTGCTAATAATGACTCCTATTCCTCATGTTCATGTTTTATGGAAATGAGTGACTATGATAGTTATGTATTATTTTATTAACTAGGGCTGGAGGTAGAACTAATTTGCAAGACCAACATTGTTAGAATATTTATGAGGAATAAATTAGCTGAAAAGGCCCCTAGAACTCAGGATCATTGACAATCAACAGTTAACAGAATAAGCAAAGAGGCAGACAGAATAGCCATGTCTGTAAATCCCTGCATACCTAGGAGGACTCATCTATTTTTCCAATCTGCTACATATAGAATCGTTTTGGCCAATGTATTTGGTATTTGGTACTCTCCCATTTCTAGCACATTCAGATATGATTCCTCTTTTCAGAACCTTTATTACTTTGAACTAATGTTCTTTCATATAGATAAAACATCATTTTCATCATTTTGGTTTCTTAAATCATGATTTATGTCTTATTTATAACGCATATTTGACTTTTAGCTTCCCTATTGAATTTCTGAAATGGCAGAATATATGAGTGTTTTCCTGGTTTATAATTATAAATAATAATTATTAGAAACTGTGAAGGCTCGCCTTATAACATTGTCTGATTCTCAAAATCTGGAATAGTGCTGGGTACAGAGCAGCACTTTCTAATGCTTTTTGATATGAGGAATGGCAAATGGGAGGGATTAAGGGGCCTGGGAAGATTGAGGCAGAGTTGGTACGTAAGAGCAGAAGGGCAATTTCTGCTGTGAGGACAGTCTTCAGGGCTGTGCTCCAGCCCAGTCCAGACAAGACTCAACATGAAGGGGTTTTCTTCAACTTTCAATTGCTATAGAGGAGAGCTTGGCCACAAGAAATGGAGGAGGGAGAACAGGGATTGAGGAATAGGAGGGACCTGCAAGAAGAGACAAAGACATGATGTTCATAGATAGGCACTAATGAGTTTGTGGGTTTTCTTTTCACTTGTAATGAGGGATATGTGAGAAAGTATGGACCACAAAACAAGAGACTTTTAGAGTGAGAAAAAGGAAAAAGAGGTTTATTATGATTTCCTAAGAAAGGGCATCTCCCATCTGACCAGGTGTTTGTCAATAAAAAGGAGTACAAAGTAAAAACTGCAAAACACAAGATTACCCCAAACACAGAAGGCCCCATCCCTGCCTGACCTTTTCTCCCATTGTTTGGGGGAGTCTCGACTTACATTCAGATCACAGAAATCTAACCCAGAAACAAAGGAATACAAGTCAATAATAATAAACTTAATTTAAATTTCCCTAGAGACCTGTTATACAAGCAGATCTCCTCCCATAAAAGAATTCAAAGCCATCATCAACTTTACAAGAAGTAGTTAAATGCTAGTTAAGAATTGGTGGGCAACGGGAGGGGACAAACAGCCGCAATTCTTTTATTTTTAGCTATAACTATTTATTATTATAAAATCACAATTAAAATGTAGTTGGAAGCTATATTCCCATGAGAGTATCCACGCTGGCAGAATCTACACTCACAGAGGGCAGCATTGGGGAGAATGGGTGTGGGGGAGTTAGGACTTGAGATAAAAAAAGTTTCCTCAGATACACTAGGGAACAGGAAAGAGTAGTGAATATTTTACATGAATGTTTGTAGATAAACAAGTCAAAGGTAAGCGATGGCTTCTGTAATATTCTTCTCTAAAATGATATATTCTCTTGTTGGGGTTTTCTAGGCTCTCTGAGGTAGCCTTCTTTTCAGTTCAGTAATTACCCCAAATGCAGCCAGGTGTTAAAGTCCAAATCCTTTATTGTCTCTTTCCAAGTCTTGTCTCCTTTCCTGGGCCCCGGTTAGCGTTCTTAGAGGCCTATCTCTCTCCTTGGTTCCTTGGGATTAAGTTCCTGTCCCCAGTCCTTTGTCTTCTCTGGCTTCTGAATCTCTTGGACTGAATCCTGGCTCTGACTCCAAGAGCATCTAGTGGGCTTATCTTTTCTAACCCTGAGAGCTTCTAGCTTATATGCTGTACACTGAGTATACACCAATCATATCACTAGGAAACCATTATTTGTTGTAGGATTAAATCAATGCTAAACTAGACTTAACCATTTTCTCCTTAATTCCACTTAGTACCTTGTTTCAAGTTCTGGACCATAACATCTCCTTGTAGGATTAAATCAATCATACTGAACCAGGCTAAACTGGATAACTATTGTCTCTATCAATTCCACTGACTTAGCACCTTGTTTCAAGTTCTGGCCCATAATAGGTCTCAAAATCTCAGAGACCATCCTCCATGTCAGTGGAAATGGCCACACTGGTGGATGCTGAGGGATGGACTATACTCACCTGATCTGGGCATCTCTGGGAACGAGGGGCTTTCTGTCTCCAGGTTCCCTGATTTGACCAGGCCTTGGTCCCGGCAAGACTGACTGGAATGGATGCCTTCCCTTTTTCTTCCTAGGCAGGAGTGAGCCTTTGGGATTTAGAGAATCAGAGATCTCAGAGAAGTTATGAAATTCCCCAGTCAAGAGAACATACAGGACAGCTATGGTTAAAAGTTGAGAGCGTTTATTAGCTGGCCAGCAACTGAGTGCCCCAGTAGGTGACATGGGGATTTGTCCTGAGCAGTTGCAGGGATACATATTTATAGGAGAAAACCACAGGAATGTTATGAAACATTCTTCACACTAAAATTGCATTTTCAGACGGGTGGCAAAGGTGTAACAGGGAAACAGTATTTCTTTAAGTTTTATGCTTGTCAAGTTGTCAAGGTCTTTGGTTATTGATAAGGTTGAGGTGGCACATCTGGGGGCCTCATGTGCATGAAGGAAAGAAATACCACCTGCATTAAGGAGTGAAGAGCTGGCAACGTAGTTCTGACTGCAGACAGAGTTCAAACACATGTAATATTCTCAAGGTCTCAGGAGTGCAGGACAGGGGACAGAGTCTTGTCCATTTTACTCCCGCCATGGACTCATCCTCCTGCTACCTAGAAAGGATTTATCTCAGATCATTGTCTCCTAGGAACATCTCACCGTGCTTGCAGGTACCAGGTAGGCCAGAGTCAGGATGGAACATAGGTCTCTTAGAAACATATCACCGTGCTTGTAGATACCAGGTAGGTCAGAGCTAAGATGGTACATAGGTCTCCTAAGATCATATCACTATGCTTGCAGGTACCAGCTAGGCCAGAGCCAGGATGGAACATAGGTCTCTTAGAAACATATCACCGTGCTTGTAGATACCAGGTAGGTCAGAGCTAAGATGGTACATAGGTCTCCTAGGAACATATCACTGTGCTTGCAGGTACCAGGTAGGCCAGAGTCAGGATGGAACATAGATCTCTTAGAAACACATCACTGTGCTTGCAGGTAACAGGTAGGCCAGAGCCAGGATGGCACACAGGCTAGATGAAAACTGATTTTTATATTTTTTTTTTTGCTGAGGCATTTGGGGTTAAGTGACTTGCCCAGGGTCACACAGCGTGACAACTGATCTTTAAGAGCAAAAAGCAGTATTTGAAGCCACCTCCATGGCCTGTCTCCTGGCTCAGATCCAGCTCTCTTGCTTCCACCCAGAGGCTCTGTTCTGACCAGAGAGTTCTTCATCACCAACTCAAGCCTGATCCCCCAGTTGCTGCTCTTTGGCCATGTTGATGTCATGCCCCACATCAGTCTCTTTCCTCCTTTTAACTCTGAGAAGCATAATCACTACCCCAACCCTGGGGTCTGAAGTGGTGTTAAAAGGAAATTTTATATATAGGCCTTTGCACTGATTAAAGAAATAAAATTCAAGAAGAGAGAGTTTTAAAAGGGCTTATTATCACATCATGGTGGTAGGTGTTGTTGAGTTGGCAACTGGGTCCACCAGGATACAAAGGGACTTCTCTTGTTATTGACAAAAGGAAGCATCTTCACTATAAGGGCAAAAAGCACTGGAAAGTATAAGTACAGAGGCAGCTATGTGTTACAGTGGACAGAGCACCAGCCCTGAAGTCAGGAGAACCTAAGTTCAAATATGATTTCAGACACTTAACATTTCCTAGCTCTGTGACCCTGGGCAAGTCACTTATACCCAATTGCCTCTATAAAAAAAAAGTATAAGTACAAATGGATCTTTTCCCTTTAATATTAAAAAAAAAGTTTTACTTGAAGCCATCAGTTTGCATTATTTGTAAGGGGCAAAAGCCAGAGTCCTTTGTAGTAAAATGACATGAGAAATTGGGATTGCACTGTCATCTATATTCAATATTGTATTGGAAATCTGAGGAAAAGTAATAAGACATTGAAAAGAAACTATTTCTTTTTAACGCCTGTGTGTTGATGTGTTAGGAATATTGAAAAAATTCATTAAAGTTACTTAAAACATTTAATAATTTTAGCAAAAACCAGGATGTCATGTAAACCCACATAAAAAATCAGGAACCCACATGCAAAATGTTTGTTGCAGCCCTTTTTGTAGTGGCTAGAAACTGGAAATTGAATGAATGCCCAATAATTGGAGAATAGCTGAGTAAATTGTGGTATATGAATGTTATGTAATATTACTGTTCTGTAAGAAATGACCAACAGGATGATTTCAGAAAGGCCTGGAGAGACTTACATGAACCGATGCTGAGTGAAATGAGCAGGACCAGGAGAACATTATATACTTCAACAACAATACTATATGATGACCAGTTCTGATGGACCTGGCCATCCTCAGCAACGAGATCAACCAAATCATTTCCAATGGAGCAGTAATGAACTGAACCAGCTATGCCCAGAGAAAGAACTTTGGGAGATGACGAAAAACCAATACATTGAATTTCCAATCCCTCTATTTATGCCCACCTGCATATTTGATTTCCTCCACAAGCTAATTGCACAATATTCCAGAATCTGATTCTTTTTATACAGCAAAATAATGTTTTGGTCATGAATACTTATTGTGTTATCTAATTTATATTTTAATGTATTTAACATCTACTGGTCATCCTGCCATCTAGGGGAAGGGGTGGGGAGTGGGAGGTGAAAAATTGGAACAAGAGAGTTGGCAATTGTTAATGCTGTAAAGTTATCCATGCATATAACCTGTAAATAAAAGGCTATTATTAAAAAAATAAAACAAAAATAAAAATAAATAAATAAATAAATAAATAAATAAATAAATAAATAAATAAAAGAAATGACCAGTAGGATGAATACGGAGAGGCCTGGAGAGACTTACACGAACTGCTGCTAAATGAAATGAGCAGAATCAGGAGATCATTATACACTTCAACAATACTATATAAGGATCAATTCTGATGGAAGTGGCTATCTTTGGCAATGAGAGAATCTATATCAGTTCCAACTGATCAGTGAAGAACAGAATCAGTTACACCCAGCAAAAGAACTCTGGGAAATGAGTGTGGACCACAACCTAGCATTTGCATTCTTTCTGTTGTTTGCTTGCATTTTTATTTTTCTTCCCAAGTTATTTTAAACTTCTTTCTAAATTTGATTTTTCTTGTGCAACAAGATAAATGTATAAATATGAATAGATATATGTTAACATGTTTGACATGTATGGGATTTCCTGCTATGTAGGGGAGGGGATGGAGGGAAGGAGGGGAAAAGTTGGAACAGAAGTTTTTGCAAGGGTCAGTGCTGAACAATTAACCATGCATATGTTTTTTCAATAAAAAGCTATAATAATAAAAATAAATAAATAAAAAAGAAAGTGAGAAGGAGAAAATTTGGAACTCAAAATTTTATTTAGAAAAATGAATGTTTAAATTTTCTTTACATGTAATTGGGGAAAATAAAATACTTTTGAAAAGAAAACAATAAATACTAGGATCTTCCATAGTTGTGCTATCAGGGATAATGTGAGAAATAACTTGAGAAAGCTTCCTGGTGCTATAAGAGAGAGAATCTGCCCTGGTGTCAGGAGGACCTGAATTCAAATCCACCTTCAGACACTTACCATTTCCTAGCTATGTAACCCTGGAATTACCTAACCTCCCCCTCCAAAAATAATTTTAAAATTCCAGTAGACTTGAGTAAGACAAAGTTGTTGGTGTTTCTTTTCCAAAACACAGCTAGGTGATAAAATTCAGATCTTTTATTGAGTCCTTCAATATATCCCGGTTAGCTCAGGCCTATCTCTCTGCTTGGTTCCAAGAGCTCCCTCCGAATGTCTCCAAATCCAAAAGTTTGTCCTTCCGACTCCAGCCAGCACCAAGGAAGAAGATGCAATGAATCTCTCTTGCCTCAAAGATAGGGCTTGTGGGCTTCCTCCCAGAGTGCATCTCTCTGACCCCAGTCAATGTTCCCAAGAAAACTCTCCAGCTCTAAGAGCTTCCTGTATATATATGATCTCCCAAAGGTTAACTCCTCCTTCTGGAGAGAAAGGGATTCTGGGTTATCTCCCAGAGTGCTCTCTGGCCCTAAGAGCTTCAATGGGAGGTATGAATTCAGATATCTCTTTCTAAACCCTGAAATCTCTCAAACATGTGAACTCCAATGAGTACTTAAATATTTCTTGCTTCTATGAGCTCTCTAAAGGTGTGAATACAAGCATTATTTCCATCAGTTGTACTTACTACCTTGTTTCAAGTTCTGGCCCAAAATACCTCCTTCTAAGATCAAATCAATCATATTGAACCATGCTAAATTAGATAATTATTGTCTCTATTAACTCTAATGGCTTAACACTTTGTAAAGATTCCAACATGAAGTTTTTAATTAAACAACATTTAAAAACTGCATGTCCCTTCCTTGACACTCCAGTGGCTATGCAGTAGAGGTAACCTCCTATCTGGATGACTTAATCCCCCAAGGTGAATGTGATTCTGCACCCCCAATTACACCATTGCTTCTCTTTTGCCTTTGCCTTATTTGGGTTCAGTCCATTCCCTATTGCCTATTCTGAGTCTGATCCCATCTGAAGAATCAGATTCCCTCCCACCCCTTCTAATTCTCACAGTACCTTGTTCAAATGCTGAAGCCAGATTTCTGTTTTGAATTTTTACCATGTTGCATCCATACAGACAAAGGGCTTCAGGGCAGATGAACCTGAGACCAAGGTTAACTCCCACCCTGAAGCAAATTTCTTCAACATCAAAAGAATAAAAGTCAAGAATAAAATGGAAGAAACCTTGGTGCAGGATCTTTTTGTCTGCAGGTGATTGTGCACTTAATTCAGCCTCAGAAACTGAGCTGCAACAAAGCATGGCTGAATTCAGCACCTTGGAATACTGGCTGCAGAAAGAATTCTGTGTTATGGAGCAAACAAAACTCCCCATAAGAGCCACCTCCACTCATGGGACCTCTCCAGGAACTGAACTACATTCAGTTAATTGACTTCCTATCCTTTGAAAAATAAAATACAAAATCTCAGCAGAAGGGGATAGACCTCCACAGGCCCTCAAATTCAGGCCTTCCTATTTCACTTTCACTCATGAAATTCTAGGGCCTCCCATATCTATGAACAATAATGGATGTCTCCATTTGCTGTTGAAAAGCTCTTCAAAACTGGTCCCTTGATCTTCTTGACCTTTTATTCCCTAAATGTAGAGGGCTGGAATTATGCACTGTGGTTGGGACTGCTGAGCACTTGAGGCTAACTTCTGATTGGACGATACTCTCTGAGCATATGCTTGAAAAATGGTCTTTTCCGCTATCTGTACTTGCTCAATGATTGGTATATAGAGGATTGTAGGAGGGACTGGGGGTGGAGAAAAGCCAGCCAGGGACACATGCTCGGCAGTAGACGAAGGGAGAAGGTGCTTGCGGAGATTCTCTTCCATCCCCTTCACTTCTAGCCCTAAAGACCAAGAATAAAGACAGACTTTTGCTTATCCTGACTCCGGCTGATTCTAGGGTGTCCAAGTAGAAAGAAAGAAAAAAAGAAAATCTGCAAGTAAGCAAATAAAAGATGCCCCCCTCTTGATACAACTAAAAGTATTTATTATATAGGCATTCAGAAAATGGAAATTTATTACTTTATATTTTGAATCTTCTTTTTTGTTCTGCTATACACAAGATAATTTGTTTTCCAATTTTTAAGCTCAAAACAAATAAGTTAAAAAAATAGAAAACCTGATGCAGACTTTATAAAGCAGTTTATTATTAAATACTATATGGAAGCTAGTCCTCCCCGACTATCCTGTTTGTATCTATATGATACAGGCCAAAATTCCTACATTGGACTTCTAGGATCACAATGATATGATACCTTAATCAACCTCTGTTTCCTCAGTATGCTAGGGGAAGCTTTCCCACCTTCCTCTGCTCCGATTCTCTCAGAGGCTTCTGTCTAGCGACTTTAAAAAACCTTTTGGGAACCATACTGTTTTAAGAATGCACATCCTTTTTCTTCCCAGCAGTCTCTGATACATCTCCTCCCACAGTCTATATGATCTCTCTGTAAAGCAAGCAGTAAAAATCATTTTAGATATTGCCCATGACCTCCTGCTGTAACCAGCTCCTTCCTCACAAGGATATGTCCATCCTATAGCCCTCCAGACTCTTCTAGCCATTACTATCCCCTGATTTCCTCCCTCCCAATCTCCTCCATCCTAAAAACCTTTGTCCATTGGACCAGAGCTGGGCCTTCTCAAACCCTATCCTAACACCAGGGCTCTTCTCCTTCTATCTTGCTCTGATTTCCTGAGATCTCTCACCTGAATTCAAATCCCTAAAGAGGAGCTGGGCCCAGGGCATCATCCTGGTCTGGGACATATGATATCCCAGTCCCCATTACACAATTTCTCTGCCCACTTAATACAAACCTTCACATCTCCCTCCAAGTCTAGGGGTTGGGGTTGGTACCTGATGAAGCAAATGGGAGGCCCTGCAGTTTCCCTCTTCACACTTCAATATCCCATCCTCATGAGAAGGGGAGAGGTGCTGAGAGCAGAACTTGTGGGTCCTGAGTCACAAGGATGGCAAGCAATTAAGATGGAGGCCAAGGAGGACTGAACAGGAGAAGGCTCAAGATTATATAAACATGAAAGCTACAAATTGTCATGACATGTAATTAAAAATAATTTAAAACAAACAAGTAAATATAACTTTTTTTCTGTCCTAAGCTGATCTTAGCTAAAACTTCTTTATAACTGTCTTTATTGTTATGCCACAGTTCTCTTTTATTGTCCTGCCTTAGTTTCCCTAATTATCCTGACCCAGTCCTGCCTCAGTTTCTCTAAGTGTTCTGCCTCAGTTTATAATTGTCCTGCGAAAGCTCCCTTCCCTCTTTATCAGAAGATCTGATAAGGATAAAAGATCTTATGTTTTAGAATATCAGAATTCCTCTCCCCATCCCAAGCTACCAGAATGTCAGATATCATCTTATCAAGATGTCTCTCCCCATGTCTAGGGTTCCTCTCCCTATTATGTCATCCCCTTCTCTGGAGAATTACCCCATCCTGTCAGAGTCCCATTCCTGCTCTCAACATTGTGACTCTGGCCCTGCCTCAGTCTATGCCCGGAGTCTGAGCCAAGTGTATATATGTCATTGAGAAATCACACTGTTGGCTGCATTCTTGGAGGCTACAGTCTCATTCAGCCTTGGGATCAAACTCTGAGCTGAGATTTCTCTGCCTCTTCTCATAGTTGAGATCTTTCTTCTGAGAGGCGCCTCTGCTCCTGCAAGTTCCAGATAGGTCTGACCTACAGCCCCTCCTCCCCTCATCTGCTCCTACTAGCTGCCCTTCCCATTGCGTTCATCTTCCCCCTCCAAACTCCTGTTCAGGAGTTACAGCTGCCTGACCACCCACCTGCCCCATAGTATGGATTCCCATGGGGTCCCCTGACCCTGGGGGGGGGCAGTAAGTCCTCAGCCCAAATTTTCCGGCTTCGGAGTCTGCCATATCTCTCCCTTCCCGACCCCTCCTTAGAGAACTCCTTTGTCCAGCCTGGTTCTGAGGAGACTTCTCGGGCCTTTGCTGACTAATGAGCTGGTCTTCTGAGAAGGATGCAAGAGCCCCCACTCCTCCTTAGTGAAGTCCACCATCACATCCTTGAAGGTCACCACCTCCTAAACCATCAAAAGGCACAAGATTTTGAGCTGAGACTCCAGAATGTATCTAGTCCAACCTTTATCAACCCAGAGGAGGAAACTGAACCAGAGTTGGGATTTCTCTTTAAAAAAAAAAAAAAAATCACATGACCTTTATGACTGTCACAGCCAACACTTTACAACCAAGCATTAAGGGCCCGATGGGATCCTGAGAAAGCCTTTTCTGTTTGAAATAAGAATCACACTGGAATACTAAACGCTTGTAAAGATTTCTTACTATACAATGCCTGTCCTGAAGAAAGGAGGGAAAATGTTGGTGACATATTAGTGAGGTAAAAGAATGTGTGTAAGAGAGAGAAGGGGAGGAGAAATTCCTCCCCATCAGAAATGTCATAAGTGACATGTCAGTGACCTCCCCTGGATCTTTGATGAATCTCTCTGTGATGGAAAGCTGGATCAGCTGATCTCCCTGGGGCTGCTTCTGCATTGGATTCTCTTAGAATTCAGTTCCCTCTGTAAGAGCCTTAAAGTACTTTCAATAAAGTCTTTTCCTCTTGACTAGGAGATGGATTTGAAGCGGGTTATGGTCCCAGGCCAAGAACAACTGTAGCTGCCTTAGCAGTCATAGAGTAACTCAATATTTGCCAAGTGCTTTATCAGGCAGAATAATCACCCTGGAAGTGAGTGCATGAGAATTCTTAAAGGAAGTGGCAGAAGGAACATAATGAAGGGACCTAAAGATGGCCAGACAGCAGGACTATGGGGGATGGTGAGGGTTGGGTGCCATTGAGAAGTCTCCCCAGTCAGGAGAGCAGGGCCACTGCATGGGCTAAGAGCTGAGGGAAGGAGTCATGGCATGAAGGGGACCCTAAAACCACTTCTGGTTCTTTGAGAAGTCAGGGAGGGAAAAAGTAGGCTGCCTGACCTTTCTGACCTCCTCGGTCAGACCTGCCTGGGGAGTGCAAGCACAGCCCTGCATTTCTAGGAGACAGTTATGTCAAGGAAAAGGGGAGCTTGTTCTCTTCAAGGCTTCTGCAGGGAAGAGAAGTCCTAGGCAAAGTTTGCTCAGAAAGATTGACCCTGTGGAAATCAAAAGACTCTTGTGACTTCTGTGAGCAAAGCCTTCCTGAGAAGGTCCAAGAGGCTCTTTTTGCCTCAGACCTAAGGTCACAGATTCCTCCTCTTCTCCACTCATACTCATGGCCAAGATCAAACTTTTGACAGTAGACTCTTATCTACTAGTAGAAATGATTCTGGGGAAAATTGAGATTCTGGAAGACATACCATCCCTCAGTGTAAATCTAGCTTTATGGAACTGACTGTCCTAAACTAGACTATAAGGTTACATTGGAAGTCCCATGTGTTCTCCTCTTAGGATGCTGGGATATTTGACCTTCTATAGGTAGATCATCCTTAATGAAAAATATTCTAAAAATTGGACATTAAGGCAATGTATTTTGGATCAGAATGACTCTGTTCTATAATCTGAGTGCAATCACTCTAGTGTCATATTGCTAAGTAGTTAAATGATTTTCTTCGTTACAATATCCAGGACTGTTTTCAACTTAATGAATTTGATTTGATTGCTGGTAAGTTTAAGAAATTTATAAGATTATGATTCCAATGATTCTTTTCTGCTAAATGGCCATTTCAAAATAATTCCTTAAACCTGTTCCAGTGGTGTCCTTAGGAAAGCAAACCCTCTTGGAATCTAGACATTGAAAAATGAATTACACTTACTATATTTATTTTAAAATTTTTAGTAATTTATTCATGCAACTAGGTTGATTTAGCTTTGAAACTAATAGTAATACTAACAGCTTTCTGTTAGGAAATGAACTAAGGGCACTATCAATTCTTTTTTTTTTTTTTTTTTTTTTTTTTTTTTGTAGGAAGCTCTTTGGCCTTTAGCAGGTAACTGCCATGTTTCTAGACCAGGTCTTAAAAATCTTCAGAGCCTTGACTCAGTGTCTATAGAATGTAATGAAGTGGTTTAGGAAAATTCTCCAATTCCTGACATGGAAGTTGCTCAGTTAAGTCTCAACTCAAAGGAGGTTTTCTTCAATTGCTACAGTTGCTCTTGGCCTGGGACCACAACCCGCTTCAAATCCATTTCCTAGTCAAGGCGGTGTAATATTCTCTCTAAAATATAATGTTCTCTGTTGAGGTTTTCTTGGGGTCTCTGGAGGCAGCCTTCGTTTCAGTTCAGTCATGACCACAAGTGCAGCCAGGTGTTAAGTCCAAATCCTTTATTATGTCTTTCAAAGTCCTCTCTCCACTTAGAGTTTGGCTAGTTTTCTGGAGGCCTTCCAGAGTCTTGGTTTTAGTGGGGAAGCAAAGGAGGAGAGCCTGCCACAGAATCTGTCTGAGTCACAAGGGCTTGTGCTGGAGCCTCTAGCCTCCAGTCTTCTGTCGGCTTGTCTCTGAATCTCTGAATCTCCCTGACTGAGGCTTTTAGCTTATATGCCCCACACTGAGGACAAACCAATCATATATCACTGGGAAACCATTATTTGTTGTAGGATTAAATCAGTGCTAAACTAGATTTAACTAGTATCTTTTTTCAAGTTCTGGCCCATCACATCTCCTTGTAGTACTGAACCATGATAAATTAAATAACTATTGTCTCTATCAATTCCATTGACTTAGTACCTTGTAAATATCCTTTGTTTAAATTTCAGAGTTCTGGCCCATAACATGTCCAGCTTTCTTTTGTTTTAAAACATAAGGTGGTCATTCTCCCTGACTTCTCAAGGAAATGAGAATCCCAAAAAAGGAGATGATCACACCTTTCCTGATTCCTCAAAAAAGGCATAAAAACACCATAAAAGATGGTGATCACACCCTCCCTGACATCTCAGGAAGGGAGATGAAAACACCAAAGGAAATGGGAAATCAAATCAAATAAGCAGATTTCTGAAGGGTCTCACTCTTAAAACAGGTATACATAAATCCATCAATATGGGAGGTATTACACATAATTACATAAATTATGTGTAAGCACATAGCAATATAACACAGGCTAGTAGTGATGTAACAAATAACATGAATCCACATGAGGAATTATACATGTCTATAAGTCCTAGGAATAGTCCAAAAGGCATCTATTGTCCATTACTTCATGTGCCAAGAATCCAATGATTCCTGCAAGGTTTGAAGTCCTGCAATAGTCTCATCAACAATTTTTCATCTCAAGGAATGCAGATTCCTAATGGTTTCCAAGTCCTGAAACAGTCTTTATCAACAATTTTTCACCTCAGGGAATCCAGTGATTTCTGCTGGTTGTGAAGTTCTTTAACAGTCTCATTATCAGCCATGCTCTTTCAATGTCAAGTGTTTTTTAGGTCTTCTCCTTTGTTTTGAGATTTTTCTCTTTTTTCTGTCTCTCCAATGGACAAGGCGAGTACTGCTCATTGGTACCCATCTGATTACTTCTCCGTCTGTAGAAATACAAGCAAACCCTCTTCCACAAGCAGTTAAACTTATCTGATCCTTCCCATTCACCACTTTCTGAATCTCTCCACATCACCTGGCAATTATCTAAAGACAGTCCTCTTCCAGTGGGTTATAAAACCTGTCTGCCAGAGCCAAAATTTATCAAAAATTAAAAAAAAAATAATGATATAAAGAGCTAAATTTAGAAGTTCTCTAGAGTTACCTGTGGCTCCCCCTTTCTTTTGTTTTTGGAGGAGTGTCTTAATGTCTGTTTCTCCTCTCTACTATTGCATGACCTTGAGGATTAAAAGGTATGCCAGTGGTGTGTAAAATCTTATACTGTGCACAAAAGTGTGCAAAATGTTTAGAAGTATATGCAGGTCCATTATCTGTTTTTATTGCTTGTGGCACACCCATAATTGCAAAAGCTTGGATAAGGAATTCAGTGACCATCGGGCTGTCTCTTTTGCTGTTGGTATTGCAAAAGTGAATTCTGAAAAGGTGTCTACCACAACGTGGATAAAAGACAAATGACCAAAAGATTTATAATGGGTCACATCCATTTGCCAGATTTCACTGGGTCTCAAACCACGAGGGTTCTTCCATTGAGGGAGTATAGGAGTGTGGAAAGAAAGGCAAGCCGGACAGGCTTTTACTATGCTCCTAGCTTCTTCTTTTGTTATCTCAAATTGTAAACGTAAAGCTCGAGCAGCCTGATGTTATTTAGAATGAGATTCTTGGGCTTCCTGAAATAAAGAAGTACTGGCTAACATAAATATTTGAATGTCTGCCTGGTAAGACAAAGAAAGATAAGAACTATATGAACGCAATCACAAAACACTTTTCACAGAGATAAAGTCAGATCTAAAAAAAATGGAAAAATATCCATTGAGGGTAGACTGAGCAAAATGAGAATTCTATCTAAATTAATAAATGACTTTACTTATTTGATGCCATATCAATCAAACTCCACAAACATTAATTTATAGAGCTAGAAGAAATAATAACAAAATACATCTGGTGAATAAAAGGTAAAAAAAACAAAAAATCAAGGAAATTAATGAAAAAAATATAAAGGACAATGACCTAGCTGTACCAGATCTAAAACACTACTGTAAAGAGGGAGTCATCAAAACTATATGGTTTTGATGTAGTAATAGGATAGGTATACATGACACAATAATCAGTGACTATAAATCCAAATTCCAGATTCTGGGACGAGAACTCAGTGTTTCACAAAAACTTCTGAGAAAACTGGAAAACAGTAAATCAGAAATTTTTCATAAATCTACATCTCAGACTCATCATAGCAAAACAATGTCAAAATGGATACATGATTTAGGAATAAGGGTGATATTATAAGGAAATTAAAGCAGATCCAAGATGGTGGAGAGGACACACATTTCTTTTTGATCTTCTACTACTACTGTGACAATTATGAAATTCATCCTGTGAACTTGCTCTGCACTGGTAGACCCCACAAATATTGGGAGTGCAGCAAATTACCAGCAGAAGATAATTTTAAAGCTCTCCAGAAAAGGTCAATTTGGTTGGGTGAGAGAGGAGGTGGCCAGCGCACTACACCACACCAGGAGTGAGTCAGCATGGACCCAGCAGAGCCACAGCTGCCTTGCTGCTTCCTGTAGAGGAAGCTTGGAAAACCTCCATTGCCCTAAAAGCAATGTAAAATTTTTTGTAATTTTTTTTTTGTAAAAATAAAAGACAAAGAGTCTAATCCTGTCTGCATCAGTTGTTTGTACAAAACCTTTTAAACTTAATATAGCCAAAAGTATCTATTTTTTTTGTGATCAGTAATGATCTCTAGTTCTATTAGTTATCATTAAATCAGGTCAACTAATCCCTCCATCCTTGTGACCCACAACAGAATTTCTAGGGCGTTCTTGTAGGCAAAAATAAGAAACGTCAGGAATGAAGTTGATTGATTTGGGCATTTTGAGTCTTTCCATAGTCCTCATGGAAAGCATCAAAAATAGGCAACTTCTCATAAAGCAATGTGTATTAAAAATAAATTAACATACAAAAAAATAAGCAACTTCTGCAGAAATGGGGAATGGTGATGGGTGAGCAACAATCAGTTTGAGGTTTCCAACCGCAGTTACCAACTATCACCTATAAGGGGCAGCTTTGTTTTGAGTAGAAATGAGGAACTTTGGTTCCTAACTAAACTGTGTACAAAGTAAAGTTTACTTTGGTAAACTTTGGTGGGAGCAAACAACTTATCAGCCTGCACAGAATCTCATACAGACTTCTTTGTTTTCATGAAAATAAATCTTCCCCCCAACCTCTCACCTTCCAGCCCCGACCCAGAGCTAAAAAATAATTGACTGATCTATAATTGGACAATCTCTTACACGACAGGAACCTAAGCAACTGGAACAGTGGAGGTATTCTTAATAGAAGTCGGGAACTTCAGGAAGAAGAAATACTTGAGGAAATGGGTTCCATATTGTTTTATAAAAAAAGAGCATTGAATTCATGAGACTTGATGAGACTATTGAGAATGTTTAGAAAAAGAAGTAGAAGCCCCCAAAATTCTTTGGAAAACTCCAGTTAGGAAGTTGGAGAGGAATGATGATCCAACCAAATAGGACCAGAGAGACAGCAAGCCTTGAAGAGTAAATCAAGTCAGAGAAGTGAGGAAAATAAGAGATTCCAAAAAGAAAGGGATGGAATTGGCTAGTGGTCTCAAAGATGGAAGACATTGTGTATATATATATATATATATATATATATATATATATTATAGTATCTTTTTATTGACAGAATTCATGCCAGGGTAATTTTTTTTTACAACATTATCCCTTGCACTCACTTCTGTTCCGATTTTTCCCTCCCACCCTCCACCCCCTCCCCTAGATGGCAAGCAGTCCTATATATGTTGAATATGTCCTAGTATATCCTAGATACAATGTATGTGTGCAGATCCAAGCAGTTTTTTTGTTGCACAGGGAGAATTGGATTCAGAAGGTAGAAATAACCCGAGAAGAAAAACAAAAATGGAAACAGTTTACATTCATTTCCCAGTGTTTTTTTTTTCTTTGGGTGTAGCTTCTTCTGTCCATCATTGAGCAATTGAAACTGAATTAGGTCTCTTTGTCAAAGAAATCCACTTCCATCAGAGTACATCCTCATACAGTATCATTGTTGACGTATATAATGATCTCTTGGTTCTGCTCATTTCACTTAGCATCAGTTCATGTAATTCTCTCCAAGCTTCTCTGTATTCATCTTGCTGGTCATTTCTTACAGAATAATAATAAATATTCCATAACATTCATATACCACAATTTACCCAACCATTCTCCAATTGATGGGCATCCATTCAATTTCCAGCTTCTAGCCACTACAAACAGGGCTGCCACAAACATTTTGGCATATACTGGTCCCTTTCCCTTCTTTAGTATCTCCTTGGGGTATAAGCCCAGTAGAAACACTGCTGGATCAAAGGGGATGCACAGTTTGATAACTTTTTGGGCATAATTCCAGATTGCTCTCCAGAATGGTTGGATTCGTTCACAGCTCTACCAACAATGTGTCAGTGTCCCAGTTTTCCTGCATCCCCTCTAACACTCATCATTATTTTTTCCTGTCATAGCCAATCTGACAGGTGTGTAGTGGTATCTCAGAGTTGAGAAGACATTGTATATAAATGATCCAT
Source organism: Dasyurus viverrinus (assembly GCA_020854095.1). Classification (NCBI taxonomy): domain Eukaryota; kingdom Metazoa; phylum Chordata; class Mammalia; order Dasyuromorphia; family Dasyuridae; genus Dasyurus; species Dasyurus viverrinus. Next base: position 623,422,970 of record CM036999.1, on the reverse strand, counting down.
GTTCTTTCAGTTTGCCCAATCAGAGGCACCAGAATTTTCCTCCAAGGCCCTAGAAAGACCTCAGATAGAGCCTAGCGCTATTTTTTTAGAATTGCTCCAAAGATAAGTTGAGCTCTTCAATCTTGATACTTCTCCAATGTGTCTCACCTCTCACATCCAACCCATCCCCATCTGACTTCAGCTCTTGGACAGCCTCAGAAAAAAATGTAATTCCCCCTTGTTGGGCCCCCATCAGCCTCCATCAGTTTTTCTTTCTAGCTTCTGCTCCAGCCACACTGGAGCTCATTCTTGCCCTTCAGCCAGAGTCGATTTTCCTGCTTGGTACAACACAGCCTGTCCCTGTGCCCCACGTGCTGCCTGCCTTCCCCTTCTGCCCCCTTTTCAAGCTCTGCTCAGAGGCTATGTCTGCAAAGAGGCCCTTCCTTGTTATGGGCCAGAACTCTGAACTTGAAACAAAGGATTCCTTGTACTAAGTCAGTGGAATTGATAGAGACAATAGTTATCTAATTTAGCCTGGTTCAGTATGATTGATTTCATCCTACAAGGAGATGTTATGGGCCAGAACTTGAAACAAGATACTAAATGAAATTGAAGAGATAATGGTTAAATCTAGTTTAGCTTTGATTTAATCCTACAACAAATAATGGTTTCCTAGTGATATAATGATTGGTGTTTACTCAGTGTGAGGCATATAAGCTAGAAGCTCTCAGGCCAAAAAAGCACAAGCACACTAGAAGCTCTCAGAGACTGAGACAGATTCATGCCTTCTTCCACCTTTGTTGTGGCTGGAGGCTGAAACACAAACCCTTTGAAGTCGAGGAGATTCAGAAGCCAGAGAAGGCAGGTAGGAGCTCAAGCTCTCAGAACCAAGGAGAGAGATAGGCCTCCAGAAAAACTAGCTGAGCCCAAGTGAATGAGACAATAAAGGATTTGGACTTTAACCCCTGGATACTTGTGTGGTGATTACTGAATTGAAACTAAGGCTGCCTCCAGAGACCCCGAGAAAACCTTAACAGAGAGCATTACATTTAAGAGAAAATATTACACTTCCTCATTCCCCAGTTATTACCCCCCTCTCCCCAGACCCAACTCACTTTACATAGATGATCCGCTTACCTGTATCAGGTCCTCAGGATTCACAGTCCTGCCTTAATGTCCTCTTGGACCTTATGATGTATCTTCCCCCTTGTTGGATGCAAAATCCCTTTTTCTTTATTAAAGCTCATATGGATTTAGCCTGCCACAAGCAGCAAAATAAAAGCTTTGCCTCTGGAGCTACAGGTTATCTAAATTCACAATTTCTTTTGGACACCTCACCATAACCCCAATATACTTCTGGGGTCCTAAACTGCCTCTCCAATATGTGTTGACAGAACCCCATCACACTTGACCTGGTGCTCTATCCACTGCACCAACTAGTTGCCCCCATCACAACTTGACTTTTAACAAAATGTTTTGACAATTTCACTTGTAATTTCTTCATTGGGGTAAGAAAAAGGGAGAGAACCTAGAACTTAAAAATCTTAAAAGCAAATGTAAAAAAATAGTTCTGAATGTAACTGGGGGAAAATATTGAATAATTTATTTTTTAAAAAAGCCAAAATACCTCCAAAATTCTAATGCCTTAAGGAACACAGAGAATGAAAAAGATCTAATTCAGTGTAAGTTCCATGAATCCAAAAATAAAAGCTATAAATAATGAGAAAGATAAAAAGGGGAAATATATAAATTATATATAAATTTATTATATATAAATTATATAAAATTATATAAAAAGGAAAAGTCACAGAAAATGGAAATTAATCATTTAAAGAATAGGAAAGGGGGCGGGGCAGCTAAGTGACACAGTGGATAGAGCACGAGCCCTAAAGTCAGAAGAACCTGTTCAGAAGAATTCAGAAGAAGCTGAACAGAATTATTCTGTTCTCAGATACCTAATACTTCCTAACTATGTGACCCTGGGCAAGTCACTTAACCCTAATTGCTTCAGAAAAAAAAAAAAGAATATGAAAGGAGACTCTATCTCAAGTTTGAATGAATGTCACTGAAAAAAAAAAAAAAAAAAAGACATGAGCAAGATACCAGTGATTACAATGGAAAAGATTTATGGCATCTTCTAAATAAGAATTGCTCAAGAATATATTCAACACAAATATATTTTGAGATTAGACAGTACCAGAATTTTGGATTGATTATTGTTAAGGACCATGACTAGGTGAAGGGGCAGGTCAGTTCTCCGAGAGCCTCCACAGGTGTGAATCATCTGAAGGAGTTGCAAAGGAGCCTTTGCTGACACAGATGTTCCTTATGGATTGGGAATGAAATAAATTGGAGGCAAAAGGGAAGAGGAAAGAGTTCAGACAATGCAACTACCTCTGTGGAGAGGTCAGAGAACAGCAACTGCCTCTTAGTCTCCTTGTATCATCATCATTATCCCCTCACATGAAGGGATCCATTCTGACAGACTGAGTTAGATCTCCAGCAGCCACTGGCAGGTGGCTCTCATATCACAACAGATTATTAACATTTATGATGGAAAGATTTCCTTTTTTTGTCATTTTCTATTTCAGATAGGTGAGAGATGTGCAAGGATCTTTTTCCTATTAAAAATATTTGTTTTTAAGATAAAAGTAAAGTGTCAGGAGAATTCTTGATTCAAGATATAGAGTTAAAAGACAGAATATTATGAAAATAATTTTATCATTCCATTGTAATAAAGTCTTCAACACTGGTGAAAATGACAACAGGAAACCATCGATATCTGATTTCTTTTTTAATGTTGAAATTCATACCAATAAAATCAAATGAACATTTTAAATTTACACAAAACAGAAAAATATGTCAAGAAACAAATCTGCAAAGCCTGAATTTCTTTTTTGAGTATTAATGAATTCAAGAAAACATTTTTGAAAGCTTTTTCAGTCCTGTTCTATTGCATGTATCATTACTGTAATAATGCCTTCCTCATTATGTTAGAGAATCGGGAGCATGATAATCCTATGGCTAATACACTTCCCACTGCTAATCTCTCCTATACAAAATAGGGGGGAAAAAACCCAACAATCACCAAAAAAAAAAAGTTTCACTCCCGTGTAGATTCCCTAAGGTCTGGCAAGATGGGAGCTGCATTTAAAACTTTTTCCATATTAATTACATTATAAAAGGTTTTTCTTCAGTGTGGATTCTCTGATGTCTGGCAAGATGGGAGCTGCGTGTAAAAGCCTTTCCACATTGATTACATTTAAAAAGTTTCTCTCCAGTGTGGATTCTCTGGTGTGCAGCAAGACTGGAGGAGAATCTGAAAGCCTTTCCACACTGATTACATTGAAAAGGTTTCTCTCCAGTATGGATTCTCTGATGTGCAGCAAGACTGGCACTGCGTGTGAAAGAGTTTCCACATTGATTACATTTAAAAGGTTTCTCTCCAGTGTGGATTCTCTGATGTGCAGCAAAACTGGCACTGCGTGTGAAAACCTTTCCACATTGACTACATTTAAAAAGTTTCTCTCCAGTGTGGATTCTCTGATGTGCAGCAAGATTGGCACTACGTGTGAAAGAGTTTCCACATTGATTACATTTAAAAGGTTTCTCTCCAGTATGAATTCTCTGATGTGTAACAAGACTGGAGGAGAATCTGAAAGCCTTACTACATTGATTACATTTAAAAGATTTCTCTCCAGTGTGGATTCCCTGATGTTCTACAAGATTGGCACTGCGTGTGAAAGCCTTTCCACATTGACTACATTTAAAAGGTTTCTCTCCAATGTGGATTCTCTGATGTCTAGAAAGATGGGAGCTGCATCTGAATGCCTTTCCACACTGATTACATTTAAAAGGTTTTTCTTCAGTGTGAATTGCCTGATGTCTAACAAGATGGGAGCTGCATCTGAATGCCTTTCCACATTGATTACATTTAAAAGGTTTCTCTCCTGTGTGAATTCTCTGATGTCTTGTAAGATTCATTTTGCGTGTGAAAGCCTTTCTACATTGATTACATTTAAAAAGTTTCTCTCCAGTGTGGATTCTCTGATGTGCAGCCCGATTGGCACTGCTTGTGAAAGAGTTTCCACACTGATTACATTTAAAAGGTTTCTCTCCAGTGTGAATTCTCTGATGTATAACAAGACTGGAGGAAAATCTGAAAGCCTTTCCACACTGATTACATTTAAAAGGTTTCTCTCCAGTGTGGATTCTCTGATGTTCTGCAAAATTGGAACTCTGTGTAAAAGCCTTTCCACAGTGATTACATTTAAAAGGTTTCTCTCCAATGTGGATTTTCTGATGTTCTGCAAGACTGGCACTCTGTGTAAAAGTCTTTCCACACTGATTACATTTAAAAAGTTTCTCTCCAGTGTGGATTCTCTGATGTGCAGCAAGATTGGTACTGCGTGTGAAAGCCTTTCCACACTGATTACATTTAAAAGGTTTCTCTCCAGTGTGGACTCCCTGATGTCTAGGAAGACTTGAGCTGCATCTAAAAGCCTTTCCACACTGATCGCATTTAAAAGGTTTCTCTCCAGTGTGAATTCTCTGATGTCTTATGAGATTCATTTTGCGTGTGAAAGCCTTTATACATTGATTACATTTAAAAAGTTTCTCTCCAGTATGGATTCTCTGATGTGCAGTAAGATTGGCACTGCCTGTGAAAGCCTTTACACACTGATTACATTTAAAAGGTTTCTCTCCAGTGTGGATTCTCTGATGTAAAGCAAGACTGGCACTCTGTGTGAAAGCCTTTCCACATTGATTACATTTAAAAGGTTTCTCTCCAGTGTGGATTCTCTGATGTTCTGTAAGGTTATAATTATATCTAAAAGCTTTTCCACACTGATTACATTTAAAAGGTTTCTCTCCAGTGTGGATTCTCTGATGTCTAGCGAGATGGAAGCTCGATCTAAAAGTCTTTCCACATTGATTACATTCATAAGCCTTATCTCCAGTGTGGATTTCCTTATGTTTTGCTAGACTGGAAATATCTGTACAAGTTTTTCCACATTGATTGCATATGTGAGGCTTTCCACACTGAAGACATAAATAAGGCTTCTCTTTACAATGCATTCTATGATGGTCAAGTGGGAATGATCTGTAATAGAAAGCTCTCCCACATTCAGTACATTCATGAAATATCTCTCCAGTATGAGCCTTATGTGAGCTAGAAAGAGCTGGATTCCAACCAAAGGTTTTCCCACACTGATCATATCCATATATTTTCATTCCAGGGTGGGAAGGAAGAGATGAGTGGCAGGATGAGTTTGCTTTACACACATTATTTTCATCAGGTTCTTTTCCAATATGCATTTGCTGAGGAGTAAGGAGATTAGCATTCTGACCGAAAGCCTTCTCACTTTTATTATTTATGGAAAGGATTTCTTCCGTATCAGTTTTCTGATGGACATTGAGGTCTGAACTGCACTTCACAGCTATATCCCATTGATTTCGTGGAACCAACAGCTCTATGTCTTTAGTGAAGCATTTCTTGTATTCACTACCTTTAAGATAATAACTTCCTGAGCTCATTTTCTTACACTGATTTAGGATAGAAGACCATCTGAATCTCTTTCCAATTTCGTACAATTCACAATCATTCTTTGGACATTTATCTTCTTTAAGAATAAAATCATGCAATTCCTTCAAATTGAAGTCAAAGGGACCATCATCTATGAATCTTTGCAGGTCATGTTCTTCCATAAAAATTTCCAACTTTTTACTTATCTCATTTACTGTAAACCCAGTTTTTACATCTGAAGAAGACAAACATACACAAAAAGACATACATACATATATAAACATAAATAGCAATGTCATATAAGAGTCATTGCAGCTTGTCACCAAACTATATAAAACTTCACAAGTGTACTCAGTGCAAACAATGGCTTTTAATACCTGAAGTCATTTTTAAGAAGTGATAGATTGGAGGCAGCTAGGTGGTGCAGTAGATAACCACCAGCCCTGAAATCAAATCTGGTCTGGGACACAACACTTCCTACCTTTGTGATCCTGGGCAAATTACTCAATCCCAATTCCCTCAGCAAAAATAAATAAATAAATAAATAATAAAAGTACAAAGAGATACATATGTGAGATGTGCATCTCAAAGTAATGGACCAATGAGAGACTAATCCTCTCCCAAAGCTTTGGAGGAAGACTCCAGATCAATCTAGCTGCCCCCAGGGTTTGCTTTTGGCCAACTTAACAGAGTTTTCCTAGAGTACATAGCACTTCATTTGGGTCAAATTTATCTAGGGAGATGAGGTCCTTCCTAAAATCCTGTCAAAGTCCAGACAACTTCTGGAGTTAGAGTCACTTTTGCTACTCATAATGAACTGTGAGGCATTTTTATTTTGTTTTAGGGGAGATTCTTAGGGAGCTATTTCCTGTTCCATAGTGCCATTTTATCAAACCCTGTCCCATTTTTTTAAGTAGGTTTTCAGAAAGTTTACCTAACAAATGTGGTAGTAAAGGTCAGCTATCTGACTGACTTAAATTAAATTACATAATTCAAAAAGGCTACAACCAAGACCAAAATGGATCAAGACTTGGTGCCCTCAGATGATTGACCACTCAATCCAATTTCTGGGATGCAACACAGTGTGGATCACTTCTGTGCTAGTTTGTGCTCATTTTGAAGTGATGATGAACACCAAGAAAATAGAGGAAATGGTCCTTACCCAGGAACAGCAGATTCTGGACATTCTCCAGTATGACCTCCTTGTACAGCTTCTTCTGAGAAGGGTCTAGGAGACCCCATTCCTCCTCAGTGAAGTCCACCATAATATCCTTGATTGTCACCAACGCCTAAACCATCAAAAGTCACTTGATTTAGAGCTGAGAGATCCTCCAGAATTCATCTACTCCAACCCTCATCAACTCAGAGAAAACTGAAGCAGAGATGGGATTTGCCTAAAACTCGTATAACCTTTAGGAGTGTCAGAGCCCACAGTTGGAACCAGGCATTAACAGCCTAATGGAATATTGAGAAAAGCATTTTCCATTTGAAATGAGAGTCATATTGGATAATATAAGTTGGAAAAATGCCTTACTATAAAATGCTTCTCCTCCTGAAATTAGGGAAAACATATGAATTCTATAGAACTGTAGAGGTGAAAGAGAGATGATGAGACATCCCTCCCCACAAGAAGGGGCTTAAGTGAATATATAATTAAAAAAAATTTATGAAGACCGAATTAACAAGGGTTAACTCTAATTGTGTCCTCTTTAATCTGTAAAAAGTGTGTCCCCTTTGATCTGTAAAAGAAGGGAGAGTTGGGGTCCCAGACTCCAGAGAGTCTGGAAAGAAGCATACTTTCCAGACAAACCTTTTCCTAAGATAAGCAGCATCATTCAATTGGAAATCTCAGGCAAATCACCCCCCATTGATCTTTTGGGTAGCTGGATCCCCATTCAGGAAACTCCAAATTCTGAAAAAAAAGCCTTCAAAGTTATTTCATTCAATTGGAAGATCTTGGTCTGATAATCAGTTCAAATTGCCCCCAAATCCCAAGACTTGCTCATAAAATAGGTTTTTGTCAACCCATTTTTTGCAAATCTCTTCATTAAGAGATTTGTCTACCTCTTAACAAACAATAAAACTTCCTTTTGATACAGATTTATGGTTTCTGAATTCTTTTTCACCAACTTGCTGTGACAAAAGAAGGGATTCCCACAGCTCTCTGCACTGCTACTAACTGCATGAAAATACTAGTAAATAAAATGAATCAGGGAAAAGGAACCATTAGCAGTGATCACTGAAGAGAGAACAAAGAAATTATCTAGCAAATTTCCTATGGCTCTAAAATGAAATCACTAAATAGAAGCGGAAAAAAGAATTTTAAGAGAATCTGGTCTCAACTGGCTAATATGAAATTCTTTCCAAACAAGTGATAAAGCTTTTTTGCTTCTCATAAAGTGAGGTTATTAATGAAATATATTCTGTGAGAGCTGATTAATTGGGACACTGTCTCCCAGAAATCTAGTGCTATGGTGTTTGATGCCACATTCTTGCCCTGATTCCTACTTCATTCAGCCCTTTAGAGCCCATCCAAAAATCAGGCTATCCTGCCTGAGGAGACCTTTGAAACTGTTGGATTCTTATTATGTGATTGCTTTCTGTTCATTATTTTTTGCCACCCAATCCCACTCTTTCCTTCTTTAACTCTGGGAAGTACAATCACGTTCCCCAAATCTTATGACCCAGACTTTTACACATCTAGTACTAAGCGTTTTCCAAAATGAATTTTTGAAAAAAAAAAAATCACTGATATCATTTGGTGCTATGTTGCTATTTTTTTTTGAGTTGAAGTAATATTTTTTTAATAGCTTTTTATTGATAGAACATATGCATGGGTAATTTTTTAACAATGTCCTTTGCAATCACTTCTGTTCCAACTTTTCCCTTCCTTCCCTCCACCCCCTCGCCTAGATGGCAGGCAGTCTCATACATGTTAAACATGTTAAAGTATATCTTAAATACAATATATGTGTATATATTTATATAGTTTTCTCGTTGCGCAAGAAAAATTGGGTTTTCAAAGGTAAAAATAACCTGGGAAGAAAAAGAAAAAGGAAAGTAGTCCACATTCATTTCCCAGTGTTCTTTCTCTGGGTGTAGCTGGTTCTGTTCATCACTGATCAACTGGAACTGAATAAGAGGGTCACTTCCATCAGAATTGATACTCATACAGTATTGTTGTTGAAGTGTACAATAATCTCCTAGTTCTGCTCATTTCACTCAGCATCAGTTCATGTAACTGACTTCCCCTCCCTGACCCACCATATAAACTATTTTCAACTTTTCATGTCCAACATTTGTCCAGTCATTGAAAAAAAATCAAATTTGTAGGATTTTTTTTTAAAAATCTGAGAGTATGTAGATACTTTCTGAAATCATCCTGCTGGTCATTTCTTTCTTTCTTTCTTTCTTTCTTTCTTTCTTTCTTTCTTTCTTTCTTTCTTTCTTTCTTTCTTTCTTTCTTTTGGTTTCAAATATATTTTTATTGCATTTTAGGCTATATACTACAGACTTTTATGTCTATCTTTTTTTTTTTTAACTTTTTATTGACAGAACCGATGCCAGGGTAATTTTTTTACAACATTATCCCTTGCACTCACTTCTGTTCTGACTTTTCCCCTCCCTCCTTCATCGTACCTCTCCCAGATGGCAAGCCATCCTATACATTTTGCATATGTCCTGGTCATTTCTTATAGAACAATAATATTCCTTAACATTCATATACCACAATTTACCCAGCCATTCTCCATTTGATGGGCATCCATTCAATTTCCAGTTTCTAGCCACTATGAAAAGGGCTGCTACAATATGTTGTCATTCTTTTACCAATGTACTAGATGTCTCCTTCAGTATCTCTTGTCCCCCAATCACCTTGAGAAAACTTACAGCACTCACTTCCAGTCCTTTTACTGTCTAAAAAGGCACAAAGCACTTGGCAAATGTGGCCAAACTATCTGATTAACAGAGCAGTTATTTTTTTCTTCCTGTGTTCTCTTGCTCTGACATAAATATCTATGATAAAGACGTCACACTGCAACTCTCAATTCACATTTTCTTCTTTTGGGCAAAAATGTATTTTTCAAGGAAAGCAGAAAGATGGGGAAAATGAGCTTCACTACAAGTATCTCTGATGAAGGCCACATTTCCCAAATACATAGAGAACTGAGTCAAATGTCTAAGAATAAAAAACATTTCTCAATTGAGAAATGATCAAAGGAAATGAACAGATCTTAGATGAGGAAATCAAAAATAATGTAGGAAAATGAAGTGCTCTAAATCACTTTTGATTAGGGAAATGCAAATAAAAATAACTCAGAAGTACCAACTCACATCTATCAGGTTAACTAATAAGACAAAAAATAATCAATACTGGAAAGAATGTGGGAATACTGGGATATTAGCCCACTGAAGAGGAATTGTGAAGTGATCTAAGCTTTTTGGAGAGGAACTCGGAAGTATGAACAAAGGACAAACAAACTGCAAATCTTTAGATCTTCTAATAGCTCCAGTAGGTCTATATAATTTCAAAGAGATTACAAAAAGAGGGAAAGGGCTTACATGAACAAAAATATTAATAGCAGCCCTTTTCCTGAAGGCAACATTGTGAAAATTGAAGGAATTCCCATCAATTTGAGAATGGTTGAACAAGCTGTGGCATATGAATATAATGAAATAGTATTGTGCAATAAAAAATAAGAGGTGGATTTCAGAAAGAACTAAAAAATCAAATTGATGCAAACTGAAATGAGCAGAGCCAGGAAAAGATTGAATACAGAATCAGCAACAGAGTGTGATGATCAACTATGAAGGACTCTAAGGCAATTATAAAAGACTCAAGAAGGAAAAGGCTTCCCTCACACTAAAGAAAGAACAAAAGGGCTCTGAAAGTGATTGAAGAATATATCTGTTAGTTACTTTATTCTTTTTTTCTCCTCTTTTGATCTGTTTCATTTTTATAACACTTCTGATTAAAAGGGAAATGTTTTAAATGATAGCACATTTATACTTATATCAAATTGCCTACCATTTTAGGAAGAAGAGAAGGGAATGAAGAAAAATTTATAACTCCAAATCTTATAAAAATGAATGCTACAACATGCCATGACATGTAATTGAAAATAATTTAAAACAAACAAGCAAATGTCCCTTTTTGTATCTGGATCCTAACCTGATCTCAGTTAATAACTCTCTCTGAGACCCAACAAATCCCACTCAAAGCCCAGGTCAGGTAAGCAGGAGAGACTGTGTCTGTGACATCTGAGGAAATGTAATCCTCAGTCTGTCACATGTTCCAGTGGATAAATAAACCAGTTTACTCTTTGGCTGGACCCTGAGCTCCCTAACTATCCCTACCAAGGACCCTGACAATTCCCACAACAGGATCAATGAGATCATCTTTATGTGGCTCCTGGCACATGGCAAACACTATAATACCCACCCCAGCCTTCTCACACCTTAGTCATCCTCTCTGCCCCAGGGACACTGGCCTCCTGGCTTATATTTAACCAAGATCCTCTGTCTCCTGACCCTGGGCCTTTTCAATGGCTTCTCTCCTGTTTGCAATGGTCTGCTCCCTCACCTCCTGCTTCCTTCACATCTCAGCCAAATTCTCTCTTTCTGAAAACAAGCTTTTCTTGGCCCCCCAAAGTGCTGAACTTTCCCTCTGAGAGTAGCTCCCATCTATACTGTCCAGTGCAGGTGTGGACACAGCTCATGAAATGTTTCTCCCCTGGGAGCTCCTTGAGGGCAGATCAGATATTTTTTCTTTACCTTCCTCTGCATCCTCAGTGGTTAGCACAGAGCTTGGCCCAGAGGAACTATTTTTTAACATTTATTGACTTGAACTGAGACTGGTAAAGAAGAGGGACTCAGAGAGCCCTGGGAGCTGCTTGAGGGGGCAGGAAATGGGCAGTGCCAGGAGGGTGATTCCTGCCCTGCTGCCAGCCCTGCCAGGGACCCCTCCCTCTGATAGGAGGAAACTTCCTGGGCTCATTTGGACTGGCCCTGGGCTGATGCTACTCAGCTCTGGGGAGGGACTGCACTCACCTGGGATGACGGTCTCTGGCTGCCAGCCGCCATGTCTCTGGTTCCAGGATTGGGTTCTCTGCCAGCTAGGCTGGGGAAGTAGAGGTACCTCAGAGAGGGAGGACAGGATCTGAGCCTTCCCTTCCCAGGCTGGATGCTGACCTGCCCACAATGAGAGAGAACGTTCAGGTCATGGATAATTAGTGATTCTGTCTCACTCTCAGGGAAGAGACTCTACCCCAAGAGGAAGCAGGAAGGGTCAGGCTGGAAGTGAGCTGGGTCTGAGCAGGAAAAGGAGGCAAATCCCAAGTCCTTCCCTTTCATCTAATGCCCTCCCCCCAAAGGTTTGGTTTTGGGATCCCAGTTGGGATAAGACCAGAAGCAGCCTCCATGACTCTTGACCCAGAGTTCTCCCTCCAGCTACTGCTGAGATTGAGGAGGGACCCAAAAGTCCTAGACCAGTTTCACAAATGTCTCAGAAGAATGTGAGGCTTGCACCAATCTCCTAGACAAGGGGCAAAGATTTTACTGGAAGTAATTTAAGACTATTATTGAGGGGTCTGAATTCTAGGAGAATCCAAAGAAGCAGCAGCCACAGAGAGATTGACTGATCCAGCTTCCCATCACAGAGATGTTCACTCTAAAGCTCCAGCGGAGGGCTGGGAGCAATCTCCAGGGGAGCCAAGGCTGGTCTTGAAATAGGTCACTGACCAGCTCATCAGTCAGCAAAGGCCCGAGAAGTCTCCTCAGAACCAGGCTGGACAAAGTTCTCTAAGGAGGGGCCAGGAGCGGAGAGATGGGGAGACTCCAAAGCTGGAAGATTTGGGCTGAGGACTTACTGCCCCCCAGGTCAGGGGCCCCATGTGACATTCCTATAGAGGAGGTGGGCGGTCAGGCAGCAGTGACTCCTGAACAGGAGGTCAGAGGAGGAAGATGAGCCCAATGGGAAGGGCAGCTAGCAGGAGTGGGTGACAGGAGGAGGGGCCCTGGTACAGGGTAGGGTACAGACCTCCCTGGGACCTGCAGGAGCAGAGGTGGCTCCTAGAAGGCAGAGAAATCTCAGCTACGAGAGAAGGATGCAGAGATCTCAGCTCAGAGAGGAGATAGAGAGATCTCACATCAGAGAGAAGAAGGCAGAGACATCTCAGCTCATAGAGATGGAGGCAGAGAGATCTCATAGAGGAGATGGCAAGAGCTCAATTTACAGGGAAGGAAAATGAGCTCTCAACTCCCTGTGATTCTGCTTATGGCTAAGGGGCTACGTGTGGGTCCTCTAATCTCAGGATCCCCGCTTGCTCCATCCCTTGGGAATGACCCCTCCCAATCCCAGGATTACAGTTGTGTGGAAAAGGTGAAGAATTTACAGATTAAGCGCAAATTGATCGGTGACTGTTAAACTAAATTGATTGAACCCTTAAGGCCTCAGTTTGGGCTTCTCCAGAGTCATGTGATTTTAGATAAGACCTGGAAGCCATTCCGTTGTCCAAAGAAGGAATTAAAGAATATATGTGGCCAAAGAAGTATGTATCACCTTATCTACTGCATTCTACTGACCAAATGGGGAATAGAGACTTATGTAACCAATCACAACATAGAGAGGATGGGATTTGGTGGGTTCTTTGTCTAAAATGTATGAAAACTGTGAGCACTCTCAAGGGAGTGGCCCTCCTGCTGTGAGCATCTTTACTGTCCTTTCAGGCTCACAGAACAGAATGGTCCACTTCTCAAGATTCTAATAAATTTTCTATACTGGAGTGACTCCTGAGTAGTCAATTTGGGTAAGTGTCTTAGTCCTGAACAGTTTGGGGGCTCACGTGGGATTGGTGTCTTTTGGGGAGACAGGTGTGCACCTTGAGCGGAGACAGGCATCCACAGAGGAATTTCTCTAGTGGTCTCCAAACTCAAGTGTATGCGTCCTCCCTCCCTATCAGACAACAGACTGAAGCAGGAGGGCTCAGTGAGGTGCAGAAACTGATGCGTTGGAAGAAACAAATGTCCTGTCTGGCTGGCGTAGTTTAGAATCTACACGTGTGGCTTGGTAAGCTCTCGGAACAGTTTGGGGGGCTTACTGGCGGGGTTTTAGGGAACCCGAGGGAATAACCCTTGCTAAATTTTGAGTGCTGGACTGTGACTAGCCCCAGTGTTAAAGAACTGCTGAGGGAAGCTCCCAGGAAACTGCTGAACTTAGTTTGGAAACTAAGTAAGGATGGGAAAGACACAGTCCAAAAATTAATGTCAAGACCCTGGTCAGGGAATCCCAGTTGATAGCCCATTGAGAAGTTAACTTAAGGACTGGGAGGAACTTCCCAGATATAAAGGAAAGGACAAAAGAAAGATGGTTAAATATTGCTGCTTCATATGGAGCAGCCAAAATATTGGTGGGGGAACAATCTGGACAAGATTTGGTTCCTCAGAGGGTGTTATCAATTCAATTTGTATGAGAATGATAAAGATCCTTTTAACCTGGAGGAATCCTTTGTGATAATCTAGGCTTAATAGGTCTTTCTGAGCCAGCCCAGAGAAAACAGAAAAAGGGTCAGAGGCTAAAGACACAGTAGTAAAGGAGGAGAAGCAGGATTGGAACCCTTTAAAAGCTCTGCCCCCTCCTTACATCCCACCCCCAGGGGAGGCTCAGCCAGCAGAGGCCCCACTTGTGGCTGAACCTCCTGTGGAACAGATAAGGGAAGGACCATATGCTCCTATTTCCAGGGAATTACACCAGTTACAAAAGGATATTCAGAACTTTCCCTTTAGGGAGGAGGCAAGATCACTCCCAGGAAAGACTCTGAGTTCAGTGGGAGATATAAGTAAAGAGGTCCCTCTCCCAGCCAAGGATGCAGATATGTTTCCCCTCAGGGAAGTCCTGTTGGGTGGGACTCAGGGAGGTATTGGCTATGTGAAGGAGCCCCAGTCAAGAAGTGAGGTCAGGGAGTTTAAAAAAGAATTAGTTTCCATTATGGAGGACTCAGTTGAGGGTTAGGATTAGATCAGTTTCTGAGCCCCAGCTTATATACTTGGGGAGAATTAATGTGCTGTTCAATTCAGGCAGGAGCCATGCGGGAATGGGAAAGGAGGCACCCACCCTGAACAGAAGTATCCTGTGAATGACAAGGGATGGGATGGTAATAATCAGGTGCATAGACAGAATATGTACAATCTGAATGAGTTAATAGTTGTGGGGGTAAGGAACGCCTTAGAGGCAAAATATAAATAAGGCCTTGGCTATCACCCAAGAAAAGGATGAGTCACCAATGCAGTATTTAGAAGAATTGGAGAAGGAATAAGAAAATATTCAGGAACAGATCCTGATAACCCACAGAATGAACAGATATTAAAGGTACAATTTATATCAATTCTTGGGGGGATATAAATAGGAAGTTACAAAAGATTGAAGGATGGATGCGGTCTTCTTTGGAGACTTTACTGAAGGAAGCTACTAAGGTTTATGCAAGGAGAGATGAGGACCAGACTAAGGAGAAAGAGAAGTAGAGAAGGGAATGGGAGAAGCAGAGGGATAAGAGAGAGGGGGGGGGAATAAGATAATGATTCAGTAGATCCATAACTTGGAAGCTGCTAAAAAGAGATATAAAGGATCCAGGAGGGACTGGGAGTCTGTAGGAAACCATAAGGGTTTTGAGGAATTCAAATTCAGAATGTTGGACATGTAAAAAATAAGGACACTTTTCTAGGGAATGCCCGAGGAGAAAAGAGGAGGAACAAGTGACCTTATTGATAGAACTAGAGGATTAGGGGAGTCAGGGGCTCATTGATAAGCCCCACCCAGAGCCCTTGATAAATCTAAGGGTGGGCCCCTTTAGGGAAGAATGAATATTTTTGGTAGATTTGCAAGCAGCTAGGACATCACTTGTCCAGGTATCACCAGGAACAAAATTATCATCTAGTACTCTGGTGGTATCTGGAGTTAGAAGAGAGAAATGTACAGTTCCCATGTTTGAAGTAATATCCATTATGATGCCTAGAAGTGTTAGGACAATTGTTAGTGATACCAGAGCCTGGTGTAAATTTATTGGGAAGGGACTTAATCACAAAATTGTCAATTAGCCTTATAATTAGAGATTCCATGTTGGTACCTGTTGCAGACTTACATTATGAAAGAAGATAGGGATCAAATTGATCCACAGGTATGGGCTAGCCCTGAAAACCCCAGGCACCTTACCATTCCCCTATTCAAATAATGGTCAGAGAGCCGTCATCTATCATTCGGGTGAGGGAGGAGAAAGGGTCTCTAAGCAGTTATAAGGAGGTTGTTAGATGCGAATTTGATTGAACCCTGCATCTTACCATATAACACTCCCATTCTGTCAGTAAGGAAAAAAGAAGGAACTTATAGAATGGTACAGGATTTGAGAGAGGTTAATAAGATAGTTCTCCCCTCCCACCCAGTAGCTCTAGCTTATACTCTAATGGGGGAAAATACCAGAGGACAGCACATGATTCAGTGTGATAGAGTTGAAAGATGCATTTTGGAGCTGTACTCTGGTGGAGGCGAGTAGAAATATTTTTGCCTTTGAATGGGAGGACCCAGACACAGGCAGGAAGCAACAATATCACTAGAATGTACTCCTGCAAGGATATACTGAGTTACCTAATTTGTTTGGACAAGCTTTGGACAGGATGTTGGAGAACTTTGAATATCCTAAGCAGGGAATTAAAATATTACAGTATGTGATTTGCTCATAATGGGGAGAGAGATTGTGTAGCACAAACTACCATTAATCTGCTTAATTTTCTGGGCCAGAAGGAACTAAGAGTATCTCAAGAAAAATTACAGTTTGTAGAACCGGAAGTGAAGTATTTAGGGCACCTGATAAGTGAGGGACAGAAGAGATTAGATTTGACTTGGATTGAGGGAATACAGCAGATGACCATTCCCAGGACAAAAAAAGAATTTAGGAAATTCCTGGGATTGGTGGGATATTGTAGGAATTGGATTAATGAGTATGCATTGTTAACTAAATCTTTATATACATATCTGTTGGAGGAAAAACCTAATCAAAGAGAATGGAATGCTAAAACACAAAAAAGTTTTGAGAGTTTGAGGAAAGCTTTACTATCAGCCCCTGTGTTAATATTGCCATCTCTAAAAAAACCTTCCATCTATTTCTTAATACTGAACAAGGGGTGGCCTTAGGAGTTTTAGCATAAATAAGGGGGGACAGAGACATCCTGTAGCTTTCCTGTCAAAATGGTTAGCTCCTATGGTAGTAGCTGCAACAGCTGTACTAGTGGAAGAGAACAGAAAACTGATATTTAGAATAAGTCTTATAATGAGTGCTCCCCACCAGCTTCGATCTATTTTAAATCAGAGGGCAGGAAGGTGGCTAACTGACTCGAGAATACTAAAATATGAAGCAATCTTATTGGAAAAAAGATGATTTAGTATTATCACAAGATTCAAATCTAAATCCAGCTAGTTTCCTCTCTGCCTCCCCCAGAGAGCATGTGCAGTTAAAGAGCATGACTGTATTAATATGGTGGATCTACAAACAAAAGTCATGGAGGACTTACAGGAGGAATCCTTGCTAACAGGAGCCTGATGGTTCATAGATGGATCCTCCAGAGTGGTGGAGGGAAGACACAATGGGTATGCTCTTATTGATGGGGATGGGTTATCGGTCATTAAATCAGGAGCCTTACCTAATAACTGGTGAGCACAAATTTGTGAACTGTTTGCTCTCAATCAGGTGTTAAAAGAATTGAGTGAAAGGAGTGGACCTGTCTACACTGACCCAAGTATGCCTGGAGAGTGGTACACATTTTTGGAAAGATCTGAGAAGAACGAGGCATGGTCAACAGCAAAGGTAAGGGACTGGCACTGAAGTCACATGAAGCGACTGAGGTACTGACCGATCTGATGACACCTAAGTTTTTAGCTATTGTTCATGTGAAAGGACACCATACAGGAAATTCCTTCGAGGCCAAGGGAAACCATTTGGCTGAGGAGGAAGCAAAGTTAGCAGGGGAGGGAGATTCCCGTTAATCCTGAGGAAATAATGGTGTTAATACCGGCCCTGCATCAGCATTTACCTCCACCATCCTATATCCCAGATGAAAAACAGAGGCTCCATGCTTTAGAGGCCCAAGAAGATGCAAAGAGATGTTGGTTTCTCCCTGATGGCAGAGAGGTACTGACCAAAGCACTCATGAGACAGGTGCTCTAATATCTGCACCAGGTAGCCATTGGGATGTCCAGAATATGTGCGATACTATATGCATTAAGTTTGTAGCCCCTGAATTATACACGCTGTCTCATCACATAACGGACGGCTGCATTGTCTGTGGAAGGACAAACAGGTCAGCCCTTTGGTGAGCCCCATTGGGCAGAAGGATTCCTGGCATTTGACCCTTTCAGAGTATACAAGTGGACTTCACTGAGCTGCCCTGTGGGGTGTCTCAAATATCCGCTGGTCATAGTGGACCATCTGACCGCTTGGGTGGAAGCTTTCCCCCTCTGTCAGGATATGGCCCCTACTGTAGTGAAGGTCCTCCTTGAACAAATAATTGAGATATGGGATGGTGAACGCATTGATTCAGACCAGGGTACTCACTTTACAGCCAAACTGCTACAAGCTCTACTTAGGGCCTTAGAAATATCTTGGGAGTTTCATACTACGCGGCACCTTCCTTCCTCAGGAAAAGTGGTAGCATGAATCAGGAAATAAAAAAACAACTTACAAGGTTAACATTAGAAACTCAGTTACTTTGGACTAAGTGCCTTCCTCTTGCTTTGCTGAGAATGAGGACAAAGCCTCGTAGGGACATTGGTCTCTCCCCCTATGAATTACTGCTTGGCTATGCTTACCCTGGGCTAATGAACCCAGAGAAATCTGACCCAATTTTTTGAGACCAAAGACTTATTCCTTAGAAAATACATTACGATTCTGGTGGAACATCTAAAAGCATTGCAACTAAAAGGTCCCATTGCTCAGACTCCCCCTTTAGGATTTGCGGTGCACCCATTTAAATCAGGGGATTGGGTCCTGATTCACTCATGGAAAGAGGACGAGCTGACCCTGAGCTGGGACGGGCCCTTCCTGATCCTGTTGACTTCAGATACCAGAGAGAGGTTGGACACATCACACGCGAGTCAAAGGTCCCGTGGATGCGCCAAAGAAATGGCAGTAGAGACTGATCCAGGAAAACGGAAAGCGTGGCTGAAATTACAGGAAACTTAGCAAAGACTGATGAATCGTGCATGTAAAATCTTTTTGGCTCGTCTCACTGAGGCACTCTCTCGGGACGTTCCTTGTTTGCTTTAGATATTATGTTTTGCTGGACTGTATTGTCAGGAATGAGGGACATCATATACTATCAGGAAGCATGGGGTGTGAACCAAACCCAAGGGGATGGAGACTGTGCCTTGTGGATGCACGTGTATTTTATGAGGATCCACCTTCTGTACTGGTACCTCAAGGGCAGTGGGACGTGAAAATATACCTTTCAAACCTTGATCCGAACAACCGCCACTAGCTTTAGACTGACTGACTGTCGGATACGAGGGGGACCCGATCAGCTCCCACAGTGGCCCCGGGTTCCCGTTCCCCGTCTCTGGCCTGGATCTTGAGCAACAGGTCAGTGCTGCGCCATGGAACAGGTTTCTGGGCAGCAGAAGAGCGGCACCGTGGGACCCTGAGCAGTAGTTTCGGGGAATATTGCTTACGTCAGGCTGGCGCAGGGCCGTGCACGGGAGAAGGAGCGTGCCCGTGCACATTTACCCACGGCGGGGGAGGGAGCTGTCAGAGGCTGCAGCGGGATGAGAATCCAGGAGAACACACCGGTGACTTGCTAGGATGGATGGGGGGGGGGGGGGCGCCGTCTCCAACACGGCATTTTCCCTTTGGGGGTTGGTGTTGGCTCGTGTTTAGTCTCTTTCTCAGGCCCCCCCTTCTTTGGCCGATTTCTCTGGGCAGCAAGAAAACTGCACAAACGTGAATAGGGCCAGACGCCGGATTTCACATGTACTGTAACCTGTTTAATAGGTGCTGGGATACCTGCCGCCGGGGAAGGGCTGGGCAAAGAGAGCGCTTCCTGCGCGTGCTTAATGCACCAAAAAGGGGATGTTAGGAGGGGGAAGGGGAAGGGGCTGGTCTCACCCCTCTGTGCACTGGAGGCAAATGCTGTAAAGCTACAGAACGCTCCCCCCTCCCCCAAGTGTGCAAAGGGCCAGGAGCGACCGGTGAGGAGACCCCGCAACCCGGGGGGCTGCGTGGGGTTCCCCAAGGAACACTCAGAGTGCCCGCCCCCCCAAGCCAGAGGGATGTGCGAGCGCGCCCCTCCCCCCTCTCACCCCATGCAGGGGAAGTCCCTTAGGGCTGGGGCCCCGGTGCAGCCCCGCCCCCAAGCACTCAGGTATACACACCCCGCCCCTCCCCCCCACCCCGCGCACACGCGCAGCTCAGTCCCACGCCCCCACTCACAGCCACCACACCAGGTCTTCACCCGCAGCCGCCTGTCACACGCCCCGCCAGCTCTCCGGCAACAGACTTCCAGCCTCTGCCCCAAGACCGGCCCGGAACTGGCGCGGAAGGGGCGGAGCCTTCACAAGGAGGAGGGCGGTCCCAGGCCGCGCCTGCGCAGTACGCCCTCCCCTCCTCCAGGCTCCCGGCAGAAGCCGGGCCCTGCACCTGCGGGAGGCGCGTCTATTTTGTAACCAACGACACGTGGGACCGGGGCCTGGGCGGGGCCCTTGGCAGGCGCCGCCTTTCCCTTTCCCGTGCTTTGAAGTTCCTTCCCGGGGCGGCTCTCCCGGCATAGAAAGTCTCGGCCCGTTTTTCTCCTCCTGCTTTTCCCTCTGGCTCAGGAACTGAGGCCCCGGGAGCGGACGGAGAAGAGCGGCGGCTGCTGCAGGGCAGCGACCTCGCGCCTCAGACACTGGGGACGGAGCGGGCGCTTCTGAGGAGAAAATCAAGCTGCCCGCGCCCGCGTGAGGAAACGCCCCGAGGATGAGGGAAATTCAGACCCAAGCCGCCGTTTTGGCTGCTTTCGGGGCGTCCCTTGTGGCTGAGACCCTGGAGCATCCGTCTGGGGGAGGACAACGGGCCGTCCTGGGCAGGGACTGCAGGCCCGCGTGGGCTCCTTGGCGCCGAAGCCCACATAGGGAACGTCTGCAAGAGGATCAGGAAAGAAGCAGCGAACTGACGGTTTTACAAGATCGTTGGCGCCTTTTGGCGGAGGAAGAGCTGGACTGCGGAGCTGCCTGCGCGCAGGTGTGGCTACAGGGGAGCCGAGAAGGACCTGAACAGCTTCGGCGGCGGCGGCGGGGGCGGCGGGTGGCGAGCTCTGTGAAGCCCTCAGCCCGTCCCTTCCACTGCCGCAGCCCCTTCGCCGCTCGGCGTAGCCCCGTCGGCACTGGGCAGCTCAGGTCTCCCGCGCGCGCGCTGGGTCAGGGCACCGCCACGTCCTGCGGGACGGCAGCGTCGCGCTGTCCTCTCATCCGCACCCACGGTCTCCGTAGCGCCGAGGCCGTGCGGTGGCTGCGAGGCGGTGATGCGCGCGGTTTCCCGAGAAGGCCGCAGAAGTGCCCGGACACAGCTCCGGGACCGGCTCTATGTGACGCCGTCAACCTTGAGTAGCTCAGGTTCGCCGCATCAGGTTTTTGGTTCCTAAATAGCTTTCGGGCATTGTAAAAGCCTCTTACTCAGCCCGGGATTCTGAACCTCTCAAGTTTCGTTTGCACTTGGCTTTTGGTGGAGTTAAGCGCTGGCTTCTTAAGGGGTTGAGGCAACTTACTTGCAGGCCCCGTAGAGTTCTGAGTTTTTATTTCATACCATCTGAATTTCCCCCCCATTTGCCTCAGACCAGTTTGGATATTTCCAAGTGTTCTGTCCCAGACGAGTAACTGCAGTACAGTATGACAAGTCTCTGAAAGCCGCTCAGTCCTTTTCAGCCGAAATACTGCAAACCCTGTTGCCTCCAAGTTAGAATCAAACTCTCCTCCCATGGAGAATCACTTAGTGAATCGGGCTGTTATCTTGCTTGTGGCTGCTCCTTCTGTTGAAGGGCCAGTACTCTGTGGTGTCCTTCTCTGTAGCTCTCTTGTCCTTACAGAGAGAAAGTTTAGAGGCCAGTTTTTGCTACAGGGATATATCCATAAAATTTTATTCTATTGAGGTTAATAATGAGAAGGGCATGAGCTACCTAAGTCATAAGTTATCATTGCTTTTGGTTTTAATTATTTGTGTATCCCTTTTTGTGCCTTTGTGTTTGATGGTTCATTTTCTTCAGTTGTGGAGCTCAAGTTTGAATGGAATGAGATGACTAGAAAGCTGGGAATTTTTGTGGAAGAACAGGACCTGCAAAGATTCATGAAGGATGGTCCTTGTGCCTTGACTTTGAAAGAAATCCTGCCTCTAACATCCAAGTAGATAACTCAAATTCTGACTGTCAATTGCATGAAAATAGGAAGAGATTTTTTTTTCCCCTATGGGACAGATCACATTGAACAGCAGATCCCTGGGCACTCAAGGGGAAAGGGTTTCAAGCAGAGATAATGTCTTATTTTCTCTTTGAGGATTCATTGAAAAGCCTTAGAAATAGATCCATGCGGCTGTGCTTTTCTCTGGAGGAGGAGGGTCAGCAGATAACCTTACTTTAGTGGAAGGAAGATGGATAAAGGCCATGCTTGTAGGAAGGGCTTCTCCTAGAACTAACACTTGACTGTCTTTGGAGAAATTCTACTGGAGATGAAACTTGGGGATCTCATTCACAATGAAAGGCCTCCTTCTGCAGCTACAGCCTTCAGTAAACTTTAAACAGAATGAATATTCATTAAATAGCCCAATTTCCATCCTGTTGTGAGGGGAGGGGAATCACATAAAACAGCCTACAGGAGAAACCGAGGCAGAGTTCTGAGCCCAAACCCTTTATTAGAGGAGTCTGGTTGTTCTCTAACCAAGCAGACCCTAGACCTGGCTCTCCCATCTGAAGTGCCACCTCCTTTCAGGACTCTGTTACAGGAATACAAGTATCCTATCAATAGAACATTTCATTGGTTAGTGTAAAGTGCATTGGGTAAAATATGCACAACACCAGGGTCAGACGATTTAGCAATGGCCAGGGCAGGAAATCTATCCACTGACTAGATGGTCATTAGCTGGAAGATGTCCCTTGGCTTAGGCCAGGGAAGATGGGGCCTTTCAGTGATCAGGAGATGGATGAGCCATTCCTGGGGTTGGGCAAGTGCAGATCACACTTCCCCAAGAATATTTCAAGGAGAACTTGGGGGCTTTCTACCATGATAGGTTGGCTTATAGGGAAACAGGATGGAGAGACTTCTTGTAATTCTCACAGTAGTGAAGTTAGGGAAGTCAGCCTCATGCCTGTTAGAGAGATAGTTTCTATTATACAAGCATGGAGTCTGCCCAAAGCCTCCAACAGAAGGTCCATTCTTATGTAATTCCTGCAACATTGAATTATTCATTCTTATCATTAACATTAAATATTACTAAATGAAAAATGAGGAACAATCCTTGTCTACCATAAAATCATAATGGACTCATTAATACTGATTCAGGGTTGAGTGGGGGTCTCCAGTAAGTCAGTTTTCTCATATGCATAAAACTCAGTAGATGTAAGGGTTTTTGTCTCAAATCCTAATGTTTGTTAGTGCTCCTTATTCGTTCTTGACATTTGTTGGGGTCCAGCTCCTGTAGTGAGATGAAGGATGTGACATACCGGGGCCAGGAGGAAAAGTCCTGATCATGGACTCTTGGAAGTTTATTGATCAGAGACATAAATATATATATATATATATATATATGTATATATATATATATATATATATATATATACACCTCAAATGCTCATAGGTGGGATACAAAGTAGACTCCTTTAAAATTCCTATAGAGTAACAAAATTCTACTATGATGTAATTGATTAAGCCCCTCAAGCCCCAGATCTTGGTTACTTAGACAGAGGTGTAGATAGTTGAGATCCGCATCAGAGTAAAGTTTATTATGCCATTATCTCATGTGGCTTTTTCCTTTAGTCTCCTTGTGGACATTCTTTCCTGTCCTCACTTCAAAGGTTAGCTTTTAATCCCAAGAGGAGAGGTTGCATTTTGCTTCAGTCCCTAGATAATTAATTGATTATATTGACAAGCAGTCTCTGCTATTTCAATAAGGGAGTTTTGCTGAGCCAAGTTACTGTAAGACTCAAAACCTGGGAATGGAGTCTTACCTCTTGGCCTCTACAGAAGTGCATAGACTATAATTTCTTCAGCCATTTTCCAATTACTTGGTGTTCACTTTTGCCTCAGCCCGCGAGGCGGAGTGTGTGGACCCTGGAAGAAAGGAAATAAGGAGCATAGGACAAGGGACAAGAAGAATTGGGGCAAGACGAGTAATGTTCCAATCAAGCCCGTTTTATTGGGTGAAATGGTACAGATATATATACCAGTGGGAACAAGGTCAGAGTTGTACAATCACAGTACAGGGTGGGGGTCCTGGGCAAAGGGTCGGTACATCGCTTAAGGGTGAACTGCTCAGGTGCTCAAGGTGAAACAAAGCTCTATGATGGGTTTTGGGGAGTGCCTAGACTTCTGCTATTCAAAGTTAGGGTGTAAGTAGGAGACTCCTATTCGGAAGATTTTTGGCAAGATTTTTGGCATAAAGGGATTAGGAGATTCAACCTATTCAGGTTGCAGGTTTGGCCTTAAGTGGTTGTAATCTCTTCAAGTTAAAGGTTTTGGCCTTAAGTGGTTATAGATTAGTGACGGCTCCCAACACACTTTCTGGTTTCTGGTACAAAATATCCCTGTATAAATGTTTTTCTAACTGGACATGAATTTCTGTAATCTTTGTTTTCACCACTCAGCGGCATAATGGATTAAATGTTGTGTTTGGAAGCACAAGGCCTGAATTCCAATTCCTTTTCTGGTCCTTCCTGGCCTATCATGTAACCCGATCCTGCCTGAGTTTCCCCATCTGTAGGATGGGGAGAACAAGGACCTCTGCTTCCCAGGGTGGAGATGAGGATTACATTGGGCAATAATTATGAAACACTTTGCAAACATGAAATCACTATGGAAATCCTGGATGTTTTTATGATTATCTTTCCCTGGGTCCCTGGTCTGATAGTAAAGTCAGCTGCTAAAGCATAAGGACATTTGAGTCTAATTGGTATTTTAAAGAGAGCCATTACTTGAATGAACAGGGCAATACTTGAGCCCCATCCTGGCTCTGATGCTTCATACTCGGTAACTCTGGACAAAGAACAAGTCTGTCTCCCTTACTTCCTGTCTGAAATCGAGGCCTCAGGCTTCAATGTGCCCTTTCCCCTCTAATTGCGTGTTCTCATCCAAAAGAGAGTCCTATATCCTTTACCCACACACTCTTCCTATATTCTGGGACAAAGGTCTCTAGGACCAGTTGTACAATTACAACAGAATACTGAGGAAGAAAGGTCTTGGGAAACTGCAGAAATTGGGTATGTCAAGGTCCAAGGAAGACAGGTAGAGTAAGCTCATGGTTACTTAATCCAAAACCCTCCCTTGAAAGTCCAGTACCTACTAAAACTTTAGTGTTCCTTGCAATATTGTGGGATTGGTAACAGTACTTGGGGGACTGGAGGGGAATTCCCTGTTCCCTGATTTAAGACCAGTTCAAATAACAGTGTGCATATTAAAGAGACTTCAAGAAAATGAATTTCAGACACCTGCTTTCTGCAGTGGTTTAGTCCATTTAGATATTCATTTCTCAGTTTTTTTTTAAATACTTGGTGACTCCCAGTTGGTAATCCTTCACCCTTTTCCTTTAGGAAGCTGGTTTGGAAGAAAATATAACCCATGGATCATTAATCATGGTTTTCAAATAATCTTGCTACCCTTAATGGTCCATGCCATAAAAATACTAAATTTCCTTTAGCCAAATAACCACTGTCCAGTCCATTTCAATGTAAGTTTTCTCAAGCAGAAAGGGAGCTCTTCAGAACCAGGCCCCAGCTTCCCCTCCAGGATGCTTACACAGGGTGGCCCTTCCCCCAGCACTGGGCAGTCCAACTGATCTTTTGGTTGACTGTTCCCAGGGTTAGAAAGCCATCCCTGTGTTAGAATCTCTGAGTGTCTTTGACAGCTCTTAAAAACTCTAAATTCTCAGGTAAGCACTAAGCTTTAGCAGGAAGCCAAGCAGATACAGAAGTGCATAAAGGAGTGTGGTTGTGTGTGTGTGTGTGTGTTTACACATTTGTGCAGGCAAGGGTGCTGGTTTGTATGTATAAAATATTAGAAATGAGATTACAGATAATTATCCCCAGGGTAATATACCACGACCAAGTAGGATTTATACCAGGAATGCAGCGCTGTTTCAATGTTAGGAAAACTACTGGCATAATTGACTATATCAACAACCAAATTAACAAAAACCATATGATTACCCATTCCTATTAAAAACACTAGAGAGTAAAGGAATAAATGGACTCTTCCTTAAAATAGTAACATCAATTTAACACCATCAGCAAGCATCATATGTAATAGGGATAAACTAGAATGATTTCCAGTAAGATCAGGGGTGAAACAAGGTTGCCCACTATCACCATTGATAGGTGGTAAAAACCAAATTATCACTCTTTGCAGATGATATGATGGTATACTGAAAGAACTCCAGAGAATCAATTAAAAGCTGTTAGAAATAATTCACAACTTTAGCAAAGTTGCAGGATACAAAATAAATCCACATAAATCATCAGCATTCTTATACCTCACTAACAAAATCCAACAGCAAGAGATACAAAGAGAAATTCATTGAAAATAACTTGATAATATAAAATATTTGGGAATTTATCTGCCAAGGGAAAGTCAGGAAATATATAAGCAAAACAACAAATAAAGTCAGATCTAAGCAATTGGAAAAATATCACATGCTCGTGGATAGGTCAAGCAAATATAAAAAAGATAACAATACTCCAAGAACAAATCTATTTATTTAGTGCTATACCAGTCAGACTCCTAAGAAACTATTTTACTGAACTAGAAAAAAATAAGAACAAAATTCATCTGGAAGAAGTAAAATGGACAAAGGAGTGGCCACCCCTCCCCTCCCTCAGTTTTAGATTAAAGGGCCTGGGGCTGGCAGAGAAAAGTCTGCTCAGCTAGATTAAAGGAGGTGTTTTGCACTTCAAAGTGCCTGCTCAACAATGAGGGGTATCTGTTCCATAACCCTGACCTATAAACTATGTTAAACATCTGCCATTGTATCTTTTGTCCTGTAGAGTCAAGTCCCTTTTTAATGTCAAATTGTGCCAGCAAGGGTGAACAAGAATGCTTGTAAGGCTGTGCCTATTTCAATTGGGCAGGGGACCATGACAGAATGCTACTGGAGGTCAGTCCTGGCCATGCAGACCACCATCTAGGCTGGTAATAAATTTATTTCTAAATTATGAATTACTATGGCTGTCTTGAATTTTATTGCCTGGGCTATGTCACTTGGAGGTTCCCCACCCCCAGATAAGCCTTTGGCTGGGTCTAATGGCCAGTCCCTCTCCCTGGAGGGTGAAAGAGATTATGGATCCTAGGGGGTGGCCACAGAGAGACCTTCCTCGACCTCTAGTATTCAGTAATCTTTTTTCTGTGTCCAGGAGAGTGAGACCCAAATTTTGAATTCGGTCCAAAATTGGCATAAAGCATTCTAAAAGCGAGTTTTGGTTAATAAGATTTTGAGGGGCCCCTGCAGCTGCCTATCCTGCAGCCGCCTGCCTGGCCTCTGAGTACTCCTGTATGTATAGCAAACCGGTCTAGCTGGATGCAGTGTTGATGGACCCTTGCTGACCCCCGTGGGACGCCATTGTGAGGGTCCTGATCTGGTTCTGTTTGGGTGAGACTAGTCTGTCTATTCTGTTGATTGTGGTCTATGTTCTGTGTGTTCTGTGTGATTTGTTTGTCTGTTTTTTTGGTTGAAAAGCTTTGTTAAGAACAACGTTGCAACGGTGCTTAGTATAAAATTGTGATTTCTAACTTTTAATCTGTTGTACTAATTTGAGCTCTGCGTGTGGTGTGTCTGTGTGTGTCTGTTTGTTTTGCATTTTGTGTTCTGTGTTAAAAGTTAGCAAGTTTGTAAGAGATAAGAATTTAGTCTCTGTGTTGCAGACTTAGAAAATATCAAGAAGTTTGAAAAATCTTTCTCTCTTCCTCTCTCTGTCTCTGGCTGATTGTAGCAGGCTTGTGGGGGAAAAGGGAAAAAGGGGAGAGAAGGGGAGAAATAAAAAAGAAAGAAATAAAAATAGATTGAAAGGGATTTGAAAGTTTGGAAAGTTAAAAATATATATAGAGAGAAGAGGAGTGTGCTAACATTTAACAAAAAGAAGTTTGAATGGAATATCTAGGCATTCTCTGTGAAGTAAGAGAAAAGCACTAAATGGGCTCGGAAGTTCACAGAAGCCCCTTTGGATTCTGGAAGGGAAAAAGGGAATTCAAGGTGAAACAAACCTCTCTGGGGACAGAGGTCCTAAAAAAAGCCCTGAACGAGATGAAGTGAGATCTTTCAAGACAGTTGTGAAAATCAAATAAGGCTTCATCTACTTCAGAGTTGGAGTAGGCCTGAAGGACTTTAAGTATTAAGTCAAGGTTATACCTAAGTCCCCTTCCTGCTATCCTCCCATGACATCTGTGTCTCCCTATTTCAGTGAAATAAAGGCAACTATGTACTTATTAGTCAAGTTGAATTTCTTGGGTAGTTCCCGCATTTAGAATGTAAGATCCTTAGCCAATAAGGATGAGGGGCAGTGGTAGGAGGGGGTATTTCCTTTAGGGATTAAAAGTGTTGACCCTGCCCCAGTTGGTGCTTCCTCCCTTTGATTGTCTGCTAGATGGGTGGGATGCCCTTCTCAAGAGAATGTATAATAGGTCAAAGGATATGAACAATTTTCAGATGATGAAATTGAAACTATTACCACTTATATGAAAGGGTTCCAAATCACTATTTGATGCGGGAAAGATTCCAATCTTTGATTCCCAACCCCCCTAGCTAATGTAAATTACCCTTTGACTCACAAATCCTGGTCCCTTTGAATTCCAATAGAAGGTCGGGACCTGTCCCAGCCCCACCCGGATCTGAGCCAACTTTGGGACTACACCCCAAAGCCCCTCGAGCTAAGTCTCTGACTTAAAAGGACCACACTGGGAACCCCTCTTTGCAGAGATTCCAAACATGGTCACCATGTGAGGAGCCTCTGTCCACTGGACCCTCTATCCAGTGCCCTCCTTATCTCTACCTTCACCTATCTCCTACTTCTAAACTCAGTAATAAACCTCTTTTATTAATCTAGCTCTCTGGGCCAATAAATGCTTTTATTGGGAATCCGTGCCGCTACTAGACCTCATATACCGCCGTATCCTTGCGCCGAATCTAAGGGGGCTGCAGGGGAACTCTGTTTGACTCCCTGTACCCCAAACCCACCACTAGACCTTAACTAAACCCTAATTGCATTTAGGTACCTCAAATGTAGACCTCCACACATGGTCCACACCTCAACATATTGATCAGAGAAATGTAAATTAAGACAAATTAAGACAACAATAATGATACTATATGAGGATGTATTCTGATGGAAGTGGATTTCTTCAACAAAGAGAAGATCTAACTTTGTTTCAATTGATCAAGGATGGACAGAAGCAACTACACCCAAAGAAAGAACACTAGGAAATGAATGTAAACTGCTTGCATTTTTGTTCTTCTTGTCAGGTTATTTATACCTTCTAAATCCTATTCTCCCTGAGCAACAAGAGAACTGTTCACTTCTGCTCTACAGATCTACTGTAACCTATTTAACATGTATAGGACTGCTTGCCATCTGGGGGAGAGGGTAGAGGGAGGGAGGGGAAAAATCGAAACAGAAGTAAGTGCAAGGGATAATGCTGTAAAAAAAATTACCTTGGCATGGGTTCTATCAATAAAAAGTTATTTAAAAAAAGAGAGAGAGACTGTATAATAAACTTTGCTTTGCTTCTAGACATCTCTCCAGTTTTTTTTTTATTAAATAGTGACCCCTCACCATTTCTGAACCACACAGCCCCTAGTCTGTTTGCTGATTTAAGAGCTTTGTTAAGTTTTAAGAACAAAAATTAAGAAATGTGGGAATTAGTTGTTTGAAAACTTGCTTGTAATTTAAAATTTTTAAACTAATTTGCAAGTGAATGGAACTAGCTAATTCTTTCCAGGAAGGAATTTGATTAAGAATTTTGGGATGGGTCTGAAAAAAAAAATTGTGAGAAATGATTTTGCTCTAGCCTTTGCATGCTAGATTTGTTTATTCTGAGCATAAGATCTTGGAATTTGTTTGCATATTGATAACTTTCTTAATAAAAAGGAAGAAAGAAAAAAAAAAGAGAGAACAATAGAATTCCAATTTAGCCTGGACTGGGTCATGGAAGCTCTGGCTGGAGATGCTAATTACCATCAGACTACACTCAGGTAGAATAACAAAAAAGCATTTGGAAGAGCCCTGTATTAGTTTGGTTTGGAGTTTGTTACCTTCGGAACTATATTGCGTTATTTGTTAAAATAAGTTATACTTTAAATCCAGCTCTGCTGGACACGTGTGGGGTTTGGGCTATTCACTATAGTGTGAATCTTACAGGTTTTTGAAGGGAAAAGGAAAGAGGAATGCAGGTGATTTAGGAAGGACGGATTTGTGGGGCAATTAGAGGTTTGTATAGTTTTAGGAAGGTGAAAGAAATACTTTTGGGAGAACATGAAGAGGTGGGGAAGGGAGCCACACCCCCTCACTGCCTTCTGCTACCTGGGCAAAGGAGCATCTGGGTAGGAAAGTTCTTTAAGGAGATTATTCAAATATGTAGCTAAATGCAAGTGGGTGTGATGTGGAAAAGATTCCTTTCTAGATTCCCACCCCCTGGTAATTAATAATGTAAATTGCCCTTTAACTCACAAATCCTAGTACCTTTGAATTCCAATAGAAGATCCGGACCTGTCCCATCCTGAGCCAACTTTGGGGCTTTAGGGCTCCCCTATAATAGGAGCTAAGTCTCCTATTATAAAAGGGCCAAGCTGGGAACCCCTCTTTATAGAGATCTGAAACATGCCACCATGTGAGGACCCTCTGTCCCGTGCCCTCCTTATCGCTACTTTCACTGTAATGCCAAAGTTCCCTTTTAATGGAGTGACCAATTCTCTTATTTTGTAATTCTGCCTTAAGGTTATGACCGTCCCCTCTTAATGGTTGAGATAAAGGTTTTAACAACAATACTATATGATGTGAACTGATGCTGATCGAAATGAGCAGAACCAGGAAATCATTATATACCTCAACAGAGATACTGTATGAGGATGTATTCTGATGGAAGTGGATTTCTTCAACAAAGACAAGATCTGAGTTTCAATTGATCAAGGATGGACAGAAGCAGCTACACCCAAAGAAAGAACACTAGTAAATGAATGTAAACTGCTTGCATTTTTGTTCTTCTTCCCAGGTTATTTATACCTTCTAAATCCAATTCTCCTTGAGCAACAAGAAAACTGTTCGGTTCTGCACACATATATTGTATCCAAGATCTACTGTAATCTATTTAACATGAATAGGACTGCTTGCTATCTTTGGGGAGAGAGTGGAGGGAGGGAGGGGAAAAATTGGAACAGAAGTGAATGCAAGGGGTAATGTTGTAAAAAACTACCCTGGCATAGGTTCTGTCAATAAAAAGTTATTTAAAAAAAAATACTCTATGATGACCAGTTCTGATGGACCTGCCCATCCTCAGCAATGAGATCAACCAAATCATCTCCAATGGAGCAGTAATGAACTGAACCAGCTATGCCCAGAGAAAGAACTCTGGGAGATGACTAAAAACCATTACATTGAATTCCCAATCCCCATATTTATGCCCACCTGCATTTTTGATTTCCTTCACAAGCTAATTGTACAATATTTCAGAATCTGATTCTTTTTGTACAGCAAAATAACGGTTTGGTCATGTATACTTATTGTGTATCTAATTTATATTTTAATATATTTAACATCTACTGATCATCCTGCCATCTGGGGGAGGGGGTGGGGGGTAAGAGGTGAAAAATTGGAACAAGAGGTTTGGCAATTGTTAATGCTGTAAAGTTACCCATACATATAACCTGTAAATAAAAGGCTATTAAATAAAATTTAAAAAAGAAAAGAAAAAGAAACTGGATTGTTTAAAAAAAAAAGAGAGAGATAAAGGTTTTATAGACATTCCTTCATGTCATCAGAATATCAGTAACCTCCTTCTATGAGGTTATCCCCACCTAGGTCCCTCTATTGTTGTTATTCCATAAAAGGCTCCCTGCCCAAAGACTCAGGGCTAGACTCTTTGAGATGATAGTCTCCTCTAGCCCTGGGATCCATTGGTCCCAGCACTTCTCTCCATTTAATAAATTATTGAATTGGTCTCTAATCTCTGTCTTGCTCAGTTTCTTTGGCATTATATCACCCATCTCCTACTTCCAAACCCAATAATAAACCTCTTTTATCAATCTAGCTCTCGGGCTAATAAATGATTTTATTGGGGACTCGTGCCACTACTAGACCTCATTTAACGTCGTATCCTTGCGCCAAATCCGAAGGGAGTTGCAGGGGGAGCTTTGCTTGATTTCCTGTACCCCAAACCTGCAACTAGACCTCAACTAAACCCTAATTTCATTCAGGATCCCCAAATCTAGACCTTAACAATACTGTACAGGTCTGCTACGTCTAGGGTTTTGATTCACTCTTGGGATTTATATGGGGATTGGCCATTTGATAATTCTTTTCCGTGAGTGAAAAAAAAAGGGGAGGAAGAGATAGAACCTTGGGGAAAGTGGTGTATTTTTTTCAAAATACCTGAAAGAATGGGACCCCCAGCTCCTATTCACTTTGCCTTAGGCACTTCTGCCCCATCCCCTAGCTCACTAATTCAGATTGAATTTGGCTGCTTTAGCTTTGGAATCCCATAGTCCGTTAAAATTGCCCGGGCAGACTCAGTTTGGGGGATTATTGTGGTTGGAAAAGTTTTAGAAATCAGCCACCTGTCCTGGGACTGGCAGTCTCTCTGTCTTCAGTCCTGTAACTCCAGTTCATTAATTAGCATTTCAAAGGACCTTGTTTGATATGAGGCATCTAAAAGTTCAGGGTTTGCCTGCCTTGATGGGCTAACTGTGCATAATCTGCCCAGAACTCTGATCCTTTCTGCAGTCCGGTCTGTTCCTCTGGGTGGGGACAGGTGGAAGTACTACAGCCTGGCCCTTCTCCCCTGCAGAGCTCTGCCCCTCTGAATGGGCTTGGGCCCTTGGCCCGGCTGCTCTGTAAGCAGAGACAGAGTTAAATGCACTAATGACCACAGACCTAACTCACAGCGAAGTGTCCATCTCAAAGTGGACTCTCTGGCTGAGACGGTGCCCCAATTATAGAGGGCCTAACATGCTTGCAGCAGGGAGCCTTTGTCCTGCTGTTAACTCTGGGGTTATCAGGGAGAGACTTGTCCTTGCATTTTTCTAGTTTTATTTAATGTTGGGCCACAGTTCTCTTTAATTTTCCTGACTCAGTTTACCTAATTGGTTCTGCCTCAGTTTCCCTAAATTGTTCTGTCTCGAGTTTCCTTAACTGGTCTGCCTGATCCCCTTAGTTGCCAGCCCCCCTTCTGGTTCATTAAGGACTGAGGGCCACTTGCTCTAAGGTTATAAAATGTTAATGTGAGACTCAAGATAAGGGGGAGTCCGGACTTCCTGGCTCCTATCAGAATGTCCAGTGTCTCGCACCAGGCTGTCAGAACCAGGTCCATAGTCTGCTCCCACTCTCTGTGTTCTGCCCCTGCCTTGGTTTACCCCTGTGGTTGTGCCATGTGTGTGTATACATGTCAGTGAGAACTCCATTCACCACTGGATACTTTGAGAATAGAGTCCTGTCCAGTCAATCAAACACTCCCGTTGATAGAATGTTGGGAGCTCTCTGATCTCTGTCTTTCCTCAGTCTCTCTGGCCTTACATTTGCCTTGTTAGCTCTCAGGTCTATGCAGACATTAGGGCCCTAAAGAGTCCAAAGCCTTGGGGGAGGGCATGAGATCAAAGCTGGGACCCTCCCTGCTCCCTCCTGGGGTGGAGTCTCTCCCCTGAGGGTGGGGCAGGGCCACTGATTGTCCCTGCCTGAAACCTCTCTTTCTGAGCAGATCCTGGGTAGAGAAGGCTCAGATTCTGTCCTCCTTCTCTGAGGTCCTTCTCCCCAGCCCGGTTGGCAGAGGACCCAAGCCCAGAACCAGAGACATGGCCGCTGGCAGCCAGAGCCCCTCCTTCCAGGTGAGTGCGGCCCCTGCCCGGAGCTGAGCAGCCTCAGCCCAGGGGGCGTCCAAGAGCACCAGGAAGCTTCCTCCTGTCAGAGGGAGGGGGCCCTGGCAGGGCTGGCAGCACGGATAGAATCGTCCCCCTGGCTCTGCCCATTTCCTGCCCCCTCAGGCGGCTCCCAGGGCTCTGAGTCCCTCTGCTTTGCCAGATCTCAGGTGCCATCAATGAGGACCGAGAATGTGGCTCCTGGGTGCCAAGCACTGTGCCCACCTCCGGGGCGAGGCAAAGGGAGGTTACAAGCTAAGGGTCCCTGTGCTCCCTGAGCGATCAGTCCAGTTTGGAAACACCTCATCAAGGGTGTCCACACAAACCCCGTACAGTGTAGACTTCTCAGAAGGAAGGTGTCACTGTTGAGGTCTAGATATGGGGATCCTGAATGAAATTTGGGTTTAGTTGAGGTCTAGGGGCAGGTTTGGGGTACAGGAAGTCAAGCAAAAGCTCCCCCTGCAACCCCCTTGGATTCGGCGCAAGGATACGTGGGTAAATGAGGTCTAGTAGAGGCGTGAGTCCCCAATAAAAGCATTTATTAGCCCAAGAGCTAGATTGACAAAAGAGGTTTATTATTGGGCTTGGAATTAGAAGATAAGTGAAGGTAGAGACAAAGAGGACACTGAACAGAGGGTCCTCACATGGGGGCATGTTTGGAATCTCTGCCAAGAGGGGTTCCCAGCTTGGCTCTTTTATAATTGGAGACTTAGCTCCAGGGGCCTGTGGGTGGAGCCCCAAAGTTGGCTCAGATCCGGGTGGGGCTGGGACGGGTCCAGATCTTCTATTGGGATTCAAAGGGACCAGGATTTGTGAGTCAAAGGGCAATCACATTCACAAGGGTTTGGGAATCAAAGATGGGAATCTTTCCCACATCATTCCCCCCTCAAGTAGTTGGAACTTAAATTCAAGACATGGGGCAAAGTCACTTCGTGAGACAGAATTGAAGATTTTCTCCTTCCAGGATTTTCCAAGTTCGGGGGTCCCCTCTACATCCCCCCCCAGCAGTCACCTCCAAAGGCATGTGGGAAAAGGGGCGCCGATCTCCTCTTCACTGCTTCGAGCTGGCAAGGGTCGGAGAGATTGAGGGTCCATGCCAGGAGGAGGCGTGAGGCGTGGGGTTTGGGGAGGGCAGCAGGGCATCTAAGGGCGTTTGTCCTGCTCAGTCGTTCCCAGTTGGTTGTCCCACGTGCTCCAGGCTGAAGGGCAGTTGAGAGTCCAAAGATTGAAGCCCAGACCTCGGGAGCAGGTTAAAACCGGGTGAACTCAGGACAGAGACTGGGGTCTCCTCCAACAGTTTCTGGGGCACCTACAGGCCTAACCTCCAAGTGTTTTTTCAGGAGGCAGAAATTGCCTTGAGAAGAAAAGGGCTGAGAGGGACAGGTTAGAGTTAAAGGGAAACCAACACCTTTTAGCAGCAGAGTGGGAGAAACATCGAGGTTTGGACCCCAAAAAAGTGGAGGGGCGGGTGGGTCCTAGCTTTCCTTAGGCTGGGTTTTTCAGCTTTAACAGAGCTGAGCTTGCTGGGTGTGTTTTCCCTCCCAGCTTTTGCCTGAGGGCACAAGTGTTCATCAGTCCCAGAATTCGGAGAGATTCAGCTAAGCCGAGTTCCGGGGCTGAGACTGAGACACGTTTCTCAACTTTGTCTCTGCATTAAGAGGCGGCTTAAAATCTCTCGGGATGGGGGAGGGAAGCCAAGTCATGGCAAAACCCGGAGACTTTCCCATTCTATAACATAACCTTAACTCATTTCTGCAGTCAAGGAATGAGGAGAGAAAAGGAAAAAAAGCATCTTCTAAAGAATTTCATTTGTCTTAACCTGGAAGTTTCTCCCCCAGCCATGATTCCAAAGGTCTTTCTTGAAGCTGCATCTGGCCAGGGCTGGAGCCCAGAAAAAAACCCAAAATCTTTCATTGTTGGCAGGGACCTAGAACGCCAATCCAGGAAATAGAACCAAGTGTGTGAAGAGCAAAAGGTCTCCGGACTGAGAAAATTGGGAGGGGAAGAGTTCCCGCCTGGAGGGTTAGGTAGGGAAGTGTGAGAGACAGGCCTAGGCTGGCTTCCCCAGGTTATCTCTCCACAAGCAGCTATAGAAGGTTTTAAGTAGTGCCCTGAGGCTAAGAAATAAGGAGCAGTTTAAAAGCCCCTGTCTTTGTAGACAGCCTGGTGAGCAGGCAGGAACTGAGGCTTCTACAGTTAAAACCCTGTGGCAGGAGGGGCGTTGCTCAGGATGACCAAATCTGGGAAACTGAGTCCCCTTTAAAATGTATGGGACAGCAGGCTGCCCGAGGGCTGGAAGCTGCGGCTTTAAGAGGCAGGTAAGGGTCCGGGAGGGGCGCGGCTCCCTTGTCCAGATGCCCCCAAAGTTCCATTTTAAAAATTGGTGAAAACCTTTCCAGACATTTGAGAAGATAAGATCGAGTCCCCAATCTCCCCACTGTACGGTAACCCCAAGAAGGGGACAGGATGGGAGCATTTAAATGGCAGGTTCCCAAGCCCCATGGGAGAGTCTGAAGCGGGCCTCGAGTTCTACACTCCCCACTCTCTGGGGGAGGAAGGGGAAAGGCCAGAGAGAGGTGGGGGGTGGGGGGGGAAGAGATGCCATCTTGCCCTGCACGTGCGGCCCGAATGGCGAGGGCTCCTCTGGCGGTGCCACGCAGGAACTCGAGGGCGGGGCAGCTCATCTAAGCCCCCAGATCTTGCTGGGAGGGAGAGCAAGACCAGAGACATTCTCTAAACTCACCCCAAGGCAGGGACCTTTCTCCCACTGGCCTGGGACCCCCGAGAGGGGTGGGGTCCCCAGAAGGGCCAAGTGGCTCCTTGGTCGGTGTGTGTGTGTGTGTGTGTGTGTGTGTGTGTGTGTGTGTGTGTTAAAGAGACACTTCCTCTCTGTCTCAGTCCCAGCCTGAGAGCAGGGCTTCCTGGTGGGGAAAAAAGATTAGAAATGCATTGAGATGCGAAGGCAGGGCCTTTAAGGATTTGGACAGAGGGAGTTTCCTCAAGCAAAGCCTCTGCTCCCTGAAAGACTTTAGAGGCAGGGGAGTGTCTAGATTGTGGACAGGGAAAAACTTGTAGTTTTCCAAATCCTTGCAGCCTCCTTCCTGTCTCTTAGAGACTGAAGCTCCCCCAGAGCTTCTGCCAGGAAGAGAAGTCCCAGGCAATTTGCCCAGAAAAATGGGACGTGAGGAAATAGAAGAGTCTCCTGTGACTTCTGTGAGCAAAGACCTTCCTGAGAGGGTCCAGGAGACCAGTTTTGCCTCAGTCCTGAGCTCCCAGGCTCCTCCTCTTTCTCCACTCATACTCATGGCCAAGGTTTGACAGTAGACTCTTTTCTCCTAGTAGAAATGGCTCTTGGGGAAATTGAGATTCTGGAAGACATGTCGTCCCCCTCGTTTAATCTAGTTTTATGGAACAAGAGTTTGTCCTGAACTAAATCATAAGATTTCACAAAAGTCCCATGTGTTCTCTAAGGAGACTGTGATGTTTGACTTTCTAGGAGTACATCATCCCTTAATGGAAAATCTCTAAAAATTGGGCATTAAGGCAACATGTTTTGCATCAGACTGACTCTGTTCTGTTTTCTGAGTGCAATCAGTGTGTGATATTGCTAAATGCTTAAATGATTTTCTTTCCTACAATACCCAGGACTGCTTTCACCTCAATGAATTTTATTTGATTGTGAATAAGTTTAGGGAACTTATAGGATTATGATTCTAATGATTTTTTTCTGCTGGTCGTTTAGAAATAGTTCCTTGAACCTGATCCAATGATGTCCTTAGGAAAGCAACTCCTCTTGGAATCTAGATTTTGAGAAATAAATTACATTTCTGTAATATTTATTAAACAATGCAATTGGGTTGATTTTGCTTTAAAATTAACAGTAATAGTAACAGCTTTCTGTCAGGAAATGAACTAAGGCAACTATCATTTCTTTTTGTTGTTGGACGTTCTTTGGCCTTTAGCAGGGAGCTGCCTTGGCACAAACTTCAGAGCCTTGACTCGTTGTCTAAAAAATGTAATGAAGAGGTTTAGGAAAATTCTCCAATTCCACCTGGCAGGGAACGTACTCAGCTGAGTTAATTCTCAGCTCAACTAAAGCTTTATTCAGTTGCTCACAAATTTAATACTAGACAGAAAGGAAGCTAAAAGTGAAATTATACATGAGAAATAGATGAGTCAGATGTTTTCAAGAAAATCAAAATGTCCATAAGCACATGACAGATTTCTGATCCCCATTATTCTAGTGTTATTACATGATGTTGAAATCGTTTCTTTTGCAGAAATAAACTATATATGTCTTATGCATATCACTTATGACGATTTTGATGGGGACGCATTTCCCCTCCTCTTTTCTCTCTTACACACATTCTCTTACTTCACTGATATGTCACTGACATTTTGCCTCCTGTCATCAAGACCAGCATTGGACAGTAAGAAATCTTTTAGTATTCCAAGGTGTCTTGCTTCAAACAGAAAAGGCATTTTTCAGTATCCCATTGGGCTCTGAATGCCTGGTTGCAAAGTGTTGGCTGTGACAATCATAAAGGTCACGTGAATTTTGGTAGACAGATCCCAAATCTGGGTCAGTTTCCTCCTCTGGGTAGACAAAAGTTGGATCAGATAGATTCTGGATTCTCAGCTCAAAATCTTGTGCCTAAATGTTTGTGGCAGCCCTGTTGTAGTGGCCAGAAACTGGAAAATGAATGGATGCCCATCAATTGGAGAATGGTTGGGTAAATTGTGATATATGAATGTTATGGAATATTATTGTTCTGTAAGAAATGACCAGCAGGATGAATATAGGGAGGCTTGGAGAGACTTACCTGAACTGATGCTAAGTGAAATGAGTGGAACCAGGAGATCATTATATACCTCAACAACGATACTATATGAGGATGTATTCTGATGGAAGTGGATTTCTTTGACATACAGAAGATCTAACTCAGTTTGAATTGATCAATGATGGACAGAAGCAGCTACACCCAAAGAAAGAACACTGGAAAATGAATGTAAACTGTTTGTATTTTGGTTTTTGTTGCCGGGTTATTTTTACCTTCTGAATCCAATTCGTCCTGTGCAACAAGAGAACTGTTCGGTTCTGCACACATATATTGTATCTAGGATATAATGCGACATATTTGACAAAAATAGGACTGCTTGCCGTCTGGGAGAGGGGTTGCAGGGAGGGACGGGGAAAATCGGAACAGAAGTGAGTGCAAGGGATAATCTTGTAAAAAATTACTCAGGCATGGGCTCTGTCAATAAAAAGTTATAATTATTAATTATTAAAAAAAATCAAAACCAAAACAAAAAAATATCTTGTGCCTTTTGATGGTTTAGGAGGTGGTGACCTTCAAGGATGTGATGGTGGACTTCACTGAGGAGGAATGGGGGCTTTTGGATACTTCTCAGAAGGAGCTGTACAAGGAGGTCACGATAGAGAATGTCCAGAATCTGCTGTCCCTGGGTAAGGACCATTTCCTGTCTTTTCTTGGTTTTAGTTGTCAGGAGAGAATGGACGTATACTCTGTCTGGTGCATCTCATTCTTAGTTGCTAGGTCCTGGGTGCTCCAACTCTCCATCCACTTTTTTCTTTCTCCTTTTAAAAATGAATCATTTACTTCCAGTTCAACAGGTGGGGCCATAGATGATTAGGGTTCATTGCCAGGAAACCATGATTTCTGTTTGACTTTTTGAATATAGTTACAAATTGCTCTCCAGAATGGTTGGATCCCTTCACAACTCCACCAGGAAAATTTTTAAAATTTTATTTATTATAGCTTTTCATATACAAAACATATGCATGGCTAATTTTTCAACACTGACCTTTCCAAAACCTTCTGTTCCAACTTTTTCCCTCCTTCCTCCCACTCTCTCCCCTAGATGGCAGGCAGTCCTATACATGTTAAATATGTCAATATATGTTAAATACAATATATGTATACATATTTATACATTTATCTTGTTGCACAGGAAAGATCGAATTTAGAAAGACAGTAAAAATAATCTGAAAAGAAAAAAAAGTGGAATCAAACAGTAACAGAAAGCAAGGAAATGTTATGTTGTGGTCTGAAATCATTTCCCAGAATTCTTGCTCTTAGTGTCCTTGGTTCTGTTCAATACAGATTAATCACAACTCATTTGGATCCTTTCATTGTTGATGAGAGCCACATCCGTCAGAATTGATCATCATGTAGTATTGTTGTTGAAGTCTATAATGATCTCCTGGTTCTGCTCATTTCACTTCTCATTAATTGATGTATGTCTCTCCAAATCTTCTCTGTATTCATGCTGCTGGTCATTTCTTATAGAACAATAATATTGCATAATAGTCATATACCACAATTTATTCAGCCATTCTCCAATTGGTGGGCATCCCTTCAATTTCCAGTTTCTAGCCACTACAAAAAAGGTTGCCCCAAACATTTTTGCACATATGGGTCCCTTTCCCTTCTTTAATGTCCCTTTGAGATATAAGCCCAGTAGAAACACTGCTTGATCAAAGGGTATGCTCAGTTTGATAACTTTTTGAATATAGTTCCAAATTGCTCTCCAGAATGGTTGGATCCCTTCACAACTCCACCAACAATGCATCAGTGTCCCACTTTTCCCACATTCCCTCCAACATTGATCATTATCTTAACCAATCTGACAGGTGTGTAGTGTCAGATATCACAGAATTATCTTAATTTGCATTTCTCTGATTAATAATGACTGGGAGCACCTTTTCACATGGCTACAAATACTTTCTATTTCTTAATCTAAAAATTGTCTGTTCATATCTTTTGACCATTTATCAATTGGAGAATGGCTTGATTTCTTACAAATTACAGTCCATTCTCTCTACGTTTTGGAAATGAGGCCTTTATCAGAACTTTTAGGTGTAAAAATGTTTTCCCAATTTATTGCTTCCCTTCTAATCCTGTCCACATTCGTTTTATTTGTACAAAAGCTTTTCAACTTAATATAATTGGGATTTTCTATTTTGTGATCAGTAATGACCTCTAGTTGTTCTTTGGTCAACAAATTCCTTCCTCCTCCACAGGTCTGAGAGGTAAACAATCCTATCTTTTGCTAATTTATTTATAATCTCATTCTTATGCCTAGATCACAAACCCATTTTGACTTTATCTTGGTGTATGACGTTAAGTATGGGTCAATGCCTACTTTCTGCCATACTAATTTCCAATTTTCCCAGAAATTTTTGTCAAATAATGAATTCTTATCCTAAAGGCTGGGGTCTTTGGGTTTGTGTTTGATTCTTGATGTCTCATTGAGTCATCCACTTCCATTTGTTCAAATCTACTTTTTAATGAATTTCTTTCTTCAGTTAGCTTTTTTAATCTCCTTTTGGCAAATTGAACTTTTAAATGACTTGTTCTGTTCATTGGATTTTTTTTTTTTCCATTTCACCAATTCCCCTTCTTAGGGGGTGTTCTCTTTTCTATTTCACTAATTCTGCTTTTCAGGGAGTTGTTTTCTTTTTCCATTTTGCCAAATCTGTTTTGACAAGAGTTTTTCTCTTCAGACAATTTCTGTGTTTCTTTGGCCATTCCTCTATTGATGAGCATATCTTCATTTTCCTACTCTTTGAGACACAAAAAGAGGTTCTATACTTCTGCACTTATGGGTCTTTTCCCCTCATTTTTGATACCTTTGGTATTTTGGTATTTGGTATTCAGACCTAGTAGGGTTATTTGTGAATCATGGCATATGCAGAGTTTTATATCCTTTTGGACCTAATCTCAAATTGCTCTCCAAAATTATTGCATCTGGTCACATTTCCCCCAACAGTGAATTAGCGTCCCAAGTTCCCTCAACCATTCCCACATTCCTCATTATCTTTTCCTGACTTCCTAGGTGATGTGATAGGTGTGAGGTGGTAATACCATGGTCTCCTGAGAGTGCTACAGAAGTGTTCAGCCCATCTCTCCAAGATCCTATCAGTGTCACTGATCAATGTGGCTCCATTAGCATCCACTAGTTCAGCTTCACCTGATTAGGCCTTTTCTCCATAAATAGCTTTCAGGCATTGTAAATGCAGTCCACAAAAACTACCATCTCAATTTCCCCACCATTTGTATCAGAGCAATTTGGATATATCCAGGTGTTCTGTCCCAGATGAGTAACTAGGATACTTTACAACTAATCTCTGAGAGCTGCTCAGTCCTTTTCAGCTGAAATGTTGCAAACCTTGCTGCTTCCAAGTTAGAAACAAATTCTTCTCCCATGAAGAATCACTTTACTCTGTTGATATTGAATCTGGCTGTTATATTGGCCTATTGCTGCCCTTTTCTTTTCTTTTTTTAATAACTTTTTATTGACAGAACCAATGCCAGGGTAATTTTTTACAACATTATCCCTTGCCCTCACTTCTGTTCCGATTTTCCTCCTCCCTCCTTCCACCCCCTCCCCCAGATGGCAACCAGTCCTATACATGTTAAATCGGTTACAGTGTATCTTACATACAATCTGTGTGTGCAGAACCAAACACTTCCCTTGTTGCTCAGGGAGAATAGGATTTAGAAGGTATAAATAACCTGGGAAGAAGAACAAAAATGCAAGCAGTTTACATTCATTTCTTGGTGTTCTTTCTTTGGCTATGGCTACTTCTGTCCATCTTTGATCAATTGAAATTGAGTTAGGTCTTTTCTTTGACAAAGAAATCCACTTCCATCAGAATACATCCTCATTCAGTATCGTTGTTGAGGTATATAATTATCTCCTGGTTCTGGTCATTTCACTCAGCATCAGTTCCTGTAAGTCTCGACAATCCTCTCTGTATTCATCCTGCTGGTTGTTTTTTACAGAACAATAATATTCCATAACATTCATAGACCACAATTTATTCAACCATTCTCCAATTGATGGGCATCCATTCATTTTCCAGCTTCTAGCCACTACATACAGGGCTGCCACAAACATTTTGGCACATACAGGTCCCTTTCCCTTCTTTAGTACCTCTTTGGGGTATAAGCCCAGTAGACACTGCTGGATCAAAGGGTATGCACAGTTTGATAACGTTTTGCACATAGCTCCAAATTGCTCTCCAGAATGGCTGGAGGTGTTCACAATTCCACCAACAATGTATTAGTGTCCTTGTTTTCCCACATTCTCTCCAACATTCCGAGTTATCTTTCCCTGTCATTCTAGCCAATCTGATAGGTGTGTAGTGGTATCTCAGAGTTGTCTTAATTTGCATTTCTCTGATCATTAGTAATTTGGGGCACTCTTTCATATGAGTGGTAATACTTTCAATTTCATCATCTGAAAATTGTTCATATCCTTTGACCATTTATCAATTGGAGAATGGCTTCATTTTTATAGAGTCAATTCTCTATACATTTTGGAAATGAGGCCTTTATCAGAACCTTTGATTGCAAAAATGTTTTCCCAGTTTATTATTTCCTTTCGAATCTTGCCTGCATTAGTTTTGTTTGTACAAAAACTTTTCAATTTGATATAATCAAAATT
Organism: Dasyurus viverrinus; assembly: GCA_020854095.1. Classification (NCBI taxonomy): domain Eukaryota; kingdom Metazoa; phylum Chordata; class Mammalia; order Dasyuromorphia; family Dasyuridae; genus Dasyurus; species Dasyurus viverrinus. Next base: position 623,379,671 of record CM036999.1, on the reverse strand, counting down.
TTATATTTTGTAGTCAATAGTCATCTCTAGTTCTTCTTTGGTCATAAATTCCTTCCTCTTCCACAGGTCTGAGAGATAAACTATCCTATGCTCTTCCAATTTATTTATAATCTCCTTCTTTATGCCTAGGTCATGAACCCATTTTGACCTTATCTTGGTGTCCGGTGTTAAGTGTGGGTCAATGCCTAGTTTTTGCCATACTAATTTCCAATTTTCCCAGCAATTTTTGTTAAATAATGCATTCTTATCCCAAAAACTGGGTTTTTGGGTTTCTCAAATATTAGATAGTTAAGGTTATTGGCTGTTTTGTCCTTTGAACCTAACCTATTCCATTGCTCAACTAGTCTATTTCTTAGCCAATACCAGATGGTTTTAGTAACTGCTGCTTTATAATATAATTTTACATCTGGTACTGCCCTTTCTTTTCAAGAGGCAGTACACTGCAGTGTCCTTCTTCTAGGTCACTTTCACATCCTGTAGGCTTCTTCTCCTTACAGAGACAAAGTGTATTAAATGCCAGTTTTTGTTACAAGAGTCTATCGATAAAATTTTACTCTTTCGCGGTTAAGAAGGGCATGAGCTACCTAAATCTTAATTCATCATTGCTTTTGCTTTTAGTTATCTGTGTTTACCTTTTTTTTGCCTCTATGTTTGATGGTTTGTTTTTTTCAGATGTGAAGCCCAACATTAAATGGAATGAGATGACTAGAAAGCTGGGACTTTTTGTGGAAGAAGGTGACTTGCAAAGATTCATGAAAGATGGTCCCTGTCCCTTGATTTTGAAGGAAATCCATGCCTCTAACATTGAAGTAGATAACCTGAAGTCTAACTGTGAATTGGATGAAAATAGAAAGAGATTCAGGCAATCTTCTTTCCTAAATCAGTATAGGAAAATGAATTCAGGGAAGAACTGGCTTCTGGATAGTGAATATCAGAAATGTTTTCCTGAACAGGTAGAGCCTTTTCATTCTCAGAAGAAACCTGCTGAAATACTAATAAATCCAGATAATCAATGGGAAATGGTCTTCAGCAAGAGTTCAGACCTCACTAGACATCAGAAAAATGATCGTGGGGAAATGTTTTGTGTGGGTAGTCAAGATGGAAAGGCCTTGAGTCAGACCTCTCAGCTCATTACTCAGCAGGTAATTCACATAAGAAAGCAAGCTGATGAGTATAATGAATATCAAGTAATGTCATCCCATCATTCATGTCTTCTTTACCAATCTAGAGTTGACCCTGGAATGAAAAAACCTTTATTTGGTGAGTGTGGGAAGGCCTATAGTTGGAACTCAGACCTTAATAGATCTCAGGAAATTCATCCTGGAGAGTTTAATAAGTATAATGATGGTGGGAAGATCTTCATACAGCAATCTCTAGGTGTACCTAAGAGAATCCACACTGGTGAGAACCCTTTTCAATGTAATCACTGTGGAAAAGCTTTCATAAGGAGAGACTATCTTGCTTTACATCAGAAAATCTACATTGGAGAAAAGCCTTATAAATGTAATCTATGTGGAAAGGCTTTTAGATACAATTATAAGCTTGGAGAACATCAGAGAGTCCACACAGGAGAAAAACCTTATAAGTGTAATCAATGTGGAAAGGCTTTCAGATATAATTATAAGCTTGGAGAACATCAGAGAGTCCACACAGGAGAAAACCCTTATAAATGTAATCAATGTGGAAAGGCTTTCAGATATAATTATAAGCTTGGAGAACATCAGAGAGTCCACACAGGAGAGAAACCTTATAAATGTAATCAATGTGGAAAGGCTTTCACCCAGAATGCAAGTCTTGTTTTACATCAGAGAGTCCACACAGGAGAGAAACCTTATAAATGTAATCAATGTGGAAAGGCTTTCACCCAGAATGCAAGTCTTGTTGTACATCAGAGAATCCACACTGGAGAGAAACCTTATGAGTGTCATCAGTGTGGAAAGTCTTTTATAACTAGATCTGCTCTTGCTGTACACCAGCGAATCCATGCAGGAGAAAAGCCATATAAATGTAATCAGTGTGGAAAGGCTTTCGCAAAGAATGTCAGTCTTGCTGAACATCAGAGAATTCATACTGGAGAGAAACCTTATAAATGTAATCAATGTGAAAAGGATTTCATAAGGAGAGACAGTCTTGCTGCACATCAGAAAATCCACACAGGAGAAAAACCTTATAAATGTAATCAATGTGGAAAGGATTTCATAAGGAGAGACAGTCTTGCTGAACATCAGAAAATCCATACAGGAGAAAAACCTTATAAATGTAATCAATGTGGAAAGGCTTTCACCCAGAATGCAGGTCTTGCTTTACATCACAGAGTCCACACTGGAGAGAAACCTTATAAATGTAATCAATGTGGAAAGGCTTTCACCCAGAATGCAAGTCTTGTTGTACATCAGAGAATACATGCAGGAGAAAAGCCATATAAATGTAATCAGTGTGGAAAGGCTTTCACACAGAGTGTCAGTCTTGCTGAACATCAGAGAATCCATACTGGAGAGAAACCTTATAAATGTAATCAATGTGGAAAGTCTTTCATAAGGAGAAAGAGTCTTCCTAAGCATCAGAGAATCCATACAGGAGAAAAACCTTATAAATGTAATCAATGTGGAAAAGCTTTCACCCAGAATGCAGGTCTTGCTTTACATCAGAGAATCCACACTGGAGAGAAACCTTATAAATGTAATCAATGTGGAAAGGCTTTCACCCAGAATGCAAGTCTTGTTGTACATCAGAGAATCCACACTGGAGAGAAACCTTACAAGTGTAATCAGTGTGGAAAGGCTTTTATAACTAGATCTGTTCTTGCTGTACATCAGAGAACCCATGCAGGAGAAAAGCCATATAAATGTAATCAGTGTGGAAAGGCTTTCACACAGAGTGTCAGTCTTGCTGAACATCAGAGGATCCACACTGGAGAGAAACCTTATAAATGTAATCAATGTGGAAAGTCTTTCATAAGGAGAAAGAGTCTTCCTAAGCATCAGAGAATCCACACAGGAGAAACACCTTATAAATGTAATCAATGTGGAAAGGCTTTCATAAGGAGTGACAGTCTTGCTGCACATCAGAAAATCCACACAGGAGAAAAACCTTATAAATGTAATCATTGTGGAAAGGCTTTCATAAGGAGCGACAGTCTTTCTGAACATCAGAAAATCCACACAGGAGAAAAACCTTATAAATGTAATCAATGTGGAAAGGCTTTCACCCAGAATGCAGGTCTTGCTTTACATCAGAGAATCCACACTGGAGAGAAACCTTATAAATGTAATCAATGTGGAAAGGCTTTCATAGGGAGAAACAGTCTTTCTAAACATCAGAGAATCCACACAGCAGAAAAACCTTATAAATGTAATCAATGTGGAAAGGCTTTTAAAGGGAAAAGCAGTCTTTCTAAACATCAAAGAATCCACACAGGAGAGAAACCTTATAAATGTAATCAATGTGGAAAGGCTTTCATAAGGAGTGACAGTCTTTCTAAACATCAGAGAATCCACACAGGAGAGAAACCTTATAAATGTAATCAATGTGGAAAGGCTTTCACCCAGAATGCTGGTCTTGTTTTACATCAGAGTGTCCACACTGGAGAGAAATTTTATAAATGTAATCAATGTGGAAAGGCTTTTATAACTAGAGCCAGACTTGTTTTACATGAGAGAATCCACACTGAAGAGAAACCTTATGAATGCAATCATTGTGGAAAGGCTTTCAGGCTTAAGTACCAGCTTAAAGAACATCATAGAATCCACACTGGAGAGAAACCTTATAAATGTAATCAATGTGGAAAGACTTTTATAGCGAGAGCCAGACTTGTTTTACATCAGAGAATCCACACTGGAGAGAAACCTTATATATGTAATCAGTGTGGGAAAGCTTTTACACAAAAAAGTAATCTTACAAGACATCAGAGAATCCACACACGAGAGAAAACTTCATTAATTTAATCAGTGTGGAAAGGCTTTCATAAACAGTCATACTTTCTTTACATCCGAGAATTCCCATAGGAGAAAAGCCTTATAAGTGTAATCTATGTGAAAAGTGTTCCATGCAAGGGACATCTTAGAGGACATCAGTAAATCCACATGGCAGAGACACCTTTTGAATGTAATGAACGTGGAAAGGCTTTTACACACAGTCCCTGTCTTGCTAGACACCAGAGAACTCACATTGGAAAGAACCCTTTTGAAAGTATTTTGCACAGAAGTGAAATCTTGTTGAACATCAAAGTCCTCACACTGGAGAGAAACGTTTTGAATGAAATCAGTGAGGAAAGGATTTCACACTAAGGTCCTTTCCAGCTGCATATCAGAGAATCCACCCTGGAGAGAGAAACCTTATAAATGAAATTAATGTGGAAAGGCATTCAGCTAAAAATCCAAGATTGGTAAACATCAGAGAATGCTCACTAAGGACAAATAATATGAAAATAATAAACGTGAAATGATTTCACAAAGAGTTCCCACCTGGATATATATGAGAAAATCCACACTGGAGAGAAAACTTGTTAAAAATTCAACAAGGAAAGACTTTTGGCAAAGGAAGGGGCCCAAGGCCAAACAGACTACCAAATACTTAATGGCAGCACAAAGAAAACTATTCTACTGGCAGAGTACATGCAGGAGGCAGTGCCCTTTGGCATGTCTTTGCTTCCATTGTGGGCATCCCAAACATCAGAGTGTGATGTAGGTTAGGAACTCTTTGCCAGCTGAAATGATATTCTCTTTCAGTGTTACCTCCTTTTTTTATCTCTTTCACATCTACTTCCCTAACAAGACTTTATACTTCTCTGTGGGGTTTTCTCTGTTAGAAACCACTTCTGTGTCAGGACCTGACCAAGAAGGAATTCAGTCTTTCTATTCGAACATAGCAAAAGCTGACTTCCCAAAGCCAATAATAAACTTCTTTTTTCCAGTCTAGCTTTTTGGGTTTGTAAATTGCTTTACAAAGATCCTCTGCACCACGAGAAGTGGGTTCCAACAAGTCCCTACCCTGTGCTGAATCCTAGGGGGACATAACCCCAAACCTCTTCATTTGTTTTCCTGAACCCCTGAGGCTGCCACTAACCTCTTCACCCTAACTGGGGAAAATTCTCAATGGCACCCAACTTTCATGATCCCCTCTAGTGCTGCTGTCTGACCATCTTTAGGTCACCCCCTCCCTTTATGCTTCCTCCTTGAACTATGGGGAACACAATCATACCATTTGCACTCATGTCCCCCAACACATACCACTGAGGCTCTCGGCAAACAAAAGGAGCTCTTCTGGATATTTATGCACAGATAAGTAAGTCCACTTGATTCTACATTGGCTGTGCTCAGTGTTAATATACTCAATGTCCCCTTCATTATGTTCCTTCTGCCAATCCCTTTAAGAATACTCATGGACACACTTCCAGAGTGATTGTTCTGCCAAAAACAAAAGGAGGGAGATGGAGGTAGGTTCACTCAGAAAGATATAGATTAAGCAGTGTGCAAAATAAATGATTTTAAATTTGATTCAAATGATTTAAGTGTAACTATGACATACTCTGGTGAAAATAGAAAATCACTCAAACATAACACCCCATCTTCATTAAGAACAAGACAATGGAAATGAAAAGGTGTTCTGAAGGATGGGAGGGACCCTTTAGGGTTCTAATGTGGGGACTAGGATATACTTGTATCTCTACAGGAGAAAACCTTCAGCAGTGGATCCTCACCAGACACCTCAGAGTTGTCCATAGAACTGAAGCGAAAAAGAAGGAAGAAGAGGAGATTGTCCAGGAGGAGAAGTGCCCTCAAAGCAGCTAACAAGTTGCTTTCTATATATATATGTGTTTGTGTTGCACACAGTCAGTACTGGCAACAGAGGCCAAAAGGCAGGCTATCATAATGGACCCACCTTGGCCTAGGACTGTCTCATGGGGGTATGGGGTATCTTGTGACACACATGCTGGACACAGGGGATGCCCTGTCAGCTACACCTTCAAACACATGGGATGATTGCAGTGATGTGTCTCCATAAAGGGATCATCAGGTTGGCCCCTTACAATTCTCCATGGTTCACATTCTTGTCACTCAGGAATTGGGCCGGCAGTTTCACACATGGAAAAGCCTTTTGGGCCCTGTTTTTTGGACAAATGGCAGGAGCATTGGATACTTGTACTATACTAAAGCCAGCCTAGAAGGGAAATATCCTTTCATGTGGTGTAATGGTACCCATTTTCTGCCATATTTCTTTCAATTTTTCCCTAACATTATTACCAATTAATCAATTTTTACCCCCGAATCTTTGTCTATGCATTTTAAAAAAATTATAGCTTTTTATTGACAACATATGCAAGAGTAATTTTTTTACATCATTGTCCATTGCACTTAGTTCTGTTTCAGCTTTTCCCTTCCCTCCCTCTATGCCCTCACCTAGATGGCAGGCATTTTATATATATTAAACATGTTAAAGTATATCCTAGATACGATATTGTGATGACCGCGTTAGTACCCTGCATACTTTAGAATCAGCCGGAGTCAGGATCAGAAAAAGTCCTTGATCTTTATTCTTTTTGGATGTAAATGGAATGGGAAAACGAAGTAAAAGGAATGGGGACACCAATGAGGCCAGGAGTCATTCTGGCTTTCTCACTCCACCCTTTTTTCCTCCTCCCAAAATCTCTCTATAGGCTAATAGATCAAGCCAGCACTGGGCCATTTCCCAAGCAAATGCTAAGAGAGTATTATCAAATTGGTAATTAACCTTAAGTGCTGAGTCCTCAGTGCATCTGTTCAGTTTCAGCCCATTACACAACATATGTGTGCAGATCCGTACAGTTCTCTTGTTGCACAAGAACAATAATATTCCATAACATTCATATACTACAATTTACACAACCATTCTCCAATTGATGGATATCCATTCATTTTCCATTTTCTAGCCACCATAAAAAGGGCTGCCATAAACATTTTGGCATGTACAAGTCCCTTTCCCTTCTTTAAGATCTCTTTGAGATACAAGTCCAGTAGTAACTCCTAGATCAAAGGGTATGCACAGTTTGATAACTTTTTGAGCATAATTTCAAATTGCTCTCCAGAATGCATGGATGGATTCACAATTCCACCAACAATGCATCAGTGTCCCAGTTTTCTCACATCCCCTCCAACAGTCATTATTTTTTCCTGTCATCTTAGCCAATCTGACAGGTGTGTAGTGGTATCTCAGAGCTTTCTTAATTTGCATTTCTCTGATAAATAGTGTTTTGGAAGACCCTTTCATATGTGTAGAAATAGTTTCAATTTCATCATCTGAAAATTGTTCATTTCCTTTGACCATTTATTAATTGGAGAATGGCTTGCTTTCTTATAAATTAGAGTCAATTCTGTATATATTTTGGATATGAGGCCCTTATCAGAACCTTTACTTGTAAAAACGTTTTCCCAGTTTATTGCTGCCCTTCTAATCTTGCTTGCATTAGTTTTATTTGTATAAAAGCTTTTCAACTTGATATAATCAAAATTTTCTATATCAATAATGATTGCTAGTTCTTCTTTGGTCATAAATACCTTCCTCCTCCACAGGTCTGAGAGGAAAACTATCCTATGTTCTCATTTATTTATAATCTCGTTCTTTACGCCTAACTCATGAACCCATTTTGATCTTATCTTGGTATATGGTGTTAAGTGTGGGTCAATGCCTAGTTTCTGCCATACTAATTTCAAGTTTTCCGAGCAGTTTTTGTCAAATAGTGAATTCTTATCTCCAAAGTTGGGATCTTTGGGTTTGTCAAACACTACACCAGACTGCTAGAGTTATTGACTATTTTGTCCTGTGAACCTATCCTATTCCACTGATCAGCTAGTCTGTTTCTTAGCCAATACCAAATGGTTTTGGTGACTGCTGCTTTGTAATATAGTTTTAGATTACAGCTAGGCCACCTTCATTTGATTTTTTTTTTTCATTAGTTCCCTTGAAATTCTTGACTTTTGTTCTTCCATATGAATTTTGTTATTTTTTCTAGGTCATTAAAATAGTTTTTTTGGAGTCTGGTAAAGCACTAAATAAATAGATTATTTTAGGGAGTATTGTCATCTTTATTATATTCACTCTGCCTATCCAAGAGCACTTAATATTTTTCCAATTGTTTAAATCTGACTTTATTTATGTGGAAAGTGTTTTGTAATTTTGCTCATATAATTCTTGACTTTCCTTTGGTAGATAGATTCCGAAATATTTTATGCTGTCGACAGTTATTTTGAATGGAATTTCTCTTTGTGTCTCTTCCTGTTGGAGTTTGTTGGTGGTGTATAAAAATTCTAAGGATTTATGTGGATTTATTTTGTATCCTGCAACTTAGCTAAAGTTGTGAATTATTTCTAATAGCTTTAAAAATTTTTTCAATAGCTTTTTATTTACAAGTTATATGCATAGGTAATTTTACAGCATTGACAATCGCCAAACCTTTTGTTCCAATTTTTCCCCTTCTTCCCCCCACCCTCTCCCCTAGATGGCAGGATGGCCAGATGTTAAATATATTAAAGTATAAATTAAATACGAAATAAATATACATGACCAAACCGTTATTTTGCTGTACAAAAAGAATCGGACTCTGAAATATTTTACAATTAGCCTGTGTAGGAAATCCAAAATGCCGGCAGGTAAAAATATAGGGTTTCGTAGCTTTTTAGTAGAATCCCTGGGGTTCTCTAAGTATACATAATATCAACTGCAAAGAGTGATAACTTGGTTTCCTCATTACCTACTCCTTTAATTCCTTTAATCTCTTTCTCAACTCTTATTCCTGTTTCTAATACAATATTGAATAATAATGGTATATATATTATTTATTATATAATTATATAATAATAATTATTGCTAGTCAAAACCATCTAGCCCATGAACCTTTAACACACAAAAAAATCTATTTAACTACACTTATTATCCTTCAACTTTCCCTAATTATAGCTTTTACTGCATCTGAACTAATTATATTCTATATCTTATTCGAAACTACCCTAATTCCCACCCTTATTATTATTACACGCTGAGGTAGCCAAAACGAACGACTTAATGCAGGTCTATATTTCCTTTTCTACACACTAGTAGGCTCCCTCCCCCTTCTAGTAGCATTACTTTACCTACATAACAGTATAGGCTCCCTTCACATGCTTTCCATAACACTAGTGTCACCTACCCTAGATCAACTTCTTTACTATGATATGCCTGCATAATAGCATTTATAGTAAAAATACCACTGTATGGCCTCCATCTTTGAGTACCTAAAGCACACTAGAGGCCCCTATCAAGGGCTCTATAGTATTAGCTGCTATCCTACTAAAACTGAGCTGTTACGGCATTATACGAATTACAGCATTTACAGAACTAACTACATCAACTTTATGCTACCCGTTTATAATTCTATCTCTATGAGGCATAATCATAACAAGCTCTATTTGCCGACGGCAGACAGACCTTAAATTTCTCATCGTATACTCCTCTTTCAGCCACATAGGTTTAGTAGTTATTGCAGCCCTTATATAATCTCCTATAGGCTTCATAGGCGCTACTGCGCTAATAATCGCCCATGGTCTTACCTCCTCAATACTTTTCTGTTTAGCCAAGACAAACTACGAATGCATTCACAGTCGAACTCTTATCCTTACTGGAGGGCTCCAAATAATCCTTCCACTAATATGCGCCTAATGATTATTAGCAAGTCTAGCCAACCTAGCTCAACCTCCTTCTATCAACCTTCTAGGGGAACTTTTGGTAATTATAACTTCATTCTCCTGATCTAACTTTTCACTTATCCTACTAGGTACCAACACAATTATTACAGCCCTCTACGCATTACATATACTAATTACTTCTCAACGAGGTAAATTTACAGACCACATATACCCCATCCAACCAACCTTCACCCGAGAACACATATTAATAACCCTACATCTTCTACCCTTACTTACCATTTCCATCTGCCCCAAATTTATTCTTGGTGTTACATATTGCAAATATAGTTTAATAAAAACATTAGATTGTGAATCTAAAATTAGGAGTTTAAACCCCTTTATATGCCTGAGAAAGTTACAAGAACTGCTAACTCTTGATCACATGCTTAATCCCCATGGCTTTCTCACTTTTAAAGGATAATAGTCATCCATTGGTCTTAGGAACCAAAAATTTTGGTGCAATTCCAAATAAAAGTAATTAACTATTTATTGAATACTTCTCTTCTACTAGCTATTATTATACTTACTTTTCCTTTAGCCTATAATATACTTCTACCACACAAAATTAGTAGCTTCCCACTACTATATAAAACTATATTTAAACTTGCCTTCTTCACTAGCCTTATCCCACTAACCCTCTTCATCTACTCTGGACAAGAATCTACAATTACAAATTGACAATGATTTTCTATAAATACATTTAATCTAACAATAAGCTTTAAATTAGACTATTTCTCCATCATCTTCATCCCCATTGCATTATATGTCACATGATCTATTCTAGAATTCTCAATTTGATATATACATTCCGACCCAAATATTCACCGTTTTTTCAAATACTTAATTATTTTCTTATTCACCATAATCATCCTTGTATCCGCAAAGAACCTATTTCAACTGTTCACTGGATGAGAAGGTGTTGGTATCATATCATTTATACTCATTGGATAGTGACTTGGACGGACCGAAGCGAACACCGCTGCCCTTCAAGCTGTACTATATAACCAAATTGGAGACATTGGATTTATACTAGCCATAGCATGCCTAATAATTAATAATAACTCCTGAGATATCCAACACATCTTCATAACAAATATTGATACATTAGCTCTTATTGGGTTAATCCTTGCTGCAACTGGAAAATCAGCCCAGTTCGGTCTGCACCCATGCTTACCCTCAGCTATAGAAGGCCCTACTCCTGTATCAGCATTACTTCACTCTAGTACCATAGTTGTTACAGGTATCTTCCTACTAATCTGATTTAGCCCCGCTACACAGAATAACCAGCTTTGACTATCATACTATGCCTAGGAGGAATTACAACTTTATTTACCGCCATCTGTGCTATTACCCAAAATGATATTAAAAAAATCGTAGCTTTTTCTACATCAAGTCAAGTAGGTTTAATAATAGTAGCTTTAGGCCTAAACCAGCCACACCTGGAATTCTTACATATTTGTACACATGCCTTCTTTAAAGCAATACTATTCCTATGCTCCGGCTCCATTATCCACAGCCTCAATGATGAGCAAGATATCCGTAAAATAGGAGGACTACTCATGCTCCTCCCAATTACATCCTCAGCAATTATACTAGGCAGTCTAGGCCTTATAGGAACCCCATTTTTAGCAGGATTCTACTCAAATATGCAATCATTGAAACCATAAATACATCACATATAAATACCTGAGCCCTATGCATAACACTCATTGCCATTATACTTACAGCTTTTTACAGTATATGAGTAATTCACTTTGCTCTACTAAATGAACCACGATTCCTACCCCTCTCTCCTATAACCTAAACAACCCAAATATAACTAACCCTATTATACGACTAGCTCTAGGTAGTATCTTCACAGGCTTCCTCCTCAACAACAAGTATTCCTCCTACTACAATTATTCCTATAACAATACCAGCCCTATCAAAAGTATCATCCCTAATAGTAACTGTTGCAGGCATCCTAATTTCAATTGAACTAAATATATTAACCAACAAAATACCAATCACACCTCTAATCCACACACATAACTTCTCAAATATACTAGGTTACTTCACACACATCTTCCATCGACTAAACCCCCTAGCAAGTCTACAAATAGGTCAACATATCGCTACCATACTAATTGATCTAGGATGATATGAAAAAACTGGACCAAAAGGCCAAGCTAACTTACACAGTTCCATATCTTCCGCTATTACTTCAATTCAAAAAGGACTTATCAAATATTACTTCCTTTCCTTCATAATCTCTATAACACTAATTCTTCTAATTCTATAACTAAAGACCACGAATAACTTCCAAAACTACTAAAATAGTAATAAATAAAATCCAACCCAATAACACCATAGCCCAGCCCCCACAACCATACAACAAAGACACCCCATTCCAATCCTGACCTACACAATAATTACCCAACGAATCAAACAATTCAACAGCTGTAAGGACACTATTAATCAAAGCATAAACTGAGCAACAGTATAATAAAAGCTACCATATTACCTACTCAGCTTTCAGGATACTCTTCCGTAGCCATAGCAGCAGTATAACCAAATATCACCAACATTCCTCCTAAATAAATCAAAAATACAATTAATCCCAAAAATGTACTATTCAAACTAACAACAATAGCACAACCTAAACTACCACTAACCACAAGTCTCAAACCCCCATATACAGGAGAAGGCTTAGAAGCAAATGCCACAAACCCAAAAGGACAACAAGGACAACACAAAAATAAGCATCATTTCCATATTAGTTTTAGTATGGACTTAAACCATAACCTATGACCTGAAAAACCATTGTTGTAATTCAACTACAAAAACTAATGACCAATATACGAAAGACACACCCCCTCTTAAAAATTATCAACCATTCTTTTACCGATCTCCCCGCTCCATCTAATATCTCTGCCTGATGGAACTTTGGATCCCTATTAGGAGTATGCCTAATTATTCAAATCCTCACAGGCCTATTCCTAGCAATACACTATAGTTCAGACACACTTACCGCTTTCTCCTCTGTAGCCCACATTTGCCATGATGTTAACCACGGTTGACTACTTCGTAACCTACAAGCTAATGGGGCTTCTATATTCCTTATATGCCTGTTTCTACATGTAGGTCGAGGAATCTACTACAGATCTTACCTCTACAAAGAAACATGAAACATCGGCGTAATTCTTCTACTTACCGTGAAAGCAACAGCATGTGTAGGGTATGTTCTTCCTTGAGGTCAAATATCATTCTGAGGTGCTACCGTAATTACTAACCTATTATCTGCTATCCCTTACATTGGCACCACTCTAGCAGAATGAATCTGAGGAGATTTCGCAGTAGATAAAGCAACTCTCACACAGTTCTTTGCTTTTCACTTCATCCTACCATTCATCATCATAGCATTAGCTATTATTATTAGTACCTAATATATATACTACTACCTAATTAGTACCTAAGTACTAATATATAATAGTAATAGTACCTAATAATTATATGTACACACATACGCACACATATTTATACAGTTATCTAGCTGCAAAAGAAAAATCAGGCAAAGAAGGAAAAAAAAAACCTGAGAAAGAAAACAAAATGCAAAACAAACATCAACAAAAGAGTGAAAATAATATGTTATGGTCCACACTCAGTTCCCCCTGTTCTCTCTCTGGGTGTAGATGGCTCTTTTCATCATTGAACAATTGGAACTGGTTTGAATCATCTTATGGTTGAAGAGAGACATATCCATCAGAACTGATAATCGTACAGTCTTGATTTGCCATGTGTAATGATCTCCTGGTTCTGCTCGTTTCCCTTAACATCAGTTCATGTTAGTCTCTCCAGGCTTCTCTGAAATCATCCTGCTGATCATTTCTTATTTCTATAACATTCCATAACATTCATATACCAGAAATTATTCAGCCATTCTCCAGCTGATGGGCATCCACTCAGGTTTCAGTTTCTTGCCATTACAAAAAGAGTTGTCACAAACATTTTTTACATGTGGGTCCATTTTCCTCCTTTAAGATCTCTTTGGGGTATAAGCCCAGTAGAAACACTCCTGGGTCAAAGGTATGCATAGTTTGATAACTTTTTGAGCATAGTTCCAAATTGCTCTCCAGAATGGTTGGATCCATTGACACTTCCACCAAGAATGTATCAGTGTTCCAGTTTTCCCACACCCCTTCCAACATTTATTATCTTTTCCTGTCATCCTAGCCAGTCTGAGAAGTGTGTAGTGGTATCTCAGAGTTTTCTTAATTTGGATTTCTCTAATTAATAGTGATTTGGAGCACCTTTTCATATGACCTCAAATAGTTTCAACATTTTCATCTGAAAATTGTCTGTTCATATCCTTTGACCATTTATCAATTGGGAAACTGATTGAATTCTTATACATCTGAGTATTCCTCCAAGGACCTAGCAAGAGCTCACAAAGAGCCTAGAACCACTTTTGGTGAATTGCTCCAAAGATGAGTTGAGCTCTACCCTCCTGATGCTTCTCCAATCTGTCTCTTGTCCCACACCTAAATTGTCCAGTTCTGACCTCAGTTCCTGGATATTGTCAGGAAAAAAAAAATGTAATCCCCCTTTTTGGGCCCCCATCAGCTTTTCTTTCTAGGCTTCTGCTCCAGCCACCCTGGCCTCCCACACACTCTTGCCCTTCAGTAATAATCGATCTTCCTGCATGGTACCACAATCCAGCATTCCCTGTGCCCCAGATGCTGCCTGCCTTCCCCCTCTGCCTCCCTCCCAAGTTCTCCTCAGAGGCCCTTCCTGACTCCTCAGTTATTACCCCCTCTGCCCAGACTCAACCCACTTTACATAGATGTCCCTCTTACCTGTGTCAGGCTCCCCAGGGTTCATGGTCATGCCTTAATGGCCTCTTGTGCCTTATGCTGTCTTCCCCTTTGTTGCTGAATCCCTTTTACTTTATTAAAGCTCATATGGATTTAGCCTGCCTCGAATAGCAAAATAATGTCTTTTGAGGCACCTCAGGGTCCTAAATTGCGTCTCCCCAATTTGTGGTGACAGAATCCCATCACATTTCATCTGATGCTCTATCTACTACACAAAATAGCTGCCCCCATCACAACTTGACTTTTAGGGAAATGTTTTGCATAACTTGACTTGTAATTTCTTCATCTTGGATGAGAATAAGGGAGAGAACATAAAACTCAAAAATCTTAAAAACAAATGTAAAAAACCAGGTCTGAATATAACTGGGGGAAAATATTAAACAAATAAATTATTTTTTCAAAAAAGAAAAGGGAAGCCAAAATACCTCAAAAGTCCTAATGCCTTAAGGAACACAGAGAATAAAAAAGATCTAACAAAGTTTAAGTTCCTTGAATCCAAAACTAAAAAGTTTGAATGAGAAAGATAAAGAAAAATAGGGAAAATCTTTTCAAGGAAAAGGCACAGAAAATGAAATTAATCATGTAAAAAATAGGAAGGGGGGGCAGCCAGGTGGCACAGTGGATAGAGCACCAATCCTAAAGTCAGGAGGACCTCAGTGCGAATCTGTTCTCAGATACTTAACACTTCCTAGGTATGACCCTGGGAAGGTCACTTAACCCCAATTCTTTCAGCAAAAGAAAAGACAATGAACAGGAAAGGGGACTCTACCTCAATTTTGAATGAATGTCACTGAAAAAAAGACATGAGCAAGATGACAGATTAGAATGGATACAATTTATGACATCTTCTAAATGGGAAATGCTTAAGAATGTATTTGACACAATTTGGGATTATGGCAGTACTGGATTATTAACATTTATAATGGGAAGATATGGTTTTTTTCATCATTCTCCATTCCAGGTAGGTGAGAGAGGTACAAGAATTTTTTCCTATAGAAAATATTTGTTTTTTAAAGTAAAGTGTTAAGTATAATCAACAAGTGTAGCTAGGAGAATTCTTGATTTAAGATATAGATTGAAAAGATAAAGAATGTTGTGAAAATAATTTTGATTTCTTATAATGAAGTCTTCAACACTGGGAACAATGACAACAGGAAACCATCAATATCTGATTTCTTTTTTAATTTTGAAATGCATACAAATGAAATCAAATGAACGTTCTGAATTTACACAAAGCAGAAAATTATGTCAAGAAATAAACTTGCAAAGCTTGAATTTCTTTTTTGAGTAGTAATGAATTCAAGAAAACATTTTTCAAAACTTTCTCAGTTGCCTTCCTTATTATTTTACATTAGAGGATCAGGGGCAGGATAATCCTACGGTTAATATACTTCCCACTGCTATCCTCTCCTACCCAAAATAGGAGGAAAAAAAAAGTTTCACTTCATTGTGGATTTCTTATGTCTGGCAAGATGGGAGCTGCATCTAAAACTCTTTCCACATTGATTACATTTTTAAAAGTTTCTCTCCAATATGGATCCTCTGATGGGTAGAAAGATTGGAACTCTGTGTGAAAGCTTTTCCACACTGATTACATTTAAAAGGTTTCTCTCCAGTGTGGATTCTCTGATGTAAAGCAAGATTGGAACTCTGTGTGAAAGCTTTTCCACACTGATTACATTTAAAAGGCTTCTCTCCAGTGTGAATTCTCTGATGTGTAGCAAGATGGGAACTGCGTCTAAAAGTCTTTCCACATTGATTACATTTAAAAGGTTTCTCTCCAGTGTGGATTTTCTGATGTATAGTAAGACTTGAGTTGCAACTAAAAGACTTTCCACACTGATTACATTTAAAAGGTTTCTCTCCTGTGTGGATTCTCTGATGTAAAGCAAGATTAGAACTCTGTGTGAAATCCTTTCCACACTGATTACATTTAAAAGGTTTCTCTCCAGTATGGATTCGCTGATGTTCAGCAAGAATGGAGGAGAATCTGAAAGCCTTTCCACACTGATTACATTTAAAATGTTTCTCTCCAGTGTGGATTCTCTGATGTAAACCAAGATGGGCACTCTGTGTGAAATCCTTTCCACACTGATTACATTTAAAAGGTTTCTCTCCAGTGTGCTTTCTCTGATGTGTAACAAGACTGGACGAGAATCTGAAAGCTTTTCCACATTGATTACATTTAAACCGTTTTTCTCCAGTGTGGATTCTCTGATGTCTAGCAAGATTTGAGTTACAACTAAAAGCCTTTTCACATTGATTACATTTAAAAGGTTTCTCTCCAGTGTGGATTCTCTGATGTAAAGCAAGACTGGAACTTTGTGTGAAAGCCTTTCCACACTGATTACATTTAAACGGTTTCTCTCCTGTGTGGATTCTCTGATGTAAAGCAAGACTGGAACTTTGTGTGAAAGCCTTTCCACACTGATTACATTTAAAAGGTTTCTCTCCTGTGTGGATTCTCTGATGCTCAGCAAGATGGGCACTCTGTGTGAAAGCCTTTCCACAATGATGACATTCATAAGCCTTCCCTCCAGTGTGGGTTTTTTTATGCTTTGCTAGACTGGAGATATCTTTAAAAGTTTTTCCACATTGATTGCATATGGAAGGCTTTCCACATAGAAGACATAAATAAGGCTTCTCTCTAGTGTGGATTCTCTGATGGTCAATCAGGAATGATCTGTAATAGAAAGTTCTCCCACATTCAGCACATTTATGAGACACCTCTCCTGTATTAGCCTTCTGAGGGCTACCAAGAGCTGGCTTCCAACTAAAGGCTTTCCCACACTGATCATATCCAGACCTTTTCATTCCAGGGTGGTAAGGAAGAGATGAGTGATAGGATGAGGTTCCTTCACATACATTATTTTCATCAAGTTCTTTTCTAATAGGCATTTGTTGACGAGTAAGGAGATTAGAGCTCTGCCTGACAGCCTTCTCACTTTTATCACTTATGGAAAGTATTTCTTCAGTATCACTTTTCTGATGGCCACTGAGGTCTGAACTGCACTTCACAGTGATATCCCATTGATTACCTGGAAGCAATGGCTCCTCCTCTTTAGCGAAGCATTTCTTGTATTCACTACCTTGAAGGTAATCGCTTCCTGAGATCATTTTCTTGCAATGATTTGTGATAGAAGTCCATCTGAATCTCTTTCCAATTTCATACAATTCATAATCACTCTTTGCATATCTATGGACTTTGAAAATAAAGTCATGCAATTCCTTTAAATTGAAGTCACAGGGACCATCCATGAACCTTTGCAGGTCATGTTCTTCCACCAAAATTCCCAGGCTTTTACTCCTCTCATTTACTTTGAATCCAGTTTCTGAAAAAGACAAATATATACACAAAAAGACATACACACATAAATAAACAGAAATAGCAATGTTACATAAGAGTCATTGCAGCTTGTCACCAAATGAAATATACCAAACTTCATAGGTGTACTCAGTGCAAACGCTGCCTTTTATTACCCCAATTAATTTTTAAGAAAAGACAAATTGGAGGCAGCGAGGTGGTGCAGCGGCTGGAGCACTAGCTCTGAAATCAGGAACACCCGAGTTCAAATCTAGCCTAATACGCTTAACACTTCCTAGCTTTGTGACCCTGGGAAAGTCACTTTAACCCCAAATATCTCAGCAAAAAAAAAAAATAAATAAATGATAATAATAATTTTTAAAAAGCAAAGGCAGGGGTCCAAGGCTAAGATAACTATCACATGCCAAATTAGGGTCTTCTTTATGCTGGAATAGTTTTTTGCTATTTTAGAGGGAAAATTGAGCCAAAACATTATTCAAAATTGTAGAGCAGATAAGGAGTAAACATGCAAACTAGTTTGATGAAAATAATGGGGAACTACTGAACGTATTAAATGAAAAATGAGAACTCTACAAGATTTCCAAAATTACAAGGAATTTAAATCATCCATTTCTAGGGAGGCAGTATTTAACTCTCCCAAAAGTATAAACAAAGGTTACAGACATGTTGGTTTTTTGGCCCAATAAATAAAGGCAGATAAAGTTCATTTTTATATTGAATGTAATAATGCAAAGCTGTTTTATGATGCCCTGAAGACTATTAATGGACCAAAGACCTATCTAAGCTGCCCAGTGTTGACAGAGCTACAATGATTAGTGATAATGAAAGAGATGGGCTGAACTGTTTCATAAAGTCCTCAACACACCATCATCAACCACTGCTGAAGTTAAAAATCATTATCTTAGGTCCTATTCCATTCCTCTTTAGCCATTCATGACTTGATGGCATCCCCACAGTCTCTACCTCTTTTGTCACCCAAAAGAGAGCTGCTATCAATCTTTTAAAACATATAAATTTGCTTCTTTTTTCCTAATTGGCAAACAGACCTTATTGTGTATTTCAGAGTAAAAGAGTATAATACAGTTTTATAACTCTTTTGTCTTAATTCCAGATTGTCCTCCAAATAGAGTGGATCATTGAATAATTTCAGCAACAATATATTAGTGTCCACAACATGATATCAAACTGGTGTTTTTGATTTGCATTTCCCTAATTAATAATAAGTTAGAATATTTTCTCATATGACTGTAAATAGTTTTAATTTCTTCATCAGAAACTACCTATTCCTGTCCCTTTGAGTATTTGAGATTTCACATGAGAAGTTTTCTTTAGAACAGTGCCCATTGTTCTTTTCTTTCAATTACCTGACTCTGCAGGCTGAGACTATAGGTCAATCCAGCTGCCCACAAGGCTTGCTCTTGGCTAACTTTTCAGATTCTGCCTAGAGAAGTATAGCACTTCATTTGGGTCAAATCTCTACCTAGGGAGAGGAGGTCCTTCCTACGATGCTGTTAACAGCCTGAGAACTTCTGGAATTTTAGTCACTTTTGCTGTTCAAAATGAATTGTGAGGCATTTATTTTTTTTTTTTTAGGGGAGATTCTTAGGGAGCTAAGTATTTCCTTTGCTATTGTGCCATCTTACCAGAACCCTTTAACCCTCTCCCATTCTTTTTAGCACATTTTCAGGGAGTTTACCTAACAAATATGGCAGTAAAGTCAGATACCTAACTGAGCTAAATTATGTAACTCAAAAAGGCTGCAGCCGAGACCAAAATAGATGGAGACTTGGTGCCCTCAGATGACTGAACACTCGATCCAATTCCTGGGATACAAGACAGTTTGGATCACTTCTGTGCTGTTTGTGCTCATTTGGAACTGATGATGAACACCAAGAAAAAAAAGAAAATGGTCCTTACCCAGAGACAGCAGATTCTGGACACTCTCCAACATGACCTCCTTGTACAGTTCCTTCTGAGAAGCGTCCAAGAGCCCCCATTCCTCCTCAGTGAAGTCCATGAAAATATCCTTGAATGTCACCAATTCCTAAACCATCAAAAGTCACTTGATTTAGAGCTGAAAAATCCTTCAGAATTCATCTACTCCAACCCTCATCAACTTAAGAGGAGAAAACTGAAGCTGAGATGCGATTGGCTAAAACTCCTATAAGCTTTAGGAGTGTTAGAGTCCACACTTAGAACCAGGAATTAAGAGCCCAGTGGAATATTGAGAAAAGTATTTTCCGTTTGAAATGAGTCATGTTGGATAATAAAAGTTTTAAAAATGCCTTACCGTAAAATGCTTCTCCCAATGGAATTAGGGAGAACATATGAATTCTATAGAATCTGTGAAGGTGGAAGATAGAAGATGATGAGACATCCCTCCCCACAAGAAGGGTCTTAAATGATTATATATTTTTAAAAATTCTATGAAGAGTTTGTGAGAACATGGTAAATACTATTCTGGGGAAGAAACCATTAGCAGTGATCACCAAGGAGAGAACAAAGAAATTCTCCAGCAAATTTAATGAGTCTAAAATGAAATCTCACCTAGATGGAAGCAAGAAAAGAAATTTTAAAAGAATCTGGCCTCAAGTAGTTGGTATTAGACAAGTGATGAAGCTTTATTTCTTCTCCTAAGGTGAGCTTGTTAACGGAATGTGCTCTGTGCGAGATGACTAATTGAGACACTAACTGTCTCCTAGAAATCTGTGCTTGCACTCCCCAGGTAGGTCTCAGCCAGAAGGTCAGAGAGATCAGGCAGGTCAGGTGGCTAACCTGGATTGTAAGTGCCCGGCCTCCAAGGAACAAGAAGGGCCCTTTGATACCACAGTCTTACCCTGATTCCTACTTCACTCAGCCCTCTAGAGCCCATCCAGAGGTCAGGCTATCCTGGCTGAGGAGACCTTAGAATCTGTCCAATCCTTATTCTGGGACTACTTCCTGCTCAGTATGCTTTGCCACCCAATGCCAATCGCTTTCCTTCTTTAACTCTGGGAAGTACAATCATGTCCCTCAAATCCAGTGACCCAGACGTGTACACATCTAGTACTAAGAGTTTTCCTAAGTGAATTTTGGAGAAAACATCACTGACTTTATTTGATGCCATGCAGCTATTCTTTTACTAGACTTCCTGCACTATATCTCATTCCCCAATCACTCTGAGAAAACTCAGAGCACTCACTTCCAGTCCTGTTACTGTCTAAGAAGGCACAAAGGAGTTACCAAATGTTGCCAAAGTATCTGAGTAATCGAGCACTTGTTTCTTTCTTCCTGTGTTCTCTTGCTCTGACATAAATAGCTATGCTAAAGACTTCACACTTTAACTCTAAATTCACATTTTCTTGTTTTGGTAAAAATGTACTTTACAAGGAAAGCAGAAAGATGGGCAATGAGCTTCACTCCAAGTACCTCATGAAGGCCACATTTCTCAAATATATAGAGAATTGAGTCAAACGTATAAGCATAAAAAGCGTTCCTCAATTGAGAAATGATCAAAGAAAATGAATACTGTTTAGATGAGGAAATAAAAAATAATGTAGGAAAACGAAATGCTCTAAATCACTTTTGATTAGGGAAATGCAAATAAAGATAACTCAGAAGTATCACCTCACATCTATCAGATTAATTAATAAGACAAAAAATGATCAATGCTGGAAAGAATGTGAGAATACTGGGACGCTAATGCACTGAGGAGGAATTGTGAAGTGATCATCGAGCTTTGTGGAGAGGAACTCTGAACTATGAAAAAAGGGCAGCAAACTGTGCAAATCTTTAGATCTAACAACAGCACCACTAAGTCTGTATTATTCCAAAGAGATCATAAAAAGAGACAAAGGGCTTACATGTGTAAAAATAGTCATAATAGTTCTTTTCCTGTAGGCAATATTGTGGAAATTGAAGGAATTCCCATCAAGTGGGAAATGGCTGAAAAATTTGTGGTATATGAATATAATGAAATAGTATTGTTCAATAGGAAATGATGAAGAGGCAGATTTCAGAAAGAACTAAAAACTAAATTGATGCAAATTGAAACGAGCAGAGCCAAGAAAAGATTGTATACAGAATCTGCAAGAGATTCAATGATCAATTATGATCAATTATGAATGACTCAGCTCTTTTCAGGAGCACAAGGATCTAAGGCAATTATAAAAGACTCAATAAGGAGTCTTTTGTACTCTAAATTATTCATTTAAATAATACATACACCAAATAAATGATGGACTCTGAAAGTGATAGAAGAACTTATCTTTTAGTTACTTTATTCTTTTTTTCTCCTCTTCTGATGTTTCACTTTTCACAACTCCGATTAATAGGGAAGTATGTTTTAAATGATAGCACATATATACCTAAACCAAATTGTCTACCATTTTAGGAAGAAAAGAAGGGAATGGAGAAAAATTTACAACTCAAAATCTGATAAAGATGAATGCTACAAATTTTCATGACATGTAACTGAAAATAATTTAAAAGAAATAAGCAAATGTACCTTTTTGTATCTGGGTCCTAACCTGATCTTAGCTAAAACTTCTTTATAACTGGCTATGAGACCCAACAGATCCCACTCACAGCACAGGTTAGGCAAGGAGGAGAGACTATGTCTGACATCTGAGGAAATGTAACCCCCCATTGATGGAGTCTGTCACACCCTCCCATGGATAAATAAACCGAAGTTTACTCTCTGGCTGGACCCTGAGCTCCCTGACCATCCCTACCAAGGACCCTGACAATTCCCACAACAGGATCAATGAGATGATCTTTATGAGGCTCCTGGCACACGGCAGACACCACAACACCCGCCCCAGCTTCTCACACCTCAGTTTTTTCTCTGCCCCAGAGACGTTGGGCTCCAGGCTTATGCTTCACCAGGACCCTCTGTCCCCTGAGCCTGGGCCTTTTCAACGGCTTCTCTCCTGTCTGCAGTGGCCTCCTCCCTCACCTCCGGCTTCCTTCACATCTCAGCTAAATTCTCCTTTTCTGTAACAAGCTTTTCCTGGTCCCCAAAGTGCTGAACCTTCCCCCTGAGAGTAGCTCCTGTCTACACTGCCCAGCACAGGTGTGGACACAGCTCATGGATGTTTTCTTCCCTGGGAGGCTCCCTGAGGGCAGAGAGTCTTTTATATTTGCCTTAGATCCTTGTGCTCCTGAGAAGAGCTGAGTCATTCATAATTGATCATAATTGATCATTGAATGTGCTGCAGATTCTGTATACAATCTTTTCTTGGCTCTGCTCGTTTCAATTTGCATCAATTTGGTTTTTAGTTCTTTCTGAAACCTGCCTGTTCACCATTTCTTATTGCACAATACTATTTTTTTCTTTTATCTTTCTTCTGCCTCCTCGGTGGTTCAGAGGAGCTAATTTCTAAACTTTATAGAATTGATCTAAGACCTGACAAAGGAGAAGGACTCAGAGAACCCTGGGAGCCGCCGGGTGGCCCGAGCGGGCAGGAAATGGGCAGTGCCAGGAGGGCGATTCCTGCCCTGCTGCCAGGGCCCCCTCCCTCCGACAGGAGAAGCTTCCTGGACTCCGGCTGGGATGAAGCTGCGCGGCTCCGGGCAGGGGCCGCACTCACCTGGGATGAAGGTCTCCGGCTGCCGGGGGCCATGTCTCTGGTTCCAGGCTTGGGTCCTGTTCCAGCCGGGCTGGGGAGGGAGAGGGAGCCCGGAGAGGGAGGCCGGGGTCTGAGGCTTCCCTTCCCAGGCTGGATGGGACCTGTCCAGAATGAGAGGAGGAGCTCTCAGGGCAGAGAAAGTCGGGAGAGGCTGCTCCCCAGGAGCAGGCCGAGAGAGGTCACCTGTGGGAGCAAGCAGACCTTCCCAGGACCCCCAGCACCGGACACTAAGGTCTCCTGCCCTGCAGGGAGGGTAGCCCTGGGAGCCTGAGCCCCATGGGGTCAAGACCACAAGGCCTTCCCCTGATCCCTGGAAGGAGAGTGAGACCCTGGCTACCCCTTGGTCCCTGCCTGCCTCAGTTTCTCCATCTGTAACATGGAAACCCTCCTGCTAAAGGCCCCAGAAATGAGTACAGAGGTCCCAGGACCCCCGGGAGGGAGACAGAGCAAGGAGCGGAGCTGGATGGGAGCCCCAGCCCCCCTCCCCCTCCTGCCAGGGAGCCTCCACCACCCCCGCTGTCCTGCAGACAAACACAAGGACTGGGAGAAGTTCCCCCCCCCCCCCCAGAGCTGCACGTGGGGAGCGCTTCCTGCGTCCCGGCCCGTACTCAGTGCTTCACACAAGGGAGCTCACGGGGAGGGGCCGCTCTTATCCCCTTTTTGCACGGGAGGAAACTGAGGCAAACAAACGGTGTAAAGCTACAGAACCCGCCCCCTCCCCCAAGTGTGCAAAGGGTGGCGACCGGCGAGGGGACCCCGCAATACCGGGGCTCCGTGGGGGAGGGGCCAGTTGCGCTCCCCAAGAAACACTCGGCAGTGCCCGCCCCCCCCCCCCCCAGCCACAGGGATGCACGAGCGTGCCCCTCCCCCTCCTCAGCCCATGCAGGGAATCTCTCAGGGCTCAGGCCCCGAGAGCCTCAGGTACACGTCCGCCCAAGCGCAGTCACGCGGCTCAGTCACTCCCCGCACTCACAGTCACTGCGCCCGCTCCTGCCCGCGCCCCCACCCTCGCAGCCGGCACCAGGTTTCCAGGCTCTGCCCCAGCACTGGCCCGAATTGGCACGGAAGGGGAGGAGCCTCAAGGAAGGGGGCGGTCCCAGGCCGCGCCTGCGCACAGACACCCTCCTGCCTCTCCTCCCTCCCAGCCCAGAAAGGACTAAATAAACCTGGGACCCAGGAAGCCGCGCCTGCGCCCCAGGGGACTCCCAGCATGCCCTGCGGCTCAGCAGGAAAACTGCATGTGGAAGTTCTGGGTTAGATCATTTGCATGATTACAAACGAGACCTCAGTCCCCTCTTCTCCCGGGAGGGGCCTCTGGCTACCGGGCCTGCGCCCTTCCCCCACCCCACCCCGCTACCGTGAGGGGGGCCCGGGAGACCCGCGCTTGTGCTCAGCCCCCTCCGGCCCCGCGGCGGGTTTGATGCCGTTTCTGTTCCTTTGGGCATTTCCCCCTCCCCCCTCCTTAAAGGCCCCCCTTGAAGCGCCTTCTTCAGCCCCGCGTTTGTTTCACTTTCCCGCCCGCGGCGGCGCTTTCCAGAGCAAAGCCCTTCCCTTAGTGCCGGGGATCAGGGGCCGAGGCTGCCTCGGGCGCCTCCTGGCGGGGAAGCGGGAGCCCCGGGGGGCGCCGGGAGATTTCTGGGGAACCGCGAATCTTCCGCTTCTTTCCCAGCCCATCCCGCGAATCCCCGCCCCCACCCCCGCCCCGGCGGGTCCGGCCGCGCTGCGGAACCTGCGGCACCTGGAGCTTCCTTCCCAGGCCCGGAGCGGGGATGTCCTCGTGCCTCCCCGCCCTGAGCCCGCCCGCTGAGGCCGCCTGGGCCGAGAGCCCCTGACGCGGGGCGGGGCGATTGCGGAGGATCCTTCCGGACGCCTCTGGCTTTTTATTTTAGCCTCCCCCCCCCCCGAACCCTGTCCAGTTGTGGGGGGGGGGGGGGGCAGGGAGGGGCTGCAGGGTCCAGAAGGCTCCCGGGCTGCAGAGTGGGGCCTTAGGGCTCAGACTGACACCCGTCATCCAGATGCTGGAGCGCAGGGGGAAGCACCTTGTTCGTGGCCCCTGAGCTGGAGAGGAAGGGGAAAGCTTGGGGTGGAAATGACTCTAAAAGGCGTGTGCACAAATACACACAAACCAGCCCCCTGCCTGTGTAGGTGTGTAAACATACACACACACACACCCCTTTGCGTGCTTCTGTCTCCGCGGGGCTTCCTGCTAAAGCTTCCGGCTCAGCTGAGAATTCCGAGCTTCTTTGGGCTTTCCGAGGACCCGCAGGGATCTCAGGCAGGGGCGGCTTCTCGCCCTGGGAACCATCAGCCCAGAGGCCCGGGGGGCTGCCCAGAGCTGGGGGAAGGGCCCCTGGGTGAGCATCCTGGGGGGCAGCGGGACCCGCTTCTGAAGAGCTTTTCCTCAGGAAGCCCAGAGCTGTCCCGGGAGCCCCGGGGATTTCCCGCGTGGGGGCGCAATGGGGAGGGCTCAAGGCCTCTGGGGATCAGTTCCCCGGAGCTGAGATTTTTTTGTTCACATGTTTCTTTTCAAAGCCCATTTAATTCTTTAAGTCTTTCCCGGTACTTTCCTGGAGAGGTCCCAGGAGAGGAGGCTCAGAAGTTGATGAAGTACTTTGTGCCTCAAATGCTAATGGGTTAGGAAAAGGACTCAGGATCCCCCCAGAAGGAGTTGTGATCCTCATATGAAAGTGTTCCAAATCACTATTGATCAAAGAAATTCAAATTGACAACTCTGAGGTACCACTACACACCTGTCAGATTGGTGAAGATGACAGGAAAAAATAATGCAGAATGTTGGAGGGGATGCGGGAAAACTGGGACACTGATGCATTGATGGTAGAATTATGAACACATCCAGCCATTCTGGAGAACAATCTGGAACTATGCTCAAAAAGTTATCAAACTGTGCATACCCTTTGATCCAGCAGTGTTACTACTGGGCTTATATCCCAAAGAGATTATAAAGCAGGGAAAGGGACCTGTATGTGCCAAAATGTTTGTGGCAGCCGTTTGTAGTGACTAGAAGCTGGAAAATGAATGGATGCCCATCCATTGGAGAATGGTTGGGTAAATTGTGGTATATGAATGTTATGGAATATTATTGTTCTGTAAGAAACGACCAGCAGGATAAATACAGGATAAATACCCAGGCATATGTTCTGTCAAATAAAAAGTTATAATCAAAACAAAAAAAGAAAGAGTTGCCATCTAAAGGATGTCACTGTGCTTGAGAAAACTTACATTGAAATGGACTGGATAGTGGTTACTTTGCTAAAGAGAATTTAATATTTTATGACATGGACCACTAAGAGTAACAAGATTTTTTGAAAACCACTATTAAAGCGTCATGGATTATATTTTCCTCTAAACCAGTCTCCTAAAGGAAAAGGGTGAAGGATTCCCAATTGGGAGTCACCAAGTGGTTCAAAAAAACCCTGAGAAATGATCATTTAAACAGACTAAACCACTGCAGAAAGCAGGTGGCTAAAACTGGTTTTCCTGAAGTCTCTTTAATGTGCACACTGTTATTTGAACTGGTCTTAAATCAGGGAACAGGGAACTCTCCTCCAATCCTCCAAGTATTGTCACCAACCCCATAATATTCCATGAAAGACTAAAGTTTCCCTGTTCATCCATGTTGGAGGCAGGAGACAATTTAGGTTTAGACAGTTACACAAAATAGGGCAAAAGATATAAAGGGATATTTGGGGGGGGGGGTTAGGATCACATCATTTCCATGTATAACATTACTTGTACCTCCTCCACCTCACTCTCCTTTCCCACATCTGGACTGATGTTATTAAACTGATGTTTAATAAAAGACAGGCTTCTTAGAGGCAAGAAACTCTCTGTCATAGTGCATGATACAATATCTGGAATGATTATTTTTTGTTAATTAAGGCTGTTTATTTTCAAACTATGTGTATGGATAATTTTCAGCATTCACCTTTTTTTTTTCTTTCTTTTTAAAAATTTTATTATTATAACTTTTTATTGACAGAACTCATGCCTGGGTAACTTTTTTTTTTTACAACATTATCCCTTGCACTCACTTCTGTTCTGACTTTTCCCTTCCCTCACTTCACCCCCTCCCCTAGATGGCAAGCAGTCTTATACATGTTAAATATGTCACAGTATATCCGAGATACAATCTATGTGTGCAGAACCGAACAGTTCTCTTGTTACACAGGAAGAATTGGATTCAGAAGGTAAAAATAACCTGAGGAGAAAAACAAAAATGCAAACAGTTTACATTCATTTCCCAGTGTTCTTTCTTTGGGTGTACCAGCATTCACTTTTACAAAACCTTGTGTTCTAAATGTTTACCCTCCCTTCCCCCAGCTCCTCAGCAAGTAATCCAATATGTGTTAAATATGCAATTCTTTTCCACAATTATCATGTTGCACAAAAAAAAATCAGATCAGAAAGGAGGAAAAATGAAAAGGAAAACAAAATGCAAGCAAACAAGGAAAAGTGAAAATATAATGTTGTTATCCACACACAGTTCCCACAAGCCCCTCTCTAGGGGCAGATGGCCCTCTCCATCACAAGACCATTGGAACTGGCCTGAATCATTTCACTTTTGAAAAGAGCCACGGCCATCAGAAGGATTATTTTTAAAACTTACAATTAAAATCCTCAAGTTTCATTGGAGAAGTCACATGGTCCCCCTCTAAAAAACTGGCTTATATGATCTCTTGAGGAGGGAAGGGGATAGAGTTATCCTATCATGAGTTTTGTTAAAACAAGAGAAAACTGAAAAACCAGAGTCCATTTAGAACCATTTGTGCTTCAGCAGGCTCCAACTTTTTGATCCCCATCTGTTGCAAAGAGCAGAAAAGGCAGAAGTGGGTTTGCGCTCAGGTGAGGGAATAAGTTTGATTTTCATTGGGTTGGAGGCTGAGGCAGTCATTTCTTTCTGTTTCCCACCAGCAAGGTCTGTGTATGGGGTGAAAACCCCTGACCCCCTGGGATGGGCAGACCTGTTTGCAAACAGGCAAGCTTCGAAATTGAGAGGACTTGACAGAGACGCCAGGGAAGGGGCTGAGCTTGCTGTTGCCCACCCCCAGTAGTCTTAGTGCTTTCGTGAGCTGTGTAGTTTGATTCATCACCCCACCCCACCCCCTGTGAAGGGGGAAAAGTGTTGCACACCCTGATTGGGTGCTTTCCTCAATAGGGAAAAATCTCTGAGAGTGTCTTTCCTTATCCAGGACAATGATCAGATTGTTGACTTACATGAACTCTGAGTGGAGAAACAAGAGATGATGGGTGCTAGAAGGTATTACTAGATTGATCACATGCATAAGGTTTCCTCAAGTGGGGATCCTCTTCTCTTAAATAATCTAAGAATGATAAGTCAAAGCTGAACTATATTTACTGCACTCATAAGGTTTGGCCCCAGTGTGGATTCCCTAATATTTAGCAAGATTGGAGCACAAGTTGAAATCATTCCACATTGATTACATTGTTCTTCAGAGTGGATTCTTTTGTGTTTAACAAGAGATTTCCATCTGAAAGCCCTTCCTCATTGAATACATTTATAACATTTCTCTCCACTGTGGATTGTCTCATCTATAGCCAAATGGGAGCTGTTTGTGAAATTCATTTCACATTGATTATAGTCATTATTTGTAATGGGTTGAGGCTTGAGTTGATGCACTGAGGTGCCAAGCACAGGAGGCTAAATAGTAATTGGACTATATTCTATTAATATACATGCTTGGATAGAGAATGGCCCCGCCCACTCTCTGTGCAAGTCCTGATGTGGTGTATAGGAAATGACAATTTTGGTGGGTGGAGGCAGAGAGACAGGAAGAGAGGCAGAGAGAGATTGGGGCTGGGTTCGATTCTGGTGGCTGCTGGTCTCATGGCTTTTGCTCTGGCTAGCTTCTTGACTCAGCTGCTGACATTGCTATTGCCGATTCCCTTCTACCTCCGATCTTTCTTCATCTCTGCTAAGAATAAAGATCGACGATTTTCCCCTAACCTGAATTCCTGACTCCGGCTGATTTTAAAATACGCGGTCATTACAATAATTCTTATCCTAAGTGTGGATTCTCTAATGCAGGGGTTTTCAAACTACAACCCGTGGGCCAGCTGCAGCAGCTGAAGACGTTTATCCCCTTCACCCAGGGCTATGAAGTTTCTTTATTTAAAGGCCCACAAAACAAAAGTTTTTGTTTTTACTATAGTCCGGTCCTCCAACACTCTGAGGGTCAGTGAACTGGCCCCCTATTTAAAAAGTTTGAGCACCCCTGCACCTAACGTTTACCAATTTTGGATTTATATCTGAATGACTTTCCACATTAATTTCATTTATAAGTTTTCTCTCCAGTGTGGATTATCTGAAGTGCACCTGGAAAGGACTTTGTGTGAAATCATTTCCTCACTGTCTACAGTCAAATGTTTCTCTCCAGTTTGGGTTCTTTGATGTTCAACAAGATTTCGCTTCTATATAAAAGCTTTTCCACACTTACTACTGTCAAAAAGTGTCTTTTCAATGTGAGTTCTCTGATGTACAGTAAGACGTGCCTTGCGTATAAAAGACTTTCCACACTGATTACATTTAAAAGGTTTCTCGCCAGTGTGGATTCTCTGATGTTCTGCAAGACTGTGATTGAATCTGAAAGCCTTTCCACACTGATTACATTCAAACGGTTTCTTTCCAGTGTGGATTCTTTGATGATGAGCAAGGATGGAACTGAGTCGAAAAGCTTTTCCACATTGATCACATTTATAAGGTTTTTCTCCAGTGTGGATACTCTGATGTTTATTAAGATCTCCCTTTCGGGTGAAAGCTTTTCCACATTGATCACATTCAAAAGGTTTTTCTCCAGTGTGGATTCTCTGATGTTCTGCAAGCTTGCAACTATATGTAAAAGCCTTTTCACACTGATTACATTTATAAGGTTTTTCTCCTTTGTGGATCCCCTGATGTTCAGTAAGATAAGCTTTACGTGTAAAAGTCTTTCCACATTGATTACATTTATAAGGTTTGCCTTCAGTATGAATTCTCTGGTGTTCAGTAAGGTAAGCCTTGCGTATAAAAGCTTTGCCACATTGACTGCATTCAAAAGATTTCTCTCCAGTGTGGATTCTCTGATGTTCTGCAAGACTATGATTGAATCTGAAAGCCTTTCCACATTGATTACATTCAAAATATTTCTCTCTAGTGTGGACTCTCTGATGTCCAACAAGATTTCTTTTCAGTGTAAAAGCCTTTCCACACTGAATACATTCAAAAGGTTTCTTTGCAGTGTGGGTAGTCTGATGGTCAGCAAGCTTATATTTGTTTGTGAAAGCCTTTCCACATTGATTACATTCAAAAGGTTTCTCTCCAGCGTGGATTCTTTGATGTTCAACAAGATTTCCTTTCTGTGTAAAAGCCTTTCCACACTGAATACATTCAAAAGGTTTCTTTCCAGTGTGGGTTCTTTGATGATGAGCAAGAATGGAACGGAGTCGAAAAGCCTTTCCACACTGATCACATTTATAAGGTTTTTCTCCAGTGTGAACACTCTGATGTTTATTAAGATCTCCCTTTCGTGTGAAAGCTTTTTCACATTGATTACATTTATAAGGTTTTTCTCCTGTATGTATTCTCTGATGTTCAGCAAGTTTGTAATTGCATCTGAAAGTCTTTTCACACTGGTTACATTCAAAAGGTTTCTTGTGGATTCTCTGATGATAAGCAAGAAGATGCCACTTTGTGAAAGCCTTTTCACATTGATTACATTCAAAAGGTTTCTCTCCAGTGTGGATTCTCTGATGTAAAGCAAGAATGAAACTGAGTCGAAAAGCCTTTCCACACTGATCACATTTATAAGGTTTTTCTCCAGTGTGGATTCTCTGATGTTCAGTAAGACAATGTTTGCGTGTAAACGCTTTTCCACAGTCATTACATTCAAAAGGTTTTTCTCCAGTGTGGATTCTCTGATGTTCAGCAAGCTTGGAACTATATCTAAAAGCCTTTTCACAATGATTACATTTAAATGGTTTGCCTCCAGCATGGATTCTCTGATGTTCAATAAGATAAGGCCTGAATGTAAAAACTTTTCCACAGTGATGACATTCAAAAGGTTTTTTGCCAGTGTGGATTCTCTGATGATAAGCAAGAATGGAAGTGAGTCGAAAAGCCTTTCCACATTGATTACATTTATATGGTTTTTCTCCAGTGTGAATTCTCTGATGTTCAATAAGCTTGTAATTGTATCTGAAAGCCTTTCCACATTGATTACATTTATATGGTTTTTCTCCAGTGTGAATTCTCTGATGTTCAATAAGCTTGTAATTGTATCTGAAAGCTTTTCCACATTGATTACATTTATATGGTTTTTCACCAGTGTGAATTCTCTGATGTTCAATAAGCTTATAATTGTATCTGAAAGCCTTTCCACATTGATCACATAAAAAAGATTTCTCTCCAGTATGGATTCCCTCAGGTACAGCTAGAAAGAATCGCTTTGGGAAGATCTTCTTACCTTCATTACATTTATAAACCCCTCCAATATGAATCTTCTGAGATCTGTCAAGATCTGAATTCCAAGAATAGGCCTTCCCACACTCAACAAATGAAGGTTTTTTCATTTCAGGGTCAACTCTAAATTGGGAAGGAAGAGATGAATGATCGGATGAGATTGTTTCACATTCATTATACTCATCAGGTTGTTTTCTTATGTGAATTGCCTGATCAATAATGAGTTTAGAAGATTGACTCAAGGCCTTTCTATCTTGACTATCAACACAAAACATTTCCCCATTATCATTTTTCTGATGTCTAATGAGGTCTGAACTCTTGCTGAAGGCCATTTCCCATTGGTTATCTGGATTCATTAGTATTTCAGCCGGCTTCTCCTGGGAATCAAAAAGGTCTACCTGTTTAGGAAAACATTTCTGATATTCACTATCCAGTAGCCAGTTATTCCCTGAATTCATTTTCTTATAGTGATTTAGGAAAGAAGATTGTCTGAATCTCTTTCTACTTTCATCCAATTCACAGTCAGTACTTGGATTATCTACTTGGATGTTAGAGGCAGGGATTTCCCTCAAAGTCAAGGCAGAGGGACCATTCTTCATGAATTTTTGCAGGTCACATTCTTCCACAAAAAGTCCCAGATTTCCAGTCATCTCATTCCATTCAAACTTGAGTTCCCCATCTGAAGAAAATGAACCATCAAACATAAGAGTCACAAAAAGTTATACATCGATAATTAATAGCAAAAGCAATGTGACTTTAGCCTTAGGTAGCTCATGCCCTTATCTTTACTAACCTCAACAGCATAAAACTTCAGGGATATATTCTTGTAGCAAAAACTGGCATTTAATAGGCTTGTTCTCTGTAAAGAGAAGAGACCTACAGGATGTGAAAGTGACCGACGAGATGGACACCCCAGTGTACTGGTCCTTCAAGAGGCAAGATAACTGCCAGATTTAATATCAGAAGATTAAAGTGATTCTCTATGGGAGAACAGTTTGTTTCTAATTTGGAGACAATAGGGTTTGCAATATTTCAGCTGAAAGGGACTGGCAGCTTTCAGAGAATTGTCAGAGAGTACTCCAGTTACTCATCCCGGACAGAACACTTGGAAATATCCAAACTGGTATGTTGCAAATAGTGGGAAAATTCAGATGGTATGAAACAAAAACTCAGAACTCTGCAAGGTCTGCAAGTAAGTTGCTTCAATCATTTAAAAATTCAGCATTTAACTCCATCAAAAGCTAAGTGGAAACAAAACTTGAGACAGATTCTGAATTCTGGGCTTAGTAAGAGGCCACATAAAATTCAGGTTGGTGCTGACTGCTTTTACAATGCCTGAAAGCTGTTTATGGGCCAAAGACCTGATAGGGTGAAGCTGAAGTACTCAGTGCTGATGGAACCACACTGATTACTGATACCAACAGGGTCTTGGAGAGAGGGGCTGAACACTTCTGTAGCATTCTCAGGAGACCATGGGTATTACCACCTCACACCTCAGATGACAGGAAATGATAATGAGGAATGTTGGAAAGGATGATGGAAAAGTGGTATACTAATACCCTGTTGGTGGAGTTATGACCAGATCCATCCATTCTGGAGAGCAATTTGGGATTAGGCCCCAACACACCTAGAACTCTGTGTATCCTGTGATGTAGCAGTAAACCCCATTGGATCCGAATACCCAAGAAATCATAAAGAGGGAAAAGGACCCACATGTGCAAAAATATTTGTAGAATCTCATTTTGTGTTGCAAAGAAGAAGAAAATGAGTAGATGCCCATCAATTGAGAATGGCTAAAGAAACACAGAAATTATCTGAAGAAAACAACTCCTTTCAAAATAGATTTGGCAAGATGGAAAAAGAAAACAACTCCTGAAAAAACAGCATTGGTGAAATGGAAAAGATAATAAAGTCCTCAAAAATGGAATTGGTGAAATGGAAAAGAAAAATCCAATGAAAGAAACAAGTCATTTAAAAGTTCAATTGGCCAAATTCAAAAGGACACGAAAAAACTAACTGAAGAAAATAAATTACTAAAAATTCAAATTGAACAAAAGGAACTGAATGACTCAATGAGAAATCAACAATCAATCAAACAAAACCAAAACAAAAGAAAAAAATAGAAGGGTAAAATACCTCGGTGGAAAAATAACCAACCTGGAAAAGAGATCTAAAAGAGAGAATTTAAGAATTATTGCAGTATCTGAAAACCATGACAGAAAAAAGATCTAGACTACGTATTTCAAGATATCTTTAAGAAAAGTGTCTTGATATTCTAGAACCAAAGGATATAATAGCCATTGAAAGAATCCTATGATTACTTCCTAAAAGAGAATCCAAAAAGGAATATGCCATAACCAAAAAGGTTATGGTATTTCAAAGTAACAAAATATTATTTTTGATGTAAAATAATGAACAGACTGAGATGAGAAAGGATTGGAAAGATTCACATCAAGTGATACTGGATAAAACAAGCAGAGCCATCATACAGAGCAACTAAAAGATTTTTTGAAGATCAACTATGATCAACTTGATTCTTCTTAGAGATTCAGTGATAAAAGGCCAACCTAAGAACCTTTAGATGGAAAAACCATCCACAGAACTATGAAGACTGAATCAGCATATGCTACACTCAGTTTTGTTTTATTTTCTATTTTCTTTTTTTTTTCCTTTTGGTTTTTCCCTTTTGTTTTGATTTTTCTCCCCCAACATGACTCAAATGGAAATATGTAAAAAATGAATGTGAAATTAAAAAAAAAAAACAACATTACTTTGCATATAAGTAGGAGGAAATTTTTTTAAAGGAAAAAATACTTGATTATTACCTTTGCTTACAATTATTTTAGCCCATCTGAGAAGTAAAAAATGACATCAAGATTGTTTCATTTGCATTTCTTAATAATTACTAGTAATGACTTAGACTTTACTTTCATATGGCTTTACTTTTTTTTACATTTTTTCATATGACTTTAAATTGTTTGGATTTCTTCATTGAAAAACTGTCCACATCCTTGAACCCTTTATCAACAGGGAAACAACTTATATTCTTTTAGATTTTACAAAGATCTTTATATAATATATATTCTATATATGATAGAAGAACTTTATCCAAGAAACAGTCTGTAAAATTTTTTTTTTAATTTTCTTCTTTCCTTCTGGTCTTAAATACATTTCTTTTATTTGTCCAACAATGTTGAACCAGTGTAAACAAAATTATCCATAGACATTTCACTCTCTTCTCTTTCCCTCATTTATTCATAAGTAATGCACCTATCCATAAATATAATAACTAATACATTCTGTGTCCTACAAATTTTCTTGTAAAAGCTTCCTTTAGATGTAGGTAATGTATCTACTCTGACCTAGTCTTCATTGGTCTATGCCCTTTTTCTGCCATACTTTCCAGTTTTCTCAAGAATTTTTACCAAATAATGATTTTTTTTATCCCCCAAAATAGTCATTATTTACATTTGTCAAATATAAGGATATTTATTGCTGCTATAAAATGTATGTCTTTTGTGTTTCACTGATCTATGTTTCTGTTTCTTAGCCAGTTCCCAAGAGTTTTGGTATGATTCACTTATAATGCACTTTATGAGTCTGCTAAATCTTTTTCATTAGTTCCTTTCCTACTCCTGACCTTTTGATCTTCCTAGTTTATGCTTTTTTCTATATTTAATTAAAATCAGTTTTTGGTCATTTGAATGAGTAAATCAAATTGAAAAGAATAGTTTAATACATTGTTGGTGGAGTTGTGAACGAATTCAACCATTCTGGAGAACAGTTTGGAATTATGCTTAAAAAGTTATCAAACTGTGCATATCCTTTGATCCAGCAGTGTTACTACTGGGATTACATCCCAAAGAGATCATAAAGAAGGGAAAGGGACCTGTATGTGCATGAATGTTTGTGGCAGCCCTCTATGTAGTGGCTAGAAACTGGAAAATGAGTGGATGCTCATCAGTTGGAGAATGGCTGAATAAATTGTGGTATATGAATATTATGGAATATTATTGTTCTGTAAGAAATGACCAACAGGAAGATTTCAGAAAGGCCTGGAGAGACTTACACGAACTGATGCTGAGTGAAACAAGCAGGGTCAAGAGATCATTATATACTTCAACAACAATACTATATGATGACCAGTTCTGATGGACCTGGCCATCCTCAGCAATGTGATCAACCAAATCATTTCCAATGGAGCAGTAACGAACTGAACCAGCTACGCCTAGCGAAAGAACTCTGGGAGATGACTAAGAACCATTACATTGAGTTCCCAATCCCCATATTTTTGCCCACCTGCATTTTTGATTTCCTTCACAGGCTAATTGTACAATATTTCAGAGTCTGATTCTTTTTGTACAGCAAAATAACAGTTTGGTCATGTATACTTACTGTGTATCTAATTTATATTTTAATATATTTTACATCTACTGGTCATCTTGCCATTTGGGGGAGGGGGTGGGGCAAAGAGGGGAAAAATTGGAACAAGAGGTTTGGCAATTGTCAATGCTGTAAAGTTACCCATACATATAACCTGTAAATAAAAGGCTATTAAATAAAAAAAGAAAATAAAAAGAAAATAATAGTTTAGATAAAAATGTCATGCTTATTATATTGGCTCTGCTTATGCACGAACAATCAGAATCTCTCCAATTATCGAAATCAGATTTTATTTGGATAACATTTTTTATGTTTATGTTCATGTAGTTCCTGATTTTGTTCTGGCAGGTATCTCAGGTATTTTATACTGGCTACAGCTATTTTAAATGGGTAGTCTTTAC
Organism: Dasyurus viverrinus; assembly: GCA_020854095.1. NCBI lineage: Eukaryota > Metazoa > Chordata > Mammalia > Dasyuromorphia > Dasyuridae > Dasyurus > Dasyurus viverrinus. The sequence continues at coordinate 623,342,929 of CM036999.1, read as the reverse complement.
TATATCTTCTTGTAAAGTTTTGTTGGCGATATATAGGGATGTTGCTAAATTATATAGGTTTGATTTATATCCTGCTATTTTGCTAAACTTATTAACTGTTCTAACAAAGTTTTAATTGAGTCTTTGGGATTTTCCACAGAGATCAACATACCATCAGCAAAAAGAGATGTTTTTATTTTATCTATTATGTCATTATTAGGTCATTTCAACTATTTTATTTCTCTTCTTTTTTTATTATTCCAGAACTTTCAACACAATATTGAATAATATTGGTCACAGAGGGCTTTTAGTATTTCTTAGTGTCCTGCAACATAGCTTCCTCTTGCCCGATTCCAGTTTTTGAAATATTATTTTAAGTTTGTGGATTTCTCTTTTTTTAAAATAATTTTCTTCAAAGTTTCTTTTCACCATTTTCTTGAATTCTTTGTATTTCTCTTCTTTAATTTTTCCTCAATCTCCCCTAAATTTTTTTAAAGGTTTTAGAAATTCTTCCAATAACACTTTGGGGCCTTGTGACCCTTTGACATGTCTCTTTGAAATAGGTAATGCTTTTTAAACTTTATGTTCTTCCTCTGATAATGAACTCAGATCATCTGTTGCTGCAGCTGTTGACCTGGAGGGAAATGATTCAATCTGAAAAGGCTACAAGGTATGAAAAAGTAGATGGAAAATTGGAGCACCCAGAGGAATGTGCACTCCCCACAGCTCCTAAAGCTGAGATGCAGCAGAGTATGGCCCTATTTTCTCCTACTTGTGCTATTTTTGGCTTGACAACTAAAACCAAGAAAAGACAGGAAATGGTTTTTACCCAGGGACAGCAGATTCTGCACATTCTCCAGTGTGACTTCCATGTACAGCTTCTTCTGAGAAGGATCCAAGAGCCCCCACTCCTCCTCAGTGAAGTTCACCATCACATCCTTGAAGGTCACCAACTCCTAAAAAGTCAAAAGTCACATGATTTAGAGCTGAGACTCCAGGACCTAGAGAAAGATAGGCAGTAGAGATGGGATTTGCCTAAAAGTCACATTATCTTTATGACTATCAGCTAACACTTTGTAACCAGGCATTAAGAGCCCCATGGGATTCTGAGAAAAGCCTTTTCTGTTTAAAGTAAGAATCATGTTGGAATACTAAAAGCTTGTAAAGTTTTCTTATTGTACAATGCTTATCCAGATGAAAGGAGGGAAAATGTCAGTCACATATCAATGAGGTAGGGGAGATCCCCATCAGAAGTGTCCTAAGTGACATGTTAAGGAAATTTTATGAAGAGTTTGGGAGAAGTTGACAAGGACTTTATATTCTCAAGTCCACAGAACCTGAAAATTGATAACTGAGGAAAGAAGAAAGGAAAAAAAAAAAAAAGGATTTGCTAAATTTCCTTAAGGCCTGAAATATTCTTAACTAGATGAAAGCAAGAGAAATATCGTAGAGATATATTATTCCCAATATGTCCACAATGGAGTACTATGAGACTGCTTCCAGCCAAATCAGGCATTCTCTATTGTTACACCGAAGGGCAGAATTCCAGCAGAATGACGGGACTGGCTCTTTCAGTTGGCATTTTCTGGAGCAATTCTCTTTCCTGCAGATAAAAATCCTCACTTTTTTTTGTCACTTTGATTTTCTTAAAAAACAAACAAACTCATCTTCTATTTGTAATGTATATTACACTTTTGGCTTCCCATCTGTCCGCTATGGCAATTAAGGAAGAGACATTCTCTTGCTTTCCCCTTTCCAAGATCTGGAACATCAACTGTATTCAAGGAAAAAGTTCCATTTTGAATAAACTCTCAGTTGGACTGAGACTTAATTGACTCAAATGAGCAACTAGCACAGATGATTTACCACATAGAATTGGAGAATTTTCCTAAACCACTTCCTTGCATTCGTTATTCACTGAATCAAGGCAGCTACCTGATAAAAGCCAAAGAACTTCCTAAAAAATTAACTGATATTCACCTTTATTCATTTCCCAACAGAAAGTTATTATTACTTGTATATGTATTTATGTACATGTACATATGTATATGTAATAATATGTAATTATTATTACAATTGTGAAGCAAAATCAACTTAACTGCATGCATAAATTTATAAATATTGTTTGATAAATATTCCAAAACTGTAAATCATGATTTTAGAACATCTTGATTAAAAAAGTATTTGCTTTCCTAAGGCTATCATTGCATCAGGTTCAAGGAATTATTTGTAAGTGACCATCTAGCAGAATAAAAGAACCATTAGAATCATAAACCTGTCAGTAATCAAAGGAAATTCAATTGAAATCAGTCCTGAATCTCTTACAAAGAAAATCATTTATTATCCATTTAGCAATATGACACTCTAGAGTGATTGTACTCAAATAACACAACAGAATCATTCTGATTCAAAACGTATTCTCTTAATGCCCAATTTTTAGTGTATTTTTTAATGGAGGGATGTTCTATCTATAAAAGGTCAAACATTACAGTATCCTAAAAGGAGAACACATGGGACTTTCAATGAAACTTTATAATCTAGTTTAGGACAAACTCGATTCCATAAAACTAGATTTACACTGAGGGATGGATGGTATGTCTTCCAGAATCTTAATTTTCCCAAGAGCCATTTCTATTAGTAGATAACAATCTACTGTCAAAGTTTGATCTTGGCCACGAATATGAGTGGAGAGAAAGGAGAAGCCCAGGGCCTTAGGAATGAGGCAAAATGGGCTTTTTGGACCCTCTGAGGACCCTGTCTTTGCTCACAGAAGTCACAAGAGCCTTTGATGGTTTCCACTGGGTCTGAGCAAACTTTACCTAGGACGTCTCTTCATGGCAGAAGCCCTGAGGAGAACAAGCTCCCCTTTTCCTTGACATAATTTTCTCTTAGAAATACAGGGCTGTCAATCCCTATATTTATGCCCACCTGCATTTTTGATTTCCTTCACAAGCTAATTGTACAATATTTCAGAGTCTGATTCTTTTTATACAGCAAAACAATGTTTTGGTCATGAATACTTATTGTGTATCTAATTTATATTTTAATGTATTTAACATCTACTGGTCATCCTGCCATCTAGGGGAGGGGGTGGGGGGTAAGAGGTGAAAAATTGGAACAAGAGATTTGGCGATTGTTAACGCTGTAAAGTTATCCATGCATATAACCTGTAAATAAAAGGCTATTAAATAAATAAATAAATAAAATAAACAGAATAAAGAAAAAAACTATTAAAAAAAAAAAGAAAGAAATACAGGGCTGTGCTTTCCCTCCCTGGGTAGGTCTGAGCCCGGAGATCAGAGAGGTCAGGGGGCTGACCTGTGTTCTCCCTGACTCCCCCTCATAGAACCAGAATTGGTCTTGTCATGACTCCTGTTTCCCTCAGCTCTCAGCCCACCCAGAGGCCCTGCTCTCCTGGCTGGGGAGACTTCCCAATGGCACCCAACCCTCACCATCCCCTCTGGTGCTGTTTTTGGTCATTTTAACGTCTCCCCCTCCCAATCTCTTTGCTCCTTGAACTCTGGGAAACACAATCACACCATTGCACTCATATCCCATCATATGTCACTGAGGCTTTCCTCTAGGAAATGGGCATTTTAAATGTGAATTTTTAAGCAAACATAAGTAAGTCCACTTGATTCTACACTGGCTGTGCTAAATATGAATGCATTCAGTGTCCCCTTCATTATGTTCCTTCTGCCAATCCCATTAAGAATAGTCATGGACTCAATTCCTGGGTGAATATTTTACCTAAAAAAGCACTCGGCAAATGTTGAATCATTCCACGAGTACTCAAACAACTGAGGTTGTCCTTGGATTGATCTATGGAACTATGGGAAAACCCTCTGTAACAGACCTTTCTAACTCTAAATGCACCTATAGCTTTTTTTTCTTTTCTGAATAATGTCCCTTTTCCTTTCTCGGTGCCCTAACCTGATCTCACCCAGAGCTTCTTTGTGATTCTTGTTCCAAGATATAAAATAACCAAGCCAGTGGAGAAATCCTATAGCTCAGGAGGAGAGACTGTGTCTGTGTCATCTGTTGAAGTAGGACACACACATGTCCCTCAGCCACTCATGGAACTCCTGAGTGAACAAATTAAGCCCAGTTTAGTCTCTGGCAGGACCCTTCGCTCCCTTTCTCAGGATGTTCCCCGCAAAGACCCTGACAATTCTCACAATAAGATCAAGGGAAACCCATTTCAATGGCTCCTGGCATGTGGCAGCCGCCACAGAACCAGCCCCCAAAGCCAGGCCAGTCTTTTCCCACCTCCCCTCCTCCTCCTGGACCCGAGGCCACTGGGCTCTGGCTGAGCCTTGACCAGGACCCTCCATAACTGGCACCCGGGAATATCCTCCTGCCTTCCCTGGGCCTCCTCCTCATCTCAGCTAAAATCTCGCCTTCTGAGAAAAGGGAGTTTCTTGGCCCCCAAACAGGTAGTTTTCCCTCTGAGAGCACCTCCCGTCTGCTCTGCACAGAGTTTGTGTGGACACAGCTGATGAGATGCTTGTTCCAGCCTGGACTGTTAGCTCAGGGAGGGCAGGGACCCTTAGTGTGCAACCTCCCCCCGAGGTGGGCACCGTGCTTGGCACCCGGGAGCCACATTCTCAGTGCTCACTGATGGGACGCGAGACCTGGCAAAGGAGAGGGACCCAGAGCCCCGGGAGCAGCCGGGAGGACTGTGGGGGCAGGAAATGGGCAGCGCCAGGAGGGCGAATCCTGCCCTGCTGCCAGCCCTGCCAGGGCCCCCTCCCTCTGACAGGAGAAGCTTCCTGGGCTCCCCCTGGGCCGAGGCTGCTCAGCTCCGGGCAGGGGCCGCACTCACCTGGGACGAGGGGCTCCGGCTGCCGGGGGCCATGTCTCTGGTTCCAGGCTTGCTCCTACGTCAGTGGGCTGGGGAGGGAGGGAGGCCGGGGGCCGAGCCTTCTCTGCCCAGGCTGGATGAGGACCTGTCTGGAATGAAAGAGACGTCTCAGGGCAGGGACGGGGGAGAGGCTGCGCCCCAGGAGGAGGCCGAACAATGTTGGAGAAGGAGACTGCGGGACCTCAGCTCAGAGACAAGGAGGCTGAGAGATCTCACCTGCAGGGGAAGGGCAGCCTGGAGGCTGGAGCCATATGGGGTCAGGACCATAGGGCCTTCCCTGGATCCCCGGAAGCCTAGTGTGACCTGGCCAAGCCCTTCATCCCTCCTGCCTCAGTTTCCCCAAAGGCTCCTCCCCCTCCTCCCAAAGGCTCCAGACCTGCTGAGGGATGCCCAGGGCCAGCGGCCGTGAGGAGGGGACTCCTGAGGGTGAGGAGGAGAATGGCCTCGGCCCGCACTGATCTGCAGGCAAATGGCAAAGCTACACTGGGAGCTGCAAGCAGAGGGCGCCAGCTGTATACCGGGCCCTGGACTGCGCCGTACACAAGGGATGGCATTAGGGCAGAATGGGAGGGGCTGCTCTTACCCCCCCTTTTTATTGGAAACCGAGGCAAACAGACCTCGCCCCTCCCTCCCTCCCAGTGTACAAAGGGCCACGGGAGACACCACGGGAAACCGCAGGCTCAATGGGGGAGGGGTCCCCGCAAGCGAGCGATGCGCAAGCACGGCCCCTCCCCCATGGCAGCCCCGCAGGTGAAATCCTCCAGCCCCCAGGCCAGCCGCCCTCCTCCCCTCCCCCCCCCCCCCCCCCCCCCCGCCATCGGGTACCTACCCCCCACGTGCGATCACGCAGCTGTTACACGCCGCCACGCCCAGCTCCCGCCTTCTTGCACAAATCGCACACCAGCATCCCTCTCTTGCACGCGCACCCCCCCCATCGGACCCTGCACATGCGCACCGGAGCTCGAGACTCTGCCGGGCAACCGGACCCCCACTGCAGCGGGAGGGGGAGGGGGGGAGCCTTAAGAAAGAAAAGGGAAGTCCCAGGCTGCGCCTGCGCATCGATGCCTCCCCTCCCCCTCTTGCCCAGTGCAGAAGAAAGAACAGAAGTAAACCTGAGTCCCGGCGCCCCGGGAGACTCCCAGCGTGCCCTGGGGCGCCGCAGCTGATGGGCCGGGGCAGGCTGTGAAGGCTCCGGGGGCGCTGTGCTTGGCCCCGGGCTCCGGCGCCCTGGCGGGGGAGGGGTCGTGCCAGCCTCCTCCTGCTGCTCTGGGCCTTCTCCCTCCTCCGCCCGGGCAGCCCTGACACGAGCGTGAAAGGTCCCCCACCCTAAATACCCCCCCCCCCCCCCCGGAGTGCCAGGCCCCGAGGAAAGCCCAGGGTCTGTCCCGGGCGGGCCCTTCTGTGGGGATCAGCAATTGGGAAGGAAGGAAGGAAGGGAAGGGAGCGCACTGGGACCCGGGGAGGCCCTGCTGGGACCCGGGGAGGCCCTGCTGGGACCCAGACCCTCTTTCCAATCCCTTCAGCTCTTTTCACCATCTCTTTCAGCCCCAGAAGGGGGAGGACTGAGGGCTTGGGTCCAGCCCCTCCCCCCTCCCTGAGGCCCTCTAGGCCTGAAGATCTTCTGAGATCCGTCCCCCAGAAAAGCCCGGCATCCTTGGGTCCCCCAGAGCCGCCGCAGAAAGGGCTCATCAGTGCCATGGAACTGCTCCTTGTTGGGGCGGATTCTGGGCTTTGGAAGGCAAAGCCTTTAGTTGTTCGGCACTCGATGACCCGTTCCTGCTTCGTTGGCTCCTTGGCTGTGAGACTAGAAAACACTCAGTGATAAGAAGGGATCTTTCAGCCCAGGGCAGAGATGTGGCTTGAACTCAGAGCCTTCTGCGGTCCCCAAGGCTTGCAGCAAGACTGCCAAGGAAGCAGCGCCTCTCTGGGGGGTTTTCCATCCTTCTGTTCTGGCCGGGGGATCTGCGTGTCCAGGGGTTCCAGGGAGTGGCTGAGGGGCTCGGCCTCCCGCACCCCCTTTTCCTTCTACCCTGACTGCAGAAGGGTTAAATTGGAGAAACTTGAGAAGAGTTTTCTGACACCTTAAAAGTTGGGGTCACTTGTCTTGGAATCTGATTCTGAAAGTGCCGATTCTCACATTGCGAACTTGTTTATTCTCAGATCAGAAATCGAATATTGTGCAATTTTTTAAAAAATTTTTTATTTAATAGCCTTTTATTTACAGGTTATAGGCACGGGTAACTTTACAGCGTTAACAATTGCCAAACCTCTTGTTCCAATTTTTCCCCTCTTACCCCCCACCCCCTCCCCCAGATGGCAGGATGACCGGTAGATGTTAAATATATCGTGCAATTTTAAAAGACGAGAAGCTGAGGTTTAAAATCCGTCAGCTCCCCTGGCCCTCCCTTGTTTGGTGAGGTTTTCTCCCCAAATTATGTATCACCTACGTTCTGAAAATCAGGATTGTCTAGTTTCTTTCACAAAAATCTGCTGCCTGGAGCTTCCCCGTCAATATTAACTGAGTTCAGAGTTGGTCCCGAGGCTGGCAGACTGGGCACATTATTCTCTGGACTTCTTTGACACAGTGAAGACTTTATCCCGATTCCTTTTATTCTTGGCTCTGCGCACCCATTCTTTCTAGCAGCCATCAAGTCCATAAGCCACTGGGGATGAGTTTGGCATGAATTGTGAAGTTCCATACGAGAAAGAAAATATGGACGCAATCTGAAATTTAGGATGTAAAAATATAGAGAGAAATTTTGTTTTAGATGAGTTGGCATAATTGTAATGTAATACCTATATACTATATATAATTACTTATGTGTAATATATAAAATAATAAAGATAAGTATAATCCACCCCTCTCACTTGGTGGGGCTGCTGGCAACTTGACCTGTGCCCTTCTCCACTTCAGGAGCTCCCAGCGTCCTGATCCTCATCTGCTGGAAAGAGCAAGAAAGGCAGAAGGGGGGGGGGTTGTGCTCAACTGGGGGAAGGAGCTTGATCTTCACTGGGTTGGGGACTGGAGCAGTCATCTCTTTGTCCCTCCAGCAAGGCCTGGGTATGTGGTGATGACCCCTGGCCACCAGGGGATAGGAAGACAAGGCCTCCCATACTGACATCACACCCGGTGGAGTTAAAGGGAGCTTGGTGGACTCCACAGGAAGAACTTCTGGGCTGCAGCTCTAGCCGTGCCAAGGCCGATGACCAGACTCTCAGGGAGCTCAGTGTTCTTTTCCAGAGACAGCTGCATGTGGCAAAGACTGGGTCCTGCACAAAATCTGGGGCCCTGAGCCACGGCTCTCAGTAGCTGCAGGTGGGAAATTCTCCTCAGTCCAAATCTTCATGCAGGTGGGAAATGTGTAGGAGTAAAGGACATAGGACTCTCCTTTGGATGAGAACACACAGAGGAGGAAGGGCACACTGAAGCCTCCATTTCAGAGAGGAGGTGAGTTCCTTGCTCAGAGTTAGCAAGTATGAAGCATCCGAGCCAGGATGGGGCCTCAAGTTTTGCCTGATCTAGTGCCCTGTTCATTCAAGTATCGGCTCTCTTTTGAATATCAATTTGACTCAAATGTCCTCATATTTTAGCCAAGTGACTTAGTATGAGACCAGGGACCGAAGGAATGATGAGCATAGAAACAGCCAGGATTTCCACAGCGATTTTATGTTTGCAAAGTGTTTCATAATTATTATTCACTGTAATGTTCACATCAACCCCGGAAAGCAGATACCCTTGTTATCCCCATTCTAGAGATGGGGAAACTCAGGCAGAATCAGGTTATATGATGGTCCAGGAAGAGCCAGAGAAGGAATTAGAACTCAGGCTTTGTGGTTCCAAACACAACATTTAATCCATGGTGCCACTGAGCAGTATAAAGAAAGATTAGAGAAATTCATGTCCAGTTAGCAAAGCATTTATTCAAGGATATTTTGTTCCAGAAACCACAAAATGAACACCAAGTAACTGGGGAATGGCTGAAGAAATGATAGTATATGAATGTCAAGCAATTGAGGAGGGATGACAAAGCTCTCTCCATCACTAGAAAATTGGATCATCTCGTTGTTGAAAAGAGCCACTAACATCAGAATTAATCATTGTATAATTTTATTGTTGCCATGTACAAAGATCTCCTGGTTCTGCTCACTTAGCATCAGTTCATGTAAGTTTCTCCAGGCTTCTCTGAAGTCTGCTGATCATTCCTTAAAGAACAATAATATTTCATAACATTCATTCTCAATCTTGTTCTCGCAGAACTAGATAAATCCAACCACAAAATAAATTGAATAAAGAAGTTAAGGAGGTAAATAGAATTTCAGAAAAGTTAGGTGTGATGGACCTTTGCAGAAAATTGGATGGAGACAAAAAAAGAGTATATTTTTTTTTCTCAGCAATTCATGGAACCTACCCAAAAATTGCCCAAGTATTAAGGGATAAAAACTTCAAAATTAAATGAAGAAAGGTAAAAAATAACAAATATTTTTTTTCAGGTCATGATGTAATAAAAATTACATGTAATAAGGGGCTAGGGAAAAACAGACCAAAAATTAATTGGAAACTAAATAATCTGATCCTAAAGAATGAGTGGATTGAACAACAAATCATAGACACAATTGATAATTTCATCCAAGAGAATGACAATAATGAGACAACATGCCAAAATTTATGGCATACAGCCAAAGCAGTTCTTAGGAGAAGTTTTATGTCTCTAGTGGCTTACTTGAATAAAATAGAGAAAGAGAAGATCAATAAATTGGACATGCAACTAAAAAAACTAGAAAAGAACAAATTAAACCCCCCCAAATTAAATACCAGATTTGAAATTCTGAAAATGAAAGGGGAGATTAATAAAATTTAAAGGAAAAAAACTATTGAACTAATAAAACTAAGAGTTCCTTTTATGAAAAAAAAAACTTTAATTTGATTAGAAAAAGGAAAGAAAATCAAATTGTTGGTATCCAAAATGAAAGGGATTAACTTTCCACCAGTGACAAGGAAATTAGCACAATAATTAGGAACTATTTTACCCAACTGCATGCCAATAAATTTGATAATCTAAGTGAAATGGATGAATACTTACAAAAATATAGATTGCCCAGATTAACAGTGGAGGAAATAAATAACTTAAATAGTCTCATTTTAGAAAAAAAAAAATTGAACAAGCTATTAACCAACTCCCTAAGAAACAATCTCTAGGGCCAGATGGATTTACATGTGAATTCTATCAAATATTTATAAGACCACTTAATTCCAATATTATGCAAACTATTTAGAAAAATGAAGAAAGAAGGAATTTTATCAAATTATTTTTATGATACAAATACAGTGCTGATGCCTAACCCTGATAGGGTCAAAACAGAAAAAGAAATTATAGTCCAATTTCCCTAATGAATATTGATGCGAAAATCTTAAATAAAATATTAGCAAAGATATTATAGCAAGTTATCTCCAAGATAATACACTAAGACCAAGTAGGATTTATAGCAGGAATACAGGGCTGGTTCAGTATTAGGAAAGCTGTTAGTATAATTGACTATATGAATAACCAAATTGACAAAAACATGATTATCACAATAGATGCAGAAAAAGCATTTGACAAAATCCAAGACCTATTCCTATTAAAAACATTAGAAAGTATAGGAACAAATGGAATTTTCCTTAAAAATGATCAATTGCACCTATTTAAACCCATCAGCAAGTATTATATGTAATGGAGACAAACTAGAACCATTCCCAATAAGATCAGGAGTGAAATAAGGTTGCCCACTGTGCTCTCCCAGGTAATCACATCTGCCTAACCTGTGCATAGCTTGCTCTATTTCCAGGCTGTACTTTCCTAGGCATTGTGGCCTGCTCAATCTGCATTCAATTTGCTGTAATTTGTGTCATTCTGATCTAGCACAAACCCCCACTTCAGCCTGCTTTCTCATTGTCTGGCAGAGGCTGGGAAGCTTCAGGAGTGTTGAGATGCTATGGGAATGGATTTTCAGGAATGATAAGTCACCTGCCCAGATAGGAGGAGAGACAGTTTTGTCTAAGAATGCTAAAGTTTCTCCTTGAACCCAACGTGCACATAGTCCCTTCATACACTGATTTATCTACTGTTTTGTGCTTCCTTAGCAACATTTGGTTAGAAAGCATTTAAGGACACAATTAATGATAACAAAGATCTCTACTTTATTCTTGTTACTACTTCAGTTTGGAAGAACACTGTCTTTTTGTCTTTTCTTTCTCTCGATTTTCATGATCTCTGTGAGAGCCAGAACAGCTGGTCTGATTTCTGGCATTTTCACAGGTTGTGCATTCCATAGTCCACTATCACCGTTACTATTCAATATTGTATCGGAAAATCCCCCAGAGAAGAACTGCTTCCTTGGGCAGTTTTGCTGCAAACCTTTGGGGACCACAGAGGGGTCTGAGTTCAAGCAACATTTCTGTTCTGGGCTTCCAGAAATAACCCTTACTAAGTCTCACAGCAAACGAGCCAATTAAGAAGAAACAAGACAAGAGGGCCAAACAACTTAAGGGTTAGTCGCCCAAAGCCCACAACCTGCCTCAACTCCGAGCAGTTCTATGGCTCTAATCACCCAGTTCTACAGACCCAAAGCATCGGCTCTGGGGTAGCTAAGGATGCCGGGATTTTCTGGGGGATGGGCCAGTGAAAATCTTTCCCAATCTCAGAAGGAGATTTTTAGGCCTAGGAGGCCTGAGTGGGGGAAGGAGGGGCTGGACCCAGGCCTCCTCAGCCTTCCCCCTTCTGGGGCTAAAAGAGCTGGGGAAAAGTGCTTTGTATAAGTAATTGGAAAGAGAATTTGGATCTCCCTAGGGGCCTCCCTGGATCACGTGCTTTGTCCCCCAAAAAACAGATCCCAGGCAAGATGAGATGTGCCAACAGGCACCTTGGACCACAAGGACCAGTCCCAGTCCCATCCCTCTGCAGCGGGCACTCACAGTTCCAGTGTCCCAGAAAAATCAAGGTTTGTGCAAAATGAAACCATCTATCTGAGGCACCCCCCAATAAATCCAACCAACAATACCCCAGTTCGCTATTGGGTCACCCTCTGCCCCAGAAAAAAACTTAGCTTTCCTGGGGACCTTCTACTTTGGAGGAGTGGGATTTAAAAGAGGGAACCCTCTTACTTTTGAACAAAGGAGAAGACCTGAGGGTTTCATGCTAAACTGAGGAGAAGATCTAGCAATTCTAATGGTCTATAAAGTGGTAAAAGAGAGTTAAGGAAAATGTTAGGGTGGGGGTTTTCTTGGAGACAAGAAGCAAAAAGGTTTTTAATTGTTCCCCAATCCTTGTCTACACGGTAGATCCTGGGCTGTGAGCCTTCATTTCTTCTTTTCTATCTTTTGGGGAGCAGAAATTCTGGGGACAAGGGCTGGAATTTGCCATCTTCCACTGGAACCATGGCTGCTTCAACAGGCAAGGGGGTGTGGCCGATCTTGTGGATAGTTTCTTACATAAAAGAGGGAGCTAACTTTCTGGCCAAGTGGCAAGGACTTGTCCTAGAAACTTAAGACTTAGTAACTTGATCATCTTTCTGTATCCTTACTAATTCAACCACTAAAATGCCAACAACAATAAATAGTCACTGTGATTTCTTAAGGATAAATTAGTAATGATAATTTTAGAAAGTCAAGATTAAAGCATCAGAAATGACAACTTTCTACAGTGAATTTAACTATAATAAAATCTGGAATTTCAACTGCATTACCATTTTGCACTTGCCGTTTTAGTAGAAGTTGCATGACTTTCCATTAAATGTTAGCGAGAGCACATGAGAGTGACAGTCTGATCTCAGATCTAGAACACTTGGCCAATTTCAGGGCTCTGCTGCTTCATCTTTGGAATTATTTCCGGGAAAATCAATATGGAAGAGGATCAAAATTTTCAATGGAAAGGGAAGAAATATTCATTGGAAACTACAATGAACTGATAAATTAGCTGAATTTATATTAAAGATCCCAAAACCAAAGCTTATTTCGGATTAGTTCTACATGAATTTAAGTAGAATGATTGAAACTTAATTTAAAATACTTAATCTAACTGAATGAGATCTTTTTTTTCAGAATTAATCTTAAAGTCTAAAATATTTATGATGTTTCTATGGCATAGATGTATGTCTAGCAGTGGCAAAGTATTTTAAATATATTATATTATAAAAATATATAAAACCCTACTTCTATCTTTCCTCATTTAATATAAACTACTTTGATTCCAAAAGCTTATGCAAAAAGAACCAGTTTTTTTATTTATTTTTATTTTTTTAGCAATGGAACAAATTATTTGTTGGATATAATTTTATCCTATTTTCCTCATTTAAGGAATCTCATATTCCATGGCCTATTCAAGGGGTGGGGACATGGGGAGAGAGACAAAAGGAAGGGAGGAGGAAGGGAGGAGGAGAGAGAAACAGAGGGAGGGAAGGACAGAAAGGAAGAGAAGGAGGGAGGGAGGAAGAAGGGAGAGAGGGAGGGAAGGAAAGAGACAGAGAGGGAGGAGAAAGACAGAGAGGAGGGAGAGGAGGAAAGGAGATGGGGGGAAGAGGAAGAGAGACAGGGATAGAGAAATAGAGATAGAGAAAGACAGACAAAGACAGAGACTGAGAGAGAGAGAGAGAGACAGAGAGACAGAAACTATCTCTAAAAGAGAAGCTGAAAGGACCATACCCTTCTATATACTTGAGGTATAAGGACTCAGGAAGTTGGGGACACAAAAGGTTCCCATCTAAAGAAACTGAGGCTGATAATTTTTAAAATATATAGAGAATTGACTCAAATTTATAAGAATTCAAACCATTCTCCAATTGATAAATGATCAAAGGATATAAAAAATTTTCAGATAAAGAAATTAAAACCATTTCTAGTCATATGAAAAGGTGTTCTAAATCACTATTGATCAGAGAATCGCCAATTAAAACAATTCTGAGGTACCACTACACACTGATTGGCTAAGATGATAGGAAAAGATAATGATAAAGATTGGAGGGGATGTGGGAAAACTGGGACACTGATACATTGTTGGTGGAATTGTGAACGAATCCAACCATTCTGGAGAGCAATTTGGAACTATGCTCAAAGCGTTATCAAACTGTGCACACCTTTTGAGCCAACAGTGTTTCTACTGGGTTTATATCCCAAAGAGATCTTAAAGGAGGGAAAGGGACCCATATGTGCAAAAATGTTTGTGGCAACCCTTTTTGTATTGGCCCAAAATTGGAAACTGAGTGGATGCCCATGATTTGGAGAATGGCTGAATAAGTTATGATATATGAATGTTATGGAATATTATTGTTCTATAAGAAATGTTTTGATTTCAGAGAGGCCTGGAGAGACTTACAGGACCTGATGTTGAGTGAAGTGAGCAGAGCCAGGCGATCATTATACATGGCAACAACAAGATTATATGATGATCAATTCTGATGGACGTGGCTCTCCTTAACAATGAGATGAATCAAACCAATTCCAATTGTTCAGTGATGAAGAGAGCCATCTTTATCCAGAGATAGAAGAATGGTAACACAGTGTGGAACACAACATAGCATTCTCACTCTCTCTGTTGTTGTTTGCTTGCATTTTATTTTCTTTCTCATTTTTTCTGGTTTAATTTTATTTTTCTTGTGCAGCAAGAAATTTGTATAAATATGGATGCATATATTGGATTTAACATATATTGAAGTACTTGCCATCTTGGGGAGAAGGTGGGGGAAGAAGCGCAAATTTTGGAACAGAAGGTTTTGCAAGTGTCAATGTTGTAAAATTATTCATGCATATGTTTTGAAAAATCAAAAGCTTTTAAAAAAAGAAACTAAGGCTGACTTCAAGATATGGAGAGATGGTTTGGGGGAGCCTACTATACATCAGAGAGGCTGGACATAACCACAAGCTGGTCCTCTCGTCTCTCTTCCCAGGAGAGAAGCTTAATTTAGGGAAAGTTCAGGTTAGTTTGAATTGCAAAAACAAGGTAAACTGGGATTGATAAAAAACTTGGAGACAGGAACAACACAGAGACAAGTGAGCTTTTTAAATCTCAGATGGACAGACACTACACCAGGTCCTTCTGCAATATCGGGGACTCAAACACCTCCAAAAACTCAAAATCTTACCTTTAAGCCTAGAAAGGCATTTGAATTCCCCATTTTCTGGTCCATTACTCAATACGCAGTGAGCAGGGAGGTCCCAGCAGTGACACCCCCACTTGAGGGATGACACCCATACACATGAGGCCTAGGAAAAATACCGGGGTTTGCCTATCTTGCCTTCTGTCAAGAAGGTGGCCAAGAAGATGTATCTATGGTATGGGGTTTGGAACTAGATGACAGCAGGCATGGGAAATTGGTGAGGAGCTCACCATGGAGGCAGATTTATTTAGGGGCCAAAATGAAGGGATACAATAGACACTGGAAATGGTAAATGGGAAATAGAGTTGAGAGAGCATGGGAAAGCCAAGTTCCTCAATGGAAGAAAGGGAGCCCTCCATGAGGTGGTGGTGGGGGGCGGGGATTAGTTGGCAGGTTAAATAATGGAAGGACTCGGCTTCCCCAGAAGTTCCTTGGCCGTACAGAAAAGTGGGCTTGGGAAGCAGAGGGAAGTTAGGGGAGATACCACCTGGTGTGGGGGGAGGGGGAAGACACCAGAGGCAGTGTGGAGGCAGGCTGCCGGGGACTCCTAAGAGGGCCTGGCAGGGGAGGCTGCTGGGGACCCCTGCAGGAGGAGTCTGGCTTAATGGCAGTTGGGACTGGACCTCCTCCCCAGAGCGGGCCCAGGGAGCTGATTGTTCTGTCAGGGCCTTCTGCCGCCTGCCTGCCTCAGGGATCAATTCCTCAGTTTCTCTGGGTCCAGAACAATACTTGGGCTTCATCCGGGCCACGAGGCGGAGCGGGGGACGCTGGGATTATCTGCTTTTTACAGAGGAGCAAACTGATGATCCTGCGCCAGAGCGAGGCAGCTCGACGTGGAGGCAGCTCAACGTGGAGGCAGATGGGGCGGGGCAGGCCACTGGCCCTCCAAGAATGGGACCCCGGCTTCGAGACGAGACGGACACGGCAAGCCCGAGAGAGGGCCCGGGGCCGAGGCTGATGGGAAGGGGGGCCCAGGGCTCCCCCAGGTTCTCTTGGAATGGGGGGCGGGGGTGTTAGCAACCGGTGTCCCCCACAGCTTACTATGGATCATCCTCCCGGACAGATGAAGTGCTTCTGACCTTCCTGTGCCGAGGAGGAAACTGAGGCACAAAGCGCGAGGGGAATGCTTCCGGGTCGTAGGTCATCCAGGTGAGGAAAGTGAGGGGGGAAGGGGCCACACCCGGGTCCCACATGGTCCGGGGCCGGGCGCGTTCCAGGGTCATGCGGGTGGAAGTGGGGAAACTGAGGCAGGGGGGCGCGGCAAGGGGAACGCGTTTCCCAGGAGTTGGAGGCCGGATCTGCCTCCAGAGCCCCCTGGCTGCGGGCCTAGCACTCTGCCCCCGTCACCCCAAGCCTCTGGATCCTGCCCCCCCTCCCCTTCCTCTCCCCCCCCCCCCCGCACCTCCGAAGCCAAGAGGCACTGGGGCACTTCCAGGGCTTTGCGCAGGTCAGCCTCTGCCTCAGTTTCCCTGAGTGTAAGAATGGGCTGAGGACGGCACCGCCTCTCCCGGGGCTTTGGGCGCTCGTTAAGCGCCTACTATGAGCTCGTTAAGCGCCTACTATGCGCCCGGTGCCGGCCTGAACTCTGGGGGGTCGGACAGAGCACAGGCCTCATCCCCAGCTTACACGCTAAGGCAGGGCAAGGAATGGGAAGCAGGAACCGAGCCGGAAGTAGAAGACGGTGGCTGGGGGGAGGGCCCCTTCCCAGCCCAGGAACCCTGGTCACGTGCACACCCAAGTCCCAGAATACCTCGCTGCCACGCCCAACCCCGCCTCTGCCCCGCCTCCTCTAGGACTCAAGGGGCACTTTTCTTGGTGGGGGAGGGGCAGGGTTGGTTCTGCTCTTCCTACTCCTGAGCTGGGTGAGTAGGGGAGGGGAGGAGGGCATCAGTGCGCAGGCGCGGCCCCGCTTCCCCGCCCCCCCCACACTCGGGACCCCCCCCCCCCCCTTCCTGGTGCCGGTTCCCGCTGTCCTCAGTTCGCGTGGCCGAGCCCCAGGAAGCTTGTGCGGGTGTGTAGGGTCTGAGAGTGGGGGGGGCTGCGCGTGCACGAGGGTGTCGGCGGGTACGAGCTGTACAGAAGTGGAACAGCCCGCGTGGCGCGGGCCCGGAACCGTGGGATCGACCCCGGGTGCCTGCGCTGCGCTGGGGGAGGGGCCGGCGCTGGTTAGCCTGGGGACCCCTGCTCAGGCCCCGAGAGGGAGCCTCCCCCCCTCCCGCCCCCAGGGTTGCGCGGGCACGGCCTCTGGCGGCGTGCGTCGGGGGGAGGGGCCAGGGGAGGGAGCAGCCCCTCCCACTCTCCCCTGAGCTCCCTTCTGCCCAGCACTAACTCCCGGGCGGTGCAGCCGCAGCTCCCTAAGTGCCGCTGATTCCGCCAGCCCCCATTGGCCGGAGGACAGTCTGGGCTCCCTGCCCTGCTCTGCCCCTTGCTTGGCCTCTTTCCCTCCCGGGGGTCCGGGGGCGTCGGTCCGTGTGTGACCCAGACCGGGCTCCGCTCCAAATATCCCCCAGACTCCCGGGGGCTGCTCCTCCGCAAGCGCAGCCTCAGGGGCGCGCCCAAGTCCCCGGGGCGTCGCCCCCACCGGGGGTCACGGCTGCCTGACCTGCGCACTCCTTCCTGGCAGCAGGGGAAGGCGAGCCCCGGCCCGGGGGCCCTGAGGCTCTGCCTGGTCTCAGCCCGCCAGGCCCCCTTCCTCCCCCCCCCCCTCTGAAAGGCGCTGGGCCAGGGGCGTGAGCTTGGGGAGAAGCAAGTCGTTCTCCTGCCCAGAGCCAGGTCATTCCCAGGCCTGACCCTCCCTGCCACCCTCCCGGGGGGCGCCGCTCCCCACTGTCCTGCCTGACATCTCTCTCATTCCGGGCAGGTCCGCATCCAGCCCGGCCTCCCTCCCTGGGCTCCCCCTCCCTCTCCGGCCCCGCTGGCCGAGCCCCCACGCCCGGAAGCAGAGACATGGCCCCCGGCAGCCGGAGCCCCCCGGCCCAGGTGAGTGCGGCCCCCCCCCCAGGTGTTCAGGGGACTCTCTGTAGAGCGAGGCCTTAATGGGGACGTTCCCGGGGGCGTCCGATGTCCCAGTGGGCGGAGCTGGCCGAGAGAGCCTGGGGGCGCTGGGGCCGCGGCCTCGGCCTCGGGCAGGTCCCCTCGGGAAAGCGGGCGGGCACTGGGGGGCTGTGGATCCCTGAGCCCCGTTTTAGAGGAAGCTGCTGTAAAATGTCCAGTCAGAGAAAAGGCAACAGCTCCGACTTCTCTGGTGGGAAACGGGGGCCACAAAGGAGCAAGAGAGCAGGGGAAGGGGCTGTTCTGAGCCCGGGATGTGGGAGGGGCCAGGAAAGACGGGCCTTCCCAGAGGGATGCTTTGCACTGTGAATAAATGCAGCGCAGGGAAGAACGCAGATGAAGTCAATTTGGTGGAAAGGAAAATTTTTTTAATTCTTGGGAATTTAAAAAAATTAGGGAAAATAGTCACAAATTATCTAATGGCTCAAAAATTCAATAATAATAAAGGAAAATAAAAGTGAAATATTAAAAACAGGACACAAATGAGATGTTTTAATAGGAAATCAAAATGTATTTTTTAAAAAGGGAACAGATTTTGATCTATAAGAACAAGCTAGAATTGCTCCAAAATAAGGGAACTCCCGGAAAAGCGCAGCTTTGTTCTCTCCTCAGTGATCACTGTTAAGGTTCCTCCTCCCTTCTCCCACCCCGAATGCTCGGGACTTACCAAACTCTTCCTAGAATCTTCTTCATGCCTCACTTAGGACACTCCTGGTGAGGAACAGTCTCACATGATCTGTTCTCTCTTTCCTCCCCACCTTCTATGGACCCAAATGTTCTCCCTATGCCGCTGGGAGCAGCCGTCTAGTAAGACATTTTTCCAGCTTTTTTTTTATTCCAACATAATAATCATTTCGAATAGAAAATGCTTTTTTCAGTATTCCCCTGGGGCTCTTACTGACTTCTTCAGCTCTTGGCTCTGACCCTCCTAAAGGTTCTCTGAGTTTTAGGCAAATCCCATCCCTTCTTCAGTTTCCTCCTCTAAGGTGATGAGGTTTGGACAAGATGAATTGGCTCTAAATCAAGTGATTTTTGATGGTTTAGGAGTTGGTGACGTTCAGGGACATTATTGTGGACTTCACCGAGGAGGAGTGGGGGCTCCTGGACCCTTCTCAGAAGGAGCTGTACAAGGAGGTCATGCTGGAGAGTGTCCAGAACCTACTGTCCCTGGGTAAGGACCGTCTCCTTTCTTTTCAAGTTCAATCAGTGGCCCTCAGTCAAGGGGCTGACATTGTTATCTTGTTCATCCCCAGGCCGGGTGTCTGACAGATTCGCTGAAAACATGACTATAAAAACCATAGAAGGGGATTCTGGTAAGAAGGGAGAATAGGGCAGGAAATGCTTAGCTCTCCTAGAGTGCCAAAAACACAAGAAAAAACCATCTGAACGTCACCTGGGACCAGCATAGGGGGTTCAAAGTCCAGAATTTGTTCTGCTGAAACACCTGGACAGGACCCTGGGGAAGCCTTGACTCCCTGGGGTGGAGTTTGGGCCCACATGTAGGGTTAGCACCTGAAGGGAGATTCTGCTCAGTCCAAGAAGAGCAGACCCTGGGGCAGCTTTCCCCTCTGGGACTATGGGGGTGGGTGGGTGATGGGCTTGGATGGGGAGGAAGGAAGGACCCTGTGTTATGTCTAGAACAGGTCATGTTATACTGAGCAGACTTAGTCCTAGCCTGTGGCCAAGAAAGAACCAGCTCACAGCTGGGGGCGGGGAGGGGGGGTGGGGGGGTGGGGTAGGGGAGGAGAACAGGGACCCTGCTGGCTGTGGGCACTTGTAGGAGAGCAGAGACCCTGGTCTCACTCACTGGGCAGAGGAGCCACTGAGGTTTGTGGCTGCAGACCAAAGGGAGAGGGAACCTGTACTGGGACAGTGTGGCTGGGACAGTGGGACAGGGCCCTAGTCTGGACTCAGGGGTACTGGGGAGGGCCCAGGATTGGGGCCCCAAGAGAACTCTGCAAATGACAGTGAGAAGGACCTAAAGACTCCCCACCCAAATCAGGACTAAAGAGCTGACAATAATATAATAATAAGTGGCTCAGAATAAAATAATGTAAAAATAAAAATGATGTGGCAAAGGAGAAAACCTGAATATAATAGCTACTCTGGGGATTGAGACAATCTGGGTCCATACTCAAAGAAATAAAGTAAAATTTACCAAATCATTCCTATTTCAAAGCCCTAAAAATATCCTTGGACAAAACTTAAAAAGGTCTTCAGAGATATCAAATAGATATGATTGAGGAAAATTTGATAAAATAAATCAAGATGAAAAATAAGGTTCTAAATTAAAAGACTGCAGGGCTTGGGGCATTGTATTTTATAGAGCAAGGAAGCTGAACTTCTGACCAAAAATGATTTACCCAGCAAAGCTGAATGGGGGAAAAATAAAGTTCGTACAATAAATGGAAAAATATTCAGATCTTTCTGACAAAAAGACCAGAACTCAATTGAAAATTAGACATAGATAATCTAGGGAAAATATGAAGTAAGTATTAAAGAGGAGGTATAAGGAGCTCAATGAGGTCAAACTATTGATTTTTTTATATGTAGAAATGTCATCATTACTGGAGTAGTTTGAAAGCAAAGCTTGGACTCAGTTGAATATGATGAGTTAATTCTTAAAAAAAAATTTTTTTAAAATAATATTGGATGGGGAGAGGTAAAATGAAGGTTAAAAATGAAGGTAAAAAAAATGAAGATTAAAACAAACAAGTCCTGAAAGAACTGAGATAGAGGAAACAGGTGAGAATTGGAGGGCATGTGGTAAAATCTTATTCTCATAGGGTGAACAGAAGAGAAAATAGAATACCTAAGTCAACTGAATTTAGAAAAAGAAATTGGATAGACCATAAATGAACTTCTCAAGGAAATACACAAGGATTAGACAGATGTCCCAGAGAGTTCTACGAAATATTAAAAGTCAACTGATTCCAGCATTAAATATTTTACAATTACAGGCAAAGAAGGCATATTTCAGACTCCTTTTATGAAACAAGAATGGTATTGCTATCTAAGCCAGGAAGAATCCAAACAAGAAAGAAAATCCAAAGCACTCAAATTCTATTATAAAAACACTTGGAAGTATAAGTGGATTTTTTCCTTATACTATCAGCAAGAAACATTATTTGTAATAGAGATAAATTAGCCGTCTTCCCAGAAAGATGTGTTCAACAAGGATGCTTACAGTCATGGATACTATTTGGGAATTCTATTGGAAATCCTAGAAATAGGAAGGAAGAAAAAAAGGAGAAGGAATCAGAATAGAGAATGAGGCAATAAAACTCTCTTTTTGAAGATATGATGATATCCTTATAATATTGAAAAGATTCAGCACAAAACTTTGTCTAATTGATTAATAACTTTAGCAGAGGAGAATATGAAGTAATTTTACATAAATTATCAGCATTCCTATATAATATCATCAAAGCTGTGCAAGAAGATATAGTAAAAGATACCATATTCAAAATAGGTCTAGGCAATATAAACTTCCTGGGACTTACCTACCAAACTAACCTCAGGAAGTACATGACTATAAATATTTTTTAAAATTTTATAGAAATGAAATTAACATAAATAATTCAAGAAAAATGACTTGTTCTTGGTAGGTAGAACCATTATGATAAATTTTATCTAAATTTATAGATTCAGTAGCTTCCAAATTCAGTTTCCAAAAATTGATTGATCTAAAAAAGTAATAAAAATAATTTGAAAGAAAAAACAGCAAGAATATCAAAGTAATGAAAAAAAATTGTTAATGATAGAGGTTTAACAATATCAGCTCTTAAACCTCTATTATAAAGTTATCAAAAGTATTTTTTACTAAGAAATAGAAAGTAAATCAATGGAACAGAGTAGATAACTTTTACAGTATCAAATTTGATAACCTGGTATTTGAGAAATGTAAAGATAAGATTTTGGGATAAGAATTCATTATTTGATAAAAATTGTAGGGAAAACTGGAAAAAATATGGTGGAAATTGGGCATTGACCAATATTACCCTTTCTCAAGATAAAGTTAAAATGGATACATGATCTAGATTTAAAAGGTTTTATGAAACACTTTGAAGGATATGGTATTTATATCTTACCAAATTTATGGGTAGGAGAAAAATTTTTTTTTTAATTAAATAACTTTTTATTGACAGAACCCATGTCAGGGTAATTTTTTACAACATTATCCCTTGCACTCATTTCTGTTCCGATTTTTCCCCTCCCTCCCTCCACCCTCTCCCCAAAGATAGCAAGCAGTCCTATACATGTTAAATAGATTACAGTAGATCTTGGATACAATATATGTGTTCAGAACCGAACAGTTTTCTTGTTGCTCAGGGAGAATTGGATTTAGAAGGTATAAATAACCTGGGAAGAAGAACAAAAATGCAAACAGTTTACATTCATTTCCTAGTGTTCTTTCTTTGGGTGTAGCTGCTTCTGTCCATCCTTATCAATTGAAACTAAGTTAGATCTTGTCTTTGTTGAAGAAATCCACTTCCATCAGAATACATCCTCATACAGTATCGTTGTTGGGGTATATAATGATTTTCTGGTTCTGATCATTTCGCTCAGCATCAGTTCCTGTAAGTCTCGCCAATCCTCTCTGTATTCGTCCTGCTGGTCATTTCTTACAGAACAATAATATTCCATAACATTCATATACCACAATTTACTCAACCATTCTCCAATTGATGGGCATCCATTCATTTTCCAGCTTCTGGCCACTACAAACAGGGCTGCCACAAACATTTTGGCACATACAAGTCCCTTTCCCTTTTTTAGTATCTCTTTGGGGTATAAGCCCAGTAGAGACACTGCTGGATCAAAGGGTATGCACAGTTATATAACTTTTTGGGCATAGTTCCAAATTGCTCTCCAGAATGGCTGGATGTATTCACAATTCCACCAACAATGTATCAGTGTCCCTGTTTAGGAGAAAAATTTTTGAACAAAGGAGAGACCATAGTGAGGTGCAGGATGAATAAATTTTGGATTCCCTCAAATTCAAAGAATTTTTATAAATAAAGCAAATGTAGCTGACATCCAGAAGAAAAGGAACAAATTGAGTAAAATCATTTGTAGACAGTTTCTCAGATAAAGATCTCATATCTTAAAAATACAAAGATCTTTTAAAAGCTAGAAGAATACCAGTCATTCCCCAATTGATAAGTGATCAAAGGATTGTAAAGGGCTGAAACTCTGAATAGATGCACTTGAATCAGACAACCAAGCACTTAAAGCTAATTACCTATTGGACAATAATGTTTGGAATTTTTTTTCTCAGAGTTAATGCTAGCTCAATGCTTGGGGTTAAGAGAATCGCAGGAGAGATTGGGGGGGGGGAGGGGAAACGACAAGCCAGAGTCACTTTGGAGGAGGACGAGGAGAAGAGAGGTTGGTGGAGAGTTTGTGGCAGTTTTGTCCATCCCCTTCACTTCTCCCCCTAAAGACCAAGGACTTTTGCTTATCCTGACTCCGACTGATTTTGAGGCCTCCAGGGAGCTAGCCTGGAACTTACAAAGTATATGAACAGCCAATTTTTTAATGAAGAAATCCAAAGAATTCATAATCATAACAAAAGGTACTCTAAATGATTGATTAGAGAAATGCAATGTCATTTTATCCTTTCAGTGGTAGATGTTGGCCAGGTTGTGGGAAAATTGGGACTCTCATTCATTGTTGGTAGAATTATGAACTAATCCAATCATTTTGGCGGGCAGACAGTAATTATGTCTAAAAAGTTTTAGAACTGCCTATACCATTTGACCCAGTAACACCAGTACCAATATTTATAGCAGTTCCCTTTTGTGTGATAAAGAACCCAAAAAAGAATTGCATGGTTGCCCATCAACTGAGGAATGATTGAACTAAGTTATGGTATGTGATTTAATGGAACATTGCTGCACTATAAATAATGAGCTCAGTGATTTTAGAAAAACATGGAAAGATTTGTACTAAATCAAGAAAAGTGAAATGAGCAGAACTAAAAGAATGTTGTATACAATAACAGCAGCATTGTTTTAACAATAAAATATGTAGGCAGCTAGGTTGCAGTGGACACAGCACCAGGCCTGAAGTCAGGAGGACCCGAGTTCAAATCTGGCTTCAGACACTTAACACTTCCTAACTGTGTGACCCTGGGGCAAGTTACTTAAGCCCATTTGCCTCAGGGGAAAAAAAAAAAAAAGATGTGTAAAGGTAGTCATCTTTTGGGTAGGGGTGTAGGAAAAAAGAAAAAAGGGAATTGAAATTTTATGTGATAACTATTGTAAATTTAATACAGAATTGATTTGTTTTTTCACATGCAATCATTTTTATTATACCATGTTATGGAAATGCTTGCTTTATTCCAGGAATTAAAAATACTATAAATAAAAAATTTTAAACTAAATTCATAATAATAATAAATGAATAATTAACCCTATCTGGAATTGGCTGAGAGTTTAAAAAGTAGATTATCATACTTTGTAGACATATAATACTTTGCATGAAATGTTTAGAGACAGGTCCTCAAACTACTGCCCGTGGGCCAGATGCAGCAACTGAGGACGTTTATCCCCCTCACCCAGGGTTGTGAAGTTTCTTTATTTAAAGGCCCACAAAACAAAGTTTTTGTTTTTACTATAGTCCGACCCTCCAGCAGGCTGAGGGACAATGAACTGGCCCCCTATTTAAAAAGTCGAGGGCCCCTGGTTTAGAGTAACTTTGTGTTTGAAAAGTAAAGACAAGTTTTTGTGTTGAGAATTCATTATTTGGTAATGTGGAAATTACCACAGAATTTGGTAATTATGGTTATGGAAAAATTGTGGAAAAAGCTAGAAAACAATAAGACTGAAACTGGGCATAGACCAAAATCTTATAACATTGACTAAGATAAGGTCAAAATTGATACATGATCAAGATGTAAATTAGATATCATAAGAAATTAAAGTACATATATTTTTGCATATTAACTATCATTTATGAAGAAGTATAGAATTTATGACTAAACAACTATTAAAGAACACGGTGAGGTATAAAATGGACAGTTTCAAACACACTAAGTTTAAAAAGTTTTGTAAAAAAATTTACTCAAATTCATAAGGAAAATAGAAAATTGTTTTCAGATAACAATCTTATCTCAAATATATAAAGAAAAAGTTTTGTAAAACAACTTACTCATGTTCATAAGGAAAAGTAGGAAATTGTTTTCAGATAAAAGATCTCATCTCAAATATATAAAGAACTTTTTTAAATATATAAGAATACAAGTCATTCATCAGTTGATAAATGGCTAAAGGATAGGAAAAACTAATTTTCCAATGAAAAAATCCAAATAATTTGTAGTTACTTAAAAACAATGTCCTAAATCTTTAGAGCATTAAATTAGAAAATTACAAATTAAAACAAGCTTAAGATGCCATTTTTAGAATGCTAACTCAATATTGGTAGATCCAACATTTTAGAGAACAATATGAAATTGTGCTAAGTTGTACAACTGTGTGTACCACTTGATCAATCCCTGTGAATTTTAGGTCTGATTCCCAAGATGATGAAGGAAAAAGTAAAAGAACTTATATATTGCAAAAAAATTAATAATAGCTCTCTTTTTGGTAACAAAGGACTGTAAATTGTAGAGATACCCATCAGTTGTGAAATGACTAGAGAGGGGTTAAGGACAATCTGTAATAAATGGTTAGTGTTTTGAATAGTGTTTGATGATATTCTGTAAGTTCTGGAAGTGTTCAATGAATCTCTCTAAGATCATGTCCTTATCCCTAATGAGTGGGTCTAACAGCACTGAGTAGTTGAGATACACCCTATTAGGTCTTTGACCCATAAATAGCTTTCAGAACATCATAAAAGTGCTTTGGATTTTTACTATCAGCAGAACAACAACAATAAAAACCTATAAAGGACAACTAATTTCAGGTGCACTCTTACTTAGTCTAGAACCCTGGACTTAGAATGTGTCTAAATTTTGCTTCACTTAACTTTTGGTGGAGTTAGACACTGCCTTCTTAGAGATGGATGCAATAATTTACTTGTAAACCCTATAGAGTCTTCAATTTTTATTTAGTTTCTTCTGAATTTCCCCATCATTTTCATCAAATCAATTAGATATCTAAAAGTGTTCTGGTCTAGATATGGGACTGTACAACAGTTCTGTGATAGTTGCTCTCTGCTGCTGCAATGTTGAAAATTACATGTTGACATATCTTTCCCTTGAAATGAGGAACAAACTCATCTCCCACTGAGTCGTCCTAATCTGTTCATGCTTAGTCTGATGGTCTTGCTGCCTTGTAGCTGCCGCTTTTGTTGAATGGGATTGTTTAGCTCTGAGTAAGTCCATGATGGGACCAGCCCTTTGTGATGCACATCTCCTTTGTCACTCTTACCTCCTTTCTCTTCTCCTTATAGTGATATAGTCTACTCAATACTAATGTGAACTCCAAGAGTACAACCAGAAAGTTTTCTTGCACTTAGGTTGGTGATGAGAAAGTTATGAGATTCATGTCTTCAGTAATGATTGATATTGCATATATTTGTGTGTCTGTGTCTGTGTGTGTATATATTTGATTGTGTATTTTTTTTTTCAGATGTAGAGACCAGATTCCAAGTAAGTGAGTTAACTAGAAAGCTGGGAATTTTTGTGGAAGAATGTGATCTGCAGAGAGTCATGATTGATGGTTCCTGTGACTTCAAGTTGAAAGTAATCCATGGTTCTAATGTCAAGGCAGATCAACATCCAAAGAGTGAATGTCAACTTGTTGAAATTGGAAAGCGATTTGAACAGTCTTCAACCCTAAATCATTGTAAGAAAATTTCTTCAGGGAATGATTATCTTCAGGATAGTAAATATAGCAAATGCTTCAGTGAAGTAGAGCCTTTTCAGTCCCAGGAGACTTCTAGACATCAGAAAGTCCACACTGGAACGAAATCTTTTGATTGTAATCAATGTGGAAAGACTTTCAGATGGAGGTGTCGTCTTGCTAAACATCAGAGAATCCACAGTGGAGAGAAACCTTTTGATTGTAATCTATGTGGAAAGGCTTTCAGATGGAGGTGTCATCTTGCCAAACATCAGAGAGTCCACACTGGAGAGAAACCTTTTGATTGTAATCAATGTGGAAAGGCTTTCAGATGGAGGTGTCGTCTTGCTAAACACCAGAGAATCCACACTGGAGAGAAACCTTTTGTTTGTAATCAATGTGGAAAGGCTTTCACACAGAGCTCTAATCTTAATACACATCAAAAAATTCACATTGGAGAAAAACCTTATGAATGTACTCATTGTGGAAAGGCTTTCACACACAGCTATACTCTTAATGCACATCAGAAAATCCACACTGGAGAGAAGCCTTATAAATGTAGTCAGTGTGGAAAGGCTTTCACATTCCCTTACCGCCTTGCTGTACATCAGAGAATCCACACTGGAGAGAACCTTTTTTATTGTAATCTTTGTGGAAAGGCTTTCAGATGGAGGTGTCTTCTTGTTAAACATCAGAGAATCCACACCGGAGCAAAACCTTTTGCTTGTAATCAATGTGGAAAGGCTTTCACACATAGCTATACTCTTAATGCACATCAGAAAATCCACACTGGAAAGAAGCCTTATGAATGTAGTCAATGTGAAAAAGCTTTCACATTCCCTTTCCAACTTGCTGTACATCAGAAAATCCACACTGGAGAGAACTTTTTTTATTGTAATCAGTGTGGAAAGGCTTTCACATGGAGGTCCAGTCTTGAGAAACATCAAAGAGTCCATACTGGAGAGAAACCTTTTATTTGTAATCAATGTGGAAAGGCTTTTAGATGGAGGTGTCGTCTTGCTAAACATCAGAGAATCCACACTGGAGAGAAACTTTTTAATTGTAATCAGTGTGGAAAGGCTTTTACATGGAGATCCAGTCTTGATAAACATCAGAGAGTCCACAGTGAAGAGAAGCTTTATGAATGTAGTCAGTGTGGAAAGGCTTTCACATTTCCTTACCACCTTGCTGTCCATCAGAGAATCCACACTGGAGAGAACCTTTTTGATTGTAATCAGTGTGGAAAGGCTTTCACCCAAAGGTCCTGTCTTGCTAAACATCAGAGAATCCACACTGGAGAGAAACCTTTTGTGTGTAATGAGTGTGGAAAGGCTTTCACAGAGAGGTCTAATCTTTATGCACATCAGAAAATCCACACTGGAGAGAAGCCTTATGAATGTAGTCAATGTGGAAAGGCTTTCACATTCCCTTACCGCCTTGCTAAACATCAGAGAGTCCACACTGGAGAGAAACCTTTTGTTTGTAATCAATGTGGAAAAGCTTTCACACAGAGGTATAATCTAAAGGCACATCAGAAAATCCACACTGGAGAGAAGCTTCAGAGATAAAATCAATGAGGAAAGGTTTTCACACAGAGGTCCTGTCTTCCCAAACATCAGAAAATCCATCTTGGAGGAAAGCTTTGCGCATATAATCAATGTGGAAAGGCTTTCAGATCCAACTGATCTGAAATTGCTTTACATCAGAGAATTCACAGTTGGGTAAAAACTTAGGAATGTAATCAACATGGAAAGGCTCCCAAACAGAGCTGCAGCATTCCTGGACTTCAAGAAGTCCACACTGAGGAGAAACATAACTGTTATCAATGTGGAATGATTTGACACTGAACTCCACTCTTAGGAAGCAACAACAATTCATACTTGAGACAAACTGAGCTTTTAGTTACCTCTTTGAATGTTTTACTAAAAGAGGTTCTATACTAGAGAGGAACCTTATGCATATTTTCAAGGTGGTAATGCCTTCAGGCCAGAAGCATCTCTTATTTCCCATCTCAGAATTCATATTAGATATTAATTTCATCACTGTCATGAATAAGGAATGTCATTTACATGAATATCAGCGCATCTTCAGTATTATAAAAATAATTCTGGGGGGTTCCCTATGACTTCAGTGTGGGAAGGTTTTTAGCTAGAGATTATCTTACTTTCTGCTCACATGACCTCAGGTATATTTGTATATAAAATGAGTATACAAATCAAATATTTACTGACAATAAAATATAATAGAATTTATTTTAAAAGAATTTTTAGGTATGTTTTATTATTTATGAAAGAAGAAAGGAAATTTGCATACTAATGAGATGCATGTGCTCGTTTATTTTTACTCAAAGAAATAAATCTTGTAATAACTTTTACTGTTTCCAATTTTTTTACAATCCCCACATTCAGTTATTTGATCCCTTATGGAGTCAAGATCCACAATTTCAGAAGCTTTGTGCCATCACACAGCCTTTTCTTAGAACTCTCAACAAAAGGGACCTCATTACACATCGCCAATTCTATCTTGCAATAATCCTTATGTACATAATAATTTTTCTCTTTAATCCTATTGTTTTTAATCACTCCAATAATAAACAGCATTTATATAGTCCCATTTCTTCAGCCATTCCCCAATTAATTGGTACTCAGTACTCTCATAAGAATGAAAGTTCAAAACTGTCTTTACATGTAATTGGAAAAAAATGAAATACCATTAAAAAGAAGAAAAAAAGAAAACAAAATATTCCTTATTCCAAAAGTTCCTTAATCAATCACCCTGAAACAAGGTATCCCTCCTTTCTCCCCTTTTCTGTCCTTTCTTGTTTCTCTTTAGCTATTCTCATTTATGTTTCTTAATCCCAGGAATTTACAGGATTACATTTCCTTTCCTTGTTAGCCTTTTACTTGATTAAGGTACCTCACTCACATACCCTCAGTGAATTCCTTTTCCTTCTTTTTATGCCTTATCACATTTTAAAATTTAGTTCCACAAAATCCATCAATTCTTCTGAAAGGTGGTGTGAGGAGTAGTAATCCTATTCTCCCACTCTTTTTAATGTGCTTTCACCTTTGTATTCCTATGTGTACAAAGAAACAATTCTCAATCAATCTGTAGTTTAGTTGTACTTGGTAGTTCTGTGTGCTGTTCTTTTGTTACCTCAAAGGTTTGAGAAGCAAATGGTTTTTGCCAGTTGATTTCCTTTCTAGGAATGTTTTGAACACTGTCTCCCTCATCCCCTCTTTCTTTTTCTTTTAAAGGTTTTTTTATTTTCAAAACCTGCATAGATGGCTTTCAAAATTAACCCTTGCAAAACCTTATATTTTTTCTCCCTCCTTTACCCTACCCCTTTCTTTAGACAGCAAGCAATCCTATATATGTTAAACATGTACAATTCTACACATATTTCCATAATTATGCTGCACAAGAAAAATCAGATCAAAAAGGAAAAAAAAAGAAAACAAAATGCAAGCAAACAAAAAAGGTGAAAATACTACATTGTGATCCAGATACAATCCCCATGATCCTGTCATTGCATCACAAGATCATTGGAACTGGCCTGAATCACCTCTCCACATCCATCAGATTTGAACATCAAGTAATATTGTTGCTGTGTACAATGTTCTTGTTCTACTCACTTCATTTCCCATAAATTCATGTAAGTCTCTCCAAGCCTCTGAAGTCATCCTCCCGATCATTTAGAGAACAATAATATTCCATAACATTTATATAACATAATTCATTTGGCCATTCTCCAATTGATGGGCATCAACTCCGTTTCTAGTTCCTTACCACTACAAAAAGAGCTGCTACAAACTTTTGCACATGTGGGTCTCTTTCCCTCCTAAAGATCTCTGGGATACAGGCCCAGTAGCAATATTGCTGGATTATAGGGTATGCAGTTTATAACTTTTGGGGCATAATTCCAAATTGCTCTCCAGAATGATTGAATCCATTTACAGTTACACCAATAATGTTTTAGTCTCCCAATTTTCCCACATCCCCTCCAATATTCATAATTATCTTTTCCTGTTATCTTAGCCAATCTGAGTGGTGTGTAATGGTACCTCAGAGTTGTCTTAATTTGCATTTCTCTAATAGTGATTTAGAGCTTTTTTTTTCATATGACTGGGAATGATTTTAATTTAGCTGAAAATTGTGTTCATATCCTTTGACCATTTTTCAATTGGAGAATGGCTTGTATTCTTTTCAATATAAGTCAATTATATATTTTAGAAATGAGGCCTTTATCAGAACCCATGGATATGAACTATTTTTCTGTTTACTGTTTCCCTTCTAATCCTGTTTGCTTTGGTTTTGTTTGTACAAAAATATTTTACCTTGTTGTAATCAGAATTACCTATTTTGCAATATACTCTAGTTCTTTGACCATAAAATACTTCCTTCTTCACAGATCTGAGAGGTAGACTATTCTTAGTTCTAATTTGCTTATAGTATCACCCTTTATTTTTACATCATGAACCCATTTTGATCTTATCTTGGTATAGGATGTTAGGTGCAGGTCAATGCCTAGTTTCTGCATTACTAATTTCCAAGTTTCCCATCAATTTTTATCAAATAGTGAGTTCTTATCCCTGAAGCTGGGATCTTTGGTTTTTATCAAAATCCAGATTACTAGAGTCATTGTTTATTGTGTCTTTTGAACTTAACCTATTCTACTGATCAACTGCTCTATTTCTTAGGCAGTGCCAAATGGTTTTGATGACTACTGTTTTATAACATAGTTTTAGGTCTGGTATAGCAAGGCCACCTTCATTTGCAATTTTTTTCATTAATTCCCTTGAAAGTCTTGATCTTTTGTTCTTTCAGATGAACTTTGTTATTATTTATTTTTAGCTATGTAAAATAATATTTTGGGAGTTTGGTATGAACAAGTAGATTAATTTAGGTAGAATTGTCATTTTTATTATATTAGCTCTGCCTACCCCTGAGCACTTGATAATCTTTAAATTTATCAGATTTGACATTATTTGAGTGGAAAGTGTTTTGTAATTGTGTTCATAAAGTTGCTGACTTTTCCGTGACAGGTAGACTCTCCCAAATTTTATATTATCTACAGTTATTTTAAATGGAATTTCTCTTTGCATCTCTTGCTGCTGGACTTTGTTAGTAACATAGAAATGCTGATGATTTATGTGGATTTATTTTGTATTTTGCAACTTTGCTGAAATTGTGAATTGTTTCTAATAGTGTTTTAGTTGATTCTTTAAATATGCCGTCATATCATCTGCAAAGAGTGATAATTTCATTTTCTTATTACCTACTCTAACTCCTTTCATTTCTTTTTCTTCTTTTATTGCTTTCCTAATATTTGTAATACAATATTGAATACTAATGGTGGTACTGAGCAACCCTGTTTCATCCCTGATCTTATTGAAAATGGTTCTATTTTTTACCCATTACATATGATGCTTGCTGATGGTTTTAAGTAGATGCTACTGATCATTTTAAAGAAAACTTCATTTATTCATATACTCTCTAGTGTTTTTAATAGGAATGAGTATTGGATTTTTTCAAGGGCCTTTTCTGAACATTCTTTTCTTACTGAATGTACATCACATTTATGGGGTAGGTCATTTTTGGGCTCCTTTTCTATTTAGAACATATTCTATCTTGTGAATTCTAAAGGTTTGCAGAATAGCTTTGTGTTAGATATCTGAGTGTTCCTTTCTTTACATTTGATAGCATTTGTCCTGTTTACAAGGTAAAAACCATTTCTTTTCCTGGTGAAATTGTTCCATCATATCCATATTTTCCATCAATTGAGAAATAACTGAACAAGTTATGGCATAGTTTGTGATGGAACACAGTCATGGTAAAAGATAGGAATAGCAGGATTTTCAGAAAAACCCCGAGTTGTATGAATTGATGAAAAGTAAAGTGAGCAAAATCAGGAGACTACTGTATACAACAGGAGCATTGCATGATGATCAACTCTGAATGACTGAGCTATTTTGACCAATAGCGTGATCCACCACGATTCTGAAGAATGTAGAATGGAAAATATTGTCCACACTCTGCCCAAAATGATTATAAAACTCTGTGTATCCCTTTGTCCAGTAGTGTCATTCTGGGTATATATCCCAAAGAGATTATAATAGAGGGGAAAGGACTCATATGGGCAAAAATTTTTGAAAGAGTTCTTTCTGAGGGGCAAGGAATTGGAAATTGTGTAGCTGCCTATCAACTGGGAAATGGCTGAATAAGTTATATTATATGAGTGTAATGGAATATTATTGTCCTAAAAAATGATGACTAGGCTGATTTCAGAAAAGTCTGGAAAGTCATTCATAAAATGATGCTGAGTTAAATGTGCAGAACCAGAATATTGTTAACAGTAAAAAAAATTATGTGATTATCAGCTATGATCTTACCTCTTCTCAGCAATGTCAGCAACCCAAAACAATTCCAATAAACATGGGATAGAAAATGCCATCTACATCCAGAGAGAGAACTGTGGAGACTGAATGTGGATCCAAACATACTATTTTCAAATTTTTTTGTTATTTTTTCCTTTTTGAAAAAATTTTTCTTTCACATCATGACATATTAAAATTGCTTAAAGTTATTGTACATGTATAGCTTGTGCTATACATGTACATACATATATACATATACAAAGCAGATTGTTTGCTTTGGGGGAGGAGGAGATAGTAAGAGAGGTAAGGAGAAAAAATTTTGGATCTCAAAATATTACAAAAATGAATATTGAGAACTATATTTACATGTAATTAGAAGAAATCATATAACATTGAAATTTAAAAATACATGTAGAATTCTGCAGCAGGGGAAAAAATGGTACTGAAGAGTGTGGTATTCTCTTTTTTTTTATAATATATGAAAGTTCTCTGTGAGAGCAGGTTTCTCGGGGAGTTTTCTGGAGGCAGCCTTAGTTTCAGTTCAGAGTAATAATCACTAGAAACACAGCCAGGAGTTAAAATCCAGTCATTGAGCTTCAGCCCGTAGCTCCCTCTGAATGTCTCCCGACAGCAAAGGTGGAATATGGAATGACTCTGTCTCTGCCTCCAAGAGTGGGCTTCTGTGTCTCTCCCAGAGTGCTCTTTGGCCCTGAGAGCTTCTTGCTTATATGCTGTACACTGAGTATACACCAATCACTATATCACTGGGAAACCATTATTTGTTGTAGGATTAAATCAGTGCTAAACTAGATTTAACTATTGTCCGTAACAAACGCACTAGCACCCAGGACATCCCAGAATCAGCCGGAGTCAGGATAAGCAAAAGTCTGTCTTTATTCTTGGTCTTTAGGGGTAGAAGTGAAGGGGATGGAAGAGAATCTCCACCAGCGCCTTCTCCCTTTGCCTACTGCAGAGAGAGTGTCCCTGGCTAGCTTTGCTCCACCCCCTAGTCCCGCCTACAATCCTCTATACACCAATCGTTGAGCCAGTACAGATAGTGGAAAGGAGCATTTTCCAAGCCTAGGCCCATAGAGTATCGTCCAATCAGTAGTTAGCCCCAAGCGCTCAGCAGTCCTGACCCTAAGTTGGATAGTTGCAGCCCTCTACAGCTGTCTCCTCAGTTCCACTTAGTGCCTTGTTCCCAGTTCTGGCCCATAACGTCTCCTGGTAGGATCAGACCAATCCTGCTGAGCCAGGCGGAGTCAGAGAATTATTGTCTCCATCAGTTCTAATGACGTTACATCAGGGTTCCATCAGGGCGGGGAGATCCTCACGGTTCTCTTGAAATGAAGGACTGGGGCTGGTACAAACTGGGGTTAGGGGGGTGCCCCTTAACTCATGAGGGATCCTCACAGACCCGGAGGGGGGCGCTTGTGACCTTGGGGTGCAGAGGAAACTGAGGCACGGGGCGGGAGGGGGCGGCTCCAGGTCATCCATTGTTCAGCTGGGGGGGGGGGCGGGGAGAAGACTCTCGCTGCTCCAGGTACCAAGTGGTTCAGGGGAGAAAACGGAGGCATAGGGAGGGGCGAGGGTTTGGCTTCCAGGGGTCCCAAGGCAGATCTGCCCCCAGACCCCACTGGCTGCAGGTCCAGCACCTCCGCCTCACCCCGTGCCCTTAACTTCCGGATTTTCCGGGAGGACTTTGAGCACAGCTCCACTCTCATCCTCTGCCTCAGTTTCCGTTTTGGTAAGAATGGGCTGAGGACAGCGCCGCATCTCACAGGGCCGTGTGCATTCATTAGGCGCTACCTGTGTGCCCAACACTGTCCTGAACTCCGGGTGCCCAACAGAGGGCGCCCTCGCCCCCCAGAAGTTCCTACTGCAAAAGGCAGCCCAGACCCGGAAGGAGGAAAGAGAAAAGAAGAAGGAGGGAAAGCCCGGACCTAGCCAGCAGAAAATGACGTCACACCCACTCCCCAGCTGGTGAGCCTTGAACGCGGGGCCAGTCAGAACGCCTCCCAGGGACCCCAGGCCCCGCCCCGGCCCCGCCTCCCGAGGCTAGTTAGCCTTAGGGCATGCTGGGAGTCTTCCGGTGCGCAGGCGCGGCTTCTGGTTTGGGAGTTTGCTTCTGTTCTCCTGCGCTGGGTGAGTGGGGTGGGGAAGAGCCGTCTGTGCGCAGGCGCGGCCTTGGAGTTTCCCCCGCCTCCTTGTTAAGGTTCTATCCCTTTACCTTCTCAGGAGGACCCAGTTGGGGTCAGTTCCCGTGGCCGGGTCCCCGGAGTCTGGCGCCTGCGCAGGCTCCGAGCCTGGGGGTGCGCGCGCAAGGGAGGGGCGCCGGGGCGCCGGGCCCGAGCTCTGCAAAACGGAGGAGCCCCGCAGGGGGGCGCAAAACTGAACTGCGATTGCCCGTGGGCAGGTGTGTAGCCGACCCCGGGGGAAGGGGGGGGGGGCGCTGTACCCTGAGTGATCTCACCTGCGAGCGCCGAGATGGGGGAGGGGCCGTACATCCTTAGGGCGAGTCGGGGGAGGGTGGGCTCCTGAGGGTATCCGGGGAAGCCCAACTGACCCCCCAAGCCGTGACCCCCGATTTTTGCGTGGGCTCCTCCCGGCGTCCAGTGTACACTTGAGAAAAGGGGAAGGATCCTGGAGCTTGAGCCCCTGTTTGCCTCAGTTTCCTCCTTTGTAAAAAAGGGTGCGAGCAGCCCCTCCCCCTCGCTAGGAGATCCCTTCTGTGAAGCGCCTCCATTGGGCTGGAGGACAGCGGGCCGGAGGGCAGGGGTTACTCAGGCTGTCCAGCCCCGCCTCCAGAGCTCTTCTGTCCCCACGGTCCTGGGCCGTTGGTCCGCGCTTGTGGGGCCTTTGGGGAGCGTTCCTCCCTGCAGACTTGGGGAGTGGGGGCCTGACACCACATGGGGAAACCGAGGCGGTCAGGGATGAAGGGCTTGGCCGGGACGCCCTAGCCTCCCAAGGCTCCCGGTGAAGGGGGTGTCATCGTGACTCTCACCTGGCTCATGCCTCTAGGCTGCCCCCGCCAAAAAAAGTGTGCGGGAGACCTTAGTGGCCAGGCTGGGGCTTCTAGAAGGATCTGCCTCCCCCCACAGGTGAAAGCTCGCAGCCTCTCCCCACTGTCCCTCAGGCTCTCTCTCTCATTGGGGGCAGGTCCGCATCCAGCCTGGGCAGGGAAGCCTCAGACCCCGGCCTCCCTCCCCGGGCTCCCTCTCCCTCCCCAGCCCAGCTGGAACAGGACCCAAGCCCGGACCCAGAGACATGGCCGCCGGCAGCCGGAGCCCCTCGTCCCAGGTGAGTGCGGCCCCTGCCCGGAGCTGAGCAGCCTCGGCCCAGGGGGAGCCCAGGAAGCTTCCTCCTGTCAGAGGGAGGGGGCCTGGCAGGGCTGGCAGCAGGGCAGGAATCGCCCTCCTGGCACTGCCCTTTTCCTACCCCCTCCCAGGGCTCTGAGTCCCTCTCCTTTGCCAGGCCTCAGGTCCCATCAGGGAGCACTGAGAATGTGGCTCCCGGGTGCCAAGCACTGTGCCCACCCCCGGGGGTAACGGTGCCTGCCCTCCATGAGCTCACAATCCAGTTTGGAACAAGCATCACCTCAGCCGGATCCACACGAGCTCTGTGTAGTGTAGGTGGGAGGCCCTCTCAGAGGGAAGCGCCACCAATTTGGGGACCAGGGAAGTCTCTTTTTTCAGAAGCTGAGATGGGAAGGAGGCCGGGAGGAGGGAGGACATTCCCAGGTGAGAGAAACTTCTGGATGCCAAAGTTGTTTTGGTCAAGGCTCAGCCAGACCCTGTGTCCCTGAATCCCGGAGGAGGAGGGGAAGGTGGGAGAAGACTGCCCCAATTTTGGGGGCTGGTTCTGTGGTGTCTGCCATGTCCCAGGAGCCACAGAAATAGGGTCTCCTTGATCCTGTTGTGAGAATTGTCAGGGTCCTTGCTGGAGACACCTTGAGAAAGGGATACAGGACCCAGCCAGAGACTGAACTGTGCTTAACTTGTCCACTCCGCAGGCTGACATTGTTCATGAGTGGTTGAGGGACATGGGTGTCTCCTACTTCCACAGATGACACAGACACAATCTCTCCTCCTGAACCACACGACGCTCCTTTAACTCAGCTAGGTTTTTTCTTGTAGCCAGACGCACAAAGAAGTTCCAGTTTGGGTGAGACCCAGTTAGAGCAGAGACAGGAAAAGACCCATTATTCAGAAAAGAAAAAAAAAATGTGGGTTTGTGTTATTTAGAGTTAGAAAGGTCTGTTACAGAGGTTTTCCCCATAGCTGTCCAAGGACAACCATAGCTGCTTGAGTAGTCCCAGAGGGACTCAACATTTGCCAAGTGCTTTATCAGGCAGAATAACTGGCCTGGAAGTGAGTACATGAGTATTCTTAAAGGGATTGGCAGAAGGAACAGAATGAAGGGGACATTGAGTGTATTGACACTGAGCACAGCCAATGTAGAATAAAGTGGACTTACTTATGTTTGCATAAATATTCAGAAAAGCTCCGTTTGCTGGCTAAAAGCCTCAGTGGTACGTGTTGGGGGACATGAGTGCACATGGTGTGATTGTGTTTCCCAGAGTTCAAGGAGGAAAGAGATTGGGAGGGAGTGACCTAAAGATGGACAGACAGCAGCACCTGGGAGGATGGTGAGGGTTGTGCAACTGAGAAGTCTCCCCAGTCAGGAGAGCAGGGCCTCTGGGTGGGCTGAGAACTGAAGGAAGCAGGAGTCATGGCATGAAGGAGACTCCCAAGAGCACTTCTGGTTATATGAGGGGGACAGGGAGAGCACAGGTTGGCCCCCTGACCTCTCTGACCTGTGGGCTCAGAACTACCTGGGGAGTGCAAGCACAGCCCTACTTTTCTAAGAGACAATTATGTCAAGGAAAGGGGGCACTTTTTCTCCTCAGGGCTTCTGCTGGGAAGAAAAGTCCCAGGAAAGTTTGCTCAGAAAGGTGTACCCTGTGGAAACCAGAAAAGGCTCTTGTGACTTCCTGAGAGTGTCCAAGAGGCCAGTTTTGCCTCAGTCTTGAGGCCCCAGAGTCATCCTCTTTCTCCACTCACATTCATGGCCAATATAAAACTTTGACAGTAGACTCTTGTCTACTAGTAGAAATGGCTCTTGGGAAAATTAAGAATCTGGAAGACATACCATCTCTCAGTGTAAATCTACTTTTATTTAACTGAGTTTGTTTTAAACTAAATTATATTGTTTTATTAAGAGTCCCATGTATTCTCCTCTAAGGATACTGGGATTTTTGAGCTTCTATAGGTAGATGATCTCTTAATGAAAAATACCTTAAAAATTGATCATTAAGGTAATACATTTTGGATCAAAATGACTCTATTCTGTTATCTGAGTACAATCAGTCTAGAGTGTCATATTGCTGGTTAAATGATTTTCTTTGTTATAGGATTCAAGACTGATTTCAACTGAATTTCATTTGATTGCCAATAAAGTTTATGGAATTTATTGGATTATGATTCTAATGGTTCTTTTATTCTGCTAGATAATAATTCCTTGAATCTGATCCAGTGATGTTCTTAGGAAAGCAAGTTCTCTTTTAATCAAGATGTTCTGAAATCACGATTTCAGTATTGGAATATTTATTAAACAATGTTTACAAATTGATACATGCAATTAGGTTGATTATTCTTCACAGTTAATAGTAATAATAACAACTTTCTGTTGGGAGATGAACAAAGATGAATATTAGTTTTTCTTTTAGGAATTTCTTTGGCCTTTAGCAAGCAGGTAGCTGCCTTGGGACAAGACCAGGTGTTAAAAACTTTAACAGTCTTGACTCGGTGTCTAATAAATGCAAGGAAGAGGTTTAGGAAAATTCTCCAATGCAACTTGATAAGTCATCTATGCTAGTTGCTCATTTGAGTCAATTGAGTCAACTGAGGCTTTATTCAAAATGGAACCTTCTCCTTGAAAAGAGTTGATATTACAGATCTTGGAATGGGGAAAACAAGAGAATGTCTCTTCCTTAATTGTTCGCAAATAGTGAAATAGAAGATATGATGTTTTAAAGAAAATCCAAATGACAAAAAAGTGGGGATTTTTTTCTGCAAAAAAGAGAATTGCTCCAAAAAAAGAACTGAAGAAGCCACTCCTGTCATTCTGCTGAAATTCTACCGTCAATTTAAGAATAGAGAATGCTTGACATGGCTGGAAGCAGTCTCATAGTAGTCCATTATGGACATATTGGGACTAATATATGTTTAGGATACTTCTCTTGCTTTCTTCTAGTTAAGAATATTTCAGACTTTCAGTAAATTTACCAAATCTTTGTTTTCTTTCTTCTTTCCTCAATGATCAATCTTCAGGTTCTGTTGACCTGAGTATATAAAGTCCTTGTCACTTTCTCCCAAACTCTTCATAAAATTTCCTTAATATGTCACTTATGACACTTCTGATGGGGAGGAATGTCCCCTACCCTTTTTCTCTTATACACATTTTCATACCTCACTGATATGTCACTGACATTTTCCCTCCTTTCATCAGGATTGTACAGTAAGAAACATTTACAAGATTTTAGTATTCCAACATGATTCTTACTTCAAACAGAAAAGGCTTTTCTCATTATCCCATGGGGCTCTTAATACCTGGTCACAAAGTTTTGGCTGTAAGAGTCATAAAAGTCATATGACTTTTAGGAAATCCCATCTCTGCTTCATTTCCCTCTCTGGGTTGGTGAGGATTGGAATAGATAAATTCTGGAGTCTCAGTTCAAAATGTTGTGATTTTTGGTGGTTTAGTTGGTGGCTTTCAAGGATGTGATGGTGAACTTCACTGAGGAGGAATGGGGGCTCTTGGATCCTTCTCAGAAGGAGCTGTATAAGGAGGTCATGATGGAGAATGTCCAGAATCTGCTGTCCCTGGGTAAGGACCATTTCCTGTCTTTTCTTAGTTTTAGTTGTCAGGCCAAAATTACCATAAGTAGTAAAGAATGAGACCATAATCTGGTGCATCTCAGCCTTAGAGGCTGTGGGGAGTGCACAGTCCTCAGCGTACTTCAAGTCTTGTTTTTGCCTTGTAGCCTTTTCAAATTGAATCCTTTCCCTCCAGCTCAACAGCTGGAGTGCTAGATGATCTGGGTTAATTGTCAGAGGAAGAACATAAAGTTTAAAAAGCACTACCTATTTCAAAGAGACATGTCAAAGGGTCACAAGGCCCAAAAGTGTTATTGGAAGAATTTCTAAAACCTTTTAAAAAAACCTAAGAAGAGATTAACAAAAAATTAAAGGAACAAAAGAAGAGAAATACAAAGAATTAAAGAAAATTATGAAAAGAAACTTTGAAGAAAATGAAGACAAAAAAAAAAAAAGAAATCCACAAATTTAAGAAAATAACATTTCAAAAACTAGAATTGGACAAGAAGAAGCTGTGTTGTAGGACATCAAGAAATACTAAAAGTCCTCTGTGACCAATATTATTCAATATTTTATTGAAAGTTCTGGAATAGTAATAAATGAAGAAAAATAAAATAGTTGAAATGACCTAATAATGACCTAATAGATAAAAATCTCTTTTTGCTGATGATATGTTATTTCTATGGAAAATCCCAAAGATTCAATTAAAAGTTTGTTAAAACAATAAGTTTAGCAAAGTAACAGGATGTAAATCAAACCTACATAATTTAACAACATTCTTACATATCACCAACAAAACCTTACAAGAAAATATAGTAAGACTACCCATTTAAAATAACTGTAGCCAGTATAAAATACCCGAGAATATACCTGCCAAAACAAAACCAGGAACTACATGAACATAAATATAAAAAACCTTTTATCCAAATAAAATCTGATTTTGATAATTGGAGAGATTATAATTGTTCATCCATAAGCAGAGCCAATATGATAAGTATGACAATTTTACCTAAATTAGTTTGTCTTCTTAATTCTCATTCATATTACCAAAAATTGGTTTTTATTGAAATACAGAAAAAAGTGTGTACTAGGAAGATGAAAAGGTCAAGAATATGGAAGGAACGAATGAAAAATAATTCAATGGAAAAATATTTAGGAAAATCAGATCATAAAGTGCATTATAACTCAGTTATTGTCAAAAGTCTTGGGAACTAGCTAAGAAACAGAAACAGATCAGTGAAACAGAATAGACATACATATTTTATAGCCACAAATAAATATCTTTATATTTGACAAATATAAATAACGACTTTATTTTGGGGGATAAGAAGTCATTATTTGGTAAAAATTCTTGAGGAAATTTGAAAGAATGGCAGAAAAAGCACATAGACTAATGAATTATTAGGTCAAAATAGATACACTACCTGGATCTAAAGGGAAGTATTACAAGAAAATTTGAAAGACATGGAATATTTTAGGTATTCATTTATAGATAGGTGCATTATTTATGAATAAATGTGGGAGAGTGAAGTGTCTATGAATAATTTTGTTTACACTAGATTAAAAATGTTTTGGACAAATAAAAAGACCAGAAGTAAAGAAGAACTTTATCCAAGAAACGGTCTATAAATTTTTTTTTAAAGTTCTTCTATTAAATTTAAAAAGATCTTTGTAAAATCTAAAAGAATATAAGTTGTTTCCCTGTTGATAAAGTGTTCAAGGATGTGGACAACTTTCCAATGAAGAAATCCAAACAATTTAAAGTCATATGAAAAAAGTGTTCTAAGTCTTTACTAGTCATTATTGAGAAATGCAATTGAAACAATCTTAATGTCATTTTATACTTCTCAAATGGGCTAAAATAATTGTAAGCAAAGGTGATAGTGGCATATTTTTTCCTTTAAAAATTTTTTCCTCCTACTTATATTCAAAGCAATATTTTTTTTTTGATTTCACAGGCACATTTATTTTTTATATATTTGCATATTAATCATATTGGGGGAGAAAAATCAAAACAAAAGGAGGAAAAACCAAAAGGGAAAAAAAAAAAACAAAAAAAACCCCCAACAAAATTGAATGTGGCATGTGCTGATAGAGTCTTCATAGTCTTCATAGTACTCTCTGTGGATGTGGATAGTTTTTCCATCTAAAATTTATTAGGTTTGCCTTTCATCACTGAACCTCTAAGAAGAACCAAGTTTATCTTAGTTGATCCTCGCAAAATCTTGCTGTTTCTGTCTGTGATGTTTTCCTGGTTCTACTTGTTTCACCCAGTATCAGTTGATGTGAATCTTTCCAATCCTTTCTCAACTCAGGCTGTTGATCATTTTTCATCAAACCATAATATTCTGTTACTTTTGTATACCACAATTTATTCAACCATTCCTTTTTGGTTCTCATTCAGGAGGTAATCAGATGATTGTTGTTGTTTTTTTTTTTTTAATAACTTTTTATTGACAGAACCCATGCCAGGGTAATTTTTTACAATATTATCCCTTGCATTCACTTCTGTTCCGATTTTTCCCCTCCCCCAGATGGCAAGCAGTCCTATACATGTTAAATAGGTTATAGTAGATCTTAGATACAATGTATGTGTGCAGAACCGAACATTTCTCTTGTTGCTCAGGGAGAATTTGATTTAGAAGGTATAAATAACCCAGAAAGAAAAACAAAAATGCAAGCTGTTTACATTCATTTCCTAGTGTTCTTTCTTTGGGTGTAGCTGCATCTGTCCATCCTTGATCAATTGAAACTGAGTTAGATCTCTTTGTCGAAGAAATCCACTTCCATCAGAATACATCCTCATACAGTATCGTTGTTGAGGTATATAATGATCTCATTTCTCTCAGCATCAGTTCATGTTAGTCTCACCAATCCTCTTTGTATTCATCCTGCTGGTCGTTTCTTAGAGACAGACGATTCTTTTAATGGCTATTATATCCTTTGGTTCTAGGATATCAGGGCAATTTTCTTGATAATATCTTGAAAGATGTTGCATACACTCTTTTTTTCATCATGGTGTTCAGGTAGTTCAATAATTTTTAGATTGTCTCTCCTGAATCTATTTTCCAGGACATTTGTTTTTCCATTGAGGCATTTTACCTTTTCTGTTTTTTTCTTTTCTTTTCTTTTGGTTTTATTTGACTGATTATTGATGTCTCATTGAGTTATTTACTTCCATTTGTTCAATTTGAATTTTTAGTGAATTATTTTCTTCAATTAGCTTTTTTATCTCCTTTTGAATTTGGCCCATTGAACTTTTAAATGATTTGTTTTGTTCGTTGAATTTTTCTTTTCCATTTTTGAGGACATTGTTCTCGTTTCCATTTCACCAATGCTGTTTTTCCAGGAGTTGTTTTCTTTTTCAATCTTGCCAAATCTATTTTGAAAGGAGTTATTTTCTTCAAATAATTTCTGTTTCTTTAGCCATTCCTCAATTGATGGGCATCTACTCATTTTTCTATTCTTTGCCACACAAAAAGAGGTTCTACAAATATTTTTGCACATATGGGTTTTTTTCCCCTCATTTATGATTTCTTTGGTATACAGACCTAGTGGTGTTACTGCTAAGTCACAGGATATGCAGAGTTTTATATCCCTTTGGGCCTAATCCCAAATTGCTCTCCAGAATGGGTGGATCTGGTCACAACTCCACCAATAGGGTATTAGCATCCCATTTAACTCTCATCCCTTCCAACATTCCTCATTATTGTTTCCTGTCATCTGAGGTGATATGGTAGGTGTGAGGTGGTAATACCCATGGTTTCCTGAGAGTGCTATAGAAGTGTGCAGCCCATCTCTCTAGGATCCTGTTGATATCATTAATCAATGTGAGTTCATTAGCACTGAATAGTTCAGTTTCACTGTATTAGGTCTTTGAGCCATAAAGAACTTTCAGACATTGTAAAAGCAATCAGCATAAACCTGAATTTTGTGTGGTTTCTTACTGAGCCCAGAATTCTAGATCTCTCCCAAATTTTGTTTGCACTTAGCTTTTTATGGAGTTAAATACTGGCTTCTTAAATGATTGAAGCAACTTATTTGCAGGTCTTATAGAGTTCTGAGTTTTTGTTATATACCATCTGTATTTTCCCACCATTTGCAACAGACTAGTTTGGAAATTTCCAAGTGTTGTGGCCCAGTTGAATAACTGGGGTACATACAACAAATCTCTGAAAGCTGCCCAGTCCTTTTTAGCTGAAATGTTGCAAATTCTATTGTCTCCACATTGGAAGTAAACTGTTCTCCCAGGGAGAATCACTTTAATCTGTTGATATTGAATGTGGCTGTTATCTTGGCCTGTGGCTTCCCCTTCTGTTGAAGTACCAGGATTCTGAGGTGTCCATCTCCTAGGTTATTTTCCTATCCTGTAGGTCTCTACTCCTTACAGAGACAAAGTCTATT
Organism: Dasyurus viverrinus; assembly: GCA_020854095.1. Taxonomy (NCBI): domain Eukaryota; kingdom Metazoa; phylum Chordata; class Mammalia; order Dasyuromorphia; family Dasyuridae; genus Dasyurus; species Dasyurus viverrinus. Next base: position 623,298,459 of record CM036999.1, on the reverse strand, counting down.
AAATGCCGTTTTTTGCTACAAGAATATATCCATGAAGTTTTATTTTATTGTGGTTAGTAAGGAGAAGGCATGAGCTACCTAAGTCTTAAGTCATCATTGCTTTTATTTTTAATTATCTGTGTATTCCTTTATGTGCCTTTTTGTTTGATCATTTTCTTCAGATGTGGAGCCCAAGTTTGAAAGGAATGAGATGACTAGGAAGCTGGGACTTTTGATGGAAGAATGTGACCTGCAAATATTCATGAAGGATAGTCTCTGTGCCTTGACTGTGAGGGAAATCCATGACTCTGACATCCCAGCACATAACTCAAAGACTGACTGTGAATTGGATGAAATTAGAAAGAGATTCAGACAATCTTCTTTCCTAAATCATTATAAGAAAATAAATTCAGGGAATAACTTTCTTCTGGATAGTGAATATCAAAAATGTTTTCCTGAACAGGTAGAGCTTTTTCATTTCCAGGAGAAGCCTGCTGAAATACTAAGGAATCCACATAATCAAAGGGAAATGGCTTTTAGCAAGAGTTCAGACCTCATTATGTATCAGAAAAATGATACTGGAGAAATGTTCTGTGTGGGTAGTCAAGTTGGGCAGGCCTTGAGTCAAAAGTTGAAACTCATTATTCAGCAGCAAATTCACATAAGAAAACCACCTGATGAATATAATGAATGTGAAGCAATCTCATCCCATCATTCATCTCTTCCTTACCAGTCTAAAGTTGACCCTAAAATGAAAAAACCTTCATTTGGTGAGTATGGGAAGGCCTGTGGTTGGAACTCAGGCCTTGATAGATCTCAGAAGATTCATACTGGAGAGTTGTATAAATGTGATGAATGTGGGAAGATCTTCACACAGCCATTCTTTCTAGCTATACATAAGGGAATCCATACTGGAGAAAAACCTTTTGAATGTAATCAGTGTGGAAAAGCTTTCAAATCCAGTTCCAGTCTTATTCAACATCAGAGAATCCACACAGGAGAAAAACCTTATATTTGTAAGCAATGTGGAAAGGCTTTCAGATACAATTACAAGCTTGCTGAACATCAGAGAATCCACACTGGAGAAAAACCTTATAAATGTAATCAATGTGGAAAGACTTTTCGACTCAGTTCCATTCTTGCTTATCATCAGAGAATCCACACTGGAGAGAAATCTTATAAATGTACTCATTGTGGAAAAGCTTTCATAAACAGTTTTATTCTTGCTAAACATCAGAGCATTCACCCCAGAAAGAAACCTTTTGAATGTTATCAATGTGGAAAAGCTTATATGAAGAGGTACCTTCTTGGTTATCATCAGAGAATCCACACTGGAGAGAAACCTTTTGAATGTAATCAATGTGGGAAGGCTTTCAGGTTCAATCACAGGCTTGCAGAACATCAGAGAATCCACACTGGAGAAAAACCTTTTGAATGTAATCAATGTGGAAAAGCTTTCACACGAAAGGGAGATCTTAATAAACATCAGAGTATCCACACTGGAGAAAAACCTTATACATGTATTCAATGTGGAAAGGCTTTTCGACTCAGTTCCATTCTTGCTCATCATCAGAGAATCCATACTGGAAAGAAACCTTTTGAATGTAATCAATGTGGAAAAAGTTATATGAAGAGGTGCCTTCTTATTGAACATCAGAGAATCCACACTGGAGAGAAACCTTTTGTATGTAATCAATGTGGAAAAGCTTTTGTAAACAATTTCATTCTTGCTAAACATCAGAGCATCCACCCTGGCAAGAAACCTTTTGAATGTAATCAATGTGGAAAAGCTTATATGAAGAGGTACCATCTTGTTGAACATCAGAAAAGCCACACTGCAGAGAAACCTTTTGAATGTAATCAGTGTGGAAAGGCTTTCAGATTCAATCATAGGCTTACAGAACATCAGAGAATCCACACTGGAGAGAAATCTTTTGAATGTAATCAGTGTGGAAAAGCTTTTATACGAAAGGCTTATCTTACTGAACATCAGAGAATCCATAGTGGAGAAAAACCTTATAAATGTAATCAATGTGGAAAGGCTTTTACACGTAAGGCTTATCTTACTGAACATCAGGGAATCCACACTGGTGAAAAACCCTATAAATGTAATCAGTGTGAAAAGGCTTTTACATACAGTCGCAAGCTTGCTGAACACCAGAGAATCCACACTGGAGAAAAACCTTTTGAATGTAATCACTGTGGAAAAGCTTTTACACGAAAAGATTGTCTTACTGAACATCAGAGAATCCACACTGGAGAGAAACCTTTTGAATGTAATCACTGTGGAAAAGCTTTTTCACGCAAGGATTGTCTTAATGAACATCAGAGAATCCACACTGGAGAGAAACCTTTTGAATGTAATCAGTGTGGAAAAACTTTTACACGCAAGGCACATCTTACTGAACACCAGAGAACCCACACTGGAAAGAAACCTTTTGAATGTATTCAGTGTGGAAAAGCTTTTACACAGAAGGGAAATCTTGTTGAACATCAGAGAATTCACACTAGAGAGAAACGTTTTGAATGTAATCAGTGAGGAAAGGATTTCACGTAAAGGTTCTTTCCAGCTGCACATCACAAAATCTACACTGGAGAGAAACTTTGTAAATCAAATCAATATGGAAAGGCATTCAATAACAAATCCAGGATTGGTAAACATCAGAGAATCCACACTTATGAGAAAAGTTGTGGCTATAATCAATGTGAAATGAATTTCACAAAGAGTTCTCATTTGGCTGTATATGAGACAATCCATCCTGCAAAGAACCTTTTGATTCTAATCAATGTAGAAGGACTTTCAGATGAAGCTGTAGTCTTGTTAAATATCAGAGAATCCACACAGAAGGGAAACATTTTGAAAGCAATCAGTGTAGAACGATTTCACTCAGCTCCAATCCTGCTAAATATTAGACAATCCACACTAGAGCCAAACCTTATAAGTGCAGTCTGTGTATAGTTTGCAGGAATCCATGTCATTCTGACCTGGCACTAAGCCTTCATTAGAGAATGCCTATGGGAATTTCCAGGAACATATATGCTTGAAATGGATAAGAACAGATTTGCAGGAGTGATAAAGCTTTCAGGGTGGATAGGAGGAGAGACAGTTGGTCTGAGAAAGTTAAAATTTCTCCTTGAACCCAAATTTCACATAGTCCTTTCATACCCTGAATAATTTATCTACTTTTTGTTTTCCTTTCTGTTTTCTTGGCAGCCTTGTGACTAGAGAGCCTAAAAGAGCATGTTTAGGGACAATAAAGTATCTTGACTGCTGGCTTTGATGTCTTTTTCTTTTCTTGCTTTTGTGGTCTCTGTGAGAATCAATATGAGGTGGCCTGTCATTGGCATTCCACAAACAGGCACCTAATGTAGGGCAAGGGCAACTTTAAGCGACCACTTTCAGGGATTTCTAAGAATCCAGGTCACCATGGAGACCAACCCTAGTTAAAAAAAAAAAGTTTAAAAGCAGCACGGAAGTGATGGGTACATTTATTCTGCATTTTTTTCTCTTTTTACTCATTAGCCTACATGATGGGGCAAGCCATAATTAAGTCACCCTATGGAGATATTTATGAAAAAGTTTTAAAAGCCCTTGTAAGAGAAAAGCAAATTACAGAGTTCCTGGATATGGTTCAACAAATTTCTCCTTCATTTCCATCTGAAGGAACTTGAGATTTGTCCCAATGGAAAGTTGTAGTAGAGCAATTAACTGAACACTACCACAAAATGGGATCAGATAATTTTCCCATTCATTGTTTTCCCTGTATAACATTTTAAAATTGTGCATGGCTGATCCCACTTCCTTCTGAGAAGTTAAACAAATTTAGATAGATACTGATGAATTGCTTCCCTTAAGAGAGGAAGCTAGAATTGAAATAGACTTTGATGAATCTTTACACATCAAAGAGGAGCCACCGGTCCCCTGCCCAGGACCCAGAGCAGCAACAGCTTCTGCCTTGGGGTGGGAATGGCAGCAGCCCAAACAGCAACCTATTACTCCCCTGCAAAAGCTGTTACAGACCCAGTCAAGGGGATATTCCCTTCCAGTGGATTCTCTTATTGAGAATTTCTCGGTCACTAAGTTTCCAGATCCCAACAACCCAGGACAAACCGGGTGGCATTATACCCTTTTGCCCATGAATGTCCTTAAGGAATTAAAGGCTGCATCCAAGGACTATGACCCCACACCTGCTTATGTAAGGAGTCTTTTAGAGCAAGGTCAACATTCTCTCTTGCCTCCACATGATTGGTGAACTCTGGCTTGTATTGGCCGAGAGCCAGGGGATTTCCTGACTTGGTCCATGGCTTTTGGGGAACCCATAAATTTGGGTTTATGTAGACTTCAGGCTACATAACCAGACCCACAATGTAAATATAACCCAGGAACAATTAGTGTGGACCGGTCAATATGGTTAGTTAAAAAAAACAATTGCATTATGCTATGCAAGCATACCAACAAGTTGCTATTTGTGCCTTAAGAGCTTGGCAAAAGATTTCCCCTGTAAAAGAAAGAAATATGTCCTTTACACACATCCAACAAGGACCTACTAAGACTTTCAGTGATTTTCTTGCTTTCATGGTCTCTGTGAGAGCTAATACAACTGGCCTGTCATAAATGTTATGGATAAGGAAAGATGCTCAAATGGAATTCTGAGATTTTTCCTTATGGGAGAGATCCACCTGAAGAGCAGATCTCTAAGCACTCAGTGAGGGAAAGCTTTTAATCAGACATCATCTCTTACTTTCTGAGGATTCATTGAAAAGTCTTAGAAATAGATTCATGTGGCTGTGCTTTTCCCTGGAGGAGAGTGATCAGCAGACAACCTTATTGCTAGTGGAAGGAAGATAGATAAGTGCCGTGCTTGTAGGAAAGGCTTTTCCTAAAGGTGATATTTGACTATCCTCAGGAGAAATCCTGCTGGAGATGAAACTTGGGGATCTCTTTCACAAGGAAAGGCGTGAATTTGTGTCACACAGCCTTTATTAGACTTTCAGCAGAATGAAATATTCATGGAATAGCCAAATTTCCATCCTGTTGTGAGGGAAGGAATCATACAGAACAAGCTACAGGAGAAACTGAGACAGAGTTCTGAGCCCAAACCCTTTATTAAAGGAGTCTGGTTTTTTCCCCACCCAAGTAGACCCCAGACCTGGCTCTCCCATCTGAGGTGCTCCTTCTTTTGGGCTCTGTTACAGGAATACAAGTATCCTATCAATAGAACAACATTTCATTGGTTACTGTAAAATGCATTGTAAAACATGGATACCATCAGGGCCAGAGGGTTTCAGAATGGCCAGTGCAGGAAATTATTCACTGATTAGATGGTCATAAGCTGGATGATGTACCCCCGTTGACTTGGACCAGGAAAGATGGGACCTTTCAGTGATCAGGAGATGGATGAGTCATTCCTGGGGTTGGGCAAGTGGAGATCACATATCCCCAAGAACATTTCAGGGAGAAGTTAGGGACTTTCCACCATGACAGGTTGGCATGTGGGGAAACAGGATGGAGAGAGTTCTTTTCGTCATTCTCAGGATAGTGAAGTTATGGAAGTCGGCCTCATGTCTGTTATGGAAATAATTTCTGTTATATAATCATGAAGTCTGCCCAAAGCTTCTAACAGAAGGTCCATTCTTGTATGATTCATAAAATGTTGAATTACTCATTCTTGTCCTTACTATTAAATGACTATAAATATTACTAAATGAAAAATCAGTAACAATTCTTGTCTATTATAAAATCACAATGGACTTATTAATACTGATTCAGGGTTGAGTGGGGGTCCCCAGTAAGTCAGCTTTCTCACTCTGTGTAAAACTCAGTAGATGAGTTTTTCTTTCAAATCCTAATGTTTGTCATCACTCCTTGATTGTTCTTGACGTTCACAGACTAGGATTTCTTCAACTATTACTTGGTGTTCACTTTGTTTTCTGTGGTTTCTGGCACAAAATATCCTTGTAAAAATGCTTTGCCAATCAAGACATATATTTCTGTAATCTCTCTTTATACCACTCAGTGGCGCTATGGATTAAATGTTGTGTTGGGAACCACAAGGCCTGAGTTCCAATTCCTTCTCTGGTCCTTCCTGGCTGAACATTGTATGTAGGCCCATCATGTGACCTGATCCTGCCTGAGTTTCCCCATCTGTGGAATGGGGAGAACAAAGGCACCTGCTTCCAAGTTTGAGGTGAAGATTACAGTGAATAATAATTATAAAATATCCTTTCGGCTTTGGAGGCTCCCTCCAGCCTCACTGCAGCCCTTTCTAACAGATGAGGATTAGGAAGCTGGGGCATGATGAACCTGGACCTTTGATTGTCCAACAGAAATGGTTTTAAATGGATTCTTTCTGGTTTTTGGTTTAATCTTGTTTTTCCAAAACTCATGACAGGATAATTCCTTCCCCTGCCCCTCATAAAAGATTAGATGGGCATACTTTTAGGAGGAGGAGCACCTGACTTCTCCAGTGCTTCTTAAGAATTTTGATTTAAAAATAATCATTCCAAATACTGTATAATGCATTGTGACAGGGTTATTTGCCTCTAGGAAGCTTGTCCTGCTTGATAAAAGTCCAGATCAGTCCAGATGTGGGAGAGGAATATGGGTTCGGGGAGTCACTAGTATTGTTATACATGGAAATGATGTAACCTTTTCTTAAAAAAAAAAAAAAAAAAAGGAACCCTTTACATCTTCTGCCTTCTTTTGTGTAATTGTCCAAGCATAAATTGCCTCTTGCCCCCAACATAGATGGCAAAGGGATGCAGGAGTAGAGGATAACAAATTGAGATCAGGCTTTGTCTGAGTGGGACCAAAAGTTCTATCCTGAACTGACAGTCCAAGGAGGGGTCAGGGAGAGCTTGGAGAGCAGAGCTCTCATCCCTGGTAGGTGGGTTTAAAGGAAAGAGAAACTTCTCCCCCTTTCCTGGAGGTGGAGACATATTGGAGATCATAACAGGTGGAAGTGCCTTAGCACAGTCAGGGCAACCTGAAAGCTAGTGACCTAAAGAGCCTGCAGGTCAGAACAAAGTCCTCTCTTTGAGCAGAAACTTGGCCGTTGTCTGCTCCCTGGCTGTTCCTCAGGACTAGAAGTAGGCTTAATGGGGAGAGAGGATCCCAGCAGAGAAATATATCCTTAAGGGTTAGCAGAGATAACAAGGCTTTCTGTCTGCATACAGCCAAGGGGGAGCTTCTGTATCTCCCCCCCCTTGGGATGGGACTTGAATCAAAAGAGATAATCACCTCAAATGCAGCTAGGAGTTAAAATCCAGTCCTTTATTGTCTCTTCTAAAATCGCCCAGTTAGCTTTCCTTGGTTCTGAGAGCTCTTGTTGCTAGTCCTCTGCAAGCTTTAGCTTCCAGCTCTCTCTGAATCCTGGCTCTCAATTTCCTCAACGACTCTTGACTTGTGAATCTCCCAAAGTCTCCTCCTCTTCCTGGAGGCTTCAAGCTTATATAAACTCTCTGAAGGTGTGAACTCTAAAGTGTGACTTTTAATGTGTAAACTCTTAAAGGTGTGAGCTCTAATGTGTGAACTCTTCCAAAGGTGTGAACCAATTACATAAGCATTGTTTCTTTCAACTCTGGGGACTTAACACTTTGTAAGTATTCTAAACAATAAATGAGATTTTAAAAAATGCTGCAGCATTTTACAAATCAGTGATAAAAAGGATGTGGTTTGGATCAACATGAATAACAGCTGATTGGAGTTCCTATTGGTATATGATAAGTTATGGACCAAACTGCTAGAAGTAAGTGAAATTAAAACTATGTGAAGTTCTATGAAAGCTGGCCTTGGATTATTCCCAAAATTACCAAATTTGCTCCTGTAGACGGCCCAGTGTTTTCACAGATGCTACAAAGGATCATAAGGCAGCATTTTATGCTCTGCCATGCACATTAAGAACATCTATTATGCTATTATCCAGGTCCTTCTGCTAGGAAGGACCTATAGATATTATATCTGATAGCCAAGAAGGACTCATAAATATTATATCTGCCATATATGCCATTATGCCGTAGTGGTGATACAAAGACAGTGAACATAAAAGGACCATCAGAAATCACTAGCCTTTTTAAACTTGCTCAAGACATGATCTGACATGTTAATTCCTTTTTTATTACACATGTGGGATCTCATACTGATGGACAAGGACCCATATTTGAGGGTAACAGGGAAGTTGATGCATCCCTTGGAGCATATACAGTCATTACCCCTTTAGAAAAAGCAGAAAAAGTCCATGTTGATTATATCCATGAAGTCTATTGGGAAGTTATATCATATAAAAAAAGGAAGAAGCAAGACAAATAGTGAAAAGATGCACTGCCTGTGTCCCTTATCAATCTTTACCCCTTCAGAAGGGTATTAACCCAAGAGGGGATAATCCTAATAATACCTGGCAGATGGATGTTACACGTTACAAAAAGTCCAAAATATACGTTACTGTGTATACTTATTCAGGATTCACTACGGCCACTTTACAGAGAGGGGAAGCTGCCTCTCATGCCATCCATCATTTGGATCATTGTCTTTCAATAGCAGCGTTGACAACGGATTGTCCTACATGAGACTGTTTAGCAGTTTCTTGTCCATCATGACATACATCATATATTTGGCATACTATGTTACCCTACTGGTCAAGCCATTGTGGGACGTACAAATCACACTATAAAAAAGTTCCTTCAAAAACAAAAAGGCGAAAGTAGGGTGCTCGAAGTGGCACAAGGGGAGATAGACAAAGTGATATATACTATAAATTATTTGAAATTTGACTCCCAGGAACTAAGTCTGGCTATGAAGTTTTATACTTCAAAAAGTACAACAGAGCTTAATCAAACCACTATAGGCAAGCCCCCTCTCAAAGACACAGAAGCCATGTGGAAAGGCCCAAATGGATGGCAAGGCTCCTATAGGGTATTAATCTGAGGACCAGGGTATGCTTGTATTTCAACAGGTACAGCGGAACAGTGGGTTCCTTCAAGATATTTCAAGCTCATCAAAAAGACACAGGAGAAAGATGAACACACCCATTCAAAACACACTAATTGCTCTCTCGATGGGAACAGCTCCATTAGCAGCCAAAGGGGGAAATTACCAATGGGTCCTCATGATGGATCCTCCATGGGCAAGAATTATTACATGGGGAAAATGGGGACTACCATAGGTTATAACATAAAGACCAAAGCATGTTTAGGGGAAAGATATGCATTTATGTGTGATGATAATAACCTTACAAAACATAACGATTATTTTAATGTAACTGGTAGGAACTGTTGGTGGTTGCCTAACCGTGCAAGTGTGAATCAAACTATGTTTGGACTCACGTGGCAATGATCCCATTCAAACATGAAGACTGGTATCATAGCAAAACAGATCGCATATTTGACACCATTGTACCAGGTAGCCCACAGAACTAAGCCATGTATCAGTTGTATCATCTTAGGTATCACACTGGGTTTATTTTTTTAATTAAAGCTTTTTATTTCCAAAACACATACATAGGTAATTTTTCCAATATTGACCCCTGCATAACCTTTTGTTCCATATTTTCCCCTTCGCTTCCCCATCCCTCCCCTAGATGGCAGATAATCCAATACATGTTAAATATGTTAAAATAAATGTTAAATCCAATATATGTATCCATGAAAATGCTATGTTGTCCTCCATACTCGGGTCCCACAGCCCTTTCTCTGGCTCTCTTCAATACTGAACAAGTGAAACTGGTTTGAATCATCCCATTGTTGAAGAGAGCCCCGTCCATCAGAACTGATCATCTTATACTCGTTGCCGTGCACAATGCTCTCCTGGTTCTGCTCTCCCCGTCTATTTCACATTTATTATTCCTGATGTCTACTGTATCCCTTCATGTGTCTGTCCCGTTTTCCCAGAAATTTTCCTTTTCGCAAAGGCCTATGGGAACTCGTCCCCCCTTTCCTCTGGGGCAGCCTGGCTATTCCCAACACCTCATTGGGTGCTCGAAAGCCTTGGCCTTCAGGACACAGGCTGGTTCCCAATATTCCCTCCTGAAAGTGGGGGGTCCGGTGGGGACCGCTCTGCCCCCGGGAGAGAGAAGGCCCTGAAAACAGTGGGGAGGTCAGGCCTTTCCTGCGGACGGTTGTGTGCCAGGCGCCCTTCTGCCTCGGGCTGGGATTTGGGGTTCTGGGGCTCTGTGTCCCCAGCCTCGCAGAAGAAAGGCCTGTACTATCTGGCCGTGGGAAGTGTTAACGAGCGGCTCTCTCTGCGCCTCCCGGGCCCTGCTTCCGTTGCTGCCCCCACGGTCTGACTTTGAAATTCAAACTCACCAAACTTTTTTCAAGTTAACCTTCTGGGGGGGGGGGGGGGAAGAAGGGGGAAGGGAACTGATTGCCCTTGAACTCGACTTTAGTTTCTAAGATGGGACCCCGTAGATTCCGGCCCTAAAGTCCTCCCTCGTGGGGCCCCAGGTGCAGGGGAGGCTGTGGCCCCGTCCCTTTGCCTCGTGGCCAGCAACGGACTCTCCCTAAAATAAGCCGCATTTTAGCTGGAAAATATCAACTTTATCCCCGCGATCAGCGCGGGGGGGGGGGGGGGGGGGGAGGAAGGAGGGGAGGAAGCCAGAAGCTCTCCTCCCCCAAAGGGCCGAGAAGTGGGGGGAAGGGGAAATGCCCGGGCCCGGCCTGAGGAAGGTGGAACAATCCAAACCTGCTGTTGCTCCTTATCTCCAGCAAGCCCCGCCCCCTTTCTCTTTTTTTATTTCCCTTTTATTGCCTCGGAGCCGCAGCCAAGCCCAGACTCTCAATAGCCGGAGCTGCGGCCGGACCCGCTCCCGGGGGTAACAGAACCTCTGGGCCCCGGAGGATCCTCCCGCAGCCCCCGAGATCAGAGGCTGCCTCGGAAGCGCTTTTCCCCAGAGCGGCCCCGCGGGAGCCCAAGGCCCGCGGCCCTCCCGGCGCTGGGGCAGCGGGGACCCCGCGAGGGCGGTGGGAAAGGGGACCCCCCGTCACTAGCCACCCCTCGGGGGACATCCGGGGCCTTCCTCGGGCGGGCCCTGGGATGTCTGTCTGTCTCCTCCTCCTGTCTTTCTGCCTCCCTCAGTCCGTCCTTGTCTCTGTCTCTGTCACTGTCTCTCGGTGTGTCTCCCCTTTCCCTCTGTCTCTGGTTCTCCCTCCCCCTCTTCTTCTGTGTCTGTGTCTGTGTCTGTGTCTGTGTCTGTGTCTCTCCTGTCCACTCTTTCTCCTGTTTGTGTCTCCCTCCCTCCCTCCTTCTTTCCTTCTCTACTTCTCTTTTCCCCTGGAAGGGGGGAAGGCCCGTGTCTGGCTTTTACTGGAGGCGGGGCCCACACTGAGGAGCCCTCTCCGATTCCCAAACTCTTCCTCTTCCTCCCTGAAGCCCCCCCCCCCCCCCATACCTGCCCCTCCCCACTCAAGCCCGGGTTCCGAGACCGGCCGCTCTCCCTCGGCTAACCCAAGTCAGTCTGTAGTGGATTGGAGGAGCCTCATTTACAGGAGTAAAGGCCTCTGCGGACCCGGAACCCGAGGCTGGGGACCCAACTCCCCGGCCCGACCCGCCGGGTCCGCTCCCCTCTGAGCCGAGCTCCCCCTCGGTCCCAGTTCTGGGCCCTCTTCCCCAGGATCCTAAAGTCCGTCATTTCTGGGAGCGCTCTAGCGCCCTTCACTCTAAATGGGAGCTCGGTGTGTCCCCCCGGTCACCTGGGGCGTGTCTGTGGGGGCGCGAGGGGCTCCGGGGCTCCGCCGTCCCGCGCCCTCCTCCTTCCCTCGACCGCACCAGGGCTGCTGGGCGGCGGGACTCGGAGGGGCCGCTTGGGGACGCGAGTCCCACCTGCGGTTCTGGCCGGGAGAGGAGCCGAGATCCCCCCGTTCTCCGGGCCGGGCTGCGGGGGGACGCGCTTCTTGCGGGCGTCGAGCTCGGGAACGTGCTGCAAGTTCTCAGTGCGGGCCTGTCACAGGTGGGAGGGTGGAAAGTCCCATTCCTGCTCAGTCGTTGCTGGTGAAAGGAAATTCTTCAACTCTGAATTGCTTCTGTTGTTGAAAGGAGCCCATGGGTCTACAAGGGTTAATCACTGTTTTCCTTTTTCAAGTTTGTGGTTGTTTTACAGCAAGTAAGCCAATATGTGCTGAACGTGTGCAATTAATTCTTCTATACCTATTTCCACAATTATCCCGCTGCACAAGAGAAATCAGATCAAAAAGGGAAAAAAAAATGAAAAAGAAAACAAAATGCAAACAAAGAACTATCAAAAAAGCGAAAATACTCCGTTGTGATCCATACTTAGTCCCCATCCTCGGGGTGGATGGGGTGGTGCAGATGGCGCTCTCTATCACAAGACCATTGGAACTGGCCTGAATCATCTCACTGCTTAAATGACACATGTCTGTCAGAATTAATCATCATCTAATCTTGCGATGGCTGTATACAATGATCTCCTGGTTCTGCTCATTTCACTCAGCATCAGTTCCTGTAAGTCTCTCCAGGCCTCTCTGAAATCCTCCTGCTCATCGTTTCTTACAGAACAATATTCCATAACATTCATATACCATAATTTATTCAGCTGTTCTCCAATGGATGGGCATCCACTCAGTTTTCAGTTTCTTGCAGTTACAAAAAGGGCCACCACAAACATTTTTGTACTTTTGAATCCCTTTCCCTACTTTATGATCTCTTTGGGATATAAGCCCAGCAGAAACACCGCTGGATCTGAGGGTATGCACACTTGGATAGCCCTTTGGGCATAGTTCCAAATTGCTCTCCAGAATGTTTGGACTAGTTCACCACTGCACCAGCAATATATCAGTGCTACAGTTTTCCCACATCCGCTCCAATATTTGTTATTATCTTTTCCTGTCATCTTAACCAATGTGAAGGGTGTGTAGTGATACCTCAGAGTTGTCTTAATTTGCATTTCTCTGATCAATAGTGATTTAGAGCATTTTTTCATATGACTAGAAATGGTTTTAATTTCTTTATCTGAAAATTATCTTTTGATCATTTACCAATTGGAGAATGGCTTGAATTCTTATAAATTTGAGTCAATTCTCTATATATTTTAGAAATGAGGTCTTTATCAGAGTGCTTGAATGTAAATAAATGTTTTTCCAGTTTGTTTTTCTATTCTTATCTGCATTGATTTTGCTTGTATAGAACTTTTTAAACTTAATATAATCAAAATTATCCATTTTGCATTCCATAATGTACTCTAGTTTTTCTTTGGCCACAGATTCCTTCCTTCTCCATAGATCTGAGAGCAGACTGTCCTTTGTTCTCCTTATGTGTTTATAGTATCACCCCTTATGTCCAAATCATTAATCCATTTATTTCAACCTTATCTTGGTATAGGGAGTTAGGAGTTGGTTGTGGCCCAGTTTCTGCAATACTAGTTTCCAATTTTCCCAGCAGTTTTTGTCAAATAGAGAATTCTTATCCCAAAAGTTGGGGTCTTTGAGTTTATCAAATTTTAGATGATTCTATTATGTTTTGTGAACCTAACCTATTTCACTGATTGACTTTTCTATTTCCTAGATATTGCCAAATGGTTTTGATGATAACTGCTTTATAATATAGTTTTAAGTCTGGTGCAGCTGGGCTACCTTCATTTGGTTTGGGTTTTTTCCATTAATTCCCTTGATATTTTTTATCTTTTCTTTTTCCAGTCGAACTTTGTTATTATTTTTTCTAACTCTATAAAATGATTTCTTGGGAGTTTGATTGGTATGGCTCTGAATAAGTTGATTAATTTAGGTAGAATTGTCATTTTTATTATGTTCATTTGGCTTACACATGAGCACTTGATATTCTTCCAATTGTTTAGATCTGACTTTATTTCTGTAGAAAGGGTTTTGTAGTTGCGTTCATATAGTTTCCCATTTGTCTTGGCAGGTAGACACCCAAATATTTTATTTTCTCAATAGTTATTTTAAATGGAATTTCTCTATCTCTTGCTGCTGGACTTTGTTGGTAACATATAGAAATGCTGATGATTTATGTGGATTTATTTTGTTGCTACTTTACTAAATTTGTTAATAGTTTTTAAGTTTTTTTTTTTTTTTTTAGTTTTCTAGGATTCTCTAGGTATATAGTCAAATCATCTGCAAAGAGTGATAATTTTGTTTCCTCATGACCTAGTCTAATTCCTTTAAGCTTTTTTCTTCTCTAATTGCTAAAGCTAACATTTCTAATGTGATATTGAATTATAATGGTGCTAGTGGGCAACCTTGTTTCATCCTTGATCTTATTGGGAATGGTTTTAGTTTGACCCCATTACATATGATGCTTGCTGATAGTTTTAAATAAATGCTACTGATTGTTCTAAGGAAAACTCCATTTATTCCTATACTCTAGTGTTTTTGGTATGAATAAAGGTTGGATTTTGTCAAATGCTTTTTCTGTATCTATTGAGATAATCATATGATTTCTGCCCGTTTGGTTATTGATATAGTCAATTATTCTAATAGCTTTCCTAATATTGAACCAGTCCTGCATTTCTGGTATAAATCTTACTTGGTCATAGTGTATTATCCTCATGATAACTTGCTGTAATCTCTTTGTTAATATTTTATTTAAGATTTTCCATCAATATTCATTAGGGAAATGGGTCTGTAATTTTCTTTCTGTTTTGACCCTACCTGCTTTAGGTATCAGCACCATATTTATGTCATAAAAGGGATTTGGTAGGACTCTTTCTTTCCCTATTTTTCCAAGTAGTTTGCATACCTCTATTAATCTGAGCAATCTCTATTTTTGTAAATATTCATCTATTTCACTAAGATTACCATATTTATTGGCATGCAGTTGGGCAAAATAGTTCCTAATTATTGCTCCAATTTCCTCTTCATTGGTGGAAATTTCACCGTTTTTATTTTTGATACTAGCAATTTAATATTCTTCTTTCCTTTTTTAATCAACTTAACTAAAGGGTTATCTATTTTGGATTTTTTTTTCATAAAACCAACTCTTACTTTTGTTTATTAATTCAATAATTTTCTTACCTTCAATTGTATTCATCTCACTTTTTATTTTTAGAATTTCAAATTTGTTATTTAATTAGGGGTTTTTAATTTGTTAGTAAGGAGGCAGGTTGCACAGATCTTGGAAACTCACTGATATATTGGTTAAATATGACAATAATAAAAGGTCGGAAGTCTTTCCAAGTTGTTGGTCTTTTCTGAGACTAGCTCAAGAGCTTTGTTGAGAAAAAGGCACGGCACAGGACAGGTGGAGATTCTGATTATTGAATTTTTCAAAGTTCATTTATTGATCTGAGAGCCAGGGTTTATATGTTCTTTAGGCTAATGTTGCAACAACTCTCTTGTTGAGGACCATGCTTAAGTGTAGAACCCAGAAAGCCCATAAAAATTTAAGGGTACTGCACCATACAGGTGGTTTGCTTCTCCAAAGCCCCCATCCACAGTTGTGAATTCTAGCCCCCACAGCTGTGAATCACAGCACACTAGAGAAACTAAAGGAATGTTTTGATATTACAATCTTTATCTTCCTCTTTGAGGAGAGCTGAAAGGCTCAAGGAAAGATCGACATAATCTTGAGAAATTAGAGATATCTAGGGTCATAAAACAAATTTACTGATGCAGATGTTGCTTATGAAAGCATGTATGCTTTTCTTTAAGCAATAATAACTTTGCTGTGCTTAGAAAATGAATATTCTCTATAGGGATGAGCGATAAGAAGTCAGAGAATGCAACTGTCTCTCCATCTCTCTGTATCATTCTTGCCTCTCATGTGACACTATCTATTCTGTTGGACAGAATGAGATCCCCAGCAGCTACTAGCAGGTGGCTTCCATAACACTTAGCACTCACTAGCAGGTGGCTCTTATAACAGTCTCTAGGTTACATAGTGTATATTCCATTGTTTCATTGTAGCTAGACATTAATATTAAGCACTAACTGGCAATAACAATCTGTACCACAGCACAGTCATAAATTGTCTAATTTGGGATGCCTCGTTCCTGTTCCATGCATTCAACACCAAAGTCATATTGAATTTACATCCAACGTGTTCCTGATGCCTTCATGGTCACACAGGCAACTTCCAGATCTATTACAGCTTTGATCTAATGTTATGGGCCTGAACTTGAAACAAGGTGCTGAGTCACTGGAGTTGATAGAGACAATGCTTATGTATTTAGTTCACACCTTTAAGAGAGTTCACACCTTTAGAGAGCATATATAAGGAGGAGCCTAGTAAAATTCAAGCCAACTAGAGACTTCGGGATATTCACAAGTCAGAAGCCTACAATCCCACTCTCAGAGGAGGAGTCAGATTCATTCCAACTTCCCTTTGTGCTGGCTGGAGGCTTTGGATTCAGAGGGAGCGAGAGGCGAAGCTGGAAGAGACAAAGGACTAGCGGCAAGAGCTCTTGGAACCAAGGAGAGAGATAGGCCTCTAAGAAAGCTAACCAGGCCCAAGGAAGGACACAAGACTTGGACTTTAACTCTTGGCTGCATTTGAGGTGATTATTACTTTGAACTGAAAGGAAAGCTGCTCCCAGAAGCCCCCCAAGAAATCTGCTCCCAGAACTCAATCCTGGTTACCAGGCAACCCTGGCAAGCCTGCTGCAATCAATCCACGTTGCACAAAGAGCATGTTAAACCCCTGCATGGCTTTTTAGGAGATCTGCTTAATGGGGCCCTCTATACTTTTCATCAACTATCCCTGTAGTCTGAATTATTCCATACAACTGGTCCCCATTTAAGGGAACTGCCTGTATAACAGGGTATGCTATTGTTCCATAATATTCAAATGCTCTAACTTTTTCAGCTGTTGCCCAATCAACCACATCTTGCTTTCCAGTTTTTCTTTTCATCTTTTTCACTGGCAGAATGGTGAAATAGAGTTTGAGAATTGGCTTAATTTGCATTTAATAATTGTTGTGGACATGTTTGGATTAGGCCTTGTTAAAAATTACATTAGTTTTCTCTCCTATTCATCACTCCTGTGTAAGAGACAAAAGACAAAAAATATATACAAAAGTCTTTTAACAAGTACACAATTAAGGAAAACAGTTCCCTACTATATGTGAGCTACTCATTTTCTTGTCACCTTTACCCATCTGAAAATCTTTCTATTAATGATTTGGATTAGTGATTATAATCATAGAGAATTTTTTTAATTATATAGGCTAATAACCAGCAATCCTTCATGTTAAAAGTGACTTATCATAGCTTTGACTAAGTCTAATGTAACCATTTTTTAATGTGATACGGAGAGAACCAGTGTTTGCTTTTCAGACCTTAGACATGAGGCCTTTCAGACGGAAACCTGCTGCAAATGTGTTTCCCAATCAACTGATTCCCTTTTAATTCAAGATGCATCACTTGCTTTTGTGATGAAAATTGGTCATTTACATTTTTGTGATCCTTTCCATCCCTGGTCTGGAGAAGAGCTGTTCTACTCCCCATAAATGTATTATCCTAGAGTTTCCTCTCAGTAGTTTGAGGTGATATTTTCTGAGTCAGGTATTCATCAGGAGATAATCCTGCTCTACAGTATGATCCTTACTTACAGTGGTCTATATCTACTTTCTCTCGGATTTTCTATTGGGCCTGTATCCCAAAGAGATCATAAAAAAGGGAAAAGGACCTGCATGTGCAAAAGTATTTGTAGCAGCCCTTTTTTGTACTGGCAAGGAAATGGAAACTAAGGGGCTGCCCCTTAGTTGGGGAATGGAGGAATAACTTATGGTATATGAATGTAAAGGAATATTATTGTTCTGTAAGAAATGCCTATAAGGTGGATTTCAGTTGCATAATTGGTTGTCAATTGAGGCTTTCTCCTGTCATGTATATGCCCTCAGGACCATGTATGTGCCTGAAGGACCAGTTTTTGATTCTAATCATGTCAAACTCTTATAGCAAGCTTCTTTAATCAGAGAGAGATTTTTTTTGATCAATAGAAACCATGAGTACAGCTCCAGTATGTAAGGTCTTTCAGTTTGTGTCCTAAATAAATAGGAAAATGAACATTTGGCCTAGTCAATCTGTCTGGTGCTAGATGCATAAATCTGTATGAAATAAGATCTTTAAAGGTTTGCCTGAAGGATGACTAAACTCTATGCTCCTTTCCCTCTTGAAGTAGTCATGATTCCTGTCAGAGACTGAGATCTCGGACCCTTGTTCCCAGAATTTCATCTCCCCAAAAGACAGAAAGGGGGAGGATGGTGAATGTGAGCTGAAGATCCACTCAGAACTGTGTACCTAGCTGAGGAATATGGAACATCTTATTGTTTTGTTATCTTCCTGTTTGGGCCAAGGTTATTTTATTCCTTTGTTAGTCTTATTCCTTTCAGGTGACAAGGTTTTAGTTTAAAGAGAAATGTTAGATGAGAATGGTTATGTGTGGAGCAAAAGACCACCAACTCAAATAAGTCAGAGGTATCTCAAGGTAGAAAACAAAGGAGATTTATTTTGGGGAGTTTAGCGAGAGTGGCTCACCACCACCAGGGTGGTTGCAATGACAAGAGGCAAGCTACAAAAAGCAAGCAGGAGGACCTATACAAGTCTCAGGTAATTCTTCCCATAGGCTGGAGCTCCATTCTGATTAGTTGGAATGATTGGCCTTACCTTCTGAGTCATAAATGAGGAAATACTTCTAAAGCAAAACCTTTAGGGTTACTAAATTACAATATATGGGGAAATTTAATGCTGAGGTGGCCATAACTGGGTTTCACAAAAATGGATTATTTGATCTTATTTTTTGTAATCATGCGATTTCTGGAGAAATGAAACTTGGGCCTGGGGCCCAGTTGACCTTCACTGTTTTTAGTCTCCATCTTGTGAGACAACTTTCACAGCTCACTTCATTCAATTCCTCCCTCTCTTTTATTAGTTGAAAGCTTCTCACACCAGAGTCCGTACATGTTTTCAACTTCCTGATCAAATTTATCCCTCTGCCATTCTTATCGATCCTGCTGAGCCATCGGCTCCTATCCCTGTCCTTGCAACATCATCAATCTCACAGATCCTTCAGCTTCCCTTTTAATCTTATCATCTTAGAAAAAGTGTTTTGGACTATACTAGGGACCAATTATGTTATACAAGGGAGGCAAATAGAAACACGATTCTACTTATGGCCATTAGAAGGAACCATAGAGCTTGTTTCCACCAGATCCTCTGAACCAAACCACCAAGATGTGTTAAAGGGAGAGGTCCAATGTGTTAAAGGGAGAGGTCCGGGTCTGAATTGGAACATGTGCTAATTTTCTAAAGTTTTTAGTCTTTTATCAATTGCCCATTATTATCTATCTCCATACAGCACTTCAAGAGACTGAGTTTCCCACAAACATTCCCTTCCTTGGCCAAAAGATAATCTAGTACAAACCTATGTTTTAAGACAGCTTCTCTGATTTGTGAAGCCTAGTCAGCTAAAAGGTTGAGAGTTCCAGCAGTCTGATTAGTTTTTATTTCAACCATGGCCTGGCGTCTAATGAGCCTGTTTAGAATATGTGGAGTCCTATATTCCCAAATTCCATCCTAGGACCTTGTAGCAGGCTTATACTCTTAGAAAATTCTTTCTGGGGGCCACTTATCTCCCCAACCATTGGCATCTCCTGTCTGGGTAATGGAAGTGTCAAGGTTCCACTTGGGCTGTCTCTGGATCATTGCAAAATTGAATGCCTAAATTCCCTCAAGGCAATCGCTTTCAAGACCTTTTCTGCTAGAGAAGCAGAAGATATGGGTAAGAGAGCACTGATTATAACTAAGAGAACCCCCGTGTAATGCTAGAATTACTAGGTCCCCTAGTGATCTAAGATTCCATTTATCTTCTGCATCTTTTTATTGATATTGGGCCAAGAGTTGGTAATAAAGTGCACCCTTAATGTGGATTCATTGTCTGGGTCTGAGGAGTCTAATCCTGAGAACTTGCTCTTTCTCTCTTTTAATCGTTTTAGAAATACTGAAGGAGACCCTCTTTCTCTTGTGTTGTCCCAAAGGCTTTCTTAAGATTCTGTGATTTGGGCAGAACATCTTTCATTCCTGTAATAACCAGATCTTGAAGATCATGCATGTGGTCTCTGTGAACCTCATTATTATGATCCCACGAAGGATTCTGATTAGGATATTTTTTGTCAGTGGGTACTACTCCAGATGCAAGAGTGGGGGAAGAAAAAGGGGTACTTCCTTTCCCATTTGCCATAGTTGCTCTTCTGATCAAAGATCTCTCCTCAGAGGAGAAAAGTGTTCAATATATACATCAACTTAGGAATTGATCCAACTGTTCTGATATAGCCATCGGGTCTTTCATCAATGACTTCATCTCCTTCTTAAAGTCCCTAACTGTACTGAGGGGGGCATTCACATACCCCAAACTCTCCTGAGCCATCCTCCAGAGGTTGGCACAGTGCTTGGCACCCAGGAGCCACATTCTCAGTGCTCATTGATAGGATCTGTGACCTGGCAAAGGAGAGGGACTCAGAGAGCCCTGGGAGCAGCCTGAGGGGGCAGGAAGTGGGCAGTGCCAGGAGGGTGATTCCTGTCCTGCCAGGGCCCCCTCCCTCTGAGAGGAGAAAGCTTCCTGGCCTCTCCTGGACTCCCCATGGGCAGATGCTGCTCAGCTCTGGGGAGGGACGGCACTCGCCTGGGACGAGGGGCTCTGAACGCCAAGGGCTATGTCTCTGGTTCCGGGATTGGGTCCTCTGCCAGCCGGGCTGGGGAGGGAGAGGGAGGACAGGGTCTGAGCCTTCTATACCCAGGCAGAATGCTGACCTGCCCACAATGAGAGAGAGATCTCTGGGCAGGGATGGTAGGGAGCAGTTGCACCCCAGGAGGAGGCAGAGAGAAGGAGATAGAGAGCACTCAGTGTAATGCAGAAGAAACTGAGCAAGACAAGAGATTAGAGACCAATTCAATAGTTTATTAAATGGAGAGAAATACTGGGACCAATGGATGCATGGTTGATCCCAGGGCTAGACGAGATTATCATCTCAAAGAGTCCAGCCCCCAGTATCGGGACAGCAAACTTTTGATAGGATAACAAGAACAATGCATAGTGGGGGAGCCAGCTAGATAGGGATTACCTAATGGTGGGGGAGGTTACTGATATTCTAATGACATCTAAAATGGATAAACTTTGATCTTGTCAAACATTAAGAAGGAATGTCTATAACCTAAAGATATAAAACCTTTATATCAAACATTAAGAGGGAAAGGTTATAACCTAAGGCAGAATAACTAAGTAGGACATTTGGAGAAACTGAGTCAGGACATTAAAAAGGGAAGTTTGGCATAATATTCCACACTCTCTCTCTTCTAACTATTCAAATCTTTGAATTACCTTCCTCTAGAAGGTCTTAGCACCATAATTTTAAACAATCTTATGTGAAGTAAATAGACCAAATAAAAATCAAAATAAAGCTAGACCAATGCAAAGACTTATGGCAAGGTCAAGTCTCTCCCTGACAATCATGTTCAAGGGATATGTGTTCCCCAGGGGAAGCAGATAAGAACATGGCTGGATTAAGGTCATGGTCTGGTGAGAGAACCAAATCATCTCTTTCCAGTAAAATTGCTTCATATTTTAAAATCCTTGAATCAGTTAGCTCCCTCCCGGCCCTTTCATTCAGAATTAATCTGCGGGACACTCACTAAACTGCCCCCAAAGGTTAACTCTCGACTTTCTTCTACCAGAACTGCTGTGGCTGCCACTGCTTGAACACAAATAGGCCATCCCTTTGCCACTGGGTCTAACATTTTTGACAAAAAGGCTACTGGGTGTTGCTGCCCTTCCCTTAATTGTGCCAATACTCCTAAAGCCACCCCATTTACCGTATTTACATATAAATGAAAAGACTTTTCTAATGATGGCAAAAGTAATATAGGGACTGACATTAACGCCCGTTTAAGTTGTTCAAAACCCTGTTCTCCTTCTGGATCCCATTGCACCATATCTGGTTTCTCTTCTAACAAATGAGTATATAAAGACTTAGTTAATAATGCATATTCATGAATCCAGGTTCTACAGCACCCCACCAATCCTAGAAATTTCCAGAGGTTCTTTTTCGTCCTAGGCTTAGGAATTCCAAGAATCCCCTCCACCTGTATGGGGTCTAATCTCTTTTTCCCTTCTCTTATACAATATTTTACCTCACATTTCACAATTTGCAATTTGTCTTAAGAAATTCTCAGTCCCTTGATGCATTGTTGGTGGAGTTGTGAACGAATCCAACTATTCTGGAGAGTAGTTTGGAACTATGCTCAAAAAGTTACCAAACTGTGCATACCCTTTGAGCCAGCAGTGTTACTACTGGGCTTATATCCCAAAGAGATCATAAAGAAGGGAAAGGGACCTGTATGTGCACGAATGTTTGTGGCAGCCCTTTTTGTAGTGGCTAGAAACTGGAAACTGAGTGGATGCCCATCACTTGGAGAATGGCTGAATAAATTGTGGTATATGA
The DNA here is from genome assembly GCA_020854095.1 of Dasyurus viverrinus. Classification (NCBI taxonomy): domain Eukaryota; kingdom Metazoa; phylum Chordata; class Mammalia; order Dasyuromorphia; family Dasyuridae; genus Dasyurus; species Dasyurus viverrinus. The sequence continues at coordinate 623,276,080 of CM036999.1, read as the reverse complement.
ATATTATGGAATATTACTGTGCTGTAAGAAATGACCAACAGGATGATTTCAGAAAGGCCTGGAGAGACTTACACGAACTGATGCTGAGTGAAATGAGCAGGACCAGGAGATCATTATCTACTTCAACAACAATACTATATGATGACCAGTTCTGATGGACCTGGCCATCCTCAGCAACGAGATCAACCAAATCATTTCCAATGGAGCAGTAATGAACTGAACCAGTGACGCCCAGAGAAAGAACTCTGGGAGATGACTAAAAACCATTACATAGAATTCCCAATCCCTATATCTATGCCCACCTGCATATTTGATTTCCTTCACAAGCTAAATGTACAATATTTCAGAGTCTGATTCTTTTTGTACAGCAAAATAACAGTTTGGTCATGTATACTTATTGTGTATCTAATTTATATTTTAATATATTTAACATCTACTGGTCATCCTGCCATCTGGGGGTGGGGGTTAAGAGGTGAAAAATTGGAACAAGAGGTTTGGCAATTGTTAATGCTGTAAAGTTAACCATGCATATAACCTGTAAATAAAAGGCTATTAAATAAAAAAAATAAATTAAAAAAAATTCTCAGTCCCTGTGACCCTAAATAATTTAACACACTGATAGTGACTTGGACAAGGTCACCCTTTTTCCACCCTGCTACAAGAGGATCATCTACATATTGTAAGACTTAACAATAAGAAATTTATCCCAGGATGCTCACACAATTCTTATATACCCAAGTAGATGTTCCATAAATTGAATATTAATCGTTTTGCTGTGTTTTTTAAAAAAATACCCAGTATATAGAAAAATCCCAAACTACATATTGTCCATAACAAAAAACATTTTCAAAAGGACAGAGGCAAAAACTATTATCCTTGGAGTACCTTTTAAATAATTGGCATCAATACAGTTAATTAAAACTTCCTATTTTTACATAAAAGAATCTGAAAAGTTCTTAAAAACATCAATTAAACCTTTTTGAAATAACCCTTTCAAACTATAGATCATATTTCTGATCATATTCTTTAAACACAAAATCATTATGTATCTAAAAAAACAAATGTTCAATCAATTAACATCTTGTAAGAGCAGTGTATCCCCTTTAAATCAGTTTGCTTTCTTCAGCCAAAAGAGGCTGCAGTTTTCCACTACTGCTTTCCCCCTGCAAAAACACATCCTGTCTCTCGGTGACCCTTCTGACAAGATGCTCCATTTAAACTATTAACTGCCTTTGTAAATCAATCTCTCTTTTCCCTTGTCTTTAAATCAGCTTTTTTTTTTAAACTTTAAACTTTAAGATTCACAATTAATTTTGAACCAAATTTCATAAAACTTATAATATAGTTTACAAATTACCCAATACTTTTAAAAAGCAATATACCATTTAAGTAGGGAGATACAAACATGACCCCCCTCCCCCCAAGGTAAACTACAGGCATTTTGTTTAATAACAATAATTTTGAATTTCAATTTGAAGTCCAACCAAATAATAAAAAAAGAGTTTTTCTCTTCAGTTGTAAAGGCCACAATATTAAAACAATTCTTAAGATTTTTACTCAGAATAAATCTAACATGTGTAAGGCAATGGTAAAATTATTTCCCCCCAATTTCAATTTTATTTCAATTTCAAAATTATAGTATCTCTTTAAAATATAGTAAGTTCCCAAAATTCTTAATCAAATGTTGCAGACAATTACCCAGTTTAGTCTTCTTAAACTTTCTGTTCTCTAATTTCATGAAAGCAAACTTGCCAATAATGATTTTTCTTTCTTCTCCTGGCACAATTTTTTTAGAAACATGCTTAGTTTTCCCACAGGTCCAAGAAGTCAGAGAGCCCCTATGTTCAGCTCTTTACTTCTCTTAATCTATTTTTATTTTTCCCTTCCAGTATCTGCAGTTTCTTGTTCCCAATGTGTGTGTGTGTGTGTGTGTGTATATGTATATACATCCCCAACCCCTCCCTCCCAAGCTAGTTATACTTAAGAAAGGTTTTATATAAATATATAAACACACACACATACACACACACACACACACACACACACACACATACTGCCCCCCCATACATACACATATACATATCTTTCCTAACCTTGCTTATCCTTTGCTTTAATTCTACTAATTTTTTTTTTAACATTCTTTAACTGGTATTTCTTTTTATATATTTTGAATCTTTCCTGTTGTTCTACTAAGCACATGACAATGTACTTTTTTGTTTTGTTTCATTTCTGTTTTTCTTTTTTGTTATTCTGTTTTTTTTTTAATAAAATAAATTTTAAAAAAATTACTAGCTATGAGATCCTGGATAAGTCACTTAACCCCAATTGCCTGTCCAAAAAAAAAAAAATTTACATATATAACCTAAAAATAAATAAAACAAAATCTCCATCAAGGAAAAAGGAATTTTTAAAAGATGAAAAGAACTTTGGAATTGATTGCATGACATGGGAATCTTTAGCAAAAGACCCCCAGAATGACATGCCCTGATAAGAAAAAGTGCTATGCTCTGTCTATAAAAGAAGAATGGAAATAGCTCAAAGGTTTCTTTGATAAAAGCTTCAATTCTCAAATATATAGGGAACTAGACCTATCAGAGTTATAAATATTTGAGTCAATCTCTAATTCATAAGTGGTCAAAGGATATGAAAGGGCAGCTTTCAAAAAAAAGGAATTACAGCCTACTATAAGAATACCTGAAAAAAATTTCTAAATCACTACCAACTGCAGAAATGCAAATTAAAACAAATCAGAGCTACAATATTATACCTTTCAAGTTTGGTGATATGAAAAAAGGAAGGGAAATAAAGGTTGGAGGCAATGTGGAAAAACTGGGATATTAATGCACTGTTGGTAGAACTGTAAACTGTCCACCTTCTGGAGAACAATTCAGTACTATGTCCAAACACGGAAGAGATTCAAGGATAGCAAAATGGATTGTAGAGGGCCAGGAGGAAGAATCCATTCCAGGTCTTGAATGTTACTGTAACTTTGCTCACCAAAACTCCCTTTTCTTATTGAAATAGCAGAAATTGCTTGTCAATATAATAAATTAATAATCTATTGACTGAACAAAATGCAAACACTACTCTTTGGATTAAAGGCAAACCTTTGAATTTAGGACAGGAAAAAGAGCCCACAATAGAGACTAAAAGCAGATACTTGAGACAATGATATAATAACCTTTACCCTGATGGGTATTTCAACTATTTGCATCTCTTTCTAATTAACCAAGATGAGGGGCTTAATCATTTACATCTCAGTAGATCTTGTTAAGAGAAAATTATAGGAACTTCAAAGAATGTACTTTGTATCAAGTCTATGGGCATTTGAAGTATATATATATATTTGTCTCTCTGATAAATAAACTTTGAAAAGTCCATAATCTACACTTCTCTGCCTGGTCCTGGTATGTTTCCACACCTTTAATTCACTCCAGAAGCTGGACTCCAACAGTGGATCATATTGATTACATGAAATTACAAAAGTTTTACAAAAACAAAAGCAATTTGCTATGGTTTAGAAAAAAAATCAGGAAAATAGGGGGAAAGGGGCAATTTATAAGAATTGTTTTGATAAAAGCCTCAAGTCTCATATATAGGGAATTGGATCAAAGTCATTCTCCAAATGATAAGTGGTCAAAAGACACAAAAAGGTAGTTTTCAGAAGAAATGCACAAGATTTCTCTCCAATGTGGATTCTCTGGTATGTAGCTAGATTGGACCTATATCTGAAATCACTTGTGATTTCTTCTATATTTTAAATCACTTGTGATTAGAGAAATGCAAATTAAAACAAATCTGATCTACATCATACCTATCAAAGGAAAAAAGGGACTATAATAAATGTTGGAGGAAATGTGGAAAAACTGGGATATTAATGAATTGTTGGTGAAACAACATTGTTGCTGAACTGACCTAGCCTTTGGGAGAATAATTTGGAACTCCCCAAAGAGTAATCAAATTACAAAACCATTAACCCAGCAATACTATTGATAAGCCTGTATCCCAAGGAAACCAAAGGAAAAGGAAAAAACAATATTTATAGATGTATTTTTTGGAGTGGCAAAGAATTAGAAATTAAGGAAATGTGTATCAGCAGGAGAATAAGTGAGCTACTTAGGGTATTTGACAGTGATGGCACAATATTCTACTATAAGACATGAAGAGTAGAATAGTTTCAGAAAAGCCTTGAAAGACTGATATGAATTGAAGAGTAAACTGTGCAGAGGCAGGAGATCACCGTACAGAGCAACAACACTGTATAATGATCAACTCTGAATGATATAGTTATGCTGATCAATACAATGATCCAGGATAATTCTGAAGGAAGTAGGATGAAAAGGTTATCCACGGTCAGAGAGGGATTCAATGGAGTATGAGTAGACATTAAAGCGTATTTTTCTTATCTTTCAGCATGATAAAATTTTCCATGTTTTCCCATGTCTAACTGTATTATACTTGTTGCCTTAACATTAAATGAGGAAAAGGTGAGAGGTGAGGAAGAATTCAAAAATGAAAATTCTTTTTTTTTTCCTTTTATTTTTCTATTTTCATTTATTCTCTTTTGGATAATCACATGTTTTTTTCATGTTCATTATATTTATAAGGTTTTTCTTCAGTATGGATTCTTTGATGTTGAGCAAGATTGGACTTCAATGTGAAAGCCTTTCCACACTGATTACATTTAAAAGGTTTCTCTCCAGTGTGGATTCTCTGATGTCTAACTAGATTGGAGCTCTGTGTGAAAGTTTTTCCACACTGATTACATTCAAATGGTTTCTCTCCATTGTGGATTCTCTGATGTTTAGCAAGACTGGACTTCTCTGTGAATGCCTTTCCACACTGATTACATTCATAACATTTCTCTCCAGTGTGAATTCTCTGATGTGCAGCAAGATTGGAGGGGAATATGAAAGCCTTTCCACATTGATTACACTCATAAGGCCTTTCTCCAGTGTGGATTCTCTGATGTTTAACAAGACTGGAGCTCTGTGTGAAAGCCTTTCCACACTGATTACACTCATAAGGCTTTTCTCCAGTATGGATTCTCTGATGTTTAACAAGACTGGAGCTCTGTGTGAAAGCCTTTTCACAATGATTACAATCAAAAAGTTTCTCTCCATTGTGGACTCTCTGATGTTTAGCAAGACTAGACCTCTGTGTGAAAGCCTTTCCACACTGATTACAATCAAACGGTTTCTCTCCAGTGTGTATTCTCTGATGTTCAGCAAGACTGGACCTTTGTGTGAAAGTCTTTCCACATTGATTACAATCAAAAGGTTTCTCTCCAGTATGTATTCTCTGATGTACAGCTAAATTAGAACTCTGTGTGAAAGTCTTCCCACAATGATTACATTGAAATGGTTTCTCTCCACTGTGGATTCTCTGATGTTTAGCAAGACTGGGGCTGAACCCAAAAGTCTTTCCACATTGATTACATTTGTAACATTTCTCTCCCGTGTGAATTCTCTGATGTGCAGCAAGATTGTAAGAGAATATAAAAGCTTTTCCACATTGATTACATCCATAAGCTTTCTCTCCAGTGTGGATTTTCTCATGCTTAGCAAGATGGGACCTCTGTGTGAAAGACTTTCCACATTGATTACATTTATAAGGCTTTTGTCCATTGTGGACACTCTGATGTTTGGCAAGAATAGACCTCTGTGTGAAAGCCTTTCCACATTGATTGCAATCAAAAGGTTTCTCTCCATTATGGTTTTTCTGATGTTTAACAAGACTGGACTTCTGTGTGAAAGCCTTTCCACACTGATTACAACAAAGTTTCTCTCCATTATGGATTCTCTGATGTTTAATAAGACTGGACCTCTGTGTGAAAGCCTTTTCACACTGATTACAATCAAAAGATTTCTCTCCATTGTGGATTCTCTGATGTTCAGCAAGAGTGGACTTCCGTGTGAAAACCTTTCCACACTGATTACATTTAAAAGGTTTTTCTCCAGTGTGGATTCTCTGGTGTGTAGCTAGATTGGAGCTCTGTGTGAAAGCTTTGCCACACTGATTACAATAAAAAAGTTTCTCTCCATTATGAATTCTCTTGTGTTTAGTAAGACTGGACCTCTGTGTGAAAGTCTTTCCACACTGATTGCAATCAAAAGATTTCTCTCCAATGTGGATTCTCTGATGCGTAGCTAGATTGGACCTATATCTGAAAGCCTTTCCACAGTGAATACATTCAAAAGGTTTCTCTTTAGTGTGAATTCTTTGATGTAAAGCAAATGTATATTTCTTTGTAAAAGTTTTTCCACATTCATTACACTCATAAAGTTTCTCTTCAGTGTGGTTTCTCGGAAGTCCAATAAGGAGTGATCTGTAGCAGAAAGCCTTCCCACATTCAGTACATTTATACAACTTCTCCCCAGTAGGAATCTTCTGAGGTCGAACAAGACCTGATTTCCAAGCAAACGCCTTCCCACACTGATCACATGCATACCTTTTTCTTCCAGGATGAACTCTAGAACGGTATGAAAGAGATGAGTGATGGGATGAGGTTGTATCACATCCATTATATTCATCAGACTCTTTTCTACTATGATTTAGTTGATGAGTAATGAGCTTAGAGTTCTGACTCAAGGTCTTTGTACCTTGATTACTTACACCAAGCATTTCTCCAATATCACTTTTCGGATGTTTAATGAGGTCTGAACTCCTGCCGAAGGCTATGTCTAATTGATTATCTAGATTTAGTAGCATTTCAGGAGCTTCCTTATAAGACCGTAAAAGTTCTACCTGTTCCATAAAGCATTTCTTATATTTTTGATCTTGAAAATGATCACTTGCTGAGGCCATTTTCTTACAGTAATTTAGAACTGAAAGCTGAATGAATTTCTTTCCAATTTCATCAAATTCATAATCACTCTTTGGCTTTATATCTACTTTGATATCAGAATCATGGATTTTTTTCAATTTGAAGTCACAGGAACCATCACTCTTGAATCTTTGCTGGTCATGTTCTTCCACACAAGTTTCCACCTTCCTATTCAACTTATTTACTTCAAATCTAGTCTTTATATCTGAAAAAAAATCAAACATATATATATATATAAATATGTTTGAGTGTGTACACATATATGTATGTATTTATATGTGTATATATGAACATATACATATATACATAAGACATAAATAAAAGCAATAGCAATAGTTATTGATGAGTTATAAAGTTCATGACCTCATCACCAACCAAAATGTAATAAATAAACTTTCTCATTGTAAAAAGAAGGGATAGATAAGCTGTAAGAGTGGCAAAGGAGTGTCGGAGCCATTGTAGATTTATTTACTCCAAGCTAAACATTCATATTCAACAAAAGTAGCAGCCATAAGGTAAGAGGACAACCAGACTTAGTGTGAGCAGATTAGAGCATCCCATATTCCCTGGGAGATGAGTTTGTTGCTATTTTGGAGGGAAAGCTACGCCAACAGGTAGTTTTCAACATTGAGGCTGAAAAAGTAGGCAGCTATCCCAGAACTGTTGTACAGTATCACATTTACTCAACTGGGACAGAACATTTTTAGATATCTAAATTGGTTTTATGAAAATGATGAGGAAATTCAGAAGGCACTGAAAAATGAAAACTTTATGTGCCCTAAAAGTAAATTACTGTATCCATCTCTAAGAAGTCAGCATATAATTCCACCAAAAAATTAAGTGCAAGGAGAATTTAGAGAGACTCAGGACCCAGGATTCTGGATTCAGTAAGAGGGCAAATGAAATTCAGTTTGATGCTGATAGAGGATAACAATAGAGATTAGAGTACTGATGGAGGGTAATAATCCAAAGTGTTTTTGTCATCTCAAGGTTACTTATGGGTCAAAGACCTAAGGTGGATCTTAGCTTTTCTGTGCTGATGGAGCCACATTGATTATTGATAAAGCCATAGTCCTGAAGAGATGTACTGAACACTTCCATAGTGTTTACAAACCATCATCAATCACTACTGGAAGCCACTAAACATTTACTACTGGTTGCACTCAATCCCTCTCTAGCCCTTCTCCAACTGATAGGAATCTCTGCAATTTAGAGTTCTTTGTCAGCAAAAAGAGAACTGTTATAAATATTTTACAACATATAAGTTCTTTTCCTTTTATCTTAGTCATCTTATGAAATATACCTAATTATGGTAGTGAGGGGTCAAAGGGTACACCCAGATCTACAACTTGACATCATTCCCGATTGTTCTCCAAATTGGTTCTCTTCCAAGAATAACTTAGTATCCCCAAAATGATAACTTAAGATTGTTTTAATTTACATTTCTCTAATCTAATGTGCAAATGGTTTAGAATATATTTTCTTATAATTACAAATTGTTCATTGGAAAACTATCTGTTCCTATCCTTTGACCATTTATCAAGTGGAGAATAACTTGTATTCTTATGTATTTAACAAAGTTCTTTATATATATTTAAAATAATAGCTTTTTATTTTTGAAATACATGCAAAGATGGTTTTCAACCTTGTAAAATATTGGTTCCAATTTTTTTTCCTAGACAGTAAGTAATCATTTAATATATGTTAAACACATACAATTCTTCTATACATATTTCCACAGTTATCATGCTGCATAAGAAAAATCAGATCAAAAAGGGAAAGAAATGAGAAAGAAAACAAAATGCAAACAAACAACAAAAAGATGAAAATACTGTGGTGTGACCCACATTCATTCCCCACAGTCTCCTCTCTGGGTGCAGATAGCTCTCTCCATTTGTCATAAAACCATTGGAACTGGCCTGAATCACGTCATTGTTGAAAAGAGGCATGTCCATCAGAAGTCATCATTGCATAATCTTGCTGTTGCTGTGTACAATGATCTCTTGGTTCTTAATGTATTTGAAATTATTCATTTCTAACCTCACCATACTCTATCACTTATTTATGCATAAATTTTTACCTGTCCATAAGTGTGATAGGTAATATGTCCTATGTCCTTAAATTCATGATGGTTAATTTTATATCTTGTTCATATATCCAAAAGTGGTGTAAGATATTGGTCTATGCTCTGTTTGTTACTTTTTTTTCCCTTCCCTGTTGGGATTCTTACAAGATGCTAAATAAGTGGAATTGATGAAATAATGATTCTCTAATTAAAATGTACTTAGTACTTACTATAATTCCACAAGATTCACATCTTTAAGAGAGCATATACAAGGAGGAGGTCTCAGGGCCAGAAAAGCAAGCACACTAAAAGACAAGCCCACTAGGACACAAGCCCACTAGAAGGTCTAGGAGGAGGAGAGAGATTCATTCTATCTTCCACCTTTGTGCTGGCTGGAGACTGATGCACAAACCTTTGGATTTGGAGAGACCTGGAGATGGAAGGCCACTAGAAGGCTCTCAGAGCCTCGCCAGGATTCAGTCAAGGAGATTCATAAGCCAGAGAAGGCAGCTTAAGTCTCGGAACCAAGGAGAGAGATAGGCTTCCAGAAAGCTAACTGGGCCGGAGGAAGGACACAAGATTTAGAAAAAGAAAATAAAGGATTTGGACTTTAACTCCTGGCTGCATTTGAGGTGATTATTAAACTGAACTGAAACTAAAGCTGCCTCCAGAAGCCCCCTAAGAAACCTGCTTCCATAGAACATTATATTTTAGAGAAGAACATTATACTTCCTTATACACTTGCCCAAGAGATAGCTACTATTAGACATATATATGTTGTTTTAAAACAATACTGCCCGCTAGATAACACAGTGGATAGAGTACTGGCCTTGGAGCAGGGGGACTTGAGATCAAATTTGCCTCAGACACTTAACATTATCTAACTCTGTGACCCTGGACAAGTCACTCAATCTCAATTGCCTTAGAAGATGGGAGGGGGAGGAAAAAAGAGTAAATAAAAAATAAGAAATCTTAAAAAAAAACAACCCAGTACTGCTCTTACTGTATACAACATTCTCTTGGTTCTGCTCATTTTCTCCATTTTAACCTTATTTTGAGAAATGATGTAAAATATTGGTCAAAGCTCCATTTCTGTCATATTTCTTTACAGTTTTTAACAGAATTTTTGCCAAATAGTGAACTCTGATCCCCAAAACTTATCTTTATATTTGTCGAGTACAAAATTACCATAATTAATTTGATGCTGTAAATGGCATGTCTCTTCTGTTCTACTGATTGACTTTTCTATTTCTTGGCATCAAATAACTGATAATTATTGTTTCATAAAAAAGTTTAAGATCTTGTTCTGCTAATCTTCCTTCCTTAATATTTTTTACATTAGCTACTTTGATATTCTTGATCTTTATTGCTACTTTTCCCCGAGCCATAAAATAATTTTTGGTAGTAACCAATAGATTCAGTAGTATACAATTAAGTGACCATATTTTGGTCACTTAATTGTATACTATTGAATCTATTGATTACTACTGAATCTATGTTAGAAAAAATACCATTTTTATTATCTTGGCTCTGCCTACATATGAAAAACTAGGATTTCTCCAATTTAGAATTTCTCCAATGTTTAAATCCATGTTTATTTCTATTAAAAATGTTTATATTCAAGTTCAAATACTTCCTGGGTTAGTTTTGGCAGGTGTACTCCCAAGAAGTTTATACTGTCTAGAGGTATTCTGAATGAAGCATCTCTTCCTATGTCTTCTTGCAGGGCTCTGAAAGATATTGGTGATTGATTTCTTTATCTTTATATCCTGATGATTTGTAAAAATTTTTTAAGTTTTTATTTTCAGAATACATACGTGGATAACCTTTGACACTCATCCCTACAAAACCGTGTTCTAATTTTTCCCCTCCCTTTCCTTTACCCTCTCTCCAAGTTAGCAAGTGATCCAATATATGTTAAACATGTGCAATTCCTCTATACATATTTCCTCAAGTATCATGTTGCACAAGAAAACGTGGATCAGAAACAAAAAAAAAAATGAGAAAGGAAACAAAATGCAAGCAAAAACACAAAAAGAGTGAAAATACTATGTTGTGATCCACACTCAGTTCCCACAGTTGTCTCTCTTGGGTGCAGATGGCTCCCTTCATCACAAGACCATTGGACCTGGTCTGAATCACCTCATTGTTGAAAAGAGTCACATCCATCAGAATTGATCATTGTATATTCTTGTTGCCGAATATAATGATCTCCTGGTTCTATTCATTTCACTTAGCATCAATTCATGTAAGTCTCTCCAGACCTTTCTGAAATCACCCTCCTAATCATTTCTTATAGAACAATAATATTCCACAACATTCATATATCACAACTTATTCAGTCCACTACAAAAAGGGTTGCCACAAACATTTTTCCACATGTAGGTTCCTTTCCTTCCTTTAAGATCTTTTTGGGATACAGCTCCATCAACAATGTATTAGTGTCCCAGTTTTCTCACGTCTCCTCCAACATTCATCATTATCTTTCCCTGTCATCTAAGTCAATCTGAGAGGTATACAGTGGTACCTCAGAGTTGTTTTAATTTGCATTTCTCTGATCAATAGTTATTTAGAGCATCTTTTCATATGACTAAAAATGGTTTTAATTTTTTCATCTGAAATTTGCCTATTCATATCCTTTGATCATTTGTCAATTGGAGAAAGACTTGAATTCTTATAAATTTGAGTCAATTCTCTATACATTTTAGAAATAAGGTCTTTATCAGAACCCTTGAATGTAAAATCCCTCTCCCCCCAGTTTATTGCTTTCCTTCTAATTTTGTTTGCATTGGTTTTGTTTGTATAAAAGCTTTTTAATTTAACCAAAATTATCCATTAATCATTCCATAATGTATTCTAGTTCTTTTTCGGCCACAAATTCCTTCCTTCTTCACATATCTGAAAGGTAAACTATTCTTTGTTATTCTAATTTGCTTATAATATCATTATGTCTAAATCATCTCATCTTGGTGTGTGGTATTAGGTATGGGTCAAGCCCTAGTTTCTTCCATACTAGTTTCTAATTTTCCCAGCAGTTTTTGTCAAATAGTGAGCTCTTATCCCAAAAGCTGGGGTCTTTGGGTTTGTCAAACATTAGATTACTATAGTCATTGACTATTTTTTCCTGTGAACCAAACCTATTCCACTGATCGACTACTCTTATTTCTTAGCCAATACCAAATGGTTTTGACGATTGCTGATTTATAAAATAGTATTAGATCTGATATAGCTAGGCCACCTTCATTGGTATTTTGTTTCATTAATTCCCTTGAAATTCTTGACCTTTGCCCACTGTTTTTAGTTGTCTTTTTATTATTCCAAGGATTTCATCATATTGTCTTCAAAAAGATATAGTTTTATTATCTCATTCTCTATTCTGATTCCTTCTATTTCTTTTTCTTCTCTTATTGTTATGTCTAGAATTTTCAATATAATATTGAATAATATTGGTAACAGTGAGCATGCTTGTTGAAAATCACATCTTTACTAAGAACCATTACATTGAATTCCCAATCCCTATATTTATGTCCACCTGCATTTTTGATTTCCCTCACAAGCTAATTACGCAATATTTCAGAGTCTGATTCTTTTTATACAGCAAAATAATGCTTTGGTCATGTATACTTATTGTGTATCTAATTTATATAATTTTATTTGTATTTAATGTATTTAATATCTACTGGTCATCCTGCCATCTAGGGGAGGGGGTGGGGAGTGGGACGTGAAAAACTGGAACAAGAGATTTGGCAATTGTTAACGCTCTAAAGTTATCCATGCATATAACCTGTAAATAAAAGGCTATTAAATTAAAAAAAAAAAAAAAAAGAAAAAAAAAAAGAAAATCACATCTTTTTGGGGAAGTTACTAGTCTACCTCCATTACAAATAATGCTTGCTAATAGTTGTAGGTAAAGGTGGTGGTATTTTTAAATCAATTTAAGGAAAAATTCACTTGTACTTATACTTCCAAATGTTTTTAATAGAAATGAATGTAGCATTTTATTTTTAAAAAATTTTATTCTACTATTGATATGACATGATTTTTGTTAATTTTTATTCTTGATCTAATCAATTATGTGAATAATTTTTCTTATATTAAACCATCCCTGCATTCCTGGTATAAATTCCAATTGGTCAAAATATACAATCTTTGTAATATATTGCATTCTCCTAGTTAGCATTTTATCTAATATTGTTGCATTCCTATCCATTAATAAAACTGGTTTAGAATTTTCTTTCTTTTTGTACTCTTCCTCATTTAGGTAGATTTGATTCATAAAAGCAGTTGGGAATATGCCTTTTCTGCCTACAATTCCAAAAAGTTATTCAATATTGAAATTAGTGTTTGGTAGAATTTCCTTATATATCTGTCTGGTCCCAGTGCTTTTTTTTTTTTTTTAAATAACTCATTTATGGTTTGATCAATTTCTTTGTCTAAATTTATTCTATTATTTATTTAGTTCTTCCTCCGTTAAGCCTATGCTAATAAAGTTCCAACACCAGCAGCCCTCCATTGGCCACTTGCTTCTTCTGTCCCAATTCTTCCTTTCTGGACTTGTTTGTGACAATTCCTTCATTTTACCTTTCCCTACATAATTTAATTTTATTTTTTTACAATCAACTCATCATACTTAACTCATTCTTAGCTTTGTTTTCAAATTACCCAAGTAATGATGACATTTTCCCATAATAAAAAGTCAATAGTTTGACCTCATTGAGTCTCTTGTAACTGGTCTTTAGCGTTTACCTTATATTTCTCCTGGATTGTCTGTGTTTTTCTTTTTTCCACTTAGTTTTGGTCTTTTTGTCACAAGTACCTGAATGTCTTTCAGTTCGTTACAGGTCCATTTTTTCTTTCCATTCTCAGTTTTGCTGGGTATGTCATTTTTGGTCACAGTCTCAATTTCCTTACTCTATAAAACAACATGCTCCAAGTCTTATGGTCTTTTAATGTAAAACCTGTTAGGTCTTGTGTTATTCTGATTTTAGTTCCACAGTAATGAAATTTTTTTTTCTTGTTCCTTGTAGCATTTTCTCCATAAGTAGGATCTCTGAAATGTGACTATGATATTCTTATAAGTTTTAATCTTGAAATCTCTTTTAGGCAGCGCACAGTAGATTTTTTTTCCTATTTCTATTTGATTCTTTTGTTCTAGAACTTCAGGGTGAGTTTTCTTAATCATTTTTGATATGTCATATGTAGACCCTTTTAATAATCATAACCTTCAAGTAGTCCAACAATGCTTATATTATCTCTCTTTGATGCATTCTCTTTATCAGCTAAATTGCTCATGAGATGTTTTACATTTGTAGAAGGTGGATCTTTGGAGAAGTATATTTGAAACAACGTGTTAACTCAATGTTATTGATGACATGATGGTTCTCTAGTTCACATATATACTTAGTACTTAGCATGGTGATGTAATGGTTCTCTAGTTCACACATAATCAGTGTGCTGTAATAATGTAGTTACAATAAGGGTATATAAGGGCTAAGATGGACTGGAAGATGGATATTCTATCTTTGACCATCCTCATGGCCCTCCTGCCTTCATCACTTCTCCACTAAGACCAAGGACTCGGGCTGATCCCAAGGTTCTCCAGAAAGCTAGCCCAAACATTACATTTTGGTGCCCAATGTGGGGCTATTTTTTTCCTCCCTGTGGCAAAATTGTCCATTCATATCTTTTATAAGGCTCAGTTAAGTTAACGCAGGGCACTGAAAGGCAAATCTTTTCATATCCTCCTTATCCAGAGGTACAGAACAGAAATAATCCCTTAATGTCTATAACCCAATGAGGCCATTCTCTAGGCAACTGAGTAGGAGATGGAAGTCCAGGCTGAATAGTTCCCATTGTTTCCATCTATTCATTTACTTTTCTTAAATCAGTCAACATCCTCCATTTTTCCAGATTTCTTTTTTACAACATACATTCTCTTTTATTTTTCATTCTTTTGGTTTTGAATATTTAGTATTTCTCCTTTGCTAACTCATTTTAATTTTAAGTCACTTATTATTATGCTTATCAGGTTCTACTCCTGAGGTATGAGGGTGATACTCTGGGCTTGATTCTAATGCGCTTTGTCAGATGACCCAAACTGGGGAAATCCTCTCCAGCCCTGATTCATGGCCAGGGTCCCCATAACTATCCTAGCAAATGTTCCCATTCTCTGCAGTCTGTAATGCTAAGCCTCCTCTCACTTCTAGGCCTAGAAACCAGAACCAAAACCATGGATTCTGCCCTCTTGGAAGTGCCCACAGCTGGCAGGATATCTGCTACCCCACTACAGCACTCATCTGGTGTGAATTCACTCTTTCTTGGACACAGATATGGCCGAAAGACAGTGTCTGGTCAGTACAACTGGGGCTGGTGTCCAGCCATAGCAAAGGGTGCTTCAAGCTTTTCCCTCAGCTTTCTGACTCCTACACTGTCCCTCAAGAGGCAGAGACCATAGGAAAACCAAACTCCTCCCAAAGCTCAGCAGAGCCTTACTAGAGGTATTTGTACTTCAACTGGGCCAAAGCTCCACTGGGACAATGGCTGGGGCCCTGGCCACGACTCAGGGATAGAGAGCAGTGCCCGAGGTCAGAGGCTCCCCAAGGTCCTACCAAGTTGTCTTAGGAGGACAACTTCTGCTGCTCAGAATTCACTCTGACCCAGCTAAGTTAAGCATAATCTGAAATGAAAAGCAACAGACGGTCAACGAACTGCCAGGCTTTCAGCCTTTCAGGATTTTGTGGCAGAAAGACACATCCAGGAGAAATATCAAGTGAACCTCAAAGTCTAATTTCCAGGGGCTGAATACAAACTATTTTTTATACATGAAAATATAAACCACATGTCCAAGCCTGTCATCAATAACGGGGCAGTTTGCAAGGAAGACTGGGATTAGAGCCAAGTACAATGGGATTCTGAAAAGTAAGAATTTCCACAGAAAAATCAGATGGAAAAGAAAGGCTGGTGGCAGGGAGAGAATAAGAAAGGGAATTTTAGAGGGAATCCTAGTCAAAACAGAACTATCAAAAACATTCATTAGGAAGAGAATAAAAGTCTCCCCAACTTATAAGGAAATAAAAGTGTGAGAAAAGAGAATGCGAGTTGTCAAAGCATTAAGAGTGATAGATTAATGGGATTGGGATAAGGTAATAGAATGAAGAGAATACAACAAATACATTTAGAAGGTTGTAAAAGTTTTCTAAATTCAGATACAAAAAGAGAGCAAGGAGAAAGGATAAAGGGAGAGAATGAGGGACAGCTATTTGCTGGAAGGGTAGGTCCAGTAATAGGAGGACAGGTTAGTGAGAAGTAAAGTAATAGTCAAGAGGCATAAGAAATAATAGATATATATAAACACAACAGGAAGATATGCAGTAGAATTTATTATGTTAAAAAAAAAAGCCAGGGTAGTAATCATGGTCTCAGACAGAGTGAAAGCTAAAATAGTTTTAATGAAAAAGAGAAAAAAATAAAGAAACTACACTCTTAGCCATAATGATCACTAATTTTTTAGATTATGGAAAAGAACAACACAGTATAAGGTTGGAATATTTTTAGATGTAGGAAATGAATAAGTTGGAATAGCTGGAAAAATATGTTAAGACTGACTTCAGAGAAACGATAATATGCTTATATGTATATGATTATAGATGTCTATATACATATTTGTGTATGTGTATGTACAAAAATTAAAATGTCTTTAATTTTAGCCTACTTCAAGGCTGGGTGGGAAGAGGAAAGAAAGGGGAAAATAGGAATTAAAAAAAAGTGGAGTACAAAAGAAAACCTATAAGGAAATGAAGAAAAGATAGACATCACTGAAACAACTTGTAGTATTTATTATATAGGCTTTCTTAAACGGAAATTTATTGCTTTACATTTTGAATTTTTTATGTTCTGCTCTGCACAAGCCAATTTTTCCCCCTTATTTTTGAATAAAAATTTAAAATACATAAAAATAATTTTTTAAAAGACTTAAAAAAAAATTTACTTTGAGGCAATTTGTTTTCTTCAATTGGGAGATTCTTGAAGAGTTGGTTTTTCCTGTCATATTCTCTAATTTTTATCAGAATCCCATTCTTTTCATCACAAACTTTTCAGTGAGCTTGTCAGACACATAGATTGAGGAAGAACATCACAGGAAGGTCAACTACTTGACTAAGAGTAAGTTATTTAACTTGAAAAGGCTTCAAGCCAAGACCAAAGTGGATGGAGAGTTGGGTCTACTCACTGAAGCTTCTGAGGCTGAGAAACAATAAAATATGAATCAATTCTTCGCTAATTTTTTTCCTGATAATGACCAGAAATTTTGGCCTGACAATTAAAACCAACAAAAGAGAGGAAACAGTCCTTACCCAAGGACAGCAGGTTCTGGACACTCTCCAGTGTGACCTCCTTGTACAGCTCCTTCTGAGAAGGGTCCAGGAGCCCCCACTCCTCCTCAGTGAAGTCCACGATAATGTCCCTGAACGTCACCAACTCCTAAATCATCAAAAGTCACTTGATTTAGAGCTGAAAGGCTCCAAAATTCATCCAGTCCGACCCTCATCAATGTAAAGGAGGAACTGAAGTTGAGATGGGATTTGCCTAAAACTCCATAAATTTTGTGTGAAGTCAACACTTGAAAGTAAGGGGATGGATAGAGCACCAGCCCTGAAGTTAGGAGAACCTGAGTTTAAATCTGGCCTCAGACACTTAACACGTCCTGGCTGTGTGACCTTGGTCAAGTCAGTTAACCCCAATTGTCTCAGGAAAAAAAAAAGAAGAACTGTTGGGAAACACTTGAAAGCAATCATTATGAGTCCAATAGAAAACTGAGAAAAGCATTTTCTATTTGAAGTGACAATTATATTGGAATAATAAAACCTGGTTTTAAAAAAATGTCTTACTATATGTTGCTTTTCCTGGTAAAATTAGGGAAAAGCCGTTTGCTGTGTAAGTGAGGTATGAGAATGTGTGGAGGAGAGAAGGCGATGTGAAATTCTTCCTTGGAAGATGTGTCATGGGAGATATTAAGGAAATCTGAAAAGTCTGCAAGAAGTTGGCAAGTCCTACATATTCTGCAGGGGGTAAGGGCAGGGAATTGAACATCGATCACTGAGGAAAAAAGAAAGAAAAAGGAATGATCCAGCAAATTTCCTGAAATGAAATTCTAATTGGATAAAAACATGTCAAAAATTCTAGAGATATTATTCAAAATCTAGCTTCAATTGAGTGATGTGAGACTGCTTCCACCTGGCTGAAGCAGCATTCTCTATCCTCATACTGAGGGCCTGAGAGGACACTGGGTATGATGGGTCACGGTCAAAACCATCTATTGTCTTTGCTTAATGATTTGCTTTCACTTGTTCATGCAACGAATACATTCACTATTTAATATTGAATTATAGGAAAAAAAAGTAACTCTAGGGAAAGGAGGGTTTCCTTCCTTCGCTAAAAATGAAATAGTTTATCAGCTGGGGTTGGAGATTGAGCAAATGCATAAAAAAGACAGAAATTATTTCAATGTGCCACTAGAACTCTAGAATCCTGGGGGATCAGAAATCAAGAGAATGTGTCAAGAAGCAGATTGATGGATATCATACAGAGAGTGTCCCCAGCTGCAAATGCTCCCACAGCACTGGAAGAAGTCGCCTATTTTTCCAACCTGCTTAATAGAAAACATGTGTCTGGCAAATGCACTTGGCAATTGACGGTCCTCCATTTCATAGTCTTCCACTTTCGAGCAGGATGATAATCTCTTTTACAAAAGTTCTATTGTTTTGAAGCAATTCTTTCTTTAGAAAAAAGTCTCTTTTTTAGTTTTTTAAAATTTTCTTTATCTTTTTTTCTTTGAATTTGTTTTTAAATATTTTTAAAATTTTTAATTGTCTTTAAATTATCTGACTCATCTTCTCCTTACAAGGCATATTTCATTCTTAGCTTCCATTAAGTCCATTGTTGCGTTTCTGAGCAAAGAATAATTAGTCTTTTCCTCATATTTTAGATTTCTAAGAATTCACAAAACTTTCCTTTCCACTTCATTTTCTGACTCACGATTCTTCAGGGGGAGAAAGCACTAGGGGAAGGCCATGCTTTTATTCACTGATAACTAGTCTATTGAATCCCTGCCCTGTTCTTAGCCTTAACACAGTAAGTGCCACATAGAAGGTGCTTAAGCAAAGGCTGGTTTCAGCCCAGCGCTCCCATCGGCTTACCTTGCTGTTTGTTTCACTTTAAAAGGCCCCCAAGCAGATAGGTGGCGCAGTGGATGGACCAGCCCCCAAATCAGGAGGATCAGATCCAAATCTGGTCTCAGACACTTAATAGTTCCTGACTGTGTGACCCTGAGCAAGTCACGAAACCCCAACTGCCTCCGGAAAAAAAAGTCCAAGACTTGGACATCACCTACTTCCTACAAGGAGCCCCCTCGAATTCCCCAAACCCAGCTCCCCCCACGTTGAAGCTTCCCCAAACAGCCCTAGCTCCCCACCTTTAAGGAAGCCTGCCCTGACCCTCCCCACCCTCGGAGCCATCCTTCTGCCTCAGTCCTTTTCTCAACCAAAAGGCCTGAAACTTGCTCCTTTCTTTGTTCCTTCCTCTTGTACTTGCTCCTTGGCGGTTTCTCAGTTACTGCCGCGTATCCGATGCTCTCATTTTAGACATGGGGAAACTGAGGCAGACAGGGGACAGTGACTTCAGTGACTTGGGTTCCCTTGAAGGGTCTGAAGAGAACTCCTGCAGCTCAGCCGTCCCGATGCTAGGCCCAGGCTCCAGCAGCCTCACTGCCCCTCACCCTCAGCCCTGACAAAGTGGCTTCGTCCTTCCCTTCCTGATGCCGTAACGTCCAGATCCCTCTGCTCCGGCCTCATCCCCACGGCCACCCTGCTTCGTTCAGTGTTCGGGACCACCCGGAACCTCCGAGAGCCTTTCTGGGGCCACTTTCTGACCTCCCCAAGTCGGTCTGGCGCCTGTGCCCTCCACATGCCAGGGTCAAGCACTGGGCTGACACCGTCTCACTGGGCCAGGAAGCGTCTGATGCCCCCGGGGACTCGGGATGACTGATTGCAGGCCCAGAACGCCCTCCACTGGGCCCCGAGCCTTGTGTTTACAGAAGCAGGGAGGGAGGCAGACCCGTCGGCTGCTTCTTCACATTTGCCTCCATTTTTTGTTTGTCACTCTTGGAATTCTAAAAGCCTCTGCTCAGGCTGATGCTGGAGCTGTGCTCTCCTCCTGGTGATCCTGGACTTTTCCAGGGGCTTCTCTCATGTTCTTTCCTCTCCTAGGCCTCCGGGCTTCCTTTCCATCTCAGCTAAAGTCTCACCTTCTGAAAACAAGCTTTTCCCAGTGCCCCAAACCCCTAGAGCCTTCCTCCCTCGGGGAGTGCCTCCCATCTACACTGTACAGAGCTTGTGTGGACACACCTGATGAGATGTTTTTTTCCTTTTAGCCTGAGAGCTCCTTACGGGCAGGAACTGATTTTTTCCGTTATGTTCCTTTGCCTCCCCAGTACCTACTAGCACGGAGGCTGGCACCAGGGAGCCATATTCTAAACCCTTATTAACTTAGCCTAAGACCTGGCAAAGGAGAGGGACTCAGAGAGCCCTGGGAGCAGATGTGAGGTCTGAGAGGGCAAGAAATGGGCAGTGCCAGGTGGATGATCCTGCCCTGCTGCCAGCCCTGCCAGGGCCCCCCTCCCTCTGACAGGAGAAGCTTCCTGGGCTCCCCCTGGGCTGAGGCTGCTCAGCTCCGGGCAGGGACCGCACTCACCTGGGACAAGGGGCTCTGACTGCTGGTGGCCATGTCTCTGGTTCCGGGCTTGGATGCTCTGCCTGCTGGGCTGGGGAGGGAGAGGGAGGCCAGAGAGGGAGGCCGGGGGTCTGAGGCTTCCCTGCCCAGGCTGGATGCGGACCTGCCCCCAATGAGAGAGAGATCTCAGGGCAGGGACGGTGGGAGAGGCTGCTCCCCAGGAGGAGGCCCAGAGATCTCAGAGAGAAGGAGGCAGAGAGATCTCAGCTCCCACAGAATCTGCTTCTGGTCTAAGGGCTGAGCCTGGCTCCTCGCACTCCTAGGAGTGCCCCCCCCTCCCAATCTCTGTCCTGCACCTTTGGGAAAGACCCCTCTCTCCTCCCAGGATTCCCATCTTTCCTGAGGGGCCCGGCCTGTCCCTGGGCCACACCACCTGGCTGTCCTCACTGACAGCTCCCCCTCCCCCATACTTGCACCCCCCTTCTTTCTGGGCCACCCTGTGCCCCTGCTTCCACTTCTGCCGCCCCACGGTCTGACTTAGTGAAACTTTTCTTAAGTTAAGCTGGGGGGGGCGGGGAAGAGAGATGATTGCCCAGCCCTGACCTGATGGCCCCAGCTGAAGCTCCACAGCTTATGTCCACTCCTTTTGAAAATAAGCTCCCCCCAAAAAATCCCCTCCCCAATCGTTAGACTCAGCTTTAGTTTCTAAGAAAGGACCCCGTGGATTCCCCTAAAGTCCTCCCTCGCGGGGCCCCAGGTGCGGGGGAGGGACTCTCCCTAAAACGAGCCGCATTTTGGCGGTAAAATATCAACTTTATGCCCGTGATCAGCAGCCTGGGGGTGGGAGGGGGCAGGGAGAAGAGGCCAGAGGCCTCGGCCCCAGAAGCTCTCCTCCCCCAAAGGGCCGAGGGGGGGGGGGGGAAGATGCCCCGGCCGGCCTGAGGAAGGTGGAACAATCCAAACCTGCTGTTGCTCCTTATCGCCAGCAAGTCCCGCCCCCTTTATCTCTTTTTATTTCTTTTATTGCCTCGGAGCCGCAGCCAAGCCCAGACTCTCGATAGCCGGAGCCGCTCCCCGGGGGGGGGGGGGGGGGGGGGGGGGGGGGGGGGGGGAGTGTGTGTGTGGGTGTGTGTAACAGAAGCTCTGGGCCCCGGAGGATCCTCCCGCAGCCCCCGAGATCAGAGGCTGCCTCGGAAGCGCTTTTCCCCAGAGCGGCCCCGCGGGAGCCCAAGGCCCGCGGCCCTCCCGGCGCTGGGGCAGCGGGGACCCCGCGAGGGCGGTGGGAAAGGGGACCCCCCGTCACTAGCCACCCCTCGGGGGACATCCGGGGCCTTGCTCGGGCGGGCCCTGGGATGTCTGTCCGTCTCTCCTCCCTTTCTATTTCCGTTTCCCTCCCTCCTCCTCGAGATCTCAATCCCTCCCTGGTCCCCGCTCTCTTCCTCTTCCTCCCGGAAAGCCCCCGCGCCTTCCCCCCCATCCCCCACAAGCCCCGGTTCCGAGACCGGCCCATTTTAAATCCTGAGTCCCAAAGACCGGCCGCTCTCCCCCGGCTCACCTCGGGCACCGCAGTGGGTTCCAGGAGCCTCATTTACAGGAGTAAAGGCCTCTGCGGACCCGGAACCCGAGGCTGGGGACCCAACTCCCCGGCCAGACCCGCCGGGTCCGCTCCGCTCTGAGCCGAGCTCCCCCTCGGTCCCAGTTCTGGGCCCTCTTCCCCAGGGTCCTAAAGTCTGTCATTTCTGGGAGCGCCCTTCACTCCAAATGGGAATTCGGCGTGTCTCCCCCGTGACCTGGGGCCTGTCTGTGGGGGCTCGGCCGCCCCGCGCCCTCCTCCCCCCCTCCCCCCGCCCCGACCGCACGAGGGCTGCTGGGCGGCGGGACTCGGAGGGGCCGCTTGGGGACGCGAGTCCCACCTGCGGTTCTGGCCGGGAGAGGAGCCGGGATCCCCCCGTTCCCCGGGCCGGGCTGCGGGGGGACGCGCTTCTCCCGGGCGGAGAGCTCGGGGACGGGGGAGCCACCACCGAAGAGCGGCCGTGGGGCGAGGCCTGTTAGTCCCGGTTATGGACAAATACTGGTCCCGGAACCGAAGCTCTCTGCTCCCTCACTGGGAAACTTCCGGTTAGACTTCATGAATTAGCCAAGTTAACGTAACCAGAGGTTGCAGGGGTTCCTGGTGCTTTGGAGAGCCGGGTCCCGCGCAGGCGCGCCGGGGGTGAGGCCCGTTCGAAGCTTCTGGCAGAGCTCGGGGACTCCGATGTGCCGCATGTTCTGAAGGCGAGAGCGCCCCGTTTTCTCCCAGAACTAAAAGGGAAACAGGCGGGGAGGCCTCCAGAATCTCGGGAGCTGGGCCCAGAGCATCGGGCCCCCGGATCCCACTGAGTGACTTGGCGAATGCTGACCGAGAAGTCACGAGTTTTCCTTTTTCCTTCAGAGCTGGCAGAGCCCAGCTCACTGTCCAGGCGGTTACCTGGTGCCCATGACTGGAACAACAGCCGAAGGGGGAACGGGTGAAAGAATCGCCCGTCATCGGCCTTGCTAGTCCGCGAACGCTGAGGAGACCGGACGTTTCCACTTTGCTGGCGAGTTGAGGACGAAGGGTAATGGCTGCGCGTGTGGAACATGGGCATGGACCCGGCGGCATTAGGGAAATAAAGAGCTACCATATGGAGATGGGAAGATCCTGAAAGGAATCACGGTCATTTCCACCTCATGTTCTAGAACACTTTCCTGTAAACCTCTGGGGCAGGGCCGCTCCTGGCCACGACCCGGTGACCGTCAGACGCTCCTGCGTTGGGGTAACAGCAGCACCTATGAAAGGAGCCGCGGCATGCGACTGTCCTGGGATAGTATTGTACTGTAAGAACCGACGAGCAGAACGATTCCGGAAAATCCGGAAAGACTGACGTGAACTGATATGAAGTGAAGTAAGCAGAACCAGCAGAGGCTCTCGCTGCACACAGTAACAACATTCGTGATGCACTGTGAATGACTTGGATACGATCAGTAACACAAAGATTCGAGACAATTCCAAAGGATTCATGATGGAAAAATGCCATCCAATTATAGAGAAAGAACTAATGTTATCGGGATAAAGGCTAAACACTTTCTCCTTCTCTTTCCTTCCCTTCCTTTCTTGTTCTGTTCAAGTCTTCTTGTACAAAATAACTAATGTGGAAGTGCTTTACACAACTGCATATGTCTGACATATCAGATTCCTTACCATATCAGGTGGTGGGAAAGAAGGCTAGAACTTTAAACTCAAAACTTTTTAAAAATGTAAAAAATTAGTTTTTATATTTAATTGGGGGGAGTGAAATACTGTTTTTAAAATGTTGTTTTGAAAGATTTCTAATTTGCTGTGAAGGTTCAAAAGATTTATAGTTATGTAGCTTATATTTTTTATCACTAAAAGATCTATTAAAGACCATATTATGAGACTTGACTCTGACTACAATGCACATTTCTAAGCAAACTTTGCCTGGGACTTCTCTTCCAGGCAGAAGCCTGGAGGGAAGAAACCCCCCTTTTCCTTGAGATAATTGTCTCCAAGAAATGCAGGGCAGTGCTTGCACTCCCCAAGTATGACCCCAGAGGTCAAGGGGCCTACCTGTGCTCTCCCTGACTCCCCCTCATAGAACCAGAAGTGGTCTTGGGGGCCACCTTCAAGCCATGACTTCTGCTTCCCTCAGCTCTCAGCCCACCCGGAGTCCCTGCTCTCCTGACGGGGAGACTTTTCAATGGCACCCAACCCTCACCATCCCCCCTAGTGCTGCTTTCTGGCCATCTTTAGGTCACTCCCTCCAAATCTTCTTCCTTTAACTCTGGAAAACACAATCACATCATGTGCACTCATGTCCCCCAACACATACCAATGAGGCTTTCAGCTAGGAAATGGAGATCTTCTGAATATGTAAGTAAGCATAAGTAAGTCTATTTGATTCTACACTGGCTGTGTTTATATCTATATACTCAATGCCCATTTCATTATGTTCCTTCTGCCAATTCCTTTCAGAAAACTCTCAGACTCATTTCCTAAAAAGGCACTTAGAAGCTACAGTTGTCCTTGGACTGGTGTGTGGAGCTATGGGAAAAACCTCTGTAAGACATTTCTAACTCTAAATGCACAAATCCACATCTTTTTTCTTTTCTGAATAATGTCTCATTTCCTTTTTTATGCCCTCACCAGATCTCACCCAGAACACTTTGTGAATCTGGGTACAAGACAAAACCAAGCCATGCCAAAGGAGAAAACATGTGGCTCAAGAGACTGTGCCTGTGTCATCTGTGGAAGTGTCAGACACACATGTCCCTCAGCTGATCGCTATTGCAGAGCAGGGAGAGGCTCTCAGGGAGATGTCACATAATCTGTGTCATCCTTTCTTTCCTTTGGGGCC
This sequence comes from Dasyurus viverrinus, assembly GCA_020854095.1. Lineage (NCBI taxonomy): Eukaryota > Metazoa > Chordata > Mammalia > Dasyuromorphia > Dasyuridae > Dasyurus > Dasyurus viverrinus. The sequence continues at coordinate 623,251,071 of CM036999.1, read as the reverse complement.
AGGGGGCTTCTTTCTGTGAGCAGCACAGGGGGCTCTTTGGTGGTCTCATGGAATACAATACATAAAACATGGCCCCAGATCTCCACATCTTTCCAGGTGGTGACTACTCCATGTTCAGTGGGGTATTTTGGGGTCAGAACTCCTCCCCAGCTCTCACCTAATCCCCCACTAAGACTTCTTCTCGTCCCTAACCCACCATCACACTCTGATGTCCAGGGTACCCACAATGGAAGCAGAGATGCCAAGGGGCACTGCCTCGTGCAGTGCCAACTCTGCCCACTCTGGGGCCAGGGTCAGTAGTTGGAGAGCAACATCCTCATCCATAGGCAGCCTGGAAGGGGCACGTTGAAACCCTGCTGGGAGAAGTAGAAGACACCTCCAGGGAGGGAGGAGGCAAGGGCAAGTCTGGAGAAAAGGCTCTGGGCTTTCTGAGGACCTGGAAGGGCACCTTGAAGAAGGAAAGCCTGGCATGTGGGAAAGGCTACAGGAAACCTCTGCTGCTGCCTCCTGAGTGACTATCAATCCTCTCTCATAAAGGTCCTACTCATGCCATCAGGGGTATTCTCTGAGGGGCAGCAAGATTTCCCTTTTCTATGAAAGCCTTTTCAAACTGATTACACTCAAAAGGTTTCACTCCAGTGTGGATTGTCTGATAGCTAGAAAGACTAGAAGTCTATCGCCTTTCCACATAACTTACATTTAAAAGGTTTCACTCCAATGTCAATACTCTGATGACCAACTGTGTGAAAGCCACTGCACACAGATTACATTAAAAAAAAATTTCTTTGATGTTCAGTAAGAAGGTATGTTATTTGATTTGGAACTATGCTCAAAAAGTTATCAAACTGTGCATACCCTTTAACCCAGCAGTGTTTCTACTGGGCTTGTATCCCAAAGAGATTGTAAAGAAGGGAAAGGGACTTGTATGTGCACGAATGTTTGTGGCAGCCCTCTTTGTAGTGGCTAGAAACTGGAAACTGAGTGAATGCCCATCAACTGGAGAGTGGCTGAATAAATTGTAGTATATGAATATTATGGTTCTGTAAGAAATGAGCAGCAGGATGATTTCAGAAAGACCTGGAGAAACTTACATGAACTGATGCTGAATGCAATGAGCAGAACGAGATCATTATACACTTCAACAACGATACTACATGATGATCAATTCTGATGGACGTGGCCCTCTTCAACAATGAGATGAACCAAATCAATTCCAATAGAGCAGTAATGAACTGAAGCTACACCCAGCGAAAGAACTCTGGGAGATGGCTATGAACCACTACATAGAATTTCCAATCCCTCTATTTTGGTCTGCCTGTATTGTTGATTTCCTTCACAGGCTAATTGTACACTATTTCAAACTCTGATTTTTCTTGTGCAGCAAAATAACTGTTTGGACATGTATACATATATTGCACTTAACGTATACTTTAACATATTTAACATGTATTGATCAACCTGCCATCTGGGGGAGGGGGTGGGGGGAGGGAGGGAAAAGTTGGAACAAAAGGTCTTGCAAATGTCGATGCTGAAAAATTACCCATGCATATATCTTGTAAATAAAAAGCTATAATAAAAAAGAAGGTATGACATTCTATAAGCCTTTCCATATTAATTACATTCATAATCTATTTTCCCAGTGTGGATTATCTAAGGTTTATTTGCAGCATGATTTCCCCAGAGGACAGTCCTACAAGCATTGCCTTTATCCATCTTCCTTCCATTAGCATTAAGGTTGTCTGCTGATCCTCCTCCTCCAGAGAAAAAGCATAGCCACATGAACTTATTTCTAAGATTTTTCAATGAATACTGAGAGAGAAAGTGAGAAAAGTTCTCTGGTTGAAAGCCTTCCCACACTGAGTCTCCAGGAAACTCCTCATATTGATCTCAGCAAAAATAAAAATATGAATCCCATTTGAGTGTTTTATTCATGACAATGATCAGATTTGTATCTTATATGAATTCTGAGATAGAAAATAAGAAATGATTGTTGTTGGAAGACATTACCACTTGACATAATGCACAAGATTTCCCTCAAGTGGGGAACCAACCTCTTCTGTTAAATATGCTAAGAATGGGAAGTCAAAGCTCTGCTATGTTCACCACACTCATGAGGTTTAGCTCCAGTCTCGATTTTCTGATATTTAGCAAGATTGGAATTCAATGAATACTAGAAAATCAACTAAAAAACTAACTAGGAACAATGAAAAACTTTAGGAAAGTGGCAGGGTATAAAATAACCCCACATAAATCATCAGCATTCCCATATGTTACCAATAAAGTTCAGTAAAAAGAGAAAGAAAAATCTCAATTAAAATAACTGTAGATAATATAAAATATTTAGGAGTCTACCTGTCAAGACAATGCCAGGAACTATATGAACAAAATTACAAAATACTTTTCACATAAATAAAGTTAGTTCAAAACAATTAGAAGAATGTGAAGTGCTCAGGGATAAGCTAAGGTAATATTTTTCAAATGACAATTCTACCTAAATGAATTTATGTATTGGGTGCCATACCAATCACACCACCAAGAAATTATTTTAAAGGGTTAGGAAAAAAACTACAAAATTCATCCAGAAGAACAAAAAGGTCAAGAATTTCAAAGAAATTAATGGGGAAAAAAATACAAGGGAAGGTAGCCTAGCTGTATCAAATCTAAAACTATATAATAAAGCAGCAGTCATCAAAACCATTTGGTACTGGATGAAAAATAGAGTAGTGGATCAGTGGAAAAGGTTAGATTCGGAAGATATAGTACTCAATGACTATAGTAATCTAGTGTTTTACAAAACCCAGAACTCTAGCTTCTGAGCCAAGAACGCATTGTGATAAAAATTGTTGAAAAAATTGGAACATACTTTGGCAGAAAATGGGTATTGAGCATCACCTAACACTCTATAACAAGATAAGATCAAAATGGGTTCATGATTTAGACATAACAGGTGATACAATAATCAAATTAGAGGAACAAGGGATAGTCTATATCTCAGAACAGTGGAGAATGAAGGAATTTATGGCCAAAGAAGAACTAGAGAACATTATGAAATGCAAAATGAATAGTTTTGATTATATTAAATAAAAAAAGTTTTGTACAAACAAAACAAATGTGACCAAGAGTAGAAGAAGAGAGCTGGAGGGGGGAAAGGGGGAGGAAATTATGAGTAGTGCTTCGGATAAAGGTCTTATTTCTAAAATATATAGAGAATTGACTCAAATTTATAAGACTACATACCATTCCCCAATGGATATGGTCAAAGGATATGAACAATTTCCCGATAAAGAAATCAAAGCCATTTCTAGCCATATGAAAAAAAATCACTATTGATTAGAGAAATGTAAATTAAGAAAACTCAGGTACCAACTCATACCTCTTAAATTGACTAAGATAACAAGAAAAGATAATGATAAATGTTGTAGGAGATATGGAAAAAAATGGAACACTAATACATTGTTGGTGGAGTTGTAAACTGATCCAAGCAATCTGGAGAGCACAAAGGGTTATGAAACTATGCACACCCTTGGGTGCAGGAATCTCTCTACTGGGTTTGTATCCCAAAGACATCACAAAGGAAGGGAATGGACCCATTTCTGCAAAAATATTTGGAGCAGCTCTTTCACTACCAATAGGGAACTAGAAATTTAATGGATGTCCATCAGTTGGAGAATGGCAGAAAAAGTTATAGTATATGAATGTAATGGAATATTACATTTCAATAACAAATGATCAGCAGGCTCATTTCTAAAAAGGCTGCAAAGCCTTGCCTGAACTGATGCTGAATGAAATGAGTAGAATCAATAGAACATTGCACACAGTAAGAAGATGATTATGTGATGATTACCTATGATGGACTTGGCTCTTTTCAACAATAAGGTGATTCAGTAGATTTGTGAGGGAGGGAGCCCTCTACATTCAGAGAAAAAACTATGGAGCCTGAATGTGAACCACAACATAGCATTTTCATCTTTTTTGTTGTTTGCTTGCTTGTTTCGTTTTTTGTTTTTGTTTTTTTGCCCCCTTTGATCTGATTTTTTCTTGTGGAACATAATACATGTGGAAACATGTTTACAAGAATTACACATGTTTAACTTATATTGAATTACATGCTATGTAGGGAAAGGGAATTGGAAAAGAAGGGAGAAAAATTCAAAGCACAAGGTTCTGCAAAGGTGAATGTTGAAAACTCTTTACATCTATGTTGAAAATTAAAAACCCATTATTACTTTAAAAAAAAATGGAGCTCAGTATAAATCATTCAACATTGATTACATTCATAAAGTTTTTTCCCAGTATGAATGCCCTAATGTTCAGCAAGAGTGGACCTCTGTATTAAAGTCTATCCACACTGATAATATTCAAAAAGTTTCTATCCAGGGTAGATTTTCTGATGTTCAGCAAGAATGAAACTGTCCAAAAGTCTTTCCACGTTGATTACATTTGTAAGGTTTCTCTCCAGTGTGGATTCTCTGATGGCTAATAAGAATGGGTCTACATCAAAAAGCATTTCCACATTGATTACATTTGCAAGTTTTCTCTTCAGTGTGGATTCTGAGATGTTCCCCAAGATTTTTTTTTGCGTGTGAAAGAATTTCCACATTGATTACATTCCAAAGGTTTTTCTTCAGCATGAATTTCCTGATGTGTTACGGTAAGAGGTCCCTTCTGTTTGAAAGTTTTTCCACAATGAATACATTCAAAAGGTTCTTCTCCAGTGTGAATTTTCTGATGTTTAACAAGAAGATTCCTCTTACTGAAAACCTTTTCACATTGATTATGTTCAAAAGGGTTTTCTTCAGTGTGAATTCTCTGATGTACAGTAAGATGTCCCTTTTGTCTGAAAGTTTTTCCACATTGATTACATTCAAAAGGTCTCTCTCCAGTGTGGATTTTCTGATGTTTAGCAAGAATGGAACTGTATACAAAAGCCTTCCCACATTGATTACATTTATAAGGTTTCTCTACAGTGTGGATCATCTGATGCTGACCAAGACCTTTTTTTTGCGTGAAAGTCTTTCCACATTGATTACATTCAAAAGTTTTTTCTCCAGTGTGAATTCTCTGATGTTCAATAAGGTTTCCCTTCCATAAGAAAGCTTTTCCACAATGATTACATTTATACGGTTTCTCTCCAGTGTGGATTCTCTGATGATAAGCAAGAATGGAACTGAATGGAAAAGCCTTTCCACATTGATTACATTTATAAGGTTTTTCTCCAGTGTGGATTCTGTGATGTTTAGCAAGAATGGAACTGTTTCCAAAAGCTTTTCCACATTGATTACATTCAAAAGTTTTTTTCCCAGTGTGGATTTTCTGATGTTCAGTAAGGTTTCCCTTGCGTGAGAAAGTTTTTCCACATTGAGAACATTCAAAAGGTTTCTCTCCAGAGTGAATTGTGAGATGTTCCTCAAGACTTATTTTCTGTATGAAAGCTTTTCCACACTGATTACATTCCCAAGGTTTCTCTCCAGTGTGAATTCTCTGATGTACAGTAAGTTTTCTCTTGCGTAAGAAAGCTTTTCCACAATGATTACATTCAAAAGGTTTCTCTCCAGTATGGATTCTCTGATGTTCAACAAGATGGTACTTCTTTGTGAAAGCCTTTCCACAATGATTACATTCAAAAGGTTTCTCTCCAGTATGGATTCTCTGATGTTTACGAAGATTAGACTTTCGTGGGAATGCCTTCCCACATTCAAAACATTTATAAAACTCTCCAATATGAATCTTCTGAGGTCCATCAAGATCTGAGTTCTTACCAGAAGCCTTCTCATACTCACCAAATGCATATGTTTTTATTCCAGGATCTACTATACAATGGTTGGGAAGAGATGAATGATGGGATGAGATTGCTTCACATTCAGTATTTTCATCAGACTGCTTTCTCTTGTGAATTTGCCAATGGCTAATGAGCTTAGAGATCTGACTCATGGCCTTCCCAGCTTGATTACTTCCATAACACATTTCTCTAATATCATTTTTCTGCTGTCTAATGAGGTCTGAACTCTTGCTGAAGGCCATTTCCCATTGATTATCTGGATTCATCAGCATTTCAGCAGGCTTCTTCTGGGAATGAAAAAGCTCTACCTGTTCGGTAAAACATTTCCTATATTCACTATCCAGAAGACAGTTAATCTCTGAGCTCATTTTCTTACAATGATTTAGGAAAGAAGATTGTCTGAATCTCTTTCTAATTTCATCCAATTCACAGTCACTTTTTGGATTATCTATTTGGATGTTAAAGTCATGAATTTCCCTCAAAGTGAGGTCACAGGGACCATCCTTCATGAATTGCTGCAGCTCACAGGTTTCCACAAAATATCCCAGCTTTCTAGTCATTTCATTCCTTTCAAATTTGGTCTCCACATCTGAAGAAAATGAACAATCATATGTAAATCCATGAAAAGACATACATAAATAATTAAAAGCAACAGCAATGGTTACTTAAGAGATGATATGTGTGATGTGAGCATGACCAAGGAGATGTTCACCACAGAGTACTGGTCCCATCAGAAATTTATTCACTCCAAGCTAAACATTCACATTCAACAGAAGTGGCAGCCACAAGGCAAGATATCTACCAGACTGAATGTCAACCGATTAGAGTGATTTTCCATTGGAGAACAGTTTGTTTCTAACTTGGCCATCCAAGGCCAAGGCCAAAACACAGGCTTTGCAACATTTCATCAGAAATAAACTGGGCAGCTTTCAACAATCTATCAACAATCAACAACACTACATTTACTCATCTGGGCCAGAACACTTGGAAATATCCAAACTGGTTTCATGAAAATAATGGGGAAATTCAGATGGTAAAAACAAAAGTAAGAACTGTACAGGGTCTGCAAGTAAATTACTTCAGTCCTTTCTATGAATGCAGTATTTTAAAAAGGCATAGGCACACCAAAAGCTAGGTAAACACAAAACTTAAGAGAGATTCAGAATTTGGGGCTCAATAAGAGGCCACATAAAAATCAGTTTTATACTGACAGCAATAATTTAAAGTGCTTTTACAATTCCTGAGACTATATAGGGGTCACTCAGCGTAGATGGAGCAACATTGAGCAGTGAAAGAAACATGATCCAGGAGAGATGGACAGAACAGTTCTATAGCATTCTTTTTTTTACCCAAGTATGAGAAATATATTTCCTATGTGAAAAGAAATGTCAATTTTTTCCCAATCTTCTTATTTATTAATTTACTCTTTTTACCACAGTTAAAACTTTTTTTCTAAAACATTTACATAAAAATCATGTTGTGAAAGAAAATATAAATCTCCCATCTTGATTAAAAAAAAACTGATGAAAAATAAAGTTTAAAAAGAGACAATGACTTTTTTTCCCCCTTTTTGGTCTGATTTTTCTTGTGGAGCATGATGGATTTGGAGATAAGTTTGAAAAAATTGCACATTTCACCTGTGTTGGATTGCTTATTATCTGCATGAAGGGGCATGCATTAAGAGATGGAGAAAGCTTTGGAGCAAGGGGATTTGTAGAGGTGAATACTAAAAGTTATGTAGTTTGAAAGAGAAAAACCTATTATAAAAAAAATAAAACATATACCCACTTTGACCATAAAAAAAAGAGAGAAAGAGAGAGAGAAAGAAGGTGATTCAGACATAATCAGTTTCTTCTCTCGATGAGGATAAGATTTTTCATCACAAGACATTCAGAGTAGTCATGGATCATTGTGCTGCTGAAAAAAGCAAAGTCATTTACAATTGATCAACCCAGAACATTGCTATTACTTTGTACATAAAACATTTAACTTTGCTTGAGTTCATGGAGGACTTTCCAGGTTTTTTTCTGAGAGCATCTTTTTTATCATTTCCCAAAGAACAATAATATTTAATGACAATCACAGACTCTAATTTCTCAGCCACTCACCAATTGATGGGCATTCTTTCTATTTCCAATTTTTTTTTTGCATTGAAAGCATAGGTACTATAAATATTTTTGCACAAATACGTCATTTCATTTTAAAAAAATCTCTTTTGGGCATTCACATCTAATAATGGCAATGTTAGGTCAAAGGATATGCATGAATTTATGGCCTTAAGGCATATATCATATTTTTTGATCACATCAATTGGGGAATCGCTCTAAATCACTATTGATCAAAGAAATGCAAATTAAGACAAATCTAAGATACCACTATACACCTCTTAGTTAGTTAAGATGATAGGAAAAGATAATGATGAAGGTTGGAGGGGAAATGGGAAAATTGGAACACTAATAAATTGTTAGTGGAGTTGTGTCCTGATTCAACCATTCTGGAGAGCAATTTGGAAATATGTCCAAAAGGCTATCAAACTATACATACCCTTTGATCCATCAGTGTCTAATCCCAGAGAGATCTTAAAGAAGGGAAAAAGATCCACATGTGCAAAAATGTCTTTGACAATCTTTTGTGTAGTGATAAGAAACTGGAAACCGAGAGGATGCCCATCAACTGGAGAATAGCTGTATATGAATGTTATAGAATATTATTGTTCTTTTAGAAATAACTAGTAGTTTGATTTCAAGGAAGCTTGGAGAGATTTATCTGAACTACTGCTAAGTGAAATAAGCAGAACCAAGAGATCATTGTACATGGCAACAAGGTTATGTTATGATCTACTCTGATGCTCTTCAGCAGTGAGGTGATTCAGGCTCGTTCCAAGGGTCTTGTGATGAAGAAAGCCATCTGTACCCACACAGGTTGGGGACTGAGTGTGGATCACAACATATTATTTTTATTCTTTCTGTTGTTGTTTGCTTGCATTTTGTTTTCTTTTTCAATTTTTACCTTTTTGATCTAATATTTCTTGTGCAACATGATATAGAACTGCACACATTTAACATAGATTCTATACCGTCTAGGGGAAGGGGTGGAGAGAAGGAAGGGAAAAAAAATTGGAATAAAAGGTTCTGCAAGGGTAATGTTGAAAATTATCTATATATCTATATCCGTTTTAAAAATTAAAAGCTTTAATTAAGAAAGAGAAAGAAATAAGGCCTTATCAGAGAAACTTGCTTAAGTTTTTTTTTTTTTTACAATTACTATTGCTCACTGTAAATTTCCTCATTTATTCTATTCTCTACCTCCTTTCAAGCTGCCAGTCCTGAAAAGTGTTTAGTTATTGATCATTCCTTCCTCCAATATGCCCTCTCTTTTATCACCTTTCCCTTCTTTTTTTCCTGTAGGATAAGCTAGATTCCCATTCATGTTGAGTGTGTGCTACATTGAAAGACACAATACTCAATGACTAGTAATCTAGTGTTTCATAAACCCAAAGAGTACACTTTCTGAGACAAGAACTCAGAATGTGACCAAAATTGCTGGAAAAAAAAAAGGGAAAATAACATGGCAGAAACTAGCCATTGACCAACGCCCAAAACCCTATACCAAGATAAGGTTGAAACAGGTTCAAAATTTAGATATAAAGGCTAACACAATTAACAAATTAGGAAAAGAAGATCTGTCTCACAGATCTGTGAAGAAGGAAGGAATTTATGGTCAAACAAGAACTAGAAAACATTATGAAATGTAAAATGGATAATTTTGATTATATTAAATTAAAAAGCTTTGTACCAAACAAAACAAATGCACCCAGGAATAGAAATAGATAACATTATGAAATGCAAAATGGATAATTTTGATTATATTAAGTTTAAAAGCCTATTTAAAAGTTTTGTACAAACAAAATCAATGCAGTCAAGCACAAAGCTGGGAAAAAATTTATAGCCAGTGTTTCTGATAAAGGCCTCATTTCTAAAATAGAGAAATGACTCAAATTTATAAGAATACAAACATTCTCCAATTGATAAATGATCAAAGGATGTGAGCAGACAATTTTCAGATGAAGAAAATAAAACCATTTCTAGTTATATGAAAAAATACTCTAAATCACTGTTGATCAGAAAAATGCAAATTAAGGCAACATGAGGTACCACTCTACACATCTTAGATTGGCTAAAATGACAGGAAAAGATAATGATGAATGTTGGAGGGGGTGTGGGAAAACTGGAACCCTAATACATTGTTGGTGGAGTTGTGAACTGATCCAACTATTAAGAAGAAAAATAAGGAACTATGCCCAAATGGCTATTAAACAGTGCATAATCTTTGATTCAGCATTGTCTCTACTGGGTCTGTATCTCAAAGAATCATAAAAAAGGGAAAAGGACACATATGTATAAAATGTTTGTAGCAATCCTTTTTGTACTGGCTAGGAACTGGAACCTGAGTGGATGCCCATCAATTGGAGAGTGGCTGTATATGTTATGGTACATGAATGTTCTGGAATGTTATTGTTCTATAAGAAACGATCAGCAGAATAATTTCAGAGAATGCTGGAGAGATTTAAATGAACTGATATTGAATGAAGTGAGTAGAACCAAGAGAATACTGTACAAAGCAAGAAGATTATGTGATGATCAACTGTGATGGACGTGGCTCTTTTCAACAATAAGAAAATACAGGTCAATTCCAGTAGACTTGTGATGGAGAGAACCATCTGCATCCATCCAGACAGATGATTATGGAAACTAAGTGTGGATCACAACAGAGTATTTTCACCTTTTCTTTCTGGTGTGTGCTTGGGTTTTTTTTCCCCTTATTTTGGGGGGGGGAGGGATCCTTTTAGATCTGATTTTTCTTCTGCAGGATGATACATGTGGAATCACATGTGATACATGTGGAAGAATTTTTCAAGTTTAACATATATTGGAATACTTGCTATCTAGGGGGAAAGGATGGGGGAAGGGAGGATGGGACAGAAAATTTGGAACACAAGGTTTTATAAGTGTGAAAGTTGAAAACTATCTTTGCATGTATGCTGAAAATTAAAAACCTAATACTATTATTACTTTTTTTTTTTTCTGAGGAAATTAGGGTTAAGTGATTTCCCCAGGGTCACATAGCTAAGAAGTGTTAAGTGTCTGAAGCCACATTTGAACTCAGGTTCTCCTGACTTCAGGGCTGGTGCTCTACCCACTACGCCACCTAGCTGCTCCACCAGGTATTATTTTTTAAAAAGATAAGATCTCAGTGTCAAATCATTGAACACTGATTACATTCAAAAGGTATTTTTCCAGTGTGAATTTCCTGAAGTTCGGCAAGATTGGATTTCTGTGTGAAAGCCTATTAATTACAATCAACAGATTTCTCTGCATGATGGATTCTCTAATGTTGCGCAAGATCGAAGCTCTCAGAGAAGATCTTTCCACATTGATTACATCAAAAAGGTTTTTCTCCAGGGCAGATTCTCTGATGTTTGGCAAGAATTGACCTGTTTCCAAAGGCTTTTGCATACTGAGTACATTAAAAAAATTTCCTTCCAGTATGAATTCTGTAATGTTTAGCAAGAATGGAATTGTATCGAAAAGCCTTCCCACACTTACAACATTTATAAGGTTTCTCCCCAGTGTGGATTCTCTGATGAATATTAAGATTTCCCTTTGATGTAAAAACTTTTCCACATTGATTACATTCAAAAGGTTTTTCTCCAGTGTGGATTCTCTGATGTTCAGTAAGATATGCCTTGCGTGTAAAAGCTTTTCCACATTGATTACATTGAAAAGGTTTCTCTCCAGTATGAATTCTCTGATGGTCAACAAGACTTCCCTTAACTGTGAAAGCTTTCCCACATTGATTACATCCAAAAGGTTTCTCTCCAGTGTGGATTCTCTGATGGTCAACAAGAATGGAATACTTTCTAAAAGCCTTTCCACACTGATTACATTTAAAAGATTTCTCTCTATTGTGGATTCTCTGATGAACAGTAAGCCTGTGAATATATCGGAAAGCCTTTCCACAGTAATTACATTCAAAATGCTTTTCTCCAGTGTGGATTTTCTGATGTTCAGCAAGAATGGAACTGTATCCAAAAGCTTTTCCACACTGATTACACTGAAAAGGTTTCTCTCCAGTGTGGATTCTCTGATGTACAGTAAGATTTCCCTTCTGAGTGAAAGCTTTACCACACTGATTACATTGAAAAGGTTTCTCTCCAGTGTGAATTCTCTGATGTACAACAAGATTTCCCTTCTGAGTGAAAGCCTTTCCACACTGATTACATTCAAAAGGTTTCTCTCCAGTGTGTATTCTTTGATGTTCAGTAAGAATGGAATAGTTTCCAAAAGTATTTCCACATTGATTACATTTATAAGATTTCTCTCCAGTGTGGATTCTCTGATGTTTAGCAAGAACTTTCCTCTTTCTGAAAGCCTTTCCACATTTATTGCATTCAAAAGGTTTTTCTCCAGTGTGGATTCTCTGATGTTCAGCAAGAAGATACCTCTTTCTATAAGCTTTTCCACATTGATTACATTCAAAAGGTTTTTCTCCAGTGTGGATTCTTTGATGATATACAAGAATGGAACTGAATCGAAAAGTCTTTCCACACTGATTACATTTATAAGGTTTTCCTCCAGTACTGATTCTCTGATGTTTATGCAGATTAGACCTTTGTGGGAATATCTTCCCATATTTGTTACATTTATAAACCTCTTCAGTATGACTCTTCTCAGGTCTACTAAGATTTGAGTTCTGACCAAAGGACTTCCCACACTCACCCAAAGCATGCCTTTTCATTCCAAGTTCAACTCTAGATTGGTAAGGAAGAGATGAATGATGGGATGACATTGCTTCACCGTCACTGCACTCATCAGGTTGATTTCTCATGTGAATCTGCTGATGTGTAATAGGTTTAGGGGTCTGACTCAAGGACTTCCCAATTTCGTTACCCACACAAAACATTTTCCCATTATTATTTTTCTGATGTCTAATGAGGTCTGAACTCTTCCTGAAGGATATTTCTCTTTGATTATTTGGATTCATTTTTATTTTAGCAGGCTTCTCCAGGGAATGAAAAAGCTCTACCTGTTCAGGAAAACATTTCCTATATTCACTATCCAGAAGACAGTTATTCCCTAAGCTCTTTTTCTTACAGTAATTGAGGAATGAAGATAGCTTGAATTTCTTTCTAATTTCATCCAATTCATAGTCACTCTTTGGGTTATCTATTTGGATGTTAGAGTCATGGATTTTCCTCAAAATAAAGTCACAGAGATCATCCTTTATGAATCTTTGCAGGTCACAGGCTTCCACAAAAATTCCCAGCTTTCTATTTATCTCACTCCCTTCAAAGTTGGCCTGTACATCTGAAGAAAATGAACAATAAAACATATGTACAAAAAAAAAAGATATACACAGATAATTAAAAGCAACAGCAATTGTTACTTAAGACTTATGTGACTCCTGACCTCATTACTAACCTCAATAGAGCAAAACTTCATGGATACATTCTTGTAACAGAAGTTGGCATTTAATAGACATTTTCTCTGCAAGGAGTGAGAATATGAAGGTGACCAAGGAGATGGTTCACTACAGAATATTGCTCCCATCAGAGACTTATTCACTTCAAGCTTGAACATTCACATTCAACAGAAGGGGCAGCCACAAGGCAAGATGATAATCAGACTGAATGTCAACAGATTAGACTGATTCTCCATGGGAGAACAGTTTATTTTTAATTTGGACAGAAACACAGACTTTGCAACATTTCAATGGAAAAAGACTGGACAGCTTTCAGAGATTTGTTTTACAGTACCACATTAACTCATTGGGACCATAACATTTGGAAATATCCAAACTGATATGATGCAAATGGTGGGGAAATTCAAATAGCACAAAATAAAAGTCTGCAAGGGCCTGCAAGTCTGTTACTTCAATCATTTCTAAGAAGTCAGCATTTAATTCCACCAAAATCTAAATGCAAACAAAGCTTAGAGATTCAGAATTCTGAGCTCAGTAAAAAAGCCACATAAAAATTCAGTTTCCTACAGACACTAACAATTCAAAGTGCTTTTACAATGACTAAAGGAAATGTATAGGATAAAGATCTATAGCGGATATGAACTGTTCAGTGCTATTAGAGCCAGGATACTGGAGAACTGGGCTGAACAGTTCTAAAGCATTCTCAAGAGAGCCTGGGCTAACAGGAAAATATAATAAGGAATAATGGAGGGGATGACGGAAAATGGTGGATTAGTATCCACCATTAGTGGAGTTGTGAACTGATCCATCCATTCTGGAGAGCAATTTGGGATTATGCCCAAAGGAATATAAAACTGTATGCAGCAGTGAACCAGCAGGGTCACTAGTAGATCTGTATCAAAAAAAGATCATTTAAAAAAAAAGGAAAACAAATTATGTTTGTAGCAACTGTTTTTGTGGTATCAATGGATTGGAAATGGAGGGAATGCCCATCAACTGCAGACTGACTGGAGAAGTTGTGGTATATGAATGTCATGGAATACTACTGTTTTATCAGAAATAATGAGCAGGCAGATTTCAGAAAAGCCTGGGAAGACTTCCATGAACTGATGCTGAGTGAAGTGAGCAGATCCAAGAGAACACTGGACAAAGTTACAAAGTAACAAAGATTATGTGATCATCAACTATGACAGACTTAGCTCTTTCAGCAATACAGTCAAACAAGACAAGTTCACGAGATCTGTGTTGAAAAAGGCCATCCACATCCAGAGAGAGAACTATGGAGGATGACTGCAGATTGAAGCATACCATTTTCACCTTTTTTTTCCTATTTCTTTCTTTCTCAAGATTTTTCCATTTTGCTCTGATTTTCCTTTCAAAATATAACTCATATGGAAATATGTTTCAAATGCTTATTCATGTATAATCTATAGATTGCTTCCTATTGTAAGAAGGGGAGAGCAAAGGGAGGGAGGCAGAAAAAATTTGAAACTCAAAATCTAACAAAAATGAACACTGAAAACTCTCTTTAAATGTACTTAGAAAAAAATTAAAACTATCAGTTGAAAGCAAAAAGAATTCCTTTAGATTAATGTCAATTCAGGAAGCTATGTACTGTCAATCATCTTTCATTATTTTTTATTTCTTGTTTGGGGGACTATCCATAAAGACTTTTTTGGGTCAAATATCTTACAAATCAAGATGATTTGAAGAAAACAAATCATTACCCAATTGATAAATGATCAAAGGATATGAACAGATGATGTTCAGATGAAGAGATTAATGCCATCTATACTCAAATGAACAAATGCTCTTGATTAGAGAAATGCAAATTAAAACAACTCTGAGGCACAACCTCACACTTCTGAGACTGTCTTAAGATGACAGGAAAAAATGATAATTACTGGAGGGGATGTGGGATAACTGGGAAGCTAATGAGTTGGTGATGATCTGTAAAATGATCTAGCCATCCTGGAGAACAATTTGAAATTGTGCTCAAAGGGCTCCCAAAATGTGCATACCTTCTGTACCAGTGGTACTACTGGGTCTGTATCCCAAGGAAATCATAAAAGAGAGGAAAGGATCCAGATAAGTAAAAATGTTTGTACCACCTTTTTTGTGTGTGGTGACAAAGAATGGGAAAATCAGTAGATGCCATCAGTTGAAGTTATGATATATGAAAATAATGGAATGTTGTTTTATAAAAAGTGAATAGGCTGATTTTAGAGAAGCCTGGAAAGATTTATATGAACTGATGCTAAAACAAGGAGAATCAGGAAAACACCATATACAGCAACAGCAAAATTTATGATTAACAACAATATACTTGGGGGGAGCAGTTAAGTGGTGCAGTGGATAGAGCACCAGCCCTGAAGTCAGGAGGACCTGAATTCAAATCTGGTCTAGCTGTGTGACCCTGGGCAAATCACTTAACCCCAATTGCCTTAGCAAAAAAAAAAAAAAAAGAAAGAAAGAAAGAAAAAGAAAAAACAATAATATTTTTGGTTCTTCTTAGAGCTTCGTGATCCAAAGGCAATCCCAAGAAATTTTGGATGGAAAACATCATCCACATCCATGGCAAAAACTATGGAGACTGAATGTAAACCAACACGTTACAGTCCCTTTTGTTTTATCTTCTGGTTTCTTTGTTTTCTCATGGTTTTTTTCCTTTTTTTTAATAATACCTTTTTATTTTAAATATATATAAAGATAGTTTTCAACATTCAACTTTGAAAAACCTTGTGTTCCCAATTTTTCCTCTCCCTTCTTCCATCCCCCTTTCCTAGACAGCAAGTAAACTAATATATGTGAAACATGTAGTCCTTTTATACATATTTCCACATTTATCATGCTGCATAAGCAATATCAGATCAAAAAAGGGGAAAAAAATGAGAAAGAGAAAAAAAAAGCAAGCCAACAACAAAAAAAATAAAAATACAATGTGATTCACATTCAGTCCTCAAAGTCCTCTCTCTGGAAGCAGATGGTGCTCTGCATCACAAGTCTATTGGAATTGACCTGAATCACCTCAATGTTGAAAAGAGCCATGGCCACCAGAATTGATTATCACATAATGTTGTTGGTGTGTGCAGTTTTCTCTTGGTTCTGCTCACTTCACTGAGCATCAGTTCATGTAAGTCTCTCCAGACATTTCTAAATCATCCTGCTGATCATTTCCTATAGAACAGTAATAGTCCATAACATTCATACACCATAACATATTTAGCCATTCTCCAACTGATGGGCATCCACTCAGTTTCCAGTTTCTTGCACTACAAAAGGGGGTGCTACAAACATTTTTGCACATGTGGTTCCTTTTCCCTTTTTGTTTTCATTTTTTCCCTGAACATGATTCATATATAAGTTAAAAATAAATATGCATATGTTTAAAAAAAGTTTTACATGTAATTGGGGAAAATAAAAATTAATAAAAGAGAAAAATATACCATTATCACTTTCACCTACAATTATTTTAGCCAATTTGAGAAGTGTAAAATGATATCAAAATTGTTTTAATTTGTATTTCTCAATGATAATGAAAAATAACTTGGAGCACTTTTTTCATATGATTGTAAATGGTTTGAATTTCTTTATTCGAAAATTTCATGTCTATATTCTTTTAACCAGTTGTGAACAGGAGAATGATATATTCTTTTAGATTTCACAAAGATCTTTGCATATTTGAGATAGGAGAACTCTAAGAAACAGTCTAGAAATTTTTAAAAATGTTTTCTTACATCTGATCTTAGATACATTGCTTTTATTTGTATAAAACATTTGTAATGTCGTGTAATCAAAATTATCCATATCACACTTCACTCAATTCTCTATCTCTTGTTTATTTATAAGTAGTTCACCAAACCATAAATGTAATACATAATATGTTCCATGACCTTCAGATTTTCTTGTAATAAACCCCTTTAGATTTAGGTAGTTTATCCATTTTGATCTGATTTTGATAAAAGTTGTAAGTCATTGGTGTAAGTGCACTTTCAGACATACTTTCCTGTTTTCCCAACAATTTTTATCAAAACAGGAATTGTTATTACAAAATTTTAAGTCTTTACATTTCTCAAGTACAAAATTATTTACTTGCTGTTACAAAATGTATGTGTATTCTGTATCACTGCTCTACTTTTCCATTTTTTAGCTAGTACCCAATAGTTTGGATAATTGCTGCCTTATAATAAATACACTTTGTGATCTGGCTCTGCTAACTCTTCTTTCCTTTGCATGATTTTTCATTGGTTCCTTTAATATTTTTGCTATTATGATTTTCCCAATATATGCATTTTTTCTAATTTAGTAAAATCAGTTTGGTCCTTTGAATGGAAAATCAAATTGGGAAGACAAACTAATAGAGATAAAATTGTCCTTATTATATTGGCCCTACCTCTCCATGACCAATTATTATCTCTTCAATGCCTTTTAATATTTCTTGGTGTCTTTGTAAAATAAATTCTAGGTTTTTTTTTAAGTTCTTTTCTGCCTGAAGTTTGTGGATCTCTTTCATTTTCAAGCAAAATATCTTTTCATAATTTTCTTGAATTCTTTGTACTACTTTTCTATTTTCCCCCTGTTAATATTTCCTTAACTCTCTTGATTTTTTGAAGGACTTTATAAATTCTGCTTTTTAAACTTCGTGTTGTTCCTCTGATAATATATCCATTTCTTTTGGAACTGGTATGAATGATTCCACTTGAAAAGGTTACAAGGCAAGGCCACAGTGAATGGAGAACTGATGTATACAGAAGACTTTGCAAAGCACACAGCTCCTAAGGCTGAGGAGTACCAGAGTATGGATCCATTCTCTCCTGCTTGTGCTAAGTGTGACCTGATCATTAACTCTAAGAAAAGACAAGAAATGGTCCTTACCCAGGGACAGCAGATTCTGGACATTTTCCAGCATGACCTCCTTGTAGAGATCCTTCTGAGAAGGGTTCAGGAGCCTCCACTCTTCCTTGGTGAAGTCCACCATAATATCCTTGAATGTCACCAACTCCTAAACCATCAAAAGTCACTTGATTTAGAACCGAGACTCCAAAATTTATCTAATCCAGACTTCACAAGTATCATAAGTGACATATTAAAATTCTATGAAGATTTTGGAAGAAGTCAAAAAGTATTTAATATTCTGGGGGCAAAAAGCTGAAAATTAATCATTGAGAAAAGAAAAAAGTAAAGGAATGATTTGGTAAATTTCTTTAAAACTTAAAATAGTCTTAACTAAATGAAAGCAATACAAAAATCCTAACGAGATATTAGTCTCACTCTGGCCACAATTGAGAGCTATGAGACTACTGCCAGCCAAGCCAACCAGCATTCCCTATTCTTACTTTGAAGGGCTGATTTGACACTGGATAGGATGGGTCATGGTTAAAGTTATCTACTGTTGATGGAACATATTCATTTATTTCAATTTTGAATTACTGAAACAGAAGAGTCACTCTGTGGGGAAGGGAAGATTTCCTTCCTTCTTTAAAAAATGGAATAATTTATCAACTAGGGTTTGGAAATTGAACAAATGAATAAAAAAGACACCAACAGTTTATTTCTAAAAAAGAAATTGTTTCAGTGTCATGTAAGAACTCTAGAACATTGGAGATCAAGGGTCAAGAGAATGATTAAGAAGCAGACTCATGGCTTTCATACAAGAGTGCTCACAACTGCACATCCTTTGATATCCTGGAAGGCATCATTATTTTCCAACCTGCTGCCTGTAGGACCCATGCCTGAAAAATGTACTTGGGAGTTGATGCTCCTTCCATTTCATTTGTTCCAAATTCCAGCAGAATAATAAGATTATTCAAGATTTTTCAAGAGTTCTTTTTCGGGAGGCAATGGTCTTTCTTACATATAAAAATCTCTTCACGTTTTTGTCATTGTGATTTTCTTAAATACTCTTGACTCAACTACCTGTAATGTATATTTCACTTTTAGCTTCCATTCTCTTATTGAATTTGTGGAATCAAAGTGACATTTTCTTATTTTCTACATTCCAAGATCTTTAATAACAACTGTATTCAAGAAAAGGGTTCCACTTTGAATGAAGCCTGTGTTGAGTTGAAACTACAAGAGCTCAAACGTTTTATGACCATAGATGATCTACCAGAAGTAATGAAATCACTTCATTAAATTCTGTAGACAAATGACTCAAGGCTGTTAGGATTTTTAAGACCTGGCCTTGTCCCAAAGTACCTATCTGCTAACGGCTAAAGAACTTCCTACATAAGGAGAATTTATAGTCTCCTTTATACATTTGCTAACAGAAAGCTGTTGAAATAATTACTATTAATTTTAAAGCAAAATATACTTAACTTCCTTGCTAAATTTGTAAACACTGTTTAATAAATATTCCAACAGTGTAAAGCATGATTTCAGAACATCTAGATTAAAAGACAATTTACTTCCCTAACGACACCATTGGATTAGGCTTCAGGAATTATTTTTCAAATGACCCTATATATGAAGAAAAGAATGATTAGAATTATAGTAACAAATTATGTAAATTCATTGCCAATCAAATAAAATTAATTCAACTGAAAGAAGGATTTAATGGCTTCACAAAGAAAATCATTTAACCATTTATCAGTGTGACACCTAGAATGATCAAATTCAGATCCCAGAAAAGAGTCGTTCTGATCTAATGAGCTCTGAATTATCTTCATATTGTCGAAACATATTGCCTTAATGCTGAGTTTTCAGAGTATTTGTCATTAGGGAAAGATTGACAGAAAGAAGTGATACTATACTATCATAAGAGGAGAACCCGTGGGATTTTCAATAAGACCACATAATTTACTGTGGAACAAGCTCATTTCCATCAAAACTAGATTTATCGTGAGGGATGGTTATCTCTTCCAGATTCTCAACTTTCCCAAGAGCCATTTTTATTGGTAAACAAGAATCTACTGTCAGCATTTTATTGTGACCATGAGGGCGAGTGGAGAAAGGGGAAGATCAGGACTAAGGCAAAAATGATCTCTCGGATTCTCTCAGAAAGGTCACAGAGATCACAAGAACCTCTTCTGGTTTCCTCAGGTTTCCCCTTTCTGAGCAAACTTTGCCTGGGACTTCTCTTCCCAGTAGAAGCCCCAAGTGGAACTAGGCTAGTTCTAGGAGTTCTACTGTCTCCTAGAAATGCAGGGCTGTGCTTGCGTTCCCCAGGTGGGTCTGAGCCCCGAGATCAGCGAACTCAAGCTGGCGACCTGTGCTCTCCCTGAATCCCCCCTCATAGAACCACAAGTGGTCTTGGGGCCCCCTTCCTGCCATGACTCCTGCTTCCCTCAGCTCTCAGCCCACCCAGAGGCCCTGCTCTCCTGACTGGGGAGACTTCTCAATTGTCTAACCCTTACCATCTGGCCATCTAGATGTGACTCACTCCCATTGTTTTTCCTCCTTGAACTCTGGGAAACACCATCACATCATTTGCACTCATGTCACTGAGGCTCTCAGCTGGCAAATGGAGCTCTTCTGAATCTTTAAGCAAACAACAGTTAACTACCCTAGATTCTACACTGGCTGTATTAAATGTCAATATACTTAATGTGCTCTTCATTATATTCCTTCTGCTAATCCCTTTCGCACTCACTTCCAGCGCCATTACTCTGTTTAATAAAACACTTGGCAAAGGGTGAGTAACTCTGGGACTATTGAAGCAGCTACAGTTGGTCCTTGGCCTGGTCTGTGGATCTATGGGGAAAACCTCTGTAACAAACCTTTCTGACTCTAAATGCACAAACCCACATCTTTTTTTTTTTCTTTTCCAAATAATGTCCCTTTTCCGTTCTCTGTGCGCTAATCAGATCCCACCCAGAACTTCTTTGTGAGTCTGGGTACAAGACAAAATCTAGCTGAGCCAAAGAAAAGTGTGGCTCAGGAGGAGAGACTGTGTCTGTGTCATCTGTGCAAGTGTGAGACATACATGGCCCTCAGCCACTCATGGAAAATGTCACCTTCCTGAGTGGATAAATCAAGTCCAGTATAGTCTCTGGTTGGACCCTGTGCTCCCTTACTCTGGGCATCCCCAACAAGGACCCTGACAATTAAGAAGATCCTATTTCCATGGCTCCCGGCTCCCGGCAGATGCCACAGAACCAGCCCCCAAAGCCGGGAAGTCTTCTCCCACCTTCTTCCCCTCCTCCTCCTAGACAGAGAGACACTGGGTTCCTGGCTGAGCTTTGACCAAGACCCTCCATCCCATAACTGGTATCCAGGGGCTTCTCTCACCCTGGGAATATCCTCCTGTCTTCCCTGGGCCTCCCGGCCTCCTTCCCATCTCAGGTAAAGTCTCACCTTCTGAAAAAAGAGCCATTCCAGGTCCCCAAACTGGTGGAGCCTTCTCTCTGAGAGTGCCTCTGGTCTACACGGTACAGAGCTGGTGTGGACACCCTTGATGAGAAGGGTTGCAAAGTGGACTGTTAGCTCAGGGAGGGCAGGGACCCTTAGCCTGTAACCTTCCTTTGCCTCCTCCTCAAGAGGTTGGCACAGTGCTTGGCATCCAGGAGCCACATTCTCAATGCTTATTGGTGGGACCTGAGACCTGGCAAAGGAGAGGGACTCAGAGAGCCCTGGGAGCCGCCTGAGGGGGCAGGAAAGGGGCAGCATCAGGCGGGCGATTCCTGCCCTGCTGCCAGCCCTGCCAGGGCCCCCCTCCCTCTGACAGGAGGAAACTTCCTGGGCTCCCCCTGGGCTGATGCTGCTCAGTTCCGGGCAGGGACCGCACTCACCTGGGACGAGGGGCTCCGGCTGCCGGGGGCCATGTCTCTGGTTCCGGGCTTGGATCCTCTGCCAGCTGGAGTGGGAGGGGGGAAGGACTTCAGAGGGAGAGGACGGAGTCTGAGCCTTCTCTGCCCAGGCTGGATGCGGACCTGCCCACAATGAGAGAGAGAGAGCTCTGAGGGCAGGGACGGGGGGAGAGGCTGCTCCCCAGGAGGAGGCTGAGAGATCTCAGAGAGAAGGAGGCGGGGAGATCTCAGCTCAGAGAAAGAGGCAGAGAGCTTAACTCCCAGAAATTCTGCATGAGGCCTAAGGGGTGTAGGTGGGGACTTCCACTCCCGGGAGCCCAGCTCACTCTGTCCTGCACCTTTGGGAATGACCTCTCCTTCCCAGAATTCCAATCTCCCTGAAAGGGCTCTGACTCCACCTGGGCCACTCCCACCTGACTGATGACCACTGGGAGCTCCCCTCCCCATCTCTAACCCCCTCTCCCTCCCTTCCCTTCCTCAGCAGGCTCTCCCTGCTCTCCCCCCACTCTCCACCCCCTTTGTTCCTCACTGGGCTGCCTCTCTCCGACATCCTTCCAGGCTCCCCGGCCAGTCCCCTCCTCCTTTTCCTCCCCGCTCCGGCCCCACCCTCTCTGCCCCCTGAGCCACACTTGCCCTGGGCCTCCAGCTCTCCGGGGGAGGCACCAGAAATATAACAAACCCTCCCTCCGCCAGAGCTTTTGGGCCTGAAGTTTTCATTGTTCACTTCGGCCGCCTGCTGAGGCCGCCCCCAACCTGGGGGGGGGGGCGGGGAGAGGGGGGGCGCCGGTTCCTTCCTCTCGGCCAAACCCCTCCTCTGCTCTCCCGCTCTATGTCACATTTACAATTCCCGGTGTCTGTTGTACCCTTCATGTGTCCGTCCCGTTTTCCCAGAAATTTTCCTTTTCGCAAAGACCTATGGGAACTCGTCCCCCCTTTCCTCTGGGGCAGCCTGGCTATTCCCAACACCTCATTGGGTGCTCGAAAGCCTTGGCCTTCAGGACACAGGCTGGTTCCCAATATTCCCCCCTGAAAGTGGGGGGTCCGGTGGGGACCGCTCTGCCCCCGGGAGAGAGAAGGCCCTGAAAACAGTGGGGAGGTCAGGCCTTTCCTGCGCACGGTTGTGTGCCAGGCGCCCTTCTGCCTCGGGCTGGGATTTGGGGTTCTGGGGCTCTGTGTCCCCAGCCTCGCAGAAGAAAGGCCTGTACTATCTGGCCGCGGGAAGTGTTAACGAGCGGCTCTCTCTGCGCCTCCCGGGCCCTGCTTCCGTTGCTGCCCCCACGGTCTGACTTTGAAATTCAAACTAATGAAACTTTTCTCAAGTTAAGCTTGGGGGGGGGGGGGGTAGAAGAGGGAGGAAGAGACGTATCGCCCAGACGGGCCTGATTGGAAACCCCCCAAATCCCCTTTCCCAAGGGTTGGGCTCAACTTTAGTTTCCTTCCCTGTCCTCAAGTCCTCCCTCGTGGGGCCCAGTGCAGGGGAGGCTGTGGCCCCTTCCCTTTGCGGGACTCTCCCTAAACGAGCCGCATTTTAGCTGGAAAATATCAGCTTTATCCCCGCAATCAGCGGCCTGGGCCCCGGGGAAGCCAGAAGCCTCAGCCCGCTGGGGAGGGGGAGGGGGAGGGGGAAGGGGGGGGGCGATGCCCCGGCCGGCCTGAGGAAGGTGGAACAATCCAAACCTGCTGTTGCTCCTTATCGCCAGCAAGCCCCGCCCCCTTTCTCTCTTTTTTATTTCTCTTTTATGGCCTCGGAGCCGCAGCCAAGCCCAGACTCTCCATAGCCGGAGCTGCGGCCGGACCCGCTCCCGGGGGGTAACAGAAGCTCTGGGCCCCGGAGGATCCTCCCGCAGCCCCCGAGATCAGAGGCTGCCTCGGAAGCGCTTTTCCCCAGAGCGGCCCCGCGGGAGCCCAAGGCCCGCGGCCCTCCCGGCGCTGGGGCAGCGGGGACCCCGCGAGGGCGGTGGGAAAGGGGACCCCCGTCACTAGCCACCCCTCGGGGGACATCCGGGGCCTTCCTCGGGCGGGCCCTGGGATGTCTGTCTGCTCCCCCCGCAACTCTCCTCCAGTCTGTCATTTTCCCTCCTCCCTTTTCCTCCTCCCGTTCTCTTTCCCCCTCCCACACTCCCCCCTTTCTCTCTCCCTTCCTTCCCCTCCCCCCTCCTCTCTCAGGCCCCCGAGGGAAGCCCCCCCCCCTTTGCTACATTAGGTTAATGGGCTCCGGGCCCCGCTCCGACCCTTCTTACTTATTCTCGCAAAAAGCTCGGGGCCGGCTCTTTGCCAGGCCCGCGGCCGGAGGCAGGTGCCCGCTCTCTTCCTCTTCCTCCCTGACCCCGCCCCCTTCCCCGCCCTTCGCCCCGGTTCCGAGACCGGCCCGTTTTAAGTCCCAAAGACCGGCCGCTCTCCCCCGGCTCACCTCGGGCACCGCAGTGGGTTCCAGGAGCCTCATTTACAGGAGTAAAGGCCTCTGCGGACCCGGAACCCGAGGCTGGGGACCCAACTCCCCGGCCCGACCCGCCGGGTCCGCTCCGCTCTGAGCCGAGCTCCCCCTCGGTCCCAGTTCTGGGCCCTCTTCCCCAGGGTCCTAAAGTCCGTCATTTCTGGGAGCGCTCTAGCGCCCTTCACTCTAAATGGGAGCTCGGCGTGTCCCCGCCCCCCCCCCCCCCGCCCCGGTCATCTGGGGCGGGTCTGCGGGGGCGCGAGGGGCTCCGGGGCTCGGCCGTCCCGCGCCCTCCCCCCCTCCCCCCGCCCCGACCGCGGGCAGCTTCGGGACCCGAGTCCCACCTGCGGTTCTGGCCGGGAGAGGAGCCGGGATCCCCCGTTCCCCGGGCCGGGCTGCGGGAGGACGCGCTTCTCCCAGGCGGAGAGCTCGGGGACGGGGGAGCCACCGCCGAAGAGCGGCCGCGGGGCGAGGCCTGTTAGTCCCGGTTATGGACAAATACTGGTCCCGGAACCGAAGCTCCCTGCTCCCTCACTGGGAAACTTCCATTTAATTCCAATTTAATCCAAATTCCAAAAAAATCCAATTTAATGAATTAGTCAAGTTAATGTAACGAGAGGTCGCAGGGGTTCCTGGCGCTTTCAATAATTGTGTTCCGGGGTGAGGGGCGTTCGAAGCTTCTGGCAAAGCTGGGCTCGAAGTGCCTCAGTTGTGCCGCATGTTCCGAATGTGAGCCCGGTCCTGTTTCTTCCATAAAACGCTGACCATTAACAGCCTTCTCAGCACGTGGTTCTTTATAGATTATAACGCTGGGATAAATCATCCCCTTGAGTTTGCTAAAAGGGGTTTTAACAACTGTTTGTCCAGGACGGAAGGATCCAGTGGAAACTTTATCCCGACTGCTGTCAGCTATAGCCCTTCCTCCCCCTCCCTGCGGGGAAGTCACAAAGAAAACCCCAAGGGAGCCATTCTTTCTGGCGGCTAGCAAGGTCACAGGCCCTAGGAAAGGAGCTTTGCAGTCAGTGGGAAATTCTCATACAAGAACGAACACGCAGGTGAAATCTGACATTCAGGATGCAACATCTCTATGTAGCTTTATTTTAGATCATTTGGAATCTGAGGGCATCTTGTGCCCTTCCCTTACCCCTTCACAGAGTGGGGGAGGTATCTGTGAGTGACCTCAATGATGCCCTGCCCTTTTCACAGAGGGGAAGGTGGAAAGAATCCCATTCCTGCTCAGTCCTTGCTG
Organism: Dasyurus viverrinus; assembly: GCA_020854095.1. Classification (NCBI taxonomy): domain Eukaryota; kingdom Metazoa; phylum Chordata; class Mammalia; order Dasyuromorphia; family Dasyuridae; genus Dasyurus; species Dasyurus viverrinus. The sequence continues at coordinate 623,225,380 of CM036999.1, read as the reverse complement.
GTGAAATTCTTCACTTTTGAATCGATTCTATTGTTGAAAGGAAGAGCATGTGTTTACAAGAGTAAATGTTTTTTTTTTCCCCCAAGTTTGTAGTTGTTTTAAAGCCAGGAATCCAATAAATGATAAACATGAGCAATTCTTTGTATATTTCCACAAAAATGCTACACAAGAGAAATCAGATCAAAAAGGAAAAAAGATGAAAAAGAAAATAAAATGAAGAACCACAAAAAAGTGAAATTACCCCGTTATGATCCATACTAAGTTCATGATTTAAACATAAAAAATGATATTATAAACAAATTAGAAGAACATAGACTAGTTTACCTTTCAGATCTGTGAAGAAGGAAGGAATTTGTGAGCAAAGAAGAACTAGAGACCATAATATATTCCAGGCCCTTCGATCCTTTAATGTGGAAGCTGCAGGTTCTGGGTAATCCCAGTTTTGGCTCTTCTTTATTTATATTGTTTCTTTCTGGCTGCTTGCAGTATTTTTTCCTTGATCTTGTAGTTCTGGAACTCAGCTACAATATTCTTTGAAGAATGTCTTTCGAGGTCTCTTTCAAGAGATTATTGGTGTATTCTTTCAATGATGTTTTTATCCTGTGGTTCTAAGATATTAGGGCAGTTTTCCTTAATGACTTCTTGAAAGATATTTTCCAGGCTCTTTTTTGCTTCATGGTTTTTCAGGTAGTCCAATAATTAGATTGTTTTTCCTGAATCTCTTTTCCAGGTCAGTCATTTTTCCAATAAGCTATTTTACATTTTCTTCTATTGTTCTCTTTTTTTATTTCACCAATTCTTCTTTTCTTTTTCTGTTGGTGTTCTTTTTCCAAAACACAGCCAGGTGATAAAGATTGCAACATTTTTCCTTTTCACCAAATCTATTTTTAAGGTTTTCTTCACTATATATATATGATTTTTTCCCCATTTCTTCAAAGGTATTTTTTAAGGAGTTGTTTTCTTCCGGCAATTTCTGTATTTCTTTTTCCAAACTCTCCTGCAAAGTTTTTACTTCATTTTCCTATTTTTCTTCTAACTCTCTTTTTAGATCCTTTTTGAATTCCTTTTAGCGTCCTAAGAGTTTGAAGTCTATTCTTCTTTGTCTCCATAATAGCTATCTATGGTCAGAATTCTTTTTGCTTTTTTATTCATCTTTTAAAAAGGTTGAGGTCTGCTCCTAGGATACAGGGGGATTGTCTGGAGCTTCCTCTTACACTGCCTTGAGGCTAGTGTTGCTGCAGGCTTCCTTCTAAGTGAGCCAGGCCAAGTCCAGCCTGTTATACTGGGGTTCAGGGACTCACTATTTGCCTTTTGTAGTTGTATTGGAAGTCTCATAGCTAGTCTGCCGATCCATTGCCAGAACAGAGTAGCCAATGCTGCTATTTTGACTAAGAGCCTCCCACTATATTCCCTGCATGGAAACTCTCTGTCCTGGGTCTTTTTGTGCAGGGCCTGCGTTGGGCCACATTCCTCCCCCATCTCCTACCAGATTGAAACAGACCTTTCCTGAAGTTCTTCAAGATATTTTCTGGCACTCCAAATAATATGAGTTCTGTCACTCCAAAATCCATCCAGAGGCTTGATCTGATATTGATTCTGAGAGAAGTCAGGAAGAACTCAGGCAAAGTGCTGTCCATTCTCCACCATTTTGGCCTTGCTCCTCATCATTTCTTATAAAACAATAATATACGATTTTTACTATAATATTCGGCCATTCCCCAACTGATGGGCATCCACTCTATTGTCTATGTCCAGTTTCAAGATCTCTCTTAAGAACTTTGGAATTGACTTGTGTGACACAAGATCAGCGTGCCTGCCTCAAAGAAGGTGCAGTGCTCTATAAACAAAGCAGAACTGAAGATGCTACAAAGAAAGGAGATGCTCAGATTTGAAGAATCCACCCCAAAAGTTCACATGGACTATTTGTGCATGACCTGTGGGAGAGTGTTCTGAGCTCATACTGGTCTGATCAGCCTTAGTCAAAAATAGTGTACACAAACACAGCGATATCATTTTGGTCTTCTTTGAGAACAAAGGACAGTAATCAATCAATCCCATGTTATGTAAAAGGAGAAGTCACTGGGAACTTTGGAGAGAGCAATTTTATGGGAAAGAAATTGAGGGCCAGCTAATAGAGAGTAAGGTCCTATCCATGACCATGGCTCCCTGAAACTATGCAGATACTCACTTTGTAGATCTCTCAAAAAAGTATCAACATTCAAACATATACATGCTCAGACCATTCCTTCCACTCAACCTGGCCTGTCTACTTTTTTTTTTTTTACTTCACTTTTCCATCCAAAATCTTTCCCTTTCATCTCCAACTCAGCTAACAATTATCAAAAGCAAAGGAGCTCCAATCCCTTACCTGGAGAATGTGTCAGTCTATTCCCCAAGACCACACTCCCCAGGCCAATAACTTTTCCAGCCAAGGTTAACTCCCTGCCCCCCATTCTTCTTTAGAAGGTAAGCTCCATGAGCACCAGGAATGACTTAACTTTTGGGTTTCTGTCCCCTAAGTATTTGTATTTTCCTTAATACTAGGCTAGAAACAAGGAAGCATTTCATAAATGATTTCCATTTCAAAAAAAGTCATTTAACCTCCTCTCTATATCCTTACACCTCATTCTTCATTCTTCTCCCTTTCAACTCTTCCTCTATAAAGTTTCATTCTAAGCCCACCCAGCTCTTCACTAGGCCCTCAGGAATGCCCATTCCAGAAGTATCAACCTTTCTTTAATCTTAAATTTATTTCTCTCCCACTCCTGCCATCTACTAGCTCTTATTGAAACCTGGTTTTCCCCCTTTTGACACAGCACCCCCCCCCGACTTTTCTCTCCAGCACTGCCTGTACCTTCACTCATTTCTTCTTTTTCCTTTCTTGAGGGACTAAAACGAGAGCACTAAAAATGACTAGGGAAAAACTGAAACGAGCAAATGTGTTTCTTAATCCATTCTCTTAGACTCTACTTCTCAGGCTAGCTCACAAGTCAGGTTTTGAAGGGCTTCTTCAAGTAATGGGATCAGTTTTGTACAGTAATAGATCGCAGGGATTATACACTATGAACATATGGGATTTGTACCAGCAATGTATATTAGGAAATATTTAGGAAATTATTAGGAATATTTCCTACTATATTATTAAGAATATTATTAGGAAATACAATCCTAGTATAATATTAGGACTATTAAAAATATTAGGATTATTATATTAGAATATAATATTGGGAATTATTATGATTTATTAGGAATATCAGGAAAATATTAGGAAAACTATCAACATAATATACCAAATCAATACCAAAAACAGGAATCACATGATTATCTCAATAGATGCTGAAGAAGCTTTTGACAAAACAGCACCCCTTCTTATAAACAGGAGAAAGCATAGGAATAAAGGGAGCCTTCCTTAGTATGATAAGCAATGCCTATCTAAAACCATCAGTATTATCTGTAATGGAGAGAAGCTAGAAAGAAGCCTTTCCAGTAATATCAGGCATGGAAGAAGAATGCTATTATCACCATTATCATTCAAGAGTATGCTAGAAAATTTAGCTTTAACAATGAGATGAAAAAGATGAAAAAATAAAATTAGAGTAGGAAATGGGGAAAGAAAACTATCCCTCTGCAGTTGACATGACGGTATACTTAAAGAATCAACTAAAAAAACTGTAAGGGTCAAAGCACAAAAGTCACAGCTCAGGATCCTTCAGGATGCCTTTGGCTTTTTGGTTTAACATCAGTAAGGTTGGGGGCCCACCTTCCTGGACCCTGTCCAGCTGTGGAGAGGGGCTCCAGAAGGGTCCTGGGCTGGAGATTGGGGCCTTAGGGCACAGACTGACACCCATCATCCAGATGCTGGAGCACAGTGGGAATCATCTTGTTCTTGGCCCCTGAGCTGGAGAGGAAAGGGAACAATTGGGGTGGAAATGATCCCAAAAGGAGTGTGCACAAATGCGCCCAAACCAGCACACCTGCCTGCGCAGATGTGTGAACACACACATGCACACACACACACACACACACACACACACACACACACACACACACCTTTGTGTACTTCTATATCTTCTGGGTTTCCTGCTAAAGCTTAGTGCTCAGCTGAGAATTCAGAGCTTCTTTAGGGTTTTTCAAGGACACGCAGGGATTCTAAGGCAGGGATGGCTTTCTAACCTTGGGAAACCAACAAAGGAAATTTTTTTATTTTTTTATATTTCACATCACTTCCATGTACAATAATACCTATACCTCCTCCACCCCACCCTCCTCTCCCACATCTGGACTGATGTTAACTAGCTGCTTTTTATCAAGCATGACAGGCTTCCTAGAGGCAAGAAACCCTCAGTCACATTGCATTATCCAGTATCTGGAATGATTATTTTGTATTAATTAAGGTTTTTTATTTTCAAATGAGATGTATGGATAATTTTAAGCATTCACTCTTACAAAACCTTGTGTTCTAAATGTTTTCCGTCCCTTGCCCCAGCCCCTCAGTGAGTAATCCTATGTGTTAAATGTGCAATTCTTCTGTACATAGTTCCACAATTATTTGGCTGCATAAGAAAAATCACATCAAAAAGGAAAAAGATGAGAAAAAAAACAAATTACAAGCAAACAACAAAAAGAGTGAAAACACGATGTTGTTATCCACATTCAATTTCCACAAGCCTCTCTCTGGGGACAGATGGCCCTCTCCACCATAAGACCACTGGAACTGGCCTGACTCATCTCACTGTGGAAGAGAGCGAGGGCCATCAGAAGGATTATTTCTAAAACATAGAATTATAATCCTCAAACTACACTGGAGAAGTCCATAATCTCCCTCCAAAAAGTTGGCCCATCTGATCTCTTATGGAGGAAGGGGATGGAATTATCCTGTCATGAGTTTTCAAAAAACAAGACAAAACCCCCAAACCAGAAGGAGTCCATTTAGAACCAATTGTGCTTCAGCAAGCCCCAGCTTCCTGATCCCCACGTGCTGGAAAGAGCAGGAGAGGCAGCACAGGAAGGAACTTGATTTTCACTGGGTTGGGGGCTGGGACAGTTATCTCTTTGTGCTTCCCTCCAGCAAGGCCTGGGTATAGGGTGATGAGCCCCGGCCACCCGGGATGGGCCAATGAGCCTTCCATGCTGACAAAACACCTGGTAGAGCTGAAGGGAGCTTGGTGAATTCCACAGGAAGAGAGCTTCTGGGCAACAGCTCTAGCCCTGCCAAAGCCGATGACCTGACCCTCAGGGAGCTCAGTGCTCTTTTCCAGAAGCAGCTGCATATGGCAAAGACCAGCTCCTGAACATCTGGGGCCCTGAGCTCATGATATCACACCTTCTAGCTCTCAGTAGCTGCAGGAGGAAAAATGTCCTGGGTCCAAATCTTCATGTGGGAGTCTGTCAGATCTCAGCCAGTCAGAGCCAGGGAGAGTTTGGCTCCTGCAAGGATGTCACCTTCAAGCACAGGTACTGGATGGGTCCCATCATCCCCAGTGGATCACAACCCGAGGGATACGGCCAGAGGCAGGGAGGCAGCCAGGAGGGATGGCAGTGGATGAGGCAGGGAGCTGAAGGTCTCAAACTTAATCTGTGTCACTTTTCTTCGCTTTGGGGTCAGGGGGCTTCTGTGAGCAGCACAGGGGGCTCTTTGGTGGCCTCCTGGAATACAATATAGAAAGCATGGCCCCAGATGTCCACGCCTCTTCAGTTGGTGATTACTCCATGTTCAGTGAGTTGTTTCAGGGTCAGAACTCCTCCACGGCTCTCAGCCTAATCCTCCACTGAGTTTTCTTCCCGGCCCTCACCCACCATGACATCCTGATGTCCGGGGTGCCCACAATGGCACTACCTTCTGCCCATACTGTGCCAGTAGAATAGAGTTTTCTTTGTGCTGCCATTAAGTATTTGGTAGTCAGCTTGGCCGTGGACCCCTGCCTTTGCTGAAAGCCTTTCCCCAGTGACTTCATTTATAAGGTTTCTCTCCAGTGATTGTCTCATATACAGACAGATGGGAATTCTTTCTGAAATAATCTCATGTTTATTATTATCATACTGTTTTTCCTTAGTGAGCATTCCCTGATGTTTACCAATTTGGATTTGTAACTCAATGCCTTTGCACATTAATTTCACTTATAAGTTTTCTCTCCAGGGTGGATTCTCTGATGTGCAGCTGGAAAGGACCTTTGTGTGAAATCCTTTCCTCACTGACTACATTCAAAGTGTTTCTCTCTAGTGTGGATTCTTTGATATTCAACAAGGTTTCACTTGTGTGCAAAAGCCTTTCTACACGGAAGACTTTCAAAAGGTTTCTTTCCAATGTGAGTTCTCTGGTGTCTAGCAAGACAGGCTCTGAGTGTAAGAGCCTTTCCCCACTGATTACATTTAATGTAATCATTATTGTAATGTAAATGTAAATGTAAATGTAAATAAACATTTAAATGTTTATCTCCAGAGTGGATTTTCTGATATCTGTTAAGATCTCTTTTGCATGTGAAAGCCTTTCCATATCAATTACATTTACAAGGCTTTTCTCCAGTGTGGATTCTCTGATGTTCTGCTAGCTTGTACTTATATAAGAAAGTCTTTCCACATTGATTACATTCAAAAGGTTTTTCCCCAGTGTGGATTTTCTGATGTCTGTTAAGACCTCCATTGCGTGTGAAAGCCTTTCCACACTGATTACATTTATAAGGCTTTTCTCCTGTGTGGATTCCCTGGTGCAAAGCAAGACTGGCTCTCCTTATGAAAGTCTTTCCACACTGATTACATTTAAAAGGTTTCTCTCCAGTGTGGATTCTCTGATGTGTAACAAGGAGGGACCTGTTTATAAAGGCCTTTCCACATTGATTACATTTAAAAGGTTTCTCTCCCGTGTGGATTTTCTGATGTAAAACAAGAACAGAACTCTGTCTGAAAGCCTTTCCACAGTGATTACATTTAAAAGGTTTCTCTCCCGTGTGGATTTTCTGATGTAAAGCAAGAATGGAACTCTGTCTGAAAGTCTTTCCACAGTGATTACATTTAAAAGGTTTCTCTCCAGTGTGGATTCTCTGATGTTTGGTAAGATCTCCCTTGCATATGAAATACTTTCCACATTGATTACATTGATAAGGCTTCTCTCCTGTGTGGCTTCTCTGATGTAAAGTAAGAATGACTTTCTTTATGAAAGCCTTTCCACATTGATTACATTTATAAGGCTTTTCACCTGTGTGGTTTCTCTGATGTTCAACAAGGTTGTAATTGTATCTGAAAGTCTTTTCACATTGATTACATGTATAAGGTTTCTCTCCAGTGTGGATTTTCTGATGTCTGCTAACATCTCCCTTGCATGTAAAAGCTTTTCCACACTGATTACATTTATAAGGCTTTTCCCCTGTATGGATTCTCTGGTGTTCTGCAAGCTTGCAATTAAGTGTGAAAGCCTTTCCACACTGATTACATTTATAAGGTTTCTCTCCAGTGTGGATTCTCTGATGTGTTTTAAGATTTGTATTGCGTGTGAAAGCCTTTCCACATTGATTACATGTAAAAGGCTTCTCTCCAGTGTGGATTCTCTGATGGGCAACAAGTTTGTCATTACGTGTGAAAGTCTTTCCACACTGATTACATGAGAAAGGCTTCTCTCCAGTGTGGATTTTCTGATGTTTGCTAAAATCTCCCCTGCATGTGAAAGCTTTTCCACATTGATTACATTTATAAAGTTTCTCTCCAATGTGGATTTTCTGATGTTTACTAAGAGTGGAACTAGATGCAAAAGTCTTTCCACAGTGATTACATTCAAAAGGTTTCTCATCAGTGTGGATTCCCTCAGGTACAGCTAGAAACAATCTCCGTGTGAAGATGTTCCCATCTTCTTTATATTTATAAAACTCTTTAGGATGAATCTTCTGAGATCTATCAAGGTCTGAGTTCCGACTACGGGCCTTCCCACACTCACCAAATGAAGGTTTTTTCATTCCAGGGTCAACTCCAGATTGGGAAGGAAGAGATGAATGATGGGATGAGATTGCTTCACATTCATTATACTCATCAGGTTGCTTTCCTATCTGAATTGCTTGCTGAGTAATGTGCTTAGAAGTCTGACTCAAGGCCTTTCCACCTTGACTACCCACACAAAACATTTTCCCATTATCATTTTTCTGATGTCTAATGAGGTCTGAACTCTTGCTGAAGGCCACATCCCATTGATTATCTGGATTCATTAGGATTTCAGCAGGCTTCTCCTGGAAATCCAAAAGCTCTGCCTGTTCAGGAAAACATTTCTCCAGAAGACAGTTATTCCCTGAATTCATTTTGTTATAGTGATTTAAGAAAGAAGATTGTTTGAATCTCTTTCTAATTTCATCCACTTTACAGTCAGACTTCAGGTTATCTACTTCAATGTTAGAGTCATTGATTTCCCTCAAAGTCAAGCCACAGGGACCATGCTTCATGAATCTTTGTAGTTCACATTCTTCCACAAAAAGGCCCAGTTTTCTAGTCATCTCATTCCATTCAAAGTTGGGCTGCAAATCTGAAGAAAACAAACCATCAATCATAGATGTACAAAAATATGTATACAGATAATCAAAAGCACTAGCAATGATAACTTAAGACTTAGATAGCTCATGCCCATCTCCTTAATAACCTCAAAAGAATAAATCTTCATGGATATAGTCTCACAGCAAAAAGTGGCATTTAACAGACATTGTAAGGAGTAGAGATCTAAAGGATGTAAAAGTAACTTAGGAGACCAGAGTACTGGTCCTTTAACAGAAGGGCAAGCCACAGGGCAAGATAACTGCCAGATTCAAGATCAACAGAGTAAAGTGATTCTCCATGGGAGAAGAGTTTGTTTCTAAGTTGGATACAACATGGTTTGCAACATTTCAGCTGAAAAGGACTGGGCAGCTCTCAGGGATTTGTCAGACAGTACCCCAGATACTCATCTGGGACAGAACACTTGGAAATATCCAAACTGGTCTGAGGCAAATGATGAGGAAATTCAGATGGTACAGTTTTTGTGGACTGCATTTACAATGCCTGAAAGCTATTTATGGGCCAGAGGCCTAATCAGGTAAAGCTGAACTACTCAGTGCTGATGGAGCCACATTGATCAGTGACACCAACAGGATCTTGGAGAGATGGGCTGAACACTTCTGTAGCACTCTAAGGAGAACATGGGTATTACCACCTCACACTTATCATATCACATAGGAAGTCAGGAAAAAATAATGAAGAATGGGAGAAGGGATGAGGGGAAAGCGGGAAGTTAATCCACTGTTGGTGGAATTATAATCAGATCCAATCATTTTGGAGAGCAATTTGGGATTAGGTCCAAAGGGATATAAAATTCTGCATATCCTGTGACTTAGCAGTAGCCCCACTGGGTCTGAAAACCAAAGAAATCAAAAATAAGAGAAAAGGACCCATAAGTGCAAAAATAAGTGTAGAGCTTCTTTTTGTGTGGAAAGAATAGGAAAATGAGTAGATGCTCATTAATTGAGGAATGACCAAAGAAACAGAAATTGTCTGAAGAAAACCACTCCTATCAAAATAGATTTGGCAACATGGGAAAAGAAAACAACTCCCTGAAAAACAGAATTAGTGAAATGGAAGAGAACAACTGCCAAAAAGTGGGGGGGGAAATTCCGATGAACACAACAAGTCATTTAAAAGTCCAATTGACCAAAAGGAGATTTTTAAAAAGCTAACTGAAGAAAGAAATTCACTAAAAAATAGATTTGAACAAATGGAAGTGAATGACTCAATGAGACATCAAGAATCAGTCAAACAGAAATCATATTTTTCATGGCAATGAACCCTGATCATCTATGGCTCCAGCTGTTGAACTGGAAGTAAATGATTCAATTCAAAAAGGCTACAAGGAAAGAACAAGGTGGATGGAGAGTTGGAGCACCCAGGGGACCTAGCACCTAAGGCTGAGAAGCACCAGAGTATGCATCCGTTCTCTCCTGCTTATGCTATATTTGGCCTGACAACTAAAACCACGAAAAGACAGGAAATTGTCCTTACCCAGGGACAGCAGATTCTGCACATTCTCCAGCATGACCTCCTTGTATAGCTTCTTCTGAGGAGGATCCAGGATCTCCCACTCTTCCTCAGTGAAGTCCACCATCACATCCTTGAAGGTCATCACCTCCTAAACCATCAAAAGGCACAAGACTTTGAGCTGAGACTTCAAAAGCTAACTGGTCCAACCTTCGTTAACCCAGAGGAGAAAACTGAACTAGAGTTGGGATTTGTCTACCAAAATTCACATGACCTTTATGACTGTCACAGCCAACACTTTGCTACCAGGCATTCAGAACCCAGTGGGATACTGAGAAATGTCTTTTCTGTTTGAAACAAGGCTCATGTTGGAATACTAAAAAGTTTCTTACTTTACAATGCTTGTCCTGATGAAAGGAGGGAAAATGCCAGTGACATATCAGTGAAGTAGGAGAATGTATATAAGAGATAGAAGGGGAGAGGAAATTCCTCCCCATCAGAAGTGTCATAAGTGACATGTTAAGAAAATTCCATCATCAGCATTCTTATATATCACTAACAAAATCCAACAGGCAGAGTTACAAAGAGAAATTCCATTTCAAGTAACTACTGATAGTATAAAATACTTAGGAATCTATCTGCCAAGAGAAAATCAGAAACTTTATGAGCAAAACTACAAAACACTTTCCACACAAATAAAGTCTGATCTAACCAACTGGAAAAATATTAAATGCTCTTGGATAGGGCGAGCAAATATAATAAAGATGACAATACTACCTAAACTAATCTACTTGTTTAGCACTATACCAATCAGACTCCCAAAAAACTATTTTAATGACCTAGAAAAAATAACAACAAAATTCATATGGAAAAACAAAAGGTCAAGAATTTCAAGGGAATTAATGGAAAAAAAATGAAATGAAGGTGGCCTAGCTGTACCAGATCTAAAATTATATTATAAAGCAGCGGTCACCAAAATCATTTGGTATTGGCTAAGAAATAGATTAGTTGATGAGTGGAATAGGTTAGATTCAAAGGACAAAACAGTCAATAACCTTAATACTCTAGTGTTTGGCAAACCCAAAGACCCCAGATTTTGGATAAGAACTCACTGTTTGACAAAAATTGCTGGGAAAATTGGAAACTAGTATGGCAGAAACAAGGCATTGACCCACACTTAACACCATACACCAAGATAAGGTCAAAATGGATTCATGACTAGGCATAAAGAATGAGATTACAAACAAATTAGAGGAGAACAGGATAGTTTACCTTTCAGATCTGTGAAAGGAATTTATGACCAAAGAAAAACTAGAGATCATTACTGATCACAAAATAGAAAATTTTGATTATATCAAACTGAAAAGTTTTTGTACAAACAAAACTAATGCAGACAAGATTAGAAGGGAAGCAATAAACTGGGAAAACATTTTTGCAGTCAAAGGTTCTGAAAAAGGCCTCATATCCAAAATATATAGAGAATTGACTCTAATTTATAAGAAATCAAGCCATTCTCCAATTGATAAATGGTCAAAGGATATGAACAGACAATTCTCAGACAAAGAAATTGCAACTACTTCTAGCCACATGAAAAGATGCTCCAAGTCATTATTAATCAGAGAAATGAAAATTAAGACAACTCTAAGATACCACTACACACCTGTCAGATTGGCTAAGATGACAGGAAAAAATAATAATGATTGTTGGAGGGGATGTGGGAAAACTGGGACATTGATGCATTGTTGGTGGAGTTGTGAACGAATCCAACCATTTTGGAGAGTTGTTTGGAACTATGCTCAAAAAGTTATCAAACTGTGCATACCCTTTGATCCAGCAGTGTTACTACTGGGCTTATATCCCAAAGAGATTATAAAGCAGGGAAAGGGACCTGTATGTGCACGAATGTTTGTGGCAGCCCTTTTTGTAGTGGCTAGAAACTGGAAACTGAATGGATGTCCATCAGTTGGAGAATGGCTGAATAAATTGTGGTATATGAATACTATGGAATATTACTGTTCTGTAAGAAATGACCAACAGGAGGATTTCAGAAAGGCCTGGAGAGACTTACATGAACTGATGCTGAGTGAAATGAGCAGGACCAGGAGAACATTATATACTTCAACAACAATACTATATGATGACCAGTTCTGATAGACCTGGCCATCCTCAGCAACGAGATCAACCAAATCATTTCCAATGGAGCAGTAATGAATTGAACCAGCTACGCCCAGAGAAAGAACTCTGGGAGATGACTAAAAACCATTACATTGAATTCCCAATCCCTATATTTATGCCCACCGGCATATTTGATTTCCTCCACAAGCTAATTGCACAATATTTCAGAGTCTGATTCTTTTTATACAGCAAAATAATGTTTTGGTCATGAATACTTATTGTGTATCTAATTTATATTTTAATGTATTTAACATCTATTGGTCATCCTGCCATCTAGGGGAAGGGGAGGGGGGTGGGAGGTGAAAAATTGGAACAAGAGATTTGGCAATTGTTAATGCTGTAAAGTTATCCATGCATATAACCTGTAAATAAAAGGCTATTAAATAAAAAAAATTTAAAAAAAGACAACTCTGAGATACCACTACACACCTGTCAGACTGGCTAGAATGACAGGAAAAATTAATGCAGAATGGAATTTCCAACAGAAAAATTTCCAACAGAACAGAAGTACTCTAATGAGTACTTAAATACATTAGTGAGCTAGAGAATTTGCTAAATACCATGCTAAATTAGGCAACTGACATCACTTTCTAAGGATTCTAACAGGTAACTATCCTAAAAGTAAGAAATATTTCAACCAGATGAAAGCAAGGGAAAGTTTCCTAGAGATATATTACTCCCAATATGTCCATGACAGTATGGTATGAAACTGCTTCCAGCCATGTCAAGCATTCTCTATTCTTATACCGATGGGCTGATATGACTCGGCAGGATGGGTTATGGACAAAACATCTGCTGTCTTTGTTTTACACTTGGCTTGACTTGCTAAATGGAATCGATTCATTCACTTCAAAACTGAACTATTGAAAAAGAAGAGTAACTCCATGGGGAAGGGAGAGTTTCTTTCCTTTCTTAAAATGTAATATTTTATCAGCTGGGGTTGGAGAATGAGCAAATGCATAAGAGACATAAATTATTTCTGCAAAGGAAATGATTTCAGCATCACGTAAGAACACTAGAATATTGGAGATCAGAAATCAAGAGAATGAGTAAAAAAGCCAGCTTGATAGCTATCATACAAAAGAGTGCTCACATCTGCAAATGCTTTGACGTGCTAGAAAATAAGGAATTGCCTATTTTCTAACTTGCTTCATATAGGAACTGTGCTTGGGAAATGCATGTCGCAGATGATGCTTTTCCATCTCATTTTCTTTTAATTTCTGGCAGAATGATAAGATTGGCCTTTTCAGAAGTTTTTTTATCAGGAGAAATTCTCTTCCTTGCATATAAAAATCTCTCACTTTTTTTTTTTTTGCCATTTTGATTTTCTTGAAAACATCTGACTCATCTACTTCTCATGTATATTTCATTTTTAGCTTCCTTTCTGTCTAGTATTATATTTGTGAGCAATTGAATAAAGCCTCAGTTGAGTTGAGACTTAAGTGAGTAACTTCCATGCCAGGTGGAACTGGAGAATTTTCCTAAACCAATTCATTATATTCTACAGAAGCTGCGTCAACGCTCTGAAGTTTGTGCCAACGCAGCTCCCTGCTAAAGGCCAAAGAACTTTCTAAACAAGAAGAATTGATAGTTGCCTTAGTTCATTTCCTGACAGAGAGCTGTTATTATTACTTTTAATTTTAAAGGAAAATCAACTTAATTGCATGCATAAATTAGTAAACATTATTTAATAAATATTAAAAAAATGCACTTCTTTATTTCTCAAAATCTAGATTCTACGAGTGTTATGGGCCAGAACTCTGGACTTGAAACTAGGAATTTTTACATGGTTCTTACTCAGTGGAACTGATGAGACAATGGTTATCTAGTTTATCATGGTGCTTAATAGTTCTCCAACTTCATTATGTTTAACTTAATCTTACAGCAAATAATGGTTTCCTAGTGATATAATGATTGGTTTCTACTAAATGTAGAGTACATAAGCTGGGAGTCAGAGACAGAGACAGATTCGGAAGGGACCCAGAGTCATATTCATTCCATTTTGGTGGTTCTCTTGAGGGAGGGAGAGAAAGCCAGAAAAGATAAGTGGACTGGAGGCAGGAGCTCAAGCTCTCAGAGCCAAGGATAGACAGATTCATTCCATCTTCCTTCAGGCTCCTGGTGGCCCGTCTCGGGTACTTCCCCCACTGAGAACAAGGCCAGTCTGAAAGGCTCTCCAGAAAGCTGGCCTGGGCTCCAGGGGAGTACACTAGATTGTGAAGAAGATAAAGGATTTGGACTTTAACACCAGGCTATTCTTGTGGTGATTACTGAACTGAAATGAAGACTGCTCCAAGATCTCCAGGAAACCAAACAGAGAAAGTTATACAAGAGGAGTTGCTTTCCTAAGGACATCATTGGATCAAATTCAAGGAACTATTTTTAAATGACCATCTAGCAGAAAGGAATCATTAGAATCATAATCTTATAAGTTCCATAAACTTATTCACAATCAAATAAAATTCATTCAGTTGAAAGCAGTCCTGGATATCGTAGGAAAGAAAATTACTTAAGCCCTTAGCAATATCACACGGTAGACCGATTGCACTCAGAAAACAGAACAGTCATTCTGATCCAAAACATGCTGTCTTAATGCACACTTTTTAGAGGATTTTTCATTAAGGGATGATCTCCCTATAGAAGGTCAAACATCACAGTCTCCTTAGAGAACACATGGGACTTTCAATGAAACCTTATGATTTAGTTTAGGACAAACTCCGTTCTATAAAACTAGATTAAACGAGGGGGATGACATGTCTTCTGGAATCTCAATTTCCCCAAGAGCCATTTCTACTAGGAGAAAAGAGTCTACTGTCAAACCTTGGCCATGAGTATGAGTGGAGAAAGAGGAGGAGCCCGGGGGCTCAGGACTGAGGCAAAACTGGTCTCCTGGACCCTCTCAGGAAAATCTTTGCTTACAGAAGTCACAGGAGACTCTTCTATTTCCTCATGTCCCATTTTTCTGGGCAAACTGCCTGGGACTTCTCTTCCTGGCAGAAGCTCTGGGGGAAGAAGTGCCCCCTTTTCCTTCAGATAACTGTCTCCTAGAAATGCAGGGCTGTGCTTGCCCTCCCTGCGTAGGTAGGAGCCGGGAGGTCAGAGAGGTCAGAGGGCCGACCTGTGCTCTCCCCAACCCCCCCCTTATAGAACCAGAAGTGGTCTTGGGGGCCCCCTCCATGCTTCTCTCAGCTCTCAGCCCACCCCAGCGGCCCTGCTGTCCTGAATGGGGAGACTTCTCAACGGAACCAAACCTCACCACCCACCCTGGTGATGCTTTTGGTCCCAATCTCTTTCCTCCTCGAACTCTGGGACACACAATCACACCATTTGCACTCATATCCCACCATGTCACTGAGGCTTTCATCTAGGAAATGGGCTTTTTTTTCCCTTCCCTGTTGAGGCAATTGGGGTTAAATGATTTGCCCAGGGTCACACAGCCAGGAAGTGGGAAGTGTCAAAGGCAAGATTTGAATTCAGGTCCTCCTGACTTCAGGGTCTGGACTCTATTCTCTGCGTCCCCTCGATGCTCCTAGAAATGGCTTTTTGAATGGGAATGTTTAAGCAGGCTTAAGTCCACTTGATTCTCCACTGGCTGCACTAAATATCGATACCCCCAAAGTCTCCTCCATTATCTTCCTCCTGCAAATCCCTCTAAGAAAACTCATGGACTCACTTCCTGGGCGATCCTTCTCCTTCATAAAGCTCTTGGCAAATACCGGCTCCCTCCGGTTCTACTCAAGCAGCCATGACTGGCCTTGGCCTGGTGTGTGGGGCTATGGGACAAACCCCTGTAACAGACCTAACTCCAAATGCACGGACCTAATTTTGTTCTTTTCTGAATCATGTCCCTTTTCCTTCCTCGGGCCCTAACCATGAGTCACCCAGAGCTTCTTTGTGAGTCTTGGTACAAAACAAAACCTAATGGAAGCAAAGGAGACACTTTGAGGCCCAGGAGGAGAGTCTGTGTCTGTCACCCCGGGCAGTGGGAGCCACTCGTCCTTCACCCTCCCATGGAAAATGTCACCCTCCTGAGTGGATAAACAGCTGACAGCTTAGTCTCTGGCCGGGTCCTCCTCTCTCTTTCTTGGGGTGTCCCCAGCAAGGCCCCTGACAATTCTCACAACGAGGTTAAAGGGGATCCTATTTCCAGGGCTCCAGGCCCATGGCAGATGCCACAGAACCAGTGCCCAAAGCCAGGCCAGGCTTGTCCCACCTTCCCCTTCTCCTCCTGGACCCAGGGACCCTGAGCTCTGGCTGAGCCTTGACAAGATTCTCCATCTCATAACTGGCATTCAGGGCCGTCTCTC
The DNA here is from genome assembly GCA_020854095.1 of Dasyurus viverrinus. Classification (NCBI taxonomy): domain Eukaryota; kingdom Metazoa; phylum Chordata; class Mammalia; order Dasyuromorphia; family Dasyuridae; genus Dasyurus; species Dasyurus viverrinus. The sequence goes on along the minus strand of CM036999.1, from coordinate 623,208,920 downwards.
CTGCTGGGAATGTCCTCCCTCCCCCCGGGCCTCCCGGCCTCCTTCCCATCTCAGGAAAGTCTCACCTTCTGAAAAAAGAATTTTTCCAGGTCCCCAAACCAGTGGCACCTTCCTTCTGAGAAGTCTCCCCTGTACGGGGTTTGTGTGGACACCCTTGATGAGGTGTTGTTTCCAGACTGCACTGATAGCTCAGGGAGCGCAGGGACCCTCAGCTTGTAACCTCCCTTTGCCTCCCCCCGGGGGTGGGCACAGTGCTTGGCACCCGGGAGCCACATTCTCAGTGCTCCTTGATGGGACCCGACAAAGGAGAGGGACTCAGAGCCCTGGGAGCCGCCTGAGGGGGCAGGAATGGGCAGTGTCAGGAGGGCGATTTCTGCCCTGCTGCCAGCCCTGCCAGGGCCCCCCTCCCTCTGGCAGGAGGAAGCTTCCTGGGCTCCCTTGGACTCCCCCTGGGCTGCGGCTGCTCAGCTCTGGGCAGGGACTGCACTCACCTGGGACGAGGGGCTCTGGCTGCCAGGGGCCATGTCTCTGGTTCCGGGCTTGGGTCCTCTACCAGCTGGTCTGAGGAGGGAGAGGGAGCCCAGAGAGGGAGGACGGGGTCTCAGGCTTCTCTGCCCAGACTTCATGCTGACCTGCTGACAGTGAGAGAGAGAGAGAGAGAGAGAGAGAGAGAGAGAGAGAGAGAGAGAGAGAGAGCTCTGAGGGCAGGGACGGTGGGAGAGGCTGCTCCCCAGGAGGAGGCCGAGAGATCTCAGAGAGAAGGAGGCTGAGAGAGCACAGAAAAGGAAGAGAGATCTCAGCTCAGAGGAGGAAGCAGAGGGATGTCACCTGTGGGGGCAGGGAGATCCTCCCAGAACCCCCAGCACTGGACACTAGGATCTCCTGCACACTGTAGGGAAGGGCCCTGAGAGCATGAGCCCGTGTGGTCAAGATCACAAAGCCTTCATCAGAATCCCTGGAAGGCCAGTGTCACCCTGACCAAGCCATTGATCCCTGTCTGCCTCAATTTCTCCATCCTGAAAGCCCTGGAAACTCTGACCTATTTCCCAAGACCACCAGGAGGAAAACAGGCCAAGGAGCAGAGCTGGATGGGAGCCCCAGTCCCCCTCCCCCTCCTGTCAACGAACCCCCTCCATCCCCACTGCCCTGCAGACAAACAGAAGGACTAGGCAAAGTTCACACTAAGAGCTGCATGTAGAGAGCACTTTCTGTATACCAGATCTTGTATTTAATGCTTGACACAGGGGATCTTGTGGGGAGAAGGGGCTTCTCTGAGTTCTTTTTTGCGCTGGAAGAAACTGAGGCAAATGACTTAAAACTACAGAATTCTCCCCCCTCCCCAAAGTGTGAAAAGGGCCACTGGTAACTGGTGAGAGGACCAAGCAATCCTAGGGTCTCAGTGGGGGAGGGGCCAGTTGGGTTTCCCAAGAAGCACTCAGCAGTGCCTCCCCCCCCAAGCCACAGGGACGCACAAGCATACCCCTCCTCCCTCTCAGCCCAAGCAGGGGAAATCCCTGAGGGATCAGGTCCCAGGTACACCCCCCCCACGCACAATCACACAGCTCAGTTACACGCCCCCACTCACAGCTACAGCACTTTCACCCCCCTCTCCTGCATGCGCCACTCAGGGCCTGCACAGACTCTGCCACAAGACCGGCCCCCAACTGGTGAGGAAGAGAAGGAGCCTTCACAAGGAAGGCAGAAGTCTCAGGCCATGCCTGTGCACAGCTGCCCTCCTGCCTTCCTCCCCTTGCCCCCGCCCCCCCCCATCCCACTGAAATAAGAATAGAAATAAACCTGGGACCCAGGAAGCAGCACCTGTACCCCAGGAGACTCCCAGCATGCCCTGTGGCTCAGCAGCCCAGGGACAGCTGCAGGGTGACATCACCAGGAGACATTCTGTCCAGGGGTCCAGAGGCAGGGGCAGAAGTTTCCCAAGAAGTCGCCTCCTCTCTGGGGAATCTCCATCCTTCTGTTGAGGGGTATGGTGCTCAAACAGTGATGGGGGTCCTCAGGCCAGAGAGTTCACAGTCCCAGTCTGCAAGCGAGTTTGGCAAAATTGAAAAAGTGTAGGTCAGGAGTCCTCCAACTACAGTTGGAGGGCCTAACGCTGAGGATGTTTATGCGGCCTGCCGGGTTATGGCAAAATCAGACCAGTAGTGACTTTCAAACTAAACTGGCGTTAGCAAGGCACACTTCCGGCACTGGGCTGAGGTGGCCGAGACAGAGTGTGAGGCGATACCGAGGTGAGGTGAGGTGAGTTCCAGGACGGGGTATGTGGTGTGGGGAAGGGAGAGAGATGCAGAAGACAGAGAACTGATGGCCCACGGCCTTGTCCAGTAATGGCAGCCCCCACACCAGACAGGCGCGGGGGATCTACAATGCATGCTGTGCATGTCACAGCCGCTGCAGGGGGAATTCACTGCAGCAGTGAAGGTTGGAAGCCGGAGAGAAAATGTGGGAAAGGGAAGTATCACAGTGCAGAGGCAGCTTGGAGGAAGTTGGCCATTGCAGTCTGTATGTCTTTGTGTGGGCAAAGCTATTGCTGGTATATTGTTTTTGTAGCACTGTATATATATGTATATATTGGTATTTTACGAATAGCAATTTGGAATCCCTAGGAAATAATGATGTCAAGAAAAAGAAAATTTGACTCGGAGTGTAGGATATTCAAAGAACAGTGGACTTATGATTATTTTTTCATGCAGTACAAGGAAAGAGCTGTATGTCTGATATGCCAGAATATAGTGTCTCTGTTAAAAGAATATAATTTGCGTGGACACTATGAAACTCAACATAAAGATAAATATGATTGTTTGGTTGGAGAAGTGAGAAAAGATAAAATAATAAAACTGAAAAATACATTGACAACTCAGCAAAATACTTTTGTGAAGCAGAGGCAACTAAATATTTCATTACTGCGAGCAAGTTTTCAAGTTGCCAAGCTAATAGCAGGCACTGGCAGACCATTTGTGGAGGGAGAATTTGTTAAAGAATGCCTTCTTTCTGTTGCCAAAGAGATGTGTCCAGAGAAGCCCGATTTATTTAGTACAGTGAATCTTTCAGGACCTACAATTGCATGGAGGATTGAAGAAATGGGAGACAATCTGCATCGGCATTTGCAAAACTCCATAAAAAAAATTTCATATTTTTCCTTGGCACTTGACGAAAGCAATGATGTTCGTGATTCTGCACAACTTCTAATTTTTACTTGTGGGATGAATGATTATTTTGAAGTCATAGATGAGCTTGCTGCACTGCAAAGCATCAAAGGAACAACTACAGGAGAGGATATCTATGAAAAGGTTTGCCAAACTATAAATGATTTGGAGTTGGACTGGGCTAAACTAGCCAGTGTGACAACTGATGGTGCTCCTGGCATGGTGGAGGTCTAAGAAAGCAGTAATTGCTCGCATTAACCAAGAGATGGACAAACATAACCATTCTCATCCAATAGCCATACACTGTCTCATCCACCAACAAGCGCTGTGTAGTAAATCACTGAAGTGGGACTCTGGTATGAAAATTGTGGTATCTTGTGTTAACTTCATTAGAGCTAATGCACTAAATCACAGACAATTTCAGGAATTTCTGTCTGAGCTAAAGGTTGAGTATGAAGATGTTCTATATCACACAGAAGTCCATTGGCCAAGTCGAGGGAGAGTTTTGAAACGTTTCTGTAACTTACTTCCACAGATGACAACTTTTCTGCTTTCAAAAAACAAAGAAGCACCAGAGCTCAATGATGCAGAATGGAAACGGCACCTTGCCTTTCTGACAGATATAACGGAGCTACTCAACAATTTCAATATGCAACTTCAAGGACAGGGGAAGCTCATCTGTGATATGCAATCATATGTCAAAGCATTTGAAGTAAAATTAGGCCTCCTCATCAAACAAGTGAAGGAGGAAAACTGCCATCTCCCCACAATTCAAAATCTGTTAGCGGAAGACCTGCTGATTGCATTCCCAAACAAAACATGGGTGGATTCACTGGAAAAATTGCAAAAGGAGTTCCAATTTAGATTGAAAGAGCTTCATCTCTATGAACAGGACATATAGCTTTTCCATAACTCATTTTCTATTGACATTGAAAATGTAGATACAATTTACCAAATGGAATTGGCTGAACTGCAGAATTGTGACTCTCTGAAAGACGCATTCAAGTCAAGCAGCCTTCATAATTTCTATGCATCTCTCACTTCTGAGATATATCCTCATCTCAGGAACCATGCACTCAAAATGGCAACCATCTTTGGCAGCACTTATATCTATGAACAGACTTTTTCTAGAATGAAACATTTGAAATCTCCAACCAGACCAAGACTAACGGCTGCACACTTGCATCACTTGTTACGACTAGCAGAGACAAATATGGAACCAGACATTGACCATCTCATTAGCCAAAAGCAGGGCCTGCCCATAGTTCCCCTTGAAATACTGGTAAGTTTGTCGATTTAACTTTCCTTCATTTTAAATATTGTATTTGTTCCCGTTTTGTTTCTTCACTTCAAAATAAGATACATGCAGCATGCATAGGAATTTGTTCATAGTTTTTGTTTTTACTATAGTCCGGCTCTCCAACAGTCTGAGGGACAGTGAACTGGCCCCCTATTTAAAAAGTTTGAGGACCCCTGCCATTTGACTCTAGACTGGCTATAATTACATTAATGTACTCAATGTCCCCTTCAATATCTCTCTTCCCAAAAAAACACTTTTAAGGAAATTCAGACTTACTTCCAGTCCTGTTATTCTATCTAAGGTATAAAGGCCTTAGCAAATGTTGACTAACTACTTAAATAATCAAATAAATACTGTTTATCTATTATTATAAACAAACTTTTCTAACTCTAAATTCACATTTGTTTTCTCTTCCTAAAAATGTATCCTTCCCTATTAATGGCACTGAACCTGATCTAACCTAAAACTTTGTAAGCCTGGCTGCAAGACCTAACCTATCTTATGAAAAGGATAAGTCATGTATAGCCAACAAGGAAAGACTACATATCACCTGTGGAAGTGAGACACATTTCTACCACATACTCATGAAGTTTATCTAATTCTTATGAATAAATAAATCACAGTTTGCTATCTGGCTGGATCCTCTGCTTCTAACACTGGCTTGTCTCTAACAAGAACGGGGACAATTTCATAACAGGATCATATTTATATGGCTCCTGGGACATGGCAGACAGCATATAACCAATGCCCAAAGCCTGTCCAGTCTTCTCACTAGTATTTTTCTCCTGGCTGATTCTTGACCAAGGATCCATAGCTGATCCATCCCCTGGCTATGCCTTTCCAATGGCTACATCTCGTGTTTGCAATGTCCTCCTTCCTCACTTGGGCCTCCTGGCTTCCTTCCCATCTCAGCTACATTTATAATGTAGCTTCTTGGGACATCGCTTTATCATTTGCTGTTAGAACAAGGACTGTCTTTCAATCTCTTTGCATTTTCCACTAGGTTAGCACAGTATTTGACAGGAAGGACTCACATTCTAAAAGTTTATTGACTTGACGTAAGAAATGGCAAATATAAGCGGTTCAGAGACTTGGGGATTTCAGGCAGAAGGAAATGAACAGAACCAGCAGGATCATTTTGCTTCAAAGCCCTTCAAAGAACAATCTCTGTCTACACAGGATAAAATTTCCTCGGCTCTCTCAGATTCCACTGTGACTGATGCTGGTCACTTCTGCGGACAGACTGCACTCACTTAGGATGAGAGTCTCTGAGTCCGGGGCGGCCATTCTGTCTGGTTCTATGTTTTGGCTTTCTGCAAGAAGATTTAAGGAAGGCCCTCCTGGGGTGGCCATGGCCAAGTCCTTCTTTCCTGCCGGCCTCAGTTTCCCCATCTGTAACGTGAGACCCTCACGTCCCAGAGACCCTAGACATGCTGACCGATGGCCCAAGACCACAGGGCGGAAAAGAGGCCAAGGGGCAGAGCCGAATGGGAGGCTCAGACCCTGAGCAGCACCCTGCTTCCCCCCCTTTCCTCCAGCCCAATGGAGGTCTGGGTAAAATTTACGCTAAGAGATACGTGTAGAGAGCGCTTACTGTATACCTGGCCCTGTGCTTAGTGCTTAAAGAAGCGACCTCTGTGAGAGAGGGGCGAGGGGCCCCTTTTTACACAGCAGGAAATGGAGGGAGACAGGGATTAAGCTACAGAATCCCCCCCCATCCCCACTGTGCATCGGACCCCTGCAGGCCCCGTGAGAAGGTCACGCGAAACTGGGGCTCGTTGCATGGGGGGCTCGTCGGGCTCCCCCAGAAACACTCAGGGGCCCCAGTCCCGCCAGAAGGAAGCCCCTGCAGGTGGAAGCGTCCAGAACCGCGGCCCCAGGCGCATTTCCGCACCCGCCCAGGGGCAATCACAGTCCTGGTACCGCAGCCTCTCTTGCTCAGCTGGGGCACACTGGCACCCCTCCTGCACTGGCACTGCCACTGGCACTGGCACCCCTCCTGCACTGGCACTGGCACCCCTCCTGCACTGGCACTGGCACCCCTCCTGCACTGGCACTGCCACTGGCACCCCTCCTGCACTGGCACTGGCACTGGCACTGGCATCCCTCCTGCACTGGCACTGCCACTGGCACTGGCACCCCTCCTGCACTGGCACTGCCACTGGCACTGGCACCCCTCCTGCACTGGCACTTGCACTGGCACCCCTCCTGCACTGGCACTGGCACCCCTCCTGCACTGGCACTGGCATCCCTCCTGCACTGGCACTGCCACTGGCACTGGCACCCCTCCTGCACTGGCACTGGCACTGGCACCCCTCCTGCACTGGCACTGCCACTGGCACTGGCACCCCTCCTGCACTGGCACTGGCACCCCTCCTGCACTGGCACTGGCATCCCTCCTGCACTGGCACTGCCACTGGCACTGGCACCCCTCCTGCACTGGCACTGCCACTGGCACTGGCACCCCTCCTGCACTGGCACTGGCACCCCTCCTGCACTGGCACTGGCATCCCTCCTGCACTGGCACTGGCACTGGCATCCCTCCTGCACTGGCACTGCCACTGGCACTGGCACCCCTCCTGCACTGGCACTGCCACTGGCACTGGCACCCCTCCTGCACTGGCACTTGCACTGGCACCCCTCCTGCACTGGCACTGGCACCCCTCCTGCACTGGCACTGGCATCCCTCCTGCACTGGCACTGCCACTGGCACTGGCACCCCTCCTGCACTGGCACTGGCACTGGCACCCCTCCTGCACTGGCACTGCCACTGGCACTGGCACCCCTCCTGCACTGGCACTGGCACCCCTCCTGCACTGGCACTGGCATCCCTCCTGCACTGGCACTGCCACTGGCACTGGCACCCCTCCTGCACTGGCACTGCCACTGGCACTGGCACCCCTCCTGCACTGGCACTGGCACCCCTCCTGCACTGGCACTGGCATCCCTCCTGCACTGGCACTGCCACTGGCACTGGCACCCCTCCTGCACTGGCACTGGCACTGGCACTGGCACCCCTCCTGCACTGGCACTGGCACTGGCACCCCTCCTGCACTGGCACTGCCACTGGCACTGGCACCCCGCACTCACAGTCGCATCAGATGTCGGGGACGGAAACGAGAACTGACCCGACTGGGTCCTCGCGGGAGGGGGGGGGCCTGAAGAACTGGGGGGAGACTCCGAGGCCGCCCCTGCGCCCTGGCCCCCTCTTCCCTCCCTCACCCAGCACAAAGAACTACAACCAGACCCCGAACCAGGAAGCTGAGCCTGGGCACCGGGAGGCTCCCGGCATGCCCTGGGCTCGGCAGCCGGCGCCATGTCCCGGGCGGCATCGTGGTGGCACGTGCTCAAGGCTGGGGGGGGGAAGGGGTGTGACGTCATTCTCACCCGGGCCTCCTCCCCTTCGCCCCTTTTCTGCTTCCAGTTCCGGGTGGCCCTGTGCGGGGCCCGTGCTGTTTGGCCCCAGAATTCGGGACACTGGTTACTGGATGCTCCCGGCTCCCAGTGAAGCCATTCTTACCCACAGGAAAACCGAGGCAGAGGCCGAGGGCGGAGTGTGCCCAAGTTCTCCCGGAAATGCCCCCCCTCCCCCAGGAGCCACACGCATGCGCTGACGGGAGCGCGGGGGGGGGGGGGGGGGGGGGGAGCCTGACACGCACCCCTGCCCACGCAAGCAAGCACCTCGCGCGCCTGCAGGCCTGGACCCCTGCGCGCATGCCCGGTGCTCGCGCCCCTCCCCTCCGGAGGACGGGGGCCGTTCTCGGGGTGAATGGGGAAAACCTCTCCTCTGGACCTGGTCTCCACCCCCGCCCCCGGGCGGCCCGAGCAGCACCGGCCGCACGCAGACTCCCCGCCCCCTCTCGTGCCCCCTCCCCTCCCCCTCCCGATCGATTCCTTAGCCTTAGGGACCGATGCACGCAACAGCGCGTGACGGATCAGGCCTGGGTTTGTGGGGAGCTACTTAATGCGGACCGAGCCGGACCCGGGCCAGGGGGAGGCGGGGCCGATGCGCGGGCGCTTCCTGCTCTGCCCGGTTCCCGCTGCCCTTTCTGAAGCTCAAAATCCCTTCTTGCCTTTTTCCTGAGTCCGATTTCTGGGCGCTCAGGGCAGCTGTTCCCACGCGGGGAGACGGGAGGGGGGAGGGGCGGGGGGAGAGGGCAGCACCTGCCGCCAGTCCCCCTATCCGCCCATCGTGGGGCCTCCCCCGGCAGGGGAGCCCGGTCTGCTCCTCTGAGAACTGCAGACACTCCCTGCGCCCCCTCCCCCGTCAGCCTTGGGGGGGGGGGGAGGAAGGCCGGAGGGGGAGGGATCTGAGGAGCTCCTGGCCCAGCTCCGGGCCCTGCCGCGGACCCAAACCTTGTTTCAGGGGTTGTAACAAGTACCACCGATGAAAGCACCTTTGGAATAAGGAATATTTTGTTTTCCTTTTTAATAGTATTTTATTTTCCCAATGACGTGCAAAGACCATTTAGAACTTTTTTCTCTCTTTTTTAATTATAGCCATTTACAAAAAACATGCATGGGTACTTTTCAACATCGACCCTTGCAAAACCCTCCCTCCCCACTTTCCCCCCCCTTCCCCCGGTGGGCAGGTGGTCCAATACATGTTAAATGTTAAAATATATGTTAAATCCAATATATGTCTACATATCTATACAATTATCCTGCTACACAAGAAAAATCAGATCTAGAAATTAAGGGGGAAAAAAAAACCCTGAGAAGAAAAAGAAAAATGGAAGCACCCAACAACAGACAGAGTGGAAAGGCTATTCTGGGTCCACACTCATGTCCCATGGTTCTCTCTCTGGGTGTAGCTGACTCTCATCACTGAATAACTGGACCTGATCTGAATCATCTCATTGTCGAAGGGAGCCACATCCCTCACAGTTGGTCATCATATAATCCTGCTGTTTATAGTGACCTGTGAACTTTCATTCTTACAAGAGTAATGAGTACTAGTTAGTCAGGGAATGAGACTCTATGAATACTATGTATTATTGAACACTTATGACAATAGGATTAGAGGCGAATTATTACATTTATAGGTATTTATATATTGGATACAATTTGGGATGTGTGATGAGGTCTCTTTTGTTGGGATATCTAAGACAAGGCCGTGCTCTGGCACAAAGCTTCGGAAACTGTGGGTCTCGACGCCATGAGAAATCATATAACTAAATGTGGGGGTTGTAAAAATTTGGCAATATTAAAGGAGAGTGTAAGAATTCTGTCTAAAACTAAACAAGCACATGCATTTCACTAATATGCAAATTTGCTTTCCTCTTTCAAAATAGAAAAACAATATTTACCTAAAAATTGTTTTTAAATAAATGTCTTTATACTTTGCTCTCAGGAAATGTTTGATTTGTATACTCACTTTCTATCTCTAGCTAAAAGCCTTCCCACACTTAAGCCGTAGGGAACTCCTCAGAATGATTTTTCTAATACTAAAGATGCTCTGAAATTCATGTAAATGTCTTCCCTTATCCTTGACAGTGATGAGATTCTAATATGAATTCTGAGGTGGGAAATAAGAGATGCTTCTTGCCTGAAGGCATTACCACCCTGATAATATGCATAAGGTTCCTCTCAAGTGTGGTAAAGAAAAAGCTCAGTTTGTCTCAAGTATGAATTCTCTATTGCTTCTAAGAGTGGAGTTCAGTGTGAAATCATTCCACATTGATGACACTTATATAGTTGCTCCTCAGTGTGGACTTCTAGAAGTCACGCAATGCTGCAGCTCTGTCTGAGAGCCTTTCCACATTACATTCCTAAGTTTTCACCCAATTGTGAATTCTCTGATGTAAAGCAAGAATGAAGCTGGATTTGAAAGCCTTTCCACACTGACTACACTCATAAGGTTTCTCTCCAGTGTGGATTTTCTGATGTGGCTTAAGATTAGAGCTATTAGTGAAAGCCTTTCCACAATGATTACAAACAAATGGTCTCTCTCCAGTATGGATTCTCTGATGTTTGTTAAGACTGGACCTCTGTGTGAAAGCCTTTCCACAATGATTACAATCAAAAAGATTCTCTCCAGTGTGGATTCTCTGATGGACAGCAAGGCGGTAAGGAGATGTGAAAGCCTTTCCACACTGACTACAGTCATAAGGCTTCTCTCCAGTGTGGATTTTCTGATGTACGTAAAGATTAGAGCTATTGGTGAAAGCCTTTCCACACTGATTACAAACATAAGGTTTCTCTCCAGTGTGGATTCTCTGATGTTTAGCAAGACTGGACTTCCATCTGAAAGCCTTTCCACACTGATTACAATAAAAAAGGTTCTGACGTACAGCAAGGTGGAGAGGGAATGTGAAAGCCTTTCCATTTTGACTACACTCATAAGGTTCCTCTCCAGTGTGGATTTTCTGATGAGCATTAAGATTAGAGCTCTGTGTGAAAGCCTTTCCACAACAATTACAAACAAAAGGTTTCTCTCCAGTGTGGACTCTTTGATGTTTAACAAGACTGGATTTCCATGTGAAAGCCTTTCCACACTGATTACAATTAAAAAGTTTTTCTCCACTATGGATTCTCTGATGCTTAACAAGACTGGACCTCCATGTGAAAGCCTTTCCACACTGATTACAATAAAAAAGGTTCTCTCCAGTGTGGATTTTCTGATGTAAGGCAAGTTGGAAAGGGAATGTGAAAGCCTTTCCACATTGACTACATTCATAAGGCTTGTTGCCAGTGTGGATTTTCTGATGTGCATTAAGAGTATAGCTGTGTGTAAAAGTTTTTCCACATTGATTACATTCATAAGGCTTTTCTCCTGTGTGGATTTTCTGATGTGCATTAAGATTAGAGATCTCTGTGAAAGCCTTTCCACACTGGTTACATTCATACGGCTTCTCTCCAGTGTGGATTTTCTGATGGGCATAAACATTGGAACTTTGTGTGAAAGCCTTGCCACAGTGACTACATTCATAAGGCTTCTCTCCAGTGTGAATTTTCTGATGTGTATTGAGATTAGAGCTCTGTGTGAAAGCCTTTCCACAACAATTACAAACAAAAGGTTTCTCTCCAGTGTGGACTCTCTCATGTTTCTCAAGATTGGACTTCCAGGTGAAGGCTTTTCCACACTGACTACAATTAAAAAGTTTCTTTCCAGTGTGGATTTTCTGATGTTTATCAAGATGACACTTCTTTCTGAAGATCTTTCCACACTGAATACAAACAAAAGGTTTCTCTCCAGTGTGGATTCTCTGGTGTTTATCAAGATTAGATTTCCAGGTGAAAGCCTTCCCACACTGATTACAATTAAAAAGTTTCTCTCCAGTGTGGATTTTCTGGTGTTTAGCAAGATGACACCTCCTTTTGAAGGTCTTTCCACATTGATTACAATCAAAAGGTTTCTCTCCACTGTGAACTCTCTGATGTTTAGCAAGACAGGATCTCCATCTAAAAGCTTTTCCACACAGGTTACAATCAAAAAGTTTCTTTCCAGTGTGGATTCTCTGGGATCTAGGAGTCTCCTGGGACTGAAAGGGCTCTACTTCTTCAGTGAAGCATTTGCTATCTCCATTGTCCTGAAGACAATCAATCTCTGAGGAAATTTTCTTACAATGGTTGAGGGTTGAAGACTGTCCAATTTTCTTTCCAATTTCAACAAGTTGACATTCATTTTTTGGATGTTGATCTGCCTCAATATTCGAACCATGGATTTCTTTCAACTTGAAGTCACAGGAACCATCTCTCATGACTCTCTGCAGATCACATTCTTCCACAAAAATTCCTGGTTTTCCAGTCAACTTATTTACTTGGAATCTGGTCTGTATATCTGAAAAAAATATATACAATCAAATATACACATACACATACAGACACAAATATATGCAATACCAATCTTACTGAAGACTTATGAAGCTCATAACCTTTTCATCACCAACCTAAGTGCAAGAAAACTTCCTGGCTGTACTCATGGAGCCAACATTATCATTGGATAGATCATGTCACTATAAGAGAAGAGACAGGAGGTGAGAGTGACAAAGGAGACATGCATCACAGAGGACTGGTCCCATAATGGACTTCCTCACTCAGAGCTAAACAATTCCATTCAACAAAAGCGGCAGCTACAGGCAGGAAGACCATCGGACTTGGTGTGAACAGATTAGAGCAACTCCATGGCAGATGAGTTTGTGCCTCATTTTCTTCTTCTTCTTCTTCTTCTTATTTTTTTTTTTTTTTTGGAATTTTGTAGATAAAATGTTTTTTTTATTTTTATTTTTTAATTTAATAGCCTTTTATTTACAGGTTATATGTATGGGTAACTTTACAGCATTAACAATTTGTGCCTCATTTTCAAAGAAAGATATGCCAAAGACATTCTGGACCCAGGATTCTAGACTAAGTAAAAGGGCATATGAAATTCATTGTTTTGTTCTGTTTGCTGATAGTAACAATCAATGGCATAGAGTACTTTCTGTTATGATTATGAATTGCTTGGATTTCTTCATATAAAATTGGCTGTTCATATCTTTTGATCATTTATCAATTAGGGAAGATTGGTATTCTTTTAGATTTCACAAAGATCTTTGTATTTTTAAGATATAAGACCTTTACCTGAGAAACTATCTAAAAATGATTTTATCTAATTTGCTCCTTTCCTTCTGGATCCTGGCTACATTTGCTTTATTTGTAAAAACTCTGAATTTGATAGAATCTGAAATTTATCCCTTTTGCACCTCTCCATGGTATCTTTTTTTGCTCTCCTATACATAAGTCTGATAAGTAATATGTTCCATATCCTTCAAAATGTCTTATAAAATCTCTCTTCAAATCTGGAACATGTATCTATTTTATATTTATCCTGAGAAAGATATTGATCAATGCCCAATTTCTGCCATATTTCTTTCTAGTTTTGCTACAATTTCTATCACAGAATGAATTCTTATCCCAAAATTTTGTCTTAACATTTTTCAAATACAAGGTGACCATATTTGACACTGTAAACGATATCTCTAATTTTCACTGATTTATCTTTCCATTTCTTAGCTAATACCAGATAATTTAAATAAGTCAGTCTTCTAATAGTTTTAAAAGTTGATACTATTAAACATCTTTCCTTAAGACATTTTTTTCATTGCTACCTATGATATTCTTGATTTTCTGTTCTTCCAGGTTAATTTTATTATTTTTTCTAGACTAGTAAAACAATATTTGGTAACTGAATTGTGATGCTATTGAATTTATAAATTTAAATAAAATTTATTATAATGGTTCTGGCTACCTATGAACAATTAATTTTTTTGTTTATATTTTAGTTTCATTTCCATAAAAGTTTTTAATATTTATATTCACGTGCTTCCTGGATTTAGTTTGGCAGGTTTAATTCCCACAAAGTTTATACTGTCTAGATCTATTTTGAATATGGTATCTCTTACTATTTCTTCTTGCACAGCTGTGTTGATGATATAGAGGAATGCTGATGGTTTATTGGATTTACTTCATCTTCTGCTTTACTAGGTTATTAAACATTTAAAGTTTTTAGTTGAGTATTTTCAATACTCCAAGGATATCATCACATCTTCAAAAAGACAATTTTATCGCCTGATTCCCTATTCTGATTCCTTCTATTTTTTCTCTCTTATTACTATTTCTAGGATTTCCAATGCAATTCCAGAATAGTATCCATGACAGTAAACATTCTTGTTGAACACATCTTCCTGGGAAGACTGCTAGTTTACTTTACAACTGATACTTGCTGATAGTTTAAGGACAAATCCACTTATAGTTCCAAATGTTTTTTTTTTTTTTAATAGAAATGAGTGTTGTATTTTACCAAAAGTTTTTTCTTCACCTATTCATTTGACACAATTTTTTGTTATTTTATTATTTATTATTGAACTAATCCATTATATGAATAACTACAAAAAAACTTTCCTTATATTAAACCATTCCTACATTTCTGGTATAAAACCCAGTTGTGCTGTATCTTTCTAATGAATTGATGCAGTCTCCTAGCTAGTATTTTATTTAGGATTTTTGCATCCATATCCATTAATGAAAGTGATCTGTGATTTTCTTTCTTGTTCATTCTCTTCTAGGCTTAGGTAATAATACCAAACTTCTTTCACAAAAAGATCTGAATTATATCTTCTTTGCCTATAATTCCGAAAAAATTATTTAATTTTGGAATTAGTTGACCTTTTATTATTTGGTAGAATTTCCTTGGACATCTGTCTAATCCTTGTGTTTTTCTGAATGAAGTTCATTTATGACCTAATTCAATTGCTTTTTCTAAATTAGGTTTATTTAGATATTCTATTTCCTCTTCTCTTTACCCTGTGAGAATAAGATTTCACCACGAATCCTTCACTTCCCACCAATTTCCTCTATCTCAGTCTTTCTTTTAGGACTTGTTCTAGTTCCTTCATTTAACACTTCCTACCCAATTTTTTTTTTGTAAGAATTAACTTTTGAGAGATTTGTAAAAATTAGCCCCTCATATTCACCTGAGTCCAACAGTTAACGATGACATTTTCACATATGAAAAGTCAAAAGTTTGGCTTTATATTTATCTTAAATTTCCTAGATTGTCTATGTCCAATTTTCCACTGAGTTCTGTTTTATTTTAATCACAAATATTGAAATATCTTTCAATTCATTATATGACCTATTTTTTCCCCCATTCACCTTTGTTGGGTAAATCATTTTAGTCAGAATTCCAGTTCTCTTGCTGTATAAAATACAATATCCCAAGCCTTATGGCCTTTTAATTTAGAAGCTACTAAGTCTTGTGTCATTCTGATTGTACTTCCATAGTACAGAATTTTTTTTTTTCTTGTTCCTTGTAGTATTTTCTCCTTGACCTGGGAGCTTTGAAACTTGGCTAGTATATTCCTGTAAGTTTTCACCTTAAGGTCTATTTTGGGCAGCACAAGGCACAAATCAAATAAAAGAGGTTGAGGAAAACCAAATAAAATAAATAAGATCAACCCCCAAAAAATTATGAGGAGAGTCAACCAATTAGGAAAGGAGATTTCAAAACTTGAAGAAGAAAAAAAACTTTTTTTTTTTTTTGAGGCATTTGGGCTTAAGTGACTTGCCTACAGTCACACTCAGTGGACCTTCTGAGATTCTTCAAAGAAGGGATCCATTCTCTGCCACTTGGGCTAATTTGGGCCTAATTATGAACACAAAGAAAAGAGAGGAAATAGTCCTTACCCAGGGACAGCAGATTCTGGACATTCTCCAGCGTGACCTCCTTGTACAGCTCCTTCTGAGAAGGGTCCAGGAG
Organism: Dasyurus viverrinus; assembly: GCA_020854095.1. Classification (NCBI taxonomy): domain Eukaryota; kingdom Metazoa; phylum Chordata; class Mammalia; order Dasyuromorphia; family Dasyuridae; genus Dasyurus; species Dasyurus viverrinus. The sequence goes on along the minus strand of CM036999.1, from coordinate 623,193,217 downwards.
CCCCCACTCCTCCTCAGTGAAGTCCACGATAATGTCCCTGAGTGTCACCAACTCCTAAACCATCAAAAGTCACTTGATTTAGAGCCAAAAAGGAGAATTTATGTTTTCCAACCCTCATCACCTTAGAGGAAGAAACTAGAGAAGGGATGGGATTTACTTAAAACTCAGAGAACCTTTAGGAGGGTCAGAGCCAAGAGCTGAAAAAAGTCATTATGAGCCCATGGGGAATATCGAGAAAATATTGGAATAAAAAGTTGGGAAAATGTCTTACTGCAGACGGCTGCTTCCAGTGGAATTAGGAAGAACACTTGGGGTCTATAGAAGGTATGGAGGAAAAGGAAAAAAGGTCCTGTGAGATTGGTCCTCACCAGGAGTGTCCTAAGCGATGTATTAAGAAAATTCTAGGAAGAGTTTGTAAATTTGCTAAGTCCTGTGTATCGGGTGTGGGAGTAGGGAAGAAGATCCTAACAGTGATCACTGAGGAAAGAACAAAGATGCACTTTTTCCGGAGTTTAATTATTTTAGAGCAAAAATCTAATTTTTATTTAATAAATTTTTTTTTGACTGAGGCAATTGGTGTTAAGTGACTTGCCCAGGGTCACACCTAGGAAGTTTTAAGTGTCTGAGGCCAGATTTGAACTCAGGTCCTCCTGACTTCAGAGATGGTGCTCTATCCACTGCCCTCAAATCTCATTCTTGTAGATCAGAATCTGTTCTCTTTTTAAAAAATCATTTTGTGATTTAAATCATTTGATTTGTTCTAGTTTTAATCTATATTTCACTTTTACTTTCCTTTATTATTATTGACTTTTTGAGCCATTAGATAATTTGTGACTATTTTTCCTTAATTTTGAGATTCCCAAGAATTGAAATTTCCCTTCCCCCCCCCCCCCCATTCCCTTCATCTGCGTTCTTCCCTGCGCTGCATTTATTCACAGTGCAAAGCATCCCTCTGGGAAGGCCCGTCTTTCCTGGCCCCTCCCACATCCCGGGCTCAGAACAGCCCCTTCCCCTGCTCTCTCGCTCCTTTGTGGCCCCCGTTTCCCACCTGAGAAGTCGGAGCTGTTTGTTGCCTTTTCTCTGACTGGACATTTTACAGCAGCTTCCTCTAAAACGGGGCTCAGGGATCCACAGCCCCCCAGTGCCCGCCCGCTTTCCCGAGGGGACCTGCCCGAGGCCGAGGCCGCGGCCCCAGCGCCCCCAGGCTCTCTCGGCCAGCTCCGCCCACTGGGACATCGGACGCCCCCGGGAACGTCCCCGTTAAGGCCTCGCTCTACAGAGAGTCCCCTGAACACCTGGGGGGGGGGCCGCACTCACCTGGGCCGGGGGGCTCCGGCTGCCGGGGGCCATGTCTCTGCTTCCGGGCGTGGGGGCTCGGCCAGCGGGGCCGGGGAGGGAGGGGGAACCCAGGGAGGGAGGCCGGGCTGGATGCGGACCTGCCCGGAATGAGAGAGATGTCAGGCAGGACAGTGGGGAGCGGCGCCCCCCGGGGGGAGGGCGAGAGGTCCCAGCTCAGAGGAGGCGGCGGCGGCAGAGAGATGGAAGCTTAAGGAGAACAAGGCAGAGAGATTCTAAGTTCAGAAAACGGGGGGCTGGCGGAAGCTCACACTCGCTGCCAGGGGGACGCACCAGCTGCTCGCCAGCCCACCCTTAGGGCTTTGCAGAAGGGATCTCATTGGCAGCAGGAGGGGGAGGGGCTGCCCTCGCTCCCTTTCTACCCAGGAGGAAACTGAAGCAAACGGGGGTCAAGCTCTGGAGCCCTCCCCCCACCCCCCAGGCGTCCACAGGACCCCAGAGACCCGGTGAGAAACCCACGCAAAACTGGCGGTTGGTGGGTAAAGGGTCAGAAAAACTCGGCGGCTCCTCCCCTCCCCCCGCAGCTCCCCGGGAACACCGCGCACTGATCCCTCCCCTTTCTCGGCCACGGGAGTGAAACCGCTCCGGCGTGAGGCACCCGGGGGCACTGAGGCATCCGGGGCACTCCCGCGCCCGCGCGTAACTTCTGCACAAGTGGCGCCTACCGACAACCCCTCGGAACACGCCCCCGCACCCCACCCCCTGCCCCCCCCGCCCCGGATTCCGGGGTCTCTGTCACACCAACTGACCCCAACTACGTCCTCGCCAGGGGCGGTAAAGGGGGATTGTTAAAAAGGAAGGCGGGGGAGGGAGGGGGGAAGAGACTCCGAGGTCGCGCTTGCGCACGGAAACCCTCCCTCCTCCCCCCTCCCCTGACTTACCCAGCACAAAGGAAGAACAGAACCACACCTGGACCCAGGAAGACGCGCCTGCGCAGAAGGGCCTCCCACCGTGCCCTGGTGCTGACCCGCCGCGGGAGGAGGGGCCGAGGAAGAGCGTGACGTCACCGGGAGGGATTCTGCTTGGCCACGTGTTCAAGGCTGCTTGTGTGGGCAGGGGCTATGACGTCATTCTCCCCCTGGGTCTTCCCCTCACCCCCTTTTCTCCTTCCGGTTCCCGGCGGCTTTTAGCGCATTAGCGCCCCGCTTTACCCCCAGTATTCCGGGCCCGTGGGCACGGTGAGTGCTCGGGTCCCTGACAAGCGGCGCTGCCCTCAGCCCCTTCTTCCGGGCGGGGAGACTGAGGCCGGTGCGAGCGACGTGTGCTGCGGGAAGACTCTGCGACGCCGCTTGTCTTTGGGGGGAAGGGCCCCCGGGTGTCAGAGGCTTGGGAGAAGGGGGAGGTCTTTGGGGCCTGGCCCTCCGGCCTCCTCCCCCGGGAGTTGTGTGAGCCCTGGCCCGGGCTTTAGTCAACTCCAGGGAAGTTCTCCCAGCCCCCGCTTCACCTTCTCCTCCCTCCCACGCGCCTCCGTCTCCCCACCTGGAGGACACGTGACCCTGAAGGATCTCCCCGGGCCTGGGGATGCTCCTCTGCACAGCTCGGATAATCCCAGCGCCCCTCCCCCCTCAGCGAGGATCCAAGGAGGTCCTGGCCCGGGACCGGGAGGTGCCTTTGCACCTTGGGCTCATTCTTGGGAGCATTTGTTAATCTCCGCTCTTGCTCTCGCACCTCCCGGGTTACAGGAACCTCCCCCGCTGGAGGCGTCTCCCCCACAGGGTGAGCCCTTCCTGCCTGACAGCCTTGGGCATCTCTGGGAAAGGAGTCAGAGGAAGGATCCCAAGGTCCGGGCTCTTTGGCTGCTGGAAATCCGCCTCCTCCAGGAGCTTCTTTAGCCACCCCTGGATCCCCCGCCAGCCCCTCCCCAGCAGTGACCCCCTCACTCACTCGCCTGGCCCAGTTCCCGCCAGGGGTGAAGCCTCCCCTCTCGGTCACTCCCCAACAGGCCCGGCTCCCACCTTTAAGGAAACCTCCTTGAACCCCCTCCCCCCCCTCGGAGCCCTCCTTCTCTCTCAGCCCTTTTCCCGGCCAAACTCCCTGAGGCAGAGGCTGAACGCTGCTCCTCCCTCCGGCACCGGCTCCTTACCCGCTGCTCGGTTCTTGCCCTGGTTCAGTCTCCCGGACCTCAGACTCCTGATTCAGGGACGCTCCGGGTCCCTCCTCATGTCTCCACTTATTGCCATTAGGACCAATTTTCAGAGTTTTTTTCCTTTAGGGCTGATCCAGCTACAGAGGGTCAGACATCACAGTAGCCTAAGAGGAGAAGACAAGTGACTTTTCGATTAAACCACATCGTTCACTTTAGAACAAACTCAGTTCCATCAAAACCACATTAACAGGGACTGATGGTCTTTCCTCCGGAACCTCAATTTTCCCAAGACCTAAGTTCTGCCAGGACGTCAGCATAGACTCCTCTGGGTAATCCACTCCAAGGTTTTCTTGGGGCAGATTTTCTGCTCAGAAGAAGGGTCTGAGTCCCCGAGTACAAAGAAGGAGGGAGACTGGGAGGGGATGGACAGATGAGGGAGGAGGAGGTCTCAGGAAACCATAGGTTTGCATTTTGATCCAAGTCCAATTAGGGGCCTAAAGTGGAACTGAGAGGACTAGAAGCAGGTCCAGGCAGAAGAAGGGACATCAGTAGGGCCCTGGCATTCTCACTCCAGCTCATGATGACCAGGAATGGGGCACAGAGGACCTCATAGACCTTCTCAGAAAGACTTGCTTCACTGATGCCCATGAGGTCTCTTCTGCTTTCCACAAGGCCCTCCTTTCTGAGCAAACTGCCTGGGCCTCTTCCTCCTAGCAGGCCCCAGGTTGGAATCCGCCTCCCTTTTAGTTGAAAGCATTGTCTCCTAGAAATGGTTGTCTGTGCTTGCCCTCCCCTGGTAGGTCTGAGCTCTCCCTGACTCTTCTTCATAGAACCAGAAATGGTTGTGGGTGCCACTGTCATGCAATATCACTCCTGCTTCCCCCAGTTCTCTAAAGCCCACCCAGAGGCCCCGCTCTCCTGACTAGAGAGACTTCTCAATTGGCCCAACCCTTAGGCCCATACTGCTGCTCTCTGGCCATTGTCTCCCAATGTCTTCCCTCCTTGCACACCAGAGATCGCAATCACATCTTTTGGACTCACATTCCCTCATCTTATCACTGAGCCTCTCCTACCTAGCAAGTAGGTAATGGTTTTCCCAACTCATTTTCTGAGGAAATCTACCTGACTTCATTTGATGATGGATGGGCTGTTCCTGTATCAATGCACTCTTAAAGTCCCCCTCAGTACCTCCCTTTCCACAATCGCCTTAAGAAAGCTCTTAGGATCACTTCCTGCCCTGTTATTGTGGGTATGAAAACACAGGAGGATTCCTGAATCAACCACTTGGCCAATCAAACAGCTGTTGTTTTCTTTGGGCTGTGGACTTGTTTATGCAAAAGACATTTGTAGCAGGTCTTTCTAACTCTACATTCACATCTTTTGGTCTTTTGCTGATTCTACACTTTTTCACAGGATTGTACCAGATATTTCTAGAGGAAGGGAGACATCTACTTTTCCCCTTTGTGGTTATTATCTGTGAGGTCTGCTTCTCTGAGGGGACTGCCCGTCAAAGGGGATTTTTGTTAAATACCCATCCATTTTTCCATTTGGCCTTTCACATTATCTCCCCTCATAAATCCCAAGAAATCTTTGATGAAATGTTTCTTTGGTAGAAAAATGTTGGTCAAATTACCCTCCTTTTAAATTTAATAATCTGCTGCCCTTGTTAATAAAGTGATTAAATTGCCCCCAAAATAATTATTGTCACATGCACACAATAATTATATTCTGCTTAAACATATAGTGAATGATCTTTTGTTATTTGAGACAGAATCTTGTGGGACTTTAAGCTGATACAGTTCTAAATTTCAGTTTCACGTAAATGTCTTGGAAGTATTGAGGTTCAAAGGATACCCCAAAAGATTGGGGTCACAGACCAGTATCGAGAGGTGGCTCAAAAAAATTTGCAGGAGTCAACCCATGTCCAAGGCAAGGCTTAAAATTTATTATAATTGTAATGTCAACTGAAGCATGCTAAGTTCCAAAAGAATTTAGCAAAGAACCAGGAGTAAAAAGATAAATTTATAGGACAATGTTAGAGAGGCCAGAGCTTCATGTTACTTATTTGGTCATTTTATGGGTGACAGGTAGGTTTGAGGCGTGGTCTATTCACTATTGTCTCCAGAATTTGGTTGTCACTGACCAACAGATTATCTATCTGACAGTCAGCAATGTTTGTGGGACCATTCTCTCATTGACAGAACAATCACACTCTAAGCAGGGGACTTCAGGATCACTGCTATATTTCCCCTAGAGGCTGTACCCCATTAGAAGTACTCTTGGAGCAAACTTTAGCAGTGACTAGACAGAGAGGATGTGACAAAGGAGATGTTGGTCACAGAGGGCTGGACCCATCATAGCCTCATCCCTCCAAGCCAAACATTCACATGCAACAGAAGCAGCAGCTATAAGGCAAAATGACTGGGAGAATGAATGTGACCAGATTAGAGCGACTCCATGGAGGTGAGTTTGTTGTTCATTTGGAAGCAGCTCTACACCAACCAGTAATTTTCAACATTGGAGGATTAAAGAAGTGGGCACAGTCACGAGTTTGTTTTACAATACCCCATTTAATCATCTGGGCCAGAACATTTGCAACCATCCAAAGTGATTTGTTGGTAATAATGGAGAAACAACAGATCAGAACTCTGCAAGTCTATAGGCAGGCTAGTTCATCCATTTCTAGGCAGGCAGCATTTGAATCCATCCAAAGTTAAGCCCCAACAAAGTCTGGAGAGTTTCAGAATTCTGGACTCCATAAGAGGACAAATGAAATTCAGCAATTCCGGAGAAACCCTGGCCGTGCTGCAAACCAGGCTGGCCAGTCGTGGTCAGTAAACTGTAGAACTCAATGATGGGAACTAACCCACCCCTAGGACTCCTCAGTGGTACCTCTAAGCCATCATATTAGCACATCAACCTAATCTTTGTTTCTCTTTCCTAAAAAATTATCTCCTTGATTTTGTCTCTTAGCTTAGAATTGGCCACTGTCAGCAGCCTAATAAATCTTTGCCCCTTAACCTGGAAACAAACTGAAGGTGTGAATTCTTTTTGCCAAAATGACAACACTGACCAAGGGGGATTCTAATATTATTGGGGTGTCTTCCCATCTCAACAATAATAACAATCCAAAGTGCTTTTATAAGAGCAGCTAGATGGTGCAGTGGCTAGGAAGACCTGACTTCGAATCTGATTTCAGACACTTAATACTTCCTAGCTGTGTGACCCTGGACAAGTCAATTAACCCCAGTTGTCTCTGAAAATGAAACAAATAAAAAAAAGCGCTTTTATGATGCTCTTGAAGAGAGGACCCTGAAACTCTAAAAATCCTTAAAGGAGAAAATGTCCTTCAACTCTGCCTCAGTGAGGGACCCCGCCCGGAAGGACAAACAGTTTCATCCTCTTGGGGTCGCCTCAGTTCTAAAACTCATTGAATTCAATTCAAATTCCAGCTCAAATCTGAAACCCACGGAGGAGCCAACTTGGGATTCTACCCAGGAGCCCCTTTCAGTTTGTAGCCAAAGCTCCCTACTATAAAAGAGCCAAACTAAAACCCTCTCTTTGCAGAGGTTCCAAACATGCCATATTATGCCATACTTGGGATGCCGAGGGCCTTTGTCCACTGGAATATTCTTTCCAGTGCCATCCCCTCTTTACCCTCACCTATTTCCCTAACCAGACTTTATGCTTCCCTGTCAGGATTTCTAACCTTACTTTCAATCCCCATAAAAAACCTTTTATCAATCTTAAGTTTTCGGGTCTGTAAATTCTTTTACACCACCCGAAGGGAGTCCCCAAAACTCCCTATCCTTGCGCCAAATCCCAAGAGGTTGCAGGGGAGCCAAACCTCTCCATTTGGTTCCCTGAATCCTGAATCTGCCACTAGACCTTATCATTTAACTTCCTAATCACCAGAAACCCTTATCTCATTTTGGTTTCCTAAATCTAAACCTTATCACTCTGAAAGCTATTAAGGGGCCAAAGACTGGACTCCAGATACATCTCAACTATCCAGGGTTGATGAATCCACATTAATTAGTGATAAGGTTGTGATACTGGAGAACTGGGCTGAGCACTTCCTGAGCATTCGTGAAAGACCACAGACAATCCAATCCTGAAGCTACAGACCATTAATCCATGGTTGTACTTAATCATCTCCAGTCATTTGCTAACTGACAGCAATCCCAGTAATTTATATTTCTCTGTTACTAAAAAGAGAATTGCTATAAATATTTAAAAATATATGTTCGTTTGCTTTTTCCTTAATCATCTTGAGAAACAAGTCTAATAGAAACATTGATGGGCAAAAAATTATTGTTTTATAATTCTTTGGGGATAATTCCATATTGTCCACTAAAATGGATCGATTGTTTAATAGTGATTTAATGTTCTAAATTTATCTCACTATTGCTTTAATTTGCATTTTTCTAATCAATATTCATTTAAATAATTTTTTCACATAATTATTGTCGAAATTTCTTCATTGGAAAGCTTCCCATTCTTATCTTTTGATCACTTATCATTTGGCAAATGGCTCTTACACTTACAAATTTGAAAAATGTAATATGTGATAATTGTTCCGTTTTACTTTTCAACTCAGTTTTATTTTTTTACTATCAACCCATATCCTTACCTCAGTCCAAGCTTTTCTTTAAACTACCCAGTAATGATGACATTTTTAAGAGTTGTTTTAACAATTTCAGATATAATTTGATCTCACTGATATTTGGGGTTTACCTTATGGTTCTCCTGGATTTTCTATGTCCATTTTCCATTGAGTTCATATGAGTTTTTGTCATAAATATGATGAGGTGTATGAATGAGATCCCTTCTGCTCAAAGACACAGGTTTGGAAGCGAAAGAATTCACTAACCCTAAATTCTGTGGCAAAAGTAGGAGGTTTATTTTACACTAAGAGGTTTTTCCCTTAGCGAACCTATATTCTCTCAATGGAGAAAATCTACAAAAAGAAAAAAAGAAAAAAAAGGTTAAGAAAAGACCTTTTTTGTGGGTAAGTCTGGGGGAAGTTTGATAATCAGACCAGGATTTCTTAATTGAATGTGAAGTTTTTTCTTAGGATGTGACTTTTTAAAAGATCAATAGGCGTGTGATTTGCCCTTGAATGATACTGCTTATCTCACTCTGAGAGAATATGAGACTATTTGGAGCCTAGGTTTTTGCAGATGAAAGGGGACATGGTTTTTATGATTTTACATAATTTTTTCAGAGTTCACTCAGGTCATTTTCAGTCATTATTTTACAGAGTTTACTCGTGTCAAAGGTATCTTTTGACAGGAAGAATGCCTCATTGTGATTCTTTGCAATCTTTGGATCTCATCTTTGTTCTTCCAAACCTCTTCTCCTGACTACATCATGATTGTACTTAGATTTGTTGGGCAAGTTATTTTTGATCACAACCTCAGCTCCTTTGCTCTATAAAATATAATGTCCTAAGTCCAAAGGTCTTTTTTTTCTTGCTAAAGTAGTCAAAAATGTAGTTTTAAATTTTTAATGGTATATTATTTTCTAATTACATGTAAATATAGTTTTCAATTTCATTTGTGTAAGATTTAGAATTCTAAATTTTTTTCTCTTCCTTCCTTCCCCTCACCCAAGGATAGGAAGCAATCTAATATAGGTTATACATTATACATAGGTATATCATTTTTAAAAAGTATTTTATTTTTCCAGTTGCATGTCTGTCAAGATAGTCTTCAAGATTCATTCTTGTAATATTTTGAGTTCCAAACTTTTTTCTCCTTCCTTCCCTTGCCTTCCACCTCTCTCCCCGAAGAGCACAAACAATTTGACATAGGGTATATATCTACAATAATTTTAAACACATTTCTCTATTAATCGTGTTGTGAAAGGGAAAAACCACTTGAAAGAAAAAAAAAACAAGAAAATTTGAAAATAGTATGTTTGGATTCACATTCAGTCTCCATAGTTCTCTCTCTGGGTGCTTGGTGGTATTTTCCATCCTATGTTTACTGGGATTGTCTTGGGTCACCACATTGCTGAGAAAAGCCAAATCTTAGCTGATAGCTGATCCAACAGATATATCCCAAAGAGATAAGAGCTGATCCAAGAGCCAAGATAGCTGAAAATCACTTAATCTTGTTACTGGGTACAACGTTCTCCCGGTTCTGCACATTTCACTCAATTTCAGTTTATGTAATTCTTCCCAGGCTTTTCTGAAATCAGTCTATTCATCACATTTTATATTCCATAACAGCCATACACCATCACTTATTCAGCCATTCCCTATTTGCATCCACTCAGTTTCCAGGTCCTTGCCATCCCCAAAAGAGCTGCTACAAACATTTATGCACATGTGGGGCATTTTCCCCTCTTATCTCTTTGGGATATAGACCAGTAGTGATGAGGAGGTCCTAGATGGTGTTTTGGACCAAGAGAAACTAAATAGATCCCTGAAGCCTGCAGGGAGAAGGCCCTGGTGGAGAGCAGTTTAGCTCGATGGTGCCCCCTTTGGGAAGGTCCTCCGGTCAGAAATCCAAGTTATGTCAAACTCCCAACATGCAGCTCTGTAGAAATCCCAGCCATGTCTCTGAGGTTACATTTTCCTTATGTGTGGGAAAAAGGTGAAGAATTTACAGATTAAGCACATATTCTTCAGGGACTGTTATCTAAAGCCTTAAGGCTTCAGTTGAGGAAGCATGTGATTTTAGATAAGGTCTGGACTATATTCTATTGTTCAAAGAAGACACTGGTGGGGAAGTTATACATCTACTGCATTCCACTGACCAAATAGGGGAATAAAGGCTATGTGACCAATCACACCATATAGAGGGTGGGATTTGAGGGGGTTCTTTGTCTGAAATACATAAAAATTGTGAAAACTCTCAATGGAATGACTCTCCTACTGTGGGTATTTTTGCTGTCCTTTCGGACCCACAGGCCAGGACCATCCGCTTCTCGAGATTCTAATAAATTCTTTCTGTACATCATTTGGAGCGACTCTTGAGTAGTCAGTTCGGGTAGGTGCAATTGTCCCGAACACTTATAAACCTACTTATGGGCCATCACCTTTGGACCAGTCCACCATGGCACTCTGCCTTCAATGGCTTTCTCCTTGCCTCTTCAACATGGTCTCTCCCCACTCCACTTTTCCTTACAACTAGCTAATTCTTTGGCGGGGCTGAGTCCCTTCCAGGATTTAGCCTACCAGTTAAGGGTGCTCCCCTCAATCACATGGGGAGCTCCCTTTCTCTCGGGTAACTGTGAGTTCCTCCGAGGAACTTTTCTTTCCCATGATCTCTCACTGTATTTAATATTTACCATTCCTGGAGTCATTTGTATTTCCATTTGTCTGTAACCTTTTCCACTAAATAAATCTTCCTTTTGCCAAAGAGAAGAGCCATGGTGAAGTCTTCGGATGACCAAACCCCATCAATCCCCTGTCATAGACCACATCACTGACACTGCTAGACCAAAGGTTATGCAGAGTTCCTAGTCATTTGGGAATAGTGTGGATGGTATTTTCCATCCTAAATTCTTCAGAATGATCTTGGATCACACTATTGTGATTCAATATAGCTCAGAGATTCAGAGTTGATCATCATGCAATGTTCCAGTTTTGTACAGTAGTCTCTTGATTTAATTCACTTTATTTTTCATTAATTCATAAAAGTCAGAGTTTTTCTGCAACCATCTTGTTCTTCATTTTTTTTTTTGCCATGACTGGGTTCCATTATAATCTTATGTCATAACTTGTTCAGTTATTCCTCAATTGATTGAAAATGTGGGTTTCATTGAACAATTGCACCAGGGGAAAAAAACAAGGTTTTTGCCCTGTAAACAGGACAAATACTATCAAATATAAGGAAAGGGAAACACAAATATACTCTGCAAAACTTTAGAATCCACAATACACAGTGATTGTGTTCTAAATAGAAAAGGAGCCAAGATGGCCTACCCCACAAATGTGATGTACAGTCAATAAAAAAAGGGCATTCAAAACATTTATAGAAAAAAAAATCAGACTGGCAAAAATCATGTGCTTCTCAAACCTCAGAGGTATCTGAAGAATAGCATATAGAACAACCCAAGTACAACAAAACAACAGAATGACTAAGAGAATTGTTTCTTCCTGTACATATGAACACAAAAATGAAAACATGTATTTTAAAAAGGAATAATGGAAGAAACAGAGCATTAATATTCATGTCATCCTCCAGAATTGATAGGTTTTGTGGAACTAAATTTTAGAATGTGAGGAGCTATAAAAAGGAGGAAAAGAAACTCATTGAAAAGGATATGTGAAGTACTTTAATCAAGTTAAAGACTAACAAGGAAAGGAAATGTAATCTTGTACATTAGGGGAATAACAGAACCTATGGATAAAAAGAAACAGCAACAGAAAATGGGAGAAAGAAAGGAGGGAAACCTTATTTCAGGGTTTGTAAGAAGTACTACTGATTAAAGCATGGTTGGAATAAGGAATATTTTTTTCCCTTTTTAATACTATTTTATTTTTTCTAATTACGCAAATTAAATTTTCATCCTTACAAGAGTAATGAGTACCAATTTACCCAGGAATGACTGAAGAAATAGGACTCTTTGAATGTTATGTATTATTGAAGAATGATGACAACAGGATTACAAAGACAAATTATTACATATATTGGGATTTTTGCCTAAAATACAATTGGGGATGTATAATGAGGTCCCTTCTGTTGGGACTTGTTGGTGCTGTGGCATAAAACTCCTGAAATTGTGCTTCTTGACCCCAGAGGGGATCAAACAACTAAATGTGGGGGTTGTAAAAAAAATTGACAACAGTAAAAAGTATTGCAAGATTTATTTATTTGTGTAAAAATAAGGACATGCATCTCATTAGTATACAGATTTCCTTTCCTCTTTAGGGACACAAAGGTGCCCCTAGAAATTGTTTTAAAATAAATTCCTTTATATTTTATCAGTAAATGCTGGATTTGTATACCTATTTTATATACAAATATACCTTAAGCCATGTAAAAATTTGTTGGGCAGAAAATTTAAGAAGTAGTGCAGGAGACCTTCCATTTTTAAATAGATTCCGTACCTTTTATCTCTGGCATGATTTTCCCAAAGTACAGTCAAGTATGAGCTCTAGAGGAAAACCTTCCCACAACTGTTGAATCAACCTTCATTCTACTATGAGGGAAGTTGTCTTTTGATCACACTCCTCCAGAAAAAAGCACAATCCCAGGAGCACATTTGTGAGAAACTTTTCTCTACAATGAATTCACTGCAGACAGTAAGAGAATCTCTAGCTAAAAGCTTTCCCACACTGAAGCCAGAGGCAACTCCTCAGAATGATTTCTCCAATACTAAAGATGCTCTGAAATTCATGTAAATGACGTTCTTTATTCATGACAGTGATGAGATTAATATTTAATATAAATTCTGAGATGGGAAATAAGAGATACTTCTTGCCTGAAGGCATTACCACCCTGATAATATGCATAAGGTTCCTCTCAAGTGTGATTAAGGAAAAAGCTCAGTTTGTCTCAAGTATGAATTCTCTGTTGCTTCCCAAGAATGGAGTTAAGTGTGATACCATTCCACGTTGATGACAGTTATAAAGTTCCCCCTCAGTGTGGACTTCTAGAAGTCCAGCAATGCTGCAGCTCTGTCTGGGAGCCTTTCCACACTGATTACATTCCTAAGTTTTCACCCGATTGTGAATTCTCTGATGTAAAGCAAGATTGAAGCTGGATCTGAAAGCCTTTCCACACTGACTACACTCATAAGGCTTCTCTCCAGTGTGGATTTTCTGATGTGCATAAAGATTAGAGCTGTTGGTGAAAGCTTTCTCACACTGATTACACGCAAATGGTCTCTCTCCAGTATGGATTCTCTGATGTTTGGCAAGACTGGACTTCTGTGTGAAAGTCTTTCCACACTGATTACAATCAAAAAGATTCTCTCCAGTGTGGATTCTCTGATGGACAGCAAGGCGGTAAGGTGATGTAAAAGCCTTTCCACACTGACTACAGTCACAAAGCTTTTCTCCAGTGTGGATTTTCTGATGTGCATAAAGATTAGAACTATTGGTGAAAGCCTTTCCACAATGATTACAAACAAAAGGTTTCTCTCCAGTATGAATTCTCTGATGTTTGTTAAGACTGGACCTCTGTGTAAAAGCCTTTCCACACTGATTACAATCAAAAAGATTCTCTCCAGTGTGGATTCTCTGATGGACAGCAAGGCGGTAAGGCAATGTGAAAGCCTTTCCACATTGACTACAGTCATAAGGCTTCTCTCCAGTGTGGATTTTCTGATGTGCATAAAGATTAGAGCTATTGGTGAAAGCCTTTTCACAATGATTACAAACAAAAGGTTTTTCTCCAGTGTGGATTCTCTGATGTTTAGCAAGACTGGACTTCCATCTGAAAGTCTTTCCACATTGATTGCAATAAAAAAGATTCTGATGTACAGCAAGGTGGGAAGGGAGTGTGAAAGTCTTTCCACTTTGACTACATTCATAATGGTTGTCTCCAGTGTGAATTTTCTGATGTGCATTAAGATTAGAGCTATTTGTGAAAGCCTTTCCACAACTACAAACAAAAGGTTTCTCTCCAGTGTGGACTCTCTGATGTTTAACAAGACTGGACTTCCAGGTGAATGCCTTTCCACACTGATTACAATTAAAAAGTTTCTCTCCAGTGTGGACTCTCTGATGCTTATCAAGACTGGACCTCCATGTGAAAGCCTTTCCACACTGATTACAATAAAAAAGGTTCTCTTCAGTGTGGATTTTGTGACGTCTAGAAGTCTCCTGGGACTGAAAGGGCTCTACTTCTTCAGTGAAACATTGGCTATATTCAATGTCCTGAAGACAATCAGTCTCTGAAAAAATTTTCTTATAATGGTTAAGGGTTGAAGACTGTCCAAATCTCTTTCCAATTTCAATAAGTTGACATTTCTTTCGATGCTGATCTTCTTTGATGTTAGAACCATGGATTTTGTTCAACTTGAAGTCATAGGAACCATCACTATGGTTACTCTGCAGGTTACTTTCTTCAACAAAAAGTGTGAGTTTGTTAGTTATCTCATTTACTTGGAATCTGGTCTCTCCATCTGAAAAAACAAAACAAAACAAATACACACACACACACACACATAGAGACACAAAAATGCATGCATTACAGAAGAGTTACGAAGCGCATGATTCTAATTGTTTTTTTGTTTTGTTTTTTTAATAACTTTTTATAGACAGAACCCATGCCAGGGTAATTTTTTTTACCACATTATCCCTTGCACTCACTTCTGTTCCGATTTTTCCCTCCCATCCTCCACCCCCTCCCCTAGATGGCAAACCTATATATGTTGAATATGTCGTAGTATATCCTAGATACAATGTATGTGTGCAGATCCAAACAGTTTTCTTGTTGCATGGGGCGAATTGGATTCAGAAGGTAAAAATAACCCAGGAAGAAAACAAGAATGCAAGCAGTTTACATTCATTTCCCAGTGTTCTTTCTTCGGGCGTAGCTGCTTCTGTCCATCATTGATCAACTGAAACTGAATTAGGTCTCTTTGTCAAAGAAATCCACTTCCATCAGATTACATCTTCATACAATATCATTGTTGACATATATAATGATCTCCTAGTTCTGCTCATTTCACTTAGCACCTGATTCTAATTGTTAAGAAGTTATTTTGGGGGGGGCAGTGGATAAAACACAGATCCCAAAGTGAGGAACATCCTGTTCAAATGTGGTCTCAGACACTTCATACCTACTAGCTGTGTGACCCTGGCAAGTCAAAATGCTTCACAAAAAAAGAAAAAATATATATTTTCTTAAGTTTTTGAATCTCTTTTTCTAAGTGATTCACTTTCTTTTCATATTTCTTTGATTTCCTTGTGTTAATCCTGTTTATTTTTACCAATTTTTGCTCAATCTTTTATTTGATTTTTGAACTCCTTTTAAAGTTTGTCCAATAATTCTTTTGGGGCTTGTGACCATTTAACATTTCTCCTTGAAATAAGAGTGGCTTTTTAAACATCATTTTCTCTTTTTGACTATGGACCCAGATTGTCTCAATCCCCACAGTAGCTATTATATTCAGGTTCTTTCTCCTTTGCCACCTCATTTTTATTTTTATTTTAAGCCACTTATTATTGTCAGCTCTCTAGTCCTGATTTTGGGAGGAGAATAGCCTGAGCTCCAGGTCCTGTCACTGTCATTTGCAGAGCTCTCTGGGGGCCCCAACCCTGGGCCCTCCCCAGTATCCCTGAGTTCAGGCCAGGGCCCCGAGCCACACTGTCCCAGCACAGGCTCCCTCTCCCTTTGGTCTGCAGCCATAAACCTCAGTGGCTCCTCTGCCCAGTGAGTGAGACCAGGGTCTCTGATCTCCTACAAGTGCCCACAGCCAGCAGGGTCCCTGCAGCCCCCCCCCCCCACACCCACCAGCTGGAGGCTGGTTCTTTCTTGGTCACAGCCACAGGCTGGATCTGAGTCTGCTCAGCACAACAAGCCCTGTTCTAGCCATAACCTGAGCCCTTCCTTCCTCCCTTTCCAAGCCCATCACCCACCCACTACCACAGTCCCAGAGGGGAAAGCTGCCCCAGGGTTTGCTCTTTCTGGACTGAGTAGAATCTCCCTGCAGGTGTTGGCCCTTCATGTGGTCTGAACCTCCATCCTAGGGGGCTCAGGGCCTCCCCAGGGTCCCGTCCAGGTGTTTTAGCAGCACAAATTCTGGACTTTGAACCCCCTCTGCTGGTCCCGGGTCATGTTCAGATGGTTTTTTCTTGTGTTTTTGGCACTGCAAGAGCCAAGCACTCCCTGCCTTATTCTCCCATCTTACCAGAATCCCCTTCCATGGTTTTTAGAGTGATGTTTTCAGCGAATTTGTCAGACACCCGGCCTGGGGATGAACAAGGTAACAAGGTCAGCCCCCTGACTGAGGGCCACTGATTGAACTTCAGGCCACCAGCCAGGACCCTAGTGCTTGAGGTGCTTGAGGATGAGGGTGCACTCAGTGGGGCTTCTGAGATGCTTCAGAGAAGGGATCCCTTCTCTGCTACAGGGCCTGATGATGAGCACCAACAAAAGAGAGGCAACGGTCCTTACCCAGGGACAGCAGGTTCTGGACACTCTCCAGCATGACCTCCTTGTACAGCTCCTTCTGAGAAGGGTCCAGGAGCCCCCACTCCTCCTCGGTGAAGGCCACAATAATGTCCCTGAACGTCACCAACTCCTAAACCATCAAAAGTCACTTGATTTAGGGCCAAAAGGGACAATGCATCTTATCCAACCCTTATCACCTTAGAGGAGGCAACTGAAGAAGGGATGGGATTTGCCTAATACTCAGAGAACCTTTAGGAGGGTTGTCTTAGACTAACCCCGACTGCCTGAAAAAGTCAGTAAGAGCCCAGGGGAACGAACACTGGGGAAAGCATTTTCTGTTCAAAGTGATCATTATGTTGGAATAAAAAAAGGTGGAAAAATGTCTTACTAGACGGCTGCTCCCAGCGGCATAGGGAGAACATTTGGGTCCATAGAAGGTGGGGAGGAAAGAGAGAACAGATCATGTGAGACTGTTCCTCACCAGGAGTGTCCTAAGTGAGGCATGAAGAAGATTCTAGGAAGAGTTTGGTAAGTCCCGAGCATTCGGGGTGGGAGAAGGGAGGAGGAACCTTAACAGTGATCACTGAGGAGAGAACAAAGCTGCGCTTTTCCGGGAGTTCCCTTATTTTGGAGCAATTCTTGTGGATTAAAATTTTTGTTCCCTTTTTAAAAAATACATTTGGATTTCTTGTTAAAACACCTGATTTATGCTCTACTTTTAATCTATATTTGGCTTTTAGTTTCCTTTATTTGTATTATTGACTTTTTGAGCCATTAGATAGTTTGGGACTATTTTTCCTTAATTTTGAGATTCCCAAGAATTAAAGTTTTATTTTATTGTTCTTCCCTGCGCTGCATTTATTCACAGTGCAAAGCATCCCTCTGGGAAGGCCCGTCTTTCCTGGCCCCTCCCACATCCCGGGCTCAGAACAGCCCCTTCCCCTGCTCTCTCGCTCCTTTGTGGCCCCCGTTTCCCACCTGAGAAGTCGGAGCTGTTGCCTTTTCTCTGACTGGACATTTTACAGCAGCTTCCTCTAAAACGGGGCTCAGGGATCCACAGCCCCCCAGTGCCCGCCCGCTTTCCCGAGGGGACCTGCCCGAGGCCGAGGCCGCGGCCCCAGCGCCCCCAGACTCTCTCGGCCAGCTCCGCCCACTGGGACATCGGACGCCCCCGGGAACGTCCCCGTTAAGGCCTCGCTCTACAGAGAGTCCCCTGAACACCTGGGGGGGGGGCCGCACTCACCTGGGCCGGGGGGCTCCGGCTGCCGGGGGCCATGTCTCTGGTTCCGGGCGTGGGGGCTCGGCCAGCGGGGCCGGGGAGGGAGGGGGAGCCCAGGGAGGGAGGCCGGGCTGGATGCGGACCTGCCCGGAATGAGAGAGATGTCAGGCAGGACAGTGGGGAGCGGCGCCCCCCGGGGGGAGGGATCTCAGGAAGGAGGAGGCCGAGAGATCTCACTGTGGGGGCAGGAGACCCTCCCAGGACCCTCAGCCCGGGACACTAGGGCTCCTGAGCCCTGGGGGGAGGGGCAGCCCTGGGGGCATGAGCCACAAGGGACCAAGGGCACAAAGCCTGCACCCTGACCCCTGCCAGGCCAGTGTGGCCCCGGCCAAGCCCGTCGCCCCTGCCTGCCTCAGTTTCCCCATCTGTAACGCGGGACCCCCACCTCCCAAAGACCCCAGGGAGGGAAAGAGGCCACGGGGCAGAGCCCGACGGGAGGCCCAGAAGCTGAGCGGCCCCTCCTCTACCCGCTGTCCTCCTTGAGGACATTTACCCCGAGGGCTGCATGTAGAGAGCGCCTGCTGTATACCAGGCCTGGACTTAGAGCTTTACAGAGCCGATCTCACTGGGAGGGAGAGGGGGGAGGGGCTGCTCTATCCCCTTGTACACAGGAGGAAACTGAGGCAAATGGGGGCCAAGTTAGACCTTGCCGCCCCCCCAGATGTCCCGGGCCCTCGGGGCGCCCCGAGCAGCCCCCGCCCCCCCACCCCCCTCTTCCCCCCCACCCCACCCCCCGCGGCTCAGGGCCGGGCCGCCAGTCGGGCCCCTCCCCCCGCGGGGCTGCAGAGGCGCCTCCACCGCGGCCCGGGCAAGAGGAATCACTCCCGGCCCCCCCCGCCACCCCCCGCGGGGCTGCTCCGCTCGCGCACCACCTGCTCTGCGCGCCCTCGGACCCCGCACGCGCGCGCCCGACTCCGGGGACTCGGCCGCGCGCCCCGACACTGACAGCTGCGGGAAGGGGGGAGGCGGGGGAGGGGCGAAGACTGCGCCTGCGCATTGACGCCCTGCTGCCTTCTCCCGTCACCGCGGGCAGAACTGAAAGAAACGCCAAACCAGGAAGCCGCCCTGAGCACCGGGAGACTCCCAGAGTGCCCTGGGACTCAGGGGCGGCGGCAGGAGGGGCCGAGGGTCCCTAATGTCAGTAGGAGGCTTTCTGCCTGGCCGCGGAATCGAGGGTCTTGGCTGGGGATGGGATGACGTCATTCTCTCCTTCTTCTGGTGGTGACATCATTCTCTCCCTGGTCTGGTGGTGACGTCATTCTCTCCCTGCTCTGGGCCTCCCCCTCCCCCACTACCTTTTCTACTTCCGGTTCTGGGCTACCCGTTGGAGTGTAAGAGGCCCAGTGCCCGCCCTCTGACCCCCGGAATTCCGGACGCTGCTTGGGACATAGTTGGTGCCCAATGAGTGCTCACGGCTCCCTCAGAAGTGGCGCTGACCGCGGCCCATTCTTACAGACCGAGAAACTGAGTCAGGGGACGAGAACCGAGTTTTGCTCCAAGTCCTCGGAAATGCCGGGACAGACCCCAACATTGGGGGCGCCGGGAGCCCCCGGGAGCAGAATGCGAGGCCCGCAGCCAGTGGGTTCACATTTGGCTTCAAAGCCCTGGGAGATGTGAGGCCCTTTCTCCTTCCTCTCCCACAGTCTCCCCCCTCCCCCCCCAGCCAGGAGCGCCTCAGTTTCTTCCCCTGGATGACTTTGATCCTGGAACCAAACCCTCCCCCACCCCCTCCGTTTTCTCCCCTGGGCTAAGTGGGATTCTGGACTCCACCCTCCACCCAGCTGTGCCTCAGTCTCCCCACCTGGAGGACACGTGACCCTGAAGGATCTCCCCGTGCCTCAGGTTGCTCCTCTGTACAGCTCGGATAATCCCAGCGCCCCTCCCCCCTCAGTGAGGATCCAAGGAGGTCCTGGCCCGGGGACCGGGAGGTGCCTTTGCACCTTGGGGCTCATTCTTGGGAGCATCTGTTAATCTCCGCTCTTGCTCTCGCACCTCCCGGGTTACAGGAACCTCCCCCGCTGGAGGCGTCTCCCCCACAGGGTGAGCCCTTCCTGCCTGACAGCCTTGGGCATCTCTGGGAAAGGAGTCAGAGGAAGGTCCCCAAGGTCCGGGCTCTTTGGCTGCTGGAAATCCGCCTCCTCCAGGAGCTTCTTTAGCCACCCCTGGATCCCCCGCCAGCCCCTCCCCAGCAGTGACCCCCTCACTCACTCGCCAGGCCCAGTTCCCGCCAGGGGTGAAGCCTCCCCTCTCGGTCACTCCCCAACAGGCCCGGCTCCCACCTTTAAGGAAACCTCCTTGAACCACCCCCCCCCCCCCCAGCCATCCTTCTCTCTCCGTCCTTTTCCCGGCCAAACTCCCTGAAACATGTGGCTGAACGTTGTTCCTCCCTCCGGCACCGGCTCCTTACCCGCTGCTCGGTTCTTGCCCTGGTTCAGTCTCCCGGACCTCAGACTCCTGATTCAGGGACGCTCCGGGTCCCTCCTCATGTCCCCACATACTGCATCAGGACCAGTTTTCAGAGTTTTTCCTTTAGGGCTGATCCAGCTACAGAGGGTCAGACATCACAGAATCCTAAGAGGAGAAGACAAGTGACTTTTCGATTAAACCACATCGTTCACTTTAGAACAAACTCAGTTCCATCAGAACCACATTAACAGAGACTGATGGTCTTTCCTCCGGAACCTCAATTTTCCCAAGACCTAAGTTCTGCCAGGACGTCAGCATAGACCCCTCTGGGTAATCCACTCCAAGGTTTTCTTGGGGCAGATTCTGCTCAGAAGAAGGGTCTGAGTCCCCGAGTACAAAGAAGGAGGGAGACTGGGAGGGGATGGACAGATGAGGGAGGGGGAGGTCTCAGGAAACTATAGGTTTGCATTTTGATCCAAGTCCAATTAGGGGCCTAAAGTGGAACTGAGAGGACTAGAAGCAGGTCCAGGCAGAAGAAGGGACATCAGTAGGGCCCTGGCATTCTCACTCCAGCTCATGATGACCAGGAAGGGGGCACAGAGGACCTCATAGACCTTCTCAGAAAGACTTGCTTCACGGATGCCATGAGGGCTCTTCTGCTTTCCACAAGGCCCTCCTTTCTGAGCAAGCTGCCTGGGCCTCTTCCTCCTAGCAGGCCCCAGGTTGGAATCCGCCTCCCTTTTACTTGAGAGCATTGTCTCCTAGAAATGGTTGTCTGTGCTTGCCCTCCCCTGGTAGGTCTGAGCCTGGAGGTCAGATGCCCGACCTGTGCTCTCCCTGACTCTTCTTCATAGAACCAGAAGTAGTCTTCGGTGCCACTGCCATGCAATATCACTCCTGCTTCCCCCAGTTCTCTAAAGCCCCCCCAGAGGCCCCGCTCTCCTGACTGGGGAGACTTCTCAATTGGACCTACTCTTATGCCTATATTGCTGCTCTCTGGCCATTGTGTCTCCCAATATCTTCCTTTCTTGCACTCTGGAGATCATAATCATATTTTTGGACTCATATCCCCTCATTATCAGTGAGTCTCTCCTACCTACCAAGTAGGTAATGATTTTCCAAATAGAATTTCTGAAGAAATCTACCTGACTCCATTTGATGCTGAATGGGCTTTTCCTATATCAATGTACTCAAGGTTGCCTTCAGTATCATATTTTCTCCTTACTAACGTAGTCTATATGTATTTTTAAAATTTCAATGGTATATTTTTTCTAATTACATGTAAATATACTTCTTAATATTATTTTGTGTAAGATTTGGAATTTCAATTTTTTTTCTCCCTCCCCTTCTTTCTTCCCCCACCTCAAGATAGGAAGTTATCTAATGTAGGTCATACATGTACAATCATTTTAAAATATTTTATTTTTACAATTACATGTCAAGATAGTCTTCAATACTATTTGTCTTCCCCCAGACAAATTTTGTATTTGTCTTCATTTGTATTGTTTTGAGTTCCAATTACATGTAAAGACCATTTTGAACTTTCATTCTTTGAAGAGTAATAAGTACCAATTAATTGGGGAATGGCTGAAGATATCGGAATCTATGAATACCATATATTATTATTATTATTATTTTTGCTGAGGCAGTTGGGGTTAAATGACTTGCCCAGGGTCAGACAGCTAGGAAGTGTTAAGTGTCTGAGGCCAGATTTGAACTCAGATCCTCCTGACTTCAGGGCTGGAGCTCTATCCACTGTATCACTTAGCTGCCCTAAAACCGTATATTCCCGAAGAGTGATGCCAAACTGATGATTACAGAGAAAAATTATTACATATATAAGGATGTTTGCATAGGACAGAATTAGGGATGTATAATGCGGTCTCTTTTGTTCGGAGGTCTAAAGAACTGAGCTGTTGCACAAAGCTTCTGTGGTTCTTGACCCCAGACGGGATCAAATCACTAAATGTGGGGGCTTAAAAATTTGGCAAACAGGAAAAGGTATAGCAAGATTTAATTCTTTGTGTAAAAATAAACAAGCACATGCATGTCATTAATAGGAAAATTTGCTGTCCTCTTTCATAAATAGTAAAACAAATATATCCCTAAAAGTTGTTTTAAAATAAATTCCTTTATAATTTTTCTCAGTAAATGATCTATATACCTATTTTATATAAAAATAAAAATCCTGAGGACAAGCAAAAATTTCTTGGGCAAAAAGTAGAGAGTTTAAGAAGTCCTATAGGAGGCCTTCCACTGTTACATAGATTCCCTGTGTTTTATCTGTGGCATGAAATCCCCAAAGTACAGTCAAGGATGAACCCTAGAGGAAAACTTTCTCATAATTGTTCTATCAACCTTTTTTTTCCTCTAGTAAATTTATTTATTCTTAATATGCATTACTTTATGAATCATGTCGGAAGACAAAAATCAGAGCAAAAGGGAAAAACCATTGGACAGAAAAAAAGGAGTGAAAACAGCATGAGTTGATTTACATTCAGTCTCCTTAGTTCTCTTTCTGGATGCAGACGGCATTTTCTGTCCAAAGTCTATTGAGATTGCTTTGGATCACTAAACCACTGAGTAGAACTGTCTTTCACAGTTGATCATCGCATATTCTTGCTGTTATTGTGCACAATATGTGCCTGGCTCTGCTTTCACTCAGCATCATTTCATGGAAATCTCTCCAGGCCTTTCTAAAATCAGCTTCTTCATCATTTTTTAAAGAATATTTCATTTCTTCATATACCACAATTTGTTCTGCCATTTCCCAACTGATGGGCATCTACTCATTTTCCAATTCTTGATGAATCAACCTTCATTCCAGTATGACTGAACTTATCTACTGGTCATCCCTCTTCAGAAAAAAACAAAGTTCCAGGAGCATATTTACAGGAAACACTTTTCTCTACAATGAATTCACTGACAGAAAGTAAGAGAGAATCTTTAGCTAAAAGCCTTCCCACACTGAAACCATAGGGAACTCCTCAGATTGATTTCTCTAATACTGAAGATGCTCTGAAATTCATGTACATGACTTTCCTTATTCTTGACAGTGATGAGATTAATATCTAATATGAATTCTGAGATGGGAAATAAGAGATGCTTCTTGCCAGAAGGCATTACCACCTTGATAACATGCATAAGGTTCTCTTCTAGTGTAAAACCTCTTCAAAGAGGTAACTAAAAGCTCAGTTTGTCTCAAGTATGAATTCTCTGTTGCTTCCCAAGAGTGGAGAGTTCAGTGTGCAACTATTCCCCATTGATGACAGGTATAATGTTTCTCTACAGTGTGGACTTCTTGAAGTCCAGCAATGCTGCAGTTCTCTCAGAGAGCCTAAGTTTTCACTCGACTGTGAATTCTCTGATGGAAAGCAAGATTGAAGCTGGATCTGAAAGCCTTTCCACAATGATTACACTCATAAGGCTTCTCTCCAGTGTGGATTTTCTGATGTGCATAAAGATTAGAGCTGCTGGCAAAAGCCTTTCCACAATGATTACACACAAAAGGTTTTTCTCCAGTGTGAACTCTCTGATGTTTAGCAAGAAGGGATCTCTGTGTGAAAGCCTTTCCACACTGACTACAGTTGTAAAGCTTCTCTCCAGTGTGGATTTTCTGATGTGCATAAAGATTAGAGCTACTGGTGAAAGCCTTTTCACAATGATTACAAACAAAAGGTTTCTCTCCAGTGTGTATTCTCTGATGTTTGGCAAGACTTGACCTCTGTGTGAAAGCCTTTCCACACTGATTACAATAAAAAAGATTCTCTCCGGTGTGGATTCTCTGATGGACAGCAAGGCGGGACCTCTGTGTGAAAGCCTTCCCACACTGATTACAATCAAAAAGCTTCCCTCCAGTGTGGATTTTCTGATGTGCATAAAGATTAGAGCTACTGGTGAAAGCCTTTTCACAATGATTACAAACAAAAGGTTTCTCTCCTGTGTGGATTCTCTGATGTTTGGGGAGACTGGACCTCTGGGTGAAAGCCTTTCCACATTGATTACACACAAAAGGTTTCTCTCCAGTGTGGACTCTCTGATGTTTGGCAAGATTATATCTCTGTGTGAAAGCCTTCCCACACTGATTGCAATCAAAAAGATTCTCTCCAGTGTGGATTCTCTGATGGACAGCAAGGCGGGACCTCTGTGTGAAAGCCTTTCCACAATGACTACAGTCATAAAACTTCTCTCCAGTGTGGATTTTCTGATGTGCATAAAGATTAGAGCTACTGGTGAAAGCCTTTCCACACTGATTACAAACATAAGGTTTCTCTCCAGTGTGGACTCTCTGATGTTTAGCAAGACTGGACTTCCATCTGAAAGCCTTTCCACACTGATTGCAATAAAAAAGGTTCTGATGTACAGCAAGGTGGAAAGGGAATGTAAAAACCTTTCCACTTGGACTACATTCATAAGGTTCCTCTCCAGTGTGGATTTTCTGATGAGCATTAAGATTAGAGCTATTTGTGAAAGCCTTTCCACAGCAATTACAAACAAAAGGTTTCTCTCCAGTGTGGACTCTCTGATGTTTAACAAGACTGGACTTCCAGGTGAATGCCTTTCCACACTGATTACAATGAAAAAGTTTCTCTCCAGTGTGGATTCTCTGATGCTTATCAAGACTGGACCTCCGTGTGAAAGCCTTTCCACATTGATTACAAACAAAAGGTTTCTCTCCAGTGTGGACTTTCTGATGTCTAGGAGTCTCCTGGGACTTAACCGGCTCTACTTCTTCAGTGAAACATTTGCTATATCCATTGTCTTGAAGACAACCAGTCTCTGAGGAAATGTTCTTACAAAGGTTGAGGGTTGAAGACTGTCCAAATGGCTTTCCAGTTTCAATAAGTTGACATTCACTCTTTGGATGTTGATCTGCCTTGATATTAGAACCATGGATTTCTTTCAACTCGAAGTCACAGGAAACATCAATCATGACTCTCTGCAAGTCACATTCTTCCACAAAAATTCCCAGCTTTCTAGTCAACTCATTTACTTGGAATCTGATCTCTCCATCTGAAAAAACAAAACAAAACAATCAAATACACACACACATATAGACACATAAATACATGCATTACAGAAGACTTATGAAGCTCATAACTTTTTCTTTCTGATTCTAATTTTTTAAATTTAACTTTTTATTAGAGCTTTTTATTGACAAAATATATGCATGGGTAATTTTCCAATAGTGACCTTTGCAAAAACTTCTGTTACAACTTTTCCCCTGCTTCCCTTCACCTCTTCCCCTAGATGGCAGGTAGTCCCATACATGTTAAATATGTTAAAATATACATTGTTAAGTACAATATGTAAACAGAAATATGTGTGTACATATTTATAAAGTTATTTTGCTACACAAGAAAAATAAGATTTAGAAATATGGTAAAAATAACCTGAGAAGGAAAACAAAAATGGACGGGGACAATAACAAAAGAAGTGGAAATGCTATGTTGTAATGCACACTCATTTCCCCTTGTTCTTTCGCTGGGTGTAGCTAGTACTGTTCATTACTGATCAATTGGAAATGATTTGGATCCTTTCATTGTTGAAGAGAGCCATGTCTACTTGTTAAGAAGTTATTTTGGGGGGCGGAGTAGTGGATAAAGCACAGACCCTGAAGTGAGTAATATCCAGTTCAAATGTGGCCTCAGACACTTCATACTTACTAGCTGTGTGACCCTGATAAGTCAAGCCCAAATGCTTCACAAAAAAAAGAAAAAAAAAAGTTATTTTCTTAAGTTTTGAATCTCTTTTTCTAATTGGTTGACTTTTTTTTATATTATCTTGATTTTCTTGTGTTGATCCTATTTATTTTACCTTTTTTGCTCAATTTTTTATTTTATTTTTAAACTCCTTTTTAAGTTTGTTCAATAATTCTTTTAGTTCTTGTGACCATTTAACATTTCACTTTGAAATAAGAGTGGCTTTTTAAACATCACCTTCTCTTTCTGACTATGGACCCAAATTGTCTCAATCCCCACAGTAGCTATTATATTCAGGTTCTTTCTTCTTTGCCACCTCATTTTTTTTTTGTTTTATTTTAAGCCACTTATTATTGTCAGGTCTCTAGTCCTGATTTTGGGGGGAGAATAGCCCGGGGTCCAGGTCCTTCTCACTGTCATTTGCAAAGTTCTCTCGGGGCCCCAAACCTGGGCCCTCCCCAGTACCCCTGAATCCATGCCAGGGCCCTGTCCCACTGTCCTAGCCCCACTGTCCCAGCCACACTGTCCCAGCACAGGCTCCCTCTCCCTTTGGTCTGCAGTCACAAACCTCAGTGGCTCCTGTGTCCAGTGAGTGAGACCAGGGTCTCTGCTCTCCTACAAGTGCCCACAGCCAGCAGGGTCCCTGCAGCCCCCCCCACACCCACCAGCTGGAGGCTGGTTCTTTCTTGGTCACAGCCACAGGCTGGATCTGAGTCTGCTCAGCACAACAGGCCCTGTTCTAGCCATAACCCAGGCTTTCCAAGGCCATCACCCACCCACTGCCAGAGTCCCAGAGGGGAAAGCTGCCCCAGGGTTTGCTCTTTCTGGACTGAGTAGAATCTCCCTGCAGGTGTTGGCCCTTCATGTGGGCTGAACCTCCATCCTAGGGGGCTCAGGGCCTCCCCAGGGTCCTGTCCAGGTGTTTCAGCAGCACAAATTCTGGACATTGAACCCCCTCTGCTGGTCCCAGGTCACGTTCAGATGTTTTTTTCTTGTGTTTTTGGCACTTTGGGAGAGCCAAGCACTCCCTGCCCTATTCTCCCATCTTACCAGAATCCCCTTCCATGGTTTTTAGAGTGATGTTTTCAGCGAATCTGTCAGACACCCGGCCTGGGGATGAACAAGGTGACAAGGTCAGCCCCCTGACTGAGGGCCACTGATTGAACTTCAGGCCACCAGCCAGGACCCCAGTGGATGGAGAGCTGGTGCTTGAGGATGAGGGTGCACTCAGTGGGGCTTCTGAGATGCTGCAGAGAAGGGATCCCTTCTCTGCCACTGGGGCTACTTTGGGCCTGATGAGGAGCACCAAGAAAAGAGAAGAAACGGTCCTTACCCAGGGACAGCAGGTTCTGGACACTCTCCAGCGTGACCTCCTTGTACAGCTCCTTCTGAGAAGGGTCCAGGAGCCCCCACTCCTCCTCGGTGAAGTCCACAATAATGTCCCTGAATGTCACCAACTCCTAAACCATCAAAAGTCACTTGATTTAGGGCCACGAGGCACAATTCATCTTATCCAACCCTTATCACCTTAGAGGAGGAAACTGAAGAAGGGATGGGATTTGCCTAATACTCAGAGAACCTTTAGGAGGGATGGCTCAGACCCCTGACTGACTGAAAAAAGTCAGCAAGACCCCCAGGGGTTAGGGTTAGGGTTATTGGAATAAAAAAAAAAGCTGGAAAAATGTCTTACTAAACAGCTGCTCCCAATGAAATTAGGGAGAACATTTGGGTCTCTAGAAGGTGTGGAAGAAAGAGAGAACAGATTATGTGAGATTGCTCCTCACCAGGAGTGTCCTAAGTGATGCATTAAGAAGATTCTAGGAAGAGTTTGGTAAGTCCCGTGCATTCGGGGTGGGAGAAGGGAGGAGGAACCTTAACAGTGATCACTGAGGAGAGAACAAAGATGGATTTTTTTCAGGAGTTCCGTTATTTTGGAGCAATTCTAGCTCTTTCTTATAGATCAAAATCTGTTCCCTTTTTTAAAAATACAGTTTGATTTCTTGTTAAAACATCTGATTTATGCTCTATTTTAATCTATATTTCATTTTTTGGTTTCCTTTATTTGTATTATTGATGTTTTGAACCATTAGATAATTTGCGACTATTTTCCCTTAATTTTTAGATTTCCAAGAATTAAAATTTTCTTTTTCCCAGGATTCCCTTCTTCAGTGTTCTTCCCTGCGCTGCATTTATTCACAGTGCAAACCATCCTTCTAGGAAGGCCCGTCTTTTCTGGTCCCTCCCGCATCACGGGGGTCAGAACAGCAGCTGCCCTGCTCTCTCATTTCCCACGAGAGAAGTCGGAGATGGCTCCTCTTCTCTGGACGAGTACTGTAGGTTCCTGTAAAATGGAGCTCAAGGATCGGGCCACAAGCTCCCCGCCTTGTGCTGCCCGTCCCGAATGGTCTCCACAAATGTCTCAAATGTCCTCCCGCTTTCCCGTGGGGACTGGGACTAGATATGGAAGCCACAATGACAGAGCTGGGCTGTGGCCGAGACAGTGGGAATTTAGTCGGGAGGCGAATTTAGGGTTAGGGTTAGGATGCTCCAGCGGTCCCCAGGCTCTCTCAGCCAGCTCCAGCCATTCGGACATCAGGCTCCCCTCGTAATGTCCCCATTTTGGCCTCCCCCTACAGAGAGTCCCCTTAACACCTGGTGGGGGGGCTGCACTCACCTGGGACGGGGGGCTCCGGCTGCCGGCGGCCATGTCTCTGGTTCCGGGCGTGGGTCCTGTTCCAGCCGGGCCGGGGAGGGAGAGGGAGCCCAGGGAGGGAGGCCGGGTCTGAGGCTCCTGGGCCCAGGCTGGATGCGGACCTGACCTGCCCCCAATGAGAGAGAGAGAGAGAGAGAGAGAGACAGAGAGAGAGAGAGACAGAGAGACAGAGAGACAGAGAGACACAGAGAGAGAGACAGAGAGCTGAGCTCAGAGGAGGAGGCTGAGAGATCTCAGCGAGAAGGAGGCATGGAATGTTCTAGCTAGCTTTCTGGAGGCCTCTGCACTGGGCCTTGGTGGCAGCAGAATAATCACCAGGAGAACAGTCAGGAACAAAGCCCAAAGTCTTCATTGTCTCCTTGGGTCTCCCAGGGGCCCAGCAGTCTCAGTCAGTCAGCCCGTCTACAGTCTCTAGTGCCTTCCCTTCAGCAGCCGCCACATCTCGGTCTCTGGCTTCCATCTGGCTCTGAGCTCTCCCTCTCTTACAGTTACTTCAGTCCATCATACAGACTAAGCCAGTCACTGTCTCACTAAAGAACCATATTCTCTCCTCAATTCCACTGAGTTAGATTAATATCTTGTTGCAAGATTTTACATCCATCATATTGAGACTGAAGTTCGCCTTCTCAGAGTCCTGCCCTCTACTGAGGCCAAGAGATCTCACTGTGGGGGCAGGAGACCCTCCCGGGACCCTCAGCCCGGGACACCACGTCTCCTGAGCCCTGGGGGGAGGGGCAGCCCTGGGGGCATGAGCCACAAGGGACCAAGGGCACAAAGCCTGCACCCTGACCCCTGCCAGGCCAGTGTGACCCCGGCCAAGCCCGTCGCCCCTGCCTGCCTCAGTTTCCCCATCTGTAACGCGGGACCCCCACCTCCCAAAGACCCCAGGGAGGGAAAGAGGCCACGGGGCAGAGCCCGACGGGAGGCCCAGAAGCTGAGCGGCCCCTCCTCTACCCGCTGTCCTCCTTGAGGACATTTACCCCGAGGGCTGCATGTAGAGAGCGCCTGCTGTATACCAGGCCTGGACTTAGAGCTTTACAGAGCCGATCTCACTGGGAGGGAGAGGGGGGAGGGGCTGCTCTATCCCCTTGTACACAGGAGGAAACTGAGGCAAATGGGGGCCAAGTTAGACCTTGCCGCCCCCCCAGATGTCCCGGGCCCTCGGGGCGCCCCCCTCCCAGCAGTCCCCGCCCCCCCCCCCCCCCCCCCCCCCGCGGCTCAGGGCCGGGCCGCCAGTCGGGCCCCTCCCCCCGCGGGGATGCAGAGGCGCCTCCACCGCGGCCCCAGCAGGAGGAATCACTCCCCGCCCGGGCCCCGGGCAGCTCCGCCCCCACGCGCCCCCCCCCCCCGCCCCCGCGGGGCTGCTCCACTCGCGCACCACCTGCTCTGCGCGCCCTGGGACCCGCACGCGCGCGCCCGACTCCGGGGAGTCGGCCGCGCGCCCCGACACTGACAGCGGCGGGAAGGGGGGAGGCGGGGGAGGGGCGGGGGCCGCGCCTGCGCACTGACGCCCTGCTGCCTTCTCCCGTCACCGCGGGCAGAACTGAAGGAAAGGCCAAACCAGGAAGCCGCGCCTGAGCACCGGGAGACTCCCAGCATGTCCTGGGACTCAGGGGCGGCGGCAGGAGGGGCCGACTGTCCCTAATGTCAGCGGGAGGCATTCTGCCTGTCCGGGGAGGGGTGACGTCATCCCCTCCCTGCTCTGGTGGTGACGTCATTCCCTCCCTGCTCTGGTGGTGACGTCATTCTCTCCCTGCTCTGGGCCTCCCCCTCCCCCACTCCCTTTTCTACTTCCGGTTCTGGGCTACCCGTTGGAGTGTAAGAGGCCCAGTGCCCGCCCTCTGACCCCCGGAATTCCGGACGCTGCTTGGGACATAGTTGGTGCCCAATGAGTGCTCACGGCTCCCTCAGAAGTGGCGCTGACCGCGGCCCATTCTTACAGACCGAGAAACTGAGTCAGGGGACGAGAACCGAGTTTTGCTCCAAGTCCTCGGAAATGCCGGGACAGACCCCAACATTGGGGGCGCCGGGAGCCCCCGGGAACGAGAGGCCGGGGGTGGCCGGGAGCAGAATGCGAGGCCCGCAGCCAGTGGGCTTTAGGTCCACGTTTGGCTTCAAAGCCCTGGGAGATGTGAGGCCCTTTCTCCCTCCTGTCCCCCAGCCCGGAGCGCCTCAGTTTCTTCCCCTGGAGGACATGGGACCCTGAAGCCATCTCCCCGTGCCTCAGGTTGCTCCTCTGTACAGCGACGCCCTCTCAGCCCCGGGGCGGGGAATCCAAGGAGGTCCTGGCCCGGGACCGGGAGGTGCCTTTGCACCTTGGGCTCATTCTTGGGAGCATTTGTTAATCTCCGCTCTTGCTCTCGCACCTCCCGGGTTACAGGAACCTCCCCCGCTGGAGGCGTCTCCCCCACAGGGTGAGCCCTTCCTGCCTGACAGCCTTGGGCATCTCTGGGAAAGGAGTCAGAGGAAGGTCCCCAAGGTCCGGGCTCTTTGGCTGCTGGAAATCCGCCTCCTCCAGGAGCTTCTTTAGCCACCCCTGGATCCCCCGCCAGCCCCTCCCCAGCAGTGACCCCCTCACTCACTCGCCAGGCCCAGTTCCCACCAGGGGTGAAGCTTCCCCTCTCGGTCACTCCCCAACAGGCCCAGCTCCCACCTTTAAGGAAACCTCCTTGAACCCCCCCCCCCCCCCCTCGGAGCCCTCCTTCTCTCTCAGCCCTTTTCCCGGCCAAACTCCCTGAGGCAGAGGCTGAACGTTGCTCCTCCCTCCGGCACCGGCTCCTTACCCGCTGCTCGGTTCTTGCCCTGGTTCAGTCTCCCGGACCTCAGACTCCTGATTCAGGGACGCTCCGGGTCCCTCCTCATGTCCCCACATACTGCATCAGGACCAGTTTTCAGAGTTTTTCCTTTAGGGCTGATCCAGCTACAGAGGGTCAGACATCACAGAATCCTAAGAGGAGAAGACAAGTGACTGACAATAAAACCACATGATTTACTTTAGAACAAACTCAGTTCCATCAAAACCACATTGGCAGGGACTGATGGTCTTTCCTCCGGAACCTCAATTTTCCCAAGACCTGAGTTCTGCCGGGACGTCAGCATAGACCCCTCTGGGTAATCCACTCCAAGGTTTTCTTGGGGCAGATTTTCTGCTCAGAAGAAGGGTCTGAGTCCCCGAGTACAAAGAAGGAGGGAGACTGGGAGGGGATGGACAGATGAGGGAGGGGGAGGTCTCAGGAAACTAGAAGTTTAAATTTTGATCCAAATACAATTAGGGGCCTAAAGTGGAACTGAGAGGACTAGAAGCAGGTCCAGGCAGAAGGGACATCAATGGGAGCCTGGCATTCTCACTCCAGCTCATGATGACCAGGAAGGGGGCACAGAGGACCTCATAGACCTTCTCAGAAAGACTTGCTTCACTGATGCCCGTGAGGTCTCTTCTGCTTTCCACAAGGCCCTCCTTTCTGAGCAACCTTTCAGGCCCGGGGTTGGAATCGGCCTCCCTTTTAGTTGAGAGGATTGTCTCCAAAACTGGGGTGCTGTGCTTGCCCTCCTCAGGTAGGTCTGAGCCCAGAGATCTGTGCTCTCCCTGACTCTTCTTCATAGAACCAGAAGTGGTCTTGGGTGCCACTGCCATGCAATATCACTCCTGCTTCCCTCAGTTCTCTAAAGCCCACCCAGAGGCCCTGCTCTCCTGACTAGAGAGACTTCTCAATTTCCTCAACCCTTATGCCCATACTGCTGCTCTCTGGCCATTATGTCTCCCAATATCTTTCCTCCTTGCACTCTGGAGATCATTATCACAACTTTTGGACTCACATCCCCTCACTCTTATCACTGAGCCTCTCCTATCTAGCAAGAAGGTAATGATTTTCCAAATAGAATTTCTGAAGAAATCTACCTGACTCCAATTGATGCTGGATGAGCTTTTCCTGTATCAATGTACGCAACGTCCCCTTCGGTATCATTTTCTTTCCCTTACTACTTTAGTATTTTTGGTCACTTTGGTCACAAAAATACTATATGTATTTTTAAAATTTCAGTGGTATATTTTTTCTAATTACATGTAAATATACTTCTCAATATTAATTTGTATAAGATTTGGAATTTCAATTTTTTTCTCCCTCCCTTTCTTACTCCCCCCACCCCAAGATAGGAAATTGTCTAATATAGGTCATACATGTACAATCATTTTAAAATATTTTATTTTTACAATTACATGTCCAGATAGTCTTCAAGATTCATTTTTGTATTGTTTTGAGTTCCAATTACATGTAGAGACCATTTTGAACTTTCATTCTTTGAAGAGTAATAAGTACCAATTAATTGGGGAATGGCTGAAGATATCAGAATCTGTGAATACCATATATTATTATTATTATTATTATTATTATTATTATTATTATTTTTGCTGAGGTAATTGGGGTTAAATGACTTGCCCAGGGTCACACAGCTAGGAAGTGTTAAGTGTCTGAGGTCACATTTGAACTCAGATCCTCCTGACTTCAGGGCTGGAGCTCTATCCACTGTACCACCTACCTGCCCTAATACCATATATTACTGAAGAGTGATGACAAAAAATATAATTACAGAGAAAAATTATTGCATATATAAGGATGTTTGCATAGGACAGAATTAGGGATGTATAATGCGGTCTCTTTTGTTGGGAGGTCTACAGGACTGAGCTGTGCACAAAGCTTCTGTGGGTCTTGACCCCAGAGGGGATCAAATCACTAAATGTAGGGGCTTAAAAATTTGGCAACAGTAAAAGTTATAGCAAGATTTACATCTTTGTGTAAAAATAAACAAGCACATGCATGTCATTAATAGGAAAATTTGCTTTCCTCTTTCATAAATAGTAAAACAAATATATCCCTAAAGTTGTTTTAAAATAAATTCCTTTATACTTTTTCTCAGTAAATGTTTGATTTGTATACCTATTTTATATAAAAATATACCCAAGGACAAGCAAAAATTTCTTGGGCAAAATGTAGAGGGTTTAAGAAGTCCGATAGGAAACCTTCCATTGTTAAATAGATTCCCTGTGTTTTATCTGTGGCATAATATCCCCAAAGTACAGTCAATTATGAACCCTAGAGGAAAACCTTCCCCCAACTGTTGTATCAACCTTCTTTTTTTTCCCTAGTAAATGTATTTATTCTTAATATGCATTACTTTATGAATCATGTCGGAAGAAAAAAATCAGAGCAAAAGGGAAAAACCATTGGAGAGGAAAAAAAATACAGAAAAAAAGGAGTGAAAACAGCATGAGTTGATTTACATTCAGTCTCCTTAGTTCTCTTTCTGGATGCAGACGGCATTTTCTGTCCAAAGTCTATTGAGATTGCTTTGGATCACTAAAGCATTGAGTAGAACTGTCTTTCACAGTTGATCATCGCACATTCTTGCTGTTATTGTGTACAATATGTGCCTGGCTCTGCTTCTTTCACTCAGCGTCATTTCATGTAAATCTCTCCAGGCCTTTCTAAAATCAGCTTGTTCATCATTTTTTTTAAGAATATTTCATTTCTTCATATACCACAACTTGTTCTGCCATTTCCCAACTGATGGGCATCTACTCATTTTCCAATTCTTGATGAATCAACCTTCATTCCAGTATGTCTGAAGTTATCTACTGGTCATCCCTCTTCAGAAAAGAACGAAGTCCCGGGAGCATATTTATAGGAAACACTTTTCTCTACAATGAATTCACTGGCAGAAAGTAAGAGAGAATCTTTAGCTAAAAGCCTTCCCACACTGAAACCATAGGGAACTCCTCAGAGTGATTTCTCTAATACTGAAGATGCTCTGAAATTCATGTACATGACTTTCCTTATTCTTGACAGTGATGAGATTAATATCTAATATGAATTCTGAGGTGGGAAATAAGAGATGCTTCTTGCCTGAAAGCATTACCACCTTGATAACATGCATAAGGTTCTCTTCTAGTGTAAAACCTCTTCAAAGAGGTAACTAAAAGCTCAGTTTGTATGAATTCTCTGTTGCTTCCCAAGAGTGGAGTTCAGTGTGAAATCATTCCACATTGATAACAGTTATGTTTCTCCTCAGTGTGGACTTCTTGAAGTCCAGCAATGCTGCAGCTCTGTCTGGGAGCCTTTCCATGTTGATTACATCCCTAAATTTTCACCCAACTCTGAATTCTCTGATGTAAGGCAAGAATGAAACTGAATTTGAAAACCTTTTCACATTGATTACATCCATAAGGCTTCAATCCAAGGTTGATTTTCTGATGCACAGCAAGATTAGACCTCTGTGAGAAAGCCTTTCCACAGTGATTACATCTACATCACTTCTCTCCAGTGTGGATTTTCTGATGTTCCTTAAGAGTATAGCTCTCTGTGAAAGCCTTTCCACATTGATTACATGTTAGAATCCTTACAAAGTTACACCTTTGAGAGTTCACACATTAGAGTTCACAAGTCCAGGAGATTCACAAAGTTACACCTCCCACAATCCCACTATAGGAGGAGGAGTCAATCTTTGGGTTCACACCTTTAAGAGATCATATATAAGAAGCTCTTTGAGTCTCAGTCAGGAGTCAGTCAGTGGAGGAGTCAGTGAAGTAGTCAGTTCAGAAGATTGACAGAGCCAGAATTCAGTAGTGAGAAGATTCAGAACTGGAGATTCAGAGGGAGCTGGAGGCTGAAGCTGAAGCTGGCAGAGGCAAAGGACAAGAGAGAGATAGGCCTTTGAGAAAACTAACCGGGCTATTTTGGAAGAGACAATAAAGGACTGTACTTTAACTCCTGGCTGCATTTGAAGTGATTATTGATTTGAACTAAAACTAAGGCTGCCTCCAGAAGCCCCCCAAGAAACCTGATCCTGGAGAACCATCATATTTTAAATAAAAGAAGAACACTACAATTACACACAAATAGTTTCTCTCCAGTGTGAACTTCTCTAATGTCTAGGAGTCTCCTGGGATTGAAAGGGTTCTAATTCTTCAGTGAAACATTTGTTTATATACGATGTCCTGAAGACAATTAGTCTCTGATGAAATTTTCTTACAGTGATTTAGGGCTGAAGACCGTCCAAATCTCTTTCCAATTTCAATAAGTTGACATTCACTCTTTGGATTTTGATCTGCCTCAATATTCGAACCATGGGTTTCTTTCAACTTGAAGTCACAGAACCATCACTCATGACTCTGAAGATCACATTCTTCCACAAAAATTCCCAACTTTCTAGTCAACTCATTTACTTGGAATCTGGTCTCTACATTTGAAAAAAATACACAAGCAAATATACACATACACATACAGACACAAATATAAGCAATACCAATCTTACTGAAGACTTATGAAGCTTATAACCTTCTCATCACCAACCTAAGTGTAAGAAAACTTCCTGGCTGTACTCTTGGAGCCAACATTAGCACTGGGTAGACTATGTCACTGTAAGGAGAAGAGACAGGAGGTGAGAGTGACAAAGGAGATGTGCATACAAAGGGCTGGTCCCATCATGGACTTCCTCACTCAGATCTAAACAATCCCATTCAACAAAAGTGACAGCTACAAGCCAGGAATACTGTAGATCTTAGCAACATCCTGGGACCAGGATTCAAGACTAAATAAGAGGATCCGTGAAAATATGTTTTGTTTGTTTGTTTGGGGTTTTTGCCGATAGTAACAATCCAAAGCACTTTTATGATGTTCTGAAGCCTACTTATGAGTCCAAAACCTAAGGTATATCTCAATTACTCAGTGCTGAGAAAGCCAAGTTCATTAGTGATAAGGACATGATCCTGGAGAAATTCACTGAACACTTCCACAGTGTTTTACAGAGCCTGAGCAACTATTACCGATACCACTAACCATTTACTACTGGTTGTTCTCAATCCCTATCTAGCCATCTCCCACCTGATGGGTAGCCTTGCTTTCCATACCTTTGTTACCAACAAGGGAGTTACTATAAACACTTTACAACATAAAAGTTCTTTTTCCTTCATCATCTTGAGAACCAGATCTAAAATTTGTAGGTATGGGTTAAGTGATATGCACAGTTCTACAACTTAGCACAACTTCAT
Organism: Dasyurus viverrinus; assembly: GCA_020854095.1. Lineage (NCBI taxonomy): Eukaryota > Metazoa > Chordata > Mammalia > Dasyuromorphia > Dasyuridae > Dasyurus > Dasyurus viverrinus. The sequence continues at coordinate 623,156,552 of CM036999.1, read as the reverse complement.
ATTGTTCTCTGGAATGGTTGGATCAGTTCACAGTTCTAACTCTGAGTAAGTCAATATTCAAAACTAGTTTCTTTTGGTTATTATTTCTCTAATCTAATGCTCTTGTGATTTAGAGTATTGTTTTTAGATGAGTACAAATTGGGCTTTTAAGGAAAACTACTTATTCCTATTTTTTTGGCCACTTATCAATTGAGAAATGTTATATTCTTATATATTTAATGAAGTTCTTTATATATTGGAGATGAGATCTTATCTGAAAAATTGTCGACAAAAATGCTTTCTCAATTTTGTACTTTCCTTTTGATGTTGAGTACATTTTAAAAACACTTTTTAAAGTTACTATGTTTAAAATTATCCATTTCACATGTCACGATGCTCTGTATCACTTGTTTATTCATAAATTCTTTACTATGTCCAGAAGTGGGACAGTTAATTTGTTCCATGTACTTTAATTTCTTTTGATGTCTAATTTTATATCTTGATCATATATCAGTTGTGACCTTATGTTAGCCAGTGGTGTACTCCCAGTTTCTGCCAGACTGTTTTTGTTTTTTCCACAATTTTTATCAAATAATGAATTATTAACATTTTTCAAACACCAGATTACACTAATTCTTTTGTACAAAATTATTGTATGTCTCTTCTGCTCTACTGATTTACTTTTCTATCTTTAGCCAGTACCAGATAGAGTTATTTATTTTCATTTTAAATTTTTATTTATTGTATTTTGAATTCATGGAATAACAAGCATTTTCATAACAATATAATAAAAACGCACATGGAAAAAACAAATCAGTTCTGTATTAAATTTATAGTAAATTTATCACGTGAAATTTTTAAATTCCCTTTTTTCTTCTTCACTACACCCCTGCCCAAAAGATGGTTACCTTTAGACACATATATTTTTTTCTTAAAATAATATTGCTGATATTGTATACAATACTCTTTGGGTGCTGCTCCTTTCACTCTTCATCATTTAGTGCAAATCTTTCCATATTTTTCTAAAATCACCGAGCTCATCATTTATAGTGCAGCAATATTCCATTAAATCATATACTACAACTTGTTCAATCATTCCTCAATTAATGGGCAGCCCTGCAATTAACAGTTCTTTGTCACCCAAAAGAGAACTAATATAAATATTTGAGAACACAGAGATTCTTTTCTTTATTCTCCAATCAAATTGAGCAACAGACCAGGTACTGGTGTTACTGGGTCAAAGGATATAGGCAGTTCCAAAAGTTTTTGAGCCTAATTCCTGTCTGCTCCCCTAAATTGTTGGATCACAATTCTAACAAGGAATGAGGGTCCCAGTTTTCCTACATGCCCTCCAACATCTATCACATTCCTCTCCAAACATTTTAGCCAATCTGAAATCTATATAAAATGATAATGCATTTCTCTAATCAATGAGTTAGAATACTTTTTCTTATGATTATGAATTGTTTGCATTTCTTCATTAAAAAAAAAAACTAGCTGTTCTTATCCTTTGATCCTTTATCAGTTGGGGAATGACTGGTATTCTAGATTTTACAAAATTCTTTACTTTTCAAATATAAGGTTACCATATTTGATATTATAAACAATCTCTCTACTCTGTTCCACTGATTTTCCTTTCTATTTCTTAGTTAGTACCAGGTAGTTTTGATAAACCTGGCCTAATAGTTTTAAAAATTGATACTGTTAATGCTCCTTACTTAACATTTTTTCATTACTTTGATATTCTTTATCTTTTCTTCTTTCAAATGATTTTTATCATTTTTTCTAGATCAGACAAACAATTTATTGGAAACTCAATTGGGATGCTATTGAATCTATCAATTAATTTAGATAAAATTTATTATACTAGTTCTGCCTACCCATGAACAATTAATTTTTCTTTAATTGTTTATATTTAACTTCATCTCTAAAAAAACACATTGAATATCTATGTTCATGTATTTCCTGAGTTATGTTGGCAGATATAACTCCCAAGAAGTTTATATTGTTTAGATCTATTTTGACTAGGATATCTCTCATCTTTTCTTGCACAGTTTGTGTTGATATATATAAGAATACTGATGGTTTATGAGGTTTTACTTCATATCCTGCTTTGCTAAAATTAAGTTTTTTTGTTGAATCTTTTCTATATTCTAAGGATATATCATATCATCTTCAAAAAGACAGTTTTATTGCTTCATTCCCTATTCTGATTCCTTCTTTTTTTTCTCACTGCTGTTTCTAGGATTTTCAAAGCAATACTGAAAAATATTACTGACAGTAAGCATCCTTGTTGAACACATCTTTCCGGGAAGAGTTTACTTCCATTACAAGTATGTTTGCTGATGATTTAAGGAAAAATCCACTTATACTTCCAAGTGTTGTTGTTTTTTTTTTTAATTCAAATGAGTTGTATTTTACCAAAAGTTCTTGGCTTAGGTAGCAATACTGTATTTGTTTCACAAAAGGAATCTGAAGTATACCTTCTTTGCCTATTCTAACCCTAACCCTAACCCTAAATTCTAATAGAATTATTTAACATTGGAATTAATTAACCTTTTAATATTTGGTCAAATTCCCTTGGACATGTGTCTAATCCTTGTGTTTTTTCTTAAGAAATTCATTTATGTCCTGTTCAATTTTTTTTTTCTAAATAAGGTTTACTTATATATTCTATTTCATCTTCTTTTCAGCTGTGAGAATAAGGTTTCATTACTAGTCCTCCAATTACCTGTTTCCTGTCTTAGTTCTTTCTTTCAAGACTTGTTGATTCTAATCCCCCCATTCTGCCTCTCCCCATGCTATTATAATCTTGTCCTTGCTTTTCCCTCTTATAGCAAGTTTCTCTAATCAGAGTAAATGGTCAATATGAGCCATAAATACAATTCAGATATGCAATATTTTGCTATTTTTTAATCTGAAAATATATAGTCATTGTATCCTAAATAATTAAGTAAATGAATATTTGGTCTAGTCATCTATTTGTGCTAGATTATTGAAACCAGAACGGAAACATCTTTAGTACGGTTCAGAGAAGAGGATTTTAATATATTTAAGTTTTCTTAGAGGGATGTAATTTACAGCATATTTTGCTCCATCAATGGGAAAGTCGATTTTATTTAAGTTTCTTACTGATGTAGGGATAACTTTTGTTTATATGAGGTGTCCTTTGTTTTCCTTTGAATAATTTATATGAAAAGACCTGTGAAAGAAAGGTTTTCCATTATTCTGAGATTCTCCCTTTCTCAGAATTGCTTTGGAGTTATACTGTAGTCCCTATGAAAAGAAATGATGTTTTACCTAATTATTTACAGAATCTCCAGGGATGATATAAGCACACCTCCCAAGAATGAAGCCTCTGCCATTTGGACTTGCTCTCACTCTCTCCTACTTCTTTTAACTTCCTTTTCCTCTAGGCTTTGAGCAGTTTGAATGGCCAGGGTACAATAGTGCATTATACACAGTGAAAGGAGTACTCAGGGAGCCTAGGATGCAAGCACCATGATGTCTAAAAGGCATTACACATGGGGCAGAGAGGATGACATTAATTGTTAACTATTATCATATAATTATATAAATTAATAATTAATTTGATTAATTTTATTAAATAAATAAATAAAATTAATAAATAATTCATTAAAATTTATTTAAAAACAAAAATAAAAGTAATTAATATAAATTAATTAAAGGGTCTGATTTCCTTTAGCATAAACCTCTGAGCCTTTTTAATCTTACTTTTACCCAGTTAGTAAAGGTGTCAACAAGAACCAACAGTGGTGTGAAGCCCCTAGGAGGGGGCTTATGGGTAAAATCTTCCCTAAGTGTGACCCCTCCTCTGGGTAGACTTCATGATGGGCAGTTCCAAAGCCTTTCAGGATTCACTTGGGCACAAACTGGGCAGGCCTGACAGGCCTGTTTCTCACAGCTTGTGACCAGAGACAATGGGTTTTACTAGGGACCGGGGAGCGACTGTTCCCAGGGGAGTAGTTTGGTGTGGGCCAGGGAGAAGGTTCTGCTGGAGGGTTCTGGGGCTAGAAGTGGGCCTGGAGGGGTGTGTGAGGCCAGATTGGCTGCTTGGGTCAGCTGCAGATGCAGGCACTCAAGGCTTCTCAGACTATGGAAATCTGCTGTGAGAGGAAGTCTCAGGGATGGGGTTGCCCCAGCCTTAAAACTGACCCTTCAGGGCCCGGCCTGAGAGCACACACCCGACAGCAGGAAGCCTCTGTTCACAGCCATTGTGCAGGGACGGTCCCCTCGCAGCCAGACTCAGGAGTCCTGGGGTGAGAATGGGAAACTGAGTCAGACGGCTCTGACCTTGGGCAGAGCCATGCTCGTCCACCCAGCTCTTGCCCAGATAGATGTCACCTGCAACAGCTCAGGAGGCGTCACCTCAGTAACTTACAGCCTCTTCAATGGTGGGTTACTGGCTTCGTGATCCACCAAGCAACTACACCCAGATTCAAACCCAGAATACCAGGAACAGCCCTAAGAAGTTGTATTTCTAACAGCAAATTGGACTAATGGGTTATTTTAGAAATTATTTTAGGAATTGCCAATTTTAGGTTTAATGTGATGAGATTAATAATTTTATAACTTTCCTAAGTAATAGCCAGATAGTCTTAGCTGTGATTCCCTCTTAATTTTCTAGTAAAGGTGAAAATACTTAATTCCCTAAATTATATGTATAAAATATTATAAAAGGGGATCAGCAAGGCTAAATAAACTTTTTACCTTCTTTTAGTTGTTCAATTTATTCTGTCCCCTAGATGTTGTAGCTTTGGAAGTCCCTGGGGAGGATTTCTTTTCCCTTAAATAAGTTTCCCTTTTGTTTTAGGGAGTTTTTACTGACAGGGACCTCAAAAGTCCGACTCTAACTCAAAAGCAGGCTTTCTGTTGCTAGAGTTTTTAATGTATCAGGGAACCGCTTTTCTGTTTTCCCAAAATTCCCAAACTCTTGAATCTTCTGCTAACAATCATCACAAATAGATTACAATTCACGTAACCCTTTAGTGGGCTTTGACCAGAGTGCCTTTAAAACTGCTTTTACTATAAATCTCAAATAGCAAATTTCACTGACCTGAATATATTTTCTTTCTCTCCCTCTCACCCCTTCCTCTGTGCACCCCTGCCGCAGTCAGGGATGAAGGGAAAGGGGAAGGAGGAAAGGAAGAGACTCTTTCCTCTATGCACGATCTTCTTAGTCTTAGGGAAGCCTTAATTTATAGAATATGACCATTAACATTCATATGGCGTGTTTGATACTAAGCACTTTTGCAATTGTGTGATCTTCACAACAATTATTTCTCTTTACAAATCAGAAAACTGGGCAGAGGTAAATAATCTGTGCCATAAATCACCTACCTAATACATATCTGAAGCTGAAACCGAGAATGATGGGCTGACCAAAGGCAGAGGCTGACTGGCTTTCTGGATGCTGCAGGGGCACCCCGATTCTCCCAGGCAGCTGCTGGATAGGATCTGCTGAAGGCTGGGGTGCCTTTGATGATAGTTTCAGGTGCCAGGGCTCAGGGAATGCTGCCCATCCCCACTCCCCCAGCCTGGTTGGGGGGGTGTTTAGGTAGGGTTGCATGGGGTCCCCCCCGGTGGCTGCTGCTTCCCCCATTTCTACAGCATTTGAGTTTCCCTGCAGTTCTTTAGGACTCTCTTCTCTTAATCCGATCTGAGACGAGAGGAGTTAGCAGACAGAGGGACTTGGGCTTTATTGATCTTGTTAGCAATCCCCACAGTCGAGATGCACTCAGGTCTCTGGCTTGGGGAGGATCATGATGAGTGATCAGGGTTGTGGAAAGAGTCCCTTAATGCTTTCTGGAGTGCTTTCCTTCCCAAAGGAGCAGAAGGAGACTCCAGCAAGATAAGGAAGACTAGTTTTTTTCCCCTTTTCTTTCAGAATGGGGTAAATTCCTGGAATCATCCCCAATGTTTCAGGAATTTTTCTTGGAATCTTAAAATGACCAGTTGCCAAACTCCTTACTCATTGCTCTCAAAACCTAGAGAATCTGCTAAGATATTATTTTTAGCAGTTCTATAATTTTATATTCTATAATTCTAATGAGCTAACTTTACTTCTGAAGTCCCCAGCTTAGCTAGAGTTGAGGTCCACAGGAACAAGTTAGGCTTTTCCCCCTTTTCCGGTGAAAGTCAAGGATGTTTAAAAAAAAAAAAAAAACAACCTTTCCCAGCATTCTCACTATAGCATAGAAGGTTTTTTCTTGATAGTTGCACTTTAAATCTTTAGAGGACTCAGACTTTCTGCATGGAAACACAGACATAGACAAAAATGACATGAAAAAGGACTATCCCGTCTTTGCCAAAAGTCATCCTATAGCGCCTTGTCTCCTCTGGTGTGGAAAGGTGCCTAAAAATGGCAAGACTGGATAGCCCCAGTCAAGGAAAATTTGTTGAACGTGGAGCTCAAGACCACCCAGACAAGCCTTCTCCCAGTGACTTGGGATGTCCCAGCTAGAGGATCAAGGGAGAAAAAATGGGGGACTTACCTTGACAAGGAGGGAATCAAGCCAGGAGAGGCTGGGCTCTCCTCCTACTAGGCTACTAAATGTTGAGGTTCAAAAGGGACCCTAAAAAGTCGGGGGTTGCAAACCAGTGTCATGCAGTAGCTCAAAAGAATCTGCAGATTTGAACCCATCTTGTCAAGGGGCAAAGTTGATTGCAATTATAAAGCCATTTGAAGTGGGTTAAATTCCAAAAGAATTTAGCAAAGACCTAGAGCAAGGAGACACATTTATCCAGTTCTTGATGTCACTGAGAGGCTAATCTTATGGCCTTGTAGGAGAACTAAGGAGCTTCTCAGGAAATTGGTTCTCACTGACCAGCAGATCTGGGTCCATCCTAAGGCCTGAAGACTGTAGAACCATTAAGATAGATTGTGAGAACTCTAAGGTACCACTTCCCACTTCTCAGATTGGCTAAAATGACAGGAAAAGATAATGAGGAATGTTGGAGGGGATCTGGGAAAACTCTCTCTCTGTCTCTCTCTTTCTGTCTCTCTCATTCTCTGTTTCCGTCTGTCTGTCTCTGTCTCTGTCTCTGTCTGTCTCTCTGTCTCTGTCTCCCCCTGTATCTCTGTCTCTCTCATTCTCTGTCTCTGTCTCTGTGTCTCTGTCTCTCTCCCTCTCCCTCCCTCTCACTATATATATATATATATGCGCGTGTGTGATTCTTCTCATCTCTCACCTCAGGTGCAGGTCCCTGGATCCCTGTCCCGATGCCGAGATCCCCCAGGAGTCGTAGGGCGGAGTCTGAGAGGGCGGGGCTGGGATGAGGCGCTCCCCACACCTGCGAGCTCCGCCCCCTTTGCCCGCCCCCACAAGGACCTGCCTCGGAGGCCGCTGTCAGAGCGGTCCCTCTGTTCCTCAGCCATTTCTCTAGCCTTCCTCTAGACCAGGAGCACTGCTGAAGCTTGGGGCCACGGAGGTTTTCCACTGACGTCTAGGGAGCCCTTTGAGAAGGCTGATTGAGGACATTTATGACGGAAGGAGGTGTTGAATTGTGAAAATAAAAATACAAAATAATTTCCCCATCCACATTCAGAGACACCATGAAGTTTCTCTGTGGATCCAAGACGAGAATCCTCGCCGGAAACCGAGAAGCCTGACCCAGTGTCTCCATCAAATCAGGTGATCATCCTTCCCCACTGTTATGATTCTTCTTTCACTATATCCTTTTATTTGTGGATTGCCAACTACGGTAGGAATTCTGTGTTAGCCCATCTGCTTAATAAGCTTCTGGGAAAACTTGGTGGCATCATCTGACCCTAGTCTGTCTGTCTTTTTTAAAGCCTTTTATTTTCAAAACATATGCACGGATAATTTCACAACACTGACCTTTGCATAGCCTTGTATTTCAGATTTTCTTCTCCTTTCCCCCATCCCCCTCCCCTAGATGGCAAGCAATTAATTACTCTATGTGTTAAAATACATGTTAAATCCAATATGTGTGAACATATTTATACAATTCTCTTGCTGCACAAGAAAAATCAGATCAAAAAGGAAAGAAAATGAGAAAGAAAACAAAATGCAGGGGAACCACAACAAAAAGAGTGAAAATGCTATGTTCCACACTCTGTTCCCATGGTCCTCTCTTTGGGCGCAGAAGATTCCCCTCATCACAAGAACACTGGAACTGATTTGAATCATCTCATTGTTGGAGAGAGTCACGTCCATCAGAACTGATCATTGCATAATATTGTTGTTGCCTTCTACAATAATCTCCTGGTTCTGCTCATTTCACTCAGCATCAGTTCATGTAAGTCTCTCCAGGACTCTCTGAAATCATCCTGTTGGCCTGTTTCTTACAGAATAATAATATTCTATTACCTTCATATACCATAACTTATTCAGCCATTCTCCAACTGATGGACATCCACTCAGTTTTCAGTTCTTTGCCACTACAAATATTTTTGCACATGTGGGTCCCTTTCCCATTTTTATGACTTCCCTGGGATACAGGACTAGTAGTGACCCTGCTAGTTCAAAGGGGATGCACAGTTTGCTAGCCCTTTGGGCATAGTTCCAAATTGCTCCCCAGAAGAATTGGATCAGTTCACAACTCCACCAGCAATGCATTAGTGTCCCAGCTTTCCCATATTCCCTCCAATGTCTGTCATTATCTTTTCCTGTCATCCTAGCCAATTTGGGAGGTGTGAAGTGGCACCTCAGAACTGAGACCAGATGTTTTTAATGTGTAACTCAGGACCAGAAACCCAGCTGGGACCAAAGAGTGATGCAAAGTTTGTAGGGAGTTTTCTTCTGGAATACATCTCAAACATCCTCCATGTCTTATATGGAAATTGCCTCTGTGTTGGTCAACCAGCTACTGTTTCTTGGTTCCTTTATTTGAATCCTATAATATCCTTGACCATCCCTTTTTTGGTTTTCTTCCCCAATGGCTAACTTGACAGACTTCTTGCTAAATCAACCCAGTTTAAGAATCGTTTGTTCTTAGCTCACGGTGTCTAAATTGGTGCTGCATGAAATGATCACACAAGTCATTATCTTTTACAATGAAGTCATTTATTAGAAGAAAACACAGCAAGAGGAGAGCTGCAAAAATCACCTCAGAAGTGTCACTGCCCGGGGCTCTCACTTTCTTGACTTGGGTTCACAGTGGTTTTTATTGGAAGCCAAACCCGTGGAATCCCTTAGGACAAGGATCCAAATCTGGTTAACCTCTGACCCTTTCCCCTTCCAGGTGAGGATTCTCTATTCAAGGGGAAAAGGCTCAAGTTTTCCAGAGTGGGTGGGTCAGGACACTTCCAAACATGCTAATCTTCTCTCTGCCCCAAATGGAACCCCAGTACAGGAACTCTCTGGGTGGGGAGGAAATGGAAATCTAGGCCACATGGACAGTCATGGAATCAGCCCAGACCGCCAGCCTCCACAGGCCCAGAAAAAGCTGGAGACATCAATGGCTACAACCCACGTATTGACTTTCTCATAATCTACATGCATATCAAAGATAACTGCAATTAAAATGTAACAAACAGGCTTTCACCAAAGTCCTCAACAAGAGATAATGCCCTTAGTTATACAGTGAACCCACAGAATGTTTCAGGGAATATAAGACTTCACAGCATATGCTCATTGATTACACACAAAAACCCCAAACACTTAACTGGACAAAGCACAAGGCAATCTTGGGGACTCTTCTCTCCCACCCAAAGGAGGCTCTCATGCATTTGAGATCTTACTCCGATTCTCTGACAAAGGCCTCCATGAAGATGAATGTCTGCATGTTGGCCAGTCTCGTGGATGATTTGTAAACATAAAGGGAGGAGGGATTTCCTGTAGATATTCCTTACTTTCCTTATTTCCCCAAGATATTGAAAGTACATGATAAATGTCTGTTGGTTTGACTTGACTTGAGGGTATGGTCCTCTGGGCACTCCTATTTCTAGATGTTATTATGTAGTGATTGCACCTCCTCCCCCTCCTCCTCTGACCTAGTGAAAATCTGGAAATTGTGGGGCCTCAGTGAGACCCACGATTATTAAAGAGCCTGGGTTACAATTGATAAAAAGTAAGTGGATGAAAAATTTCTGTTGTCCAAACTATGACATAACTGGGTGGTTAGTCTACTGCATTAGTCCACCGGGACATCTAGTTGGAGCAGAAATCGTAAATGATAATGACAAGGACCCAAACTGAATAGAAAGATGATCATAGATATATTTGGGAAATTCTGCACTGCTATTAGTGATCCCAGGCAGTTTGCTGGCTTATCGACATCAAGGCTTTTTGCAAGGATGACATTTTGTTGTATACACTGGAATTCCATCACCTGGAAGAAACAAAGCTGCAGAACCCAAAGGAAATGGACGGGTTCAGGTAAACTGCAATCTAGTTTTAGTGAGGAGCCATGGTATCTGGGATAGCACTGAGGACATACATGGCCAGAAACTGGGAGAGGAGCTCCCCGGGAACTTGTAAAACATAAGAAACCAGAGGAAGGCCTCCAATACCCAAGGTGGATTCTCTGATGAAATGGTACGGTGCTCTATGGGATGACTTAAATGAAAATTGCCAGTGGTGAGAGAGCAAGCCATACTGACAGAAGGAATACCTTGGTCAGTGGGACCAGTTTCACTAAAAGCAGTAAGGAAAAGGGAGAATGAGAATCTGCCCGTGGACAGAGACATTCTGCTCTCAGGCTCCACTATCTCCTGAAGAACTGAACCACCATTGAGGGCCTTCTTACTTTCACTGCATTTATAGGGCTTCTCATTAGATAAACCCTCTGCTGTGTGGTAAGGCTTTCCCACAATTGTCAGGACCAATGAACTTTTACGTTAAAAAAATACATCCAAAAAAGCTCCCACCTTCTTTGATGACATTAACTACAGCTAAAGGCCTGATTACATTTATTATATTTCCCAGCTTCTTTCCTATGTGTTTTCTGGTGCTCAGCAAGTGATGTGCTTTGGTTGAAGGCTCTGTCACACTGATTACATTTGTAGGGTTTCTCACCGGTGTGGATTCTCTGATGTCGAGTAAGGTTCATGTTCTGGCTGAAAGACTTCCCACACTCATTACAGTGATAGGGCTTCTCTCCAGTATGAGTTCTCTGATGTCGAGTAAGGTTCATGCTATGAGTGAAGGCTTTCCCACATTCATTACATTTATAGGGTTTTTCTCCAGTGTGAATCCTCTCATGCTGAGTGACTGAAGAGCTGTTGCTGAAGGCTTTCCCACATTCGCTGCAATTATAGGGTTTTTCTCCAGTATGAATCCTCTCATGCTGAGTAAGAGATGAGCCATTACTAAAAGCTTTCCCACATTCATTACATTTATATAATTTTTCTCCAGTGTGAATTCTCTGATGTCGTGTAAGGTTCATACTCTGGGTGAAGGCTTTTCCACATTCATTACACTTATAGGGTCTCTCTCCAGTGTGAATTCTCTGGTGCTTAGTAAGACTTCCCTGCTGACTGAAGGCTTGTCCACATTCATGGCATATGCAGAGTTTCTCGCCAGTATGAATTTTCTGGTGACGAATAAGGCTCGTGCTCTGACTGAAAGTCTTTTCACACACGTTACATTTGTAGGGTTTTTCTCCAGTGTGGATTCTCTGATGCTGAATAAGAGTCGTGTACTGGCTGAAGGTTTTCCCACACTCATTACATTCATAAGGTTTCTCTCCGGTGTGAATCCTGTTATGTAGAATGAGAGTTGAACTGTTGCTGAAGGCTTTTCCACATTCATTGCATTTATAGATTTTCTCCCCAGAATGAAGCCTCTGATGCTGAGTTAGGTGTATATTTTGACTGAAGGCTTTTCCACATTTTTTACACTTAAAGGGCTTCTCTCCAGTATGAATTCTTTGATGTTGGATAAGGCTTCCCTGTTGAGCAAAGGTTTGTCCACAATCACCACACCCATAGGGTTTCTCCCCACTGTGAATTCTCTGATGTATACTGCAGGATGAACTGTTGCTGAAGGTCTTGCCACATTCAGCACATCTAAAGAGTTTTTCTCCAGTATGAACCCTCTGATGTCGGATCAGGTTTGTGCACTGACTGAAGGCTTTCCCACATTCACTGCATTTGAAGGGTTTCTCCCCTGTGTGAATTCTCTGATGTCTAAGAAGGCTTGTGTACTGACTGAATGATTTCTCACACTCCTGACATTTATAGGATTTCTCTCCAATGTGAAGTCTCTGATGTGGAGAAAGGGATGAGCCACCATCCAAGGCTTTCCTACATATATCACAATCACAAAGTTTCTCTCCAGTGTGACTTCTCTGATGTAGTGTGAGAGTTAAGTTATCACTGAAGGCTTTCCCACATTCATTATACATGTGGAGGTTCTCTGCAGTAGAGGCTTTCTGATGCTGTATAAGGTCTCTCTGGTGGAAAGTTTCTCCAAATTCACAACATGCAGAGGATTTCTCCCCATTAAGTGTCCTATGATAGTTAACCAGGTTTGTGTAATTTAAGGTAATATTGAATTCATCATGTTGATCAAGTTTTTTCCCTGAGGTGATCCTATCAAGTTGAATTAGGTCAGAGTGTTGGTCAAAGCAAAGTTGCTGTAAATCATACTTAGGGAGACTCTTTCTGGAACTCTGTTGTATCACAAAAATTGGATCTGAACAGTAACTTCTCTCAAAATTATGACATTCCTGACTTGCTGGCTCATCAGTTTTCTTGTGGCTGATTGGTACTTGCTTGAAATTTTTCTCCTGGCTCCCCTGCTGTCTCTTAAACCTGCCACCACATTCCCAGGAGTCTCCCCAATTAAAACCCCAGAGACCATGCCAGGTTTCTTGGAATGATTTTTCCATAGCAAAATAAGACTTTGAAATTGTTTCCTTGGTCTCAAATCTGGCCTCCCAATCTGAAAGAAACAAGAAAACATAAATGTTCCTTGTTCCACAGTCAGTCATCAACCAGTTATTAATAGATACTTACTATACATCAAACACTATGGGGGAGACAGAAAACAGTGAATGATAATTCCTGCTCTCAAGGAGTTCATAATCTAATGGAGGAGACAGAATAAACACAGCTACATATATACCAGATATTTATATGATAAATTGGAGATAAACAATAGTGGAAAGCATTGGAGATTGTAGAGGGACAAGGAAAAAGTGCCTATGGCAGGTCAGATTTCAGTTGAATCTTAAAGAAAACTGGGAAAACAAAAAGGCAGAGATGTAAAAGAATATTTTCAGCATGGAAGACAGCAAATGACTGACAGGTGTGGATTCAGGAGACAGAATCACACTCAAGGAACATCAAGTAGGGCAGATTAGAAACAAAGGGCAAAGGTGAAATGAGAGTCAAAGATCCTGGATGAGGAGGAAGAAGACCCTGGCCGACAATCAGGAAAGTGGGGAGGGGAGGAAGAGTCTGGGAGGAAAGAGAATAACTTCAGATGCCTGCAGGACATCCAGCTCCGCAAGTCCAAGAGGCCGATGGAGATGGGGACTGGAGCTCAGAGAGAAGTTAGGAGAACTGGAAGAGAACAGCATCCCAAAAACCCAGAGGAGAGAGGACCAAGGAGAAGGAGATCTGCAAAGGCAAGAAGGAAGAAAACTGAAAAAAAAACTTTTAATTAAGAAGTCGCTGGTGACTACGAGCCAGATTTACTTGGAGGAGGAGGTCAGAAGGCAGACAGCAGAGGACCAGCAAGCAGTGGGAGGTGGCCCTCCTTGGAGCAAGGCTGAGAAGGGGAGGAGAAATGGGAGGAGAGCCAGCCCCCAAAGGTGAAGGCTCTTGAAACAAGGGGATGTTTGGTTGTTTGTCCAGAAGGACAGAAGCAAGGGTGTGGAGAGATTATGGAGACTGGGGAGGTGGAGAAAGGGTAATCTTGGGCAGAAGTGGGGAGAGATGGGTGCAGGGATGCCCAGAGAGGGGCTTTCCTTGGGGAGAAGGGCATATCTCCACGTGAGACGGGTGAAGGAGGATGGAAGAGCAGAAAGCATCTTGGGGAATCCCAGGAAAGGGGTGTGGAGTGAGAAGTGGGGTTTTGTGGAATGGTCTCCATTTGTCCTCAGGTGCCAGGGAAGCAATGGGAGCCCTGAGGAAGGATGAAAAGATCTGGAGTTGAGTGGGTTCCATTCAGGAAATATAAGTAGGGGTGCAGCCAATATTATCTGACCTAATTGCACAGTGGACCCACCTCCCCTAGTTTTGTGACTTTGTCCAGTTTGATTAAGCAGCAAATGGAAAGTGGCAAGGATTGTGATGGGGAACAGCCGAAGGCCGGCTTTGGCTGGGTCTCATCAGGGATAGGATGAGAGGGAGGAGCTTCAAGGAGGAACTGAGCTGATTCACCAAAGCTACCAAGGGAAGGCAAGGGGGAGAGGGTAGATGTGCAGAGATGGCCTAGGAAATAGCGGAAGGTAGAGGGACTAGAGGTTCCTGTGTTGGGGACGGGTGGGGTAGAGATTATTTATATGGCAGTAGGGCAAGGGAAGGATGGAAAATGATCAGATAAAGGACTTTCAGAGTTCAGGAACATCAAAGCAGAAAACTTGGGGGAAGCACTTTGTTTATTGTGGATACAATGCCCAGGGCACAAAAAAATGACTTCTAGAACCACAGAAACTCCTTTTTTTGAAAGCGCTTCATAAGCTGGCCCTGCCCATCTTGCCAGTCCACTTGTCTGTGGCTCCTTCCACACTCCCTGTTCCCACAAGGGACATTCTACCTCCTCAGCTCCCTCTTTGGGGGCCGGAACATCCCTCAAGTCTCATTTCTGCAGGAGGTCTTTCCCAGGAGCCCAGGAGTCAGCACCTTCCCATCTTAGAATGGAGGGAGCTCCCTACAAGCAGGAGTTTTTTGCTTTTCTTTATGCCCCAGTGCTTAGCACCCGTAGTACCTGACACAGAAGAGGGATGTCCTTCATCACACTTACCGCACTTGACTCAGAATGGCTGTTCTGAGGACCAAATGAGGGTAATTGGTAACACTGGTAAGGAGTTTATCAAATCTGCAAAGAGCTTTAGAAAAACTATCTTAACCAATGCATTGTTGGTGTAGTGAACTGATCCCACCATTCTGTAGAGCAATTTGGACTTATGTCCAAAGGGCTATCAAATTTTGATCCAACAATACCCTTCTAGCTCTGTACCCAAGAGACCAAAAAAATGGAAAAGGACCCACATGCACAAAAATATTTATAGCATCTCTTTTTTGTGATGGTAAAGAACTGGAAATTGAGAGGATGCCCACCAATTGGAGAATGACTGAAACAATTGTAGTGTATGATATAATGGAATATTGTTGTGTCATAAGAAATGATGAGCACAGATTTCAGAAAAAGCTGGAAAGTCTGACATGAACTAATGCTGTGAAGTGAGCAGAAATGGCAAATTTCACACAGTTAACAGCAATTCTGTGCAACAACCAACTTTTCTCAGCTCTTTTCAGCAGTACAATAATTTAAGACAATTCCAAAAGACTCATGATGTAAAATGCTATCCACATCCAGAGAGAATTATGGAGTCTGAATGCAGATCGAAACATACTATTTTCACTTTTTTTTCCCTTATGATTTTTTCCTTTTGTTCTGATTCTTTTTTAAGAACATGACTAATGTGGAAATATATTTAATGTGATTGCATATGTATAAGCTATATCAAATTGTTTCCCGTCTTGAGGAGGGGCAAGAGAAAGAAAATTGGAATTCAAAATGTTATGAAAGTGAATGATGAAAAGTAGCTTTACATGTAATTGAAAAAATATTAAGAAAAGTTTTTAAAAATTACTCTCAAATATATATACACACACATACATATATATAAAGGAAATAACATCTTATTTGATCCTCACAGGAATTTTGGAGGTAGGTGATAATGTCATCTTCATTTTATACATATTACAGGTAAGGAAACTGAGGAAGACAGAGATGAAATGATTGATCAGGACTTAGGACTTTGTGACTCCTGAATTCAAATTGCCCCCAGCTGCTTCAGAGAACAGTCATAAAGCACTCAGCAAACCAAAAAAAATATATGCTATATAAATGTTATTCACAGAGCACTGTGTCCATGATCACTGGATGATATATACAGGAGGAGAGGTCCTGCCAGAGTGGAAAAAGACCAAGGTCCTGGCTGCCAAAGGATGGAAGGGAACCTGCCCCCTCCAAGCCAGGGACCTTGATTGAGACTTCAGTCCTTCCCAACCTAACTCCCTCTTCGTGGGTTGATCTCTGGCCTCTGAACCTTGTGGGCTAGAAGGCAGGAGCCCCAGGCACCCAACGGGAAGCCTTTGTTTGCTTTTTCTCTCCTCACTTATCTCTAACTATCAAGTCTTCCAAGAGGCTGGTTGTACTTTCACAGTCGCCGGCCCTCCACCACTTGGCTGCCCTCAGGAAGCTGGCTGGGACTGGTGGGAGAAGGGCTGGTCACAGGGGGCTGCTCCACAAGGACAGAAGCTGAGAAAACACCCCAATGTAAGCTGGCAGCTTATGGGTATCAGTTATGCCCTTGGAGGGGGGCCCTTTTCTCCCCAAAGATACTGGAGGAGTTGGCCCTTTCCTTTCCCCGATGATCCAGTGCGTCCCTTTTGTTGAAGGGGCCCCATGGCTAGGAAGTGTCCGAGGCTAGATTTGAACTTGTCTTCAGGCCCAGGACTACATGAACTGAACCACTGGCAACCTCCTGGGTAGGAGACTTAGGCAGAATGGCTCCATAGAGTGTTCGGGGTGGAAACCAGATTGTAGTCCTTAAGAGAACAAAATGGGAACTGAGACCACGGAAGGACGCTTTGTCCAGGAAGGAAGGACCGAGGGAGGAAGAGCTGACTCTCCAGGGCAGCCCAGGGATCCCGACAGGTGGAAGGAAAGAAATGAGGAGGAAGACCCCAATGAGACCAACAGCAAGTGACCCTGGGAACTGGGTCCTCCAAGGGAGGGAGATGGGAGGTGTGGCAGAACTGCTGAGCACAAAGGGAAGCTTAAGTAAAGAAGCTCAAGAGCTTCTCAGAGACCAGAGGGAAAAACAAGGAGGAAAATACCAGGAAAGTTACTGATGGAAGAGCAGGATCAATCAGCCAGAGCTGAGTTGAGTGCTGAAAGCTTTACCAGTAAGGAAATACAAGAGCTTCTCAGAGACCACAGGGAAATAAATACAAGGAGAAAAACACCAGGAAAGTTATTAATGAAAGAGCAGGTTCAGTCAGCCGCTGGGCCAGAGCTGAGCTCAGTGCTGAGAGGGAAGGACACATCTGAAGGGGGACACAACATGGACACAACGAGACGCAGACAGACAGAAGAAGAGGGAAGCTGTGGGAGGCAATATTCTATGAAAGGGCTTGTGTCCCAGGCTCGGGCCTTCGCCACCTGGCTGGGCTCCTCTAAACACAGGGCTGGGCACCCAGGAAGCACCTGAAATGCCACCTGACTGCAGAAGAGGTCTCTCCCTTTAATTTTAAATTCATTTTTTCCAAAGGAAGATCTTCCCAACTTCCCTTCCATATCCAGTCTCCCCATCTCCCCACACACACACTGAGGAAGCAAGAACAACAGCCTTGTTACAAAACCCAGATATAGCTAAATAAAACAGACCCCACATTAGGAATACACACAAACGTACATTATATACACATGCACATACTTTATATTATATATTTATGTAGCATAATTATATACACTTACATAGGTGAATATTCTCAGTGTGAAATTAATTATACATACGACATATGTCTATATTACATATATACATATACATAAAATATTTCCAAGTGAGACCTACACTCTCTGTCTCTCTGTCTCTCTCTCTCTCTGTCTCTGTTTCTCTTTCTCTCTCTCTCATCCTATTCTATTTTAAACCACTACAGCCTAATTCTACACTGTGTCTCTAAGGAAGCTTTTTGAGCTGTGACCCGCTGCTTGCATTGGCTCCCACCTACCTGAAACTCGCCCCCTCACCTGAAAAAATGCCTCCTGCAGTTGCTCTCTCCAGCATCCTTGGTGTTCTGCTTTGCTCTAGTTGCAAGATCACATTTGGTTTGGAAACAGGACGTCCTGCTCATGAGGAAGAAATAGGAAATGCTGGGAACCGAGAGACTTCTCAAGAGAAGGCTCTCCACTTCTTCTGCCAGGGCCCAGCAGCGGGGACCCATGCGGACTCTGGGAGATGCTCAGAGGACGCTCTCAACCGCCTTCTCCCCCTCCTGTCAGTGACATCACTGATCTCATGGGCTGGCCCCAGCCTGGCCCCAGGAGCTCTTCTCCACCTTTTATACCTGGTGGCCTGGTCCTGGCAGCTGTTTAATAAATGCCCAGTGACTGATGGAACCTGGTCCCCCTCCCCTAGCTCTCTCCTTCTGACTTCATTGCCTCCGTGAATGGCCCCAGACCTCACTCGCTCTCATGTCTGAAACCCTAATGCAGCTTTTGACTTCTCCCTCTTCTACACCTTTCCCACTCATTCTTCCCCTTCCTTATTTCCATCTTCCCAGAGCCCTTCCTCCCAGCCTCCCTGGGCTCCTACCACAAGGTCCTAGCAGCTCATCCTATCATGAGAGCCCCTCCTCCCAGCCCCCCCTGGGCTCCTGCCACAAGGTCCTGGCAGTTCATCCTGTCTGTCAGAGTCCCTTCTCCCCCAGCCTGGACTTTGCAGCAATATCAGGCTCATTTTCCATGTGTACAGACCCGACACCTATTTTCTCAGCTATGGGTAAGGGAGTGGAACAAAATCACGGTGCCTTAAGAAACCAGGGCCCTGATAAATCCAAAGAAGCCTGGAAAGATTTCCATGAACTCAAGCAGAGGGAGAAAACAAGCTACCCAAAGACAACTACAATGTCACTGGAGAGGAAGACCAAGACAAACTACATGACGCAAAATGTGGCAAAACTATAACAACCCCAACGAAAGGCCATGAGAAGGCACCCCCTCCCAGGAAGTTGCAGGGCTTGGAATCCATACGTGTAGGACGCTGCAGAGAAAAATACTATTTTTTTGAAGGTGTCAATCAATTCTGCCAACTTTTTTCCTTTTAAAAAATTCTTTATTATGAGAAATGACTACCTGGAAAGGAGAGAGATGTGGGGGGAAATCTAATGTGAAAACCCAGAAGCTGTTGGTAGAAATCTATTTTTTAAAGGAAGAAGCCATCCTTACCCAGGGAGACCAGGTTCCTATAGTTCTCCAGCATCACATCTCTGTACAAGGCCTTCTGACCAGAGTCCAGAAGCTTCCACTCTTCCCAGGTAAAGTCGACAGCCACGTCCTTGAAAGTGACCAAGTCCTGAAACACCAGACGGATTACTGCTCGTCCGGCCGGCCCTTCCACAGCAGGCAAGGAGGGACCGGGCCCTGCTCTTTCCCAGTCTCAGAACACCAACGAAACCAATAGGACAATAGGTCATCCCTGTCTCTGGACTAACCTAAAACCCCTCGTTATAGAGCTGCAGAGACCTCGGAGCCTCGTGGTACAGGTAGGGAAATGGGCTGGGCGTGCAAGGGAACGGCCCACGGCCACACAAGTCTACGTGGTCCCTGGATCTCTGGAGAGGTTTCTTTCACTCTGTCCCACAGGAAACAGAGAAGTGTGTTATAATCTTTTCATAATGATCTCAATCGTGCCTAACAATGACTTCTGTTGCCGACCGAGTGACTTGCCTGTTTCACTCACTGCTGGGCACTTTGAGAATCCAGTTCTTTCTCAATGTTCGCCTAGATATTTCACTGGAGCATTTTAATTTTCTTTTGAGGAATATCTAACTGCCTCCAGCCTGATTTATTTCTGGGTATTCTTTCCCCTTGGCCACATTTCAATAGTTGTGAAAAAACTAATAAAATTTGTCAGCCTCTTGTGGGAAAGGTCCTAAAAAAACAGACTATAAAGAGAGCGCTTTTTCCTTTGGAAGACTTGGATGACTTGCCGTATGGGGAAGAGAGGGGAGTGCATTTCCTGGAGCTTCTTCCCGCCTAGCCTGTCATGTTTAACTAGAGTGTTCAGTTTCAATTGGCTTTGGGCTCTGCTTATCCACAATGCCGCAGTCACCATCTAGAGAGAAATGACTCCTAATTATGATCAGGAATATCGGCTTGAAACTTATTGATAAAAGCAAGTCAGTCACAGCCATTAAAAATGGAAACAAGTCGGGCAGACTGTGACTCGTCACATTAACCTGGATGCTCTTGCAGAGAAAGGCACATCCCACTGCCCAGAGAAAACCCACATGGTTTTTTACCAGCAGCCAAAGATAAAAGGGGACAATACTTGCCACCACACGGTCAGGGCCCGTGGCAAGAAACACAGAATAACAGCAAAGCACTGAAGAGGGTTTTGGTTTGTTTTAACTTTTTTTTTTGAAGAGTTTTAAAGCTTGAGAAATCCCTTGCAAGTATCTCCTTCAAATCCAGCCCTGGATGCTGACTAGCTGTGTGACCATGTCTAGGTCACTTAACCTTTTCCTCAATTTCCTCATCTGTAAAGCGGGGATCATAGTAGTGTCTTTCTTCCAGGGTTTTTGTGAGGATAAAATGAGATAATCATTATTATTATTAATCCTCTGTTTCATTTTATTTATGTAAAAGCATTCTGAGAAAAGGTGCAAGGGGATCTAAGGCCTAAGAGAAATTATGAAGCTCATTCCAGCTTTAGTGACTATTAATGACTGCTCAGTCACCCCAAGATAGTCAAGAGTCTTCTGGGGAAAGATGACTGAGGCCCAGGACCCTGGGAGCCATCCCTGGGCGGGGTACAGAAGTGGAAATGGGGCCCACATTTTGAGACCTGAGACAGCATTTCTGAGGGTCAGAGCCCACGTACCTGTGACCTCCCACTGGGACTGGTCAGGCCTCCTGAAGCCATTTGTTCCTCCTTCTTTGTTGTCCTTTGTTGGGGAAGGGCGAGTCCTGAGAAGGCAGAGCTGCAGAAGGAAGAGGAGCCATGGGAGAGAGCAAGGCCGGCCTGCGGCTGCCAAACCACCCAGGGTAGAATACTCCCCAGAGAAGCTGGAGCATAGAAACAGGGCCTCGTGAAATGAGAGAGCAGGCCCCGAACGCGGGGGACCAATGGTCTGAGTCTCAGAGGGTTTCAGGGGTGCCCCTCCAATACCAACGCCGGTGGCGGGATTCTGGAGGAGAAGGCTCTGGGAAGAGTGTGCTGTCCCTGCTCAAGCTCTGCAGGGCAGAGCCACCCAAAAGAAGGAAGGGGAGCCCCGGGTTGCAGGATGGGACCCAACTGGCCCCCCCAGGAAAACAGGCCCTTTGTTCCCTCTACTTTCAAAAAACTTCTCTTGAATTGCACATTTAACATATATTGGATTCCTTGCCATCTAGAAGAGGGGAAAAGGGAAGGGAGGGGAAAAATTTGGAACACAAGGTTTTGGGAGCATGAACGTTAGAAATTATATGCTTTGCATATGTTTAGAAAATAAAGAGCTTTAATTAAAAATAAAATAAAATAAACTAGGTGGGACAGTGGATAGAGCACCAGCCCTGAAGTCAGGAGGACTGAATTCAAATCTGGTCTCACTTAACCCTTCCCAGCTGTGTGACCCTGGGCAAGTCACTTAATCCCAATTACCTCAGCAAAAACAAAAACAAAAACCTAGAAAAAAAGAAAATAAAAAGCTTTATTTAAAAAACTGTTTACTGACTGAAAGAAATTTATCTTGGTATGTGTTGGCATTGATATCACCTACAATCCCCACCTTATCCCCCCAAGGGAATCGTCCACTATCATTAAGACTAAAATAAGAGGAAGAAAGTCAAACGAATTTCAAAGCTCATCAGCTCCAAAGTCTGAGGTTATATGGTTTCCTCGGCCTATGAGCCCCCCTTTCCCCCAGAGAGGTGGTCCCACTGCCCCCCTGGCAAATGGGAAACTGGGGCGCCTGCCCAGGCCCTCACCTGGGGGTGTGTATGAAGCTCGATGAAAACCACGTGTCGATACAATATGCAACATATTATACCCAACATATAGTATGTTTCATGTGGCTGATTCGCAAACGTTCTGTGTTCCCTCCAGAGCTATTCCAATAGTCTCCAGTCTAACATTAACCGGGGCTCCAGGTGGGCTTGCATGGGGCCAGGGGCTGGATTTCCCTTGAAGGGTTCGGGGACCAGCAAAGAAAAGGGGGGGAGTTGTTTGGCCAAACTCTCCGGAGCATTCTGGTGGGGGCCGGTGATGCACGGGGGCCCCTGCGCCCTGAGAAGTCACCAAGGGGACCCGCTGGGACCCGGCTGGGAAGCCGTCGGCGCTGCTGCCAAGGGCGGTGAGCAGAAGCGGGAGTGTCAGCACCGAGTGGGGCCTCCGATTAGGATGGATGTTCATCCAAGGCCCTCCCAGAGGCTCCCCCCAGGCCCTCCCTGAGGCTCTCCCAGAGGTTCTCCCAGAGACTTTCCCAGAGGCCCTCCCCAGGCTCTCCCCTGCAGGGAGGGGGGGTCTCAGCGCGCACAGCAGAGGCGGCTCGGTCTTGGTTTGGGGCGACTTGGCTAATCCAGAAGCTGCTTTCCCTGACTTGGGCCCCGGAGGAGGGCGGGGGGGGGGGGGGGGGGGGGGAGGGGATCAGGGGGGACAGCACAGAGAGCGCTAAGTTAAGGCTCAGCTAAATGCATGGCCTTGGGGCGCCCCCCTCTGTTCTCTCTCCGGGCCCGCGGTCCTCACACACACCGGGGTCATCAGCGCAGCTCCGGGTGCTCCCCCCATACCCCGCGAGCTCCGCCCGGCCACGCAGGGTCTCCGGGACCTAAGCCCCTCCCCCGCCCCCTCACGGGGCCCGGCCCCGCCTCCGCCGCCGGCGGCGCTTCCCGCGGGAGCCCAGCTTGTGGCCCGGCGCAGGTCGGGCGGGGGAGGCCGGCTGGGTCAGGGTCACAAAGGGCAGCCCGCGGGCCCTGGAGTCACGGCGCCTCCGGCCCCGCACAGGGCCCCGCCCGCGGAGGCTCCTCCCCGTCCCCTAAAGGGCGCGCTCCGGCCGGGGAGCTCAGAGCGCCCCCTCCTGCAGGGCCCGCCCGGGGCCCGAGTGCAAGCTCTGGGGACCTGCGGGGGGCGGAGCCCCCAGAGAACGTGCTTATTCCTGGCGGAGCCGGGCCCGGAACCTCCAGCGCCCCTCCCACTCAGCCTGAGGAGACAGCGCCCCCCCTCCCCCCACCCCTCCCCCCGGGAGGGAACGAGGCCGAGGGAAGAGCCGGGCAGGGAGTCCAGACTCTGAGCAGCCCCCGCTCCCCACCCCCACCGCGGTTAGAGAGCGCTCGCTGTCTCTCTGGTGCTTTACAGAAGCGCTGGCCAATGGGAGGAAGGGAGGGACCGCTCGCATCCTCTTTTTACACAGAAGGAAACTGAGGCAGACGGGGGGGGGGGGGAGGCAACTGCTGGGGAAAGACACAGCTGGGAGATAGCTCAGGTCTCCTGGCCCGCAGAAGGGTCCCCCTTCCCCCCCCCCCACCCCGGGGCCCGGCTTCCCTGCACGTGCACTCACACTCACAGACGCCCCCAGCCCCTCCCCTCACACACAGCCCTGCACGTGCACTCACACTCACGGAAGCCCCCCGCCCCTCCCCTCACACGCCCCTGCACGTGCACTCACACTCACGGGCACCTCGGCCCCTCCCCTCACACGCCCCTGCACGTGCACTCACACTCACGGCCCCCTCGGCCCCTCCCCTCACCTCCCTACCCGCTCACCAGTCCCTTCAAGAACTGGCTCCAACCCCTCCCGCTCTTGCACACGCAGCCCCATACTTAGTCACACGCACACGCACAGACGCGCTTGCACAGACACTCACAAGTTCACTAACCCTGCAGCGTCCGGGACGTCTTCCGCCCTGGGGGGGTAAGGAGAAGGAGGGGCTCCCCAGTCGGGCTGGGTGGGGCCGCGCCTGCGCACTGACCTCATGCCCCCCCCACAGAGTGAAGCCCGAGAACAAAGGGCCGAAAAACCACAGGGGGGGGTGAGGGAAAAAGGAGTCGCGTCTGCGCACCTCAAGACTCCCGATATGCCCTGGGGTTCTGCCTCGGCAGGAGGTGCAAAGCTCTGGTGATGTCATGGACTAGGCATTCTGGGAAATGGAGTCCGGGGGGGGGGTGCTCCGAGTGAACCTGGCCTGGGATGGGGTGAGCTTCTGGCTGCCACGTGGGCCCCGGGCGAGGAGGGTTAGAGTGGGGGCTTCAGGAGACTACGTGGGGCCCGGCGAGGGGGACTTCGGGAGGGGAGCCGACCCAGCCATTCAGCAGCTCCCTCTCAGGCAGAGGCCCCCCTGTTCATGAGCCACTGGCCGGGACCCTCAGGCTTCCCATGATCACTTGGGATCCACGTGCCTTGCTCAACAAGGACATTTCTGCCCGTGGCGGAAAACCTATTGTGCATCAAAGGGGTGCTCCCTCCTGGCGGGATCATAGCCTTGCATAAATAGCCATGGCTTTCTAGGCGATCAAAAGTTCCACCCTTTGGCCAACCCTGTCCCACCCCCGTCTTTTGTGTTCCCCAAACCCGGCTTTCCCTGGCTTACTAGCTTTTTCTTTCCTGGTCCCCATCAGGGAGTCCAGTCCTGCCTAATAAAGACCCTGTAACACGCATTGCCCCCTTCCTACCCGATCCATCTCTTCTGTGACATCCCTGGTCAGGAGTTACACCTCTTTGGAGGAACTTGCCCTTAGAGAGTTGGATCACACCCCCAGGGCCCTCCCTTATTGGCTGTTCCTTCTGAGAAGTTCCCCACTGAAGGCACTGGAGATTACCTCCCTCCTGTATAGAGCAATTTCCTACAGCCTTGAGACCCGCCTTGGTGGGTGGCTTTCCCTTTGCTAACATTGCATTAATCGGGATTTGTTTTGGCAAATTCTCCAATACTCCGATTCTTCACTCTTGGGTTTATCTCTAGGGTCCTATGATTGGTCAACTAGGCCCCAAGCTTACTCTTATCGCAGGAAATCTCTCCCCCTCCCCAAGACTGTCAGTTCTACTGACAGTAGGATTGCTCTCTTCTCAGAGGAATGGAGTGGGGACTCTCTCCCCTAAACCCTGCCCATCACAAGGGCCTGCTCATAGGATGGATCCTCCACACACTGGGAGCCACTGAAAGTTCCCCTCAACCAATGCAAGAGATTTCTCTATTGATGAAAAGAATGATTCAGTTACTCCTTACTAAAAGAGTTAGGTAAAGGTGAAAAAAAAATCTGTAACCCTGCCAAGAGGAAGATTTTGAGCTAGGTGCTGAAAATGAGGAAGGAGCAACTCCACTGCTGGATCTCCCTGGTCTTAACAAAGTGGAAGGAAGAAAAATGGAGGAAAAGTCCTTTAGTCATCGATGTTTCAAAAGAGGAAATTACGGCCATATACTTTGGGTGGAATTTGAGTGCTCCCGAGTTATAGATCTGGATTGTGTTGATGTGGGCTCTGAGCTGACGCTTGTCAAGAAGAAGCCCAATGGGCTATTTTCGGGCCTAACCAAGTCCCAGACTGTCCTGTTTGTATAGAGTGATGTCTAAGTCTGGAACTCTGGATCAGCCTCCGGTATCTGTCACCTCAAGTTCTGGACCCCTTGATTAAGCTTGCTCACCCCCTCAGTCCTCCCCTGGCCTCCTCCCAGATTCCCTGCCCTCCTTGTGCCTCAGGACCAACGTTCTGCTCTGGGCACCTCTCCCCTTCCCATGAGGGCCCAGATATTGAGGGGTGAAGGGGGAAATCGGGGGCCTCCTAGTATGTTAATCAGATAGCCACCCAAACCTTGGGTCTAAAGGGAGACCTGAAGGTCTAAGTAAGTAAGTAGAGAAAATGTATAATGGGTGCTGGAATCATGTGCCCCAGGACGGGAGGCTAAGATGTGCTGGGCTCAGCTCCTTCTTAGAGTCCGGCTCACATCAGGTGAGAGGACCTCTGGGGAAATCAGAGCAAGAAGGAAAAGGGCCCCAGGTTAGGATGGAGTACAGAAGGCCTAGCATTGGCCCTGGGGGTAAAGGTTTTTAGGGTGGAGAACTGGGGCTGGGGGAGAGGGAATGGGGGAGAGAATGGCTGGGAGAGCAAGGAGGGATGTATGTGGACACACTCTAGTGAGGAAG
Source organism: Dasyurus viverrinus (assembly GCA_020854095.1). Taxonomy (NCBI): domain Eukaryota; kingdom Metazoa; phylum Chordata; class Mammalia; order Dasyuromorphia; family Dasyuridae; genus Dasyurus; species Dasyurus viverrinus. The sequence goes on along the minus strand of CM036999.1, from coordinate 623,130,569 downwards.
GAGCTGGGAGAGCTAGGAGAGCAGGAGATCTTGCGGAGGAGGGGAGCTCTCAGTGATGATCAGCCAGGGAGGTGGGGCCCAGGTAGAATCCCAATCCTTTCAGAAGAAGGTCATTCTGGAAGGTGGGGGCCTGAGTGGGCTGGCTCTTGGGATTAAAGGTAGCCACCCACAACCCCTTGTCCTGAAACAGAATCACAGGGAGCTGAGATCTCTCAACCTCCATCTATCTGAACTGAGATCTCCCTGCCTCCTTCCCTCTGAGCTGAGATCTATCTCCCTGCCTCCTTCCCTCTGAGCTGAGATCTCTCTGACTCTAAGATGTCTCTGTCTCTATCTCTCTGAGCTGAGATTTCTCTGCCTCCTCTATAAGCTAAGGTCTCTCTGCCTCCTTTTCTGAGCTGAGATCTCTCTGTCTCCTTCATAGAAAAATAATACTCTTAAAATGGGACATTGACACAATAGCTTTTGGATTAAAATGACTCTGTCCAGATACTTGAATGTGATTATTCTTGATGGCAAATTCATAAATGGTTAAATTATTTTTCTTTGTAAGAGAATTAATTGTTTTTGATTGACAGTAAGTTTACATCATTTATATTACTATGATTCTGATGATTCTTTTATTCTGATACATGGCCATTTGAAAACTAATTCCTTGAGGCTGATCCAATGGTATCCTTGAGAAAGTAGAACATCTTTTAATCTAGATGTTGTGAAATGATGAATTATACTATTGGAGTATTTGGTAAACAATATTTACAAATGTATGCAGATGATTAGGTATATATTGTTTTAAAATCAATGATAATGATGACAATTTTCTGTTAGAAAATGTACACAGGAGATTATAAAGTCTCCTTATCTAACAAGTTCTTCGGACTTTAGCAGGTAGGTACCTTGGGTCTGGGCCAAGTCTTAAAAATCTTAACAGTTTTGAGTCTTTGCCTAAAGAATGTAATAAAATAGTTTTGGAAAATTCTCCAATTCCAGCTGGTAGATCCTCTCTGGTAATTATACATTTGAGGTCATGTAATTTCAATTTAACTCAGGCTTTATTTAAAATGGGACCTTTTCCTTGTATACAGTTGATATTATAGATTTTAGAATACAGTAAATAAGAGAATGAATCCTCTGTGATTGTTCACAAATTCAATAATAGACAGAATGGAATCTAAAAATGAAATATACATTGTAAGTAGAAGATGAGTGATGTCTTTTTTTTTTATTTATTTTTATTTTTTATTTATTTTTTTAATTAATTATTTTTTTTAAAATTATAGTAACTTTTTATTGACAGAACCCATGCCAGGGTAATTTTTTTTTTACAACATTATCCCTTCCTCTCATCTCTATTCGGATTTTTCCCTCCCACCCTTCACCCCCTCCCCTAGATGGCAAGCAGTCCTATATATGTTGAATATGTCCTAGTATATCCTAGATACAATGTACGTGTGCAGATCCAAACAGTTTTCTTGTTGCTCAGGGAGAATTGGATTCAGAAGGTAAAAATAACCTGGGAAGAAAAACAAAAATACAAACAGTTTACATTCATTTCCCAGTGTTTTTTCTTTGGGTGTAGCTGCTTCTGTCCATCATTGGTCAATTGAAACTGAATTAGGTCTCTTTGTCAAAGAAATCCACTTCCATCAGATTACATCTTCATGCAGTATCGTTGTTGACGTATATAATGATCTCTTGGTTCTGCTCATTTCACTCAGCGTCAGTTCATGTAAGTCTCTCCAATCCTCTCTGTATTCATCCTGCTGATCATTTCTTACAGAACAATAATATTCCATAACATTCATATACCACAATTTACTCAACCATTCTCCAATTGATGGGCATCCATTCATTTTCCAGCTTCTAGCCACTACAAACAGGGCTGCCACAAACATTTTGGCACAGACAGGTCCCTTTCCCTTCTTTAGTATCTCTTTGGGATATAAGCCCAGTAGTAACACTGCTGGATCAAAGGATATGCACAGTTTGATAACTTTTTGGGCATAATTCCAGATTGCTCTCCAGAATGGTTGGATTCGTTCACAGCTCTACCAACAATGTGTCAGTGTCCCAGTTTTCCTGCATCCCCTCTAACACTCATCATTATTTTTTCCTGTCATCTTAGCCAATCTGACAGGTGTGTAGTGGTACCTCAGAGTTGTCTTAATTTGCATTTCTCTGATTAATAATGATTTGGAACACTCTTTCATATGAGTGGTAATAATTTCAATTTCATCAGATGAGTGATGTCTTAATGAAAATCAAAAAGGCAAAAAAGTGAAGAGATTTTCCTCAGCAAGAAAGAGAATTGCTTGAAAAAAAGCAAACTTTTGAAAAAGCAAATCCTATCTTTTTCCTGGAAACTGAAATAAAATGAAATGGAAGAGCATCAGCATCCAAGTGGTTTTGTCAAACATTGGTCCTATATGTAGCATGTTTAAAAATAATAATGCCTTCCAAGGTATCAGATGACAGCCATGAGTCTGCTTCTTGATTCATTCTCTTGATTCCTGATTTCCAATGTTCTAGAGTTCTTACATGATGTTGAAATGATTTATTTTTCAGAAAGAAAAACAATCTTTGTTTTTCTTATGCATTTGCTCCATCTAGAACCCCAGATGATAAAATATTCCATTTTTTAAACAAGAAAGGAAACTCTCCTTTCCCCAGTTTCAGTAATTCAATATTGAAATGAATGATTATTTCCACAAACAAGTGAAAGCAATCATAAAGCAAAGACATCAGATCATTCTGACCATGAGGCATCATACCTAGTGTCATTTCAGCTCTTCAGTGTAAGAATAGAGAAGGTTTCAAGCCATTCTCCAATTGATAAATAGTCAAAGGATATGAATAGACAATTTTCAGATGAAGAAATTACAACCATTTCTAGTCATATGAAAAGGTGCTCTAAATCACTATTGATCAGAGAAATGCAAATTAAGACAACTCTGGAGTACCACTACACATCTCTCAGATTGACTAAGATGACAGGAAAAGATAATGATAAGTGTTGGAAAGAAAGTGGGAAAACTGGGACACTGATGCATTATTGGTGGAGTTGTAAACTGATTTAATTATTCTGGAGAGCAATTTGGAACTGTGCTAAAGGGCTATCAAACAGTACAAACCCTTGGATGCAACAGTGTTTCTACTGGGCTCATATCCCAAAGAGATCTTAAAGGAGGGAAAGGGACCCAAAAGTGCAAAAATGTTTGTGGCAGCCCTTTGTGTAGTGGCTAGAAACTGGAAACTACCTGGATGCTCATCAGCAGGAGAATGGCTAAATAAGTTAAGGTTTATGAATGTTAGGGAATATTATTGTTCTATAAGAAATGATCAGGAGTGCTGAGTGAAATGAGCAGGACCAGGAGAACATTATATACTTCAACAACAATACTATATGATGACCAGTTCTGATGGACCTGGCCATCCTCAGCAACGAGATCAACCAATTCATTTCCAATGGAGCAGTAATGAACTGAACCAGCTACGCCCAGAGAAAGAACTTTGGGAGATGACGAAAAACCATTACATTAAATTCCCAATCCCTATATTTATGCCCACCGACATATTTGATTTCCTCCACAAGCTAATTGCACAATATTTCAGAGTCTGATTCTTTTTATACAGCAAAATAATGTTTTGGTCATGAATACTTATTGTGTATCTAATTTATATTTTAATGTATTTAACATCTACTGGTCATCCTGCCATCTAGGGGAAGGGGTGGGGGGTGGGAGGTGAAAAATTGGAACAAGAGGTTTGGCGATTGTTAATGCTGTAAAGTTATCCATGCATATAACCTGTAAATAAAAGGCTATTATTAAAAAAAAAAGAGAGAGATTTTTAAAATTCAAAAAAAAAAAAAAAAAAGAAATGATCAGGAGGATGATTTCAAAGAGGCCTAGAAAGACCAGCATGAAATGATGCTAAAAGAAATGAGCAGAACCAGGAGATCTTTTCTTTGTTCTTTCCTCAATGATCAGTTTTAATTTTTTTTTGCCTTTTTCACAAAAAGACCTTTAGTGTAACTTTCTAGATCCCTTTGTTGTCTCTGGGCTGACAGCTAACAGTACTGCTGGTGTGCCCTGCACTGGGACTACAAGCTGGATTCCCACCCTTGAGCCACTTACTTTTTCTGCTGAGCTTCTAAGTTGGTCTTGGCTGGAAAGATTCTGCTCCATTTTTTGGAGTGTTGTGATGTTCTAAAATTATTTAGATTTGATATTTAAAGGAATTTGGAGCAGTTTAGGGAAGAGGTTGGGCAAGGTCTGGCCTTGACTCTGCCATCTTTGTTCTGCCACATAGTATATCCATAACAGAGATGTAGTTCTCAAGAGTTCTTTCCTTTTTATACCTTTTTGTGATTCTCTTGAGTTCTGTATTTGGAGATAAGATTTTTTTGTTCAGCTCTGGTCTTTTCATCAGAAATAAATGAAATTTAACTGTATCAATGAATGTCCCTCTTCTTCCCTGAAAAACAATCCTCAATTTAGCTGGATAGTTGATTCTTGGGTGCATTGCAAGTTCCTTTGCCTTTTCAGAATATCAGATTCCAGGCCCTTCAATCCTTTAAAGTGGAGGTTGCTAAATTCTGGGTAATCCTGAATATTTGAATTGTTTCTTTCTGGCTGCTTGCAATATTTTTTCTTTGGTCCAATAATTCTGAAATTTAGTTATGATATTGCTTGGAGTTTTCATTTTGGGATCTCTTTCATGAGTTGATCAGTGATTTCTTTCAATGGCAATTTTACCTTCTGAGTCTAGAACATCAGAGCAATTTTCCTAGATGATTTCCTGAATGATAATGCCTTGGCTTTTTTTTTCATCATGATTTTCAGGAAGTTCAATAATCCTTAGATTGTCTCTCTTATATCTGTTTTCCAGGCCAGTTGTTTTTCTAATATGGCATTTTACATTTTCTTCTATTTTTTCCAATTTTTTGGTTTTGCTTGACTGATTCTTGATGTTTCCTTGAGTCATTCATTTCCATTTCTTTGGTTCTAATTTTTAGTGGAATATTTTCTTCATTTACCTTTTTTAGTTCCTTTTGTATTTCATCAGTTGAATACTTAAATTATATAAATTATCCATAAACAACTTTAATTTAAAAAAAAATAGAGAATTCTACTTGACTTGGCTAGAAGAAGTCTTATAGCCCTTAAACAGTGGCCATTGTGGGAGTAACATTTCCTTAGGATTCTTGTCTTGCTTTCATCTAGTTAAGACTATTTTAGACTTTAAGTGCAGATATAATTTGATTTTTCTGTGATAATATTAAAAAATAATCTAGAGGTTGGAAAGAGGTTTGATTGTACTGGAAAAAGAGGAAAATGAAGGTAAAATGAGGGAAATTACATCTCATGAAGAGGCAAAGAAAGTTTATTATAACTGACGGAACGAAAGTAAATAGAATTTTAGAAAAGTTAGGTATGATAGATCTTTGGAGAAAATTGAATGGAGATAGAAAGGAGTACACTTTTTAGTCAGCAGTTCATGGAATCTATACAAAAACTGACCATGTATTAGACGCAGGGGTCCTCAAACTACGGTCCACGGCCAGATGCAGCAGCTGAGGATGTTTATCCCCCTCACCCAGGGCTATGAAGTTTCTTTATTTAAAGGCCCACAAAACAAAGTTTTTGTTTTTACTATAGTCTGGCCCTCCAGTAGTCTAAAGGACAGTGAACTGGCCCCCTCTTTAAAAAGTTTGAGGACCCCTGTATTAGGGCATAAAGACCTCAAAATCAAATGCAGAAAGACAGAAATAATAAATACATTCTTTTCAGATCACAATGCAATAAAAATAACATGCAATAAAAGACTGGGGGAAATAAACCAAAAATTAATTGGACTAAATAATCTAATCCTAGAGAATGAATGGGGGAAACAATAAATCATAGACACAATCAATAATTTCATCCAAGAGAATAACAATAATGAAACAACATACCAAAATTTGTGGGATGTTGCCAAAGTGCTAATTAGGGGAAATTTTATATCTCTAGATGCTTATTTGCATAAAATAAGGAAAGTGAAGATCAATGAATTAGGCTTGCAACTAAAAAAGCTAGAAAACATCAAATTGAAAACCACCAAATAAATACCAAATTTGAAATTCTAAAAACAAAAGGGGAGATTAATAAAATTGAAAGTAAGAAAATATTAAATTAATAAATAAAACTAAGTAGATTTTATGAAAAAACCACCAAAATAGATAAATCTTTAGTTAATTTGATTAGAAAAAGGAAAGAAGAAAATCAAACTATTAGTTTAAAAAATGAAAAGGGAGAAGTTTTCACCAATGAAGATGAAATTAGAGCAATAATTAGGAGTTATTTTGCCCAACAATATATTTGATCAATTCAGTGAAACAGAGGAATACTTACAAAAATATAGATTGCCCAGGTTAACAGAAGAGGAAATAAATTATTTAAATAGTCCCATTTTAGAAAAAAGAAAGAGAACAAGCTATTAATCAACTCCCTAAGAAAAAATCTCCAGGACTAGATGGATTTATGTGTGAATTCTACCAAACATTTAAAGAAAAATTACTTTCAATACTATACAAACTATTTGAAAAAACAGGGGAAAAAAGGAGTCCTACCAAATTCCTTTTATGACAGATATGGTGCTGATACCTAAACCACATAGGGTGAAAACAAAGAAAATTATAGACAAATTTTCCTAATGAATACTGATGGAAAAATCTTAAATAAAACATTAGCAAAGAGATTACAAAAATTCATCTCCAGGATGAACATCACAACCAAGTGGGGTTTATATCAGCATATAATATATATATAAACAGCAGAGCTGTTTCAGGATTAGAAAAACCATTGGCATAATTGACTATATCAATAACTAGACTAACAAAAATCAGATGATTATCTCAATAGATGCAGAAAAAACATTTGAAAAATCCAATACCCATTCCTATTAAAAACATCAGAGAGTATAGGAATAAATGGACTTTTTCTTAAAATGATCAGTAACATCTATTTAAAACCATCAGCAAGCATCATATGAAATGGGGATAAACTAGAACCATCCTAATAAGATCAGCTGCCATTATTACTATTAGTATTCAGTATTTTATTAGAAATGTTAGATTTGACAATAAGAGAAAAAAAGATTTTAAAAAAGAGATAGATTAGGTAATGAGGAAACCAAATTATCAGTCTTTGTAGATAATATGATGGTATTCTTAGGGAATCAACTAAAAAAACTCCAAGAAACAATTCATCACTTTAGCAAAATTGCAGGATACAAAATAAATCGACATAAATCATCAGCATTTTTATACATCACTAACAAAATCCAACAGCAAGAGATACAAAGAGAAATTCCATTTAAAATAATTGTCAATAGCATAAAATATTTGGGAGTCTATCTGCCAAGGGAAAGTCAGGAACTATATGAACACAACTACAAAACACTTTCCATACAAATAAAATCAGATCCAATCAGTTGGAAAAACATCAAGTACTCATGGGTAGGCTGAACGAATATAATAAAAATGACAATACTACCTAAATTAATCTACTTATTTAATTCATGTGACTTTTGCTGGTTTAGGAGTTGGTGACATTCAGAGATGTGGTTGTGGACTTCACTGAAGAGGAGTGGGGCTTCTTGGATCATTCTCAGAAGATGTACAGGAAGGTTACACTAGAAAATGTCCAAAATCTACTGTCCCTGGGTAAGGACCATTTCTTCTCTTATTTTGGTATTAATAGTCATACCAAAATTAGCACAAGCCAGAGAATAGATCCACATCCTGGTGCATCTCAGCCTTAGGACCTGTGTGCAATGCACAGTCTTCTGTGTCATCAACTCTCCATCCACTTTGGACTTGTAGCCTTTTCAAGTTGAATTTTTTTTTTCCCACCAATCAAAGAGCTGGAGAGAAATGATGTGGATTCACTGTCAGAAGAAGGACATGAATTTTAAAAAGCCATTCCTCATTCAAAGAGAAAAGTCAAATGCTCACAAGGTGAAATAGAGTCCTTGGAAGAATGTATAAAGCCCTTCCAAAAAACCAAAGGAGAAATTGAATTAAAAATAGAGGTGGAGGTGGGGAAGAAGAGCAAAACAAAAAATTCAAGGAAATTATGAAGAGAATCTCTGTAGAAAATGATGACAATCAGAAAAATTGATCCATAAACTTAAGGAAGAAAATAACTTTTTAAAAACTAGAATTAGGAAGAGGAAATTGTTGTAAGACACCAAGAAATATTAAAAGTCATTGGAGAAAAGAGATTATAAAGCAGGGAAAGGGACCTGTATGTGCACGAATGTTTGTGGCAGCCCTTTTTGTAGTGGCTAGAAACTGGAAACTGAATGGATGTCCATCAGTTGGAGAATGGCTGAATAAATTGTGGTATATGAATACTATGGAATATTACTGTTCTGTAAGAAATGACCAACAGGATGATTTCAGAAAGGCCTGGAGATACTTACATGAACTGATGCTGAGTGAAATGAGCAGGACCAGGAGAACATTATATACTTCAACAACAATACTATATGATGACCAGTTCTGATGGACCTGGCCATCCTCAGCAACGAGATCAACCAAATCATTTCCAATGGAGCAGTAATGAACTGAACCAGCTACGCCCAGAGAAAGAACTTTGGGAGATGACGAAAAACCAAAACATTGAATTCCCAATCCCTATATTTATGCCCACCTGCATATTTGATTTCCTTCACAAGCTAATTGTACAATATTTCAGAGTCTGATTCTTTTTATACAGCAAAATAATGTTTTGGTCATGAATGCTTATTGTATATCTAATTTATATTTTAATGTATTTAACATCTACTGGTCATCCTGCCATCTAGGGGAAGGGGTGGGGGGTGGGAGGTGAAAAATTGGAACAAGAGAGTTGGCAATTGTTAATGCTGTAAAGTTATCCATGCATATAACCTGTAAATAAAAGGCTATTAAAATATATATATATATATATATATAAAATAAAATACAGTTAGAATAAGAAAAAAAAGTCATTGGAGAGAGAATAATTGGTCAGACATAGGCAGGGCCAATATTAACAAGATAGACAATTTTACTTAAACAAGTTTGTCATCCCATTTTGATCACCAAATTGCCAAATTGCCAAAGCTTGATTTCATTGAATTAGAAAAAAAAGGCATTTATTTGGAAGAACAAACAGTCAAAAATGTGAAAGGAAGTAATAAAAAATCATGCAAAGGGTAGAGATTTGGCAAAATCAAATCATAAAGTGGATTGTAAGTCAATAATTATCAAAACTATTGAGTACTTAACATCTACTGGTCATCCTGCCATCTAGGGGAGGGGGTGGGGGGATAAGAGGTGAAAAATTGGAACAAGAGGTTTGGCGATTGTTAATGCTGTAAAGTTACCCATGCATATATCCTGTAAATAAAAGGCTATTAAAAAAAAAACTATTGAGTACTGGCAAAAGCAGATCAGTGGAACAGAAACTACATTTATTTGACAGCAACAAGCAAATGCCCTTGCATTTGAGAAATGTAAAGAGTTATGATACTGGGATAAGGATTCCTCATTTATTAAAAATTGTTGGGAAAACTGGAAAGTATGATGGAAAGTGAGCCTAGACCAATGCCAGTCAAAATGGACATACATTTCCTAGATCTAAAGGGAGTTATTACAAGAACAGTTGAAGGAAATGGAACCCATTATTTATTACACTTATGGAAGAGTGAACAGAAGAGAATGACGTGTGATATGGATAATTTAATTATACTAAGTAAAAAATGTTTTCTTTAAATGAAAGCAATATAAATAAGAATAGAAGAAATGTTTTTAAAAATTTATAAGTTGTTTCCTGGAGTACTCCTATCTCAAATATACAATGATCTGTGTAAAATTTTAAGGAATATGAGTCATTCTCCTATTGACAAATGGTTAAAAAATTGGTCAGGCAATTTTTTGAATAAAGAAATGTAATTTAAAAACATGGAAAAAATGCTCTAAATTATTAGTGTTCATTAATGAGAAATAGAAATTAAAATGATTGACATTGTCTACTTCTCAGATTGGCTAAAATAATTATAGATGAAAATGATAATGATGTATTTTTCTCTTTTAAGTTTTTATTTTCCCAAGTTACATGTAAAACAAGTTTTTTTTATAGTACATATGTACATTTATTTTTTACATATTTACATATGAATCATGTTGGGAGAGAAAAATGAGACCAAAAGGGAAAAACCATCAAATATAAACAACCAAAAGATAAACCAAAAGTGAATATAGACATGTATGGATTTATATTCAGTCTCCATAGTAATTTCAATGAATGTGGATGACGTTTTCCATGCACAGTTTATTGGGATTGCCTTGGATCCCTGAACTTTTAAGAAGAATAAGGTCTATTATAGTTAATCATCACACAGTCTTGGTGTTTCTATGTACAGTGTTGTCCTGTTATGCTTGTTTGAGTCTGCATCAGTTCATGTTAATCTGTCCAGGCCTTTCTAAAATCAGGCTGTTCATCATTTTTTATAGAACAATAATATTTCATTAATTTCCCATAACTTATTTGAGCCATCCTCAATTGATGGGCGTCTAGTGATTTTTCTAATTCTTTACCACAACAGAAAAAGGGGCTATAAACATTTTTGCACATCTAGGTCCATTTCCCTTTTTTGTGATTTCTTTGGAATACGGATCCAGTAGTGCCACTGTCAGTATGCACAGTTTGATAGCCCTTTGAGCAAATTTTCAAATACCTCTCCAGAATGGTTGGATCGTTTTATAACTCCACCAGCAATGTATCAGGGTCCCACTTTTCCCACATCCCCTCCTACATTTATCATTATCTTTTTTTTTTTGTCATCTTAGCCAAACTTAGAGGTATATGTGGTACCTTAGAGTTGTTTTAATTTGCATTTCTTGAATCAGTAGTGATTTAGAGCATTTTTTCATATGAGTACGGATGGCTTTAATTTCTTCATTTGATGATTGTCTGTTCATGTCCTTTGGCCATTTATCAGTTGGGGAAAGACTTGTTTTCTTTTCTTTTCTTTTTTTTTTTAAATTAAAGCTTTTTATTTACAAAACACATGTGTTGGAAGCCGCAATAACTAACCTGATTGGCAAAGCCCAGCACTGAGATCGAATGTGCACAGCACTCATGCAGGAACATTTCCTTCTATGATTCTCATTAGTGGACTACTATTTCCTATATTATTTATAATTGGTTTGATTACAGCACTAAACATTATCAAAAAAATCTGGTGACGAAGTGAATTTGGGCAAGTTAACTAGAAATGATTCCACATGCATATTTCTGTCCTAATAAAACTAATCTTTCACCCAGACAAATGATAAAGGAGAGAACAACATGGAAATAATGGTGTTTACCAACTTAAGACTCAGAAAAGATCAGTATGTCTAGGAACCAAAAGATAGTTAAAGTATAACTAGGAATTGCCCTAAATGTCTATCTATGTACACGATCCCAAGTCAGGGAAATAGAGAAATCAAACAATCCATAGAATGGACAAAGAAGATATAAGTAAACTAACAAAATTCACTGACATTTAACCTTGTATATAACATTTACCCTTTCATTATTAGTTTAGCGTAATGTAATCAATAATTAGCACTTAACCATAAAAAACTTGCTCAAATGTTAAATTCAAAGGTAGTAACATATAAAGGTCAATAAGTCAGACACATGTCTGAAGACTATGTTGACCTAAAGAAAAATAGATGATCATGATATAGTATAAAAATTAAGCCTGAAGAAGCCTGAGAAAAGTGGAAGCATCACATCCATCAGTTTCTCACTCAAAGTACCCCACAATTCCTGTCTTCCTTTGACACCGCCCCTATTCTTCCTGATCAGCCCCATGGACCCCCTGCAGAAGCTGGACACCCCTGCACATATGCCTGGGTAATTTTTCAACATTGACCCTTGCAAAGCCTTCTGTTCTAAATTATCTCTTCCTTCCACCCAACTCCTACGCTAGATGGCAGGTAGTCCAATACATGTTAAATATGTAATGTTCTTTGTTCAGTTTTCTTGGGGTCTCTGGGGGCAGCCTTCATGTCAGTTCCATAATCACCACAAGAACAGCCAGGTCAAAGTCCAGAAGGTGAAATGAATTCTGTCTTCTTGGTTTTGAGAACGTCTAGTGAGCTTGTCCTCTGTGGCTCTCTGTCTCTGCTTATATGCGCTACACTTAGTATAAACCAATCATTATATCTCTAGAAAACCATTATTTGTTGTAAGATTAAATCAATCAGACTGAACCGTGCTAAATTAGATAACCATTGTCTAATCAAATCCAATATATGTATGCATATTTATACAGTTATCTTGCTGCACAAGAAAAATCAGATTAAGGAGGAAAAAAAAAAACCTGAGAAAGAAAACAAAATGCAAGCAAACATCAAGAAAAGAGTGAGAATGCTATGTTGTGCTCCACACTCAGTTCCCACATCTCTCTGCGTGCAGATGGCTCTCTTCATCACAAGATCATTGTAACTGACCTGTCCTCATTGTTGAAAAGAGCCATGTCCATCAGAATTGATCATCATAAAGTATTGTTGTTGAAGTATATAATGATCTCCTGGTTCTTCTCATTTCACTCAGCATCAGTTCATATAAGTCTCTCCAGGCCTTTCTGTATTCATCCTGCTGGTCATTTCTTATAGAACAATAATATTCCATAACATTCCTATACCACAACCATTCTCCAACTGATGAGCATCCACTCAGTTTCCAGTTTCTGGCCACTACAAACAGGGTTGCCACAGACATTCTGGCACATACAGGTCCCTTTCCCTTCTTTAAAATCTCTTTGGGATATAAGCCCAGTAGTAACACTGTTGGGTCAAAGGGTATGCACAGTTTGATAACTTTTTGAGCATAGTTCCAAATTGCTTTCTAGAATGGTTGTATCTATTCACAATTCCACCAATGATGCATCAGTGTCCCAGTTTTCCCACATCCCCTCCAACATTCATCATTATATTTTCCTGTCATCTTAGCTAAGGTGACAGATGTATGGTGGTATCTCAAGAGTTGTCTTAATTTTTATTTCTCTGATCAATAGTGATTTGGAGTATCTTTTCATACGACTAGAAATAGTTTCAATTTCTTCATCTGAAAAGTGTCTGTTCATATCCTTTGACCATTTATTAATTAAAGAATGGCTTGAATTCTTACAAATTTGAGTCAATTATATATTTTAGAAATGCAGCCTTCATTAAAACCTTTGAATATAAAAATGTTTTCCCAGTTTATTGCTTCCCTTCCTATCTTGTCCGCATTAGTTTTGTTTGTACAAAAACTTTTTAACTTACTATAATCAAAATGACCTCATTTGTGATCAATAATGATCTCTAGCTTTTCTTTGGTCAGAATGACTTGTTTTCTTATAAATTTGAAAGTGAAACCTTTATCAGAAACTGGGTATAAAGAAATTTTTTCCCCAGCATTTTGCTTCCCTTTTAATCTTGGTGACACTGGTTTTGTTTAGGCAAAAAAATTTAACTTAATGTAACCCAAAATATCTATTTTGCATTTCATAAATTTCTATAGTTCTTTAGCCATAAATTCCTTTTTTCTCCAAAGATCTGATAAACTATCCCTTGCTCTCCTAATTTGCTTTTATTACTCTTACACCTAAATCATGTACCCATTTTGACCTTATCTCAGTATGAGGTTTTAGAGGTATGTCTGTATTTAGTTTCTGACAGTATTTTCCAGTTTTCCCAGCAATTTTTGTTAAATAGTGAGTTCTTATTCTGGAAGTTATCCCAGAGTGTTTAGGTTTATCAAACAGTAGATTAGTGTAGTCATTAATTATAGTGCCATGTGTATATACCCTGTTCCATTGATCTACCACTCTTATTTCTCAGTCACTAGCAGATAGGTTTGATGACTTCCCTTAAAATAAAATTTTAGGTTTGGTATTGGTAGGCCACTAACCTTTGCTTTTTTTTTTTTTCATTAATTCTCTTCATAGTCTCAATCTTTTTTTTCCCCAGATGACATTTGTTAATATTTTTTCTAGCTCTATAAAATAATTTTTTGGCAGTTTGGTTGGTTTAACACTGAAAAAGTAGACTAATTTAGGTAGAATTGTTATTTTTATTATATTAGCTCTGACCTACCCATGAGCAATTGATTGTTTAAATCTGGCTTCATTTGTGTGAAAAGTTGTTCTCATTGTATTCTGTAGTTCCTGGGTTTGTCATGGCATATAGACACTCACATATTTTATTTTTTTAAAAAGGAATTTCTCTTTCAATTGTAAAAGCATAGGAGTCATTTCTCAAGTGATAAATGGTCAAAAACTAAAAGCAGACAGTTTCTGATGAAATCAACATTATTTACAATCATATGGGAAAATGTTCTAAATCATGATTCATTACACAAATTCAAATTAAAGTAACCTTGAGATATTATTTTTATCTATTAGATCAGCTGCAGTGATATAAAGGGAAAGTGACAAATGTGGGAGAATATATGTAAAATTTGGGTCATGAATTATCACTGTGAACTCAAACGTTCATTTTGCAGAACAATCTGGAATTATTCCCAAAGGCCGATCAAATGTCTTTTCTCTTTGTCCCTTAATTCTGTTATTCAAGATGATTAAGGAAAACTGGAAAAAAGACTTTTATGTTTTAAAATGTCTATAGCAGTTCTCTTTTGGGTGGCCAAAGATCTATAAATTGCAGGAATGTCCATCAATTGGGGAATGTTTTGAAAGGGATTGAATACAACCTGAGTTAAACGGTCAGTGGCTTCAGGACTGATTGCCCATGTTCTGTTCCTCTATTTTTAAAAACTTTCAAAATTCATTTTATTTCACTGAGTTTTACATAACCGATCAATGAAGTTGTTTTTGAGCACTCTGCTATGGACGAGATAATGGACAATATGGGGGGAATCCAAGAGAAGTATTAGATATGACCCCTGTCCTTGACCTCCTCATACTCTAATTGAGAATACCATGTGGAAATTTAGCCAACACACGAGATGTCAGAATTGTCAAAATGTTCACCCTTTGTAGTGTCCGGACTAGTTCTCTAGAGGATCTCGGGATCAGCCTTGGTCTTAGTGGAGGAGTGAAGGAGGCAGGAGAGCCACCAGGATGGTCCAAAGATGGAGTCCGGAGTCTTCTCTGTATCTTTGTGTAAGACTCCTGAGTTCCCAGTCCTCTCGACTCTTAAATACCTCAGTACGATTACATCATTGCAGCACACTAAGCATGTGCCAATTGTAGAACCATTACATCACCAAATCACATTAGAATGATTACAACATTACATCAAACTAAGTATATGTTAGAGTGTGATTGATGAGATAATGGTTCTCTAATACCTTTCCAGAGTTCTGGCCTTCTATAACCCTTCTAGGAAAAGAAAAGAAAAGAAAAGAAAAGAAAAGAAAAGAAAAGAAAAGAAAAGAAAAGAAAAGAAAAGAAAAGAAAAGAAAAGAAAAGAAGAGAAGAGAAGAGAAGAGAAGAGAAGAGAAAAGAAAAGAAAAGAAAAGAAAAGAAAAGAAAAGAAAAGAAAAGAAAAGAAAAGAAAAGAAAAGAAAAGAGAAAAGACAAGACAAGACCTAGGAATTGTTATTGTCAGTGAAACCTCCGTTCTTGTTCCATTCTAGTCTTATTGTTCCTCGAGCCACTTGAGCCACTTTTGCAAATCCTACCTAACTCACATCAAACCATCTCCATGTAGCTTCCCTTGTCTTCCCTTCTCTGACTGATTTGTAGGGAAGAAAAAAATGGTCATCAATAGTATCTAGGATGGATTCATAAGTCTTGCCAACCATAATTTTCTTCCTGTAGAAGATTAACAGTCGGGAAGATATAGACAGAGAGCCATCGATTGTTAACCTGGAAGAGATTTTTAAAGAGATCTCTTCCAAAGACCTCATTTTGTAGCTGTGGGAGCCAATAATTGAAGAGATTTTGACTTCTTAGAGTCACACATTAGATTATCTTTATTGATAAGACATCGGCCTAAGGGTAGCCCTTCAGACAAGATTTAAAAAATAGCGTAGGTACATGACAGTAAGTAGCTAAGTGGACAGCAGCACCAGATCCACATCCATCTAAAAGAAATCGGTTTGTTTTCAATTAATAGTATTTTTTTTTTTTCTAATTACGGGTAAAAATGGTTTCCAATGTACATTTCTGTAAGATCTTGAGTTCCAAAGTTGTTTCCCTCCCTCCTTCCCTTGGCTCTCCCCGTCCCAAGACAGCAACGAATCTGATATAGATACACATGTAGAAGCCTTTTAAACATCATTCCATATGAGTCATAATATGGCAGAAGGATCAGGATAAAAGGGCACAGCCTCCCCTCCCCCCCTTCTCCCCTGGCCTCCTTCCTCATCTCCCGCCTCCCTTGTGCCCCAGGACCCACATGCTCTGCTCTCAGCCCCCTCCCCTTCTCATGAGGACCCGATGCTGAGGGGAGAAGGAAATGGGGGGAGGGGGGCTCAGTTGGCTAATCAGGTGCCAGCCCAACCCCTAGACTTGGAGGGAGTGTGATGCCCGAGAAACTCAGCAAGGTGGAGATTGGAGAGTATTTAATGATGTATGAAATGGGAGAGATTTGCTGGGACCAAGTGGATCCAGGTTCGGTCCCAGGTGAATGAGACTGTGGTCCCCAGGAATCCGTCCGGGAATATCAGATACTAGATTCTTTTACGGGGTAACAGGAGCAATGACATAGTGCGGCGGTGCCTGGGCGGGGAGGCCCCGGCGGGAGGGGGAGGGGCCGGAGAGGCTCCTGATGTTCTAACGAAATGGATAGAGACCTTTGTCCCCTCAGACATAAGAGGGAATGGCTAGAACCTGAGGCAGAGTAACTGCAGGGGGCAGTGAGGGAATCTGGGCCAGGACGTTAGGAGGGAGCCGCTGCACGACAGGAGGGGAGGGCGTGCGATGGGGCCGGGCATCTCGGGGCTCCCCAGGTGCCGCCTCTCTGGCTTCTCCGCCCTCGTCCATCCCGGGATTCAAACTGGCGGAATAACGTTAGTGACAGTCTCCGGGAAACGCTCCGCAATCGCCCCGCCCCGCGTCAGGGGCTCCGGCCCAGGCGGCCTCAGGGCGGGCGCTGCCCCTGCGCCGGGGGGGGGGCGGGGGGGGGGCGGGGGGAGGCACGAGGACGCCCCCGCTCCGGGCGGGGGAAGGAAGCTCCGGGTGCCGCGGGTGCCGCAGGTGCCGCAGCGCGGCCGGACCCGCCGGGGGGGGGGGGGGGGGGTGGGGGCGGGGATTCGCGGGATGGGCCGGGAAAGAAGCGGAAGATTCGCGGCTCCCCAGAAATCTCCCGGCGCCCCCCGGAGCTCCCGCTTCCCCGCCAGGAGGCGCCCGAGGCAGCCTCGGCCCCTGATCCCCGGCGCTAAGGGAAGGGCTTTGCTCTGGAAAGCGCCGCCGCGGGCGGGAAAGTGAAACAAACGCGGGGCTGAAGAAGGCGCTTCAAGGGGGCCCGAGCCCCGGGTTTCAGGAGGGAGCCTCCCTGCCCCCCCACGGACGCAGGAAGGAGCAGCTGCCCCGGGGGAAATGTCCGAAGGCACAGAAACGGCCTCAAACCCGCCGCGGGCCGGAGGGGGGCTGAGCATGAGCGCGGGTCTCTCTCGGGCTCCCTCACAAAAGGGAGAAGGGGGGACCACGCCCTCCTTTGTAATTATGCAAATGAGCTAACACAGAACTTAGACATGCACTTTTCCCTCCGGAATTTCCCATCACATCCGGGTCTCTTTCCTGTAAGGGCCCCACGTTCCATCCTCAGTTCATCCCCAAAGGCTCGGGAAGCTGCGGGAAAGAAGGGGGGAGGGGGAACAGAACCAGGAATAAAAGGAATGGGGATAGAGTCTTCACTGCGTCAAAAAAGGCCTCCTAGTGACGTCACTCCCGCCTCGGCCTCTGGGCCGCTGAGCCGCAGGGCATGCCGGGAGTCCCCCGGGGCGCAGGCGCCGCTTCCCCAGTCCCAGGTTTGTTTCTGGTTTTCCTTCCGCGCTGGGGGGGGGGAGGGGGGAGGGCGTCTCGCCGAGGCGGGGGCCGGGACTTCTGCTCCCACTCTTAAGGCTCCTCCCCTTCCGCGGCAGGTCGGGCCGCTCTGGTGGCGGCGTCTGGAGCTCGGGTGCAGCTTGTTCAGGCTCCCAGTGTGCGGGTGCGCGTGTGGGAGCGGGTGCAGAGTGCGGGAGCTGCGCGGGGGGGGGGAGGGGAGCGAGAAACGGAGCTGCGCGCGGGGGGGGGGGGGGAGGGGAGGCCTGAGTGCACGCGTGGGGGGGGTCTGCACGCGCATGGGGGGGGCTGCACTGGGGCCTGAGCCCTGAGAGATTAACCCTGTATGGGATGAGGTGGGGGAGGCGCGTGCTTGTGCATCCCTGTGGCTGGGGGGGAGGGGCACTCCCGAGTGTTTATTGCGGACCCCATCTGACCCCTCCCCCACCGAGCCCCCCGTTTTGTGGGGTCTCCTCAGCAGTCACCAGTGGTGCTTTGCACACTTGGGGGAGGGGAGAGGTTTCTGTAGCTTTGTGCCATTTGCCTCAGTTTCCTCCAGTGCAAAAAGGGGCAAGAACAGTCCCTCCCCTCCCCTCCGGGAGATCCCATCTCTGAAGCCCTGAGGATGGGGCCGGGACACGGGGAGCGCTCTCTGCAAGCAGCTCTTAGTGTGAACTTTGTCCTGTCCTTTGCCTTTGCCTGGAAGACTTGGGGTGCAGGGGGTTCCCTGGCAGGAGGGGGAGGGGGGCAGGGGCTCCCATCCAGCTCTGCTCCTTGACCTATTTCTCTCCCGGGGGTCCTGGGACTCTGTCCTCATTTCTGGGGCCTTGGGCAGGTGGAGGTCCCATGTTACAGATGGAGAAACTGAGGCAGGCGGGGGCCGAGGGCTTGGCCAGGTCACACTGGCCTTCCAGGGATTCAGGGGAAGGCCTTGTGGTCTTGACCCCATGGGGCTGAGGCTCCCGCAGTGCAGGAGACCTCAGTGTCAGAGGTGGGGGGAGGGGGAGGGTCTCCCTGCCCCCACAGGCGAGATGTCCCTGCCTCCTCCTGGGGAGCAGCCTCTCCCCACCGCCCCTGCCCTGAGAGATCTCTCTCTCTCTCTCATTGTGGGCAGGTCCGCATCCAGCCTGGGAAGGGAAGCCTCAGACCCTGGCCTCCCTCCCTGGGCTCCCTCTCCCTCCCCAGCCCGGCTGGAACAGGACCCAAGCCCGGACCCAGAGACATGGCCGCCGGCAGCCGGAGCCCCTCCTCCCAGGTGAGTGCGGTCCCTGCCCGGAGCTGAGCAGCCTCGGCCCAGGGGGAGCCCAGGAAGCTTCTCCCATCAGAGGGAGGGGCCCTGGCAGGGCTGGCAGCAGGACAGGAATCGCCCTCCTGGTGCTGCCCATTCTCTGCCCCCTCAGGTGGCTCCAAGGGCTCTGAGTCCTCCTTTGCCAGGTCTTAGATCGTCAATAAATGCTTAGAAATTGGCTCCTCTGGGCCAAGCTCCATGTGAACCACTGAGGGAGCAGAGGAAGGTAAAGAAAAATCAGATTCTGCCCTCAAGGAGTTGGGGGAAACATTCATGAGCTGTGTCCACACCTGCGCTGGGCAGTGTAGACGGGAGCCACTCTCAGAGGAAGGTTCAGCAGTTTGGGGACCAGGAACAGCTTGTTACAGAAAGGGAGAATTTAGCTGAGATGGGAAGGAAGCCGGAGGTGAGGGAGGAGGCCACTGCAGACAGGAGAGAAGCCGTTGAAAAGGCCCAGGGTCAGGGGACAGAGGGTCCTGGTGAAGCATAAGCCATGAGCCCAACGTCCCTGGGGCAGAGAGGAAACAGGTGTGAGAAGCTGGGGCGGGTGTGGTGGTGTCTGCCGAGTGCCAGGAGCCTCATAAAGATCATCTCATTGATCCTGTCGTGGGAATTGTCAGGGTCCTTGGTAGGGATGGTCAGGGAGCTCAGGGTCCAGCCAGAGAGTAAACTGCGGTTTATTTATCCGCTGGAGGGTGTGACAGACTCCATGAATGGGGGGTTACATTTCCTCGGATGCCACCAACACAGTCTCTCCTGCTTACCTGGTCTGGGTCTCAGAGAGAGTTAGAAAGAAGTTAGGACCCAGGTTAAAAAAAAAAAGAGGAACATTTTATTGTTTGTTTTAAATTATTTTCAATTTAATGACATGACAAATTGTGGATTCAGATATGTAAGATTTGGAGTTGTACATTTTTCTCCACCCCTTTCTCTCTTTACTTCATAAAACAGTAGGTAACTTGATCTAGGTATATCCCTGCTATTATTTATTTATTTTTTGCAATGGAATTTTTTTTTTATTATTTAATAGTCTTTTATTTACAGGTTATATGTATGGGTAACTTTACAGCATTAACAATTGCCAAACCTCTTGTTCCAATTTTTCACCTCCCACCCCCCACCCCTTCCCCTAGATGGCAGGATGACCAGTAGATGTTGAATACATTAAAATATAAATTAGATACACAATAAGTATTCATGACCAAAACATTATTTTGCTGTATAAAAAGAATCAGACTCTGAAATATTGTGCAATTAGCTTGTGAAGGAAATCAAATATGCAGGTGGGCATAAATAGAGGGATTGGGAATTTAATGTAATGGTTTTTCCTCATCTCCCGGAGTTCTTTCTCTGGGCGTAGCTGGTTCAGTTCATTACTGCTCCATTGGAAATGAATTGGTTGATCTCGTTGCTGAGGATGGCCAGGTCCATCAGAACTGCTCATCATATAGTATTGTTGTTGAAGTATATAATGTTCTCCTGGTCCTGCTCATTTCACTCCCTGCTATTATTTAAAACGTATTTCCCTATTAATCTGAAGTGTAAAAAATGAAACCAATAAAAAATTAGAAAAAAAGAATAAATTAACTAAAATAAATTCTTCAATCACTTTCAGAGCCCATCTATTCTTTAGTGTGTGAAAAGCCTTTTCCTTCTTGAGTCTTTTGTATTTGCCTTCCATCCTTGTGCTCCTGAGAAGAGCAAAGTCCTTCATAATTGATCATACAATGCTATTACTGATTCTGTATATAATCTTTTCCTGGCTCTGCTGATTTGAGTTTGCATCACTTTGGTTTTTTCCCTGAAATCTGCCTGTTCACCATTTCTTATTGCACAATTCTATTTCATTATATTCATATGTCACAGCTTGTTCAGTCATTCCCCAACTGATGGGAATTCCCTCAGTTTGCACAATGTTGCCTCCAGGAAAGGGGATGGTATAAATGTTTTTGCTCGTGTACGCCCTTTCCCTCATTTTGTAATCTCTGTGGAATAATACAGACCTAGTGGTGCTATTGGTAGGTCTAAAGATTTGCACAGTTTGGTTGTCTTTTGGTCATAGTTCCAAGTTCCTCTCCAGAAAGCTTAGATCACTTCACAATTCCTCTTCAGTGCACTAATATCCCAGTATTCCCACATTCTTTCCAGCATTGATCATTTTTTGTCCTATTAATCTGGTAGATGTGATGTGGTACTTTTGAGTTGTTTTTATTTGCATTTCCCTAATCAAAAGTGATTTAGAGCATTTCTTTCCTACATTATTTTTGATCTCATCACCTAAAAATTGTTCATTTCCTTTGACCATTTCTCAATTGAGAAATGGTTTTTATTCTTACACAGTTGATTCG
Source organism: Dasyurus viverrinus (assembly GCA_020854095.1). Taxonomy (NCBI): domain Eukaryota; kingdom Metazoa; phylum Chordata; class Mammalia; order Dasyuromorphia; family Dasyuridae; genus Dasyurus; species Dasyurus viverrinus. Next base: position 623,108,936 of record CM036999.1, on the reverse strand, counting down.
GCTCTTTCTGTGTCTTTGGGAAATGTGGCCTTCATCAGAGATAGTTGCAGTAAAGTTCATTTCCCATTTTCTGCTTTCCTTGAAAAGTACATCTTCACCAAAAGAAAAAAATGTAAATTGAGAGTTACAGTGTGAAATCTTTGGCGTAGATATTTATGTCAGAGCAAGAAAACAGGGAAAAAAATAATTGCTTGATTACTCAAGTAGTTTGGCAACATTTGCTAAGTCCTTTGTTGCCTTCTTAGACAGGAACAGGACTGGAAGTGAGTGCTCTGAGTTTGGTGAAAGTGATTGGGGAACAAGAGACATTGAAGAGGATATCTAGTACATTGATAAAAAATAGCAGCATGTCATCCAATGAAGTCAGTGATGTTTTCTCCAAAATTCACTTACTATTAGATGTGTAAACATCTGGGTCATAGGATTTGAGGGACATCATTGTACTTCTCAGAGTTAAAGAAGGAAAGAGACTGGCATTGGGTGACAGAGAATAATGAGCAGGAGGCAGTCCCAGAATAAGGATTGGGCAGATTCTAAGGTCTCTTCAGCCAGGGTAGCCTGACTTCTGCATGGGCTCTAGAGGACTGAGTGAAGCAGGAATCAGCGCAAGAATGTGGCATCAGAGGTCACAGCACTGGCTTTCTAGGAGACAGATAGTGTCCCGGTTAATTATCACTCACAGAACATATTCTATTAGCAAGCTCATCTTATGAGAAGAGATAAAGCTTCATCACTTAGAAAAGTCTCATGCCAGCTAGAATCATAGGAAATTCTGGTCCCAGCAGGAAGATTTCAGAGAGGTCTGAAGAGACTTACATGAACTGATGCTGAGTGAAGTGAGCAGAACCAGGAGATCATTGTACACAGCAACATCAATATTATATGATGATCAATTCTGATGGACGTGGCCATATTCAGTAATGAGATTAAGCAAATTAGGTCCAATAGAGCAGTAATGAACTGAACCAGCTACGCCCAGCGAAACAACTCTGGGAGATGACTATGAACCACTACATAGAATTCCCAATCTCTCTATTTTTGTCCACCTGCATTTTTGATTTCCTTCACAGGTTAATAGTACACTATTTCAAACTCTGATTCTTTTTGTACAGCAAAATAACTGTTAGGACATATATGCTTTAACATACTTAACATGTATTGGTCAACCTGCCATCGGGGGAGGGGATGGGGGGAAGGAGGGAAAAAATTGGAACAAAAGGTTTGGCAATTGTCAATGCTGTAAAATTATCCATGCATATATGTTGTAAATAAAAAGCTATAATAAAAAATTTTTTTTAAAAATAGAATCATAGGAAATTGCTAGATAATTTCTTTGTTCTCTCCTCAGTGAACACTGCTAATGGTTTCTTCCCCAGATTACATAATATTTATGTTCTCACAAAATTTTCATAGATTTATATATATATATATATATATATATATATATATATATATATATATATATATATGATCATTTAAGACCCTTCTTGTGAGGAGGGATGTCACATCATCTCTCTTTCACCTATACAGGTTCTATAGAATTCATTTATTATCCCTAAATCCATTGGGAGAAGCATTTTATAGTAATACATTTTTCCAGCTTTTATTATCCAACATGAATCTCATTTCAAATGAAAAATGCTTTTCTCAATATTCCACCGGGCTCTTAGGTCTGACACTCCTAAAGATTATATGAGTTTTAGGCAAATCCCATCTCTGCTTCTGTTTCCTCTTCTAAGTTGATGAGGGTTTGACTAGATGAATTCTGGAGTCTCTCAGCTCTAAATCAAGTGACTTTGGATCGTTTAGGAGTTGGTGACAATCAAGGATATCCTGGTGGACTTCACTGAGGAGGAGTGGGATCTCCTGGACCCTTCTCAGAAGGAGCTGTACAAGGAGGTCATGCTGGAGAGTATCCAGAATCTGCTGTCCCTGGGTAAGGACCATTTGTTGATATTCCTCTTTTGTTGATATTCCTTATCAGTTCAAAATGAACCCAAACAGCACAGAAGTGATCCACACTGTGTTGTATCCCAGAAACTGGATTGAGTGTTCAGTCATCTGAGGGCACCAAGTCTGCATCCATTTTGGTCTTGGCTGCACTTTCATGAGTTATATAATTTACCCTCTGTCAGGTAGCTGACTTTACTGCCACAATTATGAGGTAAACTCCCTAAAAACCTGCTGAAAAGAATGGGAGAAGATTCTGATAAGATGGCACAATAGGACAGGAAATACTTAGCTCCCTAAGAATCTCCCCTAAAACAAAAAATAAATGCCTCACCATTCATTGTGAGCAGCAAGAGTGACCCAAACTGCAGAAGTTGTCTGGATCTTAACAGGATCATAGGAAATCCCATCTCCCTAAGTAGAGATTTGGCCCAAATGAAGAATTAGGCACTCTAGGCAGACTCTGATAAGTTAGCCAGGAGAAGGCCCTGGGGGCATCTGCATTGGTCTCAGGTCACAGCCTCCAAAGCTTTCACCTCTGGCAAAGTGAGGGGCAGAGGCAGGTAACTGAAGGAGAACAAAAGGCCCTGTTCTAGAGAAAACTTCTCAGATGAAGATCTCATATCTCAAATATTCAACGGGATAGGAAGAGGTAGTTTCTGATGGAAGAAATTAAAACTCTTTATAGCCTTAAGAGAAATATTCTAACATTATTGATTAGGGGAAAAAACACCATTTTGATATCAGGTTGAAGACTCTAATATATGTAAAAATACCATTTATTATTTAACCCTGAGTAGTCACTTCATTTGCCAATGCCCTAGCTTTACTCGGTATTTTACATTACCAGTCTCTCCTAATTCCCAGGACGTCAGAGAACCTCTGGCCATTGACCTTTGCAGCGTCAACGAATTCTACCCAGCTGCCGCCTCTGAGGCCTTCAGACGTCTCTGGCTACAATTTCTTGAATCGTAGTTTAATAACCAATAGCGCACTCAAGAACAGCCATGTGCAAACTTAAAGTCTTTATTATACTTGCTCAAATAATGCCCTGACCTGTTAACTCCCAAAGAGGGTAGGGAATTAAAAAATTCCCCAAAGGCACATGCTCGGCATTAGGCCAAATTACAGTCCAAACCAAATTTTACACATAGTTTTATACATAAAAAGAACTGAACCTCTTCTCCATGGCAGGGTAATCAATAAATTCCTTAAGACAATAATATCCGAGGTAAACCAACAGAACACTAAGGAGAATTTCTCCAAGTGATGTCCATGTGGCTTGTTCATTTCCCTCCTTAGCTTTAGCCACTGAACTGAACTCTTTCTGTTCTGAATGTTGTAACCTAACTTTCTCTCCTTTCTCTATCTCACCCTCTAATTCTGTTAACTCTTTTTTTAACTTTTATATTTTATGCTTTATACTCTCAATCATGACTATTAGCTCTAGATTGTTCCCTTGCTGAGCTATGTAGCCTGATAGTGAACATGTGGGTCTCTCACAGACCAGGTATTCATCTGGGAGTTAACAGGTCAGGGCATTATGTGAGCAAGTATATAATTTCTTTTTAAGAAATCATAGCTAGACTAATTGTATAATATTTCAGAGTCTGATTCTTTTTGTACAGCAAAATAACGGTTTGGTCATGTATACTTATTGTGTATCTAATTTATATTTTAATATATTTAATATCTACTGGTCATCCTGCCATCTGGGGGAGGGGGTGGGAGATAAGAGGTGAAAAATTGGAACAAGAGGTTTGGCAATTATTAATGCTGTAAAGTTTTATATACATATAACATAACATATATATAAACATATAACATATAACCCATACATATAACCTGTAAATAAAAGCCTATTAAATAAAATAAATAAATTAAATTAAATTAAAAAAAAAAAAAGAAATCATAGCTAGAGACCTCTGAAGGCCTCAGTGGAGACAGCTGAGTAGAATTAGTTGACACAGCAAAGGTCAGTGGCCAGAAGTTCTCTGCCACCCTGGGAATTAAGAGAGACTGGCAATGTAAAATACCACGTAACGGTAGGGCATTCGCAAATTAAGTGACTGCTCAGGGTTAAGTAATATATTGTATTTTACAAATATATTGTCGCTGAAATGATGAACTGATCCACTCAATTTGGAGAACAATCTGCACTTATGATGAAAGAGGTATAAAATTGTTTCACTCCAAAATACCACTAGAAGGTCTGTTTGCCAAATGATTAGGAAAAAAAGAAGCAAATTTATAGGTTTTAAAAGATTGCTAGGACCTCTCTTTTTGAATGACAAAGAGCTAGAGACTTTGGATATGCCATCAATTCATGAATGGCTAAAGAAGAATGGAATAAGACCTAATATCAATGGATAATAGCTTCAGCAGTCATTGATGATGGTGTATTAAGAACTTTATGAAACAGTTAAGCCCATCTCTTCCATATTACAACCTTATTGCTAATGAATGCAACTCCATCAGCATTAGGCAGCTTAGATAGCTCTTTGGTCCATAAATAATCTTCAGGGCATTATAAAAGAGCTTCAAATTAGTACACTCAATATAAAAATGAACTTTATCTGCCTTTATGTACTGGGCCAAAAGTCCAACATGTCTGTAACCTTTGCTTAAACTTTTGAGAGAGTTTAAACACTGCCTTCCAAGAGATGGATGATCAAAAGTTCTTATAAATCTTGTAGAGTTCTCATTTTTCATTTAATGCCTTCTGAATTTCCTCATCATTTTCATCAAACCAATTGGATGTTTACTTATTTCCCAGATGAGTAAATATGGTACTATCCGACAAATCTCTGAAAGCTGTCTACTTCTTACCTTCTCTACAATTTTCAATTGTGTATTGGCTTAGTTTTCACTCTAAATTAGCAAATACTATTCCATTACAAAGAAAAGTCTAATCTACTCTCATTAAGTATTTGGTAGCCATCTTGGCCTTGGGCCCCTGCCTTTCTGAATGTGTATTTTTCTTTGGGAGAGGATAAGTGTCTAATTGGTCCAGTACTTCAAGATGCACATCTCACATATTATCGATCTCTTTTTTTTTTTTTTTTTAAATTTTTTTTCTGAGGCATTTGGGGTTAAGTGAAATGCCCAGAATCACACAGCTAAGAAGTGTTAAGTGTCAGAGGTCAGATTTGAACTCAGGTTTTCCTTATTTCTAGGCTGGTGCTCTGTACACTTCACCACCTAGCTGCCTCCAGTCTATCTCTTAAAAATGATTTGGAGTATTAAAAGCCATTGTTTGCACTGAGTACACCTCTGAAGTTTTGTATATTTAGTTTGGTGACAAGCTGCAATGACTCTTAGATAACATTACTATTTGTGTTTGTGTGTATGTCTTTTTGTGTATTTATGTTTGTCTTTTTCAGATGTAGAAACTGGGTACCCAGTAAATGAGATGAGTAAAAAGCTGGGAATCCTTGTGGAAGAACACGACCTGCAAAGATTCATGGACGATGGTCCCTGTGACTTCAATTTTAAGGAATTGCATGATTTTATTCTCAAAACAGATAAATATGCAAAGAGTGATTCTGAATTATATGAAATTGGAAAGAGACTCAGATGGACTTCTATCCTAAATCACTGTAAGAAAATGGCCTCAGGAAGTGATTATCTTCAAGATAGTGAATGCAAGAAATGCTTCACTGAAGAGGTAGAGCTGTTGGTTCCAGGTAATCAATGGGATATAGCTGTGAAGTGCAATTCAGACCTCAGTGGCCATCAGAAAAGTGATACTGAAGAAATGCTTTCCATAAGTAATAATGATGAGAAGGCTGTCAGTCAGAACTCTAATCTCCTTACTCATCAGCAAATCCATATTGGAAAAGAAGCTGATGAACACAATGAATGTGAAGCAACCTCATCCTATCTCTCATCTCTTCCTTATCACCCTGGAATGAAAAGACCTGGATATGATCAGGGCGGGGAAGCCTTTGGTTGGAATCCAGCTCTTGCTAGCCTGGAGAAGGCTCATCCTGCAGAGGTGTCTCATGAATGTACTGAATGTGGGAGAACTTTCTATTACAGATCATTCCTGGTTGATGATCAGAGAATCCACCCTAGAGAGAATCTTTATTTATGTCTTCAGTGTGGAAATCCTTCCATATGTAATCAAGGTGAAGAAAATTGTACAGATATCTCTAGTCTATCAAAATATAAGAAAACCCACATTGGAGGGAAGGCTCATGTATGTAATCAATGTGGAAAGACTTTTAGATCGAGCTCCCATCTTGCTAGACATGAGGGAATCCACACTGGAGAAAAACCTTTTAAATGTAGTCAGTGTGGAAAGAATTTCAGATATAGCTCCCACCTTGCTACACATCAGAGAATCCACACTGGAGAGAGACCTTATAAATGTAATTATTGTGGAAAGACTTTCACACGGAGCTCCAGTCTACCTAAACATCAGAAAATCCACACTGGAGAAAAACCTTTTAAATGTAATCATTGTGGAAAGACTTTCACACAGCGTGCCCATCTTGCTTTACATCAGAGAAAGCACACAGGAGAGAAACCTTTTAAATGTAGTCAATGTGGAAAGGCTTTCAGTTGCAGCTCAAGACTTGCTAGGCATCAGAGAATCCACTCAGAAGAGAAACCTTTCAAATGTATTCAGTGTGGAAAGGCTTTCAGACAGAGTTCCAATCTTGCTTTACATCAGAGAGTCCACACTGAAGAGAAACCTTTTAAATGTATTCAGTGTGGAAAAGCTTTCAAATTCTCCTGCAATCTTGTTACACATCAAAGAATTCACACTGGAGAAAAACCTTTCAAATGTAATCAGTGTGGAAAGGCTTTCAGACAGAGTTCCAGTTTTGCTTTACATCAAAGAGTTCACACTGAAGAGAAACCTTTTCAATGTAATCAGTGTGGAAAGGCTTTTAAATTCTCCTCCAATCTTTTTACACATCAAAGAATCCACACTGGAGAAAAGTCTTTTAAATGTAATCATTGTGGAAAGGCTTTCACATTCAAGGGCGGTCTTAGCAAACATCAAAAAATTCATACTGGAGAGAAACCTTTTCAGTGTAAGCAATGTGGAAAGGCTTTCAAATTCTCCTCTAATCTTTTTACACATCAAAGAATCCACACTGGAGAAAAGTCTTTTAAATGTAATCATTGTGGAAAGGCTTTCACATTCAAGGGCGGTCTTAGCAAACATCAAAAAATCCACACTGGAGAGAAACCTTTTCAATGTAATCAATGTGGAAAGGCTTTCATAAAGAGAGCCAATCTTGCTTTGCACCAAGGAATCCACACAGGAGAAAAGACTTATAAATGTATTCAGTGTGGACAGGTGTTTGCAAACAGGTCCCTCCTTGTTACACATCAGAGAATCCACATTGGCAAGAAACCTTTTGAATGTAACCAATGTGGAAAGACTTTTATAAAGAGAGCCAGTCTTGCTTTGCACCAGACAATCCACACAGGAGAAAAGCCCTATAAATGTAATCAATGTGGAAAGGCTTTCACACGCAAGGGAGGTCTTAGCAGACATCAGAAAATCCATACTGGAGAGAAACCTTTTGAATGTAATCAATGTGGAAAGGCTTTTATATATAATTACAGGCTTACAGAACATCAGAGAATCCACACAGGAGAAAAGACTTATAAAATGTAATTGATGTGGAAAGGCTTTCATTTGCAAGAGAGACCTTGGTAGACATCAGAAAATACACCCTCGAGATAAACATTTTAAATGTAGCCAATATGAAAAAGCTTTTACAAACAAGTCCCTCCTTGCTACACATCAGAGAATCCACATGGGAGAGACACCTTTTGACTGTGGAAAGACTCTTATACTTACTGCCTGTCTTGCTAGATATCAGAGAACTCACAGTAGGAAGGAAGCTTTTGAAAGTATTCAGTGTGAAAAGGCTTTTGCCAGAAGTGAAACCAAACCTTATTGAACATCAAAAAACCCACACTGGAGAGAAACGTTTTGAATGTAGTCATCGGTGAGGAAAGGGTTTTCTGCAAAGGTCTTTTCCAGCTGCACATCAGAGAATTCTCACTGCAGAGAAAACTTATAAATGAAATTAATGTGCAAAGGCATTCAACTACAAATCCAAGATTGGTAAACATCAGAGAATCCCCACTAAGGAGAAACATTATGATAATAATAAATGTGAGATGATTCCACAAAGAGTTCCCATCTGGTTGTATATGAGACAATCCACACTGGAGAGAAACTTTATAAATGAATTCAGTGAGGAAAAGGTTTCAGAGAAATAGTCCTGCTCAACATCACAGTATCCACACTGGAGAGAAATGTTTTGAATGTACTCAATGTGAAATGATTTCATTCTGAGTTGGAATCTTTCTAAATATTAGAGAATCCACACTGGAGCCAAACCTCATGAGTGTGGTGAATATTAGCACAGCTTTGAGGTATTCTGTGCTTATTTAAGAGAAGAGGGTCCCCATTTGAGGGAGACTTTATGCACGTGACAACATAGTAATTAATACATTCCAGCACCAATCATCTCTTATTTGCCACCTCAGAATTCATGTAAGACAAACTCTGATCATTGTCATGGATAAGGAAAGACACTCAAATGCAATTTTTCTCTGTTGGCGAGATCACATTGAGCAGAGGATCCCTGGGTGCTCAGTGGGGAAAGGCTTTCAACGAGAGATCATCTCTTACTTTCTCTCTTGAGGATTCATTGAAAAGTCTTAGAAATAGACTTGTGGCTGTGCTTTTTCCTGGAGAAGGAGGATTAGCAGACAACCTTATTCTAGTGGAAGGAAGATGGATAAAGGCTGTGCTTGTAGGAAGGGCTTCTCCTACAGGTGTTACTTGACTATCCTCAGGAGAAATCCTTCTGGAGATGAAACTTGGGGATCTCATTCACAAGGAAAGGCCTCCTTCTGCAGCACAGCCTTCATTAGACTTTGAAGAGAATGAAATATTCATGAAGTAGCCCAAATTTCCATTCTGTTGAGGAATTCCTCCATGAGGGAGGAATCATAAAGCAGACTACAGGAGAAACTGAGGCAGAGTTTTAAGCCAAACTCTTTATTAAAGGAGTCTGTTTCTCTCCCAACCAAGTAGAACCCAGACCTGGCTCTCCCATCTGAGGTGCCACCTTCTTTCTGGGCTCTGTTACAGGAATACAAGTATCAGTAGAACAGCATTTCATTGGTTACTGTAAAACGCCTTGGCTAAAATATGGATACCACCAGGGCCAGAGGGTTTCAGTATGGCCAGTGCAGGAATCTATCCACTGACTGGATGGTCATAAGCTGGATGATATCCCTTGGCTTGGGCCAGGGAAGATGAGAACTTTCAGTGATCAGGAGATGGATGAGCCATTCCTGAGTTGGGCAAGTGCAGACCGCACATCCCCAAGAATATTTCAGGGAGAACTTGGGGGCTTTCCACCATGACAGGTTGGCATGTGGGGAAACAGGATGGAGAAAGTTATTGTCGTCATTCTCACGGTAGTGAACTTAGGGAAGTCGGCCTCGTGCCTGTTAGGGAAATAGGTTCTATTATACAAGCCTGAAGTCTGCCCAAAACCTCTAACAGAATGTCCATTCCTACATAATTCCTACAATGGTGAATTGCTCATTCTTGTTCTTACTCTCAAATGACTATTAAATGTTAGTAAATGAAAAACCAGGAACAATCCTTGTCTACCATAAAATCATAATGGACTGATTAATACTGATTCAGCGTTGAGGGGGGTCCCCAGTAAGTCAGCTTTCTCACTGCACATAAAACTCCGTACGTGTAATGGTTTTTGTCTGAAATCCCACTGTTCGGCAGGGCTCCTAGATTGTTCTTGATGGTCACAGACTATGATTCCTTCAGCCATTCCTCAATTACTTGGTGTTTGTTTTCTGTGGTTTCTGCCACAAAATATTCTTGTATAAATGTTTTGCTAACTGGACATGAATTTCTGTGTCTGTCTGTCTGCCGCTCGGTGGTGCCCTGGATTAAATGTTGCGTTTGAATCCCCAACGCCCGAGTTCCAGTTCCTTCTCTGGCTCTTCCAGGCTGTACATTGTATGTAGGCCTCTCATGTAACCTGATCCTGCCTGAGTTTTCCCATCTGTGGAATGGGGAGAACAATTCCCAGGGTGGAGATGAGGATTACATTGAACAATAATTATGGAACACTTTGCAAACATGAAATCACTATGGAAATCCTGGTTATTTTTATGATTTTCTTTCCTTGGTGTCAGAGTAAATTCAGTTGCTAAAACATGAGGACATCTGAGTCTAATTGGTATTTTGAAGAGAGGAGTTACTTGGACAGGGAACTGGATCAGGCAATACTTGCAGCCCCATCCTGGCTCTGATGCTTCATACTCTGTAACTCTGGGCAAGGAACAAGTCTGTCTCCCTCACCTCCTCTCTGAAATGGGGAGGGAGGCCTCAGGGGCTTCCATGTGCCCTTCCCCCTCCAAGTATGTGATTTTATCCAAAGGAGAGTCCTGTGTCCTTTACCCCCACACTTCCCCTATATTCTGGCATAGAGATCCCAGACCCAGATCTATAGTTATGGCAGAACTGAGGAAGAAAGGTCTTGGGCAACAGAAGAAATTGGGTATGAGAAGGACCAAGGAAGATGGGAGGAGTGAGCAAACTCGTGGTCACTTACTCCAAAGCCCTCCCTTAGGAGGCCAGTACTTACTAAGACCTACTCAGGGTTGGAAACAGCAAAAAGCAGCCTGGCAGAGAACAGAAATGGCCCCTGTGGGGATGGAGCGCTCGGGGGCCCAGCTTAACTCCTGAGGAGCAGGTGACTGAGAAAGAAACGGTCCCCCCCGAAGGCATGAGAGGGATCCTTATGAGAGCCGACTGACAGTCCCTCAGGAGGCAGCAGCAGAGCTTTCCTGTAGCCTTTCCCACAGGCCAGGCTTTCCTTCTCCAAGGTGCCCTTCCAGGTCCTCAGAGCGCCCAGAGCCCGTTCTCCAGGCTTTCCCTTGCCTCTCCCTCCCTGGAGGTGCCTTATGCTTCTCCCTCCAGGGTTTCAACTTGGCCCTTTCAGGCTCCCCATGGATGAGGATGTTGCTCTTCAACTGCTGACCCTGGCTCCAGAAGGGCAGAGTCGGCCTGTGGACGAGGCAGTGCCCTTGGGCATCTCTGCTTCCACTGTGGGCCCCCCGGACATCAGGGTGTGATGGTAGGTGAGGGCTGGGAAGAAGTCTCAGAGGGGGATTAGGCTGAGAGCCGGGGAGGAGATCTGCCCCCCAAATACCCCAGTGAATAAGGAGTAATCACTACCTGGAGGGGCAAGGAGATCTGGGGCCAGGCTATGAGACCACCAAAGAGGCCCCTGTGCTGCTCACAGAAGCCCCCTGGCCCAAAGGAAAGAAAGGATGAAACAGATCATGTTTGAGACCTTCAGCCCCCTGCCATGTGCACTGCCGTCCCCCCTGGCTGCCTCCCTGCCTCTGGCCGTACCCCTGGGGTTGTGAACAACTCTGGGGATGATGGGACCCACCCGGTGACAGCCTTGCAGGAGCCAAACTAACTGGCTCTGACTGGCTGTGATCTGACAGACTCTGGCATCAAGAGGACTTATAATGTGTGTGTGTGTGTGTGTGTGTGTGTGTGTAAAACCTTAATTAAAAAAAAAAAAATCATTCCAGATACTGGATAATGCAGCATGACAGAGGGTTTCTTGCCTCTGGGAAGCCTGTCCTGCTTGATTAAAAGCGGCTAGTTAACATCAGTCCAGATGTGGGAGAGGAGGGTGGGGTGGAGGAGGTGCAGGTATTGTTGTACATGGAAATGATGTGACCCTTTCTTTAAAAAAATAAAATAAAATAACCCTTTTTATCTTCTGCCCTTCTTTGTTTAATTGTTCAAGCCTGAATTGTCTCCTACCTTCAACATGGATGAAGAGGAAAACTTTAGAGACTCCCCTGGAATATTCCGGGATTGGTGACAGTACTTGGGGCCTGGAGGAGAGCTCCCTGTCCCCACATTTAAGACCAGTTCAGATAACAGCGCGCGCATTAAGGAGACTTCAAGAAAACCAATCTCCGACACCTGCTTTCTGCAGTGGTTGAGTCTGTTTAGATGGACATTTCTCAGGGTTTTTTGAACCACTTGGTGACTCCCAATTGGCAAAATCCTTCACCCTTTTCCTGTAGGAGGCTGAGTTAGAGGAAATTATAACCCATGGAGCCTTAACCGCGGTTTTCAAGTATCTTGCTGCCCTTAGTGCTCCGTGTCATAAAAGACTAACTTTCCTTTATCACCACGGTCCAGGCCATTCCAATGGGAGTTTTCCCAAGCACAGGGACAGCCTTTAGATCCCAGCTCTTTGGGGGGGGGGGGGGGGGAAGCTGAGCACGAGCGCGTTTCTCCCGGGCCCCCTCACGGAAGGGAGAAGGGGGGCCGCGCCCTCCTTTGTAATGATGCAAATGAACTAACAGAACTAACACATCCACTTTTCCATGGGGAATTTCCGAGCACATCCGGGTCTCTTTCCTGTACGGAGCCACGTTCCATCCCCAGCTCATCCCCAAAGGCTCGGGAAGCTGCGGGAAAGAAGCGGGGGGAGGGGGAACAGAACCAGGAATAAAAGGAATGGGGATAGTCTTCACTGCGTCAAAAAAGGCCTCCTAGTGACGTCACTCCCGCCTCGGCCCCTGGGCCGCTGAGCCGCAGGGCATGCCGGGAGTCCCCCGGGGCGCAGGCGCCGCTTCCCCGGTCCCAGGTTTGTTTCTGGTTTTCCTTCCGCGCTGGGGGCGGGGGGGGGCGTCTCGCCGAGGCGGGGGCCGGGAATTCTGCTCCCACTCTTAAAGCTCCTCAAGGGGCTTTAATTCGCGGAAGGGCCGCGGCAGGTCGGGCCGCTCTGGTGGCGGCGTCTGGAGCTTTGAAGCGCTTGTTCAGGCTCCGAGGGTAGGGGAGCGGGTGCAGAGTGCGGGAGCTGCGCGGGGGGCGTGTAATGGAGCAGCGCGCGCGCGTGGGGTGGCCTGAGTGCGCGCGTGGGGTGTGTCTGTGCGCGCGCGCGGGGGGGGGGCCTGAGTGCGCGCGCATGCGGGGACTGCACTGGGTCCTGAGCCCAGAGAGATTTCTCCTGCATGGGATGAGGTGGGGGAGGGGCGCGCTTGTGCATCCCTGTGGCTGGGGGGGAGGGGCACTGCCCAGTGTTTCTTGGGGAACCCACTGACCCCTCCCCCACCGAGCCCCCCCGTTTTGCGGGGTCTCCTCAGCAGTCACCAGTTTGCACACTTGGGGGAGGGGGAGGTTTCTGTAGCTTTATGCCGTTTGCCTCAGTTTCCTCCAGTGCAGAAAGGGGCGAGAACAGTCCCTCCCCCCCTCCCCGCCCCTCCAGGAGATCCCTTCTCTAAAGCTGGAGAGGGAGGGGGAGGGGGACTGGGGCTCCCATCCTGCTCCTCGTCTTGACCGATGACCCTCCCGGGGGTCCTGGGACTCTGTGCTCATTTCCGGGACCTTGGGCAGGTGGGGGTCCCATGTTACAGATGGAGAAACTGAGGCAGGCGGGGCCGAGGGCTTGGCCAGGTCACACTGTCCGTCCAGGGATTCGTGTGAGACCTTGTGGTCTTGTCCCCATGGGGCTGAGGCTCCCGCAGTGCAGGAGACCTCAGTGTCAGAGGTGGGGGGAGGGGGTCTCCCTGCCCCCACAGGCGAGATCTCTGCCTCCTTTTCTCTGAGATCTTGCGGCCTCTCCCACCGCCCCTGCCCTGAGAGCTCTCTCTCTCTCTCTGTCTCTCTCTCTCTCATTGGGGGCAGGTCAGCATGAAGCCTGGGAAGGGAAGCCTCAGACCCCGGCCTCCCCCTCTGGGCTCCCTCCCCCAGCCCAGCCCGGCAGGCAGAGGACCCAAGCCCGGAACCAGAGACATGGCCGCCGGCAGCCGGAGCCCCCCGGCCCAGGTGAGTGCGGCCCCTGCCCGGAGCTGAGCAGCCTCGGCCCAGGGGGAGCCCAGGAGAGCCCAGGAATCTTCTCCTGTCAGAGGGAGGGGGCCCTGCAGGGCTGGCAGCAGGGCAGGAATTGCCCTCCAGGCGCTGCTATTTCCTTCCTGTTCAAGGTGCAGCCCAGTGCCCAAGTCAATAAATGTTTCGAAAATAGCTTCTTTGGGCCAAGCTCTGGGTAACCACTGAGGGAGCAGAGGAAGGTAAAGAAAAAACCAGGTCCTGCCCTCAAGGAGCTCCCAGAGGAGGAAACATCCATGAGCTGTGTCCACACCTGCGCTGGGCAGTGTAGACGGGAGCTACTCTCAGGGGGAAGGTTCAGCAGTTTGGGGACCAGGAACAGCTTGTTACAGAAAGGGAGAATTTAGCTGAGATGTGAAGGAAGCCGGAGGTGAGGGAGGAGGCCACTGCAGGCAGGAGAGAAGCCTTTGAAAAGGCCCAGGGGGACAGAGGGTCCTGGTGAAGCATAAGCCATGAGCCCAACGTCCCTGGGGCAGAGAGGAAAGTGAGGTGTGAGAAGCTGGGGCGGGTGTTGTGGTGTCTGCCGTGTGCCAGGAGCCTCATAAAGATCATCTCATTGATCCTCTTGTGGGAATTGTCAGGATCCTTGGTAGGGAAAGGCAGAGTCAGGGAGCTCAGGGTCCAGCCAGAGAGTAAACTGCGGTTAATTTATCCGCTGGAGGGTGTGACAGACTCCATGAATGGGGGGTTACATTTCTTTAGGTGTCACCAACACAGTCTCTCCTGCTTACCTGACCTGTGCTTTGGGTGGGATCTGGTGGGTCTCAGAGAGTTAGAAAGAAGTTAGGACCCAGGTTTAAAAAAAAAAAAAAAAAAAGGAACATTTGCTTGTTTGTTTTAAATTATTTTCAATTTAATGGCATGACCAGTTGTAGTATTCATGTTTATCAGATTTGGAGTTGTACATTTTTCTCCATCCCTTTTTCTCCTTCATAAAATAGTAGACAACCTGATATAGTTATATCCCTGATATATATATATATATCCCCTATATATAGTTATATATATATATAAAATGATAGTTATATCATTTAAAACATATTTCCCTATTAATCTGAATTGTAAAAAATGAAACAGATGAAAAAATCAGAAAAAAAGAATAAAGTAACTAAAAGATAAATTCTTCAATCACCTTCAGAGCCCATCTATTCTTTATTTAGGGTGTGAAAAGCCTTTTCCTTCTTGAGTCTTTTGTTTTTGTCTTAGATCCTTGTGCTCCTGAGAAGAGCAGAGTCCTTCATCATCGATCATAGAACTCTGTTGTTAATTCTGTACACAATCTTTTCCTGGCTCTACTGATTTGAGTTTGCATCAGTTTGTTTCTTTTTATTTTTTTTTTTTTTCTGAAATCTGTCTGGTCACCATTTCTTATTGTACAATACTATTTCATTATATTCATACACCACAGATTGTTCAGCCATTCCTCAGTTGATGGGAATTCCCTCAGTTTCCACTATGTTGTCTCCAGGAAAGGGCTGCTATGAATATTTTTGCACATGTAAGCCCTTTCCCTCTTTTTGTAATCTCTGTGGAATAATACAGACCTAGAGGTGTGTTGGTGGTCCCTTACGTGAGCGGAGTCTCTGCCCTCTACTTACCCATTTTCTGGGTCATCGGGGCGCCACCGGCTTCCAAGGAAGAACAGGACACTGAGTCGAGTTGCCAGAAGTTTATTTCCTCACAGTTACATCTCGAACTTTCGTATATCAGGGAATACAATACATTTATAGTCTTCTTACACATGAAGCACCAATCAGAAACCGGGCATGATCTTTTGCCTTACATAGCAATTCTATATCTCAAAGCTTGCATTTCTATATGTATTCTGGTTAAGCAATCAGTCAGCCTGGGGTCACATGTAACGGTTAGGGCCCTGTGGCTCAATACCAGGAACTGGGTACGTGCATGTCCCTATTCTTGTTCCAGACAGACAAACAGGGTCCTGTCACGTCGACACAGATGTTGCTTGTGATGTGTCCTTTGCCCTAGTCCTTCAACAGAGGTGCTATTGGTAGGTCTAAAGATTTGCACAGTTTGGTTGCCCTTTGTTCATAGTTCTGAGTTGGTCTCCAGAAAGCTTAGATCACTTCTCATTTCCTCATCAGTGCACTAGTGTCCCAGTATTCCCACATTTCATTGAGCATATTTTTTCTTATTAGTTAATCTGGTAGATGTGAGTTGGTATTTCTGAGTTGTTTTTATTTGCATTTCCCTAATCAAAAGTGATTTAGAGCATTTCTTTCCTACATTATTTTTGATCTCATCATCTAAAAACTGTTCATTTCCTTTGACCATTTCTCAATTGAGAAATGGTTTTTATTCTTACACATTTGATTCGGCTCTTTCTACGTATTTGGGAAATGTGGCCTTCATCAGAGATAGTTGCAGTGAAGCTCATTTCCCATCTTTCTGCTTTCCTTGAAAAGTACATCTTCACCAAAAGAAGAAAATGTGAATTGAGAGTTCAAGTGTGAAGTCTTTTGCACAGATATTTATGTCGGAGCAAGAACACACAGTGATTAGGGGACGGGAGACATTGAAGGGGACATCTAGTACATTGATAAAAGAATAGCAGCATGGCATCAAATGAAGTCAGTGATGCTTTTTCCAAAATTCACTTACTACTAGATGTGTAAACATCTGGGTCATAGGATTTGAGGGACATGATTGTACTTCTCAGAGTTAAAGAAGGAAAGAGACTGGCATTGGGTGGCAGAGAATAATGAGCAGGAGGCAGTCCCAGAATAAGGATTGGACAGATTCTAAGGTCTCCTCAGCCAGGGTAGCCTGACCTCTGGATGGGCTCTAGAGGGCTGAGTGGAGCAGGAATCAGGGCAAGAATGTGGCATCAGAGGTCACAGCACTGGCTTTCTAGGAGACAGATAGTGTCCCAGTTAATTATCTGTCACAGAACATATTCCATTAACAAGCTCACTTTATGAGAAGAGATAAAGCTTCATCACTTGTCTTGGAAGAATCTCATGCCAGCTAATTGAGGCCAGATTCCCTTTAAAATTCCTTTCCTGCTTCCATCTAGTTTAGATTTCATTTTAGAATCATAGGAAACTGCTAGATTCTTTGTTCTCTCCTCAGTGATCACTGTTAATGGTTTCTTCCTCAGATTACATAGTATTTATGTTCTCACAAAATTTTCATAGATTTTTTTTTATGTATATAATCACATAAGATCCTTCTTGTGAGGAGGGATGTCACATCATCTCTCTTTCATCTCTATGGTTCTGTAGAATTCATTTATTATCCCTAAATCCATTGGGAGAAGCATTTTATAGTAATACATTTTGCCAACTTTTATTATCCAACATGAATCTCATTTCAAATGAAAAATGCTTTTCTCAATATTCCACTGGGCTCTTAGGTCTGACACTCCTAAAGATTATATGAATTTTAGGTAAATCCCATCTCTGCTTCAGCTTCCTCTTCTAGGTTGGTGAGGGTTGAACTGGATGAATTCTGGAGGATCTTTCAGCTCTAAATCAAGTGACTTTTGATCGTTTAGGAGTTGGTGACAATCAAGGATATTTTGGTGGACTTCACTGAGGAAGAATGGGGCCTCTTGGACCCTTCTCAGAAGGAGCTGTATAAGGAGGTCACGCTGGAGAGTGTCCAGAACCTGCTGTCCCTGGGTAAGAACTGTTTTCTCTCTTTTGTTGGTGTTCATCATCAGTTCAAAATGAGCACAAACAGCACAGAAGTGATCCACACTGTTTTGTATTTCACAAGTTGGACTGAGCACTCAGTCATCTGAGGGCACCAAGTCTGCATCCATTTTGGTCTTGGCTGCAACTTTATGAGTTACAGAATTTACTCTCTGTCAGGCAGGTGACCTTCGTTGAGAACAAGTATGTGATTTCCTGGGAACAGAGCTGTGCCTTTTCCCCCAAAACCTGATATCCTTTCTCTGCCAAGAGTGTAAGGAGGGAACATTGATCTTTGTCTGGGGCAGCCAGCAGCAAATCATCAACATATTGTAACAGAACAGCTCCAAGGTTAGTGGCTCCAAAATCCTACAAATCGCTCTCCAGTGCATCTCCAAAGAGCTTGGGAGAATTCTTAAACCCCTGGGAGAGCCTGGTCCAGGTTAATTGCTGACAGTTCCAAGCAGTGAAATCCTCCCAACTAAAGGCAAAAATAGGTTGGCTAATGAGTGCCACAGGGATTGAGAAGAACGAATCTTTACTGTACTGTACTGTAGACCAGGTCAGAGCAGGGCTCAGGAAGAACAAAAGAGTATAAGGATTAGGCATAGTCCAGTGTATGGTCTCAACCCCCTTATTCACCTCCCTAAGATTCTGAACATGACGAAATCTCCCAATCCAGGTTTCCTGATTGGCAAGAGCGGAGTATTCCATGCACTCTGGCAAGGGCAAAATATTCCTGCTTGTAAGAAAGAGTCCATGAATGTGAGGCTTAATCCCCAACAAAAATTGCTGAGGGATAAAATATTGTTTTACCCGTACCGGAACAGCAGTCGCCTTGAGTTGGACTATCACATGGGGGTAGTGAGCAGCATGCCCAAATGGGAAGTCTTCAGCCCAGGCCCCGGGAATCAGGGATTTAAAAGTAGGCAAAAGTATATTCACGGCCGCTTGAAATTGAGGTGCTGGACCAAGGAGCCTGAATTCCTCCGAGAAGGGGGCAAGAAACAAGCATTTGTGGGGCAAAGGAAACGTGAGGATCATCCAAGTCCTAGTTGCGTGCAGTTTGTGTAAAAGATCCCTCCCAAAGAGGACGTAAGGGCAGTCTGCCATCATGAGAAAAGAATGGTTTACCATCCCTTGGCCCAAGTCGACTGTATGTGAGGTCGTATAAGGGACCTTTTTATTTTTCAGGGAACTCCCTGTATATAGATAGTGTCCCTTGATAGGGTCCCAAGGAGATCTGGAGAACAGATTTTGTAGTTCCTGTATCCACTAAGAAATGAATAGCATGACCCCCTCACATTCAAAGTGAATCTTGGCTCCCAGAGGTTCTGTGAGATGACGTGGGAGCCCGGGCATCCCTATTTGGTTTGCACAGTGTCCAGAACTTGTTCCCTTCCCCTCCTTTCTGGGCATTTGTTGTCCAATGTCCATGTTTTCTGCAGGATTCACATTGATCAGATCCTAGCGACTGCTGGTTCCCTTTTGGGGGCCCTGATCTATTTGGCATCCATCGCTCCTGCCCTTTCTCTACCAAACATCTTTTTCAATCTCTTCTAGGGCTGCTATAACTGCTTTGGCCATTTTCTTATTTTGTTGGTGCTCGGGTTCCTCCTAGTTATTAAAAATCTTCTGTGCAATTTCATTTCACTCCAAGAGATTCTTTCCCTCAAAACCCTCTTGCTTTTGCAATTTCTTCCTCATATCTGGAGCTGATTGAGCAATACAACAACGATTTTGCCTTGCAGTTATTTGGATCCTCCGAGTCAATAGGTGTGTAAGTATAATAGGTTTCCAACAAACTTTACAAAAAAAACAGCCGGCACCTCATCTTTTCCCTGCTGTACCTCAGTAACTTTAGAAAAATTTATAGGTCTCTTCGCAGCCCCCCTAAGCCTTCCAAAGAGCATCTGGCAGTACCCGTCCAGGGCTGTCAGTACGGTGGCTGAAGCCAAGAAGGGAAATGACCAAGCCACATGAATATCAGTTGGAGAAATTCTCCTTTTCTGTTGGTTTACCTCAGATATTACTGTCTTAAAGAATTTATTGACTACCCTGCCATGGAGACGAGGTTCAGTTCTTTTTATGTGTAAAACTCGGTTTGGACTGTAATTTGGCCTGTCACCGAGCATGTGCCTTTAGGGAATTTTTTAATTCCCTACCCTCTTTGGGAGTTAACAGGTCAGGGCATTATGTGAGCAAGTATAATAAAGACTTTAAGTTTGCACATGGCTGTTCTTTTTTTTTTTTTTTTTTTAAAGAAATAATGATCTTTAATGACATTTCCCTTTGTATAAGTGAGACTGCTGAATCAATTCAAACAAAATAAGGGTAGGAGAGAGAAATAGAAGAGGAGATAAAGATACAATCAACTCTCCATTAACCACAACTCCTCAGAAGGAGTATCTTCTTTCTCTTCTGTATTCCTCCCACTGTCTAGCAACAGGTACTTAATAAATACATTGATTTAAATGCTCCTCTCTGAGGCTTATCTGCAGCAAAGTTAAATTCCAGTCTTTTCTAGGCTAAGATGAGGATTGGTTTTCAGTCCTGGCCATTTACTGTCTATGTGGTTTTCAACAATCACCTAACCTCTATGCATCAGTTTTCTCAATTTTAAAATGGAGATAATAATGCCTATGCTACTTAGCTCACAGGCTTGTCATGATGGTAAAATGATATAATAGATGAAGTCTTTGAAAAAATAAAAAGGTGCTATATGTATAAAGATAACTTTTGTGCTCAAGCAAGACAAAATTGGGAAATAATTCAGTTGCAAAAACTATAACTTCCCAAATTAAATAAAAAAAATTATATGGGAATTATCCACAGTTATAGATAACCATTACCCCTCAAATTAATGCAGAAAATTTAGAGTTGACTGTATAGAAGAACCAAACACTGGATTCACTGTCCAACTCAAAGGAGTTGGAGAGGCTGTAAGAGGCTACACTTTGGCTGTAAAGTAGGATAATGTGCATGCAACACTGGGAGTAGGGAGGGTAGATGTTTGCAAAATGTATATACAGACCCCCTGAAGTAGAGGGGCCTGCCCAGGAGGCACTCTGTGTATGTGGCAGAGGGGAGAATTGGGGACTGGACATTCACCTCCCCCTGGCCAGGAAGTGGTGTTCTGGGCTAGGCTATGAGGACTGAACATCCTCTTTGATGAAGGATGAGCAACCATATCTGCCCCTTGTCTTCCTAGCCCAATCTGGTAGAACCAGGCTAAAAGAGGGCTGGGGGAACATGATTCTAGAGGCAGAATATCAAACATTTCTAGCCCACAGATAAACTTTGCATAAAACTTATTTGGATCTGGCACATGGTCAAAAGCACAAGGTTTTAAATACTGGAGAAGGGATAGAATTTTGTCCCTTTGAAGAAAAATCCCATTCCACTGGAATTGTCCCCAAGATTCCTCTCTCTTGTTAGGAGATCTTGTACACATGACTGTTCTTGAGCGAAGTATCGGTTATTAAACTACGATTCAAGAAATTATAGCCAGAGACATCTGAAGGCCTCAGAGGAGGCAGCTGAGTAGAATTAGTTGATACTGCAAAGGTCAGTGGCCAGAGATTCTCTGACGCCCTGGGAATTAGGAGAGACTGGCAATGTAAAATATCGAGTAAGATTAGGGCATTTGCAAATGAAGTGACCGTTCAGGGTTAAGTAATAAACGGTATCTTATAAATATTTTGTTGGTGAAATTATGAACTGATCCACTCAATTTGGAGAACAATCTGGAGTTATGATGAAAGAGGTATAAAATTATATACCCTTTGACTCCAAAATACCACTAGGAGGTCTGTTTGCCAAGATAATTAGGGAAAAAAGCAAATTTATACTTTTTGAAAGGTTGATAGCACCTCTCTTTTTGAGTGACAAAGAGCTAGAGACTTTAGGGATGCCATCAATTCATGAATGACTAAAGAAGAATGGAATAAGACCTAACATCAATGGGTAATAGCTTCAGCAGTCATTGATGATGGTGTATTAAGAACTTTATGAAACAGTTCAGCCCATCTCTTCCATGATCACATCCTTATCATTAATCAATGTAGCTCCATCAGTACTGGGCAGCTTTGATAGCTCTTTGGTCCATAAATAATCTTCAGGGCATTATAAAAGAGCTTCAAATTGTTATACTCAATATAAAAATGAACTTTATCTGCCTTTATGTACTGGGCCAAAAATCCAACATGGCTTGTAACCTTTGCTTAAACTTTTGAGAGAGTTTAAACACTGCCTTCCTAGAGATGGATGATCTAAAGTTCTTGTAAATCTTGTAGAGTTCTCATTTTTCATTTAATGCCTTCTGAATTTCCCCATCATTTTCATCAAGTCAATTGGATGTTTACTTTTTTCCCAAATGAGTAGATGTGGTACTATCCAACAAATCTCTGAAATCAGTCTACTCCTTACTTACCTCCTCTACAATTTTCAATTGTGTGTTGCCTCAGTTTTCGCTCTAAATTAGCAAATACTATTCCAGCACAAAGAAGACTCAAATCTACTGTCATTAAGTATTTGGTAGCCATCTTGGCCTTGGGCCCCTGCCTTTGCTGAATGTGTATTTTTCTTTGGGAGAGGATAACTCTCTGATTGGTCCAATACTTCGAGCTGCACATCTGACATATTATTAATCTCTTTTATTATTATTATTATTTTTTCCTGAGGCATTTGGGATTAAGTGAAGTGCCCAGAGTCACACAGCTGGGAAGTGCTAACTGTCAGAGGTCAGATCTAAACTCAGGTTTTTCTTATTTCTAGGCTGGTGCTCTGTATACCTAGCTGCCTCCAGTCTGTCTCTTCTTAAAAATGACTTAGGGTATTAAAAGCCATTGTTTGCACTGAGGACACCTATGAAGTTTTGTATATTTAGTTTAGTGACAAGCTGCAATGACTCTTATATAATATTGCTATTTGTGTTTATGTCTGTATGTCTTTTTGTGTATTTATGTTTGTCTTTTTCAGATGTAGAAACTGGGTTCTCAGTAAATGAGAGGGGTAAAAAGCTGGGAATCTTTGTCAAAGAACATGACCTGCAAAGATTCATGGATGACGGTCCCTGTGACTTCATTTTTAAGGAATTGCATGATTTTATTCTCAAAATAGATAGATATGCAAAGAGTGATTCTGAATTGTATGAAATTGGAAAGAGATTCAGATGGACTTTTATCCTAAATCATTGTAAGAAAATGACCTCAGGAAGTGATTATCTTCAAGGTAGTGAATACAAGAAACGCTTCGCTGAAGAGGTAGAGCCATTGGTTCCAGGTAATCAGTGGGATATAGCTGGGAAGTGCAATTCAGACCTCAGTGGTCATCAGAAAAGTGATACCGAAGAAATGCTTTCCATAAGTAATAAAAGTGAGAAGGCTGTCAGTGAGAACTCTAATCTCCTTACTCATCAGCAAATGCATATTGGAAAAGAACCTGATGAACCCAACGTATGTGAAGCAACCTCATCCTATCTCTCATCTCTTCCTTACCATCCTGGAATGAAAAGACTTGGATATGATCAGTGTGGGAAAGCTTTTGGTTGGAATTCAGCTCTTGCTAGCTCTCAGAAGGTTCATACTGGAGAGGTGTCTCATGAATGTGCTGAATGTGGGATAGTTTTCTATTACCAATCATTCCTGATTGAGCATCAGAGAATCCACACTAGAGAGAAGCCTTATTCATCTCTTCGGTGTGGAAATCCTTCCATATGCAATCAAGGTGGAGAAAATTGTACAGGTATCTCTAGTCTAGCAAAACATAAGAAAACCCACATTGGAGAGAAGGCTTATGAATGTAATCAGTGTAGAAAGACTTTTAGATTGAGGTCACAACTTGCTGCACATCAGAGAATCCACACTGGAGAGAAACTTTTTAAATGTAATCAGTGTGGAAAGGCTTTCACACTCAATGACAATCTTGTTGCACATCAGAGAATCCACACTAAAGTGAAACCTTTTAAATGTAATCATTGTGGCAAGGCTTTCACATGGAGTACCCATCTTGCTTTACATCAGAGAAAGCACACTGGAGAGAAACCTTTTAAATGTAATCGGTGTGGAAAAGTTTTCACACAGAGATCCAGTCTTGTTTTACATCAGAGAAAGCATGCAAGAAAGAACTCTCTTACATGTAATCAATGTGGAAAAACTTTCACACGAAGCGACAGTCTTGCTAAACATCAGAGAATCCACACTGGAGAGAAACCTTTTAAATGTAGCCAGTGTGGAAAGGCTTTCATGAGAAATGACAAACTTACAGAACATCAGAGAATGCACACTGGAGAAAAACCTTTTAAATGTAGTCAGTGTGGAAAGGCTTTCATTAGTGATTACAGGCTTGCAGAACATCAGAGAATCCACACTGGAGAGAAATCTTTTAAATGTAATCAGTGTGGAAAAGTTTTCACACAGAGATCCAGTCTTGTTTTACATCAGAGAAAGCATGCAAGAAAGAACTCTTTTACATGTAATCAATGTGGAAAAACTTTCACACGAAGTGACAGTCTTGCTAAACATCAGAGAATCCACACTGGAGAGAAACCTTTTAAATGTAGCCAGTGTGGAAAGGCTTTCATGAGAAATGACAAACTTACAGAACATCAGAGAATGCACACTGGAGAAAAACCTTTTAAATGTAGTCAGTGTGGAAAGGCTTTCATTAGTGATTACAGGCTTGCAAAACATCAGAGAATCCACACTGGAGAAAAACCTTTTAAATGTAATAATTGTGGAAAGACTTTCAGACAGCGTGTTCATCTTGCTTTACATCAGAGAAGGCACACAGGAGAGAACCTTTTTAAATGTAATCAATGTGGAAAGGCTTTCACCTGCAACTCGAGCCTTGCTAGACATCAGAGAATCCACACTGAAGAGAAACCTTTTAAATGTAATCAGTGTGGAAAGGCTTTCAGACAGAGTTCAGATGTTGCTTTACATCAGAGAGTCCACACTGAAGAAAAACCTTTTAAGTGTAATCAGTGTGGAAAGACTTTCAAGTTCTCCTGCAGTCTGGTTACACATCAAAGAATCCACACTGGAGAAAAACCTTTTAAATGTAATCAATGTGGAAAGTCTTTCAGACAGAGTTCAAGACTTGCTTTACATCGGAGAGTCCACACTGAAGAGAAACCTTTTAAATGTATTCAGTGTGGAAAGGCTTTCAAATTTTATTCCAGTCTTTTTACACATCAGAGAATTCACACTGGAGAAAAGTCTTTTAAATGTAATCAGTGTGGAAAGGCTTTCACATTCAAGGGAGGTCTTAGCCAACATCAGAAAATCCACACTGGAGAGAAACCTTTTCAATGTAATCAATGTGGAAAGGCTTTCAAATTCTCCTCCAATCTTTTTACTCATCAAAGAATCCATACTGGAGAAAAGCCTTTTAAATGTAATCATTGTGGAAAGGCTTTCACATTCAAGGGAGATCTTAACAAACATGAAAAAATCCACAGTGGAGAGAAACCTTTTAAATGTAATCAATGTGGAAAGGCTTTTACAAACAGGTCCCATCTTGTTACACATCAGAGAACCCACACTGGCAAGAAGCCTTTTGAATGTAATCAATGTGGAAAGGCTTTCATAAAGAGAACCGGTCTTGCTTTGCACCAGAGTATCCATACAGAAGAAAAGCCTTATAAATGTACTCAATGTGGAAAAGCTTTCACCCGCAAGGGAGGTCTTAGTAGACATCAGAAAATCCATACTGGAGAGAAACCTTTTGAATGTAATCAATGTGGAAAGGCTTTCATAAGACATTACAAGCTTACAGAACATCAGAGAATCCACACTGGAGAAAAGTCTTTTAATTGTAATCATTGTGGAAAGGATTTCACATCCAAGGGAGGTCTTAGCAAACATCAGAAAATCCACACTGGAGAGACACCTTTTGAATGTAAATAATGTGGAAAGACTTTCATAAAGAGAGCCAGTCTTGCTTTGCACCAAGAAATCCACATAGGAGAAAACCCTTATAAATGTAATTGATGTGGAAAGGCTTTCGCATGCAAAAAGCTCTTAGTAGACATCAGAAAATACACCCTCGAGATAAACATTTTAAACGTAGTCAATATGTAAAGGCTTTTACAAACAAGTCCCTGATTGCTACACATCAAAGAATCCACACTGGAATGAAATCTTTTGGATGTAATCAATATGGAAAGGCTCTTGCACTCAGAGCCTGTCTTGCTAGGCACCAGAGAACTCACAATGGAAAGAAACCTTTTGAAAGTATTCAGTGTGGAAAGGCTTTTGCCAGAAGTGAAATCTTTTGAACATCAAAGAACCCACACTGGAGAGAAACGTTTTGAATGTAGTCAGTGAGGAAAGGATTTTCTGCAAAGGTCCTTTCTAGCTGCATGTGGTGTTCTCTTCTTTAAAATATAATGTTTCTCTCTGGGAGCTGGTTTCTTGGGGAGGTTTTCTGGAGGCAGCCTTAGTTTCAGTTCCAAGTAATAATCACTCAAAATACAGCCAGCTGATAAAATCCAATCGTTTATTTTCTCCTTCTGAGTCTTGTCTCCTTGCCTGGGGCTGGGCAGCTTTCTGGAGAGTCTTTCAGACCAGCCTTGGTCTCAGTCGGGGAAATGCAGGAGACCAGCCACCAAGGTGGTGTGAGATGAAGTGAATGAATCTGGTTCTGCCTCCATGAGTGGGCCTCTTCTGAACTGAACTCACTTCACTAACTCAGCTCCTTTTTATGCTCTTTTAGAGGTGTGATTGCAAAGGTTGACCCCTCTGAGAGAGTGGGATTGTGGGTTTCTGACTTGTGAATCTCATACTGAATACTGACTTGTGAATCTCCCAAAAGTGTGGACTCCAATGAGTACTTAAATACATTAGTGAGCTAGAGAATTTGTTAAGTACCATGCTAAATTAGACAACTGACTTATTACTTTGTAAGGATTCTAACAGCTGCACATCAGAGAATCCACCCTGGAGAAAAATCTTATAAATGAAATTAATGTGCAAAGGCATTCAGCTACAAATCTAAGATTGGTAAACATCAGAGAATACTCACTAAGGAGAAGCAGCATGATAATAATAAATGTGAAATGATTCCACAAAGAGTTCCATCTAGCTGTATATGAGGCAATCCACACTGGAGAGAAAACTTATAAATGTATTCAATGAGGAAAAGCTTTCAGACAAATAGGCCTGCTCAACATCACAGTAGCCACACTGGAGAGAAATTTTCAATGTACTCAATGTGAAATGATTTCATTCTGAGCTGGAATCTTTCTAAATATTAGACAATTGATACTGGAGCCAAACCTCATGAGTGTGCTGAATATGGCACAGTTTTGAGTTATCATTCTTGAAGAGAGAACCCCCAAACTCTGAAAAAATCCTTAAAAGAGAAAACCTTCTTCAGCTCTGCCTCAGTGAGGGGATTCCACCGCAAGCACCACAGTTTTGTCTTTGTTATCTGGGTGGGGTTGGCTCTGTCCCGAAACCCATTGAATTCAATTGAAATTCTAACCCTAGCTGAAACCCAGCAAGGAGCCAACCTGGGACTTCACCCACAAGCCCTTTTCATCTTATAGCCAAACCCTCCTATTATAAAAGAGCCAAACTAAAACCCTCTCTTTGCAGAAGGTCCAAATATGCCAGCATCATGCCTGGCACTCCAAGGACTCTCTGCCCACCAGAATAATGTTTCCAGTGCCCTCCTCTCTTTATCCTCACCTATTTCCTTAACTAGACTTTAACCTTACTTCCAATCTCCATAATAAACCTCTTTTATCAATCTACGTTTTTCAGGTCTGTAAATTCCTTTACAAGGGACTCTTGTGCTGGCAGAAGGGAATCCCAGAACTCCCTACCCTTGCACCACCACTAGACCTCATTTAGACCTTATTTAATACCCTGACCACCAGAAACTCTAATTCATTTGGGTACCCCAAATCTAAATCTCATTATTTAGAGCCTATTTAAGAGAAGAGGATCCCCACTTGAGGGAGACCTTATGCACATGACTAATGTGATAATACCTTCCTGCACCAATCTCTTATTTCCCACCTCAGAGTTCATATAAGAGAAAAATCTGATCATTGTCATGGATAAGGAAAGACACTCAAATGTAATTTTTCTCTATTGGCAAGATCACATTGAACAGCAGATTCCTGGGCATTCAGTGTGGGAAGGCTTTCAACCAGAGATCATCCTTACTTTCTCTCTGAGGAGTCATTGAAAAGTCTTAGAAACAGGTTTATGTGGCTGTGCTTTTCCTTGGAGGAGGAGGATGAGCAGACAGTCTTACTGCTAGTGGAAGGAAGATGGATAAAAAGTATGAACAAAGCTGGAAAAGTCTAGCAGAAACTTGGCACTGACCAATAT
Organism: Dasyurus viverrinus; assembly: GCA_020854095.1. Classification (NCBI taxonomy): domain Eukaryota; kingdom Metazoa; phylum Chordata; class Mammalia; order Dasyuromorphia; family Dasyuridae; genus Dasyurus; species Dasyurus viverrinus. The sequence continues at coordinate 623,081,043 of CM036999.1, read as the reverse complement.
CTTACACCAGGGGTCCTCAAACTACAGCCTGCAGGCCAGATGCGGCAGCTGAGGATGTTTATCCCCCTCACCCAGGGCTATGAAGTTTGTTTAAAGGCCCTCAAAACAAAGGTTTTGGTTTTACTATAGTTCGGCCCTCCAACAGTCTGAGGGACTGTGAACTGGACCCCTATTTTAAAAGTTTGAGGACCCCTGTTACACCATGGATTTATGATAAGGTCAAAACTGATACATGATCAAAATGTAAAATTAGACATCATGAGAAATTAAAGTACATAGAACACGTTTCCTTTGCCATTTATGGATAGGTAAAGAATCTATGAATTAACAAGTGATATGGTGAAATATCAAATGGATAATTTCAGTCTAAGTTTTAAAAGTTTTTTATAAAAAAAATAAATTCAAGGGGCATCTAAGTGGTGCTGAAGTCAGGAGGACTTGAGTTCAAATCTAGTCTTAGACTTAATATTTCCTACCTGTGTGACGCTGACCAAGTCATTTAACCCTAATTGCCTCAGCAAAAAAAAAAAAAAAATTCAAGTTTAAAAGGAAGAAAGTAGAGAGTTGAGAAACCATTTTGTAGAGTTTTTCAGATAAAGATGTCATCTTGAATATATATAGAACTTTGTTAAATATATAAGAATACAAGTCATACCTCAGTTGATAAATGATTAAAGGATAGAAATAGGGTGTTTTCCAATGGAAAAAATCCAACTAATTTATAGTCATCTAACAACAATACTTAAGTCCTTGGAACATTAGAATAGAGAGATGCAAGTTAAAACAACCTTAAGAGATCGTTTTTGGAAAACTAACTCACTATTGCTAGAATTGTAAACTGATCCAGTCATTTTAGAGAACAACCTGAAATTGTGCTAAGTTGTAGAACTGTGATACCACTTGATCCATCCCTGAGAATTTTAGATCCTGTTCTCAAGATGAAGAAGGAAAAGGAAAAGAACTTTTATGTTGTCAAAATATTTATAGTAGTTCTTTTTTTTTGTAAGAACGGACTGTAAATCGCAGGGATACGCATCAGTTGGGAAATGGCTAGAGAGGGACTGAGGACAACCAATGGTAAATGGCTAGTGGCCTCTGTAGTGGTTGATGATGGTCTATAAACCTGCAAAAGTGTTGGGTACCTGGACGTCATCTTTCAAGTTATCAAGGAAAACTGTCCTGCTATTCTCGAACCAGAAGGTAAAATAGAAATTGAAAAAAATTCACTGATCACCTGAAAGATCAAAAAGTGAAAACTCCTAGGAATGTTATTGACAAATTCTGGAATTCTCAGGGCAAAGAGAAAATACTGCAAGTATTTAGAAAGAAGCAATTCAAGTAGAGTGGGTCTTGGTCAGAATATCACACTATTTAGCGCTTCTACATTAAATGACTGAAGGGCTTGGAATATGGTATTTAGGAGAGCAGTGGAGCTAGGATCACAACCAAGAATCGCCTTTCCAGCACATATATAATCCTTATAATATAACATATATTATATAATCCTTAATAGGAAAAGGTATATATTCAGTGAAATAGAGGATTTTCAAACATTCCTGATGAAAAGACCAGAGCTGAGTGGAAAAGTTGATTTTTCAAATATAGGACTTAAGTGAAACCTAAGGAGGTAATCAGAAAAGTGACAACCGAAGGTATTTAATAAGATTTATCTGTTTGAATTCCTACATGGGAGGATGAGTCTTGTAAATTATTAGAACTTTCTCATTATGGCAGTTTGAAGAAATAGAGACGCACCAGATGCAGGTTGAATATGAAGGAATGCTATTTAACAAAATGATCAAATGAAGGGAGGAGAAAAGAGTGTACTGGAGAAAGAGAAAGTGAGAAGTAGAACAGTGTAAATTATCTGCCATTGAAAAAGGGGGAAGAAAGTTTTTCATAGAGGGAAAGAGGGGTACATGAGTGAGTGAGTGAAACTTGCTGTTATCAGAATTGGCTGACAAAGAAAATAACACATACACACACACACACACACACTCAATATGAATAGGAATCTATCTTATCCTGCAGGAAAATAAGAGGGAAAAGGTGATAAAAGAGAGGGCATATTGGAAGTAGGAATAGTCAGTAACAATACTTTTGAGGACGTGCAGCTTGAAAGGAAATAGAGAATAGAATAAAGGAGAAAAGATACAGTGAGCAATAGTAATTGTAAAAAAAAATTTTTTAAGCACGTTTCTCTGATTAAGGCCTTATTTCCTTTTTTAAAATTAAGGCTTTTAATTTTCAAAACATATCCATAGATAATTTTCAACATTCACCCTTGTAGAACCTTGTATTCCAATTTTTTCCCCCTCTTCTCCAGTCCTACCTCTAGATGACAAGGAATTCAATATATGTTAAACATGTGCAGTTCTTCTATATGTATTTCCACAATTATGTTGCACAAGAAAAATTAGATCAAAAAGGGAAAAATGAAAACACAAACAACAACAAAAAGAGTGAAAATACTATATTGTGATCCACACTTAGTCCCCATTCTCTCCCTGGGTACAGATGGCTGTCTTCATCACAAGACTGTTAGAACCAGCTTGAATCATCTCGCTGTTAAAAAAAGAGCCACTTCCACCAAACTAGATTGCAACATAATCTGGTTGTTGTCATGTACAATGATCTTTTGCTTCTATTTACTTTGCTTAGCATCAGTTCATGTAAATTTCTCCAGGCTTCTCTGAAATCAGCCTACTCATTATTTCTAAAAGAACAATAATATTCTATAACATTCATAAGCCATAACTAATTCAGCCATTTTCCAACCGATGGGCATCCATTCAGTTTCCACTTTCTTGCCATGACCCAAAGGGCTGCCAAAGACATTTTTGCACATATGGGTCTCTTTCCTTTCGTTATGATCTCTTTGGGATACAGGCCTAGTAGAGATACAGTTTGATATGTCTTTGGACAACTTCCAAATGGCTCTCTAGAATGGTTGAATCACTTCACTTCTCCACCAATTTAATAGTTTCCCAGTTTTCCCATTTCTCCTTCAACATTCATCATTATCATTTCCTGTCATCTTAGCCAATTTAGAGGTGTATTGTGGTATCTCAGAGTTGTCTTAATTTGCATTTCTCTGGTCAATAGGGATTTAAAACATTTTTTCATATAACTAGAAATCATTTCAATTACTTCATCTGAAAATTGTCTGTTCATATCCTTTGACCATTTATTAGTTGGAGAATGGCTTGAATTCCTATAAATTTGAGTCAATTCTCTACATATATTTGAATTGAGGTAAGGCCTTATTTCTCAAACACAGAGGGAATAGATTAAAATTTATAAAAAATAAGAGCCATTCCCTAATTGTTAAGTGATCAAAAGATATGGCATACCCCAAAGCCATAATTATATTCATGCATGTTCTTTAACCTAAGGTTGCCATTATTAAACATGAATGCCCAAAAGAGATTTTTAAAAAATGAAAGGATGCTGAGTGAAATGAGTAGGACCAGAAGATCATTATATATTCCAACAACAATACTATATGATAATCAATCCTGATGGATGTGGCCCTATTCAAAAATGAGATGAACCAAATCAGTTCCAATGGAGCAATAATGAATTGAACCAGCTACACCAGCAAAAGAACTCTGGGAGATGACTATGAACCACTACATAGAATTTCCAATCCCTCTATTTTTGTCTGCCTGCATTTTTTTATTCCCTTCACAGGATAATTGTACACTATTTCAAAGTCCGACTCTTTTTCTACAGCAAAATAACTGTTTGGCCATGTATACATATATTGTATTTAACTTATACTTTAACATATTTAACATGTATTGGTCAACCTGCCATCTGGGGGAAGGGGTGGGGAAAAGGAGGGAAAAAGTTGGAACAAAAGGATTTGCAATTGTCAATGCTGAAAAGTTACCCATGCATATATTTGTAAATAAAAAGCTATTAAAAAAAATAAAGATACTGGGGAAAAAATGAAAGGCCCTATATGTACAAAAATATTTGTAGTACCTATATTCTCAAAGAAAAAAAATGCAAATGGAAAGAATGCCATCAATTGCTGAGTGCCTGAGAAATTAGGATGTATGATTCTCATTGAATATGTTCTGAGAAAAAAACCTGGAAAATCCTCCATGAACTCAAGAAAAGTTAAATAGCAATGTTCTGGGTTGATCAGTTTTAAATGACTGCTTTTCTCAGCAGTACAATGATCCATGACTACTCTGAATGTCTTATGATGAAAAATCTTATCCTTATCAAGAGAAGAAACTGATTATGTCTGAATCACTCTCTCTCTCTCTCTCTCTCTCTCTCTCTCTCTCTCTTATGGTCAAAGTGGGTATATGTATTTTTTTTTTTTACAATAGGTTTTTACATAGCTTTCAGCATTCACCTCTACAAAACCCCATGCTCCAAAGCTTTCTCCATCCCTCCAAACATCCCCCCTCCTGCAGATAGCAAGCAGTCCAACACAGGTGAAATGTGCGATTTTCCCAAACATATCTCCACATCCATCATGCTGCACAAGAAAAATCAGACCAAAAAGGAGAAAAAGAAGGTTGCTTTCTCTTTTTTTAACTTTATTTTTCCTCAAGGTTTTTTGTTTGTTTGTTTGTTTGTTTATTTGTTTGTTTTTTAGTCAGGGTGGACAATTTATGTTTTTCTTCACAACATAATTTTTATGGAAATGTTTTGCATAACTTCGCATGTGCTTTCTTAATGAAGTCTGAGGAAGGTGTTAAGGAAGAGAATCGGTGTAATGGGCTGAGGTTTGAGTTGATGCACTGAGGTCCCAAGTCTGTGAGGCTAAATAGTAATTGGGCTATACTCTATTAATATACATGATTGGATAAAGAATGGTCCCTGCCCACTCTCTGTGCAAGTCCTGATGTGTTGTATAGGAAATGACGATTTTGGTGGGTAGAGGCAGAGAGAGACAGGAAGAGAAGCTGGAGGAGATTGGGCTGGGGTTCGAGACTCCTAGCTGCTGGTCCTGTGGCTGCTGGTCTAGCTAGCTTCTTGACTCAGCTACACACATTGCTATTGCCCATTCTCTTCCACCTCTGATCCTTCTTCACTGAGAATAAAGACTGACGATTTTCCCCTAACCTGAATTCCTGACTGGCTGATTTTAAAATACGCAATCTTCACAAATCTGGAACTGGAAAGTTTTGAAAGAATGAAAAAAAAGTTTTGAATGAACAGGGACTACATCAGGCAATATTTGCGGACCCATCCTTGCTCTGGGGGTTCATAGCTCTGTAACTCTGGGCAAAGAACAAAACTGTCTCCCTCACCTTCTCTCTGAAATGGGGAGGGGGGCCTCAGGGTTTTCAATGTGCCCTTCCCCCTCTAAGTATGTGCTCCCATCCACAGCAGAGTCCTGTGTCCTTTACCTCCACACTCTCCCTATATTCTGGAACTAAGATCCCAGGACCAGATCTACAGTTCTGGCAGACCTGAGGAAGAAAGGTCTTGGGCAACTGAAGAAATTGGGTATGTGAAGGACCAAGGAAGATGGGAGGAGTAACTCATGGTCACTTACTCCGAAGCCCTCCCTAAGGAGGCCAGTATTTACTAAGAACTACTCAGGGTTGGAAACAGCAAAAAGCAGCCTGGCAGAGAACAGAAATGACCCCTGTGGGGATGGAGGCTTGGGGACCCAGCTTAACTCCTGAGGGACAGGTGACTGAGAAAGAAACGGTCCCCCCAACGGCATAAGAGGGATCCTTATGAGAGAGGACTGACAGTTACTCAGGAGGCAGCAGCAGAGGTTTCCTGTAGCCTTTCCCACATGCCAGGCTTTCCTTCTCCAAGGTGCCCTTCCAGAACCTCAGAGAGCCCAGAGCCCGTTCTCCAGGCTTTCCCTTGCCTCTCCCTCCCTGGAGGTGCCTTCCACTTCTCCCTGCAGGGTTTCAACTTGACCCTTCCAGGCTCCCCATGGCTGAGGATGTTGCTCTCCAACTGCTGACCCTGACTTCAGAATGGGCAGAGTCAGCATGTGCAAGAGGCAGTGCCCCTGGTCACGTCTGCTTCCATCGTTGGCACCCCGGGCATCAGGGTGTGATAGTGGGTGAGGGCCGGGAAGAACTTTCAGTGGGGGATTAGGCTGAGAGCCGGGGAGGAATTCTGACCCCAAAATACTCCAGTGAATATGGAGTAGTCACCAACTGAAGGGGCTTGGAGAGCCGGGGCCATGCTTTCTATATTGTATTCCATAACACCACCAAGGAGTCCCCTGTGCTGCTCACAGAAGCCCCCTGGCCCCAAAGGAAAGAAAGGGTGACAGATTGTGTTTGAGACCTGTGGTGTTCTTTTTTCTAAAATATGATCATTCTCTGGGAGCAGGTTTCTTGGGGAGGTTCCGGAGGCAGTCTTAGTTTTAGTTCATATCAATAATCACCTCAAATGCAGCCAGTTGATAAAAGTTCAGATAGCTTTAACTTCAGCTTCAGCCTCCAGCTCCCTCTGAATTTCCAGTTCTGAATCTTCTCAACTGAATTGGGGCTCTGTCAATCTCTGGAACTGACTTAATCCACTGACTCCTCACTGAGGCTCCAAGATCTCTTAAAGGTGTGAACCCAAAGGTTGACTCCTCCTCTGAGAATGGGATTGTGGGAGGTGGAACCCTCCTTTTTTTGAAAAATGAGAAACAGAAAAAGCCAATTTAGTAACTGCTTGTGTTCTACAGTAGAGTCTTTTACAACTCAGGGAACTCGTGAATCTCCTGGACTTGTGAACTCCAATGTGTGAGCCAATATGTGAACTCTCAAAGGTGTAAACTTAAGCATTATTTCTATCAATTCCAGTGAGTTAACATTTTGTAAGGATTCTAACAGAGACCTTCAGCCCCCTCCCTCATTCACTGCCATCCCCCCTGGCTGCCTCCCTGCCTCTGGCCGTACCCCTGGGGTTGTGATCAACTCTGGGGATGATGGGACCCACCCAGTGCCCGGGTTTGAAGGTGACATCCTTTCAGGAGCCAAACTCCTCCTGGCTCTGTATGGCTGGGATCTGACAGACTCCGGCATGAAGATTTGGACTGAGTACTTATAAAAAAATTATCTTTATATGTATATGTAACCTTAATAAAAAATAATCATTCCAGATATTGTATAATCCTGTGTGACAGAAGGTTTCTTGTAATATCAGTCCAGACGTGGGAGAGGAGGGTGGGGTGGAGGGGGTGCAGATATTGTTGTACATGGAAATGATGTGACCCTTTCTTTAAAAAAAAATCCCTTTGTAGCTTCTGCCCTTCTTTGTGTAATTGTCCAAACCTAAACTATCTCCTGCCTCCAACATGAATGAACAGGAAAACTTTAGAGATTTCCCTGAATGTGGGATTAGTGATAGTACTTGGGGGCCTGGAGGAGAGTTCCCTGTTCCCACATTTAAGACCAGTTCAAAGAACAGTGTGTGAATTAAGGAGACGTCAAGAAAACCAATCTCCGACACCTGCTTTCTGCAGTGGTTTGGTCTTTAGATGGTCATTTCTCAGAGTTTTTTTTTTAACCACTTGGTGACTCCCAGTTGATAACCCTTCACCCTTTCCCCTCATGAGGCTGGGTTAGAGTGTTGAGGTGTGACCATGTGTTGAGGTCTACATTCGGCGCTCCTAAATGAAATTAGGGTTTGGTTAAGGTCTAGTGGCGGGTTTGGGGCACAGGGAGTCAAACAGAGCTCCCCTGCAGCCCCCTTAGATTCGGCGCAAGGATGCGGCGGTATATGAGGTCTAGTAGCAGCGCGGATTCCCAATAAAAGCATTTATTGGCCCAGAGAGCTAGATTAATAAAAGAGGCTTATTACTGAGTTAGAAGTAGTGATGCGGGAAAGATTCCAATCTTTGATTCCCAAGGGGGTTGCAGGGGAACTCTGACTCCCTGTACCCCAAACCCGCCACTAGACCTTAACTAAACCCTAATTGCATTTAGGAGCGCCGAATGTAGACCTCAACACATGGTCACACCTCAACATTAGGACATTATAACCCACGGAGCTTTAATCGGGGTTTTCAAGTAATCTTGCTGCCCTTAGTGGTCCGTGTCATAAAAGACTAACTTTCCTTTATCACCACGGTCCAGGCCATTCCAATGGGAGTTTTCTCAAGCCCAGGGACAGCTCTTTCTGGGGGGGATCCCGAGTTCTTTTCCTAACCCATTAGCATTTGAGGCACAAAGTACTTCATCCACCTCCTCACCTCCTCCTCTCCTGGGACCTCCCCAGGAAAGACTTGAGGGGCTGCAAGGGCTTTGAAAAGAAATAAATAAAACAAAAAATCTCAGCTCCGGGGAAACTGATCCCCGCAGGGCTTACGTTCATCCCTCCCCATTGCGCCCCCACGCGGGAAGTCCCGGGGCTCCCGGGACAGCTCTGGGCTTCCTGAGGAAAAGCTCTTCAGAAGCGGGTCCCACTGCCCCCCGGGACGCTCACCCAGGGGCCCTTCCCCCAGCCCTGGGCAGCCCCCCGGGTCCTCGGAAAGAGCGCGAAGCTTTAGCAGGAAGCCCCGCGGAGACAGAAGCACGCAAAGGGGTGTGTGTGTGTGTGTGTGTGTGTGTGTGTGTGTGTTCACACATCTGGGGGGGCGGGGCTGGTTCGGGCGCATTTGTGCACACGCCTTTTGGGGCTGTGGGGAAAAGGTGAAGAACTTGCAGATGACGCACATACTGAGCGGGGACTGAAGCTAAAGCCTCCGAGGCCTCAGTTTGGGAAGCGCTGAGTTAGATGAGGCCCGGACTATTCTATTGTTCCAAGGACCCTGCTTGGACGCCCCCGCTCCGGGCGGGGGAAGGAAGCTCAGGTGCCGCAGGTTCCGCTGCGCGGCCGGACCCGCCGGGGGTGGGGGTGGGGGCGGGGATTCGCGGGATGGGCCGGGAAAGAAGCGGAAGACTCGCGGTTCCCCAGAAATCTCCCGGCGCCCCCCGGAGCTCCCGCTTCCCCGCCAGGAGGCGCCCGAGGCAGCCTCGGCCCCTGATCCCCGGCGCTAAGGGAAGGGCTTTGCTCTGGAAAGCGCCGCCGCGGGCGGGAAAGTGAAACAAACGCGGGGCTGAAGAAGGCGCTTCAAGGGGGCCCGAGCCTCGGGTTTCAGGCGGAGCTCGGAGGGAGCCTCCCTGCCCCCCACGGACGGAGCAATGGTTGAGCCTCAGCTCCCTCCTAACATCCTGACTCAGTTTCCCTCACTGCCCCCTGCAGTTACTCTGCCTCAGGTTCTAGCCATTCCCTCTTATGTCTGAGGGACAAAGGTCTCTATCCATTTCGTTAGAACATCAGGAGCCTCTCCGGCCCCTCCCCCTCCCGCCGGGGCCTCCCCGCCCAGGCACCGCCGCACTATGTCATTGCTCCTGTTATTCTGTGAAAACTCTTGCCCTCCGACTCTCAGGGCGGGATTCTTTGAGACGATTCTCTGGTCCAGCCCGTTTGGTCTCAGTCTGTCTCCATTCAATAAGTTATTAAATTGTTGTCTAATCTCTGTCGGGCTCAGTTTCTCCGGCATCGCAGAAGGAGCAGCTGCCCCGGGGGAGGGGGGGGGGGGGATGTGCAAAGGAACAGAAACGGCCTCAAACCCGCCGCGGGCCGGAGGGGGCTGAGCACGAGCGCGGGTCTCCCGGGCCCCCTCACGGCAGGGAGAAGGGGGGACCGCGCCCTCCTCTGTAATGATGCAAATGAGCTCGCACAGAACTTCCACAGGCACTTTTCCATGGGGAATTTCCCGTCACATCCGAGTCTTTTTCCAGTAAAGGCCCCACGTTCCATCCCCAGCTCATCCCCAAAGGCTCGGGAAGCTGCGGGAAAGAAGCGGGGGCGGAGCCAGGAATAGAAGGAATCGGGATAGAGTCTTCACTGCGTCAAAGAAGGCCTAGTGACGTCACTCCCGCCTCGGCCCCTGGGCCGCTGAGCCGCAGGGCATGCCGGGAGTCCCCCGGGGCGCAGGCGCCGCTTCCCCGGTCACAGGTTTGTTTCTGGTTTTCCTTCCGCGCCGGGGGCGGGGGGGGGAGGGGAGAGGGCGTCTCGCCGAGGCGGGGGCCGGGACTTCTGCTCCCACTCTTAAGGCTCCTCCCCTTCCGCGGCAGGTCGGGCCGCTCTGGTGGCGGCGTCTGGAGCTCGGTTGCAGCTTGTTCAGGCTCAGAGTGTGCGGGTGCGCGTGCAGAGTGCGGGAGCTGCGCGGGGGGGGGGGGGGAAAGGGCATGAAACGGAGCTGCGCGCGCGGGGGAAGGTGGGGGGGGGCCTGCGTGCGCGTGGGGGAGGGGAACTGCACTGAGAGATTTCCCCTGCATGGGATGAGGTGGGGGAGGGGCGTGCTTTTGCATCCCTGTGGCTGGGGGGGGTCGGGCGCTGCTGAGTGTTCTTTCAGGAACCCACTGACCCCTCCCCCACCGAGACCCCCGTTTTGCGGGGTCTCCTCAGCAGTCGCCAGTGGCCCTTTGCAGACTTGGGGGAGGGGGAGGGTTCTGTAGCTTTATGCCGTTTGCCTCAGTTTCCTCCAGTGCAAAAAGGGGTGAGAACAGTCCCTCCCCTCCCCTGCGGGAGATCCCTTCTCTGAAGGGGGAGGGGGAGGGGGACTGGGGCTCCCATCCAGCTCTGCTCCTTGACCTATTTCTCTCCCGGGGGTCCTGGGACCTCTGTCCTCATTTCTGGGGCCTTGGGCAGGTGGGGGGGTCCCATGTTACAGATGGAGAAACTGAGGCAGGCGGGGGGCCGAGGGCTTGGCCAGGTCACACTGGCCTTCCAGGGATTCAGGGGAAGGCCTTGTGGCCTTGACCCCATGGGGCTGAGGCTCCCACAGTGCAGGAGACCTTAGTGTCAGAGGTGGGGGGAGGGGGGGGTCTCCCTGCCCCCACAGGTGAGATCTCTGCCTGCTCTGAGCTGATGGGTCTCCTCCTCCTCCTCCTCTCACTCATTGTGGACAGGTCAGCATGAAGCCTGGGCAGAGAAGGCTCAGACCCCGGCCTCCCTCTCTGGGCTCCCTCTCCCTCCCCAGCCCGGCTGGCAGAGCATCCAAGCCCCGAACCAGAGACATGGCCCCCGGCAGCCGGAGCCCCTCGTCCCAGGTGAGTGCGGTCCCTGCCCGGAGCTGAGCAGCCTCGGCCCAGGGGGAGCCCAGGAAGCTTCTCCTGTCAGAGGGAGGGGGCCCTGGCAGGGCTGGCAGCAGGGCAGGAATCGCCCTCCTGTCACTGCCCATTCCTGCCCCCTCAGGCCACACAGCGGCTCCCAGGACTCTCTGAGTCCCTCTGCTTTACCAGGTCTTAGACCAAGTCAATAAATGTTTCGAAATTGGCTCCTCTGGGCCAAGCTCTGTGCAAACCATTGAGGAAAAACCAGGTCCTGCCCTCAAGGAGCCTCCCAGGGGAGAAAACATCCCATGAGCTGTGTCCACACCTGCGCTGGGCAGTGTAGACGGGAGCCACTCTCAGGGAAGGTTCAGCAGTTTGGGGACCAGGAACAGCTTGTTACAGAAAGGGAGAATTTAGCTGAGATGGGAAGGAAGCCGGAGGTGAGGGAGGAGGCCATTGCAGGCAGGAGAGAAGCCGTTGAAAAGGCCCAGGGTCAGGGGACAGAGGGTCCTGGTGAAGCATAAGCCATGAGCCCAACGTCCCTGGGGCAGAGAGGAAACAGGTGTGAGAAGCTGGGGCGGGTGTGGTGGTGTCTGCCGAGTGCCAGGAGCCTCATAAAGATCATCTCATTGATCCTGTCGTGGGAATTGTCAGGGTCCTTGGTAGGGATGGTCAGGGAGCTCAGGGTCCAGCCAGAGAGTAAACTGCGGTTTATTTATCCGCTGGAGGGTGTGACAGACTCCATCAATGGGGGTTACATTTCCTCAGATGTCACCAACACAGTCTCTCCTGCTTACCTGGTCTGGGTCTCAGAGTTAGAAAGAAGTTAGGACCCAGGTTTAAAAAAAAAAAAAAAAAAAGGAACATTTGCTTGTTTGTTTTAAATTATTTTCAATTTAATGACATGACAAATTGTAGGATTCAGATATGCAAGATTTGGAGTTGTACATTTTTCTCCATCCCTTTCTCTCCTTCATAAAATAGTAGACAACTTGATATAGTTATATCCCTGCTATCATCTAAAACATATTTCCCTATTAATCTGAAGTGTAAAAAATGAAACAGATAAAAAGAGGAGACAAAAGAATGAAGTAACCAAAAGATATATTCTTCAATCACCTTCAGAGTCCCTCAGTTCTTTATTTAGTGTGTGGGAAGCCTTTTCCTTCTTGAGTCTTTTGTATTTGCCTTAGATCCTTGTGCTCCTGAGAACAGCAGAGTCCTTCATAGCTGATCACCGAACTGTTGCTGATTCTGTATACAATCTTTTCCTGGCTCTGCTGATTTCAATTTGCATCACTCTGGTTTTTTGGTTCTTTCTGAAATTTTCCTGTTCACCATTTCTTATTTTTTAATACTATTTTCATATACTATTCATATTCATATACCACAGCTTGTTCAGTCATTCCCCAGTTGATGGGAATTCCCTCAATTTCCACAATGTTTCCTCCAGGAAAAGGCTGCTATGAAAATTTTCACATGTGTAGGCCCTTTCCCTCTTTTTGTGTAATCTCTGTGTAATAATACAGACCTAGAAGTGCTATTGGTTGTCTAAAGATTTGCAGTTTGCTTGCCCTTTGTTCATGTTTCCAAGCTGCCCTGCAGAAAGCTTGGATCATTTCACATTTCCTCTTCAGTGCACTAGTGTCCCATTATCCCCACATTCTTTCCAGCATTGATCATATTTCTTCTTATTAGTCTGATCGATGTGAGTTGGTATTTCTGAGTTGTTTTTATTTGCATTTCCCTAATCAAAAGTGATTTAGAGCATTTCTTTCCTATATTATTTTTGATCTCATCATCTAAAAACTGTTCATTTCCTTTGACCATTTCTCAATTGAGAAATGGTTTTTATTCTTACACATTTGATTCGGCTCTTTCTACGTATTTGGGAAATGTGGCCTTCATCAGAGATACTTGCAGTGAAGCTCATTTCCCATCTTTCTGCTTTCCTTGAAAAGTACATCTTCACCAAAAGAAGAAAATGTGAATTGAGAGTTATAGTGTGAAGTCTTTGGCTTAGATATTTATGTCCGAGCAAGAAAACATAGGAACAAAGAAACAAGTGCTCGATTACTCAGGTAGTTTGGCAACATTTGCTAAGTCCTTTGTTGCCTTCTTAGACAGGAACAGGACTGGAAGTGAGTGCTCTGAGTTTGGTGAAAGTGATTGGGGAACAAGAGACATTGAAGAGGACATCTAGTACATTGATAAAAAATAGCAGCATGTCATCCAATGAAGTCAGTGATGTTTTCTCCAAAATTCACTTACTACTAGATGTGTAAACATCTGGGTCATAGGATTTGAGGGACATGATTGTACTTCTCAGAGTTAAAGAAGGAAAGAGACTGGCATTGGTTGGCAAAGAATAATGAGCAGGAGGCAGTCCCAGAATAAGGATTGGACAGATTCTAAGGTCTCCTCAGCCAGGGTAGCCTGACCTCTGGATGGGCTCTAGGGGGCTGAGTGAAGCAGAAATCGGGGCAAGAATGTGGCATCAGAGGTCACAGCACTGGATTTCTAGGAGACAGATAGTGTCCCGGTTAATTATCTCTCACAGAACATATTTCATTAACAAGCTCACCTTATGAGAAGAGCTAAAGCTTCATCACTTGTCTTAGAAAAGTCTCATGCCAGCTACTTGAGGCCAGATTCTCTTTAAAATTCTTTTCCTATGAGTGTACTGTTTGCATTTTTTGTTTTGTTTCCCAGGTTAGTTTTACCTTCTGAATCCAATTCTCCCTGTGCAACAAGAGAACTGTTTGGTTCTGCAACATATATTGTATCTAGGATACACTGTGACATATTTAACTTGTATAGGATTGCTTGCCATCTGGGGGAGGGGGTGAAGGGAGGGGAGAAGTCGGAACAGAAGTGAGGGCAAGGGATAATGTTGTAACAAAATAACCCAGGCATGGGTTCTATCAATAAAAAGTTATAATTATGAAAACAAAAATTCTTTTCCTGCTTCCATCTAGTTTAGATTTCATTTTAGACTATAGGAAACTGGCTAGATAATTTCTTTGTTCTCTCCTCAGTGATCACTGCTAATGGTTTCTTCCCCGGAATACATAGTATTTATGTTCTCACAAACTCTTCATAGAATTTTTTTAACACATAATCATTTAAGACCCTTCTTGTGAGGAGGGGTGTCACATCATCTTCTCTCTTTCATCTACAGGTTCTATAGAATTCATTTATTATCCCTAAATCCACTGGGAGAAGCATTTTATAGTAAGACATTTTTCCAACTTTTATTATCCAACATGAATCTCATTTCAAATGAAAAATGGTTTTCTCAATATTCCACTGAGCTCTTAATGCCTGGTTCCAAGTGTAGGTTCTGACACTTCTAAAGGTTATATAAGTTTTAGGCAATTCCCATCTGTGCCTTAGTTTCCTCTTCTAAGTTGATGAGGGTTGAACTGGATAGATTTTGGAGGATCTTTCAGCTCTAAATCAAATGACTTTTGATGGTTTAGGAGTTGATGACAATCAAGGATATTATGGTGGATTTCACCAAGGAGGAATGGAGGCTCCTGGACCCTTCTCAGAAGGAGCTGTACAAGGAGGTCATGCTGGAGAATGTCCAGAACCTGCTGTCCCTGGGTAAGGACCGTTTTCTCTCTTTTGTTGATGTTCCTCATCAATTCGAAATGAGCCCAAACAGCACAGAAGTGATCTACACTGTGTTGTATCCCAGAAACTGGATCGAGTGTTCAGTCATCTGAAGGCACGAAGTCTCCATCCATTTTAGTCTTGCCTGCACCTTTATGAGTTATATAATTTACCCTCTGTCAGGTAGCTGGCTTTACTGCCACATTTATGAGGTAAACTCCCTGAAAACCCGCTGAAAAGAATGGGAGAAGGTTCTGATAAGATGGCACAATAGGGCAGGAAATACTTAGCTCCCTAAGGATCCCCCCTAAAACAAAATAAAAATGCCTCACAATTCATTGTGAGCAGCAAAAGTGACCCAAACTCCAGAAGTTGTCGGGATCTTAACAGGATCTTAGGAAAGACCTCATCTTCCTAAGTAGAGATTTGGCCCAAAAGATTAGACACTCTAGGCAGACTCTGCTAAATTAGCCAGGAGAAAGCCCTGGAGCCATCGGCATTGGTCTGGGGTCACAGCCTCCAAACCTTTCACCTCTGGCAAAGTGAGGGGCAGAGGCAGGTAACTGAAGGAGAACAAAGGGCCCTATTCTAGAGAAAACTTCTCAGATGAAGATCTCATGTCTCAAATAGTCAATGGGATAAGAAGAGGTAGTTTCTGATGAAGAAATTAAAACTATTTATAGCCTTATAAGAAATATTCTAATTTATGATTGATTAGGGACAAAAACACCATTTAGATATCAGGTTGAGGACACTATTATATGTAAAATATCGTTTATTATCAAAGTACCCAAGCAAGAGGAAACACAGGTCAGCCAAAATCACAAAGTTTTAAGAGCATTTATTACTGGCCAGGACTGATTCCCCAACACCAAGATGGGAGGGGTCAGTAATGAGTGGTCTCAGGGCCACATATTTATAGAAAGAAGAGTCATCAAAATGTTTCTTGATTGGTCATAATAAAAGGAATTTCTATTCTAAACAGGAGGCAAAAGTTATCGCTCTAAGGGGGCCATTCCCAGACAGCAATAAGACAGTATTTCTTTAAGTTTATCAAGTTGAGGTCTTGGGTTTTTCAGGACAGCATATCTTGGTTGTTAAAAATACCATCTGCATTAGGGCGTGAAGAAGTAACAAACTTCTGACTACAAAGATCCAATATTACGTTTCTCACAGGCTCATTTGGGCGCTTTTCCACTTCACTCCCCCCTTTTTTTGAGACATCAGAGACAAGGCTTCTCAGAGGCCAGGGGAGAGTAAGTGACCCTGGCAACAAGCACTTTAACTGCCTGGATCCTCTTCCTGATATACATGGTTGAACAATCAGGCAAGGGACAATCAGTAGAGGCAGCAGAAATAGGGTAAGGGGGCCAATCAGGGTCACAAGAGAGGTTACCCAGGGGGAGCAATTAAAAAGTGACTGGGACCAAGACCCTGATTGGCATTGAGAGTTTCCTGGTCCTTGATCCGATGCCTAAATGCAGAGAGGGACTCTCATATTACCCCCAGTTGATAGAGCAGAAACAGCAAGCTGTCCGGAGGGCCATATGTACCCCTCCTTGCTTAAAATAGAAGAAATCTTGCCCCCGGCGATTCTGTGGGACCGCCTCTCCCAGGGAGTTCAGGGAGTTCTCCAGGAAGGATATGGGCTTTTCCAGGTCCTTTAAGTCCTGGCCTACCTGGGAACTCTGAGCCAGCAGCTGGCTGTCCCCACGGATCAGGGCAGGGTCCCCACAGCCTGGAGCCTGCTATTCTTAGTCCCACCAGGAGGGGGACAAGAGTAGGAGCAGCCCTGCTTGCCCTGTCTAACAGACCAGAATGTCCTTCGGCCCCTTCCTCAGAATACAGAAGGACCTGAGGGAGCACGTGCACAAGCAGGCAAAGCTGGGGCATTCTTCCAGGGCCAAAGCGAATTCACTGATGCTAGGGGTTAATCCCAAGGTGGATGCAAAATAGGCCCGGGCGGGGTGGGGGGGGGGGGGAGCGTAGTAGGGAGTTTATGGTGTCTTTGTGTGGGGAAACTGGGACAACTTCTACACAGAGCTTCTTGTAGGTGAGCGCTCCAGATCGTAACCCTCCGACTTGATGCATCGTGCCCCCTCTCCCCCCTCCCAAAGCTACCCTGGGAAAGTGGGCGGTGCCCTCCAGGGGCAGGTTCTCTTCCGAGAGTGAAAGATTCCGGATTGGGGGGGCGTCATTCCCACGAGTCACTGGGTCGTTCAGGCGTTATGGGCCGGAACATGGATGATGGTCACTTCCCTAGGACGCCAGACAGCGTCTGAGAGTGCCTGGATGTATTTCTTGTTCTTGCCCTCCTTACCTTCGGCAGTGAGCTGTAGATGTAGCCATGGACGTGGGCGGTAGCAAAGGCGTACCGACTGTCAGTGTAAATGTTCGCTCCCTTACCTTCTGCCAGCCAGAGGGCTCTGGTGAGGGCAGTGAGCTTGGCCCTCTGTGCCGAGGTGCCTGGCGGGAGGGTCTCAGTCCACAAGGTGGCAGACAAAGAGACCACCTCAGCACCAGCCCGGCGCTGTCCATCGATAACCATGCTACTCCTGCCCGTGAACAGAATGAAACTGGCTGCAGGAGAGTATGTCTCGCAGGTCCGGGCCGGATGGTGTCTAAAATAGAAATTCAGTCATGCAAGGAAGCTTTAGGCGGTTCGGAGGCTAAGAGGGTGGCAGGATTCAGGGAACTCTATAGAGCAAAAGTTATCCTGGTGCCATCAAACAGCAAAGCCTGGTAGTGAGGGAGGTGGGGGTTGGAGACCCAGCGCTGTGGGGGCGCATGCAGGATTTGGTCTAAATGGTGTTCTGCAGTTACCTCCAGGGGCTTCCCGAAAGTGAGTTGGAAAGCCTCTCACTAAAGGAGCAGCTGCCGCCAAGGACCGAAGACACGGTCGCCAGCCAGTGGCTACAGAATCTATTAGCTTGGACAGATGGACCACAGGGCAGGACCAAGGGCCAAGTCTCTGTGGGCACTCCCTTAGCAATCCCTGTGTTTTCAGCAACAAAAAGGCAAAAAGGTCTGGCAGGGCCAGCGTGTGGGGAGGAGGGGGGACCTGGGGGATGTGTGACTGATGACCAGAGCGAATCAAAGGCAGTGTCCTGTTCAGAGCCCCACAGAAGGGATTCCCTGGGCCCAGCGAGGGAGGCATATAAGGGTTGGCAGTTTCAGCAAAGCCAAGCACCCAGAGTCTGCAGCACCCAGCGGTTCCCAGAAACTCCCTCAGCTGACGCTTGGTAGAGGGGGTATCGTTGTTCAGAATCCTGGAGATGCAGGAAGGGGACAAAAAGCAAAGCCGTTCCTTGAGAACAAAACCGAAGTATGTGATTTCCTGGGAACAGAGCTGCACATTTTCCCCCCAAACCCGATATCCTTTCTCTACCAAGAGTGTAAGGAGGGAGCATTGATCTTTGTCTGGGGCAGCCAGCAGCAGATCATCAACATACTGTAACAGAACAGCTCCAAGGTTGGTGGCTACAAAGTCCTACAAATCGCTCTCCAGTGCATCTCCAAAGAGCGTGGGGGAATTCTTAAACCCCTGGGAGAGCCTGGTCCAGGTTAATTGCTGACAGTTCCGAGCAGTGAAATCCTCCCAACTAAAGGCAAAAAATAGGTTGGCTAATGGGTGCCACGGGGATTGAGAAGAACACATCTTTACTGTATTGTACTGTATACCAAGTCAGAGCAGGGCTCAGGGAGAACAAGAGAGTATGAGGATTAGGCATAGTCGGGTATATGGTCTCAACCCCTTATTTCCCTCCCTAAGATCCTGAACAGGACGGAAACCTCCCGATCCAGGTTTCCTGACTGGCAAGCGAGGAGTATTCCATGCACTCTGGCAAAGGCAAAGTATTCCTGCTTGTAAGAAAGAGTCCATGAATGTGAGGCTTAATCCCCAACAAAAATTGCTGAGGGATAAAATATTGTTTTACCTGTACCGGAACAACAGTCACCTTGAGTTGGACTATCACATGGGGGTAGTGAGCAGCATGCCCAAATGGGAAGTCTTAAGCCCAGACCCCCGGAATCAGGGATTTAAAAGTAGGCAAAAGTATACTCAAGGCTGCTTGAAATTGAGGTGCTGGACCAAGGAGCCTGAATTCCTCCAAGAAGGGGGGCAAGAAACAAGCATTTGTGGGGCAAAGGAAACATGAGCATCATCCAAGTCCTAGTTGCGTGCTGTTTTAAAAGATCCCTCCCAAAGAGGGTGTAAGGGCAGTCTGCCATCACGAGAAAAGAATGGTTTACCATCCCTTGGCCCAAGTCGACTGTATGTGAGGTCGTATAAGGGACCTTTTTATTGTTCTGGGACCTCCCTGTATATACATAGTGTCCTTTGATAGGATCCCAAGGAGATCTGGAGGCTGTCAGTGCAGTGGCTGAAGCTAAGGAGGTAAATGAACAAGCCACATGGACATCAGTTGGATTAATTCTCCTTAGCGTTCTGTTGGTTTACCTCGGATATTATTGTCTTAAGGAATTTATTGATTATCCTGCTATGGAAAAGAGGTTCAGTTCTTTTTATGTGTAAAACTCGGTTTGGACTGTAATTTGGCCTATCACCGAGCATGTGCCTTTGGGGGATTTTTTAATTCCTGACCTTCTTTGGAAGTTAACAGGTGAGGGCATTATGTGAGCAAGTATAATAAAGACTTTAAGTTTGTATCTGGCTGTTCCTGAGCATGTTATCGATTATTAAACTACAGTTCAAGAAATTGTAACCAGAGATGTCTGAAGGCCTCAAGGAGGCAGCCGGGTAGAATTAGTTGACACTGCTGAAGGTCATTGGCCAGTGCTGATTGAAATGAGCAGGACCAGGAGATCACTATATACTTCAACAATACTATATGATGATCAATTCTGATGGATGTGGCCCTCTTCAACAATGAGATGAACCAAATCAGTTCCAATGGAGCAGTAATGAACTAAACCAGCTACACCCAGGGAAAGAATTCTGGGAAATGACTATCAGCCATTACATAGGATTCCCAATCCCTATATTTTTGTCTGCCTGCATTTTTTATTTCCTTCACAGGCTAATTGTATACTATTTCAAAGTCTGATTCTGTCTGTACAGCAAAATAACTGTTAAGACATGTATACTTATATTGCATTTAATTTATATTTTAACATTTACTATGTATTGGTCAACCTGCCATCGGGGGAAGGAATGGGGAGGAGGGGAAAAAGTGTTACAGAAGGTTTGGCAATTGTCAATGCTGTAAAATTGCCCATACATATAACTTGTAAATAAAAAGCTATTTAAAAAAAAAAAAAAAAAAAAGTCAGTGGCCAGAGATTCTCTGATGCCCCAGGAATTGGGAGAGACTGGCAATGTAAAATACTGAGTAAGGCTAGGACATTTGCAAATGAAGTGACTGTTCAGGGTTAAGTAATAAATGGTATTTTATAAATATTTTGTTGGTGAAATTATGAACTGATCTACTCAATTTGGAGAACAATCTGGGGTTATGATGAAAGAGTCATAAAATTGTATAACCTTTGACTCCAAAATACTACTGGAAGGTCTGTTTGCCAAGATAATTAGGGGAAAAAGAAGCAAATTTATAATTTTTAAATGATTGATAGCATCTCTCTTTTTTGAGTGACAAAGAGCTAGATACTTTAGAGATGCCATCAATTCATGAATGGCTAAAGACGAATGGAATAAGACTTAACATCAATAGATAATAGCTTCAGCAGTCATCGATGATGGTGTATTGAGAACTTTATGAGTTTGGCCCATCTCTTCCATTATCACAACCTTATGGTTAATCAGTGTAGCTCCATCAGCATGAGGCAGCTTAGATAGCACTTTGGTCCATAAATAGTCTTTAGGGCATTATAAAAGATTTTCAAATTGTTACATTCAATATAAAAAATGAACTTTATCTGCCTTTATGTACTGGGCCAAAAATCCAACATGTCTGTAACCTTTGCTTAAACTTTTCAGAGAGTTTAAACACTGCCTTCCTACAGATGGATGATCTAAAGTTCTTGTAAATCTTGTAGAGTTCTCATTTTTCATTTAATGCCTTCTGAATTTCCCCATCATTTTCATCAAGTCAATTGGATGTTTACTTTTTTCCCAAATGAGTAGATGTGGTACTATCCAACAAATCTCTGAAATCAGTCTACTCCTTACTTACCTCCTCTACAATTTTCAATTGTGTGTTGCCTCATTTTTCGCTCTAAATTAGCAAATACTATTCCAGCACAAAGAAGACTCAAATCTACTGTCATTAAATATTTGGTAGCCATCTTGGCCTTGGGCCCCTGCCTTTGCTGAATGTGTATTTTTCTTTGGGAGAGGATAACTCTCTGATTGGTCCAATACTTCGAGCTGCACATCTCACATATTATTAATCTCTTTTATTATTATTATTTTTTTTCCTGAGGCATTTGGGATTAAGTGAAGTGCCCAGAATCACAAAGCTAAGAAGTGTTGTGTCAGAGGTCAGATTTGAACTTGGGTTTTCCTTATTTCTAGGCTGGTGCTCTGTACACTTCACCACCTAGCTGCCTCCAGTCTGTCTCTTCTTAAAAATGACTTAGGGTATTCAAAGCCATTATTTGCACTGAGGACACCTCAATGTTTTGTATATTGTTTGGTGACAAGCTGCAATGACTCATATAACATTGCTGTTTTGTTTATTTATGTGTGTATGTCTTTTTGTGTATTTATGTTTATCTTTTTTCCGATGTAGAAACTGGGTTCCCAGTAAATGAGATGAGTAAAAAGCTGGAAATTTTTGTGGAAGAACAGGACGTGCAAAGATTCATGGATGATGATCCCTGTGACTTCAATTTTAAGGAACTGCATGATTTTATTCAACAAAATAGATATGCAAAGAGTAATTCTGAATTGTATGAAATTGGAAAGAGATTCAGATGGACTTCTATCCTAAATCACTGTAAGAAAATGGCCTCAGGAAGTGATTATCTTCAAGGTAGTGAATGCAAGAAATGCTTCACTGAAGAGGTAGAGCCATTGGTTCCAGGTAATCATTGGGATAAAGCTGTAAAGTGCAGTTCAGACCTCAGCAGCCATCAGCAAAGTGATACTGAAGAAATGCTTTCCATAAGTAATAAAAGTGAGAAGGCTGTCAGTCAGAACTCTAATCTCCTTACTCATCAGCAGACACATGTTAGAAAACAGCCTGATGAGAATAACGTATGTGAAACAACCTCATCCTATCTTTCATCTCTTCCTTATCACCCTGGAATGAAAAGATCTGGATATGATCAGTGTGGGAAAGCCTTTGGTTGGAAGCCAGCTCTTGGTAGCTTTCAGAAGGTTCATACTGGAGAGGTGTCTCATGAATGTACTGAATGTGGGATAGTTTTCTATTACCGATCATTCCTGATTGAACATCAGAGAATCCACACAAAAGAGAAGCCTTATTCATCTCTTCAGTGTGGCAATCCTTCCATATGCAATCAAGGTGGAAAAACTTTTACAGGTATCTCCAGGCTAGCAAAACATAAGAAAACCCACATTGAAGAGAAGGCTTATGAATGTAATCAGTGTGGAAAGACTTTTAGATCGAGCTACCATCTTGTTAGACATCAGAGAATCCACACTGGAGAGAAACCTTTTAAATGTAGTCAGTGTGGAAAAGCTTTCATGAGAAATGACAGACTTAAACAACATCAGAGAGTCCACACTGTAGAGAAACCTTTTAAATGTAATTACTGTGGAAGGACGTTTAGATGGAGCTTCCACGTTGCTATACATCAGAGAATCCACACTGGAGAGAAACCTTTTAAATGTAATCTTTGTGGCAAGACTTTCCCATGGAGTGCCCATCTTGCTTTACATCAGAGAAAGCACGCTTTTAAATGTAATCAATGTGGAAAGACTTTCACAGGAAATGACAGTCTTGCGAAACATCAGAGAATCCACACTGGAGAGAAACCTTTTAAATGTAGCCAGTGTGGAAAGGCTTTCATGAGAAATGACAGACTTAAACAACATCAGAGAGTCCACACTGGAGAAAAACCTTTTAAATGTAGTCAGTGTGGAAAGGCTTTCATAAGTAGTTACAAACTTGCAGAACACCAGAGAGTCCTTTGTAGAGAGACACCTTTTAAATGTAGTCAGTGTGGAAAGGCTTTCGTTAGTGATTACAGGCTTGCAGAACATCAGAGAATCCACACTGGAGAAAAACCTTTTAAATGTAATGATTGTGGCAAGGCTTTCAGACAGCGTGTTCATCTTGTTTTACATCACAGAAAGCACACAGGAGAGAACCCTTTTAAATGTAATCAATGTGGAAAGGCTTACAGTAGCAATTCTAGCCTTGCTAGACATCAGAGAGTCCACACTGAAGAGAAACCTTTTAAATGTAATCAGTGTGGAAAGGCTTTCAGACAGAATTCAAATGTTGCTTTCCATCTGAGAGTCCACACTGAAGAGAAACCTTTTAAATGTAATCAGTGTGGAAAGACTTTCAAATACTCCTGCAGTCTGGTTACACATCAAAGAATCCACACTGGAGAAAAGCCTTTCAAATGTAATCACTGTGGAAAGGTTTTCAGACTGAGTTCAAGACTTGCTTTACATAGAAGAGTCCACTCTGAAGAGAAACCTTTTAAATGTACTCAATGTGGAAAGGCTTTCAAATACTACTCTAGTCTTTTTACACATCAAAGAATCCACACTGGAGAAAAGCCTTTTAAATGTAATCAATGTGGAAAGGCCTTTACAAACAGGTCCCTCCTTGTTACACATCAGAAAATCCATACTGTCAAGAAGCCTTTTGAATGTAATCAGTGTGGAAAGGCTTTCATACAGAGACTCAGTCTTGCTTTGCACCAGAAAATCCACACAGGAGAAAAGCCTTATAAATGTATTCAATGTGGAAAGGCTTTCACATTCAGTGGAGGTCTTAGCAGACATCAGAAAATCCACACTGGAGAGAAACCTTATAAATGTACTCAATGTGGAAAGGCTTTCACATTGAAAGGAGGTCTTAGCAGACATCAAAAAATCCACACTGGAGAGAAACCTTTTGAATGTATTCAATGTGGAAAGCTTTTCACATTCAAGGGAGGGCTTAGCAGACATCAGAAAATCCACATTGGAGAGAAACCTTTTGAATGTAATCAATGTGGAAAATCTTTCATGTATAATTACAAGCTTACTGAACATCAGAGAATCCATACAGTAGAAAAGCCTTATAAATGTAATTGATGTGGAAAGGCTTTCACATGTAAGAGAGACCTTGGTAGACATCAGAAAATCTACCCTTGAGGTAAACATTTTAAATATAGCCAGTATGAAAAGGCTTTTACAAACAAGACCCTCCTTGCTACACATCAAAGAATCCACATTTGAAAGAAACCTTTTGGATGTAGTCAATGTGGAAAGGCTCTTGCACTCAGTCCCTGTCTTGCTAGACATCGGAGAACTCACATTGGAAAGAAACCTTTTGAAAGTATTCAGTGTGGAAAGGCTTTTGCCAGAAGTGAAACCAAACCTGATTGAACATCAAAAAACCCACACTGGAGAGAAACGTTTAGAATGTAGTCGGTGAGGAAAGGATTTCCTGCAAAGGTCCTTTCCAACTGCACATCAGAGAATCCACATTGCAGAGAAAACAAATGAAATTAATCTGCAAAGGCATTCCGCTACAAATCCAAATTGATAAATATCAGAGAATGCTCACTAAGGAGAAGCATTATGAAAATAATAAACTTGAGATGATTCCACAAAGGTTCCCTATCTGGCTCTAAATGAGATAATCCACACTGGAGAGAAAACTTATAAATGAATTCAATGAAGAAAAGTTTTCAGAGAAATAGTCCTGCTCAACATCTCAGTAGCCACACTAGAGAGAAGTGTTTTCAATGTAATCAATGTGAAATTGATGTGGGAAAGATTCCAATCTTTGATTCCCAACCCAGTTAATGTAAATTACCCTTTAACTCACAAATTCTGGTCCCTTTGAATTCCAGTAGAAGATCTGGACCTGTCCCAGTCCCACCCGGATCTGAGCCAACTTTGGGGCTACACCCAAAAGCCCCTCGAGCTAAGTCTACTATAAAATGGCCACGCTGGGAGCCCCTCTTCCCAGAGATTCCAAACATGGTAGCCATGTGAGGACCCTCTGTCCAGTGTCCTCCTTGTCTCTACCTTCACCTATCTCCTACTTCTAGACTCAATAATAAATCTCTTTTATCAGTTTAGCTCTCCAGGCCAATAAATGCTTTTATTTGGAATTTGAATCGCTACTAGACCTCATATACCGTGGTATCCTTGTGCCGAATCCAAGGGCATTACAGGGGAGCTTTGCTTGACTTCCTGTACCCCAAACCTGCCACTAGACCTTAAGTAAACCTTAACTTCATTTAGGTACCCCAAATCTAGACCTCAACAAAATGATTTCATTCTGAGCTGGAATCTTTCTAAATATTAGACAATCTACACTGGAGCCAAACCTCATGAGTGTGCTGAATGTAGCACAGCTTTGAGTTATCATTCTTGAAGAGAACCCCAAAATTCTGAAAAATCCTTAAAGGGGAAAACCTTCTTCAGCTCTGCCTCAGAGAGGGCACTCCACCCCAATCACTACAATTTCACCTTTTTTATCTGGGTAGGATCTGCTCTGTCATGAAACCCATTGAATTCAATTCAAATTCCACCTCAAAGCGGAAAGCTATTGAGGAGCCAATTTGGGACTCCACCCAAGAGCCCCCTTCATCTTGTAGCCAAAACCCCTTATTATAAAAGAGCCAAACTAAAACCCTCTCTTTGCAGAGGGTCCAAACATGCCAGCTCCATGCCTGGCAACCCAAGGACTCAATATCCACTGGAATAATGTTTCCAGTGCCCTCCTCTCTTTATCTTCAGCTATGTCCTTAAGTAGACTTTAACCAGACTTTAACCTTACTTCCAATCCCCATGATAAACCTATTTTATTAATCTACGTTTTCAGGTCTGTAAATTCCTTCACAAGGGACTCTTGCTGGCAGAAGGGAATCCCAGAACTCCCTACCCTTATGCCACTACTAGACCTCATTTAGACCTTATTTAAAAACCGTGACCACCAGAAACTCTAATTTCATTGGGGTCCCCCAAATCTAAATCTCATCATTTAGAGCCTATTTAAGAGAAGAGGGTCCCCACTTAAGGGAAACCTTATGCACATGACCAAAGTGGTAATAACTTCCAGCACCAATCTCTTATTTCCCACCTCAGAGTTCATGTAAGGGAAAAAATCTCATCATTGTCATGGTTAAGGAAAGATACTTAAATAGAATTTTTTTTTCTTGGCAACATCACATTGATCAGCAGATTCCTGGGCACTCATGGGGGAAGGCTTTCAACCAGAGATCATCTCTTACTTTCTCTCTGAGGATTCATTGAAAAATCTTAGAAATAGGTTCATGTGGCTGTGCTTTTCCCTGGAAGTTTTACCTGGGGTTGGGCAAGTGCAGACCGCACATCCCCAAGAACATTTCAGGGAGAACTTGGGGGCTTTCCACCATGACAGGTTGGCATGTGGGGAAACAGGATGGAGAGAGTTCTTGCCGTCATTCTCACGATAGTGAACTTAGGGAAGTCGGCCTCGGGTCTGTTAGGGAAATAGGTTCTATTATACAAGCCTGAAGTCTGCCCAAAGCCTCCAACAGAACGTCCATTCCTACATAATTCCTACAACGGTGAATTGCTCATTCTTGTTCTTACTATCAAATGACTATTAAATATTACTAATTGAAAAATCGGGAACAATCCTTGTCTACCATAAAATCATAATGGACTGATTAACACTGATTCAGCGTTGAGGGGGTTCCCCAGTAAGTCAGCTTTCTCACTGCGCATAAAACTTCGTACGTGTAATGGTATTTGTCTCAAATCCCAATGTTCGTCAGGGCTCTTCAATCATTCTTGACGGTCACAGATTATGATTCCTTCAGCCATTCCCCAGTTACTTGGTGTTCACTTTGTTTTTTGTGGTTTCTGCCACAAAATATCCTTGTGAAAATGCTTTGCTATCTAGACACAGATTTCTGCGTCTGTCTTTCTTCCACTTGGTGGCGCCCTGGATTAAATGTTGCATTTGAATCCCCAAGGCCCAAGTTCCAGTTCCTTCTCTGGCCCTTTCAGGCTGTACATTGTATGTAGGCCTTTCATGTAACTTGATCCTGCCCGAGTTTCCCCATCTGTAGAATGGGGAGAACAAGGGCATCTGCTTCCCAACAGGAAATGGCAAAAAGCAGCCTGACAGAGAACAAAAATGGCCGCTGTGGGGATGTCCTCCTGAGGAACAGGTGACTGAGAAAGAAACGGTCCCCCCAAAGGCATGAGAGGGACCCTTATAAGAGCAGACTGACAGTCAGGAAGCAGCAGTAGAGCTTTCCCATGCCAGGCTTTCCTTCTCCAAGGTGCCCTTCCAGAACCTCAGAGAGCTCAGAGCCCGTTCTCCAGGCTTTCCCTTGCCTTTCCCTCCCTGGAGGTGCCTTATGCTTCTCCCTGCAGGATTTCAACTTGGCCCTTCCAGGCTCCCCATGGATGAGGATGTTGCTTCCCAACTGCTGACCCTGGCTCCAGAATGGGCAGAGTCAGCACGTGCAAGAGGCAGTGCCCCTGAGCATGTCTGCTTCCATTGTGGGCACCCTGGACATTAGGGTGTGATGGTGGGTGAGGGCTGGGGAGAAGTCTCAGAGGGGGGTTAGGCTGAGATCCAGGGAGGAGATTGACCCCGAAATACACTTCACTGGGTGAACATGGAGTAATCACCACCTGGAGGGATGAGGAGATCTGGGGCCATGCTTTCTATATTGTATTCTGTGAGACCACCAAGGAGCCCCCTGTGCTGCTCACAGAAGCCCCCTGGCCCAAAGGAAAGAAAGGATGACACAGATCATGTTTGAGACCTTCAGCCCCCTGCCATGTTCACTGCCATCCTGCCTGGCTGCCTCCCTGACTTTGGCTGTACCCCTGGGGTTGTAATCTGGGCATGATGGGACCCATCCAGTGACAGCCTTGCAGAAGCCAAACTTCCTGGCTCTAATTGGCTGTGGCCTCACAGACTCCAGCATTAAGAGGACTTATAATGTGTGTGTGTGTGTGTGTGTGTGTGTGTGTGTGTGTGTAAAACCTTAATTAATAAAAAAAAATAATCATTCCAAGTACCGTCTAATGCAGTGTGACAAAGGATTTCTTGCCTCTAGAAAGCCTATCCTGCTTGATAAAAAGCAGTTAGTTAACATCAGTCCAGATAATTATGTCCAAAAAGTTATCAAACTGCCCATACCTTTTGATCCAGCAATGTTTCTACTGGGCTTATATCCCAAGGAGACTAAAGAAGGGAAAGGGACCTGTATGTGCCAAAATGTTTGTGGCAGCCCTGTTTGTAGTGGCCAGAAGCTGGAAACTGAGTGGATGCCCATCAATTGGAGAATGGTTGGGTAAATGGTGGTATATGAATGTTATGGAATATTATTGTTCTGTAAGAAATGACCAGCAGGATGAATACAGAGAGGCTTAGAGAGACTTACATGAACTGATGCTAAGTGAAATGAGGCAGAAGATCATTATATATGTCAACAATGATACTGTATGAAGATGTTGATCAATGATGGACAGAAGCAGCTACACCCAAAGAAAGAACACCGTGAAATGAATGTAAACTGTTTGCATTTTTGTTTTTCTTCCCGGGTTATTTTTACCTTCTGAATCCAATTCTCCCTGTGCAACAAGAAAACTGTTTGGTTCTGCACACAGATATTGTATCTAGGATATACTGCGACATATTCAACATATATAGGACTGCTTGCCATCTAGGGCAGGGGGTGGAGGGAAAGAGGGGGAAAATCAGAACAGAAGTGAGTGCAAGGGATAATGTAAAAAATTATCCTGGCATGGGTTCTGTCAATAAAAAAGTTATTATAATAAAAAAATTTAAAAAACAATAAAACAAAACCAAAAGAATGAAATAATAGAAAAAAATATCAGTCCAGATGGGGTGGAGGAGGTGCAGGTATTGTACATGGAAATGATGTGATCCTTTCTTAAAAAAAAAAAAATCCCTTTTTATCTTCTGCCCTTCTTTGCGTAATTGTTCAAGCCTGAATTGTCTCCTACCTTCAACATAGATGAAGAGGAAAACTTTAGAGACTTCCTTGGAATATGATGGGATTGGTGCCAGTACTTGGGGCCTGGAGGAGAGCTCCCTGTCCCCACATTTAAGACCAGTTCAGATAACAGTGCGCGCATTAAGGAGACTTCAAGAAAACCAATCTCCGACACCTGCTTTCTGCGGTGGTTGAGTCTGTTTAGATGGTCATTTCTCAGGGTTTTTTGAACCACTTGGTGACTCCCAGTTGGCAAAATCCTTCACCCTTTTCCTGTAGGAGGCGGAGTTAGAGGAAATTATAACCCATGGAGCCTTAACCGCGGTTTTCAAGTAATCTTGCTGCCCTTGGTGGCCCGTGTCATAAAAGACTAACTTTCCTTTATCACCACGGTCCAGGCCATTCCAATGGGAGTTTTCCCAAGCATAGTGACAGCTCTTTGGGGGGGTGGGGGGGATCCTGAGTTCTTTTCCTAACCCGTTAGCATTTGAGGCACAAAGTACTTCATCCACCTCCTCCCCTCCTGGGACCTCGCCAGGAAAGTACCAGGAAAGACTTGAGGGGCTGCAAGGGCTTTGAAAAGAAATAAACAAAAAATCTCAGCTCCGGGGAACTGATCCCCGCAGGGCTTACGTTGAGCCCTCCCCATTGCGCCCCCACGCGGGAAGTCCCCGGGGCTCCCGGGACAGCTCTGGGCTTCCTGAGGAAAAGCTCTTCAGAAGCGGGTCCCGCTGCCCCCCGGGACGCTCACCCAGGGGCCCTTCCCCCAGCCCTGGGCAGCCCCCCGGGCCTCTGGGCTGATGGTTCCCAGGGCGAGAAGCCGCCCCTGCCTGAGATCCCTGCGGGTCCTCGGAAAGCTCGAAAGAAGCTCGAAGCTTTAGCAGGAAGCCCCGCGGAGACAGAAGCACGGGTGTGTGTGTGTGTGTGTGTGTGTGTGTGTGTGTGTGTGTGTGCGCGCGCGCACGCGCACATCTGTGCAGGCGGGGGGGGGGGAGGTGGGGGGGGAGTGAGGGGTGGTTCGGGCGCATTTGTGCACACGCCTTTTGGGGCTGTGGGGAAAAGGTGAAGAACTTGCAGATGACGCACATACTGAGCGGGGACTGAAGCTAAAGCCTCCGAGGCCTCAGTTTGGGAAGCGCTGAGTTAGATGAGGCCCGGACTATTCCATTGTTCCAAGGACCCTGCTGAGACAGCTGTGCATCTGCTGCATCCCACTGAGCAAACAGGGCAAGAGGCTCATGTGACCAATGACATTATATAGAGGGTGGGATTTGGGGGCTCTTTGAAATGTATAAATATTGTGAACACTTTCAAGGGAGTGAGTCCGTCCTGTTGTGAGTTCGGCTTCTCGAGGCTCTAATAAAGAATTCTGCTTTCTACGAGTGATCTCTGCCCTAGTTGTCAATTTGGGAGGTCTCTTTTTGTCCCAAACAGGATCATTTCCACCCCAAGCTTTCCCCTTCCTCTCCAGCGCAGGGGCCCGAACAAGGTGCTTCCCCCTGCGCTCCGGCATCTGGATGCCGGGTGTGCGTCTGTGCCCTGAGGCCCCGCCCGGGAGCCTTCTTTGACGCAGCCGTCACATCCGGGTCTCTTTCCTGTACGGAAGCCCTCTTGTCACCCCCAGCTCCTCCCCAAAGGCTGGGGAAGCTGCGGGAAACAAGCGGGGGCGGAGCCAGGAATAAAAGGAAGCAAGATAAAGTCTTCACTGCGTCAAAGAAGGCCTCCTAGTGACGTCACTCCCCGCCTCGGGCCCTCGGGTGCTGAGCCGCAGGGCATGCTGGGAGTCCCTTGGGGCGCAGGCGCTACTTCCCTGGTCCCAGGTTTGTTTCTGTTCTTCCTTCTGTCCTGGGAGAATGGGGGAGGGGAGGAGGGCAGCTGTGCGCAGGCGCGGCCTGGGACTTCCGCTTTCCTTGGTAAGGCTCCTCCTCTTCCTCACCAGTTGGGGGCCGGTCTTGGGGCAGAATCGGCAGAGTTGCTGGGCCGGAGGGTGGGGGTGCGCGTGCAGGAGCGGGTGCGAAGGTGCGGGAGCTGTTCCTGTAACTGAACTGCGTGATTGCGCGTGGGGGGGGGGGGCTGCCCTTGGGGCCTGAGCGGTTTCCCCTGCATGGAATGAGGTGGGGGAGGGGCGCGCTTATGCCTCCCTGTGCCATGGGGGGGAGGGGCACTGCCGAGTGTTTCTTGGGGAACCCACTGACCCCTCCCCCACCGAGCCCCCCGTTTTGCGGGGTCTCCTCAGCAGTCACCAGTTTGCACACTTGGGGGAGGGGGAGGTTTCTGTAGCTTTGTGCCGTTTACCTCAGTTTCCTCCAGTGCAGAAAGGGGTGAGAACAGTCCCTCCCCTCCCCTCCCCTCCGGGAGATCCCTTCTCTGAAGCCCTGAGGACGGGCCGGGACACGGGGAGCGCTCTCTGCAAGCAGCTCATAGTGTGAACTTTGTCCCCCCCTTTGCCTTTGCCCGGAAGGGGGGTGGGGCGGGAGTGTGGAGGAGGGGGAGGGAAACAGGGGCTCCCATCCAGCTCTGCTGTGTGACCTATGTCCCTCCTGGAGGTCTTGGTACCTCTGTCTTTACTTCTGGGGCCTTTGGCAGGTGGGGGTCCCATGTTACAGATGGAGAAACTGAGGCAGGCGGGGACCGAGGGCTTGGCCAGGTCACACTGGCTTGGGGGAAGGCCTTGTGGTCTTGACCCCATGGGGCTCCAGCTCCAGCAGTGCCGGAGATCTTTGTGTTCAACGGTGGGTGTACTGGGAGGGTCTCCCTGCCCCCACAAGTGACCTCTCTCTGCCTCTTCTGAGTTGAGATGTCTTGTCCTGAGGAGCAGCCTCTCCCCACGGTCCCTGCCCTCAGAGCTTGTGCGCTCTCTCTCTCTCCCTCTCTCTCTCTCTGTCTCTCTCTCATTGTGGGCAGGTCAGCATCCAGCCTGGGCAGAGAAGCCTCAGACCCCGGCCTCCCCCTCTGGGCTCCCTCTCCCTCCCCAGCCCGGCTGGAACAGGACCCAAGCCCGGAACCAGAGACATGGCCCTTGACAGCCTGAGACCCTCGTCCCAGGTGAGTGCGGTCCCTGCCCGGAGCTCAGGACCATCACCCCAGGAAGCATCCGAGAGAGCCCAGGAAGGTTCCTCCTGTCAGATGGAGGGGGCCCTGGCAGGGCTGGCAGCAGGGATAGAATAGCCTCCGGGCACTGCCCATTTCCTGTCCCTCAGGCCACCTGGCAGCTCCCAGGGCTCTGAGTCCCTCTGCTTTACCAGGTCTTAGACCAAGTCAATAAATGTTTAGAAAATAGCTCCTCTGGGCCAAGCTCCGGGCTAATCACTGAGGGAGCAGAGGAAGGTAAAGAAAAAAAATCAGCTCTTGCCCTCAAGGAGCAACCAGAGGAGGAAACATCTCATGAGCTGTGTCCACACCTGCGCTGGGCAGTGTAGACGGGAGCCACTCTCAGGGGGAAGGTTCAGCAGTTTGGGGACCAGGAAAAGCTTGTTACAGAAAGAGAGAATTTAGCTGAGATGGGAAGGAAGCCGGAGGTGAGGGAGGAGGCCATTGCAGACAGGAGAGAAGCCGTCGAAAAGGCCCAGGGGGACAGAGGGTCCTGGTTAAACATAAGCCATGAGCCCAACATCCCTGGGGCAGAGAGGAAAGTGAGGCATGAGAAGCTGGGGCGGGTGTGGTGGTGTCTGCCGAGTGCCAGGAGCCTCATAAAGATCATCTCATTGATCCTGTTGTGGGAATTCTCAGGGTCCTTGGTAGGGATGGTCAGGGAGCTCAAGGTCCAGCCAGAGAGTATACTGGTTTATTTATCCATGGGAGGGTGTGACAGACTCCCATCAATGGGGGGTTACATTTCCTCAGATGTCATAGAAACAATCTCTCCTCCTTACCTGACCTGGGCTTTGGGTGGGATCTGGTGGGTCTCAGAGAGTTAGAAAGAAGTTAGGACCCAGATACAAAAAGGTACATTTGCTTGTTTTAAATAAATTTATATGTCCTGACAATTTCTAGCATTCATTTTTATAAGATTTGGAGCTGTAAATTTTTCTCCTTCCCTTTCTTGCTAAAATGGTAGGCAACTTGATAAAAATGAAACAGCTCAAAGGAGGAGAAAAATATAGTAAAGTAACTTAGAGATATATTCTTCAATCATTCTCAGTGTTCATCACTTCTTTATTTAGTGTGTGAAAAGCCTTTTCCTTCTTGAGTCTTTTATAATTTCCTTAGATTATTATGCTCCTGAGATGAGCTGAGTCCTTCATAGTTGATCATCGGACTCTATTGCTGATTCTGTATTGAATCTTTTCCTGGCCCTGCTCATTTCAATTTGCATCAGTTTGGTTTTTTGGTTCTTTCTGAAACCTGCCTGTTCACCATTTCTTATTGCACAATTCTATTTCATTATATTCATATGTCACAGCTTGTTCAGCCATTCCCCACAGCCATTCCCTCAGTTTCCACAATGTTGTCTCCAAGAAAAGAGGTGGTATAAATGTTTATGCGCGTGTAGGCCCTTTCCCTCTTTTTTAATCTCTTTGGAATAATACAGACCTAGGGGTGCTATTGGTAGATCTAAAGATTTGCACAGTTTGGTTGCCCTTTGTTCATACTTCAAGTTGTTCTCCAAAAAAACTTGGATCACTTCACAGTTCCTCTTCAGTGTGCTAGTATCCCAGTATTCCCACATTCTTTCCAGCATTGAGCTTTTTTTTGTCTTATTAGTTAATTTGGTACATGTGATGTGGTACTTTTGCATTATTTTTATTTGCATTTCCCTAATCAAAAGTGATTTAGAGCATTTATTTCCTACATTATTTTTGATTTCATCATCTAAAGACTTGACCATTTCTCCTTTGACCATTTCTTAATTGAGAAATGGTTTTTATTCTTACACATCTGACTGAGTTCTCTCCATGTATTTGGGAAGTGTGGCCTTCATCAGAGATAGTTGCAGTGAAGCTCATTTCCCATCTTTCTGCTTTCCTTGAAAAGTACATTTTCACCAAAAGAAGAAAATGTGAATTGAGAGTTACAGTGTGAAATCTTTGGCGTAGATATTTATGTCGGAGCAAGAGAACACAGGAACAAAGAAATAAGAGCTCAATTATTCAGGTTATTTGTCAAGACAGTAACAGGACTGTGAGTGCTCTGAGTTTTCTTCAAAGTGATTGGGGGACTAAAGATACTGAAGGGGACAACTAGTATATTGATAAAAGAATAGCAGCATAGCATCAAGTCAAGTCAGTGATGTTTTCTCCAAAATTCACTTATTACTAGATGGGTAAAAGTCTGGGTCATAAGATTTTGAGGACATGATAGTATTTCCCAGAGTTAAAGAAAGAAAGAGATTGGGATTGGGTAAAAAATAATGAATGGGAAGCAGTCACAGAATAAAGATTGGGCAGGTTCAAAGGTCTCCCCAGTCAGGATAGCCTGACTTCTGGATGGGCTCTAGAGGACTGAGTGAAGTAGGAATCAGGGCGAGAATGTGTCATCAAAGGCTCTTTCTTGTTCCTTGGAGACCAGGCACTTACAACCCAGGTTGGCCTCCTGAACTCTCTGAACTCCTGAATGAGACCTACCTGGGGAGTGCAAGCACAGCATTGGCTTTCTGGGAGATAGTGTCCCAATTAATCATCTCTCATAGAACATATTCTATCAACAATCTCACCTTATGAGAAGAGATAAAGTTTCATCACTTGTCTGGAAAAAGTCTCATGCCAGGCAGTTGAAGCCAGATTCCCTTTAAAATTCTTTTCCTGCTTCCATCTAGGGGAGACTTCATTTTAGTCTCGTAGGAAATTTGTAGATAATTACTTTGTTCTTTCCTCAGTGATCACTGCTAATCGTTTCTTCCTCAGAATACATAGTATTTACCAAGTTTTCACAAACTCTTCATAGAATTGTTTTAGATATAATCACTTAAGACCCTTCTTGTGGGGAGGGATATCTCATCATCTCTCTTTCACCTCTATAAGTTTTATAGAATTCATTTATTATCCCTAAATCCTTTGGGAGAAGGATTTTATAGTCATACATTTTTCCAACTTTTATTTTCCAACATGACTTTCATTTGAAATGGAAAATGCTTTTCTCAATATTCCACTGGGCTCTTAATGCCTAGTTCCAAGTGTGGGCTCTGACACTCCTAAAGATTATATGAGTTTTAGGCAAATCCCATCTCTGCTTCAGCTTCCTTGTCTGTTGATGAGGTTTTGATTAGATGAATTCTGGAGTCTCTCAGCTCTAAATTAAGTGACTTTTGATGGTTTAGGAGTTGGTGACAATCAAGGATATTATGGTGGACTTCACTGAGGAGGAATGGGGTCTCCTAGACCCTTCTCAGAAGAAGCTGTACAAGGAGGTCATGCTGGAGAGTGTCCAGAATCTGCTGTCTCTTGGTAAGGACTGTTTTCTCTCTTTTTTTGGTGTTCATCATCAGTTTAAAATGAGCACTAACAGCGTAGTAGTGATCCAAACTGTGTTGCATCCCAGAAATTGGACTGAGCACTCAATCATCTGAGGGCACCAAGTCTCCATCCATTTGGTCTTTGTTGCACCTTATTGAGTTACATAATCTACCCTTAGTCAGGTGGCTGACCTTATTGCCACAGTTGTTAGGTAAACTTCCTGAAAACTTGCTGAAAAGAATGGGAGAGGGTTCTGATAAGATGACACAATAGGACAGGAAATACTTAGCTCCCTAAGAATCTTCTCTAAAACAAAAAATAAATGCCTCATGATTTATTTTGAATAGCAGAAGTGACTAAAACTTCAGATATTGTCTGGACCTTAATAAAATTTTAGCTAGGACCTCATCTCCCTAGGTAGAGATTTGTCCCAAATGAAGGATTAGGCACTATAGGTAGTTAGCCTAGAGCAAGCCCTGGGGGCAGCTGTGTTGGCTGGAGATCTCAGCCTCCAAAGCTTTCACCTCTGGCACAGTGAGGGACAGGAGCAAGCAATTGAAAGAGAAGAACAAAAGGCCCTGTTCTAGAGAAAAATTTTCAGATGAAGACCTCATGTCTCAAATACACAAAGAAATAGGAACAACTAGTTTCTGATGAAGAAATTCAAACTATTTACAGCCATATGAGAAAATATTCTAACTTATGATTTAGTGAAATGCAAATAAAAAACACTATTTTGACATCATGTTGGGGACACTAATATATTGTGGCTGAAATTATGAACTCATCCACTCAATTTGGAAAACAATGTGGAGTTATTATGAAAGAGTTATAAAATTGTATATCCTTTAACTCCAAAATACCACTAGAAGGTCAGTTTGCCCAGATAATTAGGGAAAAAAGAAGCAAATTTACACGTTTTAAAAGATTGATAGCCATTCTCTTTTTGAGTGACAGAGCTAGAGACTTAGGGCATGCCATCAATTCATAAATAGCTAAAGAGAAATGGAATATGACCTAAGATCAAAGGTTAATAGCTTCAGCAGTCATTGATGACGGTGTATTGAGAACTTTATGAAACAGTTCAGCCCATCTCTTCCATTATCACAACCTTATTACTAATCAATGTAGCTCTATCAGCATTAGGCAGCCTAGACAGGTCTTTGGTCCATAAATACTTTTCAGGGGATCATAAAAGAGTTTTAGCTTGTTATACCCAATGTAAAAATGAACTTTATCTGCCATTATATACTGGGCCCAAAATCCAACATATCTGTAACCTTTGGTTATACTTTTGGGAGAGTTAAACAATGCCTTCCTAAAGATGGATTATCTAAAGTATTTGTAATGTTGTAAATCTTGTAGAGTTCTCATTGTTCATTTAATATTTTCTGAATTTCCATATTATTTTCATTAAACCAATTTGAATGTTTACTTTTTTCTTGGATGAGTAAATTTGGTACTATCCAAGAAATCTCTGAAAGTGATCTATTCCTTATCTGCTCTACAATTTTCAACTGTGTATTGGCTCAGTCTTCCCCCTAAATTAGCAAAAACTATTCCAGCACAAAGAAGACTCTAATCTCCTTTCATTAAGTATTTGGCAGTCATCTTGGCCTTGGGCCCCTGCCTTTGCTGAATGTGTATTTTTCTCTGGAAGAGGATAAGTCTCTGATTGGTCCAGTACTTTGAGATTCACATCTCACATATTATCTGTCTCCTTTTTTTTCTGAGGCAATTGGGGTTAAGTGACTTGAGTGTTCAGTGTTTGAGATCAGATTTGAACTTCCTAATCTCAGGGCTGGTGCTCTATGCATGTCTCCTCACTGCCTCCAGTCTATCTCTTTTAAAAAATAACTTGGAGTATTAAAGGCCATTGTTTACACTGAGTACACCTATGAAGTTTTGTATAGTTAGTTTGGTGATAAGCTGCAATGATTCTTATGTAATATTGCTATTTGTGTTTATATATGTGTGTATTTCTTTTTGTGTATATGTTTGTCTTCTTCAGATGTAGAAACTGGTTTTACAGTGAATGAGATGAGTAAAAAGCTGGAAATTTTTGTGGAAGAACACGACCTGCAAAGATTCATGGATAATAGTCCCTGTGATTTCAATTTGAAGGAATTGCATGATTTTATTCTCAAAGCAGACAGATACGCAAAGAATGATTGTGAATTGTATGAAATTAGAAAGAGATTCAGCTGGACTTCTATCCTAAATCACTGTAAGAAAATAATCTCCAGAAATGATTATCTTCAAAGTAGTAAATACAAGAAATGCTTCACTGAAGAGGTAGAGCCAATATATCCAGGTAGTCAATGGGATATCGCTGTGAAGTGCAGTTCAGACCTCAATGGCCCTCACAAAAATGATACTGAAAAAATGCTTTCCATAAGTAATAAAAATGAGAAGGCTGTCAGTCAGAACTTTAATGTCATTACTCATCAGCAAATACATATTAGAAAAGAACCTGATGAGCATAATGTATGTGAAGCAACCTCATCCTATCACTCATCTCTTCCTTACCACCCTGGAATGAAAAGATCTAGATATGGTCAGTGTAGGAAAGCTGTTGATTGGAATCCAGCTCTTGCTAGCCTTCAGAAGACTCATAATGGAGAAGTGTCTCATAAATGTACTGAATGTGGGAGAGCTTTCTATGACAGATCATTTCTGCTTGACCATCAGAGAATCCACATTAGAGAGAAGCCCTGTTTATATCTTCAGTGTGGAAATCCTTCCATGGGCAATCAAGGTGGAGAAAATTGTATGGATATTTCTAGTCTAGTAAAACATAAGAAAACTCACATTGGAGAGAAGGCTTATGAATGTAATCAATGTGGAAAGACTTTTAGACGCAGCTCCCATCTTGCTAGACATCAGGGAATTCACACTGGAGAGAAACCTTTTAAATGTAATCAATGTGGAAAGGCTTTCATAAGTAATTACAAGCTTGCAGAACATCAGAGAATCCACACTGGAGAGAAGCCTTTTACATGTAATCAATGTGGAAAGGCTTTCACACGAAGTGACAGTCTTGTTGCCCATCAGAGAATCCACACTGGAGAGAAACTTTTTAAATGTAATCAATGTGGAAATGCTTTCCCCACGAGGCGAATTCTTTCTGAACATCAAAGAATCCACACTGGAGAGAAACCTTTTAAATGTAATCATTGTGGAAAGGCTTTCAGATATAATTACATCGTTGCAGAACATCAGAGAATCCACACAGGAGAGAAACCTTTTAAATGTAGTCATTGTGGAAAGGCTTTCACACGCAGTGCCAGTCTTGCTTTACATCAAAAAAAGCACACTGGAGAGAAACTTTTTAAATGTAATCAGTGTGGAAAGGTTTTCACGCAGAGATCCAGTCTTGCTTTACATCATAGAAAGCACACAGGAGAGAAACTTTTTAAATGTAATCAATGTGGAAATGCTTTCACACAGAGATCCAGTCTTACTTTACATCAAAGAAAGCATGCTGGAGAGAAACCTTTTAAATGTAATCAGTGTGGAAAGGCTTTCACATGGAGTGTCAGTCTTGCTTTACATCAGAGAATCCACACTGGAGAGAAACCTTTTAAATGTAATCATTGTGGAAAGGCTTTCACTTGGAGTGTCAGTCTTGCTTTACATCAGAGAATCCACACAGGAGAGAAACCTTTTAATTGTAATCATTGTGGAAAGGCTTTTAGATGCAGCTCAAGTCTTGCTAAACATCAGAGAATCCACACTGGAGAGAAACCTTTTAAATGTAATTATTGTGGAAAGGCTTTCACACAGACTGCAGGTCTTGCTAAACATCAGAGAATCCACACTGGAGAGAAACCTTTTAAATGTAATTATTGTGGAAAGACTTTCACACAGAGCTCCAATCTAGCTAAACATCAGAGAATCCACACTGGAGAAAAACCTTTTAAATGTAATTATTGTGGAAAGACTTTTATACAGAGTTCCAATCTTGCTTTACATCAGCGAAAGCACACAGGAGAAAACCCTTTTGAATGTAATCAATGTGGAAAGGGTTTCAGTTGCAACTCAAGACTTGCTAGACATCAGAGAATCCACACTCAAGAAAAACCTTTTAAATGTATTCAATGTGGAAAGGCTTTCAAATTCTCTTCAAGTCTTGTTACACATCAGAGAATTCACACCGGAGAAAAGCCTTTCAAATGTAATCACTGTGGAAAGGCTTTCAGACAGAGTTCTAATCTTGCTTTACATCAGAGGATACACACTGGAGAAAAACCTTTTGAGTGTAATCAGTGTGGAAAGTCTTTCACAATGAAGTGCAATCTTGCTAGACATCAGGGAATCCACATTGGAGACAAATCTTTTAAATGTAATCAGTGTGGAAAGGTTTTCACAAAGAGTTCCAATCTTGGTTTACATCAGAGAAGGCACACTGGAGAGAAACCTTTTAAATGTAATCAGTGTGGGAAGGTTTTCATAACCAAAGCCAGTCTTGCTTTACATCAGAGAATCCACACTGGAGAAAAGCCTTATGAATGTAATCAGTGTAGAAAAGCTTTCACATTCAAGGGAGATCTTAGCCAACACCAGAAAATCCACACTGGAGAGAAACCTTTTGAATGTAATCAATGTGGAAAGGCTTTCATAAAGAGAGCCAGTCTTGGTTTGCACCAGGGAATCCACACAGGAGAAAAGCCTTATAAATGTAATCAGTGTGGAAAGGCTTTCACACGCAAGGGAGATCTTGGCAGACATCAGAAAATCCACACTGGAGAGAAGCCTTTTAAATGTAATCAATGTGGAAAGGCTTTCATACGTAATTACAGCCTTGCAAAACACCAGAGAATCCATGTAGGAGAGAAGCCCTATAAATGGAATTGATGTGGAAAGGCTTTCATATGCAAGAAAGATCTTACCAGACATCAGAAAATCCACCCTGGAGAGAAACCTTTTAAATGTAATCAATGTGGAAAGGTTTTTACATGCAGTGCCTGTCATGCTAGACACCAGAGAACTCACACTAGAAAGAAACCTTTTAAAAATAATTCAGTGTGGAAAGGCTTTTGCACAGAAGTGAAATCTTTTGAACATCAAAGAACCCACACTGGAGAGAAATGAATGTAGTCAGTGAAGAAAGGATTTCACACTAAGTTCCTTTCCAGCTGCACACCAGAGAATTCACCCTGGAGAGAAACCTTATAAATGAAATTAATGTGCAAAGGCATTCAGTTACAAATCCAAGATTGGTAAACATCAGGGAATCCTCACTAAAGTGAAGCATTCTGATAATAATAAACGTGAAATGATTCCACAGAGAGTTCCCATCTGGTTGTATATGAGACAATCCACACTGGAAAGAAACCTTTTAAATGTATTCAATGAGGAAAGGCTTTCACATAAATAGTCCTGCCCAACATCACAGTAGCCACACTGGTGAGAATTGTTTTGAATGTAATCAATGTGAAATGATTTCATTCTGAGCTCCAATCTTCCTAAATATTAGACAATCAACTCATGAGTGTGGTGAATATAGCACAGCTTTGACCTATCATTCTGAGCCTATTTAAGAGAAGTGGGTCCTTGTAATGTTCTGGTTAGCTTTCTGGAAGTCTTTGGACCAGCCTTCATTTCAGTTGAGTAATCACCTTTAGAATAGCCAGAGATAAAGTCCAAAAGTCTTTATTGTGTCCCTCACAGTCTGTCTCCTTGCCTGCAGTTCACCTAGCTTTCTGAAGGCCCTTTAGATGGGCATTGATCTCAGTGGAGAAAATGCAGGAGAGTCACCAGGACACACTCTATCTGGAAGCCTCTCTGAGTCTGAGTACTTGAGCTCCAGCCTCCAGTTCTCTGTATTCTCCAAGCTCTTAGGGTCCTCCTCTAGGTCTGACTCTGACCTCTTAAATATTCTATTACAATTAAATCCATTCATCATACTGAGTATAAGCCAATCATATCATTAGGACACCATTATTTGTTGTAAGATTAATTCAATTATACTGAACCAGAAAACTATTAATCACCGTGCTAAAACTAGATAACCATTTTCTTTCAATTCCACTCAGTTAACACCTTATTGTAAGAATAAGTTTCAAGTACATTTCTCCAGAATTCTGGCTTATTACAGCTTTCCACTTGAGGGAGACTATATTCACAGGACCAACTACCTTCTAGGACCAATCATCTCTTATTTCCCACCTCAGAGTTCATGTAGGACAAAAATCTGATCATTGTCATGGATAAGGAAAATGGAATTCCGAGATCAAGCTGAGCAGCAGATTCTTGGGGGAAGGTTTTCAAGCAGAGATCATCTTACTTTCTCTTTAAGGATTCATGGAAAAGTCTTAGAAATAGGTTTATGTGGCTGTGCTTTTCCCTTGAAGAGGGTGATCAGCAGACCATCTTACAGCTAGTGGAAGGAAGATGGATAAAGGCCTTGCTTGTAGAGCTGATACTTGACTGTCCTCGGGAGAAATCCTACTAGAGATGAAATTTGGGGATCTCATTCATAAGGGGAAGGCCTCCTTCTGCAGCACAGCTTTCATTAGACTTTGAAGAGAATAAAATAGTCATAAAATGCTTCAAATTTACATTCTGTTGTGAGGGGAGGGGAATCACATAGGACAGCCTACAGGAGTAACTGAGGCAGAGTTCTGAGCCCCAAATCCTTTATTAGAGAAACCTGGTTCTCTCCTAACCAAGTAAACCCCAGAGCTGGATCTCCCATCTGAGGTGCTCCTTCTTTCAGGGCTCTGTTACAGGAATACAAATAGAATAGAACAGCATTTCATTGGTTACTGTAAAATGCCTTGGCTAAAATATGGATACCACCAGGACCAGAGGGTTTCAGGATGGCCAGTGCAGGAATCTATCCACTGACTAGATGGTCATAAGCTGGATGATGTCCCTTGGCTTGGGCCAGGAAAGATGGGAACTTTCAGTGATCAGGAGATGGATGAGCCATTCCTGAGTTGGGCAAGTGCAGACCACACATCCCCAAGAACATTTCAGGGAGAACTTGGGGGCTTTCCACCATGACAGGTTGGCATGTGGGGAAACAGGATGGAGAGAGTTCTTGCCGTCATTCTCACGATAGTGAACTTAGGGAAGTCGGCCTCGTGCCTGTTAGGGAAACAGTTTCTATTATACAAGCCTGAAGTCTGCCCAAAGCCTCCAACAGAAGGGTCCATTCCTATGTAATTCCTACAACGGTGAATTGCTCATTCTTGTTCTTAATATTAAATGTTACTAAATGAAAGACCAGGAACAATCCTGGGTGTTTTTATGATTATCTTTCCTTGGGTCCCTGGTATCAGAGTAAAGTCAGTTGCTAAAACATGAGGACATCTGAGTCTAATTGATTTTTTGAAGAGAGCTGTTACTTGAACAGGGAACTGGATCAG
The DNA here is from genome assembly GCA_020854095.1 of Dasyurus viverrinus. Taxonomy (NCBI): domain Eukaryota; kingdom Metazoa; phylum Chordata; class Mammalia; order Dasyuromorphia; family Dasyuridae; genus Dasyurus; species Dasyurus viverrinus. Next base: position 623,038,539 of record CM036999.1, on the reverse strand, counting down.
GCAATACTTGTAGCCCCATCTTGGCTCTGATATTTCATACTCTGTAACTCTGGGCAAGGAACAAGTCTGTCTCCTTCACCTCCTCTCTGAAATGGGGAGGGGAGCCTCAGGGGCTTCAATGTGCTCTTCCCCCTCTAAGTTGTGCTCCCATCCACAGCAGAGCCCTGTGTCCTTTACCCCCACACTCTCCCTATATTCAGGCACAGAGATCCCAGAACCAGCTGTACAATTATGGCAGAACTGAGGAAGAAAGGTCTTGGGCAACAGAAGAAATTGGGTATGAGAAAGACCAAGGAAGATGGGAGGAGTGAGCAAACTCGTGGTCACTTACTCCAAAGCCCTCCCTTAGGAGGCCAGTACTTACTAAGACCTACTCAGGGTTGGAAACAGCAAAAAGCAGCCCAGTTCTGCCCCTTGGCCTCTTCCTGTCCCTGTGTGCCTGGGGTATCAGTTGGGGTTCCTCCTGCAGCTTTGGGAGGTTGGGGAAACTGAGGCAGCCAGAGATGAAATGTTACACCAGCCTTCTAGGAATTTGGGTGAAGGCGCTGTGATTTTGACCCCCATGTGGCTCATGACCCCAGGGCTTCCCCATTCCTTAGTATGAAACCTTAGTGTCTAGTGCTGGCACCCCATAGTTGAGATCTCTCTGCTTCCTTCTTTGAGCTGAGATCCCTCTTCCCCCCCTCTCTCTGAGATGTCTCTGTCTCTATATATCTGAACTGAGATCTCTCAGTCTCCTCTATGAGATCTCTCAGCCTTCTCTGAGACCTCTCAGCCTCCTCTCTGAGATCTCTATGTCTCTGAGCTGAGATCTCTCCATCTTTTCTCTGAGATCTCTCGGCCTCCTCCTGGGGTGCAGGCTCTCCCCACAGTCCCTGCCCTGAGAGCTTTCTCTCATTGTGGGCAGGTCTACATCCAGCCTGGGCAGAGAAGGCTCAGACCCTGTCCTCCCTCTTTGGGACTCCTCTCCGTCCCAAGCCCAGCTGGCAGAGCACCCAAGCCTGGAACCAGATACATGGCCCCTGGCAGGTAGAGCCCCTTGTCCTACATGAGTGCAGTCCATCTCTTGGTGTTAAGGGCACTCTCTCTGTAGAGATAGGGACCCCAAAGTGGGGGTGGGGGCGTCAGACTTTCCATTCAGGGTCTCCAGAATGAGAAGTCCACCATGACACCCCAAAAGCACACTGAGCATTGCAGGCCAGTGTCCAAAAGAACTTGTTGGCCCAAACCTGCCTATCTAAGAGCCCAGAGGCCATTCTACTGCTGAAGGCAGCTTTGCCCAAAGCTGGTTAATGAATGCCCAGGGGCCTTTCTCTTTGGCCTAAGTCCTCATGGCTGCAATTGTCGACATGACATCGTCTCAGCCAGTGCCAGTTGGTAAGGTAGGGGCTTGGACCAAATACTGCTGGAAAGCACGTGCTCCTCCTGGAGTCCCAAGGAAGCAGCAGAGAGGATGGGCTCTGGACCGGCCCAGAAGGCTCAGGGAGATGTCGGTCCCAACCAAGAGGCACTTGGGACCAAGACAGAGACACCAGGAGTGCGAGGCGGGCATGCGGCCCACATAGGGAGCATGTCTCCTTGGGGTTTGACAGAGCTAGGATTCCTGTGCTCAGGTGCCGGCCCCCCAGGGTCTGCCTGGGGCTGACACTGAGCTGGAACTGATCCCCCTCAGGGCCCTTCTGTGCCTCAGGGAGAATTCCAAAGCTCTTGGGCTTCCTGCTCTCTCTGCTAGTATCTGTCTGTGCCTCGGGGAGTCCCTGCAGAGCTGGGGCACTGAGCCGCCCAAAGAGTACAGGTCTGGAGGACGGCCCCTCACCCCAATGTGGTGAAGAGGGAACGTGGGAGAGGCAGAAGAAACAGCTCTTAAGGACCCGGGAGGGATGCACTCGAGGCCACTGTCCCTGCGGCTTCGGTATCAAGCAGGTCCCTACAGGAAAGCGGATGGAAATTTGGGGGGTTTGTGGAGACTATTCAGGACGGCCAGCACAAGGCGGGGATCTTGTGGCCCGATCCTTGAGCTCCGTTTTACAAGAACCTATTATATTTGTCCAGTCAGAGAAAAGGCGCCATCTCCGACTTCTCTGGTGGGAAAGGGGGGCCACAAATAAGGGAGAGAGCAGGGGAAGGGACTGTTCTGACGCCCGTGATGTGGGAGGTACCAGAAAAGGTGGGCCTTCCTAGAGGAATAGTTTGCACTATGAATAAATGCAGCACAGTGAAGAACGAGGATGAAGGGAATGGGGGAAAGAAAAACTTTTAATTCTTGGGAATCTAAAAATTAAGGAAAAATAGTCACAAATTATCTAATTGCTCAAAACATCAATAATACCAATAAAGAAAACCAAAAAATGAAATATAGATTAAAATAAAGCATAAATCAGCTGTTTTAACAAGAAATCATAACATGATTTTTTCCACAATATATATATTTTTTAATTATAGTAACTTTTTATTGACAGAATCCATGCCAGGGTAATTTTTTTACATTATCCCTTGCACTCATTTTTGTTCCGATTTTTCCCTCCCACCCTCCATCCCCTCCCCTAGATGGCAAGCAGTCCTATACATGTTAAATAAATTACAGTATATCCTAGATACAATATACGTGTGCAGAACCAAACAGTTTTCTTGTTGCACAGGGAGAATTGGATTCAGAAGGTAGAAATAATCCAGGAAGAAAAACAAAAATGCAAACAGTTTACATTCATTTCCCAGTGTTTTTTCTTTGGGTGTAGCTGCTTCTGTCCATCATTGACAGGAAGTGCTTGGTTCTCCCAGAGTGCCAAAAAAAAAAGAACCCCAAACCATCTCAACTTGACCTGGGATCAGCAGAGGTGCTTAAAAGTCCAGAATTTGTTGTGTGGAAACGCCTGGACAGGACTTTGGGGAGGCCCTGACCTCCCTTGGTGGAGGTTCATCCCACATGAAGGGCCAGTACCTTCAGGGATATTCTGTGCAGTCCAAGAAGAGCAGACCCTGGGGGTAGCTGCCCTGGTGTGTGGTCTCGGGTTCCAAAGCTTTCACCTCTGGGATTGTGGGGGTGGGGAGGTGAATGATGGGCTTGGACCTTGGAAGGAAGGAAGGAAGGATTAGTTTAAGGTAATTATTTGGAAAAATTATTTGGTAAAAAGTATGAAAAAAGCTGGAAGTCTAGCAAAAACTTGGCATAGACCAATATCTTACACCATTGATTTATGATAAAGTAAAAATTGATACATGATCAAAATGTAAAATTAGACATCATAAGAAATTAAAGTACATAGAACATATTGCCTTTGCCATCTATGGATAGGTAAAGAATCTATGAATAAACAAGTCATACAATATCAAATGGATAATTTCAAACTAAGTTTTAAAAGTTTTTTGTTTTTTTTTTAATACTCAAGGGACAGGGAAGTGGTGCTGAAATCAGGAGAACCAGAGTTGAAATCTAGTCTCAGACACTTAACACTTCCTAGCTGTGTGACCCTGGCCAAGTCATTTAACCCTAATTGCTTCAGCAAAAAAAATCCCAAAAAACCCCAAAACCAAAACCAAACCAAAAAACCACTCGAGTTCAAAAGGAAGAAAGTAGAAAGTTGAGAAACCATTTTTGTAGCGTTTTTCAGATAAAGATTTCATCTCAAATATATAAAGAACTTTGTTAAATATATAAGAATACAAGTCATACCTCAATTGATAAACGATTAAAGGATAGAATAGGGTGTTTTCCAATGGAAAAAATCCAACTAATTTATAGTCATCTGACAACAATGCTCTAAATCCTTGGAACATTAGAATAGAGAGTTGCAAATTAAAACAATCTTAAGAGATCGCTTTTGGAATACTAACTCACTATTGCTAGAATTGTAAACTGATCCAGTCATTTTAGAGAACAGCCTTAAATCGTGCTAAGTTGTAGAACTGTGGTACCACTTGATCCATCCCTGAGAATTTTAGATCCTGTTCTCAAGATGAAGAAGGAAAAGGAAAAGAACTTTTATGTTGTCCAAATATTTATAGTCATTCTTTTTTTGTAAGAAAGGACTGTAAATCGCAGGGATACCCATCAGTTGGGAAATGGCTAGAGAGGGACTGAGGACAACCAATGGTAAATGGCTAATGGCTCCTGTAGTGGTTGGTGATGGTCTATTAACACTGCAAAAGGGTTGGGTGCGTCTCTCCAGGCTCATGTCCTGATCGCTGCTCTCTCAGCCTGGATAGTTGAGATGCACCTTAGGTCGTTGACCCCTAAATAGCTTCCAGAGAGAATCCTACCAGTGCTCTGGATCTTACTATCAGCAAAACCAACAATCCAACCCCCAAAAGAACTAATTTCAGGTGTGGGCCAGTCCCGCATCCTGGGCCCGGCCGGTCTCTCGGTTTTGCTTTACCCGACTTTTGGTGGTGGTGGGGGGTGCACTGCCTTCTTAGAGATGGGCGCAGTCATTTACTCGCAGGCCCCAGGGAGTCCTCAGTTTTTGTTTAGCAGCTTTCATTCATGATGCAGGGGAGGATATGAAGCATGGGGGGGGGAGGGGGAAGGGACTGCTCCAGGGTTATGTCATCCAGGTGGGGAACTGAGGCGCGGGGGAGGGGAAGGCTCCAGGGTCGAACCTCTGGCAGGGGTCTGAGGCCAAATCTGCGCCCAGAGCCCGCTGCATTCTGCCCCCGTCGGTGCATCCGCCTAACTCCTGGGGGGGCCACTCCTGCGCCCCCAGAGACAGGAGGCTTCGGGGCATTTCCAGGAGGACACTGAGCGCGAGTCTGCGCTCAGGATCTGCCTCAGTTTCCCGGTCTGTAAGAACGGCCTGAGGAGAGGAGCTGACATCAGGGCCGGTGTGCATTCATTAGGCGCCTCCCGTGTGTCTGAGCATCCCGAATTCTGGGTGTCAATCAGAGGATGGGCCCTGCCCCCCAGGGGCTCACACTGCAAAGGGTCTCTGCGTACCGGAAGGAGGAAACGGGGTGGGTTGGAGGGAAGGACCGGACCGGGAGGAGAATGACGTCACAGCCCTGCCCCCACCGGGGGAGCACTAGGCCGGACAGAACGTCTCCCCGGGCCCTCACGCCCCGCCTGGCTTGTTGAACTCCGGACGATGCTGGGAGTCTCCCGGTGCGCAGGCGCGGCTTCCTGGTTTGCGGGTTTGGGTCAATTCTTCCCTCGGTGCTGGGTGAGTCGGGGGAGGGGAGTAGGGCGTCAGTGCGCACGCGCGGCGTCGGAGTGGGTTTTTTTTTTTTTTTTTTTTTTTTGCCTCCTCACCCCATGTCTTAAGGTACCTTCGCCTTCGCGCAGGGACGCAGTTGGGGTCAGTTCCCGCGCCAGGGTCCCCGAAATGGGGCGCGGCTGCGCAGGGTCCGAGTGGGGGGGGGGCGCGCGGAAGAGAGGGGCGCCGATGGGCCCCGCGTGGGAGCGAGGACCTGAATTGTGATTGCCCGTGGGTGGGCCGCTGCACGGGGGGGTGGGGGTGGGGGTCGTGGGGGAGGGTCTATAGCGATCTCCCCTGCGTGCGCTGCGGTGGGGGAGGGGCCGCGCTTGGCCATCCCTGTGGCTGCACTGGCCCCTCCCCCAGTGAGCCCCAGATTGACCCGAGCTTCTCACGGGGCTCCGGGGTCGGGCCTGACTCTGGCTCCGGTTCCCCCTGTGTAAAAAGGGGACGAGAGCAGCCCCTCCCCCTCCTCTCCCTCCCAGTGAGATCTGTAAAGCCCTAAGTCCGGGGCAGCGCATCCAGCGGCGCTCGCTCCTACCTGCGGCTCTTACTGTCACATTCCCTCAGTCTCTGCATCTGCCGGGAGGACTGTCCTGCGGAGGAGGCGCCGCTCAGCTCTGGGCCTCTTTCCCTCCCTGGGGTCTTTGGGAGGCGGGGGCCATAGGTTACAGGTGGGGAGACTGAGGCACCAGGCTTCCAGGGATTCGGTGAAGGAAGGCCCTGTGAGCGTTAAGTCCCCAGGGCCGCCCCGCCCGAAAAAAGGGCAGGGAACTTTAGTGTCCACTTGAACGAGACGAGGTGATATTTTTCAAGCTGTGAAAATGGAGTCAGGCTTCATGGACTTCAGTTGGAGGAGGCCTGAGGGACTTGGAGCATTGATCCAAGGGCACCTAAGTCCCCTTCCTGCTCTCCCCCCATGACATCATTTTCTCCCCATTTCAGTCAAATATGGGCAACTATGTACTTAGTGGTCAATTCCATTTCTTGGGTGTAAGATCCTCAGCCAATAAGGATGAGGGGCAGTGGTGGGAGGGGGGGTTTGCGTCAGGGATTGGAAGCGTGGCCCCAGCAGGGGCTTCCTCCCTCCCATGGTCTGCTCCAAGCATGGGCAGCCCTTCTCGCCAGAATGTATAAAAACTCGAGAGATCTCTCCAGCTTTTTTATTAAACGGTGACCCCCTCACCTTCGGAACCACACACAGTGATGGGGGTCCTAGCAGGGTCTCCCTGTGCCCCCAGGTGAGATCTCTTTGCCTTCTTCTCTGAGCTGAGATCTCCCGACTTCCTCCTGGGGGAGCAGCCTCTCCCCACCATCCCTGCCCTGAGAGCTCTCTCATTCTGGGCAGCTCAGCATCCAGTCCAGGAAGGGAAGGCTCCAACCCTGTCCTCCCTCTCTGAGGTACTTTTCTCTCCCCAGCCCGGCTGGCAGAGGAGCCAAGCCCAGAACCAGAGACATGGCCCCCGGCAGCCGGAGCCCTTCGTCCCAGGTGAGTCCCTGCCCAGAGCTAAGCAGCATCAGCCCAAGGGACGTCCAAGGGAGCCCAGGAAGCTTCCTCCTGTCAGAGGGAAGGGAGGAATCAACCTCCTGGCCCTGCCCATTGCCTCTCCCCCCTCCCCCCAGGCCACAGGGCTGCTCCCAGGGGTCTCTGAGTCCTTTGCCAGGTCTCAGGTCCCATCAATGAGAATGTGGGCTGGAGTGCCGAGCACTGTGCCAAGCTCTGGGGGTGGTGAAGGAAGGTTAGATGAAAGTGCTAAATGAAAAGGTCAGGAAGGAGATTGGGAGGGGGTGACCTAAAGATGGGCAGACAGCAACACTAGGGGGGATGGTGAGGGTTGGGTGCCATTGAGAAGTCTCCCCAGTCAGGAGAGCAGGGCCTCTGGGTGGGCTGAGAGCTGAGGGAAGCAGGAGTCATGGCACGAAAGGGGCCCCCAAGACCACTTCTGGTTCTATGAGGGGAAGTCAAGGAGAACACAGAATGCCCCCTGACCTCTCTGACCTCTGGGCTCAGACCTACCTGGGAAATGCAAGCACAGCCCTGCCTTTCTAGGAGACAGTTATGTCAAGGAAAAGGGGGCACTTCTTCCCCTCAGGGAAGAGAAGTCCCAGGCAAAGTTTGCTCGAAAGGTGAGCCCTGTGGAAATAACGAGTCCCTGGGGGCTTCAGTGAATTGACATTTTTCTGGGAGCATAGGAGAGTTACACTGATGCAATATGTATTAAGCAATGTTTTCAAATTTATACCTGCAATTAAACCCATTTTGCTTTAGTTAAAATAGTAACAGCGTTCTGTCACAAATGTACAAAATTGTCCTAACTAGTTTCCTTTTTGCCTCAGTCCTGTGACCTCAAGATCATCCCCTTTCTCCACCTACACTCATGGCCAAGATACAACTTTATTAGTAAACTCTTTTCTACTAGAAGAAATGGCTCTTGGGAAGATTGAGATTCTGGAAGAATACCATCCTTCACTGCAAATCTACTTTTTATTGGAACTGAGTTTGTTGTAAACTCAATCATGTGGGTCTCATTGAAAGTCCCACCTGTTCTCCTCTTAGGAAACTGTGATATGTGCCTTCTATAGGTGAATCGTCCCTTCATGAAAAATATTCTGAAAATTGGGTATTAGGTTAGACATTTAAGACGATTAAGTTAGACAATATGAAGATAATCCAGAGCGTCATTGGATCAGGATTACTCTGTTCTGGTATCTGAATGCCATCATTTTAGCAGTCAAGTTGATAAATGGTTAAATGATTATTTTTGAATTAATTTCAGTGAATTAATTTTATTTCGCAATAAGTATATATAATTTGTATTCCTTTGATTCTGATGATTCTTTTATTCTGATCTGTGGTCATTTGGAAAAATAATTCCTTGATGCTGATCCAATGGCGTTCTTCCAAAAGGATCTTTTAATCTAGATGTTCTGAAATGATGAATTACACTGTTGGAATATGTATTAAGTGGGGTTTACAACTTTATGGGTGCAGTTAGGTCTATTTTGCTTTAAAATCAGTAGTAATAACAACAACTTTCTGTTGGTAAGTGTACAAAGGAGACTAATAAATTCTCCTTATCTAGGAAATTCTTTGGCCTTTAGCAGGAAGGTACTTTGGGATTAATCCAGGTCTTCTAAATCTTTACAGCCTTGACTCATTGTTTTAAAAATGTAATGCAGTGAGTTAGGAGAATCCCCAAATTCTACCTGTTGGATCATCTACGGTCATAACATGTTTGAACTCATGTCGTTTCAAATCAACTGAGACATTTTTCACAGTGGAATCCTTTCCTTGAATACAGTTGTTATTAAAGAACTTGGAATAGAGAAAATAAGAGAAATCTTTTTCTTTAATTGCTCACAAATTCAATACTAGACAGAATGGAAGCTAAAAGTGAAATATACAAGTAGATGAGTCAGATGTTTTACAGAAAATGAAAATGGAACAAAAAGTGAAGAACGTTTTGTCTGCAAGAAAGAGAAGGGCTCCGCAAAAAGAACTCTTGAAAAAGCAAATCTTATCATTCTGCTGGAATTTGGAAGAAAATGAAATGGAAGGGCATCAACTGGCAGGTACAGTTGTCAAGCCCTGGGCCTCCAGGTAGGAGCTTAGGTAGTAATGATGCCTTGCAGGGGATCAAAGTATGGGCAAAGTGGTGAGCCTTCCCTTGTGTGAGAGCCATGAGTCTGCTTCTTATTCCTTTATCGATTCTGGATCTCCAGTGATCTAGAACTCTTACATGATATTGAAACAATTTCTTTTTCAGTAATAAATCATCAATGTCTCCTTTATGCATTTGTTCAATTTCCACCCTGGGTTGATGAAATATCACATTTTTTAAAAGAAGGAAGTAAACTCTCCTCTCCTCCCCCCCACCAACTACACTTCTATTTTAGTAATTTAATAATGAAATGAATGAATACATACCATAAACAAATGAAAACAATCATCAAGCAAAGACAGCAGATCATTCTGGCCATGACCCATCCTACCCAGTGTCATCTCAGCCCTTCAGTATAAGAACAGAGCTTGGCTTTGCTGCAAGCAGTCTCATACCACTCCATCGTGGACATATTGGGAGTACTACATCTCTCGTATACTTCTCTTGCTTTCATCTAGTTATGAATATTTTAGATTTTAAGGAAATTTCGCAAATCATTCTTTTTTCTTTGTTCTTTACTCAATGATCAATTTTCATTTCTACCCCTCAGAATATAAAATAATTTTCAACTTCTGCCCAACTCGTCATAGAATTTCTTAAATTCTTAAGACTTGACACTTGTGATGGGGAGGGATTCCCCATCACCTCTTTCTCCTTCACATATTTTTATATCTCACTGATATAGCCCAATTTTTTTTCCTAATTCCATCAGAAGCATTATGTAATAAAACATTTTTCTTTTTCTTCTCTTTTTTTTTGCTGTGGCAGTTGGGTCAAATGACTTGCCTCCAGGGTTACACAGCTATGAACTATTAAGTGTCTGAGGTCAGATTGGAACTTAGATCCTCCTGACTTCATGGCTGATGCTTTATACACTGCACCACATAGTTGCCTTTAATAAAACATTTTTTCCCAGCTTTAATGATTACAACAGGACCAACATTTCAAATAGAAAATACCTTTCTCCCTATTCCATTGAGTTCCTAATGTCAGCTTCCAAGTGTTGGCTGTGACAGTCATAGAGGTTACATAACTTTTAGGCAAGTCCCATCTGTGCCTCGCTTTCTTCCTCCGGATTGATAAGATTTGGATCAGATGAATTCTGGAATGTCAGCTCCAAATCAAATGCCTTTTAATGATTTAGGAGTTGGTGACCTTCAAGGATGTGATGGTGGACTTCACTAAGGAGGAGTGGGGGCTCTTGGACTCTTCTCAGAAGGAGCTGTACAAGGAGGTCATGCTGGAGAATGTTCAAAACCTGCTGTCTCTGGGTAAGGACCATTTCCTGTCTTTTCTTGGTTTTAATGGTCAGGCCAAAATCAGCACAAACCAGAGAGTGGATCCCCGATCCCCACTCTGTTGCATCTTAGCCTTAGGAGCTGTATGCACTGCAAAGACTTCTGTGTGTCTCAACTTTCCATCCACTGTGGCCTTGCCTTGTAGCCTTTTCAAATGGAATCATTTACCGTTAATCCAATGACTGCAGAGACAAATGGTGTGAATTCACTGCCAAAGGAATCACATGAAGTTTAAAAAGAGGGACAATTTTACCTAAATTACTTTGTCTTCCCAATTTGATTGTCTCATTCAAATTACTGAAAACTAATTTGTCCAAGTAAAAGCAATATACCTAAGATAAAAAAAAAGTTAAAAAAAACTTTCTAGACTTGCTTAGAGTTTTCTTCATATATATATACACAAAGATCTTTGTAAAAATCTAAAAGAAAATGAGTCATTCTCCTATTGACAAATGATTAAAAGGATATGGACAGGTAGTTTTCAAATGAAGAAATCAAAACATTTTGAAATCATATGAAAAAAAAGTGTTCTAAATTGTTTTTTCTCTTTCCTTTACATTTGATATTATTTCCTTTCAATATTTTCCTTTTGATATTCTTGATATTTTGTTCTTTTTTTCTATTAAGGCTTTTTTATTTTTAAACATGCATGATATGAAAAGGTGTTCCAAATCATTATTGATCAGAGAAATGCAAATTAAGACAACTCTGAGATACCACTACACATCTGTCAGATTGGCTAAGATGACAGGTAAAGATAATGATGAATGTTGAAGGGGAAGCAGGAAAACTGGGACACTGATGCATTGTTGATGAAGTTGTGAAGTGATCCATTCATTCTGGAGAACAATTTGCACCTATGCTCAAAAAGTTATCAAACTGTGCATACCCTTTGATCCAGCAGTGTTATTACTGGGCTTCTATCCCAAAGAGATCTTAAAGAAGGGAAAGAGACTTGTATGTGCAAGAATGTTTGTGGCAGCCCTTTTTGTAGTGGCAAGAAACTGGAAACTGAATGGATGTCCATCAGTTGGAGAATGGCTGAATAAATTGTGGTATATGAATGTAATGGAATATTATTGTTCTGTAAGAAATACCAGCAGGAGGATTTCAGAAAGGCCTGGAGAGACTTACATGAACTGATGCTGAGTGAAATGAGCAGCACCAGATAATTATACACTTCAACAATAATAGTATATATGGATCAATTCGGATGGATGTGACTGTCTTCAACAATGAGAGGATCCAAATCAGTTCCAATTGATCAGTAATGAAGAGAACCAGCTACACCTAGTGAAAGAACAATGGGAAATGAATGTGGACTACAATATAGCATTTACACATTTTCTGTTATTGTTTGCTTGCAGTTTTATTTTTTTTCCCAGGTTATTTTTACCTTCCTTCAAAATTTGATTTTTCTTGTGAAACAAGATAAATGTGTAAATATGAACACATATATTGTATTTAATATATACTATAGCATATTTAATATGTATGGGACTACCTGCCATCCAAGGGAGGGGGTGGAGGGAAGGACGGGGAAAAGTTGGAACAGAAGTTTTTGCAAGGGTCATTGTTGAAAAATTACCTATGCATATGTTACGTCAATAAAAAGGTATAATAAAAAAAACCATTGAAAAACATCATGTTCCGAATTAACTTACCTCTATCCATTCCCCTAGATGGCAAATAATCCAATATATGTTAAACATGTTAAAAATATATGTTAAATCCCATATAAATCCCATATTTATACAATTATCTTACTGCACAAGAAAAATGAGATCAAAAATGAAAAAAATGAGAAAAAATAAAATGCAGCCAAATAACAACAAAAAGACTGAAAATACTATGCTGTGGTCCCTATTCAGTTCCCATTGTCTTCTCTTTGTGTGCAGATGGCTTTCTTCATCCCAAGGCCATTGGAACTGGCCTGAATCAACTCACTGTTGATGAGAGCCACTTAGTTTCCAGTTTCTTGTCACTACAAAAAAGGTGGCCACAAAGATTTATGCACATGTGATTCCTTTCCCTCTTTTAAGATCTCTGGGATCTTTAGTAACACCTCTGGGTCAAAGGGTATGCACATTCTAAGTTATTGTTGATCATGATTGAGAAATGCGAATTAAAACAATCTGTCATTTTACACTTCTCATATTGGCTAAAATAATCTGCAAAAGTGATAATGGTGTATTTTTTTTATTATTATTTTCTCCAGGTACATGTATATTTGTGGCAGCCATTGGAAAGTCAGTGGAGTTATGGTATATGAATGTTACAGTGACTTTACTGTTCATATGAAATGATCAGCAGAGTGATTTCAGGAAAGCTTGGAGAGACTTACATAAACCAATGCTGAGTAAAGTAAGGAGAACCAAGAGAACACTGTACACAGCAACAACAAGATTACTCTGATGATGGGGCTCTTTTCAACAGTGAGGTGATTCAGGCCAATTGTAATAGACTTGTGATGGAGAGAGCCTTCTGCATCCAGAGAAAGGATTGTGGGAACTGAATATGGGTCATAACATCATATTTTCACCTTTTTTGTTCTTTGCTTGCTTTTTTCCCCTTTCTTTCTCATTTATTTTCCCTTTTTAATCTGATTTTTCTTCTGCAGCATAATAAATGTGGAAATATATATAAAAAAATTACAATTGTTTAACATAAAGTAGATCACTTCCTGTCTAGGAGAGGGGGATGAGAAAAGGGAAAGAAAAAATGTGAAATAGTAAGTTGTGCAAGGGAGAATGTCATAAATTATCTCTGCATGTATTTTGAAAAATCAAAAGCTATTATTTAAAAAAAATAACGGAAAAAAAAACAGAAGATAAAAGAAAAGTGAATGTAGCATGTATTGGTTTACATGCAGTCTCCATAGTTTTCTCTGTAGATGTGGATGATGTTTTCCATTCAGAATTTATTGGGATGACCCTTTGATTACTGAATCTCTAAGACCACGTCTATTATGATTAATCATCACAGAATCTTGCTGTTGCTATGTACAATGTTGTCCTGGTTCTGCTTGTTTGACTCAGCATCAATTCATATAAATCTTTCCAGGTCTTTCTAAAATCAGCCTGTTTATCATTTTCATAGAAAATTAATATTCCATTCCTTTCATATATCAAAATTTATTTGGCCATTACCCAATTGATGGGCATTTACTGATTTTTCAGTTGTTTACCACCACACACACAAAAAAAGTATTACAAACATTTTTGCTTATGTGGGTCCTTTTTCCTCTTTTGTGATTTCTTTTTGATAGACACCCAGTAGTGCCATTGCTGACTCAAAGGGAATGTACAGTTTGATAGTCCTTTAGGCAGAGTTTCAAATTGTCATCCAGAGTGGTTGGATCATTTCACAACTCCACCAAGTATGTATTAGTGTTCCAGTTTTCCACATCCCCTCCAAAATTCCTCATTATCCTTTCCTGTCCTCTTTGCTAATCTGAGGTGTGAGGTGTTGGCACCTCAAAGTTATTTTACTTTCCATTTCTCTAATTAGTAGTGATTTAAGGCATTTCTTCATGAGTATATATGGCTTTTTTTTCTTTCATCTGAAAACTCTCTTCATATCCTTTAGCCATTTATTAGTTGGGTAATGACTCAAATATTTATTTTAGAGATGAATCCTTTAATAGAAACACTAGTGTAAAAATTTTTCCCCTCCCTTTCCGATTCTCTTTTAAGCTTGGCCACTTTTTTTTTATGCCAAAGATTTTAATTTAATTTAGCCAAAATTATCCATTTTGCATTTCATAAAGTTCTCTTTATTCTCCTTTGACCATAAATTCCTTTCTTCTTGAAAGTTCTGACAGAAAAACTATGCCTTGCTCTCATAATTTGCTTTTGTTATCACCCTTTATGCCTAAATCATATACATATTTTGATCTTATTTTACTAGGGATTTGAGATATAGATCCATGCCGAATTTGTGACATAGTATTTTCCAGTTTTCCTAACAATTTTTATCAAATAGTGAGAGTTCTTATGCCAGAAGTTGGAGTCTTTGGGTTTGTCAAATAGTAGATTACTACAGTTATTGATTATTGCATATCTAAATTGTACCACTGATCTATCACTCCATTTCTCAGTCAGTAGCAGATGTTTTTGATGATTGTTGCTTTAAAATAATTTTAGGTCTGGTACTGCTAGGCCACCATCATTTGCATTTTTTTCTTCATTAATTCCCTTGATATTTTTGACCTTATCTTTTTCCAGATGAAATTTGTTAGTATTTTTTCTAGTTCTATAAAATAAATTTTTGTCAGTTTGATTATTATATGGCACTAGAAAAGTAAACTACTTTAAGCTATTTTAATTTTATTAGTTCAACCTATCCATGAGCAATTGATACTTTTCTAGGTGTTTATATCTCACTTCATTTGTGTGAAAAGCTTTTTGTAATTGTGTTTTTCAGTTCTGCATTTGTATTGGCAAATAGACACCAAATATTTTATTTTTTAACACTTAATTTTAGATGCAATTTCTCTTTCAAACCTAAGTTTCTGATAAAATCATGGGAACATGTTCTAAGTCATGATTCATTACAGAAATGCAAATTAAAGCAGCTTTGAGATATGATTTTATCTATTATCTATTACATCACCTGCAATGATAGAAGGGGAAAGTGACAAATGTTGGAGAAGATATGGAAAATTTGGATCACTAATTAACAGTGTGAACTGATCCATTTTGGAGTACAATCTGGAATTATGTCCAGAGGGTTATCAAACTGAATTTCCCCTTTGTCCTAGCAATACCATTATTAGTTTTAATATTCAAGTTGATTAAGGAAAAAAGACGGGGGGAGAACTTCTATATTTTAAAACATCATTGTAGCTCTCTTGGATGTAAACACCTGTAAATTTCAGGGATGTCCATCAATTGAATAATGGTTTGAGAGGGATTGAGTGCAACCTGAGGTAAATGGTCAGTGACTTCAGGACTGGTTACCCATGGTCTGTCTGTCTTTTTTTTTTTTTTTTTTTAAGTTTCAAAATTCATTTTATTTCCCTGAATTTTAAATCACTTATCAATCAAGCTGAGTTTGAGCACTCCACTATGGACAAGACAGTTTGTAAAGCATTGTGGGTAGTGCAAGAGAAGTATTAGACATGATTCTAGTCCTTGAGCGCCTCATAATCTAATTGGGAAAACAAGAATACTATGTGGAAATTTAGCCAACACACATGAGGTGTCATAAGGCTAGGACTAAAGACCAAGAAAAGGTCAGTCTCTGCCAGGGTAGTCACAGAAGGATCTGTGAAAGAAGGTTCAGACACCATTTGGGTCTTTAGTTGGGAAGAAGGACATATATAAGTAAATTGGCAGCAGAAGTAAGCCACATCTCCCCAGATGGGAAGATTCTTTCTTCTCAAACATTACCACCTGCGGGTTTTTCAAAGAATTGTTGAAATGTTCACCCTCCTCATGAAAAAAAGAGAAAAGCCAATGGAATTGTTATGTCAGTGAAACCTCCATTTTCTTACTGTTCCTTGAACCACTTCTCCAAATTCTACCCAGCTCATATCAAACCATCTCCATGAAACTTGCCCTGTCTTTCCTTCTCTAACTGATTTCTTAAGCATTTCCAGGGAGAAAAAAATCAGTAATATCCAAGATGGATTCACAAGTTTGTCAACCATCATTTTCTTCTTGTATAAGATTAGCAGTCAGGAAGATATAGACATGGAGTCATAGAGAGTTACCCTGAAGGAGATCTTTAAGATCATCTCCAAAGCACTCATTTTGTAGCTCAGGAGCCAAAAACTGAAGGAGTTAGATTACTTTGATTTGATTTGACATTTGTGTCCAGAAAGTCTTTAAGGATAATCCCCCCCAGACAAGATGAAATATATATATATATATAGGGTAGATGATAGTACATAGTTGAATAGCAGCAGGAGGTTGGCATTAACCTAAAGGAATTCTTTTTGTTTTCCATTAATAATGTTTCATTTTTTTCTAATCACATGTAAGATTTGAATTCCAGATTTTTTTCTCTCTCTCTCCCTTTGCTCTCCCCTTTCCAAGACAGCAAGCAAATAACTTATTTGCAGGCCCTGTAGAGTTCTGCCATTTTATTTTGTACCATCTGAATTTCCTCATCATATTCAGCAGGATCCATTTGCATATTTCCAAGTGCTCTGACCTAGATGAGTAAATGTGGTTGTGTACATCAAATCTCTGAACGCTGCCCAGTCCTTTTCTGCTGAAATGTTGCAAGTTAACTTCCTCCAAGTTAAAAAGGAACTGTTCTCCCACAGAGAATCACTCTAGTCTGTTGACAGTCAGTCTGGTAGGCATTTTATCTTGTGGCTGCCCCTTCTGTTGAAGGTGAATGTTCAGCTTGGAATGAGTAAGTCTCTGATGGGAGCAATAGTCTGTGGTGAGCATCTTCTTGGTCACCTTCACATCACATTCCTTCTTCTCCATACAGAAAAAAAGTCTATAAAATGCCAATTTTTACTACAAGAATATATTCATGATATTTTATTCTATTGAGGTTGGTGATGAGAAAGTCAAGAGCCACATAAGTCTTAAATAAGCCTTGCTGTTGCTTTTAATTATCTGTGCAAACCATTTTGTACTTCTATTTTTGATGGTTCTTTTTCTTTAGATATGGAGCCCAAGTTTGAATGGAATGAGATGAGTAGAAAGCTGGGAATTTTTATGGAAGAATGTGACCTGCAGAGATTCATGAAGGATGGTCCCTGTGCCTTAATTTTGAAGGAAATCCATGCCTCTAACATCCAAGGAGATAATTCAAAGAGTGACTGTGAGTTGGATGAAATCAGAAAGAGATTCAGGCAATCTTCTTTCCTAAGTCATTGTAAGAAAATGGACTCAGGGAATAACTGTCTTCTGAATAGTAAATATCAGAAATGTTTTCCTGAACAGGTAGAGCTTTTTCATTCCCAGGAGAAGCCTGCTGAAATACAAATGAATCCAACTAATCAATGGGAAATGTCCTTCAGCAAGAGTTCAGACCTCATTAGACATCAGAAAAATGATAGTGGGGAAATGTTTTGTGGAAGTAATGAAGTTGGGAAGGCCATGAGTCAGACCTCTAAGCTCATTACTCAACAAATTCACACAAGAAAGCAACCTGATGAGTATAATGAATGTGAAGCAATCTCATCCCATCATTCATCTCTTCCTTACCGTTGTAGAGTTGACTCTGGAATGAAAAGATATGCATTTGATGACTGTGGGAAGGCCTATGGTTGGAACTCAGATATTGATAGTTCTCAGAAGATTCATACAGAAATGATTTATAAATGTAATGAATGTGGAAAGACATTCCCACAAATATCTAAATTTCGTAAACATCAGAGAATCCACTCTGGAGCAAAACGTTATAAATGTAATCACTGTGGGAAGGCTTTTGCATACAGGTATAGTCTTGCTAATCATCAGAGAATCCACACTGGAGAAAAACCTTTTAAATGTAATCAATGTGGAAAGTCTTTTCGATGGAGTTCCAGTCTTTTTTTCCATCAGAGAATCCACACTGGAGAAAAACCTTATAAATGTAATCCTTGTGGAAAATTTTTTCGATATAGTTCCAGTCTTGCTTTACATCAGAGAATCCACAGTGGAGAAAATCTTTATAAATGTAATCAATGTGGAAAGTGTTTTCGATGCAGTTACAGTCTTGCTTTACATCAGAAAGTCCACACTGGAGAAAAACCTCATAAATGTAATCAATGTGGAAAGTCTTTTCGATGCAGTTCTATTCTTGATAAACATCAGAGAATCCACACTGAAGAGAAAGAAAAATCTTTTGAATGTCATCAGTGTAGAAAAGTTTACAGGAGCAAGGCAAAACTTATTGAGCATGAGAGAAGCCACACTGGAGAGAAACCTTTTGAATGTAATCAATGTGGAAAGACTTTCTTATATGAGAGAAGTCTTGCTAAACATCAGAAAATCCACACTGGAGAGAAACCTTATAAATGTAATCAATGTGCAAAAGCTTTCATAATGAGGTACCAGCTTGTTGAGCATCAGAAAAGCCACACTGGAGAGAAACCTTTTGAATGTAATCAATGTGGAAAGGCCTTTTGTTACCCTTCCAGGCTTGCTAGACATCAGAGAATCCACACTGGAGAGAAACCTTATAAATGTAATCAATGTGCAAAAGCTTTCATAATGAGGTACCAGCTTGTTGAACATCAGAGAATCCACACTGGAGAGAAACCTTTTGAATGTAATCAATGTGGGAAAGCTTACAAAGTAAGGTACCTCCTTGCTGAACACCAGAGAAGCCACACTGGAGAGAAACCTTTTGAATGTAATCAATGTGGAAAGACTTTTTGTTACCCTTCCAGGCTTGCTCGACATCAGAGAATCCACACTGCAGAGAAACCTTTTGAATGCAATCAGTGTGGAAAGACTTTTATATACAGTTCCCTTCTTTCTAGTCATCAGAGGACCCACACTGGGGAGAAACCTTTTGAGTGCAATCAGTGTGGAAAGACTTTTATATATAGTTCCCTTCTTTCTAATCATCAGAGAATCCACACTGGAGAGAAACCATTTGAATGTAATCAATGTGGAAAGGCTTTTAGGCTTACTTCCATTCTTACTAAACATCGGAGAATCCATACTACAGAGAAACCTTTTGAATGCAATCAATGTGGAAAAGCTTTTAAATACAGTTCTCTGCTTTCTCAACATCAGAGAATGCACGCTGGAGATAAGCCTTTTGAATGTAATCAATGTGGGAAAGCTTTCATAATGAGGTATCTTCTTGTTGAACATCAGAGAAGCCACACAACAGAGAAACCTTTTGAATGTAATCAGTGTGGGAAAGCTTACAAAGTGAAGTACCTTCTTGCTGAACATCAGAAAACCCACACTGGAGAGAAACCTTTTGAATGTATTCAGTGTGGAAAGAGTTTCACATACAAGAGAATTCTTGCTAAACATCAGACAATCCATACCAGAGAGAAACCTTTTGAAGGCAATTAATGTGGTAAAGATTTCACGCACAAGGGAAAACTTGCTGAACATCAGAAAATACACACTGGAGAAAAACCTTAAGTAATCAGTCAGGAAAGACTTTTCGATAGAGTTCCAGTCTTGCTAAACAATTGAGAATCTGAAGGAATCCTATCAAACTCCTTTTGTGACACAGACATGGTACTGATACCTAAACCAGATAGGACAAAAACAAAGAAAGAAAATTATAGACCAATCTCCTTAATGAACATTGATGCAAAAATCTTAAGTAAAATATTAGCAAAAAGATTACAGAAAATTATCCCCAGGATAATACACTATGACCAAGTAGGATTTATACAAGGAACCCAGGGCTGGTTCAATAGTAAGAGAACCATTCACATAACTGATTAACTATATCAATAACCAAATGAACAAAACCATATGATCATCTCAATAGATGCAGAAAAAGCATTTGATAAAATCCAATACCCATTCCTATTAAAAACACTAGAGAGTATAGGAATAAAAGGACTTTTCCTTGAAACAGTCAGTAGCATCTATTTAAAACCATCAGTAAGCCTCATATGTAATGGTGATAAACTGGAACTATTCCCAGTAAAATCAAGAGTGAAACAGAGTTGCCCACTATCGCCATTACTATTCAGTATTGTATTAGAAATGCTAGCTTTGGTAATAAGAATTGAGAAAGAGATTAAAGGAATCAGAGTAGGTAATGAAGAAACCAAATTATCAGTCTTTGCGGATGATAAGATGATATACATAGAGAACCCCAAATATTCTACTAAAAAAGCTATTAAAAATAATCCACAACTTTAGCAAACTTGCAGGATACAAAATAGATCCACAAATCTTCAGCATTTTTATACATCACTAACAAAATCCAACAGCAAGAAATATGAAGAGAAATTCCATTCAAAATAACTATCAATAGTATAAAATATTTGGGAATCTATCTGCTAAGGGAAAAATCAGGAACTACAGAAGCAAAATTACAAAAAGCTTTCCACATGAATAAAGTCAGATTTAAACAATTTGAAAAATATTAAGGGCTACCTAATCTGTTCATTTAATACTATACCATTCACATTCCCAAGAAACTATTTTAATGACCTAGAAGAAATAACAACAAAATTCATGTGGAAAAACAAAAGGTCGAGAATTTCAAGAGAAGTAATGAAAAAAAAGATCAAATGAAGGTGGCCTAGCTGTACCTGATCTAAAACTATATTACAAAGCAGCAGTCACCAAAACCATTTGGTATAAGCTAACAATTGAGAATCTACACTGGGGAGAAACCATTTTGTATATATAATCTGTTTGGAAAGACTTTCATACAGAGTTCCTTTTACCTGCACATCAGAGAATTTACACTTGAGAGAAACCTTTTTAATGTAATCAATGTGGAAACCTTTCACAAAGAACTTCAAACTTGCTTAATATAAGAGAATTCCCTGTGGAAAGAAATCTGTTGATTATAATCAGTGTGGGTAGACTTCCACACAAAGGTCCAATGTTTTTGAACATCAGAGTATCCACAATGGGGGACAAAAAAACCTTCATAGAAGTAATTGTTGTTTAATGATTTGACAGAGTTTTAAATTGTTTTAAGTAAATGATAATGTTTTTAATAATGGCTTATATTCTTATAATTTGAGTCAATTTTCTTATCTATTTTAGAAGTGACTCCTTTATGAGAAACACTGGTAGTAAAATTTAGAGATTTCTACAGAAAAAACTTCACATAATTTCCCAAATTCTATCTTTGTGTGTGTGTGTGTGTGTGTGTGTGTGTAAATCACTCAGAATGGCACAAAGGAGAAATTGATGCAGAGTTCTGAGCCAGAGACAGAATTTATTAGAAGAGTCTGGCTCCTCTGTAACCCAGCAAATTCTAGGCCTTCCTCTCTATCTAAGATCCCCTCCTTCCCTCAAGGTTCTATTTTTGTAGGGATAAAATTATCCTGTCAATAGAATAGCATTTCATTGGTTACTATAAAATGCCTTGGCTAAAATATGGATACCACCAGGGCCATGGGGTTTCAGGATGGCCAGTGCAGAAAATCTATCCACTGACTAGATAGTCATTAGCTGGATGATGTCCATTGGCCTGGGCCAGGGAAGATGGAGCCTTTCAGTGATCAGGAGATGGATAAGCCATTCATTGGACTGGGCAAGTGCCCATAGTCTCTCCCTCTAAAGAACCGCAGATAGTGGGGAACTCTGGGAAAAGTATACTTGAAACAAAGATACTTAGAACAGAGTGTTGACTCAGTATAATTGATGAGATAATGGTTCTCTAGTTCACATATACTTAGTGTGATGTAATGGTACAATTAATACTTAGTGTATATGGTAATGTAATAGTTCTACAGGTGGCACATGCTCAGTGTCCTGTAAGTGACGTAATTATACTAAGGTATTTAAAGGCTGAGAGGACTAGAGATGAGTGTGTGTGATGGAGCTCAATCTCAGACTCCAGATTCCATCCTTGACCATCTTTGTGGTGGCCCTCCTGCCTTCATAAATTCTCCACTAAGACCAAGGCCCTTCCAGAAATCCTCCAGAAATTTAGTCCAGACACTACATCACCCCAAGATGATTTCAGGGAAACTTCGGGGCTTTCCATCATACCCAAATGGGCTGTGGGTGAAACAGGATAGAAATGGTTCCTGTCATGGTTCTGACAATTTGTAGTTATGCAAATAGACCTCATGCCTGATGTGCAAATAATTTCTATTCTATAAGCATGAGGTCTACAAAAAGCCTCTTAACAGAATGTATATTTCCATATGATTCATTCAAATTTTGAGTTAGTTATACTATTAAGTGATTGGCTAGGTAAATATAAGCTAATGAGTAATTAGTGCCAATCTTGGTCTACCATAAAATTATCATGGGCTGATTAATACTGAATTGAATTCAAATAGAGCTCTTCAGTGTTTCAGCTTTCTTAATGTGCATGAAACTCAATAAATGTAATGATTTTTCTATCAAACCGTGTTATCACTCCTCAATCATTCTTAGCATTCATAGACTATCATTTCTTCAGCATTCCTGAAGTAATTGTTGCTCACCTTGTTTACTGCCATAAAAAAGCCCTTATATAAATATTTTGCTATTTGATGTGAATTTCTTTTTCTTTTAAATTACTCTTTAATTTAAAAGCACATTGTTTTATGACTTATGTTCGAAGAGAAAAATCTGAACAAATGGGGACAACCAGGGGAAAGAAAAAAAATAAAGAAGGGAACATGTGTTGCTCTACATTGAATCTCCTTAGTTTTTTTTCTCCCTGCAGCTTGGGAGGTGGGGGCCCCATGTTACAGACAGGGAAGCTGAGGCACCTTCCAGGGATTTGGATGAAACCCTTCCGATTTTGAACCCTATGTGTCTCATGACCTCAGGGCTGCCCTGTTCCCTAGGTTGCAGGAGATTTTAGTGTCCAGTGCTGAGGCCCCTAAGAGGTTTTCCCTGTTCCCATAGCTGAGATCTTTCTGCCTCCTTCTCTGAGTTGAGATCTTTCTATGTTCTCTTTGACACAAGAAAAAAACAACTGAACGTGACCTGACCAGCAGAGGGGGTTCAAAGTCCAGAATTTGTGCTCCTGAAACACCTGGACAGGACCGTGGGGAAACCCTGATCTCCCTGGGGTGGAGGTTGGGCCCACATGAAGGGCCAGCACCTGCAGGGATATTCTGCTCAGTCCAGGAAGAGCAAACCCTGGGGGCAGCTTTCCCCTTTGGGACTGTGGGGGTGGGTGGGTGATGGGCTTGGAGCTTGGAAAGGGAGGAAGGAAGGACTCTGAGTTATGGCTAGAACAAGGCCTGTTGTGCTGAGCAGACTTAGTTCCAGCTTGTGGCCATGGCCAAGAATGACCTAGCCCACAGCTGAGTGTGAGGGGGGAGAAGTTCCCTGCTGGCTGTGGGCACTTATAGGAGAGCAGAGACCCTGGTCTCACTCACTGGGCAGAGGAGCCAATTGAAGTTTTTGGCTGCAGACCAAAGGGAGAGGGAGCCTGTGCTGGGACAATGTGGTGGGGGGCCCTGCCCTGGACTCGGGTACTAGGGAGTACCCAGGATTGGGGCCCTGAGAGAGCTCTGAAAATGACAGTGAGAAGGACCTGGAGACTGGGCTCTTCTCCCCCCCAAAATTAGGACTAGAGAGCTGACAATAATAAGTGGCTTAGAATAAAATGATATAAAAATAAAAATGAGGTGGCAAAGGAGAAAGCCTGAATATAGTAGCTCCTGTGGACATTGAGACAATCTGGATGCATACTCAACCTAAAAAAGTAAAGTCTATTTTTTATAGACTTTTTTTTTTTAATTAAGGCTTTTTATTTTCAAAACACACACATGGATAATTCTTCAACATTCATCCTTGTACAACTTTGTGTTCCAATTCCCCCTCCCCTTCCCACACCCCAGTCCCTAGATGACAAGAAGTCCAATATATGTTAAACATGGTAGAAATATATTTTAAAGCGAATATATGCATATATATTTATACAACTATCTTGCTGCACAAAGAAAATCAAATCAAACAAGGAAAAAAATAAAATGCAAGCAAACAACAAAAAGAGTAAAAATACTATGTTGTGATCCACACTCAGTTCCCACAGTCCTCTCTCTGGGAATGGACGCATCTCTTCCTCACAAGAGCATCAGAACTGGCCTGAATAGTCTTATTATTGAGAAGAGCCAAGTCTATCAGAATTGAAAATCATATAATTTTCTTGTTGCCAAGTACAATGGATCTCTTGGTTTGGCTCATTTTGAAAATGAAGTTTAAAAAGTCACTCACATTTCAAAGAGAACAGTCAAATAATCACAAGCCCCCAAAAGGATTATTGGATGAAGTTATAAAAATCAAAGAATTTGAACAAAAATTGGTAAAATAAATAAGATCAACACAAGAAAATCAAGAAAAATATTTAAAGAAAGTCAACCAATTAGAAAAGGAGATTCAAGAACTTAAGGAAGAAAATAGCTTTATTTATTTTTGGTGAGGCATTTGGGCTTAAGTGACTTGTCTAAGGTCACACAGCTAGTAAGTATGAAATGTCTGAGGACACATTTGAATTCATGTATCTCTTTGGGACCTGTCTTTATGCATTACACATAGAAAATAACTTCTTAACAATTAGAATTAGGAAAAGGGAGTTAATGAAAAGGAATATTAAAAAAAAAAAAAGTCAATCAAAAAAATATACCAGAGAAGGCTCATCAGAAGAAACTGAGTAGATAGTATAAGAATTGTTGTATTACCTGAATGTTATGATAAAAAATAGAAATTAAATACAATCTTTCAATAAATTAAGAAAAATTTCTGGACAAAGGAGTGAAATAGAAAAAAAAATCTGCCTTGGACTACTCAGAATAGACCTTGAGATGAAAACTTACAGGAGTATCATACCCAAACTTCAAAGTTCCCAGGTCAAGTAGAAAATACTACATGGAAAAAGAAAAAAAAAATTTCAATACTATGGAACCACAATCAGGATAACATAAGACTTAGTAGCTTCTCAATTAAAGAAACCACAGATCTTGGGACATTGTATTTATAGAGCAATTTTGTAACCAAAAGTGATTTACCCAGTTAAACTGAGTAGAATTCTGAATTTAAAAAATGAAAAAGGTCACATAATGAATTTAAAGATATTGAGGTATTTATGACAAAATGACCAGAACTCAGTGGAAAATTCGACATAGATAATCTAGGAGAAACATAAGGTAAAGATTGAAGTGCAGTGTATAAAGGGTTCAATGAGGTCAAATTGTTGACTTTTTATATGTGAAAATGTCATCATTACAGGGTTATTTGAAAACAAAGCTTGGACTCGATTGAGTATGATGGGTCAATTATAAATTAATTAATTAATTAAATTGGGGAGGGAGAGGTAAAATGGAAGATTCAGAACCAACAAGTCCTGAAATGTAAAGGGTTGAAACTCTGAGTAGGTTCACTGGAATCAAACAAAAGAGCACTTAAGGCTAATTACCCATTGGGCAATACTCTATCAGCATATGCTTGGAAAATGGCCCTTCCCACTATTCTGTGCTAGCTTGGATCTTTTGGTGTATACATATAATTGTAGGAGGCATTAGGGGGTAGAGTAAGACAAGCCAGAGTCACTTTTGCAGTAGAAGAGGAGAAGGGAGGTTGTGGAGAGCTTGTGTCCATTTCCTTCACTTCTACTCCTAAAGACCAAGAATAAAGACTAAGGACTTTGGCTTATCCTAACTCCATCTGATTCTAAGGCATCCAGGGTGCTAACTCAGTCTTCACACTGAAAGAAAGAATTGTGACAAGAAGCAGGTAGGAATTGGAGGAGGGCTGGTGGTGAAATGCTATTCTTATAGGTTGAACAGAAGAGGAAATGGAATATGTAAATAAACCTAATTTAGAAATAGAAGTTAAATAGGCCATAAATGAATTTCTTAAGGAAAAACACAAGGATTGACAGATGTCCAAGGGAATTCTCCCAGATAATTAAAGGTCAAATATTTTCAATTATAAAAAATTCTTTTGGAATTAGGGACAAAAAAAGGCATACTTCAGGCTCCTTTTATGAAATAAATATGGTATTGCTCCCTAAGCCAGGGAGAGTTCAAACAAGAAAGAAAATCATAGATCAATTTCATTAATGGATATGGATGCAAAAATGCTAAATAGAATCCTAGCTTGGAGACTACAACAATATATTAGAAAGATTGTCCATTTTGACCATTTGGGATTCATTTCTGGAATACAGGGATGGTGTAATATAAAGAAAGTTATTCACATAATGGATTAGTTCAACAATACAATAACCAAAAAATCAAGTCATTAATAACTGAAGAAAAAACTTTTGGTAAAACACAACACTCATTTCTATTAAAAACACTGGGAAATTTAAGTGGATTTTTCTTTGACCCGTCAGGAAACATTATGTGGAATGAGGATAAATAAGCTCTCTTTCCAGAAAGATGTATTCAATAAGGATGCTTACTGTGATAGATATTATACAGTATTATATTTGAAATCCTAGAACTAGCAATAATAAGAGAAAAAAATGGAAGGAATCAGAATAGAGGATGAGAAAATAAAACTATTTTTTTGAAGAAGATATGATGATATCCTTGGAATATTGAAAAGACTCAACAAAAAAACTTAGTTTAAATGTTTAATAACTTTAGCAGAGGAGAATATGAAGTAAATTGACCTAAATTATCATTTTTATATATCATCAACAAAGCTGTGCAAGAAGAGATACTAACAGATACCATCTATAAAATAGGTCTAGACTTCCTGAGAATTACACTTGCCAAACCAAACTAACTCAAGAAGTATAGGAACATAAATATTAAAAACTTTTTATAGCAACAAAGTTAAATCTAGACCAAAAGAAAAATTAATTGTTCATAAGTAAGCAAAATTAGTATAATAAATTTTATCTAAATTAATTTATAGACTCAATAGCATCCCAATTCAGTTAACAAAAAATTGTTCTACCGATCTAGAAAAAGATAACAAAATTCTTTTGAAAGAATAAAACATCAAAAATATCAAATTAAGTAATTAAAAATGTTAAGGAAGAAAGTATTTTTTATTAAAGCTTTTTAATTTTCAAAAGATATGCATGGATAATTTATTCAATATTAATCCTTGCAACACTTTGTGTTCCAATTCTCCTCTCCCATTTCTCCCCACTTCCTCACCTAGATAGCAAGTGATCCAATATATGTTAAACATGGTAAAAAAAATTTAAATCCAATATATGTGTATTTATACAATTATCTTGCTTCATAAAAAATCAAATCAAAAAGGAAAACAATGAGAATGAAAATAAAATTCAAGTAAACAACAAAAAGAATGAAAGTGTTATGTTGTGATCCACATTCAGTTCCCTAATCCTTTCTCCAGCTGGTAGATAGCTGTCTTCTTCACAAGATCATTGGAACTGACCAATTTTTATTATCAGCAAAAACAAAACAAAACAAAAAAGACCCAAATCTAAAAAGGACAACTAATTTCACTTGTGCTCTTACTTGGTCTAGAATCCTGGGCCCATAATGTCTCTAAATTTTGGTTCACTTAACTTTTGGTGGACCTATACACTTCCTTCTTAGAGATGGGTGCAGTAATTTACTTGTAGATCCTATAAAGTCTTCAGTTTTTGTTTAGTTTCTTCTGAATTTCCCCATCATTTTCATCAAAACAATTAGATATCTAAAAGTGTTCTTTCTATACCACAGTTCTGTGATAGCTGCTCCCTCCTGCTGCAAAGTTGAAAACTACATGTTGGCATATCTTTCCCTTGAAATAAGGAATGAACTCATCTCCCATGGAGTTACTCTAATCTGTTTATGCTAAGTCTGATGGTCTTCCTGCCTTGTAGCTACTGCTTTTATTGAATGGGATTGTTTAGCTCTGAGTAAGTCCATAACGGGGCCAGCCCTCTGTGATGCACATCTCCTTTGTCACACTCACCTCCTGCCTCTCTTCTCCTTACAGTGATATGGTCTACCCAATGCTAATAACTCCAAGAGTATAGCTAGAAAGTATTCTTGCACTTAGGTTGGTGATGAGAAGGTTATGAGCTTCATAAATCTTCAGTAATGATTGGTATTGTAAATATTTATGTGTCTCTGTATGTGTGTATTTGTGTGTATTTTTAGATGTAGAGAACAGATTCCAAGTAAATGAGTTGACTAGGAAGCTGGGAATTTTTGTGGAAGAATCTGCAGAGCTTCAAAAGTGATGGTTTCTGAGACTTCAAGTTGAAAGAAATCCATGATTCTAATATCAAGGCAGATCAACATCCAAAGAGTGAATGTCAATTTTTTGAATTTGGAAAGAGATCTGGATAATCTTCAACCCTAAATCATTGTAAGAAAATTTCTTTAGGGAATGATTGTCTTCAGGACAGTGTATATAGCTAATGCTTCACTGAAGAAGTAGAGACTTTGAAGAGGTCCTAGACATCACAGAGCCCACACTGGAGAGATACCTTTTGATTGTAATCAATGTGGAAAAAACTTTCTGATGGAGGTATCATCTTTCTAAACACCAGAAAATTCACAGTGGAGAGAAACTTTTTAATTGTAATCAATACCACATGGAAGTCCAATCTTGATGTGTTCAGAGAGTTCACACTGAAGAGAAACCTTTTCTTTGTAATCAACGTGGAATGATTTTCATACAGAGCTCTAATCTTAATAGACATCAGAAAATCCACATTGAAGAGAAGCCTTATGAATGTAATCACTGTGGAAAGGCTTTCACGTTTCCTTTTCAATTTGTCTGGAGAGAGAGAGAGAGAGAAAGAGAAAAACCTCGAAACAAAGGAGACCTAAGAAACATCTGACACTGAGAGAACATGGCTGATTATGAGACTGTTACAGAATTTTAAAATCAGCAGGAATCACTGGATTTCCTGAGGTGAAAAATTGTTGATAAAAATGGCTGTAGAACTTCAAAACCAGCAGGAATCATTGGATTCTCTGAGATGAAAAATTGCTGATGAGACTATTGGAATGTCAGGGCCAGAAAGGGCAAGTGCATTAGAAGCTTTCTGAGACTGAGACAGATTCATTCCATCATCAACCTTTGTGGTGGCTGGAGCCTGAAGCACAAACCTTTGGATTCGAAGAGAGCTAGAGGCAGAAGCCGTTAGAGGCAAAGGACTGGCGGCAGGAGCTCAAGCTTCAATTTGAGAGAAATCTAGGACTGTAATGTAAAGTTGACACAAATGAAGAGAATGACTATGAATTTGATGAAATGAAGAAGTTGCAGATATTCTTCTGTCCTAAATAACTGAAAGAAAATCACCTTAGGGAATAATTTTTTCAAGATAGTGAATATAGCCAGTGCTTTATTGAGGGCATAGACCTTTTTTAATTCCCTGAGAAGCATCCTAAAATACAAATTTATCCAGATAATCAAGGGAAAATAGCCTTGAGCTGGAGTTCAGACCTTATTAGACATCAGAAAAGTGATAATGGAGAAATACTTGGTGTATGCTGGCTCCAGAGAAAGAACTGTTGCATGAATACAGACTGAAGCATACTATTTTTCACTTTGCTTTTCTTTTTTTGAATCTTCTCCTACAAAGTAAATGATAAATTGGTGTCCTGAAAGATTACACACAAATAAGTTATGTTGAATTACCCTGTCAGGTAATTCAGAAGAAAAAAATAAGGAAGCGATAGGATTTGGAAATCAAAATTTTAAAAGACATTATTAACAATTATTTTGAAATATAATTGGGAAAAACATTATTTAAAAGAAAAAGAATAAATTAAAATAGGAAACTTAAGGAAAATAAAATTTTGAAATCTGAATTCTCCCTTTCCACCCTTTGTGACCTACTGTTAAAATAATAACTATGATATCAATTATATATGTGAAATCATGTAAAATGTTAACATATTGGGGAAAAAAATCCTTCAATCTCTACTTAACCATCAATTCTTTCAGGATGAAAGGGGGCAGGAATTCCACTTTTCATCCTACAGTCTTCAGAATTATCTTGGACCAATGAATTGCACAAAATTGCTCACAGTGCAATGTTTCTATTTCTCTGTGCAGTGGTCTCCTAGGTCTGCTCACTTTACACTTACATAGTTCATATAAGTCTTGCAGGGTTTTTTTGAGATCATCGTTCTTCTCAAGTTTTGCAGCACAATTGGATTCCATCACAATCACATATTATGATTGATTCAGTCACTCCTCAGTTGATTGGTCATTCCCTTAACTCCTAATTCCTTGACACCACAAAAAGTACAGCTATAAAAAATATTGTATATATAGCTCATTTTCCTTTTTTTTTTTTTTAGTCTGAGGTTCAGGCCTAGCACGGGTGTTGCTGGAGCAGAGGGTATGCATAGTTTGCTTGTCCTTTGGGTATGGTTCCAAATTGTTCACTACAATGGTGATCTAATTGGCAACACTACTAACAGTGCATTAATGTCCCCATTTTTCCACATTTCCCTCAACAACTGTCATTTTCCTTTTATTTTACCCAATTCTATAGGTATGATGGTATCACTGAGATTTGTTTTAATTTGCATTTTTGTAATCAATAGTGATTTAGAACTTTTAAAATATTTCTATAGATAATTGTAATGTCTTCTGAAAAGACCTGTTCATATCCTTTTTGACCACTTCTCATTTGGAGAATGACTCAAACATTTATAACTCTGATAGTTCCCTATATGTTTGAAAAACTTGTTGTAAACCCTCCCCCCAATTTCCCTCTCCCCCCAAATGTGTTTTTTGCAAAACCTTTTTTAATGCAATCAATATGGTCCAATATCCTTGGTCCTATATTTCTTAGTTGGTCATCAAGTCTTTCCTTATGCACAGATGTGCCAGATAAGATTTTCCATGCTTTTCGAAGTGGCTTATGATATTACCCTTTATGTCTGAATGTTGAGCCCATTTTGTGGGACAGGATTTTACAAGTAGGCTCAGAATTAACCAAGTTGGAAAATGTCTCCTACAGGAAATATATTGAAGAGGGTTCTGATCTTGGTCTTCCTACAATGGTCCTATTCCCAGGAACAGATATCCTCTGGTAGAAGTTTACAGAAACCATTCCCCGTGAGCTACTGCCGTATTCCTTGAATGATGGACTAGTGAACTCATGAGAGGTCAGATACCTATACTGGAAATTGAAATTTAGAAATATATCCGCTTAATGTCTCAGAGGATCCAGTCTCAGATAACAAAAGATTTTTTACTATACATTAAAAGAGGATATAATTATTGTGTTTGTGTGACAATAATTATTTTGGGGGCAATTTAATCACTTTATTAACA
The DNA here is from genome assembly GCA_020854095.1 of Dasyurus viverrinus. Classification (NCBI taxonomy): domain Eukaryota; kingdom Metazoa; phylum Chordata; class Mammalia; order Dasyuromorphia; family Dasyuridae; genus Dasyurus; species Dasyurus viverrinus. The sequence continues at coordinate 623,007,610 of CM036999.1, read as the reverse complement.
AGGGCAGCAGATTATTAAATTTAAAAGGATGGTAATTTGACCAACATTTTTCTACCAAAGACAAACACTTCATCAAAGGTTTCTTGGGATTTATGAGGGTTTCCATGGGATTTATGTGAAAGACCAAATGGAAAAATGGATGCCATTTGACAAAAATCAGAGGGGGAAATCCCCTTTGATAGCATTGACAAAATCAAACAGGGCAGTCCCCTCAGATAAGAAAACGTCATAGATAAAAGACTCAAAGAGGAAATGTAGAGGTCTCCCTTCCTCTAGAAACATCTGGTACAATTCTGTGACTCTGGTGTGGCCTGTCCTTGGGTCACTTGGGAAGTTTCCTACAAAAATGGCCTCAAACAAACTTCCAATTTATTTTGCCAATATACAGGTAAGACAAGGAAAGTTCCTTCAAATCTTTTCAAATTTGGAATCTTTGAGACCAGGGAATTCACAATTTTACCTCTCACCTACATCACCTATACCCACTGTATGACCTACCAATCTACAAACAGAAAGCCGAAGTCAAGTTTATTAGCTGCATTCCCATATAAAAACAAATTCATCTAAAATTATGACAATAACTATTGTGTTGGTTCATGTTTATCCGGTATTTGTTAACATTTGCATATGTTCACCATAGTGATTGGAGACAAAATTCACCACATATAAATATGGAAAGGCTTTGGGGGTTGGTTATGTGACATCTGCCATGTGCCAAGAGCCACATGAATATGATCTCATTTGATCTACTGTGAAAATTGTCAGGGTCCTTACTAAGGATAACCAGAGTAACAGAAACAGGTTCCAGCCCCACAGTAAACTGTGCTTTATATATCCACTAAAGAGTGTGATGGGCTCCACGAATGGGTGATGGGCACGTGTGTCTCATCCTTCCACAGATGACACAGAGACCGTCTCTGCTCCTGAGCTACATGACCTTTCCTTTGGCTAAGTCTTGCCAGAAGGCTTACAAAGAAGTTTTGGGTAAGATCAGGGTTTGGCACAGAGAAAGAAAAAGTGTGGAATCAGCAAAAGACCAAAAGGGTGAATGTAGAGTTAGAAAGACCTGCTACACAGGGCCAGGAGATCATTACATACTTCAACAACAATACTATATGATGACCAGGTCTGATGGACCTGGCCATCCTCAGCTATGAGATCAACCAAATCATTTCCAATGGAGCAGTAATGAACTGAACCAGCTACACCCAGGGAAAGAACTCTGGAGGATGACTAAAAACCGTTACATTGAATTCCCAATCCCCATATTTTTGCCCGTCTGCATTTTGGATTTCCTTCACAAGCTAATTGTACAATATTTCAGAGTCCGATGCTTTTTGTACAGCAAAACAACAGTTTGGTCACGAATACTTATTGTGTATCTAATTTATATTTTAATATATTTAATATCTACTGGTCATCCTGCCATCTGGGGGAGGGGGTGGGGAAAAGAGGGGAAAAATTGGAACAAGAGGTTTGGCAATTGCTAATGCTGTAAAGTTACCCATGCATATAACCTGTAAATAAAAGGCTATAAAATAATATTTTAAAAAAGAGGAAAAAAATTAAAAAGAAAGACCTGCTACAAATGTCTTTAGCATAAGCATGTCCACAGTCCAAAGAAAACAGCAGCTGTTGGATTGGCCAAATGGTTGACTCAGGAATCCTCCTCTGTCTTCATCTCCAGAATGGCAGGGCAGGAAGTGAGCCTAGGTGGATCTGGCTTGAACTCTGAAAGGGTGTCCTTGAATCTAAGACAGCAGCGTGCTTGTAGTTAAGTATCTACTGGGGGGGGGGGGGTGAGATGATGGTTCTCTAAGCACATACATGATGTAACGTAATGATGTGGTCAATCAGTTGGTGTATACTTAGGGTAATGTGGTGATGTGATGTTCTTCAGCTGCACATGCCCAGTATGTGTGGGGAAGTAGTCATCCTGGGGTATTTAAGGGATTCCCAGGGACAGAAGGCTTTTTCTCGGCCTCGGAGATCTCAGCCACAGAGAAGACTTCAGGCTCCTGACTCCATCTTTGACCAGCCTGCTCTCCTGCCTCCTTCACTTCACCTCCCGGCCCCCAGGCCCAAGGATCGGCCCAAGGCCCACCGAGAGCTAGCCTGGGCATTAAACATAGGAGCTTTCTTAAAGTGATTGTGAAAAGGGAGGTACTGAGGGGGGACTTTTGAGTGCATGGATACAGGAACAGCTCATCCAGCATTAAATGGAGTCAGGTAGATTTCCTCAGAAAATCAGTTTGGAAAACCATTACCTACTTGCTAGGTAGGAGAGGCTCAGTGATAAGATGAGGGAATGTGAGTCCAAAAGATGTGATTGTGATCTCTGGTGTGCAAGGAGGGAAGACATTGGGAGACAATGGCCAGAGAGCAGCAGTATGGGCATAAGGGTTGGGCCAATTGAGAAGTCTCCCCATTCTGGAGAGCAAGGCCTCTGGGTGGGCTTTAGAGAACTGGGGGAAGCAGGAGTCATGGCATGAACGTGGCCCAAAAGGCAACTATGGTCTTTTTTTTTAAATAATGGAGGGTCAGGGAGAGCACAGGTTGGCCACCCAGCCTGTCTGACCTCCAGGCTCAGACCTACCTGAGGAGGGCAAGCACAGCACCCCAGTTCTAGGAGACAATCCTCTCAACTAAAAGGGAGGCCGATTCCAACCCGGGGCCTGAAAGGTTGCTCAGAAAGGAGGGCCTTGTGGAAAGCAGAAGAGCCCTCATGGCATCCGTGAAGCAAGTCTTTCTGAGAAGGTCTATGAGGTCCTCTGTGCCCCCTTCCTGGTCGTCATGAGCTGGAGTGAGAATGCCAGGCTCCCATTGATGTCCCTTCTTCTGCCTGGACCTGCTTCTAGTCCACTCGGTTCCACTTTAGGCCTCCAATGGTACTTGGCTCTATGATTATCTGCATTTTTACAGAGGAGCAAACAAAGGCTACTTTAAGCTCCCCTGCCAGAGCTCTAAACCTGGCTCAGAACAGCCAGCCCCTGATGGAGGGAAGGGGGAGAGGAGTGGGCAGGTTGTTGGGCCCCCCTGTGGAGGATGGACCCTGCATCACTCTGAAATGCAAACGCCTGATTTCCCCTGAGACCTCCCCCTCCCTCATCTGTCCATCCCCTCCCAGTCTCCCTCCTTCTTTGTACTCTGGGACTCAGACCCTTCTTCTGAGCAGAATCTGCCACAAGAAAACCTTGGAGTGGATTACCCAGAGGGGTCTATGCTGACGTCCCGGCAGAACTTAGGTCTTGGGAAAATTGAGGTTCCGGAGGAAAGACCATCAGTCCCTGCCAATGTGGTTCTGATGGAACTGAGTTTGTTCTAAAGTAAATCATGTGGTTTTATTGTCAGTCACTTGTCTTCTCCTCTTAGGATTCTGTGATGTCTGACCCTCTGTAGCTGGATCAGCCCTAAAGGAAAAACTCTGAAAACTGGTCCTGATGCAGTATGTGGGGACATGAGGAGGGACCCGGAGCGTCCCTGAATCAGGAGTCTGAGGTCCGGGAGACTGAACCAGGGCAAGAACCGAGCAGCGGGTAAGGAGCCGGTGCCGGAGGGAGGAGCAACGTTCAGCCACATGTTTCAGGGAGTTTGGCCGGGAAAAGGGCTGAGAGAGAAGGAGGGCTCCGAGGGGGGGGGGGGAGGAGGGTTTCAAGGCGGTTTCCTTAAAGGTGGGAGCTGGGCCTGTTGGGGAAGTGACTGAGAGGGGAGGCTTCACCCCTGGCGGGAACTGGGTGTGAGGGGGTCACTGCTGGGGAGGGGCTGGCGGGGGATCCAGGGGTGGCTAAAGAAGCTCCTGGAGGAGGCGGATTTCCAGCAGCCAAAGAGCCCGGACCTTGGGATCCTTCCTCTGACTCCTTTCCCAGAGATGCCCAAGGCTGTCAGGCAGGAAGGGCTCACCCTGTGGGGGAGACGCCTCCAGCGGGGGAGGTTCCTGTAACCCGGGAGGTGCGAGAGCAAGAGCGGAGATTAACAAATGCTCCCAAGAATGAGCCCAAGGTGCAAAGGCACCTCCCGGTCCCCGGGCCAGGACTGAGAGCTCGGCCAGGACCTTGGATCCCCGCCAAGAGGCTGGGGCGGGGGGAGGGGATTCTCTGTGTGGCACAGAGCAGCTTCCTGAGGCCGCCGGGGCTCGGGACCAGCAGAGGGAGGCAGCCCCCGCTGGGAGGGAGACAGAGGCGGGCAGGTCGCGGGGCCCCTCCCCCCCCCCCGGAGGACAGCGACCCCAAGCGCGCGGAAACCGGAGGCGCAGGGTAAAGGTGAGAAGGGTTTCTGACGGTCAGCGAGGGCAGCCGGGAGGGGCCGGGAAGGGGGAGGGGGCGCAAGCTCCGCCCCCCCCCGGGCGGGGAGACTCGGGCCTCGGTCCGCAATTAAGTAGCTCCCCGGAAACCGAGTCCGGATCCGTCGCGCGCTCTTGGGGGCGTCGGTCCCCGAGGCTGAGGGAGCGAGGGGGGCGGCGCGGGAGGGGGCGGGGAGTCTGCGTCCGGCCCCCGAACGCCCGCGGCCGGTGCTGCGGCTCCAGCCCCGCCGGCCAAAGTCCGGCCGCCCCGGGGCGGGGGTGGAGACCAGCTCTGGGGAGAGGTTCCCCCCCAGACCGTCCCACTCGCCCAGACAACGGCACCCGGTCCTCCGGAGGGGAGGGGCGCGAGCCCCGGGCGCGCGCGCGCGTGCCCGCCCTCCCCGGAGCTCGAGGAAGGACCCGGGCGCTGGGCGAAGGGCAGCCTGACCGGGGGGGCCCGGACTCCCCCAGTCCCCTTGGGAGTGAGGCCTGGGGCGCCGTGGTAGGGGGGGAGGGGCGGCTCCCAGCTCACTGGGGACCGTCCTCACTTGTCAGGAGGCAGGTGCTTCAGATCTGGGATAGAGGGGAGGGAACTGCGGGAAGGGACTGCCCCAGGGTCATCCGGGGTCTGGGGGAGGTTATGAACCATGGGGGGGAGGGGACCGCCCCAGGGTTACGTCATCCAGGTGGGGAACTGAGGCGCGGGGGAGGGGAAGGCTCCAGGGTCGAACCTCTGGCAGGGGTCTGAGGCCAAATCTGCGCCCAGGGCCCGCTGGCTGCAAGCTCTGCCCCCGTCGGTGCAGCCGCCTAACTCCTGGGGGCCACTCCTGCGCCCCCAGAGACAGGCGGCTTCGGGGCATTTCCAGGAGGACACTGAGCGCGCGCTCAGGGCCTGCCTCAGTTTCCCGGTCTGTAAGAACGGCCTGAGGAGAGCAGTTGTCACTAGAGCCGGTGTGCATTCATTAGGCGCCACCTGTGTGCTTAGAACCCCGAATTCTGGGTGCCGATCAGGCCCCCCAGGAGCTCACACTGCAACGGGTCGCTCTGTACCATTAGTAGGAAAAAGGCCGGGGAGGAGGGAAGGCCGGGACCCGGAGGAGAATGACGTCACGACCCCTCCCCGCCCGGGGCGCCGCGAGCACATGGCTAGGCAGAGCGCCTCCCTGCGCGCTCTCGCCCCGCCTGGGCTGTTGAACTCCGGGGAATGCTGGGAGTCTCCGGGTGCGCAGGCGCGGCTTCTCGGTTGGGTTCAATTCTTCCCTCTGTGCTGGGTGAGTCGGGGGAGGGGAGTAGGACGTCAGCGCGCACGCGCGGCCTCGGAGGTTTCTCTTTCCCCCCCCCCCCCCCCCCCCCCCCCCGTCCCTCCCCTCGTCTAAAGGTTCCCCTCCCTTCACCTTCACGCAGGGACGCAGTTGGGGTCAGTTCCCGCGCCGGGGTCCCCGAAATCTGGCGCGGCTGCGCAGGGTCCGAGTGTGGGGGGATGGGCCCCGCGTGGGGCGAGGACCTGAATTGTGATTGCCCGTGGGCGTGCAGCTGCACCGGGGGGAGCGTGGGGGAGGGGCTGTAGCGATCTCACCTGCGTGGGCTGCGGTGGGGGAGGGGCCGCGCTTGGGCATCCCTGTGGCTGCACTGGCCCCTCCCCCAGTGAGCCCCAGATTGACCCGAGCTTCTCACGGGGCTCCGGGGTCCGGTGATTGGGGGGAGAGGACCCGGCTCCGGCCTGACTCTGGCTCCGGTTCCCCCTGTGTAAAAAGGGGACGAGAGCAGCCCCTCCCCCTCCTCTCCCTCCCAGTGAGATCTGTAAAGCCCTAAATCCGGGGCAGCGCATCCAGCGAGCGCTCGCTCCTACCTGCGGCTCTTACTGTCAAATTCTGCCTGGAGGACTGTCCTGGGGAGGAGGCGCCGCTCAGCCTCTGGGCCTCCCATCCAGCTCTGGGCCCGGGTCTTTTTCCCTCCCTGGATGCTTGGGCCTGTTGGGAGGTGGGGGCCCTATATGACAGATGGGGAAACTGAGGCAGGAATCGCAGCGCTGGGCCAGGATCACGGGCCCTTCAGAGACTGGGTTGAAGGCCCTGTGATCTTGACTTCTTGTGGCCTATGTCCCAAGGGCTTACCCCATGCCCCAAACTAGTGAGCAGAAAACCTTAGTGTCCTGTGACCGGGGTCCTAGAAGGGTCCCTGCCCCCCAGGTGAGAGCTCTCTGTCCTCTCTGAGATGTCTCTGATTCCTTCTCTCTGAGATCTCTGGGCCTCTCCTGGGGAGCAGCCCCTTCCCCTGTCCTCAGAGCGCTCTCTCTCTCTCTCTCTGTCTCTGTCTCCCTCTCTCTCTCTCTCTCTTTCACCGTGGGCAGGTCAGCATCCAGCCTGGATAAAGAAGGCTCAGACCCTGTTCTCCATCTCTGAGGACCCAAGCCCGGAACCAGAGACATGGCCCCCGGCAGCCGGAGCCCCCGGTCCCAGGTGAGTGCGGTCCCCGCCCGGGGCTCTGAGTCCCTCTCCTTTGCCGGGTCCCATCAGTGAGCACTGAGAATGTGGCTCCCGGGTGCCAAGCACTGTGCCCACCTCTGGGAGAGGTGAAGGAAGGTTACAGACTAAGGGTCCCTGCCCTCCCTGAGCTAACAGTCCGATTTGGAACAAACACCTCATCAGGTATGTCCACACTAGCTCTGTACAGTGTAGACGGAGGCACTCTCAGAGGGAAGCTCCACAGTTTGGGAAGCAGGAAAGTCTGTTTTTTTCAGGTGAGATGGGAAGGAGGTCAGGAGGCCCAGGGGAGGAGGGAGGACATTCCCAGGATGAGCGAAGACTCTGGATGCCAGTTATGGGATGGAGGGTCCTGGTCACCAGAGTCCAGTGTCCCTAGGTCCGGGAGGGGGCGGGGAGGAAGGTGGGAGAAGCCTGGCCTGGCTTTGGGGGCTGCTTCTGTGGCATCTGCCATGAGCCGGGAGCCCTGGAAATAGGATCTCCTTTGATCTTGTTGTGAGAACGGTCTGGGTCCTTGCTGGGGACGCCCCGAGAAAGGGAAAGCTCAGGATCCAGCCAGAGACTAAACTGGGCTTTCTTTGTCCAGTCAGGAGGGTGACATTTTCCATGGGTGGCTGTCGACAGAGACATAGTCTCTCCTCCTGAGCCACAGGTTTTATCTTCTAGCCAGACTCACAAAGAAGTTCTGGGCGAGAACTGGTTAGGACACAGAGAAAGGAAAAGGGACCTTAGTCAGAAAAGAACAAAAGATGTGGGTCTGTGCATTTAGAGTCAGAAAGGTCTGTTACAGAAGTTTTTTCCCATAGACCAGGCCAAGGACAACCGTAGCTGCTTGAGTTGTCCTGGAGTGACTCAACATTTGTCCTGGAAGTGAGTCCATGAATTTTCTGAAAGGGTTTGGCAGAAGGAGGATAATGAAGGGGACACTGAGTATATCAATATTTAGAACAGCCAGTGTAGAATCAAGTGGAGTTTATTAGGTTTTCTTAACAATTCACATTTTAAAAGCCCACATGCTTGATTAAAGGCCCAGGAAAGAGATTATGTGGGGGTGACTTAATGGTGGCCAGATGGCAGCTCTAGGTACGGTGGTAAAGGTTGGTGCCATTGAGGAGTCTCCCTAGTCAGGAGAGGGGGACTTCCGGGTGGGCCGAGAGCTGAGGGAAGTAGGAGTTATCTCTTGCAAATGGTTCCCCAAAGCACTAATGGTTCTTGGAGAGGGAGTCAGAGAAAGCATAGGTCATCCCCCTGACTTCTCTGAGCTCCAAACTCAGACCTACCTGGGGAGAACAAGCACAGTTGTGCATTTTTAGGAGACAGTTATCTTAAGAAAAAGGGGTGCTTTTTCCTCTCGGGACTTCCACAGAGCAGAGAAGTCCTAGGCAAAGTTTGCTGAGAAAGGTGGGTCCTGCAGAAGTAAGAAATCCCTGTGGGCCCCAGGGAACTGATGCTTTTCTGGGAGCATACAAGAATTACACTGTTGGAATATGTATTAAGCAATGTGTACAAATTTATGCATGTAATTAGGTCTATTTGGCACATTTTTTTGTGTTTTTTTTTTTATTAAAGCTTTTTATTTACAAAACATGCATGGGTAATTTTTCAGTTTTGACCCTTGCAAAACTTTGTTACAAATTTTTCCCTCCTCCCCTCCCACTCCCTACCCTAGATGGCAGATAGTCCAATAGATGTTAAATATGTTAAAATATATGTTAAATCCAATACATGTATAAAAATTTATACAGTCATCTTGCTGCAAAAGAAAAATAGGATCTGGAAAAACAAAACCTGAGAAGGAAAACAAAATGCAAGCAAACATCAAGGGAAATGCTATGTTGTGGTCCACACTCATTTCCCATGATCCTCTCTCTGGGTGTAGCTGGCTCTCTTCATCACTGAGCAAGTAGAACTGGTTTGAATCATCTCATTGTTGATTTGAGCCATGTCCATCAAAATTGATCATTGGATAGTCTTCTTGTTGCCATGTATAATGCTCTCCTGTTCTGCTCTTTTCACTCAGCATCAGTTCCTGTCAGTCTCTCCAGGCCTTTCTGAAATCATCCTGCTGGTCATTTCTTACAGAACAATAATATTCCTTATCATTCATATGCCATAATTTAACCAGCCATTCTCCGGTTGATGGATCTCCATTCAGGTTCCAGTTTCTTGCTACTACAAAAGTTTGCTGCCACAAACATTTTTGCACATGTGGGTCCCTTTCCCTCCTTTAAGATCTCTTTGGGATAGAAGCCCAGTATTAACACTGCTGGGTCAAAGGGTATGCACAGTTTGATAACTTTTTGAGCATAGTTCCAAAGTGCTCTCCAGAACAGCTGCATGTATTCACAATTCCACCAACAATGTATCAGTGTCCCAGTCTCCCACATCCACTGCAACATTTGTCATTATCTTTTCCTGTCATCTTAGCCAATTTGACAGGTGTGTGATGGTATCTCAGAGTTGTCTTAATTTGCATTTCTCTGATCAATAGTGATTTGGAACACTCTTTCATATGAGTAGTAATAGTTTTAATTTCATCATCTGAAAATTGTCTGTTCATATCCTTTGACCATTTGTCAATTGGAGAATGGCTTGAGTTCTTATATATTTGAATTAATTCACTCTATATTTTGGAGATGAGGCCTTTATCAGAACCTTTGACTGTAAAAATGCTTTCCTAGTTTATTGCATCCCTTTTAATCTTCTCTGCCTTAGTTTGTTTGACAAAAACTTTTTAACTGACCATCATCAAAATTATCTATTTTGTGGTCAATAATGATCTCTAGTTCTTCTTTGGTCACAAGTTCTTTCCTCCTCCATAGATCTATGATTTTCTGATTTGCTTATAATGTCATTCTTTATGTCTAGATCATGAACCAATTTCGACTTTATCTTGGTATATGGTGTTAAGTGTGGGTCAAAGCCTAGTTTCTGCCATACTAGTTTCCAATTTTCCCAACAGTTTTTTGTCAAATTGTGAGTTTTTAATTGAAAACCTGGGGTCTTTGGGTTTGTCAAACACTAGGTTACTAGTCATTGACTATTTTGTCCTGTGAACCTAATCTATTTCACTGTTCGACTAGTCTCTTTCTTAGCCAATACCAAATGGTTTTGGTGACTGCTGCTTTATAATATAGTTTTAGATCAGATACAGTGAGGCCGCCTTCATTTGCTTTTTTTTTTTTCCCATTAGTTCCCTTGAAATTCTTGACCTTTTGTTCTTCAATATGAATTTTGTTATTTTTTTCTAGGTCATTAAAATAGTTTCTTAGGAGTTTGATTGGTATAGTGTATATGGCTCCAACAAAGGGAGTTGTTGGAATACACAGGAGCCACCTGACAGTGGCTGCTGGAGATCCAATCCAGACCAGCAGAATGGATCTCTCTTGTGAGAGGATGTTACAAGGAAACTGAGAGGCAATTGTGTTCTCTGACCTCTCTGACTGAGAGGCCATTGTGGTGTCTGACTTCTCTCCTCTTCCCTCTGCCTCCAATTTATCTCATACCTAGTCCACAACACCTGTGTCAGCAAAGCCTGCCTTGCAACTCCTTTAGATGCTGGGATCCACAGCTGTGGAGGCTCTCTGGGAATTGACCTATCCCTTAACAGTATAGCACTAAATAAATAGATTACTTTAGGTAGTTTGTCATCTTTATTATATTAACTCGACCTATCCAAGAGCACTTAATACTTTTCCAATTGTTTAGATCTGATTTTATTTGTGTGGAAAGTGTTTTGTAGATTGTCTGTTTTGCTTTAAAGTTAATAGTAATAACCACAGCTTTCTATCAGCAGATGTACAAAGGAGACTATAAATTCTCCTTATCTAGGAAGTTGTTTGGTCTTTAGCATGTAGATATTTTGGGACTAGTCCAGGTCTTCTAAATCTTTATAGCCTTGACTCATTGTCTTAAAAAATGTAATATACAGGCAGCTAGATGGTGGACTGGATAGAGCATCAACTCTGCGGTCAGGTGTTCAAATCTGGCCTCAGATACTTAACACTTCCTATCTGTGTGACCCTGGGCAAGTCACTTAACCCCAATTGCCTCAGCCAAAAAAATATATATGTGTATGTATGCATAAATATAAATGTAATAAAGTAGTTTAGGAGAATCCCCAAATTCTACCTGGTAGTTAATCTATGGTCATAACATGTTTGAGCTCATGTAGTCTCAACTCAACACAGACTTTTTTCACAGTGGAATCCTTTTCTTTGAATACAGTTGTTATTAAAGAACTTGAAATAGAGAAAATAAGAGAATTTTTTTTCTTTAATTGCTCACAAATTCAATAATACAATGGAAGCTAAAAGTGAAATATACAAGTAGATGAGTCAGATGTTTTACAGAAAATAAAAATAAAACAAAAAGTGAAGAACGTTTTATCTGCAAGAAAGAGAAGGGCTCCGCAAAAAGAATTCTTGAAAAAGCAAATCTTATCATTCTGCTGGATTTGGGAAGAAAATGAAATGGAAGGGCATCAGCTGGCTGGTACGCTTGTCAAGCTCTGGTCCTCCAGGTAGCAGCTTGGGGAGAAATGATACCTTCCAGGGGAATCAAAGCATGGGCCAAGTGGCGAGCCCTCTCTTGTGTGAGAGCCATGAGTCTGCTTCTTATTCCTTTATCGATTCTGGATCTCCAGTGATCTAGAACTCTTACATGATGTTGAAACAATTTCTTTTTCAGGAATAAACTATCAGTGACTCCCTTATGCATTTACTCAATCTTCAACCTGGGTTGATGAAATATCACATTTTTTTAAAGAAGGAAGTAAACTCTCCTCCCCCCACAACTATTTTAATAATTCAATAATGAAATGAATACATTCCATAAACACATTTGCTTTATGATTGCTGGGAAAACTGGAAACTAGTATGGCAGAAACTAGGCTTTGACCCACACTTAACACCATATACCAAGATAAGGTCGAAATTGGTTCATGATCTAGACATAAAGAATGATATTATAAGCAAATCAGAAAATCATAGGATCTATGGAGGAGGAAAGAACTTGTGACCAAAGAAGAACTAGAGATCATTATTGACCACAAAATAGATAATTTTGATAATAGTAAGTTAAAAAGTTTTTGTCAGCAAAACTAAGGCAGAGAAGATTAGAAGGATTGCAATAAACTGGGAAAACGTTTTTACAGTCAAAGGTTCTGATAAAGGCCTCATCTCCAAAATATAGAGAAAATTAATTCAAATATATAAGAACTTAAGCCATTCTCCAATTGACAAATGGTCAAAGGATATGAACAATTTTCAGATGAAGAATGTGAAACTACTTCTAGTCATATGAAAAGGTGCTCCAAATTACTATTGATCAGAGAAATGCAAATTAAGACAACTCTGAGATACCACTACACATGTGTCAGATTGGCTAAGATGACAGGAAAAGATAATGACAAATGTTGGAGGGGATGTGGGAAAACTGGGACACTGATACATTGTTGGTGGAATTGTGACTACATCCAGCTGTTCTGGAGAGCAATTTGGAACTAAGCTCAAAAAGTTATCAAACTGTGCATGCCCTTTGACCCAGCAATCATAAAGCAAAGACAGCAGATCATTCTGGCCATGACCCATCCTACCCAGTGTCATCTCAGCCCTTCAGTGTAAGAACAGAGATTGGCTTGGCTGGAAGCTTTCTCATACCACTCCATTGTGGACATATTGGGAGTCCTACATCTCTAGTATACGTCTCTTGCTATCATCTAGTTACGCATATTGTAGACTTTAAGGAAATTTAGCAAATCATTCTTTTTTTTTGTTCTTTACTCAATATTCAATTTTCATTTCTACCTGTCAGAATGTAAAATAATTTTTAATTCCTGCCCAACTCATTATAGCATTTCTTAAATTCTTAAGACATGACACTTATGATGGGCAGGAATTTCCCATCACCTCTTTCTCTTGCACACATTCTTATATCTCACTGATACAGCCCAAATCTATTTCCTTATTCCATCAGAAGCATTGTAAAACACATTTTTCCAGATCTTATGATTGCAACATAATTAGCACTTCAGATAGAAAAAGCTTTCTTCCCTATTCCATTGGACTCCTAATACCTGGTTCCTTAATGTTGGCTTCAACAGTCATAAATGTCATGTGATTTTTAGGCCAATCCCATCTGTGCCTCAGTTTCCTCTTCTGGGTTGGTGAGGGTTGAACCAGATAAATTCTAGAATGTCAGGTCTAAATCAAGTGACTATTGATGGTTTAGGAGTTGGTGACTTTCAAGGATGTGGTGGTCGACTTCACCAAGGAGGAGTGGGGGCTCTTGGACCCTTTTCAGAAGGAGCTGTACAAGGAGGTCACACTGGAGAATGTCCAGAATCTGCTGTCTCTGGGTAAGGACCATTTTCTGTCTTTTTTTGGTTTTAGTTGTCAGGCCAAAATTAGCGCAAGTAGTAAAGAATGAGACCATAATCTGGTTCATCTCAGCCTTAGAGGCTGTGGGGAGTGTACAGTCCTCTGGGTGCTTCAAATCTCCATCTAATGTGGCCTTGCCTTGTAGCCTTTTCAAGTGGAATCATTCAAATTACTGAAAACTCATTTATTCAATTAGTTAAAAACAAAGAATTTATTTGGAAGATCAAAATGTCAAGAATGTTAAAGGAAGTAATGAAAAGTCATGCAAAGGGAAGAGATTTATAGCAGAACTAGATCATAAAGTGTATTTCATTATCAAAACTATTGTGTACTGGCTAAGAAATAGGCAGATTACTGGAAGAGAGTAGACATAGATTTTATAGAAGCAAATAATTATCTTTACATTTGAGAAATATAGAGGCCGAGGATTCCTTAATTGGTAAAAATTGTAGGCAAACATGAAAAGTATGATGGAAAATGGACCTAGACCACTGACTTATAACTTTTATCAAGATCCAGATAACTTTTATCAAGATCAAAAGGATACACTACATAGATGTAAATGGAGTTATTACAAGAAAATTTAAAGCTCATAGGTCATAGTATATATTACATTTATGGAAATGTTAAGAATTTATGAATAATCAACAGACAGAGAAAAGAATGAAGTGTAATATGGATAATTTTGATTACACTAAATTAAAAATTTTGTACAAATATAAGCAATGTACCTAAGATCAGAAGGAAAGTAGAAAAATTTTAAGAACTTTCTAGACTTTTTCTTAGAGTTCTCCTGCTTCATATATACAAAAATCTTTGTAAAAATTTGAAAGAAAATGAGTCATTCTTCTATTGACAAATGGTTAAAAGGATAAGGACAGGCAGTTTTCGAATAAAGAAATCCAAACATTTTGAAATCATATGAAAAAAATGCTCTAATTCTTTTCTCTTTTCTTTTCATATTTTGATATTTTCCCTTTGATATTCTTGATATTTTGTTCTTTTTTAAATTAAAGCTTTTTCTTTTTAAAACAGATGCATGGGTAACTTTTCAACATTGACCCTTGCAAAACTTTGTGTTCCAAATTAAACCCCCTTATCTGGTCTCCCAGATGGCAAGTAATCTAATATATATTAAACATGTTAAAAATATATGTTAAATCCCATATGTGTATACATATTTATACAGTTATCTTGCTTCATAAGAAAAATCTGATCAAAAAGGATAAAAAATGAGAAAAAATAAAATGCAAGCAAACAACAACAAAAAGAGTGAAAATACTATGCTGTAGTCTGTATTCAGTTCCCATTGTTCTCTTTCTGGGTGCAGATGATTTTCTTCATTACAAGGCCATTGGAACTGGTTTGAATCATCTCATTGTTGAAGAGAACCATGTCCATTGTATACTCTTCTTGTTGTCATTTACAGTGTCCTGGTTCTGTTCATTTCACTTAGCATAAGTTCAGGGTTCTCTGAAATCATCCTGCTGTTTGTTTCTTACAGAACAATAATATTCCATAACATTTATATATCACAGTTTATTTAGCCAATTGCCAGCCGATGGGCATCCACTCAGTTTCCAGTTCTGGCCACTACAAAGAGGGCTGCCACAAACATTTTTGGGATGTGGCTCCCTTTCCTTCCTTTAAGATCTCTTTGGGAAATGAGCCCAGTAGAAACACTGGTAGGTCATGATTGAGAGATGCAAATTAAAATAATCTCTGTATCATTTTACACTTCTCATATTGGCTAAAATAATTGTCGGCAAAAGTAATAATGGTGTATTTTTTTTTAATTTTAATTTTCTCCGTTAACATGTATATTTGTGGCAGCCCTTTTTGTAGTGGAAACAAACTGGAAAGTGAGTTGAGTTATGCTGTATGAAATGATCAGTAGGGTGATTTCAGGAAAGCTTGGAGAGACTTACATAAACCAATGCTGAATAAAGTAAGGAGAACCAAGAGAACACTGTACACAGCAACAACAAGATTAAGCTGATAGATGAGACTCTTTTCAACAATGAGATGATTCAGGCCAATTGTAATAGACTTGTGATGGTGACAGCCATCTACATCTAGAAATGAATTGTGGGAACTGAATATAGATCAAAATATTATATTTTCATCTTTTTTTTCTTTCTCATTTATTTTTCCTTTTTGGTCTGATTTTTCTTGTGCAGCATGATAATTGGGGAAATACGTAGAAAAGAATTACTAATGGTTAACATAAAGTGGATTATTTCCTTCTAGGGGAGAGGGATAAAGAAAGGGAAAGAAAAAAAATGTGGAATAGAAAGTTGTGCAAAGGAGAATGTCATAAACAATCTTTGCATGGTTCTTTTTTTAAATAAAAAGCTATTATTAAAAAAACAACTAAAACTAAAAAATGGGGAAAACCACAAGATAAAACTAAAGTGAATGTAGCATGTATCGGTTTACATGCAATCTCCATCGTTCTCTCTGTGGATGTGGATGATATTTTCCATTCAGAATTTATTGGGATGACCTTTGATTACTGAAGAAGAACCAAGTCTGTTATGATTAATCATCATAGAATCTTGCTATTGCTATATACAATGTTGTCCTCATTCAGCTTATTTCACTCAGGATCACTTCATTTAAATGTTTCCAGGCTTTTCTAAAATCGGCCTGTTTATTATTTTTATAGATAAATAATATTCCATTACTTTCATATATCAAAACTTATTTAGCCATTTCCCAATTGATGGGCATCTGATTTTCTAATTCTTTGCCACTGCCAAAAAAAAAAAAGTACTATAAAATTTTTTCACATGTGGGTGGAAAAGTTTTTCCTCTTTTGTGATTCTTTTTGATACACGAACAGTAGTGCCATTGCTGAATCAAGGGGAATGCAAATTTGATAGTCCTTTGGGCAGAGTTTCAAATTGTCATCCAGAGTGGTTGGATCATTTCATAGCTCCAACAGCAATGTATTAGTTAGTGTCCCAGTTTCCCACATCCCCTCCAACATTGTCATTATGCTTTTCTGTCCTCTTAGGCAATCTGAGGTGTGAGGTGGCCTCACACTTCAGGAGCATATCTGGCTTTTATTTTTTCTTCATCTGAACACTGTCTGTTCATATTCTTTGACCATTTGTCAGTTGGGGAATGACTTAAATGTTTATTTTAGAGATAAAGCCTTTAACAGAAACACTGGTGTAAAAAATTTTTGCCCCCTTTCTGATTCCCTGTTAAACCTGGTAACATTGGTTTTTTAAAATTATATATATGTATATATATAATTATAGCTTTTTATTGGCAAAACCATGAATAATTTTAATAACATTGTCCCTTGCACTCACTTCTGTTCCAACTTTTCCCTTCCCTCCCTCCACCCCTTCCCCTAGATAGCAGGCAGTCTCACGTGTTAAAGTATATCTTAGATACAATTAATGTGTGTAGATTTGTACAGTTCTCTTGTTGCACAAGAAAAATTTGATTCAGAAGGTAAAAATAACCTGGGAAGAAAAACAAAAATGCAAGTAGTCCACATTCACTTCCCAGTCTTCCTTCTCTGGGCATAGCTGATTCTATCCATCATTGATCAATTGGAACTGAATTGGATCTTCTCTTTGTCAAAGAAATCTACTTCCATTAGAATACATCCTCATACAGTATTGTTGTTGAAGTATATAATGATCTCCTGGTTCTGCTCATTTCACTTAGCATCAGTTCATGTATGTGTCTCCAAGCCTCTCTGTATTCATCCTGATGGTCATTTCTTACAGAAAAATAATATTCCATAACACTCATATACCACAATTTACTCAACCATTCTCTAATTGATGGGCATCCATTCAATTTCCAGTTTCTGGTCACTTCAAAGAGGTCTGCCACAAACATTCTTGCACATGTGGGTCCCTTTCCCTTCTTTAATATCTCTTTGAGATATAAGCACAGTGCTACTACTGGATCAAAGGGTATGCACAGTTTTGATAACTTTTTGAGCATAATTCCAAACTGTTCTCCAGGATGGCTGGATCTGTTCACAACTCCACCAACAATGCATCAGTGTCCCAGTTTTCCCACATCACTTCCAACATTCGTCATTATTTTTTTCTGTCATTTTAGCCAATCTGACAGGTGTGTAGTGGTATCTCAGAATTATCTTAATTTGCATTTCTCTGATCAGTAGTGATTTGGAGCACCTTTTCATCTGAGTAGAAATAGTTTCAATTTCATCATCTGAAAATTGTCTGTTCATATCTTTTGACCATTTATCAATTGGAGAATGGCTTGATTTCTTATAAATTAGAGTTAATTATATATTTTGGAAATGAGGACTTTATCAGAACCTTTAACTGTAAAAATGTTTTCCCAGTTTATTGCTTCCCTTCTAATCTTGTTTGCATTTGTTTTGTTTGTACAAAAGCTTTTTAATTTGATATATTCAAAATTTTCTATTTTGTGATCAATAATGATCTCTAGTTCTTCTTTGGTCACAAATTCCTTCCTCCAACACAATTCTAAGAGATAAACTATCCTATGTTCTTTTAATTTATTTATAATCTTGTTCTTTATGCCTAAATCATGAACCCATTTTGATCTTATCTTGGTGTACGTTGTTAAGTATGGGTCCATGCCTAGTTTCTGCCATATTAATTACCAGTTTTCCCAGTAGTTTTTGCCAAATAGTGAATTCTTATCCCAAAAGTTGGGATCTTTGGATTTGTCAAACACTAGATTGCGATAGTCATTGACTATTTTGTCCTGTGAACCTAACCTACTCCACTGATCAACTAGCCTATTTCTTAGCCAATACCAAATGGTTTTGGTAACCACTGCTTTATAATATAGTTTTAGATCAGGTACAGCTAAGTCGCTGTCATTTGATTTTTTTTTTTTATTAGTTCCCTTGAAATTTTTTTAAATAGCTTTTTATTTACAAGATATGTGCATGGGTAATTTTTCAATACTGACAATTGCAAAACCTTTTGTTCCAATTTTTCCCTTCCTTCCCCCCACCCCCTCTCCCAGATGCCAGGTAGACAAATACATGTTAAATATGTTAACAGTATAAGTTAAATACAATATATGTATACATATCCATACAGTTATTTTGTTGCACAAGAAGAATTGGACTTTGAAATAATGTACACTTAATCTATGAAGGAAATCAAAAACGCAGGTGGACAAAAATAGAGGGATTGGAAATGCTATGTAGTGGTTTACACTCATTTCCCAAAGTTCTTTCGCTGGATGTAGCTGGTTCTATTCATTATTGAACAAGTGGAACTGATTTGGTTCATCTAATTGTTGAAGAGAAAAGGGACTATACTCTTTTTCACCTCTATTACCAGTAGGTTAAAAGTCTCCACAAAACTGTATCTACCATCACAATTCTTTAAACAATTTATGTTTAATAGCTTCACCCAAGATGCTGCTTGAAGCAAAAAAAAAGAGATTAAATTTCTTTCCTGGGAGCATGTTATTAGTGAGTGTCAGAGACAGTATTTGGAACATAATTATTCTTTAAAAAAAAATTTTTTTTTTGCTTTTTGTCTTTTTTTTAATAATTAAAATTTTTTTATTGACAGTGTATATGCATGGATAATTTTTTTTACAACATTATCCCTTATACTCACTTCTGTTCTGATTTTTTCCTTCCCTCCCTCCACCCCCTCCCCTAAATGGCAGGCCATTCTTATACATGTTAAATATGTTATATAGTATATCCTACATACAATATATGTGTGCAGAACCAAACACTTCTCTTGTTGCACAGGGAGAATTGGATTCAGAAGGTAAAAATAGGTAAATAAGGTTAAAAAAAAAAGTAGTCCACATTCATTTCCTCGTGTTCCTTCTCTGGGTGTAGCTGATTCTGTCCATCATTGATCAATTGGAACTGAATTAGATCTACTCTTTGTCGAAGATATCCATTTCCATCAGAATACATCCTCATACAGTATGGTTGTTGAAGTGTATAATTTAGTTTCCTCATTACCTACTCTAATTCCTTTAATCTCTTTCTCAATTCTTATTGCCAAAGTGTTTCTAGTGTTTCTAGTGTTTCTAATACAGTATTGAATAGTAATGGGGTTATTGGGCAACCTTGTTTCACACCTGATCTTGATGGGAATTGGTTCCAGTTTATCCCCATTACATATGATATGCCAAAGATTTTAATTTAATGTAGTCAAAATTATCCATTTTGCATTTCATAACATCCTCTTATTCTCCTTTGACCATAAATTCCTTTCTTCTCCACAATTCTGATAGGAAAGCTATCCCTGCTCTTGTAATTTGTTTGTTATCACCCTTTATGCCTAAATTATGTACATATTTTGATCTTATTTTACTAGGGATTTGAGATGTAGATCCATATTGAATTTCTGATATAGTATTTTCCAGTTTTCCTAACAATTTTTATCAAATAGTGAGTTCTTATGCCAGAAGTTGGAGTCTTTTGGTTTGTCAAAGAGTAGATTACTATAATTATTGATTATTGCATATCTAAGTTGTTCCACTGATATAATACTCTATTTCTCTATCAGTACCAGATCTTTTAATGATTGTTGCTTTAAAATAATTTTGGATCTGGTACTGCTAAGCCATCATCATTTGTACTTTTGTCTTCATTATTGCCCTTGATATTTTTGACCTTTTCTTTTTCCAGATAAAATTTGTTAGTATTTTTTCTAGTTTTATAAAATAATTTTTTGGCAGTTTGTATGGCACTAGAAAAGTAAACAAATATGAGCTGTTTTAATTTTATTAGGTCAGCATAACCATGAATAGTTGATACTTTTCCAGGTGTTTACATCTAACTTCATTTGTATGAAAAGCTTTTTGTAATAGTGTCTTACAGTTCTGCATTTGTCTTGGCACATAGACACCAAATATTTTATTTTTTCAAAGTTATTTTAGATGCAATTTCTCTTTCAAACCTAAAAGAATGAGTCACTTCCCAGGTAACAATTGCTCAAAGGTTAGGGCCAAGTAGTTTCTGATCAAATAAAAAATATTTACATATGGGAACATGTTCTAAATCATAATTTATAACAGAAATGCAAATTAAAGCAGCTTTGAGATATGATTTTATCCATTATCTATTACATCACCTGCAGTGACAGAAGGGGAAAGTGACAAATGTTGGAGAGGATATGGAAAATTTGGGTCACTAATTATCAGTGTGAACTGATCCATTCATTTTGGAATACAATTTGGAATTCTGTCCAGAGGGTTATCAAACACATTTTCCCCCTTTGTCCGAGCAATACCACTATTAGTTCTAATATTCAAATTGATTAAGGAAAAAGGAGGAAAAACTTCTATGTTTTAAAATATCATTGTAGCTCTCTTGGTGTAAATACCTGTAAATAGCAGGGATGTTCATCAATTGAGTAATGGTTTGAGAGGGACTGAGTGCAACCTGAGGTAAATGGTCAGTGGCTTCAGGACTGGTTACCCATGGTCTGTCTCTCTCTCTTGTTTAAGTTTCAAAATTCATTTTATTTCCCTGAATTTTAAATCACTTATCAATCAAACTGTGTTTGAGCACTCTACTGCAGACAAGATAGTTTGTAAAGCATTGTGGGTAGTGCAAGAGAAATATTAGACATCCTGTCCTTGAGCTCCTCATAATCTAATTGGGAAAATAATAATATTATGTGGAAATTTAGCCAACACACATGAGGTGTCTCAAGGCTAGGACTGAAGACCAAGAAAAGGTCAGTCTCTGCCAGGGTAGTCACAATAGGCTTTGTGAAAGAAAGAAGGTTCAGACACCACTTGGGTCTTTAGGTTGGGAAGAAGGACATATATAAGCGAATTGGCAGCAGAAGTAAGCCACATCTCCCCAGGTGGGAAGATTCTTTCTTCTGAACATAATAAGCACCTATGGGTTTTAACAGAATCGTTGAAATGTTCACCTCCTCATGAAAAAAAGAGAAAAGCCAGGAATTGTTATGTCAGTGAAACCTCCATTTTCTTACTGTTCCTTGAGCCACTTCTCCAAATTCTACCCAGCTCATATCAAACCATCTCCATGAAACTTGCCCTGTCTTCCCTTCTCTGACTGATTTCTTAAGCATTTCCAGGGAGAAAAAAATCAGTAATATCCAGGATAGATTCACAAGTTTGGCAACCATCATTTTCTTCTTGTATAAGATTATCAGTCAGGAAGATATAGACATGGAGCCATAGAGAGTTACCTAAAGGAGATCTTTAAAGCACTCATTTTGCAGTTCAGGAGCCAAAACTGAAGGAGTTAGATTACTTTGATTTGATTTGACATTTGCTTCCAGAAAGTCTTCAAGGATAATCCCCCCCCCAGACAAGATGAAATATATATATATATATATACACATATATATATGTATGTATGTATATATATATATATATATATATATATATATATAATATGGTAGATGATAGTACATAGTTGAATAGCAACATGAGGTTGGCATTAACTTAAAGGAATTCTTTTTGTTTTCCATTAATAATGTTTCATTTTTTCTAATCACATGTAAGATTTGAATTCCAGATTTTTTTTCTCTCTCTCCCCCTTTGCTCTCCCTTTCCCAAGACAGCAAGCAAGTAACTTACTTGCAGGCCCTGTAGAGTTCTGCCATTTTATTTTGTACCATCTGAACTTCCTCATCATATTCAGCAGGATCCATTTGCATATTTCCAAGTGTTCTGACCTAGATGAGTAAATGTGGTTGTGTACATCAAATCTCTGAACGCTGCCCAGTCCTTTTCTGATGAAATGTTGCAAGTTAACTTCCTCCAAGTTAAAAAGGAACTGTTTTCCCATAGAGAATCACTCTAGTCTGTTGACAGTCAGTCTGGTAGGCATTTTGTCTTGTGGCTGTCCCTTCTGTTGAAGGTGAATGTTCAGCTTGGAATGAATAAGTCTCTGATGGGAGCAATAGTCTGTGGTGAGCATCTTCTTGGTCACCTTCACATCACACATTCCTTTTTCTCCATACAGAAAAAAAGTCTATGAAATGCCAATTTATGCTACAAGAATATATTCATGACATTTTATTCTATTGAGGTTGGTGATGAGAAAGTCAAGAGCCACATAAGTCTTAAATAAGCCTTGCTATTGCTTTTAATTATTTGCGCATACTATTTTGTACTTCTGTTTTTGATGGTTCTTTTTCTTCAGATGTGGAGCCCAAGTTTGAATGGAATGAGATGAGTAGAAAGCTGGGAATTTTTATGGAAGAACGTGATCTGCAGAGATTCATGAAGGATGGTCCCTGTGCCTTAACTTTGAGGCAATTCCATGCCTCTAACATCCAAGGACATAATTCAAAGAGTGACTGTGAGTTGGATGAAATCAGAAAGAGATTCAGGCAATCTTCTTTCCTAAGTCATTGTAAGAAAATGGGCTCAGGGAATAACTGTCTTCTGAATAGTGAATATCAGAAATGTTTTCCTGAACGGGTAGAGCTTTTTCATTCCCAGCAGAAGCCTGCTGAAATACAAACGGATCCTGGTAATAAATGGGAATTGTCCTTCAGCAAGAGTTCAGACTTCATTAGACATCAGAAAAATGATAGTGGGGAAATGTTTTGTGTAAGTAATGAAGTTGGGAAGGCCTTGAATCAGACCTCTAAGCTCGTTACTCATCAGAAAATTCACACAAGAAAGCAACCTGATGAGTATAATGAATGTGAAGCAATCTCATCACATCATTCATCTCTTCCTTACCGTTGTAGAGTTGACTCTGGAATGAAAAGATATGCATTTGGTGACTGTGGGAAGGTCCATAATTGGAACTCAGATATTGATAACTCTCAGAAGATTCATACACAAGTGGTTTATAAGTGTAATGAATGTGAGAAGACTTTTTCACAAATGTCTAATTTTTGTAAACATCAGAGCATCCACACTGGAACAAAACGTTTTGAATGTAATCAATGTGGGAAGGCTTTTGCATACAGGTACAGTCTTGCTAACCATCAGAGAATCCACACTGGAGAAAAACCTTTTAAATGTAATGAATGTGGAAAGTCTTTTCGATGGAGCTCCAGTCTTGCTTTACATCAGAGAATCCACACTGGAATAAAACCTTATAAATGTAATCAATGTGGAAAGGCTTTTGCATGCAGTTCCAATCTTGCTTTACATGAGAGAATCCACCCTGGAGAAAAAGAAAACCGTTTTGAATGTAATCAGTGTGGAAAAGCTTACAGAAACAAGGCAAAACTTGTTGAGCATCAGATAAGCCACACTGGAGAGAAACCTTTTGAATGTAATCAATGTGGAAAGGCTTTTCGTTACCCTTCCAGGCTTGCTCGACATCAGAGAATCCACACTGGAGACAAACCTTATAAATGTAATCATTGTGGGAAAGCGTACATAATGAAGTACCAGCTTATTGAACATCAGAGAAACCATACTGGAGAGAAACCTTTTAAATGTAATCAGTGTGGAAAAGCTTACAAAATGAAGTATCTTCTTGCTGAACATCAGAGAATCCACACTGGAGAGAAACCTTTTGAATGTAATCAATGTGGAAAGGCTTTTTATTACTCTTCCAAGCTTGTTCAACATCAGAGAATCCACACTGGAGAGAAACCTTTTGTATGCAATCAGTGTGAAAAGACTTTTTCATCCCGTTACCTTCTTTCTAATCATCAAAGGATGCACACTGGAGAGAAACCTTTTCGATGCAATCAGTGTGGAAAGACTTTTGCACGGCGTTTCCGTCTTTCTAATCATCAGAGAATCCACACTGGAGAGAAACCTTTTGAATGCAATCAATGTGGAAAGACTTTTAGACACAGTTCTGTTCTTTCTGTTCATCAGAGAATCCACACTGGAGAGAAACCTTTTGAATGTAATCACTGTGGAAAGGCTTTTATATATAGTTCCATTCTTACTAAACATAAGAAAATCCACACTACTGAGAAAGCTTTTGAATGTAATCAATGTGGAAAGGCTTTTAGATACAGTTCCCTGCTTTCTCAACATCAGAGACTCCACAGTGGAGAGAAACCTTTTGAATGTAATCAGTGTGGGAAAGCTTTCGTAATGAGGTACCTTCTTGTTACACATCAGAAAAGCCATACTACGGAGAAACCTTTTCAGTGTAATCAATGTGGAAAAGCTTATAAAACGAGGTACGTTCTTGCTGAACATCAGAGAATCCACACTGGAGAGAAACCTTTTGAATGTAATCAATGTGGAAAGGCTTTTAGACGTAAGGGAAGTCTTAGAGAACATCAGAGAAATCACAATGGAGAGAAACCTTATAAATGTAATCAATGTGGAAATGCTTTCAGATCTTTGTTTAATCTTACTGAACATCAGAGAATCCACACAGGAGAGAAACCTTTTGAATGTATTCAGTGTGGAAAGACTTACACATACAAGAGAAGTCTTGCTAAACATCAGACAATCCATACTGGAAAGAAACCTTTTGAAGGTAATTAATGTGGTAAAACGTTCACACACAAGGGAAAACTTGTTAAACATCAGAAAATCCACTCTGGAGAAAAACCTTATAAATGTAATCAATCAGGAAAGACTTTCTGATAAGAGTTCCAGTCTTGCCAAATGTTTGAGAATCCACACTGGAGAGAAACCTTTTTAATGTAATCAATGTGGAAAGGCTTTCACAAAGACTTTCAGATTTACTTAACATCAGAGAATTACTGTGGAGAGAAACTTGTTGATTGTAATCAATGTGGATAGACTTTCATAGAGAGATCCAATGTTGCTGAATATCAGGGTACCCAGACTGGGAAAAAAACAACAAACAACTAATGAATGTAATCATTGTCTAATAAATTGACAAACTTTTAGTTTTTAAAAAATAAACAATAATGTTTTTAATAATAGTTTATATTCTTATAATTTGAGTATATTCTCTTATCTGTGTTATGTAAATTTTTTTTTTTTTTTTTTTTTGCTGAGGCTTTTTGGGTTAAGTGATTTCCCCAGGGTCACACAGCTAGGAAGTGTTAAGTGTCTGCAGTCATATTTGAACTCAGTTCCTCCTGACTTTAGGGCTGGTATTCTATCCACTCTACCCCCTAGCTGCCCCTCTCTTATCTATATTAGAAGTGAGGCCTTTATCAGAAACACTGGCTGCAAATATTGGATACATCAACAAAAAACACCTCACAAAATATCCCAAATTCCATCTTATTGTGGGGGGCGGAAATCACTCAGAACAGAACAGAGGAGAAATTGATGCAGAGCTCTGAGCCAGAGACAGAATTTAGTAGAGGAGACTGGCTCCCCTGTAACCCAGCAGACTCCAGGCCTTCTTCTCCATCTGAGGTCCCTACCTTCCCTTCTATTTTTGTAAGGATAAAATTATCCTATCTATAGAACAGCATTTCATTGGTTACTATAAAATGCCTTGGCTAACATATGGAGACAATCAGGGACATAAGGGTTCAGGATGGCCAGGGCAGGAAATCTATCCACTGCCTAGATGGTCATAAGTTGGATGATGTCCCCGCCCCCCCCCCCCCCCCTTAGAATGGGCCAGGAAAGATGGAGCCTTTCAGTGATCAGGAGATGATGAGCCATTCCTGCCGTTGGGCAAGTGTACAAGAAGATTTCAGGGGAATTGCAGGGCTTTCCATTATGCCCAAATGGCCAGTGGGTGAAACAGGATAGAGGTGGTTCCTGTCATTGTTCTGACAATTTGCAGTTATGCAAATAGACCTCATGCCGATATGCAAATGATTTCAATTCTATAAGCATGATGTCTACAAAAAGCCTTTTAACAGAATATTTCCATATGTTCCATTCAAACTTTAAATTAGTTATACTATTAAGTGATTGGCTAGGTAAGTATAAGCTAATGAGTACCGATCTTGGTCTACCATAAAATCATGATGGGCTGATTAATACTGAATTGGGTTTGAATAGAGCTCCTCATTGTGTCAGCTTTCTTATTGTGTGATAAACGAAATAAATGAAATGATTTTTCTGTGAAACCATGTTTGTCATCACTCCTCAATAGTTCTTAGCATTCATAAACTATTTCTTCGGCATTCCCCAAACAATTGGTGCTCACCTTTTTTACTGCCCAAAAAAACCCTTTATATAAATACTTTTCTGTTAGACTTGAATTTTTTTTTGGTTGTTTTTAAGTTTCTCTTTAATTTTGAAACAATTGTTTTATGAATTATGTTGGGAGAAAAAAAATCAGAGCAAACTGGGAAAACCATGGGAGAGAGAAAAATAAAGGGAACATAGCATAAATTGCTCTACATTGAGTCTTCTTAGTTCTTTTTCTGGATGCAGATGGCATTTTTTGTCCCACGTCTATTGGGATTGCTTTGGATCGCCGAACAGCTGAGAAGAACTGAACCTTTTCTACTTGATCATCACACACTGTTGCTGTCCCTGTGTACAATGTATTCCTGGTTCTGCTTGTTTCATTCAGCATCAGTTAATGATACGAATTTCTGTACGCTCTCTTTATGCCGTTCGGTGGTGCCCTGGATTAAATGTTGTGTTCGGAACCACAAGGCCTGAGTTCCAGTTCCTTCTCTGGCCCTTCCTGGCTGTATCATGTTCATAAGCCCATCATGTAAGTTAATCCTGCCTGAGTTTCCCCATCTGTAAGATGGTGAGAACAAGGGCATGTGCTTTCCAGGAATGAGATGAGGATTACATTGAACAATAATCATGAAACACTTTGCAAACATGAAATAACTAAGGAAATCTTGGCTGTTTTTTATGATTATCTTTCCTTGGGTCCCTGGTCTCAAAGTAAAGTCAGTTGCTAGAACATGAGGACATTTGAGTCTAATTGGTATTTTGAAGAGAGGAGTTACTTGGACAGGGAACTGGATCAGGAATACTTGCAGCCCCATCCTGGCTCTGATGCTTCATACTCTGTAACTCTGGGCAAGGAACATGTCTGTCTCCTTCACCTCCTGTCTGAAATGGAGAGGGGGGCCTCAGGGGCTTCCCTGTGCCCTTCCCCCTCTAAGTATGTGCTCCCATCCACAGCAGAGTCCTGTGTCCTTTGCCCCCACACTCCCCCTATATTCTGGCACAGAGATTCCAGAACCAGATCTACAGTTATGGCAGAACTGAGGAAGAAAGGTCTTGGGCAACTGAAGAAATTGGGTATGTGAAGGACCAAGGAAGATGGGAGGATGGTCACTTACTCCGAAGCCCTCCCTTAGGAGGCCAGTATTTACTAAGAACTATTCAGGGTTGGAAACAGCAAAAAGCAGCCTGGCAGAGAACAGAAATGGCCCCTGTGGGGATGGAGGCTCGGGGGCCCAGCTTAACTCCTGAGGGACAGGTGACCTTGGAAATAGATGAGGAATGAGAGGGAAAACACATGGATGGGGAGAAGGGCTCATCTGGCAAGAAGGGTCCCAGCAATGTTCGGTGGGCAGCGTTCATCCCAGGAGGCCTTAGAGGAAAAGGGAAGCTTTTGACTGGGAAGCTCCTTTGCGGCGGTGTTTCCATAAGGGCCTCTGGGCCGGGGTCTCCGAAGGCAGAGCGGGCTCGTATCCCATCACGGAAAGGAGCCGGAGCCGGTAGTCCCCGGGCTGACGGGGATCTGGGCGCTTCTTTGCTGCAGCAGCTTTGGGATGGACCAAAGCTCCCCAGCGGGGGATCGACTCCCGCGTCCCCAGAGGGCTCTGGCAGCCGAGCTGTCGCCGTTCTGTGGGTGCTTGCTCTGTTTCCCTCTCGTTCTTCCCCTTTTTGATTCGGTTTTTCCTGAGCAATGAAGGGCGGAAGTACTAGTGGAATTGCACGTACCTGCTGTCCAAGGGGGGGGATTTGGAACAGCTTTGCGGGGGGGGGGGAGGGGAGAGGGGAAGGTCGGAAAACGTCTCTGCAAGCGCTTGGAAGGATAGAAAGCTCGGGTGCGCGAAAAAGGAGAAAGAACAACGACATCGGACTCGGGCCCCGGCATTTTCTAGGACTTTGCGCACACCTGGCCGGCAGCCGCTGCCTCAGTTTCCCTGTATGTAAAAAGGGCCCAGGATGGCGCGTCTCTTCCGGGGTGCAGAGGATGGAGGCGGCGCGCCCAACGCTCGCTCATTGCACGCTTCCTGTGTGACCGGTAGTGGCCTGAAGGGGGCGCTTCAGGGGCGGCCCGACCTTACACTCCTGCAACTGGAAATTCGAAAAGGGGGTGGGGTCGGGGAAGAAGGCTGGGACCCAGGAGAGGGGGAAGAGGAAGAAGGCCGGGGCCGGGGGTGGGGAGGGGGAAAGAAGGCCGGGGACTGGGGTGGGGGGAGAAGGGAGGGGGGGAAGAAGGCCTGGGCCCGGGAGGGGGTGGGGGAAGAAGACCGGACCGGGAAGAGGATGGCGTTGCCTACTCTCTGCCCACTCCCGAGCAGGGAGCCAACCAGGTCCCAGAATGCCTTGCTTCGCAAGCCCTAGGGCATGCTGGGAGTCTCCCCGGGCCCAGGCGCAGCTTCCTGGGTCCCAGCCTTGTTTCCTTTTCCTGGGGTGGGTGAGAGGGCCTCAGTGCGCAGGCGCGTCCCTCTCCCCGCACCGCAGGGGGCGCCTCCTGCCTTGGACCTTTCCAGCTTCTTCGGCCGCGGAGGACCTCGCTGGGGGACGTTCTTCGTGGGGCAGAGGCCCCAAAAAGCTGTGGGTGCTAGAGGGGTGCGGGTGTGTCTCAGTGATTGCGCGTGCGCGGGGGGGGGGGGGGGTGTAGCTGCAGAGGCGGGACTGTACATACCGCACGTGGGAGTGTGAGTGCGTGGGGCAGGGGGAGGGGGGTGGGGGGGGGTAACTGCGGCCAGGCCGGGCTGTCCTGGGGGAGGGGCTGGGGCTTGTGCCTCCCTGGGGCTGGCTGTGCATTGAGGACTTTGATTCCCCCCCACGGAGCCCCCAGCTTTGCGTGGGCTTCTCGCTGGTTTCCCGGCGGTCCCGTGGGGCCGCCCTTGGGGGGAGGGGAGGACCCGGCAGCTTGGCCCCGTTTGCTTCAGTTACCTGTATGAAGGTGGGGTGGGTGGCCCCTCCCCCTCTTCCTCACTGTGAGCTCCCTTCTGTAAAGCACTGAGTGCAGGGCCAGGTATACAGAAGGCGCTCCCTGCATGCAGCTCTTACTCTAAACTTTGCCCGGTCCTCGGGTGGAGGAGGGGCTGCTTAGGGTCTGGCTGTCCAGCTCTGCCCCTTGGCTTCATTTCCTCCCTGTAATCGGGGCAGTTGGTCAGCATTTCTGGGGCCTTTGAGGAGTGGGAGGTGAGGGCACCGTGTCACAGGTGGGCAAACTGGGCCGCCCCGGCCTTCCAAGGACTTGGACGAGGGCCTGCACCCAGGGCTGCTCTCTCCCCACCGTACGCAGACCTTAGTGTCCAGTGCTGGGGTCCTGGGAGGGTCTCACTGCCCCCACAGGTGAGCTCTCTTTGGTATTTCTCTGCCCTCTCCTCTGTAAGCTGAGATCTCTCGGCCCCCTCCTGGGGAGCAGCCTCTCCCCACTGTCCCTACTCTCAGAGCTCTTTGGGTCTCATTGTGGGCAGGTTCGCATCCAGCCTGGGCAGAGAAGCCTCAGACCCCGGCCTCCCTCTCTGGGCTCCCTCTCCCTCCCCAGCCCGGCTGGCAGAGGATCCAAGCCCAGAACCAGAGACATGGCCGCCGGCAGCCGGAGCCCCTCGTCCCAGGTGAGTGCGGTCCCTGCCCGGAGCTGAGCAGCATCAGCCCAGGGGGAGCCCAGGAGAGCCCAGGAAGCTTCCTCCTGTCAGAGGGGGGGGCCCTGGCAGGACTGGCAGCAGGGCAGGAATCATCCACCTGGCACTGCCCATTTCCTGCCCTCTCAGGCCCCACGGCTGCTCCCAGGACTCTCTGAGTCCTTCTCCTTTGCCAGGTGTTGGGTCCCGTCAATAAGCACTGAGAATGTGGCTCCTAGTTGCCAAGCACGTGCCCACTTCTGGGGAAGGGGACAAAGGAAGGTTACAAACTAAGGGTCCCTGCTCTCCTGGAGCCAACAGTCCAATTTGGAACAAACTTCTCATCAGCTGTGTCCACACAAGTTCTGTACAGTGTAAAGGGGAGTCACTCTCACAGTAAAGGCTCCGCCCCTTTGAGGACCAGGAAACTCTCTTCCAGATGGGAAGGAGGCTGGGAGGCCCAGGGAAGGAGGGAGGACATTCCCAGGTGAGAGAAGCCCCTGGATGTCAGAATTATGGGATGGAGGGTCTTGGTCAAAGCTCAGCTAGACTCCTGTGTCCCTGGATCCAGGAGGAGGAGGGGAAGGTGGGAGAAGACTGGCCTGACTTTGGGGGCTGGTTCTTTTATGAGCTGGGAGCCATAGAAATAAGGTCTCCTTTGATCCCGTTGTGAGAATTGTCAGGGGCCTTGCTGGCGACAGCCAGTGGAATTAATTACCATTTTTTCAATACCTGGAGAGAGAAATGGTGTGGATTCACTGTCAGAAGAAGAACATGAGGTTTAAAAAGTCAAATCTCATTCAAAGAGAAATGTGAAATGCTCAAAAGGTGAAAAAGAGTTCTTGGAAGAATTTATAAAGCCCTTCCAAAAATCAGCAGAGACTGAGGGAAATGAGCGACAAAAAAAGAAAAGTAATACAAACAATTGAAGAAAATGATGAAAAGAAACTACAGAAAATGATACAAATAAAAAAAGAGATCCCCAAACTTAAGGCAGAAAATAACTTTTTAAAAACTGCTGGGAAAATTGGAAATTAGTATGGCAGGAACTAGGCATTGACCCACACTTAACACTGTACAGCAAGATAAGGTCAAAATGGGTTCATGATCTAGGCATAAAGAATGAGATTATAAATAAATTAGAAGAACATAAGATAATTTACCTCTCAGACCTGTGGAGGAGGAAGGAATTTGTGACCCAAGGAGAACTAGAGATCATTATTGATCACAAAATAGAAAATTTTGATTATATCAAATTAAAAAGTTTTTGTACAAACAAAAGTAATGCAGACAAGATCAGAAAGGATACAATAAACTGGGAAAATATTTTTGCAGTCAAAAGGTTTTGATAAAGGCCTCATTTCCAAAATATATAGAGAATTGACTCTATAAAAAGCCATTCTCCAATTGATAAATGGTCAAAGGATATGAACAGACAATTCTCAGACGAAGAAATTGAAACTATTTCTAGCCATATGAAAAGATGCTCCAAGTCATTATTAATCAAAGAAATGCAAATTAAGACAACTCTGAGATACCACTACATGCCTGTCAGATTGGCTAGAATGACAGGAAAAAATAATGTGGAATGTTAGAGGGGATGTAGGAAAACAGAGACACTAATACATTGTTGGTGGAATTGTGAATACATCCAGCCATTGTGGAGAGCAATTTGGAACTATATTCAAATAATTATCAAAAGGTGCATACCCTTTGATCCAGCAGTGTTACTACTGGGCTTATATCCCAAAGAGATACTAAAAAAGGGAAAGGGACATGTATGTGCAAAAATGTTTGTGGCAGCCCTTTTTGTAATGGCCAGAAACTGGAAACTAAGTGGATGCCCATCAACTGGAGAATGGCTGAATAAGTTGTGATATATGAATGTTATGGAATATTATTGAACTGTAATAAATGACCAGCAGGGTGAATACAGAAAAGCCTGGAGAGACTTACATGAACTGATGCTGAGTGAAATGAGCAGGACCAGAAGATCATTTACTTCAACAACAATACTGTATGATGATTAATTCTGATGGACATGGCTCTCTTGAGCAATGAGATGAACCAAATCAGTTCCATTTGTTCAATAATGAAGAGAACCAGCTACACCCAGTGAAAGAACTCTGGGAAATGTGAACCACTACATAGCATTTCCAATCCCTCTGTTTTTGTCTGCTTTCATTTTTTATTTCCTTCTCAGGTTAATTTTACCTTATTTCCTAAGTCCAATTTTTCCTGTGCCGCATATCCTGTATGGATATTTATACATATTAACATATTTAACATAAACTTTAACATATATTGGTCTACCTGCCATCTGGGGGAGTGAGTGGGGGGAAGGAAAGGAACAGAAGGTTTTGCAAGGGTCAATGCTGAAAAATTACCCATGCATATATCTTGTAAATAAAAAGCTGTAATTAAAAAACAACAAAAAACAAAAACTAGAATTCCACAAAAAGAAACTATGTCAGAAGACACCATGAAATATTAAAAGTCATTGGAGAGATAAAAATTGGTCAGGTATAGGCAGGGCCAATATGATAAGGACAATTTTATCTAAACCCTTCCCAATTTGACTGTCCCATTCAAATGACCAAAATCTGATTTTAGGGGGCAACTAGATGGTGCAGGGAATAGAACACCATCCCTGAAGTCAAGAGGACCTGAGTTCAAATATGGTCTCAGACATTTAACACTGCCTAGCTGTGTGACCCTGGGCAAGTCACTTAGCCTCAATTGCCTCAGGAGGAAAAATGGATTTTACTGAATTAGGAAAAAAAAAAAAACATTTATTGGAAAGATCAACTAGTCAAGAATATAAAAGGAAGCAATGAAAAATCATGCAAAGGAAAGAGATTTTTGCAGAGTCAGATCATGAAGTATATTATAAAGCCGCAATTATCGAAACTGTTGGGTACTGGCTAAAAAACTGTAAAAGTAGAGCAGTGGAACAGAATACACACATACTTTCCAACAGCAAGTAAATAAACAACTTTGTATTTGAGAAGTGTAAAGACATCAGATTTTGCAATAATGGTTCCTGATTTGGTAAAAAGTTGTTGGGAAAACTGGAAAGTATGTCAGAAAGTGGGTGACTTACAGCTTTTATCAAGATCAGGTCAACAGTTCTGATGGACCTGGCCATCCTCAGCAAGGAGATCAACCAAAGCATTTCCAATGGAGCAGTAATGAACTGAACCAGCTACACCCAGAGAAAGAACTCTGGGAGATGACTAAAAACCATTACATTGAATTCCCAATCCCTATATTTATGCCCACCTGCATTTTTGATTTCCTTCATAAGCTAATTGTACAATATTTCAGAGTCTGATTCTTTTTGTACAGCAAAATAACGGTTTGGTCATGTATACTTATTGTGTATCTAATTTATATTTTAATATATTTAACATCTACTGGTCATCCTGCCATCTGGGGGAGGGGGTGGGGGATAAGAGGTGAAAAATCAGAACAAGAGGTTTGGCAATTGTCAATGCTGTAAACTTACCCATACATATAACCTGTAAATAAAAGGCTATTAAATTAAAAAAAAAATCAGGTCAAAATGGATAAACTACCTAAATCTAAAGGGTATTATTACAAGAAAAAAATCCAAATGGGAAGCCCTAGATCTAGCTAGGTATGGCTACAGCCTCGGTAGGAACCACAGAAACTTTCACCTCCTGGACCGTTTGTGGAGTAGGAGTCTGAGTACAGGAGACCTAGGGGAACCTCAGCTGATCCTGAATGCCCTGAGTGTGCAGTGGCAGTACTAGAGTGTGGAGCTTTTGATTTGGAATTCCTGGTCAGGGGGGATTGCGAAGTGAAGCTAGAGGCACCATTCCTCCCCACCCCATGATTAGAAGTGCTTACACTAATTCCTCTTATTTAAAAAATGAACTGGTAAAGAAGAAAGAACCCCAACATAGAAACTTACTATGGGAACAAGGAAGACCAGGGTTTATCTTCAGAGGAAGACACTGAGGTAAGAACAAAAACTTCTACCCCAAAGAGTAACATGAAATGGCTCTCTGCCCAGAGAGAATTTATAGAAGAACTCAAAAAAGAATTTAAAAATCAAATGAGAGATATTGAGGGAAAACTTAAAAAACTAAAAGCAATCCAAGAAAAACACAACTATGAAAACAAAAATTAACCAAGTAGAAAAGGGGATTGAGTCTCAAAGATGAAAATAACATTTGAAAATTAGAATTGGACAAAGGGAAGCCAGTGAAGCTGTGAAAGACCAAGAAATAACAAACAGATTATAAAGGATGAAAAAATACTACAGAATGTGAAACATAAGAAAAATGACAAATCTGGAGAAGAGATCAAGAAGAAAAACTATATAAATAATTGGACTTCCTGATAATTGTGACAAAAACAGAACCTTGACACAATAATGCAAGAAATAATCCAAACAAATGTCCTGGAGTGATAGGAAAATAGAACTAGAAAAAAAATCCATCTATTACTACTGCAACAAGATTCTTTGTGGAAAACATAGAAATATTATCACTAAGTTTTGAAACCCTCAGATCAAAGAGAAAATTTTGCAAGAAAGAAGAGAAAAACAATTTTAAAATGCTGAAGCTATAATTAAAATTGTACAGGACTTATCAACAACCACAAAAAAAAAAAAATGCAAGTCCTGGAATCATATCCACTGACAATCAAAGGCCTTTGGCCAAAATCCATATCATATCCAGTAAAATCATGTCTAATATTAAACAAGAAAAAAATGGATATTCAACAAACCTGCAGATTTTCAGAAGCTTCTAAACCAAACCTGAACTTAATAGAAAATTTAACATATAAAAGCCAATATCAAAGATCAGTTTTAAGGAATTCAACATGGAGAAATTGCTTATGATTTTTTTACATGTGAAATGTATACCTTATTACCTAGATTGACATAAACAATATAGCAGCTCAAAAGAAAGATTGGGTCAGAGTTAAGATAAAAATAGTCATTATGTTATACAGATTAGAACAGGGCTTTTAGTTCTGAAAATCTACTCACATCAGGAATGGGTTCAACGGAGAACACTACATATATATCATGAAGGGCAGAGCACCTGCCAAAATGTGTAAAGAAATAAGGGGGGGGGAAGGTGAATAGGGAAGCAAAGTAGACAAGGGAGGGATCCATTGGTGGGGAAAGGTTAAGTAATAGTAAGGAAAGTTAAGGAGCAGAATTTAAGCAATGAGTCAGCAGAAATAGAAAAAGTGTGTGTGTGTGTGTATACATGTATGTATCTACATATTTACACATAAACATATATTGTAGAACAAAAGGTCAAGAATTTCAAGGGAATTAATTGAAAAAATGCTAATAAATGTGGCATAGCTGTGCCAGACCTAAAACTATTATAAAACAGTGGTCATCCAGTTCTGATGGACCTGGTCATCCTCAGCAAGGAGATCAACCAAATCATTTCCAATGGAGCAGTAATGAACTGAACCAGCTACACCCAGAGAAAGAACTCTGGGTGATGACTAAAAACCATTACATTGAACTCCCAATCCCTATATTTATGCCCACCTGCATTTCCTATTTTCCTTCACAAGCTAATCGTACAATATTCCAGAGTCTGATTCTTTTTGTACAGCAAAATAACGGTTTGGTCATGAATACTTATTGTGTATCTAATTTATATTTTAATATATTTAACATCTACTGGTCATCCTGCCATCTGGGGGAGGGGGTGGGGGAGTAAGAGGTGAAAAATTGGAACAAGAGGTTTGACAATTGTTAATGCTGTAAAGTTACCCATGCATATAACCTGTAAAAAGGCTATTAAAAACAAAAAACAAAAAACAGTGATCATCGACACTATTTGGTGTTGCCTAAGAGATAGAATAGCCTATCAGTGGAATAGGTTAGGTTCTCAGGTCAAAATAGTCAATGACTACAGTAATCTGATGTTTGAGAAACCCAAAGACCCCAGCTTTGAGGATGAGAATTCACTATTTGACAAAAACTGATAGGAAAATTGGAAACCAATATAGCAGAAAATAGTCATTGACTCATACTTAACATCTGGATTCATGATTTAGATATAAAGGATGATGTCATTAACAAATTAGGAGAACAAGGAATAGTCAGTCTCTCAGATCTATGGAGAAGGAAGGAATCTGTGGCCAAAGAAGAATTAGAGAACATGGAAATGCAAAATTTACTTAATATCAAATCCAGACCAGGGAGAGAGGACAGTGGTGTGGGAGAAGTCATTACTATTGCTTTACATGTAAATGATGTATTTCTTTCAAAAAATTGAGACTTGTTCTTATATTTAATTAGCAGAACCCATTTCACCAGGCCTCTGAATTCCCTCCCTGTCCCCAGCATAAATGTAAAGGTAGATTTTTGAGGTTCCCCAGAGGTATTATTGACAGATATTGATGACAATAATTGGCTAGGGGAAGAGATTTACCTGATGACTGATTTAAGACCAGCTGAAATAAAAGTTCGAGCTTTAAGAAAATTTGAAGAAAATAATTTCAGAGGGCAGCTTTCAAAAGTAATTCAGTTTAGGTTTTGTTTCTCAGTTATTCTTTGAGCCACTTGCTGATTTATTAATATAATATAATATATTAATATAATATATAATATAATAGGGCAGTTATAAATAGTGAAACACTGAAGTCTTTCCTTTAGGAGACCAGTTAAAGAGTGAAATATAATCTACTGTGTTTTTAAAACCATTGCTATCTTTAGCTGAAAGCTAAAACTTTCATAAGATACAAACCTTCCTTTTACCAAATGACATCAATTTAGACTCTTTCAAAGTAACTTTACACAGGTAGAATTACAAAATTTAGATCACAACAGTGGGTGGAAGATTGGAGGGCTCCTTTAAGTTTTTTATTTTTCCTCTCCCCCACATTTTTATTAGCTTTTTATTTTACCAAATATATGCAAAGATAGTTTTCAACATTCACCTCTGCAAAACCTGTGTTCCAAATTTTTCTCCTGTCCCCTCTCCCTTCTATCGGCAGCAAGCAATCCGATAATAGGTTAAAGGTGCGATTCTAAATATATTTCCATATTCATCATGTGAGCAAGAAAAATCAGATCAAAAGGTGAAAAAAAAAAAAACCCAAGCAAACAAACAACAGCAAAAAATAAGGTGAAAATACTATGCTTTTATCCATATTCAGGCTCCATAGTTCTCTCTCTGGGTGCACATGGCTCTTTCCATCACAAGTCTAATGGAATTGCTTTGAATCACTTTATTGTTCCAATAGACTTGTGGTGGACAGAGCCATCTGCATCTAGAAAAGGGACTATGGAGACTGAAGGAAGATCGCAACATAGGATTTTTACCTTAATTGTTGTTTGCTTGCTTATCATTAAAAAAAAAATAATCACCTCATTGTTGAAGAAAACTAATCATGGTTGATCATCACATAATCTTGTTGTTGCCCTGTACAAAGGCTTGGTTCTTCTCACTTCACTTAGTATCAGTTCATAGAAGACTTTCCAGGCTTTTTTGAAATCATCCTGTTCAATAATTTTCCATTACATTCATATATCATAACTTATTCAGCGATTCCCCATCTGATGGACATCCACTTAATTTCCAGTTCCTTGCCACAATATTTTTTTAAAAAGCCTATTCTTCCAGTTAAAAGAATATACCCATTTCCAAGCATATGTCCAATATCCTTCCTAAATTCTACAGTACAAGAAAACTAGAAGCCTAAAGAATGGCATGGTTTGTTTGTTTTTAAATAAAATGCCAAACTTTTCAGAATCTTTCTAAGTCAAAGTTCATCTATTTAGGAAATCATTCATGTGATCATCTTAGATGTGCTTTTTTTTTAAAAAATAAAGCTTTTTATTTTCAAAAATATACATATACATGGATAATTTTCAACATTCACCCTTATTTTCCAAGTTTCTCCTCCCTTCACCCCACCCCTCCCCTAGATGGCAAGTAATGCAATGTTTGTTAAATATGTTTCCACATATACATATTTCCACAAATATTAAATGTTATTTAGAGCAAAATCCAACCATAGTCAATATTTTAACATATTACTAATTTTTAAAAATAATTTTTTGGTTTATTTTATGGATTCCACTCATCATTCTTGTGACGTTGCAAATCAAAATAACCTGAACTGTCCACAAATTTGGTAGATTTATTGTCTTCCTTTTTGTATTCCCAGCACTTAACATAACACCTAACACATGTTTTTCTTCTCTCTGTCCTTCCTCCCTCTCCTCCCTCCTTCCTTCTTTCTTCCTCCTTCCCTCTCTTCCCTGTTCCTCTTCCCTACCTCCTTCTCTTCCCTTCCTCTTTCCCTCTCCTCTCACCCTCCCTTTAATTCCTTCCTTTCTTTTCCTTTCTTACCTTCCCACTTCCCTCCCTCTTTCCCTTTCTTCCCTCACTTTCCTTCCTTTATTTCCTTCTTTTCCTTTTTTTCTTTTCCACTTCCTTCCCTCCCTCTTTCCTTCTCTGGAAAGAACCTCAGTAACACCGTCCCCCCCAAGTTTCTGCTGAGATAACAGACCCGGAAACTACCTGATGTTATAAAGGTGATACACTTTGGATTTGTACTCAAGGATAATTCAGTAAATGCTCTTTGATCCTGGAAGCCCTAAGGTTTTACACTGATTACCTTTGATAAATTTTGAGCACTCCCCCCCCCCCCTTTTGTTTCTATTAGTTTAAGCATGTAGAAATATTTAAGTAATTCTGTATATTGGGGGGGGGGGTTCTCCCATATGGCATTTATCTTCCCCAGTGAGGAGAGAGAATTTAGGAGTGGCAGAACTATGAGTGAGTCTTTCCATGTTGCAAGAAATCACTTATCAAGAATCTTTGACATAACACATTTATATACATATTTTAATCTGAAGAGACCTCAGAGAGCAGCTAAGGCAATCTCCCCCATTTTATAGATGGGGGTAATTGAGGGCCACATAGCCCAAGTGCTTTGCCTTAGGCCGAGATATAATAAGTGACATCGCAAAGATTCACCACCATCCTTCTTCACCTCTGAAGTGATACTTGGGAAGCCGGAGTATACTTAGCACGGATGAGAAATGTCTCTTGCTACTTTTATTTTTCTTTCTGAAAGAGAGTTACAGCTTATGTATCAGTAAAAATCGATGTAAAACTTGGAACAGCGTGTGCAAGTGTGAAGGACGTGATAAAATGTAACTTTTCATGTAATGTAGCATTATTAATCCTCAAAGTTTTCCAGAAATTACATTTTTTGAAAATGCAGCTTGGTTTTGAAAGGAGTGACCTGCAGTTTCCGGTCACAGAGGAGACACCGAAACGAAGTTTTTCATCTATAGGTATCGTAAAATGATTATTATGAGACGCAGGATAAATGTTGCGCATCGTGCCCAGGGATTTGGTGCCATTAATCATCATGGGGTTTGCTTGGCTCTATCTTCATTGCATCGAAAGTATAATTCCTAACGAAGAGCACCTCAAGTCTCCTTGGGAAAGGCATCAGTGGGTGTCCCCAGTGCTTAAGCTTTGGCAGGAGGTGCTGGGGTTTGGTTTGAGTTGATTTACTGTGGTTCTTTACTCTAAATAGGGACCTACTTCTGAAATTAAAGTTGGAAGATACTGGAATGGGGGGGGGGGGCAATGAAGGTGGCCCCAGGGAATCCCCTGACCAATGTTCATCTTTCTCAACGAGGTCCTTGGAAAGAAGGAGAATCGGGGAAGGCGTTAGAGGAAGAAGACCAAGGAACGTTCCTGAATTCAGTAGGTAACAAGGAGAAAAGGCAGGAGGGTAAGGGGAGGACGATGGCCCTTTAAAGTGGCTTTTAACGTGGAAACAGTTTTATGTGATCACAGAACGCGTTGATTAGGCTGTAAGCTGGCCCTGGAGAGAGCCTGGAGAGGGCGTAATAAGCTCCCTCCCCGTCTTTTCCTCTTTAGCTTTTCCAGGCCGGATCCCTCAGCGAAACGCAACTACACGACTCGGTTTTAGTCCCAGCGCCTTCACCAGTGGGGGCCCCGCTGCAGATGCATTAGTCCGGGCGCCCAGAAAGGTCAAACCGGAGCATCGCCCCCAGGGGACCGAACGTTCTCTGCATCTCCGCTCGCGTGGTTAAAAAAAAGGTTCCTTCCGCTCTTAAAAGTCCGGGAAATTCTAGAAGAGACTGGAGACGGCAGGAAGGGCTTCCCGGCGGCTCTGACGGCGCCTCCCGGCGCACGGGAAGCCGCCGGAACCTCCGCGCCGAGGCCGGGAAGCGGAAAGGGCGCTTGACGTCAGAGCGGCCCTCGGACAGCCGGAAGCGGCGTCTGGAGACGAAACGCCGGCTTTCCCGGGAGCGCTGCTGGGCACGGCGGGCGCGGCGGCGCGGCTGCGGCTGGACGCAGGACGGCTTGGCCGGGAGGCGGCCGCGTGCCGCCGGACGGCCCGGTCCGCGGGGGGGCGCTCTCCCGCACTAGCGCCGGGGCGCGCGAGGCCGTTTGCAGGCATCTGGGTGGGTGTCTCAAGGTGTGTGTGAGCGGGTAACGGTGCGGGAAGCGCCGGGCCGGAGCCGGGATCGCGCGCCCAGCCCTGCGCAGGGGCTGGCGAGGATGCCGGGAAGCCGCGCTCGCGCGGGGCCCCCCGGGCTCGGGGACAGTCCCGCGGTTCCGCGCGGCTGAATTTGGGGTGGATCCGATGCGCGCGCGCGCGGGGGGGGGGGGGGATTTGTAGCCGAAAAGGCTGGAAGAGGAAGAACTGCTCGGGCCCAAGCCGGTTTCTGCCGGTTCGGGGGGAGCCTCGGGGCGAGGAAGCGGACACGGAGTCCGTTTGGAAGTGGCTTTGGGAAGAGGGAGACCGCGCCAGGCTCGGACGCCCTCCGCCCCCACTTTGGATGGACTTGCGCGCTCAGCTCCAGCCCGCGGCCGCCCCTTCGCTGGGGCCGCAGTTTTGCCCGAGGGGGGATTTCTGGGCACTTGAATTTGGAAGAATACTTGCCCCCTCCCCCCCCCCCCCCCCCGGTAGCCTGGACTTCCAGTCGTTCACGACCGTCGAGGAAGCCTTGGGGACACCCGGGGGGAGTGGAACTCCACGGGCCGCGTCCCCCCCTCGGGCCCTCCGGCCGCCACTCGGAGCCTGCTTTAGTCCCTACTCCAGTCCCGTAGTAGCCTCGACGCTGAACGAGGCCAGACCCCAGCGACAGTTCGGCAGCCTGACTCCCCGAGGTTCCTTAGCTCCTGGGGTGAGAGTGGGGGAGGGGAGGAGGGCGGGGAGCGAGGGACCCCTCCAGTGCTGGCCAAACCGAGGTGGAGGAGAGGGCGGGAGGGAGGGAGCCACGGGAACCCAGCGCTTTCCTCCAGTCTGGGGCAGGGGAGAGCCCGCCCCCCATCCGTTTTCCCAAGGAGAAAAAATACACGCAAAACCCCCTTAGCATTCAAACATCTACCACGACAAAACTCACTTTCCCCCAACCCAAATCCCGGGCAAACTCTGCATCTAATCTTCCTGAAGCACCGGATTCTATTCAGTAACACTAAGCAAGCCCCAGTATGGAGAAGCTGATTCCACGCTTCCTCCTCTTCCTTCGGTCAATCACGAATCATCCCGGGGTGGAGGTAGGGAAGACTGGGGGGTCTTTCCCTACTCCGACTCCCAACGTACTGATTTTATTTATTTTTTTTTATTATTTTTTATTTTTTTATTATAGTAACTTTTTGACAGAACCGATGCCAGGGTAATTTTTTTTACAACATTATTCCTCGCACTCACTTCTGTTCCGATTTTTCCCTCCCACCCTCCACCCCCTCCCCTAGATGGCAAGCAGTCCTATAGATGTTGAATTTAGGGTTAGGGTTGGTTTTAAACCAAGATCAGGCTGGAGCCCCAGTGAGATGAATTCACCCCGATCAACTGCGAGTGCAATTTTCCTCTGGGGCGCTGGTGTTTCACTTCTCAATTTCTCGCCTTCTCTAATGCACACCCGCCTCTTCCCCGTCCCTGACCTCCAGTCTCACCTCCCGATATCTCATGGAGTGTATTAGCCTGGGAAGGAACCTTTTGGAATGGATGCATCCAGCTCCAGACTAATACCTAGTGCCGGGACTATCCCCAAATTGCGCTTCAACATCTCTAGAAGCTGTCATTGGGAAAACAGCTTTGTTTTCTCTCCAGAAATCATCTCCCAACCCCAGTGATAGCTAAGGATAGCTTTGAACACCAGCCAATTTCCCCTTCCGTGGAAAAGTTTTCTCCGTGAGGCCTCCCTTCTCTGGAAAAAAGTTGAATAAATATATTAAAATTAGTAATAATATTAGTATTAATTAGTATATAATGATAATAAGCCAATATCTTACGTATTTTAGAATTCTTTAATTCCCCCAACAAAGCTGAAAACTAGGTGCCTTGTACGGTCCAAGATTGATCAAATTCTGTAATAGACTAGAATTACAATGTAGTTTCTAAACCAACCTTCCCTCCCAATCCACGTTTGATTTATAGTTGATGGTAACAACTGAACTTCATTTTTCACAAGGGTAGATCCTTTGGCAGATCAGTTGACTCCTATTCAAGCAATCATGACGCTCTCACCCAAAGGACCAAACCAGTTCCTTTGGGTTTTGAGGCCTAACCTTGCCTTGTCCTTGTGAGGGTTTAATGAAGGTTTCCTTGGTGATGGGGGAACCCAAGTATGTTTAAATTCTGTAGACAAGGGACCAGGTGATCCGCAAGGTTGTGTCAAGGCCCCTTCCCCCACCTCTGGCCCTTCCTCCATCCATTTGGATTAGTATTTGTTATTCCTTCCTTCTCTCAACTATTCCCGGACTCCAGAATTCCATTCCTCTCTCCTCTTTCTTTTCCGGGCCTTTCATTCCTGCCCCTCTTTTGTCCCCTTTTGGGAGGAGGAGCAGGAGCTGCTGTTGGGGGGCGGGAACTCCACCCCTCCGGATTCCTCCCGCTCCCCTAGTATTTTCCCTAGAAATAATTCCCAGTTTGGAAGGCCAAGATCCTCGGCTTTGTTATTACTCCTAAAATACAAATCAGAACCTTCTTTTGGACTTGGGCTCTTTGAAAGGATTCCGTGGGGCCCATGCAATGCTAATGATCCTCCCCCCAATCCGTGCTGCCCAAGGCCCACCCCCTCCCAGATCTCGGCCCTTGTATCCGGTGGATGCCCCCCCATCTGCTTGCCCTTTCCTCGGCCCACCGCCAATGGTGACCTTGGGCGTGGGTGCCGGCCCCAGAGGGGATCCCCAATGTGTGCGCGTTCCGGCTGCCACGTTGTGGGTGTCGCTGCGCTCTGGGTTTATTTTTCCACCCCAACCTTCCCCTTTCCTCTCCACTAGAGGTAACAAGAACTAAGGTGTCCGCCCGCTCCGCGACCTGGACGGTGAGTGTCAATCTGCTCCCCGAGCTGAGCCCCTCCCTGCCCGCCCCTCCCCGCGGCTGGAAAAAGGTCCTGGAGGGTGGGGGCCGCCCTTCCTGAGAGTAAAACCAAAAGCCCGAGGCTTCACGAAGGACCCTGAGCTTTGTGTGACCTCCCCCTCCATCCCCCGGCCTCCTTCCCAATCCCCTGCCATCCTTGGGCCTCAGGACTCACGTGCTCTGCTCTCGACCCCCCCTCCCCCTTCTCATGAGGGGAATCAGGTCCCCCCAAGTGGTTAATCAGGTACCCGACCAACCCCTAGACTGGGAGGGAGACGGGAAAGTTTGTGCAAGTGGGTAGAGGTGTGTAATGGGGGCCGGGCCCATGTGCCCCGGGGCCTCCCGGGCCCAGCTCCTGCCTGGGGTCCTGCTGACATCAGGTGAGATCTCAGGAAATCCAGGAGACGGTAGGGAAAGGGCCCCAGGGTTAGGACGGGGTACAGAGGGCGCAGCTCTGGCCCAGGGGGCAAAGGTTTCCGGGATGGAGGAGCCTTGGGGAAGGGGAATGGCTGGGAGAGCCTGGAGGGAGGGAGGATGGAGATGGCCCAGTGAGGAAGGAGCTGCAAGCGCCAGAGAACTTGCTGAGGAGGGGGTGGGACGGCAGGAGAGGTGCACGGGGATGGGGGAGGGGATCCGCCAGGTAGGTGTGGCCCAGGTGGAATTCTAATTCTGCAGAGATTTGAAAACCTGGGAGGAGGTGAGGGCAGCCAGGGCTCATTTCCGAAAATGCAGGTCTGGGCGGGGCCCTTGGGATTAGGAGGACGCACCTACAGGAAGAGGGCTAGAAGCAGGAGCTCTGGGAGTGCCATCTCTCTGCCTCTATCTCCTCTCTCAGCCTCCTTCTCTGAGATTTCTCGGCCTCCTCCTGGGATGCAGCCTCTCCCCATTGTCCCAGTCCTGAAATCTCTCTTTCCTTCTGCAGGTCCGCATCCAGCCTGGGCAGAGAAGCCTCAGACCCCGGCCTCCCTCCCCAAGCCCAGAACCAGAGACATGGCCCCCGGCAGCCGGAGCCCCTCGTCCCAGGTGAGT
This sequence comes from Dasyurus viverrinus, assembly GCA_020854095.1. Taxonomy (NCBI): domain Eukaryota; kingdom Metazoa; phylum Chordata; class Mammalia; order Dasyuromorphia; family Dasyuridae; genus Dasyurus; species Dasyurus viverrinus. Next base: position 622,963,476 of record CM036999.1, on the reverse strand, counting down.
GCGGTCCCTGCCCGGAGCTGAGCAGCCTCGGCCCAGGGGGCGTCCAAAGGAGCCCAGGAAGTTTCCTCCTGCCAGAGGGAGGGGATCCTGGCAGGGCTGACAGCAGGGCAGGAATTGCCCTCTTGGCACTGCCCAATTCTTGCCCCTCAGACCAGGGCTCTCGGAGTCCCTTTCCACCTCGAGCAGCCGCCTAGCAAGACATTTTTCCAGCTTTTTTTATTCCAGACATAATAATCACTTGGAATAGAAAACGCTTTCCCCAGTATTCCCCTGGGGCTCTTACTGACTTTTTCAGCTCTTGGCTCTGACCTTCTTAAAGGTTCTCTGAGTATTAGGCAAATCCCATCCCTTCTTCAGTTTCCTCTTTTAAGGTGATGAGGGTTGGACAAGATGATTTGTGCTTCTTGGCCCTAAATCAAGTGACTTTTGATGGTTTAGGAGTTGGTGACATTCAGGGACATTATTGTGGCCTTCACCGAGGAGGAGTGGGGGCTCCTGGACCCTTCTCAGAAGGAGCTGTACAAGGAGGTCACGCTGGAGAGTGTCCAGAACCTGCTGTCCCTGGGTAAGGACCGTTTCCTCTCTTTTGTTGGTGCTCATCATCAGGCCCAAAGTAGCCTCTGTGGCAGAGAAGGGATCCCTTCTCTGAAGCATCTCAGAAGCCCCACTGAGTGCACCCTCATCCTCAAGCACCAGCTCTCCATCCACTGGGGTCCTGGCTTGTGGCCTGAAGTTCAAACAGTGGCCCTCAGTCAGGGGGCTGACCTTGTCACCTTGTTCATCCCCAGGCCGGGTGTCTGACAAATTCACTGAAAACATCACTCTAAAAACCATGGAAGGGGATTCTGGTAAGATGGGAGAATAAGGCAGGGGGTGCTTGGCTCTCCCAGAGTGCCAAAAACACAAGAAAAAACCATCTGAACATGACCCGGTACCAGCAGAGAGGGTTCAAAGTCCAGAATTTGTGCTGCTGAAACACCTGGACAGGACCCTAGGGTGGAAGTTGGGCCCACATGAAGGGCCAACACCTGCAGGGAGATTCTGCTCAGTCCAGGAAGAGCAGACCTTAGGGCAGCTTTCCCCTCTGAGACTGTGAGGGTGGGTGGGTGATGGACTTGGAAAGGGAGGAAAAGGGCCCCGGGTTATGATTAGAACAGGGCCTGTTGTGCTGAGCAGATTCATTCTCAGCCTGTGGCCTTGGCCAAGAAAGAACCAGTCCACAGGGGGGAAGGGGGGGGGGGGGGGGGAAGGTGGCTCGAGGGGGGCAGGGACCCTGCTGACTGTGGGCACTTGTAGGAGAACAGAGACCCTGTGCTGGGACAATGTGGCTGGGGGCCCCGGCCTGGATTCGGAGATACTGGGGACTACCCAGGATTGGGGCCCTGAGAGACCTCTGCAAATGACAGTGAGAAGGACCTGGAGTCTGGGCTATTTTCCCCCCCAAATCAGGACTAGAGAGCTGACAATAATAATAGTACAGGACTTAGAATTTTAAAAAAGTAAAAATAAAAATGAGGTGGCAAAGGAGAAAGAACCTGAATATAATAGCTCCTGGGGGGGGGGGGTTAAGGCAATCTGGGTTCATTGTCAAAAAGAGAAAGTAAAGTTTAAAAAGCTACTCCTACTACAAAAACAAGTGTCAAATGGTCACCAGCCCCCAAAAGAGTTCTTCGATGAACTTAAAAAGGAGTTCAAAAATCAAATAAAGGAGACTGAGAAAACTTAGAGGAAAAAAATGAGTTACCCTAGAAAAGTCAAGAAAATTGTGAAAATAAAGGCAAGAAGATCCCCAAAGTCAAGGAAGTAAATAACTTAACAGCTAGAATCTGAAAATGAAAACTTGGGGGAATTTCAGAAAGTATCAAAGCTCCAAGATTAAGAAGAAATCCAGGAGCATCAAGAAAGTAACTATTTCAATACTATGGAGCCACAGTGAGGATAACACAAGACTTAGCAGTTTCTATATTAAGAGACCATAGCTTGGGGCAGTGTATTTTATAGACCAAGGTAGCTGGGATTGTGATGAAAAATAACTTGTCCAGAAAATCTTTGCACAGTCCTGAATTACAAACAATGTACATATAATGAGCTGAAAGACGCTGAGGGATTTATGGGGAAAAAAACAATACTCATCAAAAAATTGCACATTGAAGATGTGAAAGAAGCATAAGGTAAAACGCCAAAGGGTCCGAATGATGTCAAACTGTTTGCTTTTTATAAGTGAAAATGTTATCGGTAATCTTACAATCTCATTAATACTTGTTCAGGCTAAAAGCAAACTTGGGCTAATTTCAGGATGATGAATTGATTCTAAAGAATAAAATTGAGTAGGGAGAGGTAAAATGGAGAAATTATTCTTAATAAACAGGTCCTGAAAAAATTGATTTGGAGGAAACAAATGGTGGTAGAGGGATGGCAGTGCTGAAATCATATTCTCATAGGCTTCCCAGAAGAAGAAATACAATATTGAGCTTCTTAAGGAAAATGTACCAGGACTAGACAAGGGTATTCTACCAAACATTAAAAGGCCAATTAATTCCAATATTAAATAAGTGATTTGGAATAATAGGCAAAGAAGGCTATCACCAGCCTCCTTTCACAAAACAAATGTAGTATTGATACGAAGAATAAAGAGAAAATTATAGACAAATTTCATTAATGGACATGGATGCAAAATTCCTAAATAAAACAATTTAAAAATGACAATTGTATATTATAAAGATTGTACTTTGTTCCCAATTGAGTTTCATAAGTAGGAATGGTTTCATGGAAGTAAAATTATTCACATAATTATATCAATAATTAAAATAACAAATGATATGATTGTCAACAGCTACAGAAAAATCTTGATAAAACAGCACTCATTTTTATTTTAAAAAATATTTGAAAGTATAAGAATGAATGATTTTTCCTTAAAACTGTTTGAGAAAACAAAACACAATGACATTTACTCAAAAAATGTATCTAAAACCTGCAGTTCCAGGTCAGAGGAGGGAGCTGAAGTGCAGCTGAAGGCATCAACTCCCCACTCCAGGATTAGAGGTGCTTACACTAACACTTCTTTTATTAAAAAAAAAAAAAAAAAAAAAAAAACAACAGGCAAAGAAGAATGAACCCAATCAGAGAAACTTATTAGGTGAGGAGGGAAGACAGGTTCATCTTCAGAGGAAAACACTGATGTAAAAAAACCTTTTTCCCAAAGAGTAATGGCTCTTGCCCAGAGATAATTTATAGAACTCAAAAAAAAAAAAAAAAGTCTTTGAAAATCAAATGAGAGAGATTGAGGAAATTTTTAAGAAAAAATGAAAACCATCTAAGAAAACACTATTATATTTTTAAAAATTAACCAAGTAGAAAAAAAGATACAGTTTTAAGACTAAAATTAGAATCGGGCAAGGGAAAGCCAGTGAAGTTACAAAAAATTACAAAACAATATAAAAAATGGAAAAATAGAACAGAATAGAACATGAGAAAAATAAGAAATCTAGAGAACAAATCAAGAAGAGAAAATATAAAAATAATTGAACTTCCTGAAAGCTGTGACCAAAAATAGAATTTTGATACAATAATGCAAGAAATAATCCAAGAAAATTGTCCTAGAGTAATAGAATATCAGAAAAAAATCCACTGATCACTACCTCAAAGAGATCCTTTGTAGAAAACACATAGTATTATTATTGCCAAATTTTGAAACCCCCCAGATCAAAGAGAAAATTTTTCAAGAAACAAGAAAAAAACAATTAGAATACTCTGAAGCTACAATTAGAATTGTGCAGGACTTGGCAGCAGCCACAGTAAGAGACCTCATGTCCTGCAATCATATATACTCGCAATCAAAAAACTAGGCCTGGGGCCAAAAATATCCTATCTAGCAAAATTATCCATAATGATTGAATGAAAAAAATGGACATTCAACAAATTTATACATTTTCAGGACTTTCAATCAAACTAATAATAGAAAATTTAACATAAGATTAATTTCAAGGAACTTAAAACATGGACAAATTGTTTTTTACATGGACATGTATACTATATGCTTAAGGTTAACATCAGTAATTGCGTACCTCAAAAAATGGATTGGGGCAGTGTTGAGGATGATCTGATTCTACAAAAGTCTAGGAAAGGTTTAAAAAAAAGTAATTTTAATATACAAATGAAGTGCAGTATGAGAAAAGACTCAGAGGCATTAGAGGGGAGAGGAGGGCTCATTGTTCTGAAAAGCAGTTTATATCTGGAATGGATTAAATGGCAACACTCCATACATACCATGCAGGGTATAGCACCCTCCAAAAATCTATAAAGAAATAAGAGGAGAGAGAGTAGGATGAAGTGGGCTCTAGAAGGATATATATAGATTTATGGCAGTGGGATGAGGGGTAAAGTATAATGGGCAAGGATAAATGATATAGAAGGGCATGTAGAGTAATGGCTGTGGGACAAGGGAAAGGGATAAAGGGGGGGAAGGATGACACAAAGTGGGGTACAAAAGGATATTTGGAGGTGCTAGGAGGATAAAGGAGGAATCCAGGGGTGGGTGGAAGTTAAGTAATAGTAAGTCAAGTTAAGGAGCCGAAGAGTCATCGGGGAGAGGAAATAAGAGATATAAAGAAAGTCTACAAGGATCAGGTGCAGAATTTACTAGAAAAAAAATAACCTTAAAAGATTCAAGGAAGAAAGAAATCTACATTATGTGTCAACTATGTTGCTATTGTTTTAGATACACTTTTGCCTACAAGAAAATGCATCTGTACATATGTGTCTGAGTATCTGTGGGTGTATATGCATATAAGTCTATGTACATGTATATATATCTGTGGATGTGTGTGAATATACATATATATATTTATACTTATATATGTATATATATATACACACACACATTTACAGATATATATGTAGGGCAGATGGGGAGATGAAAGGGGAAAAAGAATAATAGTGCTCAGCAGAGGACAAAAGAATAATCTACAAGGAAGCAAAGAAAAGATGGACATATGTAAAAATAGTTTCTTCTATTATGACATATGGCTTCTTAAAATGGAAATCTATTGTGATATATTTTTAATACTCCCTGATGTTCTGCTGAGCACATGACAGTGTTTTGGTTTTTTATTTCCTTTTTTCTGTGTTTTTTTTCTATCCTATTTTTTCTTATTTTGTTATTTAGTTCAATTTTTTTTTTCATGTGTGTGCCTCTGTAAGGTATATTTCCCAAGATGATGAAGAAAAAAGGAAAAGAACTTATATTGCAAAATATTTATGGCAGCTCCCTTTTTGGTACCAAAAATTGATGAAATTGCAGGGATGCCCTTCAATAGGGGAATGGCTAGAGAGGGACTGAGAACCAATGATAAATGGCTAGTGGCTTCTGTCTCTTGAAAAACTATGGAAGTGGTCAGTCCTTTCCAGGATAATGTCCTAATCACTAATCAATGTAGTTCCAGCATGACTGGATAGGTTAGGGTTAGGGTTCTAAACAGCTTTCAGAGCACCATAAAAGTGCTTTGGAGTTACCGTCAGCACCAAACTGAATTTCTTTTGCCCTCTTACCAAGCCCAGAATTCTGTAAGCAGGTTCTCTTTACATTTTGCTCGCACTTACCTTTTGATGGAATTACGTGCTGCCTTGGAGCTGGATGAAGTACCCTGTTGGTTGGGCCTGGAGTGTTCTCATTTTTTGCTGGGTGCTTTCTGAATTTCCCCATCATTTTCATCCAACCAATTCAGATATCTGAAAGTGTTCTGACCCAGATGAGTAAATGCAGCACTGTACAGCAAATCTGTGGGAGCTGCCCACTCCTTTTCTGCTGCAGTATTGGAGTTCTCCCCCCAAATTAGCCACAGACTCAACCCCCAGTCTGGTGGGCACTCTGCCTTGTGAATGCTGCCTTTGTGGAATGTGAACATTTAGCTCTGAGTGACCATCCATGACGGGTCCGGCCCTCTGCCGTGCACATCTCCTTGGTCACTCTCACATCCTGTTCATCTCTTCTCCTTAACAGTGACATTCTCTTTAATACCAATGTTTGTTCTTACAGTCCAGGTATGAAGTTTTCTTGCTTTTACATTGGCCATGAGCTTCCTAACTCTCCAGTAACCATTACTATTGCTTTTATTATGAATGTATATACTTTTGTATCCATAAATATATGTGCTTATACATATATTTCATTATATCATTTCATGTGTCTGTACATATGTGTATAAATGTTTGTTTGTTTGTTTCAGATGAAGAGACCAGAGTCCAAGTAAATGAGTTGACTAGAAAGCTGGGGACTTTTGTGGAAGAATGTGACCTGCAGAGAGTCATGAGTGATGGTCCCTGTGACTTCAAGTTGAGAGAAATCCATGAGTCTAATATCAAGGTAGATAAAAATCCAAAGAGCGCCTATGAATTTGATGAAATTGGAAAGAGATTCATTCAGTCTTTAATCCTAAATCAGTGTAAGAAAATGACCTCAGGGAATGATTGTTTTCAGGATCAGAAATACAGCAAAGGCTTTACTGAACAGGTAGAGCTTTTTCGGTCCCATGAGCAGCCTCCTGAAATGCAGATGTGTCCAGATAATCAATGGGATATGACCTTTAGCAGGAGTTCAGACCTCAGTAGGTGTCAGGAAAGTGATACTGGAGGAAGGTTTTTTGTAAGTCATCAAGGTGGGAAGACATTGAGTCACAAATCTAGGCTCATTAGTCATCAGCCAATTCACAGTACAAAGGAGTCTGAGGAACATCGAGATACAACCTCAGTCCATCACTCATCTCTTGCGTACCATGCTAGAGTTCGCCCTGGAAGGAAAAGATATGCATGTGATCAGTGTGGGAAGGCGTTTGCTTGGAAATCTGATCTTGGTCGAGCCCAGGAGATTCCTCCTGGGGAGGAATTTTATAAATGTATTGAATGTGGGAAGGCTTTCTGCTATAGATCTCTCCTTACTGACCTTCAGAGAATTCACCCTGAAGAGAAACCTTATGAATGTGATAAATGTGGAAAAACGTTTGCAAGGAAAAACAATCTTGCTCTACATCAGAGGGTCCACACCGGAGAGAAGCCTTTTGCATGTCTTCACTGTGGGAAGGCTTTCCGATACAGGTCCACTCTCGTTGAACACCAGAGAATCCACACTGGAGAGAAACTTTTTGAATGTAGCCACTGTGGAAAAGCTTTCACACAGAGGTCCAGTCTTACGAAACACCAGAGAATCCACACTGGAGAGAAGCCTTTTGCTTGTAATCAGTGTGGAAAGGTTTTTGCAGAGACGTCCAGTCTCATTAAGCATCAGAGAATTCACAATGGAGAGAAACCTTTTGACTGTAGTCACTGTGGAAAGGCTTTCACCCAGAGGTCCACTCTTGCTGAACATCAGAGAGTCCACACTGGAGAGAAACCTTTTGAATGTCTTCAGTGTGGAAAGGCTTTCAGACATAGGTCCAGTCTTGTTCAGCATCAGAGAGGACACACCGGAGAGAGACCTTTTGAATGTAACCAGTGTGGAAAGGCTTTCGCACAGAGGTTCACTTTTGTTAAACATCAGAGAATCCACAGAAGATAGAAACTTTTTAAATAATTAATGTTGAAAGACTTAAATCTCAAGCTCCTACCTTGCTACAGGAGAGAATCCACAGCGTAGAGAAACTTTTCTAATGTATTCATTGTAGGATGACTTTCAGAAATAGGTCCTATCTTGCTAGATATCCGAGAGTCTACACTGGAGAGAAACCTTTTGATTGTAATGAAATGTGGGTGATTTTCCAATAGTGAAAGAAGAAATTAATATAGGAAACTAAAAGAAAAAAGAAATTTTGAGTTCTGAATCCTTGCTTTCCCTCCCATCTGTCACTGGCTTAATGTTAAGACAACAAATACAACACCTATTATATATATGAAACCATGGACAGCATTACCATGCTGAGGGAGGAGTGGGGGTGGGAAGGAGGTAGGGGAGCAAGAAAAATATGTTTCCAATTCCATCCATACTCTTTCTTCCTGTGGATAGCATTTCTATCCTAAATCCTTTGCAATTATCTTGAATAATTCATCAGAAAAAGAAATTATTCAGAGTTGGTTATCATACAACGTTGCTGTTTTGTGCAGTGGTCTCCTTCTTCACACTTTACTCTTTAAGAGTTCATATCAGTCTTTCTGAAAGACTCTGCTCTTCATGTCACATAATGTACTATTGTTCCATCCCAGTCAGATACCGTAACTGGCTCATTCTTCCCACTGCTGAGCATCCCCTCAATTTCTCATTCTTTGCCATCCCCAAAAGTACAGTTATGAATACTAATACTGTACGTTAAGGTTTTTTCCCCCCTTTTCTTTGGTCTTTTGGCTTAGTCAGCAGGTATGAGTTATTTGATTGCCCCTTGGTCATAGTGCCAAATTGCTCTCCAGAATGGTAGACCGGTTCATATTCCTACCAAGAGTGTATCAGTTTTCGTTTTCCCACATTCCCTTCAACTTTTGTTCTTTTCCTTTTTATTTTCTTTCAGCCTATTTGATGTAGCCCCAAGTTGTTTTAATTTGCATTTGTGTAATCAACAGTGATTTAGAACTATTTTAATATTTCTGTAGATGTCTGTAATATCTTTTGAAAACTGCCAATTCATGTCCTTTGACTGCTTATCAATGAGAGAATCACTTGGACTCAGTTTCCTATGTATTTGAGGATTGAGATCTTTTGTCAGAAAAATTGTTGTGAATTCCCTCCATCCCTACTCCCACCGGTCCCTGCAGACGGGCTTCAGAGTACAGCTTGCCAAAAGGGGATCCAATCATTTAGATCATAGATCATAATTTCTAAATGATTGCTGATAAACTCACTAATGACTTAAGCTGTGACCTACAACACTCCCACGTTGGCTGAGAGAGGGCCCGCTTCCTGAAACGGCAGCACTAGAGCATCCCAAGACACATCTGGCGGGGCTGCTGAGAGTCTTGAACAAGAGGAATTGGATGTACTTTTCTCCCAGCAGTAGCATTATTTTCTCACAAAATATATTTCATTGTTTTAAAACATTTTGTCATACTATATATATAATAGATGCATTTATGATCCAACAGCATTAAGATGAAATTTAACTTGCCTGAACAGGTGGTTGTTTTAAGTTATAATACAAGAGAAAAACATTCAACAGAATGAATTTTCAAAACATGGTGGAGAGAAAATCATTCACTCTAAATCCTTTGGCATTTTAACAATCGCACTAATGACATCTCAGCCCAGTGTAGAAACGCTGAGTACGGAGTCATTGCAGGCAGTTAACGAGACACCGTCACTCTGTTCTGCAGTATTTCCTAGGCTAAATTCTTGGCTCTTCGAGATGGCTTTCAGGATTCTCAGAAAGCAGAGAGAGAGCTCCTTCTGCAGGCTGGCCCAAGCCTCCTCCCTTCCTCTAGGTCCCTTCCATGTCTTCTCTCTTAGGAGTTTCAACTTGGCACCTTAAAGCTTCCCATGGATGAGGATCTCATTGCTGACCCTGGCTCTAGAGTGGGCAGAGTCGGCACGTGAAGGAGGCAGTGCCCCTTGGCATCTCTGCTTCCATCGTGGGCACCCCGTACATCAGAGTGTGATGGTGGGTGAGGGCCAGGAAGAAGACTCAGTGGGGGATTAGGCTGAGAGCCAGGAGGAGTTCTGACCTTGAAATACCCCACTGAACATGGAGTAGTCACCACCTGGAGGGGCGTGGAGAGCCGGGGCCATGCTTTCTACATGTTCCAAGAGCACCCCAAAGGAGACAGAGAAAGGATGATGCAAACTACGTTTGAGACCCCCTAACACCCAGCCATGTACCCTACCCATACCCAGGTATTGCTGACGGGAAGCCGAAAGAGATTGCAGAGATGATGGCTCATCAAACTATAAATCGACGAAACACAACATGCTGTTCCTTTGAAATAGAGGATAAAATTATCATATACATTTCTTTTTCTTTTCTGTATTTCCTTCCCTAGATGGCGACCAATAGACGTGTATTTTAAAATTTAAACTGCAGCTTTAAAATTAATAACTAGTCACTTAAAAATTCTTTTTATGAAGTAACTGATCTATCCAATTTTACTTATTAAACTTTAAAAAGCTTGCTGGTACCTCAAAAGTTCACTAAACTACTAGGGACAGAGGACAGCTCTGAAGTCAGGAGGACCAGAGTTTAAATCTGCCTCAGACACTTAACACTTTTTAGCTGTGTGACCCTGAGCAAGTCACTTAACCCCAATTATCTCAGCAGCAACAACAACAACAAAAATACTAGGGGCAGCTAGGCAGTGCAGTGGATGGAGCACAGGAGAATGGAAGTTTAAATCAGACCTCAGATAGTTGATATTTAAGAGGTACGCAAATCACTTAACCCCCATTGCCTTGCAAAAAAAAAAAATGAATTTTATAAAAGTGAATAGACTCAGGAGAACATTGTCTCCAGTAACAGCAAGATTATGATGATCAACTATAAAAGACTTAGTTCTTCTCAGCAATACATTGATCCAAGACAATTGCAATCGATTTTGAATGGAAAATGCCATCCACATCCAGAGAGAATGAGCTATGGAGAGTGAATGTGAATTGAAGCTTAGAGTTTTCACCTTTTTTTTTTGTTTTGTTCTGTTGTATCTTTTTTTTTTTTCTTGTAGTTTTCCCCAATGTGACTCATTTGAAAATATGTTCAAAATAATTGCACATGTATAACCTATATCAGACTGCTTACTGTCTTGGGGAATGTAGAGGTAAGAGAAAGCTGGAAGGGGAAAAAATTTTGGAACTCAAAATTTTACAAAAATGGAAACTCTCTTTTCATGTAATTGGAAAAATATTTGACTATTAAAATAAAATAAAATTTTTAAAAATACCCATTCACCTTTTTTTTGTTTTTATTTTTTTCTTTTGAACTGATTTTTCTTGTACAACATGACAAATATGGAAATATGTTTAAAAGAATCTCACATATTCAACTTAGATTGTTTGCTCTCTTGAAGAAGGGAGGGAAAAAATTTGGAACATAAAAGTCTTAAAAAAGGAATTTTGAAAACTATCTTTACATGTGTTTGGGAAAATAAAATACTGTGAAAATTTTTTTAAAAAGAAAAATACTCACAAGTCACTTTAAGTCTTTTAGAATGATTTGTTGATCTTTTTTTTTAATTACAAAGTTTGCTAATACTGCGAAAGCTCATTAAAATGCTAACAGAATTTTCATATCGTATTTTAGATATTTCCAATAGAGAATTGACCTATTCATTACCTAATTATGACTTTTAAAATTTGTCATTAGTCTTTCATCTCTACAACTTCTAATTCAGTCAATATTTGAATATGGAGATAAAAGAGGGAAGACTTCTGGAAGTTTTTACTCTTCCTCCCTTTCTCTCTTTCCCCCTTGGTTAAGTAGACCAGAGAAAAAAGCATAGAACAAAACAAATGCTTGGAAGCACCTTTTGGCACAGATTAGTGCAAAGATCCCATATGACAGCATAGATTTCCCAGTGTATGAGAGGTAAACCTCTTTCATCAATGGTCCTGGTTTATAGCATAAAAATCTCTCTAATTGTATAAGGTCCCTTTTATCTGCTGCAATCAACCCAAACTATTCCCAAACTTAGTTCTCTCATTCACAAAAGGGACACACCCTCAGAATTTACAACAAGCTCTGACAGGGCATTGAAACCCACTTGAATTTCTTCAAAATTTCTTGGGATCTTATCTGTCTCTCTTAAGTTAACAATTTAAGACAATCTCAGACAACTGTGATCCTGCTGGTAGGCTAAGATTAATTTTCCTATTTAGTCCTTATAAAAACATATTCACAATTTTATCAAAACAGCATTTGTCAATTGGTCTAGCCATTTAAAGGTATTTTTTCCGTTGTCATTGGCAAGGCCAAGCTCAAGTGCCTTGCTTAGGATTAAAAAACTAGTAATTGTCAAGTGTTTGAAGTCAGATCCCCCCAAATCCAGGGCTGGTGCTCTTGGCCCCAGAGTGCACTTTTAAGGAAAATAAAGATTTCTTATGCTTTGATAACCACACTTGAGCAAAATTTTCCTCCCTGTGCTTTTTAGGAAAGTCCTTGTTTAAAATATTTAGTTTCCAATTACTTTTTGATCTATTTACACCTAACTTTGTTGAATGTAGTTTTTATTGCATTGTGATTTGAAAAGAAAGCATTTACTATTTCTGCCTTCCTGCATTTCATTTTGAGGTCTTTATGTCCTAATATATGGTCAATTTTTGTGTAGGTTCCATGAACTACTGAGAAGAAAGTATACTTCTTTCTGTCACCATTCAGTTTTCTCCAGAGATCTATCATACCTAATTTTTCTAATAGACCTTTTTGGGTTCACCTTTTCTAGCCTTTTTACTAAAGTATACGTAGAGTTATTGTTATTTTTTTTTAAGAGCTTTCTATTTGTTTCTTAATAGAACTTTCTTCCTTACTGTGGATGCTAAATTTCTTAGTAAAAAGCACCCCCTTCCCAAAATATGGAGGAAAACTTCTCTAAAGTCCCTTTACAAGCTTTTTCTTCCCACTTATATGAAGAATACTTTAATAGAAAACTTTTACTTCTCCAAAGTGGAAGATTATCTTAAACGTTAAAGAGATGTAGAAATTTGCACTTAACTATACTTGCAAACTAAGAAAAAAGAATGGAGAATTTGCTGGTTTCCTTCTCAAAGGAGACCAATGTGATATCACTCTGTTAGTGGAGTTATAGGGTGTCCAACTGTCCAATCAGATCAATACAAGCTCGGAATGCTCCGACACAAATAGTCCCTATTAACACTTGGGCTGGATTATCTAACTTTGTGCATCTTGTATTTCTTCTGAGCTAATTCTCTTTTGTTCACAGAGCACAGCTGGGTGGTCCTGTGCCAGTGTCTCCAATGTCATATCATCTACTCTAAAGTTCTTTAAGAGAGACCTTGAGAGTGACCTCCTTGTGAGCGTTTACCTTGTGTGAGTTCTCCATAAAATAATCTTTTTTGGCAAGCATACATTTGGCAATCGAACAATGTGGCTGGCCCAACAGAGTTGTGCTCTCCGCAGCAGAGCCGGTAAATAAATCTCATCCTAAAGAACCAGTGGGTGAAACAACAGAACATAGACACAATTAAACATTTCATCCAAGAGAATGACAATAATGAGATGACATCCCAAAAGTTATGGCGTGCAGCCAAAGCATTTCTTAGGGGAAGAATTATATCAGAAAGGACCTCAGGGTCCGGTCCCTTATCCTGCCAGATCTTCCTAAGACAATTCAAATGGAAGCGATTCCGTTTCCTAGCTGGTACTGAGGAACAGTCCAGGTTTCACAGGAAGACTACGATGAGGTCAGCACAAGGCTCTGGACATCTTTAGCCTGGTAGTCAGTCTAGCATCTCTCCCACACTTTTTTTCAGAACCTTCCAAACACTGGGCTAGCTCTGGCCACGTGTGTCAATCTCATTATCGGTGTGGACATCCCCGTCAAAGGAAGAGAACTTCTCCATTGGCTGTAACGGCTAGATCCACATGTGGATGGTGAGGTACTGACTGGTGGAGAACCTGGGTTTTTGGCGTTAACTGTTAGGCCAAAATCGTCCCACTCCCCTACCTTGTAAATCTCAGTGGAAATAGAATCACCATCCGATGCTTTGACACAAGAAAGCAGCCTAATGGCCTTCAAAACCCCTTCTTCAGTTGCAACTTCAGCTAAGGAGTCACTGACTTCAACTTGAGATAAACGGTCAGAAGCTTCAGCATTGATTGACGACAGTCTGTTGAGAACATGATGGAAGTGTTCAGTCCGTCTCTCTATGACTGTTTCCTGCTCACTGATCTATGTGGCCCCATCCGTACTGAGTAGTTTAATAGCATCGGGGTCTTTGGCCAATAAACAGCCAAGTATAGTGTCAGCATAAAACTGAATTTTACCTGCCTTCTTGCTGAGCCAAGAAACCTGCAGCTCTCTCAGTTTTAATTGCACTTTACTTCTGATGGGATTGGATGCTGCTTCCTGGAGACGGACGACCTATCCTGGTGGTACAGCTTGTGGAGTTCTCGGTTTTCCTTCAGCAGCTTCTGGATTTCCTGGCCTTCATTTGTCAGCCTTGCCGCTCTCAGGGCCACTCACTGGGGGAGATTCCTGTGGAGTTCTCGGTTTTCCTTCAGCAGCTTCTGGATTTTGCAGCCTTCATTTGTCAGCCTTGCCGCTCTCAGGGCCGCTCACTGGGGGAGATTCCTGTGGAGTTCTCGGTTTTCCTTCAGCAGCTTCTGGATTTTCTGGCCTTCATTTGTCAGCCTTGCCGCTCTCAGGGCCGCTCAACGGGTGAGATGCTGTTGAGTTCTCTCCCACCCAGAGCTCTTTTTCTTCCAGGCCTGCTGGATTTTGTTGGTAAAGTGTATGCACATCCTATACCAGTGGTGAGAAGAATCAGCTTTTCAGAAGCTTGGCACATTTGTGAGTGAATTGGAGTGGGAACAGGCCAGGATTGAGGAAGCAGACAGGTTTTAGGGCACCTTTTCTGACCCCTTCTTCACACCTGGAGGGCAGCAGCGTGACCTTTAAATAGCTTCTTGGACACCCACATCCCACTGTTATTACAGCAAGAAGACGATCCTATGGTCTGAGTGGCCTGGGTGCAGCATGGGGGCTACAGTTCCCCACACTTTCCCATTGCCATGGGACATGGAGAGACATGGTGTAGCATATGGCAGAGATGCACAAAGTCACTGACCACCACCATCCAGTGGCGGGACTCAAGCTAGAGGGATGACCTAGGTGTCTTTGAGCACTTTACGCCTGCTCCCCTGTCTTCCCAGCAGCTTCCCTGCTACACTGCAGCAAGTTGTTCTCATCCACACCTTCCACCGGGGGGGGGGGGTCTCCAAGGACCCTCTGCCCCCCAACTCACTCTAGGCTTTGAGCTAGCCCATCTGCCCAAAGCCTGCATGCTACAGCTTCCTGGAGCTGCAGGTGAGAGCGAGATGGGTCAGGTGGACCCAAAAACAGACCTGGGAAGGGCCGGCAGTCCTCACCCTGAACATTGTACACATCTTCCCTTAGCTCGCCAGATCTGCACCAGCCAAGAAAGAGGGAGAGCTCAATCAGCAACATCATGACCTTCTGGTAGTGATTGTTTTATGTCATGAATAAATACAACCAAAGGAAGAATTGTAAGTCAGAACACCAAGTGAAAAGGAACATTTTGTAAATACTTAGGAATCTAAAAAAATTAAGAAAAGATTAATACATGTGATAATTTCTCACAAATTCACTGAGGGTTCAGATGTTTTAAAGAAAGTGAAAATGAGAAAAAAATGAGGAAAGTTTTGTATAAAAGAGAATTGTTCCAAAATAATAGAAATTTTGAAAATAGGAAAAATAAATATTGCAAGAAAATGAAATGGAGGAACATCAACTGCCAAGTGCATTTCCCAAACATGGGTCCTACACATAGCAGGTTGGAAAATAGATGATGCCGTCCAGTATATCAAAGGCAGATGTGGGCACTTTCTTGTATCAGAGCCATGAGTTTGCCTCTTGACTCATTCTCTTTATTCCTGATCCCCAGTGTCCTAGAATTCTTACACAATGTTGAAATGATTTCTTTTTTAGAAACAAACTATCAGTGCCTTATGCACTGATAAAATATTACATTTTTAATGAAGGAATGAAACTTCCTTTCTCCATTTAGTTACTGTTATTTTTCAATAATTCTGTAATTTTCTATAACAAATATTGAAATAAATGAATATATTCATGACCAAGTGAAAACAATCATTAAGCAAAGGTAGCAGACATTTTTGAACACGACCCATCATACCCTGTGTATGTCCTTCAGTCCTTCAGTATAAGAACTGTTAATGCTGCTATAAGCAATTTCATACTACTCAATTGAGGCCAAATTGTAAATAATATCTCTTTGAGTTCTTGTCATGCTTTAATCTAGTTAAGACTATAAGGATTGTAAGGAAATTTACCAGATCATTCCTTTTTCATTGTTCTTTCCTCAGTGATCACTGTTCAATTCCTCCCCTTTCAGTCCTCCCCAGTCCTCAAGTACTTGAGAACTTTTATAAACACTTAAATTTTCTTAATATATCACTTAAGACGCTTCTGCTGGGGAAGAATGTCATGTTACCTTCTATCTTCTCCCAAATTTCCATGTCTCACTAATAGAATACAGATCTTTTCCGTAATTCCATCAAAAGAAACAATATATAGTGAGATATTTGAATCAACTTTTATTATTCCAACCTGTCATTTGTCACTTCAAACAAAAAAGGTTTTTCTCAGTGTTCCATTGGGCTCCTAATGCCTGGTTTCAAGTGTGGACTCTGACTCTCTAAAGGTTATATGAGTTTTAGGCAAAGCCCATCTCTGCTTCTGTTTCCTCCCTTTGTGTTTGAGGAGAGAGGTTTGTAATAGATGAATTCTGGAGTCTCTTCCAGCTCTAACTCATGTGACTTGACTGTTTAGGAGTTGGTGATGTTCAGGGACATTATAGTGGACTTCACCCAGGAGGAGTGGGGGCTCTTGGACCCTTCTCAGAAGGAGCTCTACAAGGAGGTCATGCTGGAGAGTGCTCAGAACCTGCTATCCCTGGGTAAGGACCGTTTCCTCTCTTTTCCTGGTTTTAGTTTCAGGCCAAAATTAGCAATGGATGCACACTCTGGTGCATCTCAGCCTTAGGAGCTAGGTCCTCTGGGAGTCCAACTCTCCATCCATTTTGGTCTTGCCTTGGAGCCTTTTCAAAGGGAGTCACTTATCACCAGGCTCATAGCTAGAGGGAGAAACGATCTGTAGTGCTTGTCAGAGGAAGTTTAAAAAGCCATACCTCATCCAGAGAGATATGTCAAATACTCATAAGGTCAAAACGAGTTCTTGAAAGAATTGATAAAGCCCTTTAAAAACCAAAGAAGAAACTGAGGAACAATTAGAGGGAAAAAATAAAAGCAATCCAAAAACATTAAGGAAACTATGAAAACAAAGCCAATCAGAAAAAGAGATCCACAATTGGGAAAAAGGAAGCTAATGATGTTACAAGCACTAAGAAACCGTCAAAGCCAAAAGAATAAGAAAGTTGAAGAGATGTGAAACATTTCATTAGAGAAATAAATGATATGGAGACTAGGTCAAGGAGAGATTACATAAGAATTGTTTAACTAGTTGAAAGTTATAATCATAAAAAGTATCAAGACAGAATATTTCAGGAAAGTATTAAAGAAAATTGCTATGAAGTTTTTGAACACGAGGGAAAAGTAGAAATAAAAAAAAAAATTCACTGTTCAACCCCGAAAGAGATCCCAAGATGAATACTTACAGGAATATCATAGTCAAGTTTCAAAGCTCTCAGGTTAAGCAGACAATCTAGGAGCAACAAGGAAAAACATTGTAAATATTGTGGAACCTCAATCAGGTTAACTCTTCTATAGAATAGAATAGAAGCTTCTGTGTTTCATAGAGCAAGGGTTATGACCAAAAATAACTTACTCAGGAAAGCCGAGTATAATCCTGGATGGAAAGATTTTGAAGAACATTTAATGAATCGAAAGACATAGAGGCATTTACAACAAAAAAAAGGATAACTCAATGTAAAACTTTACATAGAAGACCTAGGAAAAATAATAAGGTAAATATTAAGTACTAGTTATAAGGGACTCACTAAAGTCAAACTTTATTTTTTACATGTGAAAATAACATAAGTACTTTTTTTTTAAAAAAACAACATCCTCATTGCTTGGGTAATTTGAAAAACAAACAAACAAACCTTGGGCTAAGTTGAGGATGATGGATTGATTCTCAAAAATAAAACTGGCTTGGGAGAAGTCATATGGAACAGTTATCACATAAAAATGAGTCCTGAAAAGAACTGATACAG
The DNA here is from genome assembly GCA_020854095.1 of Dasyurus viverrinus. Lineage (NCBI taxonomy): Eukaryota > Metazoa > Chordata > Mammalia > Dasyuromorphia > Dasyuridae > Dasyurus > Dasyurus viverrinus. The sequence goes on along the minus strand of CM036999.1, from coordinate 622,945,625 downwards.
AGGAAGTAGGAATTAGAGGGCAGGTAATGCTGGAGACTTATTCCCAGAGGATTAACTGAAGAGGAAATAAAATATCTACATGGTCCTATTCTAGAAAAAAGCGAAGCAGGTCATAAATGAGCTTTCTAAGAATGAAACATCAGGCTCACACAGATTTGCAAAGGAATTCTACCAAACATTTAAAGGTCAGCCAATTCCAATATCCAAAAACTGATTTGAGAAAATAGGCAAAGAAAAGCTACTACCAAACTCCTTTCATGAAACAAATATGGCATTGATATTCGAATGTTGGAAAAGCAAAAAAGAGATTAAAATTAGAGACCAATTTAATTTATATATATAGATGCAAAAATTCCTATATAAAATAGTAGCTGGAAGAATACAGTGATATATTATGACATACATTGTGACAAATTGGGGTCAGATCAGGAATAAAGAATGGATTAGCTTAAGGAGCATGTTTGTTTGGTTGGTGGTTCGTTCTCCAAGAAGACCAAAATGATATCACTATGTTAAGGTCAAGTTGGTATGTCCCACTGTGGCTGATCAGCTCAAGAGAAGCTCAGAATGCTTTGCCAAAGGTCGAGCATAGATGGTCCTTGTGGGAATATTCTCTGACTTGCTGCATCTCACATTTCTTCTGGGCTCATTCAATTTTGCTTTACTCTATGAGCCCCTTCTCTGAGGAGGGTAAGCCGTGTTGAGCGATCCTGGGCCACTATCTCCCGGGTCATACAGTCAGTTCTAAAGTTACTAAGAGAGACTTTGAGAGTGTATCTCTTGTATGGCTTTTTCTGACCCCCTTGAGAGTGTTTGCCCTGTGTGAGTTCTCCATAAAACAGTCTTTTTGGCAAGCGTACATTTGATATTCAAAAAATTTGGCCAATAGAGTTGTGGTCTCTGTTGTAGAGTTTGATTGCTTGGCAGTTTAGTTTAAGAAAAAATTATAACAATAAGAAAAGGCGGAGGGGTGGGTGGAAATCATGATTCTATGTTGAAGAAAAAAACTTTTCTTCATTTCTTCATTTCTATTATTTTTAATCCTGAGTTTTTGCCTTGAAAATGTTTATAAAATGATTTTTCCTTAAGTTGATAAAAAGCATTTACTTAAAACTGTGACAGTAATACAGTCAGAGTTAAGTAATCGGAGACATAATTGTTCATTCATTGAAAGGACCAATATAATAAGAATGACAGTTTTGCTTAAGCTAATTTCTCTTCCCAATTTGATTGTCCCAATCAAATGACTAAATATTTATTTTGCTGAATTGGAAAAAAAATAGCATTTATTTGAAAGAGCAAAACTTCAAGAATATGAAAGGAACTAATGAAAATGTAAAGCAAAGAAGTTTAGCAGAACCAAATTTTAAAAAGTATTATAAGGCTTTATATATAAGGTATTATAACTTTCAAAACTATGTGGTACTGACTAAGAAATAGAAAGTGGGTCAACAGAGCAGAAGTCATACAATTCACAGCAGCAAATAATTAGAATAACCTGGTATTTCACAAATGTAGAGATTGAAAGTTTTGGGATCAGACTTTACTCCTTGGTGAAAATTGTTGGCAAAAGTGGAGAGAAGTATGACAGAAATTGTTAACAGTCTGATACTTATCTTGCCTACTGGCTGTTGTTTTAATGAATGTGAGTTGTGTACATCATTAGCCACTTTCACATGCTGTCTGTCTTTTCTCTTTCCATTGCCATAGTCTATTAAATGCCAATTTTTGCTGCAAGAATATATTCCTGAAATTTCATTGCATTTAGGTTGGTGATGAGAGGGTCAGGAGCTCCATAACATTTAAGTAATTACTGCTGTTGCTCATGTGTATATGTTTTTGTTTTTGTTTTTTTTTAGTTGTAGAGCCCAAGTTTGAAGCAAATGAGATGAGGAGAAAGCTGGGACTTTTTGTGGAAGAACATGACCTGTGGAGATTCACGAAGGAGGGTCCCTGTGCCTTCACTTTGAGGGAAATCCTTGACTCTAACGTCCAAGTAAATAGTCCAAAGAGCGACGATGCGTTGGATGAAACTGGAAAGAGGTTCAAGCGATCTCCCCTGCTCAGTCAATGTAAGAAAATGGTTTCGAGGAACAAGTGTCTTCAGCACTGGTCAAGCAGCCAAAGCTTCACTGCACAGGGAGAGCTTCTTCAGCCCCAGGAGAAGCCTCCCCAAGTGCAGACCTACTCAGAGAGCCAATGGCAGGTGGCCTTGAGCCGTGATTTAGACTTCCTTAGACCTCAGGAAAGTGATGCTGAAGAAATGCTTTGGGGGAGGGATGCAGGCGGGAGGGCCCTTGTTACTCAGCAGCTCATCCCCCAGAGAAAGCCACCTGAGGGGGAGCACAAGTGTGAGGCAGCCCCCTGCCAATACTCAGCCCCTCCTGGCTGTCCTCTCAGGAAGAGACAGGAATCTCAAGCGGGTGGGAAGGATGCTGGCTGGGACCAGGAACCTGGCAGGCTTTCACGGACTTACCCTGGAGGGCTCTACAAGGTTGTCGGCCCTGAAAAGCCCTTCTGGGGCAGACTCCGTCAGCATCAGAGAGTCCACACTGAAAAGAAGCCCTTTGGGTGTTATCAGTGTGGAAAGAGTTTCACACGGAGCTCCAATCTTGCCAGACACTGTAGAATCCACACTGGAGAGAAACCTTTTGATTGTGGCCAGTGTGGAAAGACTTTCGCCCAAAGGTCAAATTTTGCTGAACATCAGAAAATCCACACTGGAGAGAAACCGTTTGAATGCAATCAATGTGGAAAGACTTTCACTAGGAGCACGCATCTTTCTACACACCAGAGAATCCACACGGGAGAGAAACCTTTCAATTGTAATCAGTGTGGAAAGACTTTCACACAGAGCTCCCACCTTGCAGAACATCAGAGAATCCACACAGGAGAGAAACCTTTTGAATGTAATCAGTGTGAAAAGACTTTCAGAAAGAGGTCCAATCTTGTTAAACATCAGAGGATCCACATTGGAGAGAAAGTTTTTGATTGTAATCAGTGTGGAAAGGCTTTCAGAAGGAGTTCCCATCTTGTTAAACACCAGAGAATCCACTCTGAAGAAAAACCTTTTGATTGCAATCAGTGTGGAAAGACTTTCGGAAGGAAGAGTCATCTTGCTACACACCAGAGAATACACACTGGAGAGAAGCCTTTTGAATGCAATGAGTGTGGAAAGACTTTCACACAGAGTTCCCATCTTGCTCAACATCAGAAAATCCACACTGGAGAGAAACCTTTTGCTTGTAATCAGTGTGGAAAGACTTTCAGAAATAGGTCCAATCTTGCTAAACATCAGAGAATCCACAATGGAGAGAAAACTTAGGAATGTAATGAATATGGAAAAACATGACAGGAAATAAAAAAATTCTTCAAAAGAGACAGAATAAATTACAATAAAAAAAATTAAAAGAAAAAAAGAATTTTTGACTTCTCAATTCTTTTCTTCCCTACTAACTTTTCCTGATTTAATGTTAAGGTAACAAATATAATATCAATTGCTTATGTGAAAATATGGAAAATATGGAAATGTGAAAAATATTTCCCTGTTAGAAATAACAGCAAGAAAAATGTGCTACAATTTCTACTCATACTCTATCCATTCCCTCTCTGGCAGGTTTCATCCTAAAACCTTTAGAATTATTTTGGATTGTATTGATCAAAATAACTAAGTCTTTCAATAGTTATACACCATACAATGTTGCTTTTGCTCTATACAGTGATCTCCTGTTTCTTCATACTTTACTTTTCATCAGTTCATATCAGTTTTTACAAGGTTTTTCTGGAACCATCCTGTTCTTCATGTCATATAACTCAATATAATAATATAATAATATTAAATTTTGAAACAATATTGTGTTATATAATCAATTTCTAATTCCTTACCACCACAAAAGTACAGTTATCAACCAATATTGTATATTTAAGTTCTTTTCCTTTATCTTTGATGTCTGGGATAGGCCTAGCAAATATGCACAGTTTGAATCTTCTTGGGGCACAGTTCCAAACTGTCCTCCAGAATAGTAGATCAATCCACAGCTCTACCACCAGTGTATCAATATCCCAGGTTTTCCACATTCCCTCCAACATTTTTTTTCTTTTGAGCAAATTTGATAGGTGTGATATTATAACTCAGATTTGTTTTAATTTCCATTTCTGCAATAAATAGTGATTTTAAACTATTTTAATATTTCTATAGATGGCTATAATTTCTTCTGCATACTGCCTGTTCATTTCCTTTGACTACTTATCAACTGGAGAATGACTGACATATTTACAACTTTGATAGTTCTAGTTCCCTATACATTTGAGAATTGAGGCTTTTATCTGAAAAACTTGTAACCTTTTTGCTCATTTTTCTGCTTTTTTTCCTCCTAAACTTGGCTGCATTGATTTTGTTTTTTCAAATTCTTTTTAACTTTCTGTAATCGATATATTCATTGTGTTTGATCCTCTATTTCTTAATTGGCCATCAATTCTTTTCTTATGTATAGATATGACAGGTAAGATATTCCATCCCCTTCTAATTTGCTTATGATATTACCCCTTTATGTCTGAATATTGTGCTCATTTTGATTTTATCTTGGTCTATAGTATGCGTCCTAGTTAGCCAACTGTATGACCAGATTTCATACTCAGAATTAAGCAGGTGGGTGTATGTCTTCCATAATAACTTCAACCAAGAAAGTTCTTATTTTAGTGTCCCTAAGATGCCACTCTCATCTATTCCCCAGGGACATATTTCCTTTGGTATAAGTTTATAGATGTCATTTCCACTGAGCTGCTGCCATTTTCCTTAAAGGATGGACTATAGGAGGTTAGACCCTTATATCTGAAATCAAAGCTTAGAGCTATATTGGATCAAAGCCCCACAATATTCTGCCTCCAGTAGTAAAACTTCACTCATCATATGTCAGGGCAGATTATAGTTGTGTTCATATGACAATAATCATTAACAGAATTAGTTCAAATTCATACACTTTTCCTCAAAATTTTCATACATTGAATAGACTTGTTGGAGTCAAAATTCACCACATATGATATATATACTAATTAACAGCATATAATTCCATGATTTTCTAAATGATTTCTGATAAAATACAGTAATTACTTAAATTTTAACTGGCACATTTTTTGGTTGATAGGTATATTAATTAACAGCATGTAATTCTGTGATTTTCTAAATGATCTCTGATAAAATGCAATAATCACTTAAATTTTAACCCACAAATTTCCTTACTTTGGCTGCTAGGTATACTAATTAACTGCATATAATTTTGTAATTTTCTAAATGATCTCTGATACAATGCAGTAGGCACTTAAATTTTACCCACAAATTTCCTTACTTTGGTTGATAGATATATTAATTAACAGCATGTAATTCTGTGATTTTCTAAATGATCTCTGATAAAATGCAATAGTCACTTAAATTTTAACCCACAAATTTCCTTACTTTGACTGCTAGGTATACTAATTAACTGCATATAATTCTGTGATTTTCTAAATGCTCTCTGATAAAATTCAGTAGTTACTTATAAACTAATTAACAGCATACTTCTGTGATTTTCTAAATGATCTCTGATAAAATGCAGTAGTTACTTAAATTGTACCTACAAATTTCCTTAAATACTAATTAACAGCATATATTTCTGTGGTTTTCTAAATGATCTCCGATAAAATGCAGTAATTATTTAAATTTTACCCACAAATTTCCTTACTTTGGCTGATAGGTATATTAATTAATAGCATGTAATTCTATGATTTTCTAAATGATTTCTGATAAAATGCACTAGTTACTTACATTTTACCTACAAATTTCCTTAAATACTAATTAACAGCATATATTTCTATGATTTTCTAAATAATCTCTGATAAAATGCGGTAATTATTTAAATTTTACCCACAAGTTTCCTTACTTTGGCTGATAGGTATACTAATTAACTGCATATAATTTTGTAATTTTCTAAATGATTTCTGATAAAATGCAATAGTCACTTAAATTTTACCCACAAATTTCCTTACTTTGGCTGCTAGGTATACTAATTAACTGCATATAATTCTGTGATTTTCTAAATGCTCTCTGATAAAATTCAGTAGTTACTTAAATTGTACCTACAAATTTCCTTAAATACTAATTAACAGCATATATTTCTGTGATTTTCTAAATGATCTCCGATAAAATGCAGTAGTTACTTACATTTTACCTACAAATTTCCTTAAATACTAATTAACAGCATATATTTCTATGATTTTTTAAATGATCTCTGATAAAATGCGGTAATTACTTAAATTTTACCCACAAATTTCCTTACTTTGGCTGCTAGGTATACTAATTAACTGCATATAATTCTGTGATTTTCTAAATGCTCTCTGATAAAATTCAGTAATTACTTAAATTGTACCTACAAATTTCCTTAAATACTAATTAACAGCATATATTTCTGTGATTTTCTAAATGATCTCCGATAAAATGCAGTAGTTACTTACATTTTACCTACAGATTTCCTTAAATACTAATTAACAGCATATATTTCTATGATTTTCTAAATGATCTCCGATAAAATGCAGTAGTTACTTAAATTGTACCTACAAATTTCCTTAAATACTAATTAACAGCATATATTTCTGTGATTTTCTAAATGATCTCCGATAAAATGCGGTAATTATTTAAATTTTACCCACAAATTTCCTTACTTTGGCTGATAGGTATATTAATTAACAGCATGTAATTCTATGATTTTCTAAATGATCTCTGATAAAATGCAGTAGTTACTTACATTTTACCTACAAATTTCCTTAAATACTAATTAACAGCATATATTTCTATGATTTTCTAAATGATCTCTGATAAAATGCGGTAATTACTTAAATTTTACCCACAAATTTCCTTACTTTGGCTGCTAGGTATACTAATTAACTGCATATAATTCTGTGATTTTCTAAATGCTCTCTGATAAAATTCAGTAATTACTTAAATTGTACCTACAAATTTCCTTAAATACTAATTAACAGCATATATTTCTGTGATTTTCTAAATGATCTCCGATAAAATGCAGTAGTTACTTACATTTTACCTACAGATTTCCTTAAATACTAATTAACAGCATATATTTCTATGATTTTCTAAATGATCTCCGATAAAATGCGGTAATTATTTAAATTTTACCCACAAATTTCCTTACTTTGGCTGATAGGTATATTAATTAACAGCATGTAATTCTATGATTTTCTAAATGATCTCTGATAAAATGCAGTAGTTACTTACATTTTACCAGAAATTTCCTTAAATACTAATTAACAGCATATATTTCTGTGATTTTCTAAATGATCTCTGATAAAATGCGGTAATTACTTAAATTTTACCCACAAATTTCCTTACTTTGGCTGCTAGGTATACTAATTAACTGCATATAATTCTGTGATTTTCTAAATGATCTCCGATAAAATGCAGTAGTTACTTACATTTTACCTACAGATTTCCTTAAATACTAATTAACAGCATATATTTCTATGATTTTCTAAATGATCTCCGATAAAATGCAGTAGTTACTTAAATTGTACCTACAAATTTCCTTAAATACTAATTAACAGCATATATTTCTGTGATTTTCTAAATGATCTCCGATAAAATGCGGTAATTATTTAAATTTTACCCACAAATTTCCTTACTTTGGCTGATAGGTATATTAATTAACAGCATGTAATTCTATGATTTTCTAAATGATCTCTGATAAAATGCAGTAGTTACTTACATTTTACCTACAAATTTCCTTAAATACTAATTAACAGCATATATTTCTATGATTTTCTAAATGATCTCTGATAAAATGCAGTAATTACTTACATTTTACCCACAAATTTCCTTACTTTGGCTGCTAGGTATACTAATTAACTGCATATAATTTTGTAATTTTCTAAATGATCTCTGATAAAATGCAGTAGGCACTTAAATTTTACCCACAAATTTCCTTACTTTGGTTGATAGATATATTAATTAACAGCATGTAATTCTGTGATTTTCTAAATGATCTCTGATAAAATGCAATAGTCACTTAAATTTTAACCCACAAATTTCCTTACTTTGACTGCTAGGTATACTATTTAACTGCACACAATTCTTTGATTTTTTAAATGATTTCTGATAAAATGCAGTAGTTCCTTAAATTTTAACCTACAAATTTCCTTAAATATTAATTAACTGCATATAATTTTGTGATTTTCTAAATGATCTCTGATAAAATACAGTAGTTACTTAAATTTTACCCAGAAATTTCCTTCCTTTGGCTGATAGGCACACTAACTAATAGCATGTAATTCTGTGATTTTCTAAATGATCTCTGATACAATGCAGTAGTCACTTAAATTTTAACCCACATATTTTCTTACATTGGCTGAGAGAGGTCCTGGTTCCTGAAACTGCAGCATTATAGAATCACACAACACTGTCAGCAGAGCTGGTGAGAGTTTTGAACAGGTTATATAGGAAGAACAAAGGAACCTCACAAAGATCTCTTAAAAGGATTTTGTTATACTTTTCTCCCAATAGTTAATCATGTATCATTATCATTTTTTCTTACAAAATATATCTCTTTCAATATTCTTTTCCAACATTTTGTCACACACTCTAATAGACTCTGTGGTGATTAAAATGATCCCATCTACAAAACATAAGACTGAGGCAGAACTCTTCCTCAATGGGCCTCTATCAAACAGTCCCTGGTCCCCTCAGTGGGATATTCCCCACAATCTGAGACGCCTCCTCATTCCAGGGCCTATTTTTATAGGGCTAGCTATCCGTCACTCTGGAACAACTACCCCTCATTTCCATGTAGTTGTGCTCTCTGCTACATAGCCCTTGGTAACCACGACAAGGAAAAGCAGGGATGGGCCTCTACTTAATTTCCTGTAAGTAAGCAAGTAAACCTAGAAGCTGCAGCTCAAGCTCTGGGGCCTCATATAGAGAGGATCTGGATACAATTCTGTCTAATTGATTAATATTCGAGGTCCAACTGCATTATTTCTCTCAATACATTCACGATCTACCGTTATCCAGATATAACCATCCACCTTAACAGAAAAAACAGTTCAAGACAAAGCATTTTCAAAAGACATTACAGGGAAGACCATCCTGTATCCTTTGGCACGTTAGCAATCGCATCTAATGACCTAGTGTGGAGTTAGTTATAGTAGAGAACTACTGGGTTTTCCAAGATGGTCTTGAATCCACGACACCCCAACTACTTCACCTTACCCAAAGAAATTGCTTATTTCAACTAACAAACCAAAGTCCCTCTCATCTCTAGGCGCCCCTAATCCCCTCGTTTGGGATCAGCCACATGACCTGGAAGGGGTAGGAGAGGTGTGGGGATAGATAAGGAGAGCGAATACCTACTAGGAAATAGGAGAACAGCCATGCTGTGAGTCAACTGTTGGCACTCCGGGTCCATTCAGGGCACAGTGAGTCCATCAATTTCCCTAGAAATTAAGAATTAAATAACATTATAGGAGAGGTTGGGCTTGCAAGATGCAGAACCTTGGATACTAGATTGAGTTTGAGAACACATATACATTGTGCATCTGGTGAATATTTTTTAAAGTAATTTAGACCAAGCATTTTCAGATTTTAAGAAGCGATGGGATGGCACAGATGGAAAACCAGAATGAAGCCCCCGAGATCTGTTTAGAGACTTTGGTAGTAGCAAGTATGGGGGGAGCAGCCCCTGCATCTGGACAATAATCCTAAAATAGGAAGAGGAAACGATGCAGGAGAGAGACATCAATGCAATGGGAATCAAAAGGATTTTTTTTTTTTTTTGACTGTGTAACATGGAAGACCCAGAAGGGAATTCAAAGATGGCAGCACAGTTTCTGCCTGGATGACCAGGACTATAAAGACCCTTAAGTGCTGCCGGGGGCTTGGAGTCGGAAAGACAGACACATCCCTCTCACCCCCAATTTGCTGAACCACCTTGGAGTGACTGACGTCCTTCCTGAAGAAGGCCAAGAGGACATGTTGGCATGAGAAGAGTTACATCCAGTGTGTCTAATTGTGGCTGATCCAATACAAGACACAAATAGTCCTTCTGAACATTTGGGGGGCTTCCCTAACTTTGCCCATCTCCCATTTCTCCTGAGCTACTCCAATCCTGCTTTGCTCACAGAACCCAACCCCTTCTCTGAGGAGGGCCCTGGGCCAGGGTCTCCCATGTCACACAACCAATTCTAAAGTTCTTCAGAGAGACCTTGAGTGTCCTTGTATCACTTTTTCTGACTATCTTGGGAGCGCTTACCCTGTATGAGTTCTCCTTAAAATAGTTTTTATTTCTTTATTTTTTTCTCCAAGGCAACTGGGGTCAAGTGACTTGCTTAGGGCCACACAGCTAGGACATGTTAAGTGTCTGGGATCAGATTTGAACTCAGATCCTCCTGACTTCAGGGCTGATGCTCTCTCCATTGTGCCACCTAGCTAGCTACCCTCCCTCCCCCAAAATAGGTTTTCTAGCAAGTGTGGCCATCCGCTCAGAGCTGGGCTCTCCCCAGCAGAGTTGGGATGTCGTCAGTGAGCCTGGTTACCAGGGGGGTCTTCAGAATCGAAGACAATTCAGCGGTTGGGTTTTGGGCCTGGCACTGGGGGACCGTCTGGGTTTCCCAGGCTGCCACAATGGGGTCAGCACAAGGGCTCGGGGGACCCTCCGGGGGCTCCCCAACCCCAAGCGGGCTCTGGCTCTGGGTACGTCCCCCTCACCACCAATGAGCACGCTCCCCGAAGCGCACTGCCAAGGTAAGAACTTATCCACAGCATCCGTAGCCATCTGCTGTCACCGCCCCTGGCTGGGAGGACCCCTGGGGTTTCTTGGGGTTCACTAGGAGCTACCGGCAAATTCTCCAAAGTGAAGAGGCCGGCGGGAAGCAGAGGCTGCGCTGGGGCCGCTCGGCTCGCGGGGATCGTGGGCTCTCAGAAGCCTGGATCCACTCACCCCGAGGGGATGCTGGCTCTAGAAACCATCGTCTTTATGGGACCGCGGAGGAGCCACTGCCACCCATGGGACCTCTCCAGGAACTTAACTGGAGTAACTGAAGTAACCAGTAGGTTTTGCAAAAAAGAACGGGAAAAGTCCAGGTGATGGAGATGGACTCCACAGGGCTCCCGGCATCACCGTCACTCAGGAAGTTCCAGGGGCTCCCAGAATAGCTCAGGGCAATGATGGCCGCTCCCTTTTGCTGTTAAAAAGCCCCTCAGAAGCCGGCCCCAGCTACACCTCCAGGTGATCACCCAGGGCCCCCCCCCCCAAAAGCCGCCTTTTGATGTTCCAGCCCCGGGGGGGAGGGGGGGGCGGCTTTAAGCTGGCTCTTCCCTTCCCAGGGGGAGAAAGTCATCCCTGCCTGAAATCCCTGCGTGTCCTTGAAAAGCCCTAAAGAAGCTCAGAATTCTCAGGTGAGCTGGAAGCCCCGGGGAGACAGAAGCACACAAGGGGGGGTGTGTGTGTGTGCGTGTGTGTGTGTGTGTGTGTGTGTGTGTGTTCACACACCTGCACAGGCAGGGGGCTGCTTTGGGCGCATTGGTGCACACGCCTTTGGGGTCCTTTCCACCCCAAACGTTCCCTTTCCTCTCCAGCTCAGGGGCCAGAGCTGGTTCCCACCGCGCTCCAGCAGCTGGATGATGGGGGTCGGTCTGTGCCCTGAGGCCCCGCTCCGCAGCCCAGGACCCTCCCGACCCCTGGAGCTCCTCCCTCCCCTCGGCAGAAAAGGCCCGGGACGCTGGGGTCGCCCTGACTGTTGTTTAAAAAAAAAAAAAAAAAGCCAGAAGCATCATCCAGGATCCCGAGCTTTGCTTCTGCCTCCCCACCCCCACAGCCTCCTCCCCTCGGCCCTCCGCTGGCCTCCTTCCGAATTTCCTGCCATCCCCGGGCCTCAGGCCCCACATGGGCCGCTCTCGGCATCTCGCCCCTTCCCCTGACGACCCGGATGTGGAGGGCTAAGGAGGGAACTCGGGGGCCTCCCGCTCGGTGAATCGGGGACCGGCGCGAGCCCGGGCCTCGGAGGGAGCCCGGAAGGTTTGTGGAAGTGGGGGGAGAAAGGGTGGAACGGGGGGCTGGGCTCGCGTGCCCCGGGGCCGGGACGTCCGCGCTCCCGCTTCGGGCCGCCCCACTTCCGAGGAGAGACCCCGGGCAATCAGGGCGGGAAGGGCCGGGGCCCCGGGGGGGGGGGGGGGCCCGGGGTGCGGAAGGCCCAGCCCCGGCCCAGGGGGGAAAGGTTTTCGGGGGAGGGGAGAACCGGGAGAGCCCGGAGGGATGGAGGAAGGAGCCGGGGCCCCGGAGATTCTGCGGGAGAGGGGGCGCAGCCGTGGGGGAGGGGAGCGCTCCGTGACGAGCAGCGGGGAGGTGTGGCCCAGGTGGAATTCTAATTCCGGAGTGATTTGAGAAATCTGGGAGGCGGTAAAGGGAAGAAAGGGCCCATTCCCGAAAATGGAGGCCTGGGCGGGGCCCCGGGGATTAGCAGGACTCACCCGCAGGAAGAGGGCTGGGAGCAGAAGCGCGGGGAGCTGAGCTGCGGCCTCGCTGCGGCCTCGCTGCCTCCCTCTCCGAGCCCCGCTCTCTCCGCCTCCTTCCCCCCGAGCGCGGCTCTCGCTGCTCCTTCCCCGGGAGCCCCCGCTCTCTCCGCCTCCTTCCCTCTGAGCCCGGCTCTCTCCGCCTCCTTCCTTCTGAGCGGAGATCTCTCCGCCTCCTTCTCAGAGCCGAGATCTCTGCCTCCTGCCCCCGGAGCCGAGATCTCTCCGCTTCCTTCCCGGGAGCCAAGATCTCTCCGCCTCCTTCCCGGGAGCCGAGATCTCTCCGCCTCCTTCCCCCAGCTCTGAGATCTCTGGGTCTCTTTCCCCCGGCGCCCAGATCTCGCTCCCTCCTTCCTTCTGAGCGGAGATCTCTCTGCTGCGTTGCCCTTAGATCTGAGATCTCGCTCTCCGCCTCCTCTGAGCTGAGATCTCTCGTCTCCTTCCATCTGAAATGAGAGTTCTCTGTCTCCTCTGAGCTGAGGTCTCTCTGCCTCCTTCTCTCATAGCGGAGATTTCTCTGCCTTCTGGGAGCCATCTTTGCACCTGCAGGTCCCAGGTAGGTCCGACCCAGGGCCCCTCCTCCCGGCCCCCCCCCCCCCCGCTTTTGCTGGCTGCTGTTTCCAGGGGGCTCATCTTCCCCCTCTGCCCTCTCGGTCAGTGGCCTCCAGATGTGCCAGGAGCTGGCCTCCCTCCGAGTCCAGGCTCAGGCTCACAGAAGACCCGGGGAGTCATTCCCACTCACGGTGGGCACAGCTTCCTGACCTGCCCACTCACCCCTAGTAAGAGATGGATGGAGAGCTCTGGATCAGGGGCCACCGAGGCTCTGCCTGGGCTCATCCCACCTGGGATCCCAAAGCCCCTTCTGCCTCCTGGAGGAGGCCGGACCAGGGGCATGAGGTCATAGAGAAAGAGTGGGGGGCGGGGAGGGGGGGAGAAGGCAAATTCTCCTGCTTAGACCCAGGTCACTTCTTCCGTGACCCTCCCTGCTGCCTCCTCCTGGGCTTTAGTTTTTTTGAGTTTTTTTTGGGGGGGATGGGGGGGTTAAGGCTTTGTCCTTAAGAAAGAAATCCGGTCAGTAATATATGGAAAGGTCCAGAAGTGCAAAAGAGGAAAAAACGCTTTTAAGAGCATCTGTAGGTAAGGGTATGATCCCCTGGGTGGGCAGAGGGAAGGAGGGAGGGAGCCTTCCAGGTGACCAGTTCCAAGGGGAGCACCTGTAGTCCCAGATGGTTGTGGTTTCTTCTCCAAGAGAATCCTGACATCCGGGAGGTGGCGCCATGACCCAAGTGAGTTGGTTTGCGGGAGACAGGTCTGGGCTTCACTGTCCCCTCCGGAACCATCTGGGTCCAGTGGCCAGGGGTGGAGCAGGAGCACTGCCGATGGCCCTGGATGCTGGGGGAGACCTGGGCTCTTCTACCCAGCTCATTTTGACCAGACCAAGCAAAATTACTCCGATGCTCATTGGTCACCCAGAGGACCTAGGCCGACGCCCATTGGGTCAATGTTTGGGTCCAGATGGACTCAGATTGAATATAAACAACAATGGTTTCTGCTTTGGCCAGAAAGCCTGAAGGTCTTCCCCTCCCAGCTTAATTAATTAATTTCAGTTTGTTTTGGACGAGGCCAAAGAGGGGATTCTTTGCTCCAATTGCTCCTTAGCCTTAATCACTGAATTTAATCACTTAATCAGTCAAATTGAGACCGTTGGAAGACCTTAGCTTTAAAAGACCCAGGTTTCCCACTGCATCTGGGGCCACCTCCGGGCCTGATCCATATCTGGCCACTGGATCCCTATGGCTCTGGAGGCCAACGTGAGGCTGGTGACCTTGCCAGATCCACTCCACTTGCCGGTCTGGGTGTCATGGCCCTCTCCCAGAGCGAAGGACAAATAACCACCACAAACTCCTGGGGTAGAGCCTCTTCCCCAAGGGCAGGGCCCTTGTCTCTGCCCCAAGAGCTCTTTTTAATTTTGGGCGGGTCATCATCCAGCCTGGGTAGAGAAGGCCCAGACTTTGTTCTCCCTTTCTAACATCCTTCTCTCTCCCCAGGTCAGCTGGCACAGAACCCAAGCCTGGAACCAGAGAGATGGCCCCTGATGGCCAGAAACCCTCCTCCCAGGTGAGTACGGTCTCTCCCCAGAGCTGAGCAACATCAGCCCAGAGGGAGTCCAAGAGAGCCCAGGAAGCTTCCTCCTGTCAGAGGGAGGGGGGCCCTGGCAGCAGGGCAAGAATCATCCTCCTGGCACTGCCCATTTCCGGCCACCTCAGGTCACACTCTGCTGCTTGCTTTCAGGTCTCTCTGAATCCCTTTCCTTTCTTATATCCTTAGGTCAAGTCAATAAGGATTGAGAATATGGCTCCTCTGTCCTAAGCACTGTGCTAACATGTTGGGGATGCAGAGAAAGGTTAGAAAATAACAGAAAATAACAGTCCCTGCCCTCCATGAACTAACAGTCAGCAGGGTGTCCAGACTAGCTCTGTATAGTGTAGACTGGAGACACTCTAAGAGAAAAGGCTCAGTGAGTTGTGAGTTCCAGGAAAAGCTTGTTTTCAGAAAGTGAGATTTTAGCTGAGCTGTGAAGGAAGTCCCAGGAGATGAGGGAGGACATTCCAAGCTAAGAGAAATCACCAGAAAGGCAGAATCAGGGCATGGAAGCTCCTGGTCAAGGCTTAGACAGGAGTCCATGTCCTGGGGGGTCCAGAAGGAGAAGAGGAATAAAGTGGGAGAAGACTGACCCGGGTTTGGTGGCTGCTTCTGTGGGATCTGCCCCGTGCCGGGAGCCATCGAAATAGGATCTCATTTGATCCTGTTGTGAGAGCTGCCTTGCTAGGGACACAGCCAGAATAAGGAAGCCTAGGGAGGCTTATTAACATTTGCTGAGCTCTTTGTGTCTTATTAGAATAAGATCATGTGTGAGTCATACGAGTTTTCTCAAAGCGATTGGTGGAAGGAATATACTGAAGTGAGTAAACTGGTATAAGAATATCCCATATTGCATCAGATGGAGTCAGTTATGTTTTCTCCAGATTTCACTTTTGGAAACCATTCTCTGGCTATATGAAAGCACCCTGGTTAGAGTTGGGGGATATGAATGCAAAAGCTGTGATTGTGCTTCCCAGAATTAGAGGAGGGAGCAGATGGGGATGGGGGGGGGGGCACAAAAATCAGAGCAGCAATCAGGGGATAGGGGTCGGACTGATTGAGAGGTCTCCTTCATCAGTATAGGGAGCCTCTGGATGGTCTCTAGAGAGCTGAGGGAAGCAGGAAATAGACAGGAAGGGGCATCGAAGACCCCTTCTTGTTATTAGAAGGTGAGTCAGAATACAGAGAGACCATCCGACTTCTGTGATCTGCTAGGGGCTCAGACCTACCTGGGAATTGCAAGCACGGGATTTCTAGGAGACGGTTATTTGGAAGAAGCCAAAAGAATGGCTTCTTCCAACTTGGGGTCTGCCAGGAAGAAGAGTCCAAGGGTAAGCTTGGTGGGTCATGTGGAAAGCAGAAGAGGCCCTATTTCCCTCAGTGAGTCGAGGCCTTTCTGGAAGGGTCCAAGAGGCCCAAGCATCATCCTCTTCCTCCGTTCACCATCAAGGTCTGACACTCAAGCCTGTGCCTTCCTTTCTGCTCCTCTTCCTGGCACTTTTATCAGCTGCAATGCCATGGCCATGGGAAGGACCCCTCTTCTGCCTTGACCTTCTACTAGTCCACCACCTTCCCCCCTAGGCCTTAAATTCTACCTGGGTGAAAACACAAAAGACTGGTTCCCCCGAGAGCTCCTCCTCCCTCAACTGTCCCTCCTGTCCCAGTTTCCCTCCTTGATTCTACTTTGTATCTGTTTTGTATCTCAGACCTTTCTCCTTGTGCATAGCAAGACTGACACAAAGAAACCTATTATATAATAGAATATATTATGATTTCTGTTTGGGAAAAGTACAAAAGATCACATAAAATTCTCCTTATCTGGGAAGTTCTTTGGAGACTTAGCTGGAGTTTGGGGCTCTCTTTTTGGCAAGGTCATAAAATCTTATCAGTCTGAGAAAGAAGTTGCGTAAAGAAAGTATTGAAGTAGTTTAGGGAAGTTATAAAATTCTACCGAGAATATCTCGTATGGCGATTACACATCGGAGCCAAGTCGGTCTCAACAGAGCTCGGCCTTTATTCAGGCTTCCTTCCTTGAATACAGTTGGTAGAGCCATCTCTTGGAATAAAGAAAATAAGAGCAGGGCTCCAATCCAATTCAGCCACTCACTCATGGTGTTGAACAAGCTTTTATTAGGCACTGATTATTAGGCTCTCTAAGTGCTGGGAGTAAAAAACCAGCTGAAACAAAGTCTGCATCATGGAGCTTGCTTTCCAGTTATCCTGCCAACAAGTCAGGCTTTTGATTAACGCTTGATATGAACCAAGCAATTCATAGACTCTTGAGATCCCAAGAATGGAAAAAGAAAACAGGAGGCAATTTGCAAATAACTACATACATACATAGAAAATCCCAAGCCACGATGTATAATGGGTAGAATTCATGACCAGGATTCCTGGAAACCTGAGCTCAAATCCTACTTCAGAGACTGCTTAGAGAGTTGGTCTCAAACTTTATCTACTGTAAAATGGTGGCAGGTGGATTACATATCCCTGTTAGAATTAGCTGAGTTAATGTTTATAAAGTGGTTGTGTCTGACATATAGTAGGCATAGTAATACTGTTTTGTTTCCTTTTTTCTTCTTTTTTTTTTTGCTGAGGCAATTGGGGTTAAGTGACTTGCCCAGGGTCACACAGCTAGGAAGTGTTAAGTGTCTGAGGCCAGATTTGAACTCAGATCCTCCTGACTTCAGGACTGGTATTCTATCCACTGTGCCACTTAGTTGCCCCTTCCTTTCTTTTCTTTCTTTTTCTTTTGGTGGGAAAATTGTGACTAAGAGATTTGGCTCTGGTCAAGTAGTAAACGTCAAGAGTCTGAGACTGGGTTTTCACACCAATCCTCCTGAATCCAGGATCGGCAATCTCCCTACTGCCACACCTGGTTGCCCCTCCATATTTCTTACTAACAAAATATGTGGAAGGTCAACTTCATGAAGTCAGAAGAAGAATGTGGACCATGAAAGGCTTCTTGTATTAGTTGGGTGGTCAAGAGCATTGACTGAGGAAGAGAGGTCAAATAGGATTAGAACTGAGAAAACACCAAGAAATCTGGCAATTAAAGAGTTCAAGAATATTTTGGATAGAGCACTTTCCAGAAAGTGAAGATAAAAGCCATTTTTATGAAGGATGAAGGAGTGAGTGAAGAGTGATATGGTGGGTAGAACACTGGGGTTAGAGTCAGAAGACTTATCATCATGAGTTCAAATCTGACTTGAGACACTTATTAACTGTGTGATCCTGCACTAATCACTTAATTTTGTTTGCCTCAGTTTACTCACTTTTAAATGAACTGAAGAAGAGAATGACAAACCAGTCTAACACTTCTGCCCAGAAAACCCCAAATGGGGTCACACAGAATCACATATGAGTGAAAATAGAGAAGGAGAGCCATTGTCAGATCTCATGAAGAGGCTCTAAGAAGGAGAATATGCAAGCAGTCATTCAGTGAAGACTTACCGAGCCCCTGTGTGCCAGGTATTGTGCTTAATAATGGGCATGGGGCAAACAACAGTACCTGGAGCTCACAATCTAATGGGGGAGGTTACAGGCACTCAAATATGTAGCTATAGACTTGGTCAATGGAACGTTGAATGAAGAAGAGATGAGAAAGATTTCCTATAGGAAGTGAGACTTGAAGGAACACAGGAGGCCTAAAATGAGGAGGCAGAGAATTCCAGCCATTGTGGACAGCCAGAGCCTAGAGATGGAGCATCTTCCTGACCTATCAAGGACACCAATGTCATTGGATCAAGGAAAAGGTGACAGGAAGTGAGGTGCAACAAGACTGAAAAAGCAAATGTTTAGGTCATGGTGGGCTTTTAAAACAGAAAAAAAAAAGAAAAATACTGGACCATGCAAACATGGTCCATAGTCAATAAGCATTTATTAAGCACCTACTATGTGACAGGCTAGAATTTGTGTTAATAACCAGAATTTGAAATACAAAGGAAGAAAGGCTCTCCTGGCCCCTGGAGTTCACATTTTCTACGGAAAGACAACACCCAAAAGGAAGCGTGCATGGGACAGAAGACACCAGACACTGGGACGATGTGGCAAATTCAATCAGATGGCCCAAAGTAGTGTCTTGAGGTGTCTGCAAAGTCGGGTGAGCTGAGCCTCCCATCATGGGAAGATCTGGAGTATGTGATCTTACCCCATGGTGGTAAAGAAAGAATGTAGGAGATAGAAAAGAATAGAAAGAATTAGTAAGGATGTACTAGATTACAGCGATCTCTTCCACATCACAGCTTTCTCCATTGCAGATTCAATATCTAGCAGGTCAGCATGAGAAATAATGGAAGTCTGGGAGGGAGTTTTGTGCAGATAATACACAGAGGCCAACATATGACATAAAGCTTTTTATCCAATACTTAACCCAAACTTTAGAATACCTTACTGTAAATACCCAATAAAACAATATGAAAAATTTTAGACTTTTCTGGTGTGAAAGGAGGGCCCAAAATGTTATAGATAGTGGGGGTGCTGCTCCTCTAGCCCCCATGAGGTGGAAGGGATCACTGTAATTATAGATCAATAAAAAGACTGCCTTCCTATAGTGATTGTTTACACTAGGAATAAATATAATGCAATAAAGAACAATGATGAAGTGGATCTAATGAAAAGGAAAAAAATTAATTCTTGGGAATCTAAAAATTAAGGGAAAAAGGAACAAATAATTTAATTGCCCAAATGTTCAATAATACAGATAAACTAAAAGTGAAATATAGATTATAAATAGAACATAAATCAGATGTTAAATGATTTTTTAAAAGGACGACAGATTACTACTGGGCTTATATCCCAAAGAGATCATAAAGAAGGGAGGGGACCTGTATGTGCACAAATGTTTGTGGCAGCTCTCTTTGTAGTGGCTAGAAACTAGAAACTGAATGGATGCCCATCAGTTGGAGAATGGCTGAATAAATTGTGGTCTATTAATATTATGGAATATTATTGTTCTGTAAGAAATGACCAACAGGATGATTTCAGAAAGGCCTGGAGAGACTTACACGAACTGATGCTGAGTGAAATGAGCAGGACCAGGAGATCATTATATACTTCAACAACAATACTATATGATGACCAGTTCTGATGGACCAGGCCATCCTCAGCAAGGAGATCAACCAAATCATTTCCAATGGAGCAGGAATGAACTGAACCAGCTACGCCCAGAGAAAGAACTCTGGGAGATGACGAAAAACCATTACATTGAATTCCCAATCCCTATATTTAGGCCCACCTGCATTTTTGATTTCCTTCACAAGCTAATTGCACAATATTTCAGAGTCTGATTCTTTTTATACAGCAAAATAATGTTTTGGTCATGAATACTTATTGTGTATCTAATTTATATTTTAATATATTTAACATCTACTGGTCATCCTGCCATCGGGGGGAGGAGGGAGAGGGTAAGAGGTGAAAAATTGGAACAAGAGGTTTGGCAATTGTTAATGCTGTAAAGTTACCCATACATATAACCTGTAAATAAAAGGTTATTAAATAATATATATATATATATATATATATATATACACACATACACATATATATGTGCATATATATATATATATATATATATATTTTTTTTTTAAAAAGGATGACAGAAAGGGTAGCTAGATGGCAGAGTGGATAGAGCCCCAGCCCTGAAGTCAGGAGGACATGAGTTCAAATTTGACTTCAGACATTTAATATTTTCTAGGTCTGTGACCCTGGGTAACTCACATAACCCTAATTGCCTCGGAAGAAAAAAAAAAAGGAGGGCAACGGACATTTTGATTTTACAAGAACAATAATTGCTCCAAAATTTTGGAACGTCTGGGAAAATGCATTTTTCTCTCCTCAGTGATCCCTGTTAATGTTCCTTCTCCCTACTCCCACCATGAATGCACAGGACTTGCCAAATTCTTCCAAACTCTTCCTAGAATTTTCTTAATATATCAGTTAGGACACTTCATGGTAGGAGGAATTTCACATGATCATTTTTCTTTTTCCTCCACAGATTCTATAGAACACAAATGTTCTCCCCAATTCTACTGGGAGAACCATTTTCTAATAAGATGTTTTTTCCAGATTTTTCTATTCCAACATGATAATTGCTTTAAATAGACAATGGTTTTCTGGGCTCTTAATGACTTTTTTCAGTTATTGATTCTGACACTCATAAAGATATATCTCTGAGTTTTAGGCAATCCCATCTCTGCTTCACTTTCCTCCTCTAAGCTGATGAGGGTTGGACTAGATGAATTCTGGAGGCACATTCAGTTCTAAATCATGTGATTTTTAATGATTTAGGAGTTGGTGACATTCAGGGATATTATGGTGGACTTCACCGAGGAAGAATGGGGGCTCCTGGACCCTTCTCAGAAGGAGCTGTACAAGAAAGTCACGATGGAGAATGTCCAGAATCTGCTGTCCCTGGGTAAGGACCATTTTCTATCTAAATTAGATAGGCCCAGGAGGCAGAGAATTGATCCATAATCTGTTGCATCCCAGAAGGCCCACTGAGTGCATGCTCATAGATAAGCACCAGCTCTCTGTCCACTGGGGTCCTGGCTTGTCGCCTGAAGTTCAATCAGTGGCTCTCAGTCAGGGGGCTGACCTTGTTATCTTGTTCATCCCCAGACCAGGTGTCTGACAAATTCACTGAAAACATCATGCTAAAAACCATGGAAGGGGATGCTGGTAAAATGGGAGAATAGAAAGTGTGTGGCTCTCCCAGAGTGCTAAAAACACAAGGAAAAAAAAATCTAACGTGACCTGGGACCAGCAGAGGTGGTTCAAAATCCAAAATTTATGCTGCTGAAACACCTGGACAGGACCCTGGGGAGGCCTTGACTCCCCTGGGGAGGAGGTTGGGCCCACATGAAAGGCCAGTTCCTTCAGGGAGATTTTCCTCAGTCCAAGAACAGATCTTAGGGGCAACTTTCCCCTCTGAGACTATCAGGGTGATGCGCGTGGAGTTTAGAAGAGAGGAAGGAAGGGCTCCAGATTATGTCTAAAACAGGGCCTGTTGTGTT
Organism: Dasyurus viverrinus; assembly: GCA_020854095.1. NCBI lineage: Eukaryota > Metazoa > Chordata > Mammalia > Dasyuromorphia > Dasyuridae > Dasyurus > Dasyurus viverrinus. Next base: position 622,923,923 of record CM036999.1, on the reverse strand, counting down.
GAACAGGCCAAGAATGACCCAGCCCACAGCTGGTGGGGGGGAGGGGAGGGACCCTGATGGCTGTGGGCACTTGTGGGAGAGCAGAGACCCTGGTCTCATTTCCTGGGCAGAAGAGCCAGCTGAGGTTTGTGGCTGCAGACCAAAGGGAGCGTGAGCCTGTGCTGGGACAGTGTGGCCGGGGGCTCTGGCCTGGACTCAGGAATATTGGGGATTGCCTAGGGTTGGAGCCCCGAGAGAGCTCTGCAAATGATAGTGAGGAGGACCTGAAGACTGGGCTCTTCTCCCCCCAGAATCAGAACTAGAAAGCTGACAATAATAATAGTAAGGGACGTAGAATAAAATAATATAACAATAAAAATGAGGTGGCAAAGGAGAGAAGCTGAACATAATAGTTGCTGTGGGGATTGAGACAATCTGGGTCTATACTCAGAGAAAGAAAGCTGAAGTTTAGAAAGCTACTCCCACTTCAAAAATAAATGCTCCATTTGAGACCCCAAAAGAGTTCTTGGATGAACTTAAAAAGAAGTTCAAAAATCAAAGGAGATTGAGGAAAACATAAGGAAAAAATTAGAGCAACCCCAGAAAATCAAGAAAATTGTGGCAAGTCAATCAATTAGAAAAGGAGATCTCAAAAGTCAAGGAAATGAATAACTTCTTAATAATTAGAATCAGGTAAGAGGAAATTACTGATGTTATAAGATAACAAGAAATGTCAAAACAAAAGCAACAGAATGAAAACAGAAAAGAATGTAAAACATCTCATTAAAAGGAGAAATGAGATGGGGAATAGATGAAGGAGATAACATAATAACTGTTGGACTGCCCAAAAATTATGATTATAAAAAGTCTTGATGTAGTATTTCAAGAAATTATTAGGGGGCAGCTAAGTGACACAGTGGATAGACACACCAGCCCCAAAGTCAGGAAGACCTGAGTTCAAAACTGGCCTCAGACATTTAACTCTTCCTAGCTGTATGACCCCAATTGCCTCAGCCAAAAAAAGAAAGAAATTGTTAGGGGAAATTGCCCTGAAATTCTAGATCCATAGAAGAAACTATCACCTATCCTTTAAAAGAGATTTGAACATTTCCAATGGAGCAGTAATGAACTGAACCAGCTACGCCCAGAGAAAGAACTCTGGGAGATGACTAAAAACCATTACATTGAATTCCCAATCCCTATATTTATGCCCACCTGCATTTTTGATTTCCTTCACAAGCTAAATGTACAATATTTCAGAGTCTGATTCTTTTTGTACAGCAAAATAACGGTTTGGTCATGTATACTTATTATGTATCTAATTTATATTTTAATATATTTAACATCTAGGTCATCCTGCCATCTAGGGGAGGGGGTGGGGGGGTAAGAGGTGAAAAATTGGAACAAGAGGTTTGGCAATTGTTAATGCTGTAAAGTTACCCATGCATATAACCTGTAAATAAAAGGCTATTAAATTAAAAAAAAAATAAAAGAGATTTGAAAATGAAAACTTAGTGGGATTTTATAAAAGTTTCCAAGCTCCCAGGTTAAGGAGAATATCTAGGGGCATTAAGAAAATAACTTTAAATACTGTGGAGCTACAGTGAGGATAACACAAGACCTAGTGGCTTCTACATTAAAAGATCAGACTATGGGTCATTGTATTTTATAGACCAAGGTAGCTGGGCTTGTGATGAAAAATAACTTTCCAGGAAATCTGAGTACGGTCCTGAATAAAAAACAGTGTACATAATGAACTGAAAGTCATTGAGAGATTTGATGAGAAAAAGGCCCAAACTCGTTAAATAATTGGATATTGAGGATACAAGAGAAACATAAAGTAAACACTAAAGACCAGTTTTAAAAGACCAATGAGCTCAAACTGTTTACTTTTCATAAATGAGAATGTTATCAGTACTCTTAAAAATATCATTATTTGGCAGATTGAAAACAAACTTTGGGCTAAGTTCAGGATGATGGGTTGATTCTAAAGAATTCTAAAGAAATTGAACAGGGAGAGCTAAAATGGAGGAATTATCACCAACAAGTCCTGAAAGGAAGTACTCCTATGGAGCTAGCAAGTGGTAGTGATGAAACCATATTCTCATTGACTTAGCAGAAGAGGAAATAGAATTGTAGAAAAAGAAATTATTAAAGAGCTTCTTAAGGAAAATGCACCAGGACTAGACATATTTACAGAGGAATTCAACCAAACAATAAAATGTCAACTAATTCCAGTATTAAATAAGTGATTTGGGATAATAGGCAAGAAGGATACTAGCAACGTCCTTTGATGAAACAAGTATAGTATTGATATCTAAACCAGGAAGTATAAAAAAAAAATGAAAGAAAACTATAGACCGGTTACATTAATGGATAATGATACAAACATCCTAAATAAAATATTAGCAGGGAGATGATAAAGTATTACAAGGATTATACTTCCTGACTAATTGCAATTTATAACAGGAATGGTCACATCATAAAAAGTAAATTATTTAAATAATTATATCAGCTATTAAAAAAACAAAAATGATATGAGTATATCAATACCTAGAGAAAAAACTTTGTGAAACACACTTCTCATTTCTATTAAAAAAACATTTGAAGATATAAGAATGAATGCTTTTTCCTTAAACTGTTTGAAAAAAACCTCACATTTTCTTAAAATCATCAAGACACATTATTTGTAATAGGCATAAGTTATAAGCCTTCCCATAAAGACCTAGTGTTCAGCAAGGATGAACACTGTCACCAATATTATTCATTATTCTACTGGACACCCTAGCAATAGCAACAAAAGAAGAAAAAAATAGAAGGAATCAGAAGAGATAATGAGGTAATGTAAAGATCTCTTTGTGATGATGATATGATGATAACCTTGGAATATTGAAGACTCAACTAAAAACTTAGTTGTAAATTGTAATCATTTTAACAAATTAGGACATAAAGTAAATCCACATAAATCATCATCATTCATATGTACTACCAACAGAACCTTGCAAGAAGAGATAATAAGAGATAGTCCATTTTAAAAAAAACTCTAGAGAGTATAAACTTACTGGAAATATACCTGCCAAAACTAATCCAGGAATTAATCAAACATAAATATAAAATACAGAAATAAAATTGGATTTAAACAATTGGAAAAAAATTAGTTGTTCTTAAGGTAGGCAGAGCCAAAATAATAAAAATGACAATTTTATCTAAGCTAACTTATAGGTTCAATAACATGCCAGTTAAATTACCCCCCCCCAAAAAAAAAATTACTGATGTAGAAAAAATAACAAAATTCATTTTGAAGAAGAAAAGGTCAAAAATATCAAATTAGGTAATAAAAATATTTTAAAAGGATGTTTAAACATTACTATATGATCAATTCTGATGGACATGGCCCTCTTCAACAATGAGATGAACCAAATCAGTTCCAATAGAGCAGTAATTGAACCAGCTACACCCAGTGAAAGAACTCTGGGAGATGACTGTGAACCACTACATAGAATTCCTAATTCCTCTATTTTAGTCTGCCTGCATTTTTGATTTCCTTCACGGGCTAATTGTACACTATTTCAAAGTCCGATTCTTTTTGTACAGCAAAATAACTGTATGGACATATATATATATATTGTACTTAACTTATACTTTAACATATTTAACATGTATTGGTCAACCTGCCATCTGGGGAGGGGGTGGGGAGAAGAAGGGGAAAAGTTGGAACTAAAGATTTTGCAACTGTCAATGCTGAAAAATTACCCCTGCAGATATCTTGTAAATAAAAATAAATAAATTTTTTAAAAAAGGATGTTTAATAGTATCAGATCTTAGACCATAAGTCAGTAGTAATGAAAATTATCTGATAACTAAGAAACAGAAAAGGTAAATCAATGAACAGAGTAGACACACCATTTACAGTATCAAATAAATATAGTAACCTTGTATTTGAGAAGTGTACAGATAAGATTTTGGGATAATTATTTGGCAGGTGGAAAACAAATTTGGGCTAAGTTCAGAATGGTGGGTTAATTCTAAAGAAATTGAACAGGGAGAGGAGAAATTTGGCAAAAATTGTGGGGAAACTGGAAAGAATTATGGCAGAAGTTGTTTTTTCTTTTTTTTTTTTAATTTTATTTAATAGCCTTTTATTTACAGGTTATATGTATGGGTAACTTTACAGCATTAACAATTGCCAAACCTCTTGTTCCAATTTTTCACTTCTTACCCTACCCTCCACCCCCTCCCCCAGATGGCAGGATGACCAGTAGATGTTAAATATATTTAAATATAAATTAGATACACAATAAGTATACATGACCAAAACCCTTATTTTGCTGTACAAAAAGAATCAGACTCTGAAATATTGTACAATTAGCTTGTGAAGGAAATCAAAAATGCAGGTGGGCATAAATATGGGGACTGGGAATTCAATGTATTGGTTTTTCGTCATCTCCCAGAGTTCTTTCTCTGGGCATAACTGGTTCAGTTCATTACTGCTCCATTGGAAATGATTTGGTTGATCTCATTGCTGAGGATGGCCAGGTCCATCAGAACTGGTCATTATATAGTATTGTTGTTGAAGTATATACAGAGGAATTCAACCAATAAAATGTCAACTAATTCCAATATTAAATAAGTGATTTGGGATAATAGGCAAGAAGGATACTACCAACGTCCTTTGATGAAACAAGTATAGTATTGATATCTAAACCAGGAAGTATAAAAAATCCTGCTCATTTCCCTCAGCAACAGTTCATATAAGTCTCTCCAGACCTTTCTGAAATCATCCTGTTGGTCATTTCTTACAGAACAATAATATTCCATAATATTCATATACCACAATTTATTCAGCCATTCTCCAACTGATGGGCATCCACTCAGTTTCCAGTTTCTAGCCACTACAAAGAGGGCTGCCACAAACATTCGTGCACATACAGGTCCCTTTCCCTTCTTTATGATCTCTTTGGGATATAAGCCCAGTAGTAACACTGCTGGATCAAAGGGTATGCCCAGTTTGGTAACTTTTTGAGCATAGTTCCAAACTACTCTCCAGAATGGTTGGATTCGCTCACAACTCCACCAACAATGCATCAATGTCCCAGTTTTCCCACATCCCCTCCAACAATCATCATTATTTTTTACTGTCATCTTAGCCAATCTGACAGGTGTGTAGTGGTATCTTAGAGTTGTCTTAATTTGCATTTCTCTGATTAATAATGACTTGGAGCATCTTTTCATATGACTAGAAATAGTTTCAATTTCTTCATCTGAGAATTATCTGTTCATATCCTTTGACCATTTTTCAATTGGAGAATGGCTTGATTTTTTATAAATTAGAGTTAATTCTCTATATATTTTGGAAATGAGGCTTTTATCAGAACCTTTGACTGTAAAAATATTTTCCCAGTTTATTGTTTCCCTTCTAATCTTGTCTGCATTAGTTTAGTTCGTACAAAAACTTTTCAGTTTGGTATAGTCGAAATTTTTTATTTTGTGATCAGTAATGATCTCTAGTTCTTCTTTCGTCATAAATTCCTTCCCCTTCCACAGGTCTGAGAGGCAAACTATCCTGTGTCCCTCTAATTGATTAATAATTTCATTCTTTATGCCTAGGGTCATGAACCCATTTTGACCTTATCTTGGTGTACGGTGTTAAGTGTGGATCAATGGAATTATGGCAGAAGTTAACCAATATCTTATATCATCTCTGAATAGATCAAAATGGATACATGATCTAGATTTATAAAGAGATTTTACAAGAAACTTTCATGGAATATATTACTTAACAGACTCATGGATAGGCAAACAATTTATGAATTAAATAGAGCAACATGGTGGGGTACAAAATTTGGGTACACAATTTTGAATTACATTAAATGAAAAAAGGTTTTAACCAATAAAGAATATGTAGCCAAGATCCAAAAGGAAAGAGCACATTATGTAGCATTACTTATAGACTTTCTCAGATAGAGATCTTATATCTCAAATTTCAAAAGATCTTTGTAAAACCTAAAACACCAGTCATTCCCCAATTGATAAATGATCAAAGGATATGAACAGTTTTCCAATGAAGAAATCCAAGCAATTTACAGTCATGTGAAAAATACTCTAAATTATTATTGATTAGAGAAATGCAAATGATAACCACCTTGAGATGTCATTTTATGTCTTTTAGACTGGCTAAAATATTTGAATGGGGATGCAATAGATGTTGGAGGAGATGTAGGAAACTTGGGACCCTAATTCATTATTGGTGGAATTGTGAACTGCTCCAATCATTTTCGAGAGCAAACAGTTATGAAACTGCCTATAATATGCTTGAACTATGAGGAGGAGGAGGAGAAAGAGGAGTAGGTCTGTATCTCAAGTTGGTTAGGAAAAAAGGAAAAGATCCTCTGTGTTATTAAATATTTATAGCAATCTTCTTTTTTTGGTAGCAACGAACTGGAAATTGCGTGGATATTTATCTGGAGAAAGACTGAACAAGTTGTAGTATATGATTTGATGGTACACTAATGTGCTATAAGAAATGATGAACTCAGTGATTGTAGAAAAATATGAAATATGAAAAGACTTGCACTAAATCAAGAAGAGTGAAATGAGCAGAATCAAGAAAAAGCTGTATATAGTAAGAATAGTATTTGAAAAATAACATATGCATGTCTAATGGTAGCAATCTCTTAGGGGTATAGGGAAGAAAAAAGTGGAAAATTAAAAAAAAAGAAGATTGCATGATCACTTAATTATATATTTAAAAGAAATATCCAGTTATATGTAATTGATTTGTCTTTTCATATGTAATCATCTATTTTTATTATACAATATTATTTATATACTTTTTTATTCCATGAATTAAAAATGAAATAAATATTTAAAAATTATATGCTGATAAAAAAAATCATCTTATATTGGTTAACAGATATAAAGGTAGATCAGTAGAACGGATACGGCACATTGTAGCAAATGATTATAGTATAATCATTAATATAATATAGTATAATAAACATAGTATAATATTGGCTTTGAAAAATGTAAAGACAAATTTTTTTGGCTAAGAATTTATTGTTTGTTAAAAAAAAAATAGTGGAAGAAGCTGGAAAGCCATGTGGCAGAACCTGGGCATAGACCAATATCTTACATCTTTGAATAAGATAAGGTCAAAAAGAATACATGACCAGCATGTAAAATTAGACATCATAAGAAATTAAAGATCATACCTATTGCACTTTTAATCAGGTAAAGAATTTATGAATAAACAAGTGATAGAGAGCATGGTGAAGTATGAAGGGATAATTTCAAATGCATTAAGTTTAAAAAGTTCTGTACATGGGGCGGTTAGGAGATGCAGTGGGCAGAGCACCAACCCTCAAGTCAGGAGAAGCCAAGTTCAAACTGGCCTCAGATACTTAACACTTCCTCGCTGTGTGACCCTGGGCAAGTCACTTAACCTCAATTGCCTCAGCAAAAAAAAAAAAAAAAAAAAAAAAAAAAAAGATCTGTACAAAAAAAACCTTAACAAAACCAAAACAAGAATAGAAAGAAAGCAAAAAATTGGGAAGACATTTTTATATTCAGTTTCTCAAATAAAGATTGAATCCCAGATATAGGAAGAACTTTGTCAAACTTATAAGAATACAAATCATTCCTCAGCTGGCAAATGATCAAAGGAGTAGAACAGATAGTTTTCCAATGAAATTCTAAAAATTTGTAGTCATCTAAAAAATGTTCTAAATTCTTAGTATATTTGGTTTGAGAAGTTTAAATTGAAGCAATCATAAGATAACCACTTTGGGGACACTAACTCACCATTAAAACTGTGAATTGATTCAACTATTTTGAAGAACTATCTGGATTTATATCAAGTTGTAGAACTCTGTATCTCCTTTGGTCCATCACTACCTCTATAAGGTGTGTTTCCCAAGAAAATGAACAAAAAAGAAAAAGAATTTATATTGTAAAATACTTATGGCAGCTCTCTTTTTGGTACCAAAGGAATATAAATTGCAGGGATGCCCTTCAATAGGGGAATGGCTAGAGAGGGATTGAGGACAACCAATGGTAAATGGCTAGTGGCTTCTGTAGTGGTTGATGATGGTCTTTTGAGAACACTATGGAAGTGTTTAGTCCTCTCCATCTTGTCCTGATCGCTAATGAATGTGGTGCTATCAGCACTGAGTAGTTGAGATTCCCATAGGTCTTTGACCCATAAATAAGCTTTAGGATATCATAAAAGTGCTTTGGGTTGTTACCATCAGCACCAAACTGAATTTCTTTGCCCTCTTACTTAAGCCCAGAATCCTGAAGGCAGGCTCTCTTTAAATTTTGCTGGCACTTACCTTTTGGTGGAATTATATGCAGCTTTCTTGGAGCTGGATGAAGTAACCTATTGATAGAACTCTGGAGAGTTCTCATTTTTTGTTGGGTACTTTTTGAATTTCCCCATCATTTTCATCATGCAATACTATACGACAAATTTATGATAGCTGTCTACTCCTTTTCTGCTTCAATATTGAAAGCTGTATGTTGTTGTAGCCTTCCCTCCAAATTAGCAAAACTCATCTCCCATGGAGTCATTCTAATCTGGTCACACTAAGTCTGGGGGGCACTCTGCCTTGTGAATGGTGCTTTTGTGGAATGTGAACGCTTAGCTCTGAGTGAGTGAATCCATGACAGGTCCGGCCCTCTGCCGTGCACATCTCCTTGGTCACTCTCACATCCTGTTCATCTCTTCTCCTTAACAATGACATTCTCTTTAATGCCAATGTTTGTTCTTACAGTCCAGGTATGAAGTTTTTTTGCTTTTACATTGGCCATGAGCTTCCTAAGTCTCCAGTAACCATTACTATTGCTTTTATTATGAATGTATATACTTTTGTATCCATAAATATATGTGCTTATACATATATTTCACTATATCATTTCATGTGTCTGTACATGTGTGTATAAATGTTTGTTTGTTTTTTTCAGATGAAGAGACCAGAGTCCAAGTAAATGAGTTGACTAGAAAGCTGGGGACTTATGTGGAAGAATGTGACCTGCAGAGAGTCATGAATGATGGTCCCTCTGACTTCAAGTTGAAAGAAATCCATGGTTCTAATATCAAGGTAGATAAGACTCCAAAGAGTGCCTGTGAATTTGATGAAACTGGAAAGAAATTCATTCAGTCTTTAATCCTAAATCAATGTAAGAAAATGACCTCAGGGAATGACTGTTTTCAGGATCAGAAATATAGCAAAGGCTTTACTGAACAGGTAGAGCTTTTTCGGTCCCATGAGCAGCCTCCTGAAATGCAGATGTGTCCAGATAATCAATGGGATATGACCTTTAGCAGGAGTTCAGACCTCAGTAGGTGTCAGGAAAGTGATACTGGAGGAAGGTTTTTTGTAAGTCATCAAGATGGGAAGACACTGAGTCAGAAATCTAAGCTCATTAGTCATCAGCCAATTCACAGTACAAAGGAATCTGAGGAATATAATGAAGGTGAAGCGACTTCATCCCATCACTCATCTCTTCCATACCATACTAGAGTTCACCCTGGAAGGAAAAGATATGCATGTGATCAGTGTGGAAAGCCATTTGCTTGGAAATCAAGTCTTGGTAGATCTCAGAAGATTCCTCCTGGGGAGGAGTTTTATAAATGTACTGAATGTGGGAAGGCTTTCTGCTATAGATCTCTCCTTACTGACCTTCAGAGAATCCACACTGAAGAGAAACCTTATGAATGTGATGAATGTGGAAAAACTTTCACAACAAAACACCTACTTGCTTTACATCAAAGAATCCACACTGGAGAGAAGCCTTTTGAATGTATTCACTGTGGAAAGGCTTTCAGATATAGGTCCACTTTTGTTGAACATCAGAGAATCCACACTGGAGAGAAGCCTTTTAAATGTAACCAATGCGGGAAGACTTTCAGACAGAGGTCAAATTTTACTACACATCAGAGAATCCACACTGGAGAGAAGCCTTTTGATTGTAATCAATGTGGAAAGACTTTCACTCAGAAATCCACTCTTATTAAACATCAGAGAATCCACACAGGACAGAAGCCTTTTGATTTTAATCAACGTAGAAAGGTTGTTGCACAGAGATCCAATTTTGCTAAACATCAGAGAATATACATTGGAGAGAAGCCTTTTAAATGTAACCAATGTGGAAAGGCTTTCAGATGGAGGTGCATTCTTACTCAACATCAGAGAATCCACACTGGAGAGAAGCCTTTTCATTGTAATCAATGTGGAAAGAATTTCACACACAGATCCAATCTTGCTAAACATCAGAGAATCCATACTAGAGAAAGCTCTTTTGATTTTAATCAGCATAGAAAGATTTTTGCATGGAGGTCCAATCTTGCTAAACATCAGAGAATATACATCGGAGAGAAGCCTTTTGAATGTATTCAATGTGGAAAGGCTTTCAGATGGAGGTGCATTCTTGCTCAACATCAGAGAATCCACACTGGAGAGAGGCCTTTTCGTTGTAATCAATGTGGAAAGACTTTCACACAGAGATCTAGTCTTACTAAGCATCAGAGAATCCACACTGGAGAGAATCCTTTTGATTTTAATCAACATCGAAAAGTTTTTTCACAGAGGTCCAATCTTGCTAAACATCAGAGAATATACATTGGAGAGAAGCCTTTTGAATGTATTCAATGTGGAAAGGCTTTCAGATGGAGGTCCAGGCTTGCTAAACATCAGAGAACACACTCTGGAGAAAAGCCTTTTGAGTGTATTCAATGTGGAAAGGCTTTCACACTAAGGTTCAATCTTACTAAACATCAGAGAATCCACAGTGGAGAAAAACCTTTTGATTGTAATCAATGTGGAAAGGCTTTCAGGTGGAGGTGCACTCTTGCTCAGCATCAAAGAATCCACACTGGAGAGAAACCTTTTGATTGTAATCAGTGTGGAAAGGTTTTCAGATACAGTTCCAGCCTTGCTAAACACCAGAAAATCCACAGTGGGGAGAAACCTTTTGATTGTAATCTATGTGGAAAGACTTTCATAGACAGTTCTCATCTTGATAGACATCAGAGAATTCACACTGGAGAGAAACCTTTTACTTGTGACCAATGTGGAAAGGTTTTTGCAGAGAAGTCCAATCTTGCTAAACATCAGAGAGTCCACACTGGAGAGAAGCCTTTTGATTGTAATCACTGTGGAAAGGTTTTTGCAGAGAGGTCCAATCTTGCTCAACACCAGAGAGTTCACACTGGAGAGAAACCTTTTGAATGTATTCAATGTGGAAAAGCTTTCAGATACAGGTCCAATCTTGCTAAACATCAGACGATGCACACTGAAGAGAAACCTTTTGATTTCAGTCAATGTGGAAAGGCTTTCTCATGGAGGTGCAATCTTGGTAAACGTCAGAGAAGCCATACTGGGAAGAAGCCTTTTTAATTTAATCAATGTGGAAAGTCTTTCACACAGAGCTCCAGTCATGTCAGATAGCAGAGTCCACATTGGAAGGAAATGTTTTGAATGTTACCAATGTAGAAAGACTTTCAGTAACAATTCTCCTCTTAATAGACGTTAGAAATTTGGAGAAAAAGGTTTTGAACATAATCAATGTTGGAAGGCTTTTGATCAGATCTAATCTTGCTAAACATCAGGGAATATACACTGGAGAGAATGCACCTGCCTTCCTCTCTGCTCCCATTTATGATCTCATCACCTGCAATGTCATGGCCATGGGAATGATTTTTATTCTGCCTTGGCCTTCTCCTAGTCTATCACCTTCCACTCTAGGGCTTAAATTCTATCTGGGTCTAAATGCAAAAGATTGGTTCCCCAAAGAGTTTCTCCTCCCTCAGTTGTCCCTCCACTGTCTCTCCCCTCTCACTCTTCCTCCTTCATTTTACTTTGGGCCTCAGACTCTTCTCCTTCTGAGTAGGAAGACTGTCACAATGAAACAGGAGACCAACCCAAAGGACTGGACCCTAGTTTTGAGATCTTGGCAGGATGATTCTTGAAAAAAAACTAAGGTTTTGTATGATGTCTCATTTGTAACTAGAAATTCATTTGAAAATTTACCAGAATTTATAGTGATACTGAAATGTTGTTACTTTTTTTGTACTAGGTCTTCTTATACTTCTTTTACTATTTTCTTTATACATAAAAATGTTAAGACATTTGGAGTCTAGACTTTTAGTATTCATATTCATTTATATCTGTGGTTCCTTTCAGTGTGATATAATTTCCTTGCTTGCTTCTTTTTATGTTTTAATGATTGTTTTTGCTTAATTGCAAATTCTGGTTTTTTTTAGATTTACCTAATTAATAGGACATATTTTATCAGACCATTTATCTTTATTCTGTGTTTTTAAAATATTTTAAATATTTCAATTATACAACAGACAATGGTTTTGTTTTCTAAATGATCACACTTTTTCTTTTTTATTTTACTTAAAATTAAGTGTTAGGTTCATATCTCTATCCCATCCCCACATATTAAACCTTTCTCTAGATATAGAAGTTTGCTTATTTATCCCTTTTACCTTATTTCCTCTTACCTAATCATTTAATTCATCTTCTTTTTCTTCTCCTAAGTTAATTGTTAAGTAGAATCCTTTTTTCCTGTTGTCTACTTCCAATTATTTTGTTTTTTTAACTTCATTTTTCTTACCTTTTCCTTGAAATTTTCTCCATTTCTCTTTTCTTTCTAATTATTGAATCTTTTTGTTTTTTGATTCGTGAGAGTTACACTGAGTTAGTTAGGCCTTCTTTCTTTTTTGTATATCTTAAAGCATTAAGAATTTTTTTAAAATAGTATTTCATTTCTCCTCCCCCCACCCCCAAGTTTATGTTGACTATTTTTAGCATTCACGTTTTGGATTTTTTCCTCCTACTTTCCCTCCCTTCTTTGTAAAATGGTAGGCAATTTATATAGATTATATGTGTGTGATTATGTCAAACCTATTTCCACACTAGTCCCAGCTGTGAAAGAAGAAACAGATCAAAAGTAGGAAAAAAAAAAACACTAAAATGAAGTGAAGAAAATGCTTTGATTTGTATTGCTCGTACTAGTTCTTTATCTGGATGTGAACAGCGCCATGAATCTTTTATAGAGTTGTCTTGGATCATTGTATTGCTGAGAAGAGCTAAGTCATTCATAGATGATCATTAGACAATATTGCTGATGCTTTGTACAGTGTTTTCTTGGCTCTTCTCACTTCACTTTCCATTAGTTCATACAGGTCTTTCCAGATTTTTCTGAAATCTTCCTGCTCATAATTTTTTATTGCACAGTTGTATTCCATTACATTCATATACCACAACTTATTCAGCCATTCTCCAATTGATGGACATTCCCTCAATTTCCAGTTTTTGCCATCATGAAAATGGCTGCTATAAATATATTTTGCACATGTAGATTCTTTTTTCTTCCCTTTCTTATCATTTGTATGAAATACAGCCCTTGCTTCTAAGGATATGCAAAGTTTAGTTGTCTTTTGGACATAGTTCAAATTGCTCTCTATTATAGTTGGTTCAGTTGGATCAGTCCACAAATCCAACAGTACATTAAGGTTTTCCCATATCATCTCCAACATTTGTTATTTTCCTTTTTTGTTTTATTAGTCAAAATGATAGATGTGAAGTGGTACTTCATCGTTGTTTGACTTTACTGTTTCTGTACACAGAAGTGATTTAGAGCAAGACGTCTTAAACTTTTTCCACTTAAAATCTCTTTTCCCCCAAGAAATTATTACATGACCCTGGGTATATAAATATCTACAATAGTAATACAAATCAAACTTTTACTGATGATCATAAAAAAAATTATTTTAAAACAATTCTATGGTGTTCATATAATCCTACCATTTATTAAAGATGAAGTCAAATTTTTGCAGTAATGAGAGTGTGCTTGTTTATTTTTACATAAAGAATTAAATCTTCTTAGCTATGTGACCCTAGGCAAGTCACTTAACCCCAATTGCCTTAGCAAAAACAAATAAATAAATATGTTAAATCCATTAAAAAAAAGAATTAATCTTGCAGAATACTTGATACTTTTTACTGTTGCCAAATTTTGGTGACCATCACATTCAATTATGCAACCTCATATTGAGTTATGAACCACAGTTTAAGAAGCTTTGCTTTTGAGCATTTCTTCATGTGCTTATGGATAGCTTTGATTTCTTTACCTGAAAATTGCCTCCTTTGGACATTTATCAATTGAGGAATGACTTGTGTTCTTATAAATATGACTTGTTTCTCTATATATTTAAGAAATGACCCCTTCATTACAGATTACTGTAAAGATTACTATTACTATGAAAATTACTATTACTGTAAAGATTATTTCCCAGATTTCTAATATCCTTCTAATACTGATTACATTGATTTTGTTTGTGCAAAACCTTTTTTTAGTTAAAGTAACCAAAATTTTTTATTTTACATTTTTTAACGTTGACTATCTTTTATTTGGTCATGAATTCTTCCCATCTCCACAAATCTGATAGATTGTTCCTTGCTCTTCTAATCTGCTTTGTATCATCATTTATATCTAAATCATGTACCTATTTTGACCTTGTCTTGGTATATCGTATGAGATGTTGGTCTATATTTTGTGTCTTATTGTTTTCCAGGTTTCCCAGCAGTTTTTATCAAATAATGAATTCTTATCCCAAAGGCTAGAGTCTACTATAGTCAATTACTCTTTGTCTTCTTTACCTAATCTTTCCCACTGATTCACCATTCTATTTCTTAGCCAATTTTGATGATCACTGCTTTATAATATGGTTTGAGATCTTATATGAGTAGACCACTGTACTTTGTATTTTTTAAAAAATTAAGTCCTTTGATATTCTTTATTTTTTGTTCTTCCAGATGAATTTTGTTGGGTTTTTTTTTTTTTAAGCTCTGTAAAATAGTTTTTGGTATAATTGGTATGATACTGCAAAAATAAATTAGTTTAAGCAGAATGGCCACTTTTATTATGTTGGCTGGGCAACTGCTATTCTTCAAATTATTTAGGTCTGACTTTATGTGGAAAATGTTTTATAATTGTGTTCATAGAGTTCCTGGGTTTCTCTTAGAGGTAGAATCTCAAGGATCTTATATGATTTATAATTATTTTAAATGGAATTTCTCTCTCTCTATCTCTTGCTGCTTGGCAGTAGTTTATTTAGTTTGATTCTCTAGGATTCATTAAGTATATACCATCATATCACCTGCAGAGAGTGATAATTTTGTTTCTTCCTTGCTTACTCTAATTCCTTTGATTTCTTTTTCATATGTTAGTGCTAAAACTAACATTTCTAGTATACTGTTGAATGATAGTGGTGATAATGGATATCCTTGCTTCACTCTTGGCCTTATTGAGAAGGCTTCTAGCTTATCTCCATTACATATAAAGCTTGCTGATGGTTGTAGATAAATACTGCTCATCATACTAAGGAAGATTCCCTTTATTCCTTTGCTTTCTAGTGTTTTTAATAAGAATGGATGGTATATTTTGCCAAGAGCTTTTTCAACATCTATTGAGGTAATCATATGGTTTCTGTTTGTTTTGTTACTGATTGGTAAATTGTGTTGAAAGTAGGGACAGCTAGGTGACACGGTGATAGAGTACCAGCCCTGAAGTCAGGAGGACCTGAGTTCAAATCTGGCCTCAGACACTTACTTTCTAGCTGTATAACCCTGAGCAAGTCACTCAACCCCAATTGCCTCAGCAAAACAAAACAAAACAAAACAAAAATTGAAAGTTTTCCTAATATTGACCCAACCCTGTATTTGCTGATATAAATCCCACCTGCTCATAGTGTATAATTCCTGTGAAATATTGCTGTAATGTCCTTGATAAAAACTCTTGGGAATTTCAGAAAAGAGTGATCCTATTACTTGAAAAAACCCTTCAGAAACTGCCTGGTGAGCTTGCTTGAGAAGTCTGAGGTCTGAAAATCTGAGTTAAGAAATGTTTGCTCATTTCATTTAATCCCATAGTTATTTTCAGTGTTGCACCCAAATTTTCTTTTCTATTCAGATCCAAAAATAGTATTCCATTTGCTGTCAATATAGTAATGATTCATATTATTATTGAATATGAATTATGCTGTCCATTTCCTTACCGAAGTATGATGGACTCTTTTTTTTTTTTTGATGAGGTAATTGGGGCTAAGTGACTTATCCAAGGTCACACAGCTAGGAAGAGTTCAGTGCTCTGACGCTGCATTTGAACCCAGACACTCCTGATTCCAGAGTCAGTACTCTATTCACTATATCATCTAACTGCCTCAGGATGATGGACTCTTGAGATAGTATGAGACATAATATAAGATACATGTGCAACAAATGGTTTAATATCTTTGGAACGATATAGAAAACAAGAGACGTCAGATAATGAAGTTTCTTGCTTGATACTTTTTTCTTCTTTGGAGGGTTAGAGTTTATTTTATTTTTTATAATAGCTTTTTATTTTTCAAAATACATGCAAAGATAATTTTCAACATTCATCCTTTCAAAACCTTGTGCTGCGTATTTTTATCCCTCCCGCCCCCTTCTCGTAGACAACAAGCAATTCAATAAAGGTTAAATATGTGCAGTTCTTCTAAATATATTTCCACATTTATCACTGCATGATACTTTTAAAAAGTTAACCTTTTTTTAGCATATAAAAATTGCCAGGAGTGATCAGGTGATAGTGCATACAAATTGATCAGTATAACAGAATGATGTCCTGAAATTAATAAAATTATAATTACAATCAACAAGATAGAAAGTGAAATAGTGAAAGATCATCCAGTACTATAGACAGAACATGTTTAGTTATAGTTCTAGTCTCAGCTACAGGGATATTGGTTGAGTCACTTAGCCATTCTGGCTTCAAACCCTAGTTGTGAAGGGTAATGAGAATGCTGGACCTGCTTGGTCTTTAGTTTGTTATGAGAGCACAATATTAGATTCTTTCTAAAGGTTCTTTCTAAAATTAGCATCTTGGAGCTGTGACCAAATAGTATTTCCAAAGATTGATTTTGCCTGTTTTAGATGGAAAATTCTTTTCGTTGATTGGAGAAATAAAGTATAGTTCCCTTTATGATTGGCTATTTATTTTCTCCAGATGCATGATCAGATAAAAGTTCATTACTCTTCAGCAAATAATCACATTAGAAAGGAGCCTGATGAATATACTGAATTTGAGGCAACTTTCTTTCTTTATTCATTTCTTCCTTACATGCTAGATTTCATCCTGAAATGAAAAGATTTGCATGTAATCAGTGAGGGAAAGATCTTTGGATAGAACTTAAATTTTATTATGCATCAAAAGATTGATAATGGAGAAAAGGTTTACAAATGTAATGGATATGGAAAGTGTTTCTGCTATAGATAATTCTTTACTGGCCATCACAGAATCCACATTGGAAAGAAACCTTTTGAATCTAATCAATGTGGAAAAGCTTTCAGAAAGAGCTATGATCTTACTTTGCATCTGAGAAGTCACACTGGAGAGAAAATCTATAGATGTAATCAATATAGAAAGGTTTTTAGTTTGTGATCCAACTTTCTACACATCAGAGAATCCACAATGGTAAAAAGCTGCTTGAATGTAATTAATATGGAAAGGGTTTCTTATGTATCTCCAGTCTTGTGGTACATCAGAGCATCCATCACACTGGAGAATGTCCTCAATGTGGAAAGATTTTTGCAGAGGGGACCAGTCTTGTTACCTCTTAGATAATGAACATTAGAGAGAAACCTTATGAATATAAGCAGTGTGGAATGACTTTCTGAGGGAATATGTTTGGCCAAACATCAGAGAATCCACATTGGAGAGAAACCTTATGAATATAATCATTGTGGAAAGGCTTTTATACTGAGGGTCCATTTTGTTATCCATCAGATAATCCACTCTGCAAAGAAACCTTTAAAATATAGCCAAAGTGGTAGTGTCTTCAGGCAACTAATTTCTCTCAATTTTCCATCTGAGAATTTCATATTCATAGAAATTATATCACTGTCATAAGGAGAAGCATTCCAATAAAAAGTAGAATATCCAAAGATTTCTTTAGAAAAAGAAGTGATCTGTAGAACAACGAAAGAAAAACAATATCAGAATTGCTGAACCACTTGAAAGTTATATATTTAAAAAAAGATTCTTGATAAAATATTATGAGGAACTATTAAGGAAAATTGTCCTGAAGTTCTAGAACAAGTGGGTAAAGTAGAAACAGAAAAAAACAAAAATCCAAAACTGCAGATCACCACTTGAATGAGATTCCCAGGAGGAAAACTCATAGGAATATTATAGTTAAGTTCAAGCCTCTCAGATTAAGGAGAAAATATTTCATGCAATTAAAAAAAAAAACAAATTTATATACTGTGGGGATATTATTGGGATTTGATAAAACCTAGCACTTTCTTTACTAAAAGATGTTAAATTTTAAAGAGCAAAAGATCTCAGGTTGCAAAAAAGAATTGCCTAGTCAAGTTGGGTATTATCCTGAATGAAAAAAAAGATAATATTTGATAAACTGAAAAACTTTCATATAATTATGAGAAAAAGATCAGAATTCAAGGGAAAATAGGTATAAATGGAATTTTTCTTAAATTGATAGAAAGCATTTAACTAAAATAATCAATCAGCAAGCGTTATTTGTAATGGGGATAAGCTAGAAGTCTTCCCAGTAAATCATGTGAAAGAAGGATGCCCATTGTCACCAATATTAATTATTGTGTTAGAAACACTAGCAATAAGAGAAGAAAAAGAAATGGAATCAGAATAGGAGATATGGTATTAACACTATCTCTTTTTGAAGTTGATGTGATCATACATTTGGAAAATCTCAGTGACTCAATGAAAAAATTAGTTGAAATTTTAGCAAAGTAGCAGGATATAAAATAAATCCCATATATATCATCAGCATTCCTATAAATCACCAACAAAACCCAGCAAAAAAAGAGATATTTAGAGGTAACCCATTTAAAATAACTTTAGATAGTAGAGAAATCCTGAGATGAAAACTAGGAAAATTGTAAACAAAATGATAAAAAAATGTCTATGAATAAAATCACATTAAAACAATTGGAGAAATATTCATTGTTTATGGGTAGGCAGAGCTGATATAACAAAAATGACAATTTTGCCTAAATTAATTTATATATTCAATGTCATCTCAAAATACCGAAAGGTTATTTTACTGAATTAGAAAAAAAAAAGTAACAATTTATTTGGAGAACAAAAAGCCAAGAATATCAAAGGAACCAATAAAAAAAAATAACATAAAGGAAGGAGACTTAGTAATACCCCATTTTAAACTCTAATATAAAGCAGTAATTATCAAAAAAACAAACAAACAAACAAACTATGTGGTACTGAATAAGAAATGGAAGATAGATCACTGGAAAAGAGTAAGCATAAAATTTCCGGGAGCAAATCACTATTGTAACCTGGCATTTCAAAGTAAAAGACCTGAGTATGCGGGGATAAGAATTCACTATTTGGTTTTAAAAAATGTTGGGAAAGCTGGGAAATATTTTGGTAGGTATTATATCATTCACCAAGATAAGGTCAAAATGTATACATCATCTAGATCTAAAGAACCATTATAAGAAAATTGGAAGAATATGGAACATTACCTATGAGACTTATGGATAGATGAATAATTTATGAATAAACAAGAATGTGAGATATAAAATGGATAATTTCACTTAAATTAAAAGGGGTTTATATATTTACAAAACAACACATACCCAAGATCAGAAAAATAGTAGAAAACTGGAGGGGAACTTTTATAGACACTTTCTCAGATAGAGGTTTCATATCTCTTATATAAAGAATATCATAAAATCTATGAGAACGCCAGTCATTCCCCAATTGATAAATGGTCAAAATATGCAAACAGTTTTCAAATGAAGAGATCCAAACAGTTTATAGTCATCTTCAAAAATGCTCTAAACCATAATTTTGTTCTAAACCATTATTGATTAGAGAAGTGCAAATTAAAACAATTTTGAGATATCATTTTACACCTATCAGATTGATTAAAATGATTGAAGGAGAAAGTGACAAATATTGGAAGCTATGTGGAACAAAATGGGGCACTGATTTATTGTTGGTGGAATTGTGAACTGATGCAACTATTCTGGAGAGCAATCTGGAATTATGCCCAGAGTTATTAAATTGCCTATGCCTTTGACCCAACAATTTCACTACTTGGTCTATTTCTTTACATGATTAGGGGAAAAGAAAAAAAAAACCCTCTTTATGTTTTACAATGTTTATAGCAGCTTTCTTTATGGTGGCAAAGGACTGGAAATTGGTGGGTGCCCACCAATTGGGGAATTATGGAAGAAGCTGTGAAATTGTTGTTAGAAATGATGTGCTTGATTATCTTAGAAAAACATGGATTGGCTTACACAAAATAATGAAGAGTGAAATGAGCAGAAGAGAACATTGTATACAGTAACAGAACATTGTTTTTGACTATTATAAATAGCTAAATAAATTACAAAATGCCTATAAAGGACACTCCTAAGGGCATCCAGACAAAAAAACTGATAAATGGAAGTATGTTTAAAATGATTTTACATATATATGCCTACATCTTTGTGTCTAATGATAGCCATCTCTAGGTTTTGAGGTGGAGGGAAGAAAAAAAGAAAAAAAAAAGACCACATAATAACTTTGTTATATATTTAAAGTGAATAGCAAATTTTACATAATAGATTTGCAGTTTCATATGCGTTTTTAAAAATTGTACTGAGTTTTAGAAATGCTTGTTTTAGTCTATAAATTATAAACAAATAAAACTTAATTTACAAAAAGGAATGGTTGTGGGCAGTAATTTACCTGGAGCTTATATTTTACTGTACACTGGAGAAACCAGAAACAAAACTTAGGGATCCAGTTAATAAGGAAAGGCCTCCCTCCTGCTGCAGCAGATTTCATTAGACCTTCCAACAAAAGGGACTATTCTGTATATAAAATCCTATAAATGTAACAAGGTGTAGAAACTATTCAGGGAAGAGTAGTACCTCTGGTATGAAGGTCTGCTTTCCACCTATGGTGTTCCCCTGATCCACTTAACTCCCCTGTGACTCCAAGAAGCTGTAGCATGCACGGTGGCCACATCTTGGTAAACAGTTTTGGCAACTTGGATTAACCAGATTGGGGGTAACCAAGGAGTCTCAGACTCTATCGTGAATTAGGTGGCTATCCCAAGTATATAAAGACTTCCTCTGATGGAATGAGTAGATGAGAACAATTTATGTTCAGTGGCCACGAAGGCAGGAGAAGCAGATATGGAGTGCTTAGGGCTTAGTTAGACATTGAAGACATGCAGATCATCCACTATTATCTTGAGTCATTCCCCAGTCAATTTGACTCGGTCCTGCCACTGGAAGGTGATGACTCATGAAAAGAGATTGAGAGCATCAATTTTGTGCATCTCTGCCTTACTAAATCCAATTCTTACCCAAATCAGAAGTACCATTTTTATTTGTCTCAAAGTCCTATGGTGATCAGTGAGGGAAGAAGCAGCCCAGTGGATCCACGGGGAGCTGTAGTCAACTTTGCACACAAACATCCCAAGTCATAGGTCATCTCACTGAAAATAGCAATGGGATTCGTCAGCCCCCTCAGGTGTCCAGGCAGCCTTTTAAGGATCCCACTGATCACCTCCAGGTGGAAGGAAGGGGCCAGAAAAGGTGTCCTAAAATTTTTCTGCTTGTCCAACCCTGACCTCATTATTGTGGCAGGGGAGGATCCCCTCCCATGGATGTTAACACTTAAAAATGTACAAAAACTACAAAATTGATCCTACTCAACATTGGAAAATGGAATGTGCACACACTTATAGATGACACAAAATCCAGTATAGTTGAAAGGCCATAAAAAAAAAAAAATGCAAGGTGTGCAAATTTAGAGAAAATTTAGAAAAATGTTTAGAGAGACTCTTTGTGTCCATCCCATAGCAAAGCATTCCGAGCTCATATTGTCCAATCAGTCATAGCTGGACACACTAACTTGATTAACATAGGGATGTCATTTTGATTCTCTTCAAGAATAAAGGTCAACAATCAACCAAATAAATGTAATGCACTGTCCTCTGCAATCCTAATATTTGTCATCATACTTAGTAATTTGGGGCATTCAGAGACTATCATTTTTCAGCCATAACCAACTGGTGCTCACTTTGTTTCTTATTGTTTGCTGAAAAAAAATCATAAATGTTTTGGTAACTGTTGAACATAATTTTTTTAATTTTAAATTTTTTTTTAATTTATTAAATTTTTTTACTTACAAAACATGCATGGGTAATTTTTCAACACTGACCCTTGCAAAACCTTTTGTTCCAAATTTTCCCCTCCTTTCCCCCACTCCACCTCCCCTTAGATGGCAGGTAATCCAATACATGTTAAATATGTTAAATTTAATATAGAACATTAATTTCTATAATGATTTCTTTAATCCATTTAATGGCACCATTAAGGAAGTTTCACTTGAAACCTCAAGGTCTGAATTCCAGTTCTGTTTCTAGCACTCCCTACCTGAAAATAAAGGTTTGTTTCCCTCCCCCCCCCCAAGAGTATTTTTCCAAATACATGGAAACATTCAATAACTTTGTGCTCATTTAATTCAAAGATCTCCATTACAATGCCTATACTTACTAATAAGTACTTCAAAGTGTTGGAAACACAGCAAAGTAGTATGGCAGAAAATAGATATGGACCATTGAAGATATGGATCACAATGTAGATCCAGATTAAATCCTGATGAAAACATGACTTAAAAAGGTCACCTCAAAAAAATTGGAGGAGTCTTGAGGAAAATATATTTATGGGTTGTGTAAGAGCTCATCTCCACACAGGGGATAGAAAGGATGACAAGAAACTTAAATAGGCAATTTTATCACATAAAAACCCACAATGCATCTAAAATTTAAAGGGAAGCAATTGACTAGAAAATACAATGGCAGCAAGTTTTCCTTCATAACAATTTAATGTCCAAGGTCTGAAAAACAAATACTGGTTCAATATAAGCCTATTAAGGAAGGCTACAATAGACTTGATCCCAAGTTATGAACGATTTTTTAATAGCTTTTTATTTCAAAATATATGCAAAGATAGTTTTTAACATTCACCTTTGCAAAAGCTTGTGTTTTAAATTTTTCCCCCTCTCCTCCTCCCACTGCCTCCCCTAGACAACAAGTAATCCAATATAGATTAAACATGCACAATTCTTGTAAACATATTTCCACAATTATTATGCTGCACAAGAAAAATTAGATCAAACGGAAAAATATTGAGAAAGGAAAAAAAAGCAAGTAAACAACAACAAAAGATGAAAATACTATGTTGCTTTCCACATCCAGTACCCATGATCTTTTTTCTGGATGCAGATGGTTCCATCACAAGTTTATTGAAGAGTTCATTTTCAAAGAAGAAATACCAGTTATCAGTGATTGTAAGAAAAAGGCAAGTATATTAATAATCACTAATCCATATCACTAATAATTCAAAAGATTTTCAGATTGGGAAAGATGGTAAGAAAATGAGCATCACAAACACATTGTAGTGAACTGTTTCCTAAACTGTACTTGATACAAGAGTTTTGTATTTTTTTTCCTTTTTCATCTTGCACAGGGAGAAAAGTGAAGGTAAATATATATTTAAAAACAAAACAAGCTGAAGGAAAAATGATCCAAATCAATAAAAGAGTTCTGGGAAAACAGACGCATTAGTTTACAGTTGGTGAAACTGTAGTTTCCCCCAAGTCACAAAGCCTTAGATTCAGTGACAGCAGTAAAGGGCAACCATCTTTCATTTGTTTGTTTTTGTTTTTGTGAGGCAATTGGGATTAAGTGATTTGTTCAGGATTACACAGCTGGGAAATATTATGTGTTTGAGATCCTCCTGACTTCAGGGTTGATGCTCTACCCACTACCCTTAGAAAGCATTCCTCTTTCAAGAAAAGCAGGGGAAGCAAATGCACCAAAATATTGGTACTAGCTCCATTTGTTATGTTAAAGAACTAGAAAGTAAAATGTGATGTCCTACAATAAATAGTGCCATGACTGAACAAATTTTGGTATGTGAATGTTATTGAAGAATAATATCATATATGGACAATTTCTGTGAAACCTAGAACAGTTGTAGGGACTGACACAGATTAGAGGGAGTAATTAATAAAAATAACAACTTGATAAGGCATCTCCCCTCTTATCATTGTCATCTTTAACCAGAATACTAAGGATTAATCAAAATCTGTGTCACCTGCCTCCTTACCAAGAGGTGATAGATACAAAATGTAGAATGAAAAATACATTTTGGAAAGTGGACAGTGTAGCATTTGGATTTCCTGGACAATGTGCTTGCATTACAAATATTTTGTTGGTTGATATTTTTTTTTTCAGTTTTGAGCTCAAGAGAATAGAGGTGGAAAGGGCACCGGCAATAAGACTGTCTGGCCTCGATCCCTCATGCACCAAAATAATAAGGAAAGAAATTGATATATTGTAATAATATGTATGCTAGAACAGAAAGAAGGCCAGACATACTTTAAAAGCTTTGAAAGTATTATTTTGTATTCATTATTACTCACAAAAAAAAAAAAGCCAAACTATACACATTGTATACATGTACTGTCCTTTTCTGTTTTAGGGTGTATATACAATGTTCTTTTTATTTCATTTTTGTGAATTTCAAAATTAAAAAAAATCAAACGATGGTTTCCTGTTTATTTTCACCAATTCTGAAAGTGTGAGAAGAAATGACAAAATTATTTTTATGACTTTTTTTTATTATCAGTCTTTTCAAGTGTCAAGTTACGGTTTCGGGACTTGGAAAAACTTATTATTATTTCAACATTAATCTATTGGCATTGTTCCTGTGTCCACTTTTGTCCACTTTCCATGTGTAGATATAAGTAATTTTAGGGGGTTTATCATACTTGATTAATTCTGCATGCTACATTTTCTCTTCTGATTTGATTTTTGATAAAATATTTAAATTTTATCTAGTTAGATTTAGCTGTCTTTTAAATCTATATCTCAAATCAAAAATTCTAGCCATAGTTGTAAAATTATTGAATATTTATTTCTATTTTTTAAAAAAATGTTGTTTTCATCATGAAAAGTTCCATGTACTCTCCCATCTCAGATTGAGTAAGAAGAAAGCAAACACGCCTCCCCACATTAAAATATGGATAGTGAAGCACAACATTCCTGCTTTGTTCTGGCTCTAAAATATATTTTGTTGAAGTTATATCCTTAGAATTGGAAAATGAGTAGATAGATGCCCATCAAATGGGGAATGGCTGAAAAAGTTATGGTATATAAAGATAGTGGAATATTAGTGTGGTATTAAAAAAAATTATTAACAAGCTGATTTTACAAAGGTCTGGAAAGATTTACCTGAATTGATACTGAATGAACCAAACAGAACCAGGAATACATTGTACATAGTAACAGCAAGAATGTGCAAAAATCAACTATGAAAGACTTGGTTCTTCTCAGTGGTTCAGTGATCCAAGGCAATCCCAATAGACTTTGAATAGAAAATGCCATCTGCATCCAGAAAAAGAACTAAGGAGATTGAATGTAAATTAACCCATGCTATGTTTACTTCTGTTTTCCATTTATATTTTTAATCTCTCTCATGGTTTTTCCCTTTTGCTCTGATTTTTTTCTCTCCCAATATGATTCATAAAGTAATGTGTATTAAAAATAAAATAAAAAGTTATATTCTTGAGCAATTCCTATTTAGAACAAGCCATATTCCTTTTGCATTTTAGTCTCTCTGGTATTTTGTTCAGATTTAATTTTTTTTTTGAGATTCATCCAAATCAATTAGAAATGTACTAGAAACAGTTCACAACCTTGGCAAAGTTACAGGATACAAAATAAATCCACAGAAATGATGAGAATTTCTACATGTTTCCAACTAAGTCTAGCAGCAAGAGATACAAAGAGAAATTCCATTTAAAATTACTGTAGATAATATAAAATATTTGGGAGGCTACTTGTCAAGACAAAGATAGTATATGAACACAGTTACAAGACACTTTCCACACAAAGTCTTATCTAATCAATTGCAAGAATATCAAGTTCTCATGAAGGGTGAGCTAATATAATAAAAATGATAATTCTACTGAAATTAATCTGCTAATTCAGTGCCATACAATCAAACTTCCAAGAAATTATTTTATAGGGCTAGAAAAAATAATAACAAAGTTCATCTGGAAGTAAAAAAGGTCATGAATTTCAAGGGAATTAATGAAAAAAATGCCAATGAAGATGGCCCAGCTGTGCCAGACCTAAAACTATTATAAAGCAGCAGTCATCAAAATCATTTGGTACTGGCTAAGAAATAGAGTAGTTGATCAGTGCAATCGGTTAGGTTCACAAGATACAGTAATAAATGACTAGTAATCTACTGTTTGATAAATTCAAAGACCCCAGTTTTGGGGATAAAAACTCACTATTTGAGAAAAATTACTGGGAAAATTGGAAATTAGCATGGCAAAAATTAGGCATTGATCTACATCTAACACCGGATATCAGCATAAGGTCAATATGGGTTCGTGATTTTGATATAAAGAGTGATACTATAAGCAAATTAGAAGAACAAAGGATAGTCTGCCTCTCAGATCTGTGGAGAAGGAAGGAATTTGTGATCAGAGAAGAACTAGAGTACATTACGCAATACAAAATAGATAATTTTGATTACATTAAGTTAAAAAGGTTTTGTACAAGCAAAACCAATGCAGATAAGGTTAGAAGGAAAGCAGTAAAGTGGGGGAAATTTTTACATCCAAGGGTTCTCATAAAGACCATTTCTAAAATATATAGAGAATTAACTCAAATTTATAAGAATACAAGCCATTCTGCAATTAATAAATGGTCAAACATTATGAATAGACAATTTTCAGATGAAGAAAGTAAAATCATTTCTAGTCATATGAAAAAATTCTCTAAATCACTGTTGATTAGAGATTCATTCAAAATTGAGGTAGAATCCATTTTCCTGTTTTCCCTTTGAAATTATTTATTTGTGGATCTTCTTCCTTAAAAGGATTTTTTCCTGTTTCTTCATCATTTTTGACTATTCAAACCTTTTTATTTTTGGATTCATGACACTTAGACTGGGTTAGGCTCTTCTTTATTCACTATATTCCTTATGGCATTGATATCTTTGAGTTATCTCTTTTGGCTTCTCTCTTCTAAAGAGATTCTGCTGAAAAAGCATTTGACAAAATGACAGGCAACATCAAAGCCTAATAAAAACCACTAGAGAGCATAGGAATAAAGGAAGTTTTCCTTAAAATGCTGAATAGCATTTATCAAAAATCATAAGCAAGCATTATATGGAATGAGTATAAGCTAGAAGCATCAGAGGTGAAACAAGAATGCCCATTATCACCACTATTATTCAATATTGTACTAGAACTATTAGCTTTAGCAATAAGAGAAGAAAAATTGAAGAAATTATAGTAGGTAATGAGGAAACAAAATTATTCTTTACCGATGACATGTTTATGTTTAGAGAATCAACTAAAAATTTATTTGAAAAAATTAACGGTTTTAGCAAAATTAACAACTTTTGCAGGATAGAAAATCAACTCACATAAGTCATTGACATTTCTATGTGTTACTGACACAGCTGCAAGAGACAGAGAGATTCCATTTAAAATAACTAGATAATATAATGTATTTGGTAGTAAACCTGTCAAGACACACACACACTTAAGAATTTTATGAACATAATTACAGTCACTTTTCATAGAAATAAAATCTAAAGAATGGAAAAATATTAAATGCTCATGGGTAGGTAGAGCTAATATAATAAAAATGATAATTTATCTAAATTTACATATTCAGTCCTATACCAAATAGCCAAAAAATTATTTTGTAATATGGAAATATGTTTTAAAAGATTGCATATATTTAATCTATACCAGATCTTTTGCTGTCTTAGGAAGGGGCAAGGTAAAGGGAGGAAGGGAGAAAAAACTTGGAACTCAAAATCTTACAAAAAGGAATGTTGAAAACTATCTTTACATGTATTTGGAAAAATTAAATGCTATTCAGAACAAAATTAAAGAGTTTGAATTCTGTTGAAAAGCTCTAAAAGAGGGGCAGCTAGATGTCACAATGGATAGAGCACCAGTCCTGAAGTCAGGAGGACCTGAGTTCAGATTTGATCTCAAACACTTAAGACTTCCTGGCTGTGTGACCCTGGGCAAGCCACTTAACCCCAACTGCCTCAGGGGGAAAAATAAGAAGAAAAAAGAAAAGCTCTTAAAGAGCTCTTAATTGTCAACTGAGCAATATGTCAAGAAGCCAAACAGATATATAAGTATATACTTGTCCGTATTTGTATATATGTGTGTGTGTGTGTGAGGAGAGAGAGGGTCATTCCAGAAGATGCAGGACAGGGTGGAGCAGGACTCTTGAGATTAGCAGGACCTACCCAGAGCTAGGTGGCCTAAAGTAGCTGCACTAGAGCTGAGATTTCTTCCTTCTTCCCCTGAACTGAGATCTCTCTTTCTCCTTCCCTCTGAGCTGAGATCTCTCTTCCTTCTAGGGATCATCTCTGCATCTGTAGGTCTCAGGTAGCTCTGACCCAGGGCCCCTCCTCCTGCATTCCACTTCTTCTGGCTAATCTTTTTATTGGGCCTCATTTTTCCCTCTCTGATCTCTTATCAGTGTCCCCCAGGCTTGCCAGGAGCTGGCCTACTACCAAGTGTAGACTCAGGGTCACATCCCAAAAGTTCTGAGGTGTCAGAACTCACTCCCTGTAGGTCACACCTTCTGTAGGTCACACCTTCCTGACCGGCACATCTCCCCACAGTTATCAGATGGAGGGAGAGCTCTGGGTCAGAGGTCACTGAGGCTCTACCTGGTCTCATTCCACCTGGGACCCACAGTACCCTTCTGCTTCCTGGTCTTTGTATAAGGGTTAGGGTTAGGGGCATGATGTCAAAGAGAAGTTGGGAGGGAGGCAAGTCATCTTCTTGCTCAGACCAAGTTACTTCCAGGCCTGACCCTTCCTGCTTCCCTTCTTCTGGGGTGGAGCCTCTCCCCTGAGGGCAGGACAGGGCCATCCTATCTGCCCTAAAAGTTCTGTCTGTCATTGGGCAGGTCAGCATTCAGTCTGGGTAGAGAAGGCTCAGACCATGTCCTTCCTCTCTGAGGTCCTTCTCCCTCCCCAGGCCTGCTGGCAGAGTATCCAAGCCCGGAACCAGAGACATGGCCCCCTGGCAGCCAGAGCCCCTCATCCCAGGTGAGTACAATCCCTGCCCAGAGCTGAGCAGCATCAACCCAGGGGGAGTCCAAAAGAGCCCAGGAAGTTTACTCCTGTCAGAGGGAGGGGATCCTTGGCAGGGCTGGCAGCACCTGCCTGATTGGCAGGAATCATCCCCCTGGCACTGCCCATTTCCTTCTGGCTTAGGTCACACCATTGCTCCCTTTCCTTTGCCATGTTTTAGATTAAGTCAATAAGCATTGAAAATGTGGCTCCTTTGTTTAGGAACAGTTGATATCCTGTCAGTTGATGTTACCCAAGAAGTTTTGGGTAAGATCAGGTTGGGGCACTGACAAAAGAAAAGGTACATTATTAGCAAAAGAAAAAGATGTGGTTCTACTTCCCACAGCCCAAAGTACAGAATTAGAAAACTCTTTAGCATGATTTAGCATGATTATACCTGTCCAAAGAAAACAATACTTACTTGATTAATCTAGTAATAAGCTTTTGATGACTCTTTTGTGCTTTAGTAGACAAAATAACAGAACAGGAATTGATTTAGGAGCTTTCTTAAAGAAATTGGGGGAAAGGAGGTACTGAACAGGATATACTATACATTGATGTAAGAATAGTCAGTATGTTCTCAAATGGAGAGTCAGGTGTATTTTCCCAAAAATTCACTTTGAAAACTCATTCCCCATTTGTTGTGTGAAAGTCTCAGTGGTAAGAGTTAGGGAATTTAAAAACACTAGAAAGTATAGGAATAAATGGAGTTTTCCTTAAAATGATAAATAGCTTCAATTTAACATCATTAGCAAACATTATATGTCATGGGGATAAGATAGAAGCATTCCCATTAAGATCAGAAGTGAAACAAGAATGCCCAATATCACCATTACTATTCAATATTGTACTAGAAATGTTAGTTTTAACAATGAGAAGTAAAACAAATTGAAGAAATCAGAGTAGGTAATGAGGAAACAAAATTATCACTCTTTGCAGATGTTATAATGTACTTAGAGAATCCTGTAGATTCAACTAAAAAACTACTAGAAACAATGAACAACTTTAGCAAAGTTGCAGAATATAAAATAAACCAAAATGCCATATGAATGTTATTGTTCTATAAGAAACGATCACCAGACTGATTTTGGAAAGGCCTGGAGAGATTTACATGAACTGATGCGAAATGAAGTGAGGAAAACCAAGACATTATACACAGCAACAAGATTAAATGATGATTAAATGATGATTTACTGGGAGGGTCATGGGCTCTTTTCAGTAATGAAGTGATTCAAGGCAATCCCAATAGAACTGTGATGTAAAGCGCCATCTGCATCCAGAAAGATGACTATGGAGATTGAATGTGGATCAAAGTATAGTATTTTCACCTTTTTTTTTGGTGGTTTGTTAACTTGTTTTTTCTCTTTCTTGTGTTTTGTTTTGTTTTTACTTTTGATCTGATTTTTCTTGAACAATATTCAAAATATGGACACATGTTTAAAAGAATTGTACATGTTTAACTTCTAGAGCATTACTTACTATCTGGGAAGGGGGATAAGGGAGGGAGGATGCGAGATTTGGAACACAAGGTTTTGCAAGAGTAAATGTTGAAAATTATCTTTGCATGTATTTGGAAAAATAAAAAAGCTGTTATCAAAAAAAAAGGGTTATGAGCTCAAAAGATGTGATTATACTTCCCAGAATTCAAGGAGGAAACAAGTTAGGAGGAGATGGTCAAAAAGCACAACTAGGGGATAAGAATTAGATCAGTTGAAAACTCTCCCCAGTAAGAAAAGCAGGGCATCTGGTGAGTGGGCTCTAGAGAGCTGAGTGAAGCAGGAACTATGGTATGATAGTAATATCGTAAACCACTTCTAGTTCTTTGAAGAAGAGTCAGTTAGTGTATAGACATACCATCTAGCCTCTATCATCTCTTGGCTTAGACCTACCTGGGGACTGAAAGCCTAGCATTGGATTTATAGGAGATAATTATCTCAGCCTAAAAGGCTACTTCTTTTATCTAGGGGATCAGCCAGGAGTAATGATCCAAGACAGAGATTGCTCAGAAAGGTGGGCCATGTGGAAATGAAAAGAGTCAGTGAACTGCAGCCTTTCTGGGAGGGTCCTAGTGGCTCTCTCTATCTGCAGCCTAAAACATAGGATCATATTCTTCATTCACACTCAGAATAAGAAATTCCTGTTCTCCTCTTTGTGTCTCTATTCCTGTTATTCATCAGCTGGAATGCCATGGCCATTGGAATGACCCCTCTTCTGTTTTGATTTTTCCCTAATCCGCCAACTTCCATCCTAGGTCTCAAATTCTACTTGGTCCAAATGCCAAGGACTGGTTTCCCCTGAGAGCTCCTCCTCCTTCATCTGCCCATCCCCTTCTACTCTCCCTCCATCCTACTTAAAGTTTCAGATCCTTCTCCTTCTGAAAAGAAAATCTGTCACAATAAAACTTTGGCAGTAGACTAACCCAGAAAAGTGGGTCCTGTATTTTATTGGCTCTTAGGAATATTGAGATTTTTGTATAATAAGCCATATGTCATTGTAAATCCAGTTATGATGGAACTGAATTTATCCTAAAATAAATTATGTGGCATTATTGAAAATCACATGTGTTTTTCTCTTTGGATACTGTGATATTTGGCCCTCTGAGGTGGATCATCCTTAAAGAAAAATACTCTGAAAATTGGGCATTACCACACTATGTAGAGAAATTATGAAAACAAGAATACAAACATCTTTAGAATGAAAGGACTGGTATCTGAATGCAATCAGATTATAGTGTCAAAGTCATAAATGGATAAAATTATTTTCTTTGTAAGGTGATTCAGAATTACTCTCAACTGAATTAATTTTAGATTGGCAATGAGTTTATATTATTTATATTTATTACGATTCTACTGATTCTTGTATTGTGATATATGTTCATTTGAAAAATAATTCCTTGAGGCAGATTCAGTTAGCAAAGTGAATCTTATTTTGATCTAGATGCAACAAAATGATGAATTAAACTCTTGGAATATTTCTTACAATGTTTATCAGGTTATGCATTTAGTTAGTTTGTTTTGCTTTAAAATTAATAATAATAATAACAAATCCTATCTGTTTGGGAAATGTACAAAGGAGACTATAAATATTCCTTATCTGAGAAATTATTTGGGCCTTAGCTGTTTTGTACCTCGGCAAAAGGCCAGGTCTTAAAAATCTTATCAGACTTGGAAAGATGTAGTGGCAAGGAATTGGAAATCGAGTGGATGTCCATCAATTGGGGAATGACTGAAGAAGATATGGTATGTGGATGAATGGAATGGAATATTGTTGCTTTTTTAAAAAATGATCAGCAGGATGATTTCACAAAAGCCTGGAAAGACTTCCATGAATTGATGCTGAGTGAGCGGAATTAGAACACTGCACAGTAGCATCAAAATTGTGTGATAATCAACTGATATGTACATGTCTCTTTTCAACAATGAGGTGATTCAAGGCAATTCCAGTAGACTTACAATGGAAAGTGCTATCCACATCAAGAGAGAGAACTATGGAGATTGAATGTTGATCAAAGTATAGTATTTTCTCCTGTATTTTTTGTTTATTAGTTTTTCTTTTGCTTTTTCATGGTTTTCCCCCTTTTGGGGTATTTTTTATATAGCATGACAAATATGGAAATATGTTCGAAAACATTATACATGCACAACCTCTATCAGATTACTTACTATCTTGAGGAGAGGAAAGGTAAGGAGGGAGGGATAAAGAATTTGGAACACACAAAAATCTTACAAAATTAAATGTTGAAAATTATTTTTAGGCATATTTGAAAAAGTAAAATACTATTTACACACATACACACAAATAAGATAAAATAAAAGTCCACCTAGTATGTCATGTATAACAGTTACAAATTCTCAACAGACTCCAGAGTTTATTGAAAATGAGGCCCTTCTCCTGAATACAGTTGATTTTACAGATCTCATAATGCTCACACATTCAGTAATAGACGTAATGGAAATTAAATTGAAATGCACATTAAAAATAGAAGATGAGTTGAAGGTTTTAAAGAAAAACAAAATGACCAAAAAAAGTGAAGGAATTTTTTTCTCTGAGAATTATTCCAAAATAATAGAAGATTTAAAAATTCAAATCGAATCATTCTGCTAGAAATTAGAAGAAAATGAAATGAAAGAGCATCTATTGCCAAGTGCATTTGCCTAAGACAGGTTCTACAGGTTAAAAGTTGGAAAAATAGATAATTCCTTTCATTACATTTAAGAAGGATTTGCAAATGTGGATATTCTTATATGATATCCATCAGTCTGCCTCTTGACTCATTCCTGATCCCCTATGTCTGGAGTTCTAGTATCATGTTGAAATAATTTCTTTTTCAGAAATAAACTATTAGTCTTTCTTATGCATTAGCTCAATCTGTAACCCTAGTTGACAAAATATTATGTTTTTAAAGAAGAAACAAAACCCTCCATTCCCTGTAAATTCAAGATTGAAATGAATAAATGGAATAAATATATTCCATATCCCATGATCAAGTGAAAGAAAATATAAAGCAAGAACATATGGTTTTTTATCATAACTTAGCATACTGGTATCATCCCAACCTCTCAGCATAAGAGTAGAAAATGCTACTTCACTTGGTTGGAAGCAATCTCCTATCAGTCATTTGAGG
Organism: Dasyurus viverrinus; assembly: GCA_020854095.1. Lineage (NCBI taxonomy): Eukaryota > Metazoa > Chordata > Mammalia > Dasyuromorphia > Dasyuridae > Dasyurus > Dasyurus viverrinus. Next base: position 622,890,077 of record CM036999.1, on the reverse strand, counting down.
CCAGATTGTGAATAATATCTCTGAAGTATTCTTGTCATGCTTTCCTCTAGGTACTTCAGACTTTAAGGAATTTTACTAAATCATTCCTTTTTCTTTGTTCTTTCCTCTGCCATTATTGTTCAATTCTTCTGCTGAAGAGGAATTTCATATCACCTTCTCTATTTTTCTTCTACAGATTCTCATACCTCACTGATAGACCACAGACCTTTTCCCTAATACCATAGAAATAAGCATTGTAAAATAAGACTTTTCCCAGCTTTTATTATTCCAAGATGATTGTCATTTCAAACAGAAAGCATTTTTCTCAATATTCCATTGGCTTTTAATAATTTGTTTCAAGTATTAGCTCTCATACTCATCAAAGTTTCATAATTTATAGGCAAATTTTTTCCTCTCTGTTGATGAGAATTGGATTAGATAAATACTATTTCAGCTCTAAATCTTATGACTTTTGATGGTTAGGAGTTGGTGACATTCAAGGATGTGTTTGGCGAGTTCACTGAAGAAGAGTAGGGTCTCTCGGACCATTCTCAGAAAAAACTGTACAGAGAGGTCATGCTGGAAAATATCCAGAATCTACTCTTCATAGGTAAGTACCATTTCCTCTTTCTCCTCCTTCTTTTGTGTGTGTGTGTGTGTGTGTGTGTGTGTGTGTGTGTTAATTGTCAGGCCAAAATTATTAAAAGGAGTAGAGAATGGATCTATATTCTGGTGCATTTCAGCCTTAGGAGCTGTGTGGAGTGCAGAGTTATCTGTGTGTACCAACATTGGTCTTGGCTTGTAATCTTTTCAAGTTAAATTATTTACCATTGAATAGTTGGAGAGAGAGAGAGAGACAGAGACAGAGAGATAGAAAGAGACATATAGAGAAAAAGAGAGAAATGGTCAGAATTCATTTTCAGAGGAAAAATGTAAAGTTATACCTACTTCAAAGAGAAATATGAAAGTCCAAAAAAGAGTTCTTAGACACATTTTTAAATAACTTCCAAAAACTAAATGAGAGATTGAGGAATATAAATGGAAAAAAATAAGAGCAATCCAATGAAATCAAGAAAAGTATAAAAAGAAAATAAATTAGAAAAAGATCCAAGAACTTAAGAAAGAAAATAATTTTAAAACTTAGAATTGAGTAAGAGAAAGATAATGATATCAGAAGATTCCAAGATGTAGTAAAATTCAAAAAAGTGAAAAAGTAAGAGAAAGTTCAAAATATTCCATTAGAAAAAAAATTATATGGAGAATAGATAAAAAAAGACACTATAAGAATCAATTAAGAGAAAGTTATATTCTCCCAAAAGGTCTGAATGCCCTATTACAAGAAAGTGAAAGAAAATTGCCCTGAAGTTCTACAACAAGAACTAGAATTAGAAAAAAAAATCCATTGTTCATCTCCTGAAAAAGATCTCAAGATGGAAACTAATAAGAGTATCATAATCAAGTTTCAAAGCTCCCAGATTAAGGAGAAAATCTAGGTGCAACAAGGAAAAAGCAATGTAAATACTGTGGAGCTCCAATCAGGATGACACAAGATGTAGCAGCTTCTACATTAAGTCCTACACAGGGCTTGGGACAGCAAGACAACTGAGGTTGCAACTAAAAGTACTCACCACAGCTGAGTATAATCCTGAATGGAAAAAAATTAAAAGGACATTTAATGAATATAAGACTTTGAGACATTTATAACAAAAAGAGAACTCAATGGAAAATTGTATATAGAAGATCCAGGTAATACATAAGGTAAACATGGAAGACCAGTTAAAAGGGACTCAATAAATCCAAACTTTTTGTTTTTTACATGTGAACAAATTATCAGAACTTTTAGAAATGTCCTCTTTATGAAGATAGTTTGAAAGAAAAGCTTGGACTGAGTTAGGACTGATAGTTTGATTTTTTAAAATAACATTAGGTCAGGAAAGGTTGAATGGAGCAATCATAACCTACAAATGAGTCTTGATAGGAAAATCTGATACAGAGGAAGCAGGTTGGAAGGATGGAGATGTTGAAATCTTATAATTAGAGGATTAATAGAAGAGGGAATAGAATATCTAAATAATTGTATTTTAGAAAAAGAAATTAAATAGGCCATAAATGAGCTTTCTAAGAATAAAGGAATTCTACTAAACATTTAAAGGTCAACTAATTCCAAAATTCAATAACTGATTTGGAAAAATAGGCAAAGAAGGGATACTACCATGCTCACTTTATGAAACAAATATGGTATTGATATTCAAACCAGGAAAAATAGAAAAGAGAAAGGAAATTATATATCATTTTCATTAATGTACACAGATGCAGAAATCCTAAATAAAATACTAGCTAGGAAAGAACAGCAATATCTTATATTGTACTTTGTGACAAGTTGGCATTCAGTAATCAGAAATGCAAGGATGGCTCAACATGAGGACAATGATCACATTATTGGTTATATAAATAAGAAAGGGAATGAAAATCATACAATTATTTCAATAGCTGAAGGAAAAGCTTTTGATAAAATACAAAACTCATTTCTTTTAAAAAAAAAAAATCTTGAAAGTTTATGTATAAAAGGATTTTTCCTTAGGTTAAAATTATTTACCTAAAACCATCAGCAAATTTTATGTGTAATAAAGATAAGCTGGAAGCCTTCCTAGTAAGATCTGGTGTAAAACAGGGATGCCCAGTGTTACCAATAGTGTTCAATATTGTATTGAAAGTACTAGAATAGCAATAAGAGAAGAGGAAAACAAACCATAATAGAAAATAAGGTAATCTAAATCTCTCTTTTTATTGATTATATACATGGAAAATCCTAAAGATTCAAAGAAAAGTTAGTTAAAACAATAATTTCAGCAGAATAACAGGATATAAAGTAAACCCACATAAATCATCAGCATCTCTCTCTATATATATATCACCAACAAAATTCTGCAAGAAGAGATAGTAGGAGATATGCTTTAAAATAACTCTAGATAGTAAAAATTACCTGAGAGTACACTTCTCAAAAACAAACTTAGGAACTACATGAACATAAATACATTTTAAATTATTTTATAGTAATAATAAAATCAGATTTAAATAATTGGAGAGAGTAATTTTTCATGCATAGGCAGGGTCAATAAAATAAAAATAACAATTTTAAACTAGTTTGTCTTCCCAATTACCAAAAACTTATTTTAATGAAGTAGAAAAAAATAGCATTTATTGGAAGAGCAAATGGCCAAGAACATGAAAGGAACAAATGAAAAATAATGCAAAGGAAAGAGGTTTACGAGGAGCAAATATATGGCAGTAATTATCAAGACTATCTGGTCTGGCTAAGAATAGAAAAATAAATCAGTGGAACAAAATAGTGATACAATTTACAGTAGCAAATAAATAAATTAGCCTTGAATTTGACAAATGTGAAGATGTAAGATTTGGGGATAAGAATTCATTTGGTAAAAATTGTTGAAAAAACTAGAAAGAAGTGTGGCAGAAATTGTTGGCATTCAGTCTGGTAATCATCTTGTCTTGTGGCAGTTGATTTTGTTGAATGTGAATAGTTAGCTTGGAGTAAATAAATGTATGATGGGAACATTACTCTGTGGTATATGTCTTTAGGGACACTCTCACATGCTATCTGTCTCTTCTCTTTATAATTACATAGTCTATTAAATTTCAGTTTTTCCTGCAACAGTGTATCCATGAAATTTTATTGAATTTAGGTTGATGATGAGATCATGAGCCATATAGGCTTTAAGTAACCCTTGTTGTTGCTTTTATTTATGTTTACATCTGTGTTTGATTGCCTTTTTTTTTCTTCAGCTATAAAGACCAGGTCTGAAGTAAATGAGATGAGTAGATAGCTGGGAGTTCTGGTGGAAGAATGTGACCTGCAAAGATTCATGAGTGATGGTCCCCGTGACTTCACTTTTCAGCAAATTCATGTTAAGAAAGCAATCTTATGAATATAATGAATATAACCTCATGCCATCCTTCATCTTTTCCTTACCATCCTAGATTTCACACTGGAATGAAAAGATTTGAATTTCATGAGTATAAGAAGGCCATTGGTTGGGACTCAGATCTTAATAGATCTCAGAAGATTCAAACTAGAAAAATTTTATAAATGTAATCAATGTGGGAGGACTTTCTGCTATAGATCACTCCTTTTTGGCCATCAGAGAATCCACACTGGAGAGAACCCTTTTTAATGTACCCAATGTGGAAAGACATTCACATGGAAGTCCATTCTTGCTAGATATCAGAGAATCCACCCAGGAGAGAAACATTTTGAATGTATCCAATATGGAAAGACTCACTGAGATCCAGTCTTGCTGAACAACAGAGAATCCACACTGGAGAGAAATATGAATATAATCAATTTGGAAAGACTTTTATATGGAGGTCCAATCCAGCTAAATACTAGAGAAATCTTTTAGTTGTGATCAATGTGGAAAGGCTTTCACACATATGGCATTTTATCGTGACAGTATGGGATGAAGTTACTCAGTGAAACAGGAGTGTTACTGAATACTTTGGAAGACAGGATCCACTGAATACAGATTGAAGCATTCTCTCTTTCTTTCTCTATCTCTTTTTTTTTTAACTTAATTTTTCTTGAGGGTTTTGTTGTCCTTGGGGGTGAAAGATCTGTTTTCTTTTACAATTTGACTTTCATGGAAATGTTCTGTATAACTTCACATGTGGTATCTTAATAGTGGGTGAGTTCAAAGGAGAGAACCTAGAACTCAAAAATTTTTTAAATGAATTTAAAATTTTTTTGTTTTAAATGCAACTGGCAAAAATATTAAATAAACAAAATAAAATATCCCAAGAAAAGAAAATAGGATCCAACAATATGGTTTTTTGTTTGTTTGTTTTTAGTAATTTTTTTCAGAATTATAGCTTTTTATTGACAGAACCCATGCCTGGGTAATTTTTTACAACATTATCCCTTGCACTCGCTTCTCTTCCGACTTTTCCCCTCTCTCCCTCCATCCCCTCCTCAGATGGCAAGCAGTCCTATGCATGTTAAATATGTCACAGTATATTCTAGATACAATATATGTGTGCAGAACCGAACAGTTCTCTTGTTGCACAGGAAGAATTGGATTCAGAAGGTAAAAATAACCCAGGAAGAAAAACTAAAATACAAACAGTTTACATTCATTTCCTAGTGTTCTTTCTTTGGGTGTAGCTGCTTCTGTCCATCATTGATCATTTGAAACTAAGTTAGATTTCTTTGTCAAGAAATCCACTTCCTTCAGAATACATCCTCATATAGTATCGTTATTGAAGTATATGATGATCTTCTGGTTCTGCTCATTTCACTTAGCATCAGTTCACAACAATATGTTTTTAAATACAAGAATTACAAAAAAGAGGAAAGTGCTATTTTTATAGCACAAAATGATAGCTCTTGTTTTTTTTGCTGTTATAATGATGTGGAAACCGAGATGTTATCCATATGCTATTGGAAAATGGCTGAACAAATGATGGTTTGAAAATATAATGGAAGAATATGGTGTTATAAGAAATGATGAAAGGGATGGTTTCAGAGAAGCCTGGAAAGAGTTTTGTGCACTAATGCAGGGAGAAGTGAGAAGCAGAAAAGTTTATGCTGTAGCAACACAGATCAATACAATGAAGAGCAATGCTACCAGAACAGTAGTTCCTGAAAACTTTTGTTCCTAGAACTCCTTTCAAATGGTCAGTTTTTCTAGAATGTGGGTGATTTTCTATGACGGTTTCAAGATGACTTGCAAGGGCTATGCAGAGGGAACAGGTTTTTTCAAAGACCCTGCCATCTGCATTGGAAGAACACAAAGTACTCTGGTGCATTATACAGAAAGCAAGTGAAGTAGTCATGAATCCAGGGCTGGTGTTCTATTCATATGCTCCAAAGTGCACTTTTAAGATAGTCAAAGATTTCTTATGCTTTAAGACAAACACACTTGAGTAAAGTTTTCCTCCCTGTTCTTTTTACAAATATATTTATTAAAAATCGAGAATTTCTCAGATTCTGTTTTCCTAATCTCTTTAGTAAAGCATCTCTAAAGTTGTGAAGGTTTTTTGGAATTGTTTCTATTTGTTTCTTAAAAACATTTCTTCTCCCTTATTTTATTATAAATAGTAAAAATCCCCCCCTAAATATGGAGGATAATTTCTCTGATAAAAGGCTTTTTCGAAGCCTTTTCTTTCTCATTAGTATGGAGGATAATTTCATAAAAGGCCTTTTCATCTCCAAAGTGGAGGCTTACCTTAAACTTGAAAGAATTTTACAAACTGACACTTAATATCTGCAGAAAAATAAAAAAAATATGTTGGTCTTGCTGCTTTCCTTCTCCAAATGGAGACTTATTTTAGCTCAGAAGACCTAGGATTCAAGACAGAAAAGAGCTCTCCCAGGTGAAGCCCCTCCTTTACTGAAAAGTTCTCAGGGAAACTGTGGGAAAAGGTGATTTTGGAAACTGGTGTCAGTTTCTCGGGTCCTATTTGAGATCATCAGCTGTTGATTTCTTCTCCACAAAGAAAAAGTCTGAGACACTAACTTCAGAGAATAAAGTAATAGTTTATTAATTATCCTTAAATCGGGTCAACTAATCCCTCTATCATTGTGACCTAGAACAAAGTTTCCTGAATGTTCTTATAGGCACCCATTCTTGCAACAAATAAATCTTTCCTGCACTTATCTGTGAGCCAACTGAGTTCATAGTAAGATATTTTGTATCTTATACCTGCTCAGTTTTCACCATGGTAGGGGAGCTCAAGCAAATCAAGATGGATAGTAAAAATTACCTGCTACAGTTACACAGTGTATACACAATCACATAGAATTTGTCTCTATGTTTCTTTTTGTTTATGTTTAACTTTTTTTTTTCTGTTTAATCCATTTTATTTGAAAAAAAAAGTAAGAAAAAACAAAAAACAAAAAGAATACAAAACAAAATAAAGCAAAACAAAAGAGAACATTGTTATCTCCTCAGCAGAACATCAGGGAGTATTCAAAATATATCATAACAAATTACCAGATCAAGGGAAAATACATATAATATATATAAACATATTATTATATATATATATATTAGTAGAAGAAATTATATTCCTGAATGTCCATTTTTTTCCTTACTTCCTTGTAAATTGTTCTTTGGTTCTCTGCCGCACACTTTATTTACTTTATTCTTTTTCTCCCCTTTCATTCCTCCCACCACCCCCAAGCAAGTTAAGAAAAGCTATTTTTATGTATGCATATGTAGGTATATACATACATACACACATTCACACACACACCCATACATAGTATATATAAACTTCTTGGAGCAGGGAGGTGAGTAAGGGGGAAAAAATAAAGAAGAAAGAAAACCTACAAGTAAGCAAATAAAATATGGATTACTCTAAATACAAATAGTATTTATTATATAGGCTTTCAGGAAATGGAAATTTATTACTCTATATTTTTGTCTCTTTTGTTCTGCTGTACACAAAGTAGTTTGTTTTGTAACTTTTATTTAAGTAAAGTAATTAAGTTTAAAAAAATAAAGAGCCTGATGTGGACTTTATAATATACTATATGGAAACTAGTCCTCCCAGACTATCCTATTTTTATAAGATTATGGAAGTCCAAACTCCTTTATTGGGCCTCTCGGATCACAATGCTATGATACCTTAATCAACCTTTATTTTCTCAGTATGCTAGGAAAAGCTCCTTTTCACCTTCCTCGGTTCCAGTTCTCTCAGAGGCTTCTATCTAGCATCTTTAAACAACCTTTTGGGAACCAGAATGTTTTAAGAATGCACATCCTTCCTCTTCCCAACATTTCCCTGGTACTTCTCCTCCCACAATCTATATGATCTCTCTCAAAAGCAAGCAAAAAAAATCATTTTAGATATTGCCCATGACCTGCTGCTGCAACCAGCTCCTTCCTCACAAGGATATGCCCATCCAGGCTCTTCTAGCCATTCTCCTCCCCTATTCTCTCCCCCCTCCCCCAATTCTTCACCTGAAAACCTTTACCCCCTGGGTCAGTGCTTGGCCTTCTTTATCCCATCCAACAACTAGGGCCCTTTCTCTTCTTGCCCTGATTTCCTGAGATCTCTCACCTGAAGTCAGCTGGACCTTAAGAGGACCTTAACCCACTTTTAAAAACCTTCACATCTCCCTCCAAAACTAGGGGTTAGGCTGCTCAACCAACTGGGGGCTCCCTAATTTCCTTCTTCTCCCCTCAATATCCTGTCTTCATTGGAAGGGGAGAGGTCCAAGTGCAGAACTTGTGAGTCTTGAGGCATAAGGATGGAGGGAAATTAGGGAAGAGACCGGGGAGGACTGAGTGTAGGAGGATTGTAAAGTTGAGGGAGCTCAGTCTCTCAGCACTAAATTTTCAATGATGCTTTTAGTTTTTTTTTTTTTAACATCACTAAGAATGGCCCCCACCCTTCTGGACCTTTTCCAGCTATGGGGAGGGGTGGGCAGGGAGGGATTCCAGAATTCAGAAGGGTCCTAGGCTGAAGAGTGGGGCACAGACTGACACCCTTCATCCAGATACTGGAGCACAGGGGGAATCACCTTGTTCTTGGCCCCTGAGCTGGAGAGGAAAGGGAACATTTGGGGAGGAAATGACCCTGAAAGGAGTGTGCACAAATACACACAAACAAGCACCCCTGCCTACATAGATGTGTAAATATACACACATAAAAGAAACAGTAAATACACACACATACAAACATATATTTACATACTTATATATCTGCTTGACATCAAGGTAAAACTCAGTGCTGGGCTGAGAATTAAGAGCTTTTTTAGGTTTTTTCAAGGAAACTCAGAGAGTCTAAGAGGGATGGCTTTGTAACCCTGGGAACAGCCAACAAGAACAAAGACTTGGGGTGGAGGATCACAGAGGAGAAGGAGTCAAAAAAGCAACTTTGGCGGCTCAGTGCTGGGGAAGAAGCACCCTGGGTGATCCCTTGGACAAGTAGCTGGGTCCTGGTTTTGAAGAGCTTTTCAATAGCAAACAGAAGCATCCATTTAATGCTCAAAAATATTATGGAATTTCCCAAGTGGAAGTGAAATGAGAAGGCCTGAACTTGAGACCTGTGGAAGTCCATCCCCTTCAGCTGAGATTCTGTATTTTCTTTTTCAAAGCCTCGGAAGTCAGTTAACTGAATCTAGTTCAGTTCCTGAAGAGGTCCCATGACAGAAGGTGGCTCTAATGAGGAGCCATAACACAGAACTCTTTCTGCAGCCAGCAAGGTGCTGAATCCAGCCATGCTTTGTTACAGCTCAGCTTCTGGGGCTCCAGGAAGTGCACAATCACCTGCAGATAAAAAGATCCTGCACCAAGGCTCCTTGTGCTTTACTCTTGGCTTTTAGCCTTTTCATGTTGAAGAATTTTGCTTCAGTGTGGGAGCTGACCTTGGTCCCAGGTTCATCTGAGCTAAAGGCATTTGTCCTTATGGCCGAAAACATCATGGTAGAGAGGAAGCTAGATGGTGCAGTAACTAGACCCTCAGCCCTGAAATCAGGAGGATCTGAGTTCAAATTTGACCTTCCACACTTAACATGCCTAGCTGTGTGATCTTAGGCAAGTCACTTAATCCCAATTGCCTCAGCAAAATAAATAAATAAATAAAAAGTCATGTAGAAATAAAAAACAGAAATCTTGCTTCAGTGTTAGAACAAGCTATTGTGAGAACTGGATGGGAGGAGGAATTAGTTTCCACAGTTACATAAATTAAATTAGTGAAATACAGAAAATAAATTTAAATTAGAAAAATAAAATTGAAACCTAACTAGGATGCAGAACAAGGAAACTGCAATCAGAGCTAGAAGACTCAGACTTGAAAAAGATTGTAAAATATAATCAAGGATTGGAATTTAGAATAAGATACAAATTGGATATTATAATTAGAGGTGGGGATTTGGAAGGAAGACGTATGGTGATAGGAGCAGAGTAGACTTAGACTTGGGGGGGGCAGTAGGTAATCCAATTCTTCAAATGGGATCAGACTCAGCCAATAGGCAATAGGAGAAGGACTCAACGACCCCCAAATAAGGTGAAAGCAAGAATGAAGCAATGATGTAATCAGGGGTGGAGACTCATACTCACTTGTGGGGATTAAGCACTCTAGATAGGTGGTGACTTCAGGTACTCAGCCAATGAAGTGTCAAGGGAGGAACATGCAGTTTTGGGAGGCATAAAATGCGAAGGTATTAATTCCAAGTATTCTTATTTTATAGTATACTTGCCTCTGCAGTTATTTAATTAAAGATTTCATCCCTCCCAAGTCCGTTGGAGTTTATTATTATTATTATTATTATTATTATTATTATTATTATTATTATTATTATTTTAATGAGGCAATTGGAGTTTAGTGCCTGGCCCAGAGTCACACAGCTAGGAAGTGTTCAATGTTTGAGAATGGAGTTCTCAACTCAGATCCTCCTGACTCCAGGGCAGATTCTCTATCCACAGCACTAGCAAGCTTGCCCAAGTTACTTCTCACATTATCCTTGGTAGCATACCTATGAAAGCTGAAGTGTTTATTTTTTTTCTTTTAAAAAGTATTTTATTTTCCCCAATTACATGTACAGACAATTTTAACATTCATTTTTTAAAAATAAAATGTTGAGTTCCAAATTTTCTCCCTTCCACCTCCTTAAGGCAGGAAACAATTTGATATAGGTTATAGATGTGCAATCATGTACAACATATTTCCATATTAGTTGTATTGAGAAAGAAACAAAAGAAAAGGGAGAAAACACAAAAACCAAAATTAAAATACTATGTTTTTATCTGCATTCAGACTCCATCAGTTCTTGCCCTGGGTATAGATTCTATTTTCAATCATGAATGTCTCGGACTTGGATCACTGTATTGTTGAGAATCTTAATTGATTCCATCCTAACTCATTCTAGCTCAATCCATCCTAACTGATCACACAAAATTGTTCTACAACATTTCCCAGTTCAACTAACTTTGCTTTGCATCAGTTTGTTTCTTTCCAGGGTTTTTGTTTTTGTTTTAATGTCTACCTGCCTCTGATTTCTTCTAGCACAATAGTATTCTATTACATTCATATATCACAATTTGTTCAGCCATTATTCCCTATTTTATGAACAAACCCCCAATTTCAAATTCTTTGCCAGCACAAAAAGAACTGTTTCAAATACTTTTGTACATGTAGGTCCTTTTCCCTTTTTTCAGATTTCTAATAAAGGATCACCTTGTAAAGATGGGAACTTATAATGGCTATTATCTTCTAGAATTAACTATTTAGGGGGTTCAGTCATCCTATCTGAGGGGAAGGGAAATCAAGAGCTTCTGGTAGCTCTTGAGATTCAGAGAAGTGAAAGGGCATGAATCTGGGGGAAAAAGGTCTTTGCAAATGGGAAAGTTGATCATAAGGTAGGAAATAATTAAAATGAATTAAACTATCAAGGCATAGAAGGATCTCTACAAAATGGAAGTGTAATTTCCATAACCTGCAAGAATTCACATTTCAGAATGAGAAATAACAGAAAAAGAGTGTTAAGAACAATCTTCAAGTCAATAGCAGAACCTCTTTAGAAAGGGGAAGCCAAAGAACTGTTTGGTTCTGCACACATATATTGTATCTAGGTTATATGGTGACATATTCAACATGTATAGGACTGCTTGCCATCTGGGGGTGGGGGTGAAGGGAGGGAGGGGAAAAGTCGGAACAGAAGTGAGTGCAAGGGATAATGTTGTAAAATAATTACCCAGGCATGGGTTCTGTCAATAAAAAGTTATAAGAAAAAAAGAAAAAGAAAAAAAGAAAGGGGAAACCAAAATACCTCAAAAGTCCTAATGCCTTAAGGAACACGAGAATAAAAAAGGTCTAATCCAGTGTAAGCGCCATGAATCCAAAAATAAAAGGTTTGAATACTGAGAAATATAAAGAAGAGAAATAGGGAAAAATCTTTTTAAGGAAAAGGCACAGAAAATGAAATTAATCATTTAAAGGATAGGAAGGAGGATTCTACATCAAGTTAGGATCAATGTCACAGGAAAAAAAAAAAAGACATGAGCAAGATGCCACAGAGATTAGAATGGAAAAAGACTTTTGATATCTTCTAAATGAGAATTGATCAAGAATATATTTGCTTACACAAATTTATTTTGGGATAAGACAATGCAGGAATTTTGCATTGATTATTGATATTTGTTATGTTTTTTTTTGTATTTTTCAATTTGAGGGACGTGGTAAAAGTGTATGGAATGTTTTCTTTTTTGTTATTTATTTATTTATTTCAACTCACATGGCTTTATGAATCATGTGGGGAGAGAAAAATCAGAGCAGAAGGGAAAAACCATGGGAGAGATTAAAAAAAAAAAAAACCAGAAAAAAGAAGTGAACATGTATTGATTTACATTCACTCTCCTTAGTTCTTTTTCTGGGTGCAGATAGCATTTTCTGCCCAACATCTATTGGGGTTGCCTTGGATCACTAAACCACTAAGAAGAATCAAGTCTTTCATAATTGATCATCACATATTCTTGTGGTCACTGTATATAATATATTCCTAGTTCTTGTTTCGTCAGCATCAATTCATGTAAATCTTTCCAGACCTTTCTAAAATCAGCTTGTTCATCATTTTTTATAAAACAATAATATTCCATTACCTTCATATACCACAACATATTCAGCCATTCCCCAATTGATGGGCATGCAGTCCATTTCCAATTCTTTGCTACCACAAAAATAGCTACTACAAACATTTTTGGATATGTGAGTCCTTTTCTCTCCTTTATGATTTCCTTGGAATACAGACCCAGTAATGGCGCTGCTGAGTCAAAGGGTATGCACAGTTTGAGAGCCCTTTGGGCATAGTTCCAAATTGCTCTGCAGAATGGTTGGATCATTTCACAATTACACCAACAAGGTATCGGTGTCCCAGTGTTTCCACATCCCCTCCAACATTTATCATTATCTTTTCCTGCCATCTTAGCCAATCTGATAAGTGTGAGGTAGTGGAATTTTTTCTAATAAAAAAGTATGTTTTAAAAATAGAAGTAAACACTCAGGCAACTCCACAATTGCAGAGTTTTCTTTTTCTTTTTCTTTTAAATTTCATTTTAAGAAACAGCCTTTTTTGTGCTTTGGATGAAAAGTGCCACAATGTAAGGCCGGGAAGTTGCTCAGTACTCAATGGAAGTCCAGAGCCACATCATCTATTTGAAGGGTCAGATACTTCCCTGAGTTACCTTCTCGGACTTGGAGTTGGATGTTATCCTTTGGGGACCTAGGGCAGCCTGGAGAATTGTAAAAGCATTTCTCATCCTTTGGTATGTCCCAAGAACTTAATATTATGAATATGAACCTCCAACCTGGGGTGGGTGTAAAAGGAACAGGAGATATACTAGCTATCACCAGCGATTTGATATTAACTTGGCCAGGATGACAATTACATTTGCTTCACCTTTCTTACTAACAAAGAACTCATTGCCTTAAATACAAAGAATGATGGCAAATGGGAGGAAGAAAAAAAGGGAGACTAAGTTCCTGTATGATCCAGGGCCAATGGTAGATGTTTCTATAACTTTTGAAGGAAAATAGTTTAAAGTGAAGCTGCACAACTCTGCGGTCGTTTTCTCCAATCACCTAGAGTTACAAAACATAAAACTCATATCAATTTCTGGTGATTACAATGTCAAAAAGTCGATTTCATTTGAGCCCGCCAATCAAGCCAGTTTCAGACCACTCTTGACGCTATTATTACTAATAAAAATATTGCTTGTCATAAAAAAATTTAAAAAGCAGAATAAGAAGAAAGAAAAATGGAAATGGAATACAAACTAAAACAAAACAAAAGAGAACATTGTCATATGCCCAGCAGAATACCAGGATGGTTTCAAAATATGTAACAACAAATTATCAGTTCAAGGGGAAAAATATATATATATTATATATATGTATATATATAGAAGTTGTTGATCTTCACAATGTTTTAACATTGGCAAATACTCCCTGTAATCTGCATTAATCCTTACAACTGCTCCAGCTTTCACCAAAATTGCCTGTATATTATGCTAGGTTATTATTCCAAAATTTCTTCAGTTGTGGCTTTATTTATTGTAGGCTATCACATCTTACTTTCTAGTTCTTTGACATGACAAAAACAGCTGGTATCATTACTTTTATGCACATGGGTCTTTCCTTTCTTGAAAGGAATATGCCCTCTAGTGGCAAAATTAACTCAAAGATTCTGTGACCTGGGGGGAACTTCACAATGTTACCAATAATGAATTAATGTATGTGTTTTTCCAGAACCCTTTTTAACACTTTTATTAATTTGGATAATTTTTCCTTAAGCTTTTTTTTTAATTACAATGATCCAGGGATTCTGAGAGGCAGAGGGAAAGACAGGCAGCCAATCAACTTCATTCCTGATGTTTCTCATTTTTGCTTATAAGGATGCTCTGGAAACTCTCTTTTGGGTCACAAGGATGGAGGGATTCGTTGACCTGATTTAAGGATAATTAATAGACAGTTTGATACTTTATTGTCTGAAGTTTGCGTTTCAGACTTTTTTTTGTGGAGAAGAAATCAACAGGTGATGATCTTGAAAGGGACCTAAGAGACTGACACCAGCTTTCCAATGGTAGGCTTTTCCTGCAATTCCCTGAAAACTCTTTAGTCACCAAAGAAGATCATCTGGGAGAGCAGACTCTTCTCTGTCCTGAATTCTAGGTCTTCTGAGCTAAGGGAAGCCTCCATTTTGAGAAGGTAAGCAGCAAAATCAATTTGTTTTTTTATTTCTCTGCAAATATTGTTAAGTGCCAGTTTGTAAAATTCCTTCAAGTTTAAAGTAGCCAATCTGAAATGAGTGAAATGGTGCCTCAAGTGTTGTTTTAATTTGCATTTCTCTAATCAATAGTGATTTAGAGTATTTTTTCATATGACAATGAATGACTTTTATTTTAAAGTTGTCTGTTCATATCCTTTGACTATCAATTGGGGAATGACTTGTATTTTTATAAATTTGATTCATTATATGGTTGAGAAATAAAGAAATAAAGTCTCTATGAGAAACACTGGTTGTAAAAAATTTTTTATCTAGCTTTCTGCTTCACTTCTAGTATTAACTGTGCTGGTTTTGTTTGTGCAAAAGCTTCTCTCTTCTCCAAAAACATGATAGGTAAACTATCCCCAGTTCTCCTAATTTCCTGATAGTATCCCCCTTATACCTAAATCATGTACACATTTAGAACTTGTTTTGCTAAGGGTGTGAGATGTAGGTTTATGCCAAATTTCTGATGTATCATTTTGCAGCAATTTTTGTGAAATTCTGTGTTCTCAACCCAGAAGCTGGACTTTGGGGGGTTTATCAAATAGTAAATTACCATAGTCATTGATTATTGTGTCATATTCATCTAACCTATTCCATTGATCCATTACATCCAAACCATATAGTTTGAAAACTGCTGCTTTTATAGCACAGTTTTATGTCTGATACTTCTAGGTTGTTGTCTTTTATATCATTTTCATTAATTTCCTTGATCTTCTTGACCTTTGATTCTCCAGATGTATTTTGTTACTATTTTTTCTAGCTCTATAAATTAATTTTGGAGGGACTTTGATTGGTATGGCACTGAACGAGTAATTTACTAATTTGAGTAGAATTATCATTTTTATTACATTATTTTATTCATATTTATTACATTTATTACATTAGCTTAGCCTACCCTTGAGTAATTGATAATTTTCCATTTGTTTAGATCTGACTTTATTGTGTGAAAATGTTGTGCCACGGTTCCCTTTTAATTGTCTTGGTTTCCCTTAATTGGTCTGCCTCAATCCCCACGGTTGTAACACCACCCTTCCCTCCTAATCATTAAAACTGATATAATTTAGGGCTGGCTGCTATAAGATTATAAATTATAAATTTTGAATCCAGATAAGGAGAAAGACCTTCTATCTTAGACATCATGAGCTTCCCTACTTATCAGAATGTCAGGTGCCTCCCCCCCACCCTGTCAGAACCAGATTGATATTGCCTTCTCACTTTCAGTGCTCTGACTCTGCCTCAGTCTATCCTGTTAGCTTGGAGCCACATATATATATATATATATATATATATATATATATATATATATACACATATATGTATATATACATATATATATATACATATATGTATATATATATATATATATATATATTCCACAGGAACCTCACATTGCCCCTGGATGCTTTGAGACATCAGCCCTGGGGGCAACATGCCCCCAGCCCAATCTCTCCCTCTCAAATAAAATATTAAAAACTCTCTAATCTCTATCTTGCCTCAGTTTCTCTGACATTACAAAAAGTGTTTTATAATTGTTTTCATATAATTCCTGGCTTTGTCTTGGCAGGTAGACATCCAAATATTTTATGTTGTCTCAAGAGATTTTCTCTATTTCTTACTGCTGGGTTTTCTTAATAACATCTAGAAATTCTGATGATATGGGTGGGTTTACTTTATATCCTGCAATTTTGCAGGTCCTCCCTCTGGACCATAGAATTAGCATGTAAAAAGATACAAAAATTCACCTAATAGAAGGAATCCAAGAGGCTGAAACAACTAGGCAGAGAATTCCAAAGTGCATTTTGGAGAGCCAAAGAAAATGCCCAGAGCTTAGAGATGGAAAGTCTTCTTTCTGGCATGGCAAGGAGCCCAGTGTCATTGCCTCAAAGAGTAGGTAGCAGGAAATAAGATATAAGAAGACTGAAAAAGTAGGAAATATCTAAATTATATTTGTGTTTTAAAGCAAAATAAGAAACAAGGCACACAAATGAGAATAATAATAGCCAATGAGAATTTAAGAGGGACCTATTAAGTGCCACTTAAGTCCAATTTATGCTGGAGTCAAAAGATATCATCATATCATCAGCATACCATTTTACCATTTCTGCCCTCAAAGCCCTGTGGTAGTAGGTGAGGGACAAAGCAGCAAGTCAGGATACACTGGGAGGTGCAGTCGTAACTCTGCACAAAAGTAGCTCCTGCTATAGGGTCATCTTCCCACTAAAATCAAGAGTGGGATTCAGCAGTCCCTTGGGTGTCTGAGTAACCTTTTAAGGATCACCCTTGCTCACCTCCATGTGTGAGGAAGGAGCTAGAAGAGGTGTCCTAAAAACTGGCCTGATTTCCACAGCAGGTCGGGATCCCACCCTGTGGTCAAGATGCTAAATATATATAAAAACTTCTGAAAAGATGATTCTACTCACCATCAGTATGTGAAACATGTGTGCATTTGTAGATCCAGTACATCTGAAAGAAAAGCTCTTGTTGCAAGAGAAGTCAATAGGTATCACATCAAATAGCAGCTCCCAATGAAACAAAACTGGCAAATGAAGGCCAGCTTACTGAAGTAGGAGTTAGAAAAAAAACTCCAGCTAAGACCCAAATGCATGGAGACTTGGTACACTCAGATGACAGTGCACTTAGGACAGTTTCTTAGATGTAAAACAGTATGGATCAATTCTCTGTTCTTTTTGCTCCTTTTGAACTGATGAGGAACCAAGAAAGACAAGAAATGGTCCTTAACCAAAGACAGCAGATTTTGAACATTCTCCAGTGTGACCTCCTTGTAGAGCTCCTTCTGAGAAGGGTCCAGGAGCCCCCACTCCTCCTCGGTGAAGTCCACCATAATATCCTTGAATGTCACCAACTCCTAAACCATCAAAAATCACTTGATTCAGTGTGGAAGGTCCTCCAGAATTCGTCTAATACAACTTAGAGGAGGAAACTGAAGCAGAGATGGGAATTGCCTAAAACTCATATAACCTTTAGGAGTGTTAGAGCCCACACTTGGAACCAGGCATTAAGAGCCCATTGGAATATTGAGAAAAGCATTTTCCATTTGAAATGAGAGTCATGTTGGATAATAAAGGCTGTAAGAGCTCTCACTATAAAATGCTTCTCCCAATGGAATTAGGGAGAATATATGAATTCTATAGAACCTGTACGGGTGAAAGAGAGAGGATGATGTAACAATCATCCCTACAAGAAGGGTCATAAGTGATTATATTTTTTAAAAAAATCTATAAAGAGTTTGGGAGAACCTGGTAAATACTGTGTATACTGAGGTAGAAACCATTAGCAGTGATCACTGAGGAGAGAACAAAGACATTATCTAGCAAGTTTCCCATGAGTCTAAAATGAAATCTAAACTAGATGGAAGCAGAAAAAGAATTTTAAAGAGAATATGGTGTCAACTGGCTCATATGAGACTCTTTCCAACAAGTGATGAAGCTTTATCTGTTGTCATAAAGTGAGCTTATTAATGGAATATGTTCTGTGAGAGAGAATTAATTGGGACACTATCTGTGTCTCCTAAAAATCCAGTACTGTGCTTGCATTCCCCAGGTAGGTCTGAGCCAGGAAGTCACAGAGGTCAGGCAACCAACCTAGGTTGTAAGTGCCCGACCTCCAAGGAATAAGAAATGGCCTTTGATGTTAATTCTTGCCCTGATTCCAACTTCACTCAGGCCTCTAGAGCCCATCCAGAGGTCAGGCTATCCTGGTTGGGGAGACCTTTGAAACTGCCCAATCTTTATTCTGTGACTGCTTCCCACTCATTATTTTTTGCTATCCAGTCCCAATCTCTTTCCTTCTTTAACTCTGGGAAGTACAATCCTCTGCCTCAAATCTTAGGACCCAGACTTTTACACATCTAGTAGTAAGAGTTTTCCTAAGTGAATTTTGGAGAAAACATCACTGACTTCATTTGATGCTCTGCTGCTCTTTTTTTATCATTGTACTAGATGCCCCCTTCAGTATCTCTCATCCCCCAATCACTTTGAAAAAACTCAGAGCACTCACTTCCAGTCCTGTTATTGTCTAAGAAGGCACAAAGGACTTAGCAAATGTCGCCAAAGTATCTGATTTAATAAGCAGTTCTTTTTTTGTTCTTGTGTTTTCTTCCTCTGACATAAATAACTATGAAAAAGACTTCACACTTGAACTCTCAATTTTCTTCTTTTGGTCAAGATGTAGTTTATAAGGAAAGCAGAAAGATGGGAAATGAGCTTCACAGCAAGTATCTCTTTTTTTTTTTAAATTTAATAGCCTTTTATTTACAGGTTATATGCATGGATAACTTTACAGCATTAACAATTGCCAAACCTCTTGTTCCAATTTTTCCCCTCCCGCCCCCACCCCTTCCCCTAGATGGCAGGATGACCAGTAGATGTTAAATACATTAAAATATAAATTAGATACACAATAAGTATTCATGACCAAAACATTATTTTGCTGTATAAAAAGAATCAGACTCTGAAATATGGTACAATTAGCTTGTGGAGGAAATCAAATATGTCGGTGGGCATAAATATAGAGATTGGGAATTCAATGTAATGGTTTTTCATCATCTCCCAAAGTTCTTTCTCTGGGCGTAGCTGGTTCAGTTCATTACTGCTCCATCGGAAATGATTTGGTTGATCTCGTCACAGCAAGTATCTCTAAAGAAGGCCACGTTTCCCAAATACATAGAGAACTGAGTCATATGTGTAAGAATAAAAACCATTTCTCAATTGAGAAATGATCCAAAGAAATCAAAAAAGTTTTTAGATGAAGAAATCAAAAATAATGTAGGAAAATGAAGTGCTCTAAATCATTTTTGATTAGGGAAATGCAAATTAAAAACAACTCAGAAGTATCAACTCACATTTATCAGATTAACTAATAAAACAAAAAATGATCAGTGCTGGAAAGAAGGTGGGAATCCTGGGACACTAGTGCACCGATGAGGAAATGAGAAGTGATCCAAGGTTTCTGGAGAGCAACTTCGAACTATGAACAAAGAGCAACCAAACTGTGCCAATCTTTAGATCAAATATAGCATCACTAGGTCTGTAATATTCCAAAGAGATCATAAAAAGAGGCAAAGAGCCTACATGTGCAAAAATATTTTTGGAGGGGGACCATGTGATTCTCCAATACAGCTTGAGGATTTTAGTTGTCTGTTTTAGAAACAATCCTTCTGATGGCCACAGCTCTGTTCCACAGTGAGATGATTCAGGGCAGTTCCAGTGGTCTTGTGATGGAGAGGGCCATCTGCCCCCAGAGAGGGGTTTGTGGGAACTGAGTGTGGATAACAACATCGTGTTTTCACTCTTTTGTTGTTGTTTGCTTGTATTTTGTTTCCTTTCTCATCTGATTTTTCTTATGTGGCAAGATAATTGTGGAAATATAAGAACTGCACATTTAACATACATTGGATTATTTGCTGAGTGACTGGGGCAATGGAGGGAAAACACTTAGAATACAAGGTGTTGTAAGGGTGAATGCTGAAAATTATCCATACACGTCATTTGAAAAGAAAAAGCCTTAATTAATAAAAAATAATCATTCCAGATACTGGATAATGCAGTGTGACAGAGGCTTTCTTGCCTCTGGGAAGCCCGTCCTGCTTGATAAAAAGCAATTAGTTAACATCAGTCCAGATGTGGGAGAGGAGGGTGAGGTGGAGGAAGTACAAGTATTGTTATACATGGACATGATGTAATCCTTTCTTTTAAAAAAAAAAAATCCCTTTCTATCTTCTGCCCTATTTTGTGTAATTGTCCAAGCCTAAATTGCCTCCTCCCCCCAACATGGATAAACAGGAAAACTTTAGAGATTTCCCTGAATGTGGGATTAGGGATAGAACTTGGGGGCCTGGAGGAGGGTTCCCTGTTCCCACATTTAAGACCAGTTCAGATAACAGTGCGCGCATTAAGGAGACTTCAAGAAAATGAATTTCCGACACCTGCTTTCTGCAGTGGTTTCATCTGTTTAGATGGTCATTTCTCAGGGTTTTTTTCTTCCATCCCCTTTAAATCGGCCCCGGGTTCGGGAGGGAAAGCGCTCCCTCACTCCCGCATATTAGCTGCAAAGGGAGTTCGTTGTTGCACAGACACCGGTTTAGCCAGAGCCTGACTTCAGAAGGGAGATCGATGGGAAATGGAGTTTCGCGCCGTTCCCGGGGCACAAAGGCCCGGAACCCAAGGGAGCCGCCAGGACCATCTGCTTCCAGCCTTCGTTGACGGAAGCGCGTCTAGTGGGTGTCGTGGGGGCGGGGACAGCCCAGATCTCCCACTGGGGCTAACAGCCCTTCAAAGGGGGCTTCTGGCCGGGATTTCCAACGGAACCAAAGGCTCGGGCGCCCAAAGCCCTTCTCTAGGGAGACCGCGCTTCCCCGGGAAATCTGAAAGGGACCGCGGAGCAACAGGAAATGCCGCTTCTTAAAGGGGCCACAACCCGCTTCACCCGGATTCAAACTGGAGAAATAACGTTAGTTACAGTCTCCAGGGAACGCTCCGCAAACGCCCCGCCCCGCGTCAGGGGCTCCGGCCCAGGCGGCCTCAGGGCGGGCGCTGCCCCAGCGCCGGGGGGAGGCACGAGGACGTTAGCTCCGGGTGCCGCTGGTTCCGCAGCGCGGCCGGACCCGCCCAGGCGGGGGTGGGGGCGGGGATTCGCAGGATGGGCCGGGAAAGAAGCGGAACATTCGCGGCTCCCCAGAAATCTCCCGGCGCCCCCCGGGGGCTCCCGCTTCCCCGCCAGGAGGCGCCCGAGGCAGCCTCTTAGAAACAAACGTGGGGCTTTTACCGCCTTCTCAGCGGGGCTGAAGAAGGCGCTTCAAGGGGGGCCCGAGCCCCGGGTTTCAGGCGGAGCTCGGAGGGAGCCTCCCTGCCCCCCACGGAGGCAGGAAGGAGCAGCTGCCCCGGGGAAATGTCCCAAGGAACAGAAACGGCCTCAAACCCGCCGCGGGGCCGGAGGGGGCTGAGCACGAGCAAGCTTCTCCCGGGCCCCCCTCACGGAAGGGGGGGAAGGGCAGAAGGCCCCGGGAGAAGAGGACCGAGCCCACATTTGCAATTATGCAAATGATCTAACTCAGAACTTCCACGGGCACTTTTCCCTCCGGAATTTCCCGTCACATCCGGGTCTCTTTCCTGCACGGACCCAGGTTCCATCCCCAGCTCATCCCCAAAGGCTCGGGAAGCTGCGGGAAAGAAGCGGGGGCGGAGCCAGGAATAGAAGGAATCAGGATGAAGTCTTCACAGCATCAAAGAAGGCCTCCTAGTGACGTCACGCCCCTCACACCCCTCCCGGGTCCCTGGGCTGCTGAGCCGCAGGGCATGCCGGGAGTCCCCTGGGGTGCGGCGCTGCTTCCGGGGTCACTGTTTTATTTCGGTTCTTCCTTCAGTGTGGGAGAGTGGGAGAGGGCAGGAGGGGGGAAAATGGGGGGGGGGGGGTAGGAGGAAGGCGGCTGTGCGCAGGCGCGGCCTGGCACGTCCCTCTTCCTTCCTAAGGCCCCTCCTCTTCCTCACTGGCTGGGGGCCGGTGCTGTGGCTGAGTCTGTTGCGCGTGTGCAGGCCGAGTGTGGGGCGCGTGCAGCAGAAGGTGCCGGCGCAGTTGTGCAAAGTGCGGTGGCTGCGAGGGGGGGCGTGTAGCCGAGCTGCTGCTGGTGCGTAGGTGGGTGTGCCTGAGCGCACGTGGGCGCGGCTGCACCGGGGCCTGAGCCCCAGAGATTTCTCCTGCATGGACTGAGGTGGGGGAGGGGCGCGCCTGTGCATCCCTGTGGCTGGGGGGGGGGGGGGGGCGGGCGCTGCTGAGTGTTTCTTGCTGAACCCAACTGGCCCCTCCCCCACGGAGCCCCCGGTATTGCGGGGCCTCCTCACTGGTCGCCGGTGGCCCTTTGCACACTTGGGGGAGGGGGGCGGGTTCTGTATCGTTTGCCTTAGTTTCCTCCAGTGCAAAAAGTGGGTGAGAGCAGCCCCACCCCCCATGAGATCCCTCTATAAAGCACTAAGTACAGGGATGTCGGAAGCGCTCTCCAAGTACTGCCCTTGTGTGAACTTTGCCAAGTCTTTGTTTGCCTCGAGGACAGTGGGGGGTGGAGGTTTCCTGGCAGGAGGGGGAGAGGGACTGGGACTCCCATCCGGCTCCTCTCTTTGACCGATGTCCCTCCTGCTGGTCATTTCTGAGGCCTTGGGCAGGGCGGGGGGGGGGGGGGGGGTGTGTGGAGGGGAGTGTCCCATGTTACAGATGGAGAAACTGAGGCAGGCAGGGACCGAGGGCTTGGCCAGGTCACGCTGGCCTTTCAGGGATGCGGGGGAAGGCCTTGTGGTCTTGACCCCATGGGGCTCAGGCTCCCAGGGCTGCCCCTCCCTGCAGTGTGCAGGAGATCTGAGCATTCAGTGCTGGGGGTTCGGAGAGCGTCTCCCTGCCCCCACAGGCGAGATGTCTCTGCATCCTTCTCTGAGCTGAGATCTCTCTGCCTCCTCCTGGGGGGCAGCCTCTCCCCACGGTCCCTGCCCTCAGAGCTCGCTCTCTCTCATTCTCTCATTGTGGGCAGGTTCACATCCAGCCTGGGCAGAGAAGCCTCAGATCCCGGCCTCCCTCTCTGAGGTCCTTCTCCCTCCCCCAGCCCGGCACGCAGAGGACCCAAGTCCGGAACCAGAGACATGGCCCCCGGCAGCCGGAGCCCCTCACTCCAGGTGAGTGCAGTCCCTGCCCACAGCTCAGGACCATCAGCCCGGAAGCTTCCTCCTGTCAGAGGGAGGGGGCCTGGCAGGGCTGGCAGCAGGGTAGGAATTGCCCTCCAGGCGCTGCCCATTTCCTGCCCCCTCTGGCCGCTCCCAGGGCTCTCTGCCTCCCTCTGCTTTACCAGGTCTCAGATCAAGTCAAGTCAGATGCTTAGAAATTGGCTCCTCTGGGCCAAGCTCCATGTGAACCACTGAGGGTGCAGAGGAAAGTAAAGGAAAAAAAAAATCAGGTCCTGCCCTCAAGGAGCCTCCCAGGGGAGGAAACATCTCATGAGCTGTGTCCATACCTGCGCTGGGCAGTGTAGACGGGAGCCACTCTCAGAGGAAGGTTCAGCAGTTTGGGGAACAGGAAAAGCTTGTTACAGAAAGAGAGAATTTAGCTGAGATGGGAAGGAAGCCGGAGGTGAGGGAGGAGGCCACTGCAGACAGGAGAGAAGCCATTAAAAAGGCCCAGGGTCAGGGGACAGAGGGTCCTGGTGAAGCATAAGCCTGGAGCCCAACGTCTCTGGGGCAGAGAAGAAACTGAGGTGTGAGAAGCTGGGGCGGGTGTTGTGGTGTCTGCCGTGTGCCAGGAGCCTCATAAAGATCATCTCATTGATCCTGTTGTGGGAATTGTCAGGGTCCTTGGTAGGGATGGTCAGGGAGCTCAGGGTCCAGCCAGAGAGTAAACTGCAGATAATTTATCCAGTGGAGGGTGTGACAGACTCCATCAATGGGGGTTACAATTCCTCAGATGTCAGACACAGTCTCTTCTCCTTACATGACCTGGGCTTTGAGTAGCATCTGTTGGGTCTCCTAACCAGTTAGAAAGAAGTTTTAGCTAAGATCAGGTTAGCATCCAGATACAAAAAGGTACATTTGCGTGTTTCTTTTAAATTATTTTCAATTTCATGTTATGACATTTTGTAGCACTCACCTTTATAAGATTCCGAGTTCTAACTTTTTCTCCATCCCTTTCTCTCTTCTCTTCCTAAAATGGTGGACAATTTGATATAGGTATATCTATACTATCATTTCAAATATATTTCCCTATAAATTAGAGCTGTGAAAAATGAAACAGATCAAAAGAGGAGAAAAAAGAATAAAGTAACTAAAAGATAAATTCTTCACCTTCAGAGTCCTTCAGTTCTTTATTTAGGTGTGGAAAGCACCAAACTCTGTTGCTGATTCTGTATACAATCTTTTCCTGGCTCTGGTTATTTCACTTTCCATTAATGTGGTTTTGTGGTTCTTTCTGAAATCTGCCTCGTCATCATTTCCTATTGCACAATACTATTTCATTATATTCCTATAGCACAGCTTGTTCAGCCATCCCCCACTCGATGGGAAATCCCTCAGTTTCCACAATGTGCCTCCAGGAAAAGGCTGCTATGAATATTTTTGCACGTGTAGGCCCTTTGCCTCTTTTTATGATCTCTTTGGAATATTACAGACCTAGTGTTGCTATATTTGATCTAAAGATTTGCACACTTTGGTTGCCCTTTGTTCATAGTTCCAAGTTACTCTCCAGAAACCTTGGATCACTTCTCATTTCCTCATCAGTGCACTAGTGTCCCAGGATTCCCACATTCTTTCCAGCACTGATCATTTTTTGTTTTATTAGTTAATCTGATAGTTGTGAGTTGATACTTCTGAGTTGTTTTTAATTTGCATTTCCCTAATCAAAAATGATTTAGAGCACTTCATTTTCCTACATTATTTTTGATTTCTTCATCTAAAAACTGTTTTATTTCCTTTGATCATTTCTCAATTGAGAAATGGTTTTTATTCTTACACATATGACTCAGTTCTCTATGTATTTGGGAAATGTGGCCTTCATCAGAGATACTTGCTGTGAAGCTCATTTCCCATCTTTCTGCTTTCCTTATAAACTACATCTTCACCAAAAGAAGAAAATTGAGAGTTCAAGTGTGAAGTCTTTTTCATAGTTATTTATGTCAGAGGAAGAAAACACAAGAACAAAAAAAGAACTGCTTATTAAATCAGATACTTTGGCAACATTTGCTAAGTCCTTTGTGCCTTCTTAGACAATAACAGGACTGGAAGTGAGTGCTCTGAGTTTTTTCAAAGTGATTGGGGGATGAGAGATACTGAAGGGGGCATCTAGTACAATGATAAAAGAGCAGCAGAGCATCAAATGAAGTCAGTGATGTTTTCTTCAAAGTTCACTTAGGAAAACTCTTACTACTAGATGTGTAAAAGTCTGGGTCATAAGATTTGGGGCAGAGGATTGTACTTCCCAGAGTTAAAGAAGGAAAGAGATTGGGACTGGATAGCAAAAAATAATGAGTGGGAAGCAGTCACAGAATAAAGATTGGGCAGTTTCAAAGGTCTCCCCAACCAGGATAGCCTGACCTCTGGATGGGCTCTAGAAGCCTGAGTGAAGTTGGAATCAGGGCAAGAGTTAACATCAAAGGCCATTTCTTATTCCTTGGAGGTCGGGCACTTACTAGGTCGGCTGCCTGACCTCTGTGACTTCCTGGCTGAGACCTACCTGGGGAATGCAAGCACAGTACTGGATTTCTGGGAGAGGTAGTGTCCCAATTAATTCTCTCTCACAGAACATATTCCATTAATAATCTCACTTTATGAGAACAGATAAAGCTTCATCACTTGTTGGAAAGAGTCTCATATGAGCCAGTTGACACCATATTCTCTTTAAAATTCTTTTTCTGCTTCCATCTAGTTTAGATTTCATTTTAGACTCATGGGAAACTTGCTAGATAATGTCTTTGTTCTCTCCTCAGTGATCACTGCTAATGGTTTCTACCCCAGAATACACAGTATTTACCAGGTTCTCCCAAACTCTTTATAGATTTTTTAAAAATATATAATCACTTGGACCAGGCCATCCTCAGCAACGAGATCAACCAATTCATTTCCAATGGAGCAGTAATGAACTGAACCAGCTACGCCCAGAGAAAGAACTTTGGGAGATGACTAAAAACCATTACATTAAATTCCCAATCTCTATATTTATGCCCACCGACATATTTGATTTCCTCCACAAGCTAATTGCACCATATTTCAGAGTCTGATTCTTTTTATACAGCAAAATAATGTTTTGGTCATGAATACTTATTGTGTACCTAATTTATATTTTAATGTATTTAACATCTACTGGTCATCCTGCCATCTAGGGGAAGGGGTGGGGGGCGGGAGGTGAAAAATTGGAACAAGAGATTTGGCAATTGTTAATGCTGTAAAGTTATCCATGCATATAATCTGTAAATAAAAGGCTATTTAAAAAAAAAAAAAAAAACCAATTTAAAGCAATACCTTTGAAAAAAATATATATATATATATAATCACTTATGACCCTTCTTGTGGGGATGATTGTTATATCATCCTTTCTCTTTCACCTGTACAGGTTCTATAGAATTCATATATTCTCCCTAATTCCATTGGGAGAAGCATTTTATAGTGAAAGATTTTTACAACCTTTATTATCCAACATGACTCTCATTTCAAATGGAATGCTTTTCTCAATATTCCACTGGGCTCTTAATGCCTGGTTCCAAGTGTGGGCTCTAACGCTCCTAAAGGTTATATGAGTTTTAGGCAATTCCCATCTCTGCTTCAGTTTCCTCCTCTAAGTTGTTGAAGGTTGTATTAGATGAGTTCTGGAGGATCTTTCACACTGATTCAAGTGATTTTTGATGGTTTAGGAGTTGGTGACATTCAAGGATATTATGGTGGACTTCACCGAGGAGGAATGGGGATTCCTGGACCCTTCTCAGAAGGAGCTGTATAAGGAGGTCATGCTGGAGAATGTTCAAAATCTGCTGTCCCTGGGTAAGAACCATTTCTTGTCTTTCTTGGTGTTCCTCATCAGTTCAAAAGGAGCAAAAAGAACAGAGAATTGATCCATACTGTTTTACATCTAAGAAACTGCCCTAAGTGCACAGTCATCTGAGTGCACCAAGTCTCCATGCATTTGGGTCTTAGCTGGAGTTTTTTTCAGGCTACATAATTTACCCTCACTCAGGTAGCTGACCATAATGTCAGATTTATTAGGCAAACTCCCTGAAAACTTGCTAAAAAGAATGGGAGAGCATTGTGGTAAGATGACAAAATAGGACAGGAAATATTTAGCTCACTACAAATCCTGGAATCTTCTCATGTTGGGGGACACTAAAATATTATTGCTGAAATTTTGAACTGATTTACTCATTTTAGAGAAAAATCTGAAATTATGACAAAAGAGGTATAAAACTATATACCCTTTTACTACAAAATACACTATAAGGTCTGTTTGACAAAATAATTAAGGGAAAAAGGAAGCCAATTTATGTTTTAAAAGATTGATAGCTGCTGTGACAGCAGCTGGTGACAGAGCTAGAGACTGTGGGAATACCATCAATTCATGAATGGCTAAAGAGGAATGGAATATGACCTAAGATCAACGGATAATAACTTCAGCAGTGGGTGATGATGGTGTGTTGAGAACTTTATGGAACAGTTCAGCCCATCTCTTCCATGATCATTTTTTTATAACTAATCAATGTAACTCCATCAGCATTGGGCAACTTAGATAGATTTTTCCTCCATAGTCTCCAGGGCATCATAAAAGAGCTTTGGACTATAATATTAAATACAAACATGAACTTTATATATCTACCTTCTTTACTGGGCCAAAAATCCAACATATCTATAACCTTTGTTTATACTTTGGAGAGAATTAAACAATGCCTACCTAGAGATGGATGATCTAAATTATTCGTAATCTTATAAATCATTTTTCATTTAATATCTTCTGAATTTCTCCATTTTTTTTTCATCAAACCAATTTGTATGTTTACTTTTTTCCCAGATGAGTATATGTGATACTATCCAAGAAATCTCTGAAAACTGTCTATTCCTTCTCTGATCTACAATTTTCACCTGTATGTTTGCTCAGTTTTCTGTCTAAATTAGCAAAGACTATTCCAGCACAAAGAAGACTCTAATCTACTGGCATTAAGTGTTTGGTAGCCATCTTGGCCTTAGGCCCCAGTCTTTGCTGCATGTATATATTTCACTGGGAGAAGATAAGTCTGATTGGTCCAGTACTTTGAGTTGCACATCTCACATATTCTCTATCTCTATTTATTTATTGGTGAGGCAGTTGGGGTTAAGTGACTTGCCCAGGGTCACAAAGCTAGGAAGTGTTAAGTTTCTGAGGCCAAATTTGAACTAAGATCTTTCAGATTTCAGGACTGGTGCTCTATCTACTGCACCACCTTGATATCTCCAGTCTTATCTATTTTTAAAAAATGATTTGGGATATTAAAAGCTACTGTTTCCACTGAGTACACCTATGAAGTTTTGTATATTTAGTTTGGTGACAAGCTGCAATGACTCTTATGTAACATTGCTATTTTATTTATATGTATTTATGTCTTTTTGAGTATATATGTTTGTCTTCTTCAGATGTAGAAAATGGTTTCAAAGTAAATGAGATGAATAAAAAGCTGGGAATTTTTCTGGAAGAACATGACCTACGAAGATTCATGGATGATGGTCCCTGTGACTTCAATTTCAAGGAAATGAATGATTTTATTCTCAAAGTAGACAGATACCCAAAGAGTGATTGTGAATTTTTTGAAATTGGAAAGAGATTCAGATGGTCTTCTATCCTAAATCACTGTAAGAAAATGACCTCAGGAAGTGATTATCTTCAAGGTAGTGAATACAAGAAATGCTTCACTGAAAAGGTAGACCTGTTGGTTCCAGGTAATCAATGGGATATCGCTGTGAAATGCAGTTCAGACCTCAATGGCCATCAGAAAATCGATAGTGAAGAAATGCTTTCCATAAGTGATAAAAGTGAGAAGGTTGCCAGTCAGAGCTCTAATCTCCTTACTCATCAACAAATGCGTATTAGAAAAGAACCCAGTGAATATAATGTAGGTGAAGTAACCTCATCCTATCACTCATCTCTTCCTTATCATCCTGGAATGAAAAGATATGGATATGATCAATTTGGGAAAGCCTTTACTTGGAATCCAGCTCTTGCTAGCCCTCAGAAGGCTCATATTGGAGAGATGTCTCATAAATGTACTAAATGTGGGGGAGCTTTCTATTATGAATCATTCCTGTTTGACCATCAGAGAATCCACCCTATAGAGAAGCCTTATTTATGTCTTCAGTGTGGAAAGCCTTCCATATGCAATGAATGTGGGCAAACTTTTACAGATCTCT
Organism: Dasyurus viverrinus; assembly: GCA_020854095.1. Taxonomy (NCBI): domain Eukaryota; kingdom Metazoa; phylum Chordata; class Mammalia; order Dasyuromorphia; family Dasyuridae; genus Dasyurus; species Dasyurus viverrinus. The sequence continues at coordinate 622,860,401 of CM036999.1, read as the reverse complement.
CCAGTCTAGCAAAACATAAGAAAACCCACATTGGAGAGAAGGCTTTTAAATGTAATCAGTGTGGAAAGACTTTTAAACGCAGCTCCCATCTTGCTAGACATCAGGGAATCCACAGTGGAGAGAAACCTTTTAAATGTAATCTGTGTGAAAAGACTTTCACACAGAGTTCCAATCTTGGTTTACATCAGAGAAAGCACACTGGAGAGAAACCTTTTACATGTAATCTGTGTGGAAAGGCTTTTAGATTCAATTACAGGCTTGCAGAACATCAGAGAATCCACACTGGAGAGAAACCCTTTAAATGTAATCAATGTGGAAAGACTTTTAGATGCAACTCAAATCTTGCTGCACATCAGAGAATCCACACTGGAGAGAAACCTTTTAAATGTAAGCAATGTGGAAAGGCTTTCACACAGAGTTCCAGTCTTGCTTTACATCAGAGAATCCACACTGGAGAGAAACCTTTTAAATGTAATCAGTGTGGAAAGGCTTTCACAAACAGTTCCAGTCTTGCTTTACATCAGAGAATCCACACAGGAGAGAAACCTTTTAAATGTAATCAGTGTGGAAAGGCTTTCAAACAGACTGCCCATCTTGCTTTACATCAGAGAAATCATACTGGAGAGAAACCTTTTAAATGTAATCAATGTGGAAAGGCTTTCATACAGAGTTACAGTCTTGCTTTACATCAGAGAAATCATACTGGTGAGAAACCTTTTAAATGTAATCACTGTGGAAAGACTTTCAGATTCTCCTCCAGTCTTGTTAAACATCAGAGAATTCACACTAGAGAGAAACCATTTAAATGTAATCAGTGTGGAAAGACATTCATATATAATTACAAGCTTGTAGAACATCAGAGAATCCACACTGGAGAGAAACCTTTTAAATGTAATCAGTGTGGAAAGGCTTTCAGATTCTCCTCCAGTCTTGTTACACATCAGGGAATCCACACTAGAGAGAAACCTTTTAAATGTAATCACTGTGGAAAGGCTTTCAGATTCTCCTCCAGTCTTGTTACACATCAGAGAATCCACACTGGAGAGAAACCTTTCAAATGTAATCAATGTGGAAAGGCTTTCAGATCCTCCTCTAATCTTAGTACACATCAGAGAATTCACACAGGAGAAAAACCTTTTAAATGTAATCAATGTGGAAAGGCTTTCACACAGATTGCTAATCTTACTGGACATCAGAAAATCCACACAGGAGAGAAACCTTTTAAATGTAATCAATGTGAAAAGGCTTTTAAACGCAACTCTCATCTTACTAAACATCAGAGAATCCACATTGGAGGGAAACCTTTTAAAATTTAAACACAGTGGAAAGAATTTCAGATCCAGTCCCCATCTTTCCAGACCTCAAAGAATCCATACTGGAATGAAACTTGTTTTTTTGATGATTTTTTTTGGGGGGGGGGGTGTAGGAGAGGATAATAGTGGGAAGTGTACTAGCCATAGAATTGTCCTGCCCCTTGACCCTCTAATCTAAAGGATGACATTATTACAGTAATGATAAATGTAATAGAGTATAAGGACTGAGAAAGCTTTGAAAACCGTTTTATTGAATTTATTACTACTGAAAAAATAAATTTACCTTTGCAAATTTGTTTCTTGACATATTTTGCTGTTTTGTGTAAATTTAAAATGTTCATTTATATGAATTTCAAAATTAAAGAAATCAGATATTGATGGTTTCTATTGTAATTTTCACCAATGTTGTTGACTTCATTACAAGAAATCATAAAATTATTTTGATGACATTCTTCATCTTTTAAATCTAGATCTTGAATCAAGACTTCTCCTAATTACACTTGTAGATTATACCTAACACTTTACTTTTATTTTAAAAACAAAATTTTAATAGGAAAAAAATCCTTGTACCTCTCTCACCTACCTGTAATAGAGAAAAAAAAGCAAATTTTGCCATTTTAAGTCAATGCAAAATTCCTGTACTGTCTAATTCTCAAATATATTTGTGTCAAATATATTCTTGAGCAATTCTTAGAAAATTCCATGAATCTTTTCCATTCTAATCTCTGGCATCTTGCTCATGTCTTTTTTTTTTTTTCCAGTGACATTCATTCAAAGTTGAGGTAGAGTCCCCTTTCCTATTATTTATATTATTATTATTGTTATTTTTATTTTATTTTTATTTTTTTTTGCTGAAGCAATTGGGGTTTAAGTGACTTGTCATACAGCTAGGAAGTGTTAAGTATCTGAGGACAGACTTGAACTCAGGTCTTCCTGACTTTAGACTGGTACTCTATCCACTGAGCACCTCTTTCCTATTCTTTAAATGATTAATTTCATTTTCTTTACCTTTTCCTTGAAAAAGTTTTTCCTTATTTCTCTTCTTTATCTTTCACATTCAAACCTTTTATTTTTGGATTCATGGAACTTATACTGAGTTACACTTTTTTTAGGACCTTTGAAGTATTTTGGCTTCCCTTTTCTTTAAAAAAAAAAAATAATAATTTATATAATATTTTTCCCCAGTTACATTCAGGCCTAATTTTTTTACATTTGTTTTTAAGATATTCTAGGTTCTCTTCCTTATTATCATCCTCAATGAAGAAATTACTAGTGAAATTATGCAAAACATTTCCATAAAAGTCAAGTTGTGAAGTGTAATGGGCCAGAACTTTTGCGAATCATACTTAAGGCTCAGTATGATTCTACTATGCTTCTCACTAGTTCTACAACAAGGTGTTAACTCAGTGGAATTGATAATACAATGGTTATCTAGTTTAGCATAGTGATTAATAGTTCTCTAGTTCAATATGATTGAATTAATCTTACAACAAATAATGGTTCCCTAGTGATATAATGATTGGTTCATACTCAGTATGATGAATGGATTTATTGTAATAGAGCATTTAAGAGGTCAGAGTCAGACCTAGAGAAGATTCAGATAAGACAGAGGACTGGAGGCTAGAGCTCAAGTCCTGGGACTTGGGGAGACATTCCATCTTCAGCCTCACGGTGGCTAGCCTGTCCTCTTGCTTCTCCCACTGAGCCCAAGGCCCATCTGAAGAGCCTCCAGAAAGCTAGCCAAGCCCCAGGCAAGAAGACAGACTGTAAAGAAGACAATAAAGACTTTTGGACTTTATCACCAGACTATTCTCGTGGTGATTACTCAGCTGAAATGAAGGCTAGTTCCAAGACCTCCAGGAAGCTAAACAGCACATTATATTTTGGTGCTGGAACATGGGACTAAGGATTTATGCTCAGCAGTCCACACTGACACAATCCTGAGTTCAGTGGAAAAGTCTCTGTGACCTAGAAATTAGGGTGAGTACAAAAATAAAGAAGGAAACTTGCTTAAGGGTGAAACTAGGGCTTCTGCTGAAATGGGAGAAATGTTTAGAAAATAGTCTTCTCCATCCCAAGGAAAGTGTGTAGAAAACATAGGTAGAATAATAAAAAATCAAGTTTTGATTATAACTTGGGTGCAAATCATTGAACTCTTTGAAACATTAATTTAACATATACATCTCCTTGGTTCTCTAAGGAAGAAGAATTAGAGCCAGACAAGTGGAAAATAGTAGGAGAGCAAGTAACAGAATATTGCAATGATAATGGTCCTGATTCAGTTCTTAAAGAAACATTCTGTACATATAACTTAATACAATTGACTTTAAGGAATTACTTAAGTATTAGAATTAGGAAAAAGGAGAAAAAGCAGGAGGGGGAATACTGATAAAGCATGAAGAATTAGACAAGAAAGGAATTAAGTACAATACTGATGAAATTAAGTAGTGTGGTGCTTGCTTCATAGCAGAAGACATTAGGGCATTCCCCATCCCCTGACCTACTCCCCTCAATTAACCCTTTATGGGTGGAAGGAAGGGGAGGAGAGGGACAGTAACACCATCAGTACCATCCATGCAGGAGCTTTGTCTACCCCCTATGACAAGATTACAAAAGGCTCTCTCTATATATATATCTTGTAAATAAAAAGCTATAATAAAATAAATAAATAAAGAAGGACAGGTTATAGCTGATTTAGGAATAGAAGCATACCCTGTTATTTAAGAGTTTGATTCTTCAGGTCAACAAAGAAGAAGATACACTCCTTTATAACTAGAAATTGTCAAAGATCTGAAAAAGGGTTACACTCTTTATGAGACTACATCGTCTTATGTTAAGATGGTATTAGAGAATTTGGCTTATGAAATTTTAACCCCTAGTTACTGGAAATCTATAATCAGGACATGTTTAGAACCTGGACAAGAGTTGTGGCTTTCTGAGTATGACCTCTATAGAATGGAAGCCCAGTGAAATAGGCAATCTGGAGTTAATATACCAATCACTTTTGATTAACTAACAGGTATAGGTTTTTATGCAGACATTTTAGCACAGATTAACCACACTATAGAAGCATATGAACAAATTGCTTTTGCTGCTATCAAAGCATGGAGCACCCTCCCAGGAAAGCAAGAAAAAGGGAAAGCCATTAAAATAGCCCAAGGTCCAAATAAACCTTTTGCTGATTTTGTGGAACGTCTGCAGACAAGTACTATACAAACTATTGGTGAAAATGCAGCAACAGGAATAATGATAAGACAACTTGTTAGAGAAAATGCTAATGAGAATTGTAGAAGAATTATATGGAGAATACACAAAGATGCTCCTTTAGAGGAGATCATAAGACACTGTGTCGCAAAATAAAAAAATGCCTTTTATATCCAGGCTATGATGCAGAACATGAGAAGGCAGGGTCCCTCTTGGCAAGGGACTTCCAGAGAGACTCATCAATGTTTTCAATGTGGAAAAATAGGGCAACTCAAAGCTCAATGTTGTCATAGAGATAGAGGACAGGGTGAGAGAATAAGACCCAAACCCTGTGTCCAAAATGCAATAAGGCAATAAGGGCTTCCACTGGGCCTCAGAATGTAGAATGATCCAGGGAAACTAGATGCAGGGCCCAACTCCAAGACCTCAAACAAAAAATTGGGTGGGGCATGATGGCAGCCGAGGTTACACCCAGAGAGTCTTTAGAATTTCAATACTCTAATATGATCAATCAGCAAAGACGCAATCAGATGGGAGAAAAGGATTACACCTGGGGAGAATACAGGCTTTTTAACTTGTCAGAAGGACAGTGTCCAGTGTGAGCAGCTCTAATGTAATTGCCAGATGATGTGGAGAGATCCAGAAAGTGGTGAATGGAAGGGACCAGATAGGCTAATTGCTTGGGGGAGAGGGTTTGGGTGTATCTCTACAGAGGGAAAAGGAATCAGATGGGGGCCACTGAGCCATACTCACCTTGTCTAGCAGAGAGAGACAGAAAAAGAGAAAAACCTCGAAACAAAGGAGAAGACCTAAGAAACATCTGACACTGAAAGAGCATGGTTGATAATGAGACTGTTGCAGAACTATAAAACTTGCAGGAATCATTGGATTTTCTGAGACATGATGAGGCTGATATAGGACTTCAAAATCTGTAGGAATCATTGGACCCAGTGGTGTCCTTAGGAAAACACATGCTCTTGGAATCTAGATATTCAAAAATTAAGAATTACACTAATATAATATTAATTTAAAATATTTATTACTTTATGCATGCAATTAGGTTGATTTAGCTTTGAAAATAAGAGTAATACTAACAGCTTTCTGTTAGGAAATGAATAAAAACCAATAACAATTCTCTTTTTTTTTTTTTTTTTTTTTTTTTTTTTTTGGTAGGAAGTTCTTTGGCCTTTAGCAGGTAACTGCCATGTTTCTAGGCCAGGTCTTAAAAATCTTCAGAGCCTTGACTCGGTGTCTATAGAATATAATGAAGTCGTTTAGGAAAATTCTCCCATTCCACCTGGCATGGAAGTTACTCAGTTAGTTGTTGGAATCTTTACAAAGTGTTAAGACACTGGAGTTGATAGAGACAATAGTTATCTGGTTTGGCCTGGTTCAGTGTGATTGATTTGATCTTAGAAAGAGATATTTTGGGCCAGAACTTGAAACAAGGTACTAAGTGGAACTGATAGAAACAATACTTGTGTTCACACCTTTAGAGAGCTCATAAGTATCTAAGTACTCAATGGAGTTTATATGTTTGGGAGATTTCAGAGAGCATACTGGGAGATATCCCACAATCCCACTCGAAGAGAAGTAGCATAAATACAGTCCCAGTGAGCCACTCGAAAGAGTTTCTGGGGAACTTCGACTGGGGTCGGAGACAGAGCACTTTGGAAGAAAGCCCACAAGCCCTATCTTCGAGGCAAGAGATTCATTGCATCTTCCAACTTGGTGCTGACTGGAGGCTGAAGAAAGCAGAGGCAGAAGCCAAGGACAAAGCTGCAAGATCTCTTGGAGTGAAGCAGAGAGTTAGGCCTCAACTAACCAGGCTATTTTGGAAGGAGAAATAAATGCTTGCATTTTTACCAGCTGGCTGCATTTTGGAGTAATTATTGATTGTAACTGAACTAAGGCTGCCTCCAGAAAACCTTCACAGTTAGTTCTCAACTGAGGCTTTATTTAGTAGCTTACAAATTTAATACTAGACAGAAAAGAAGCTAAAAGTGAAATATGAAAAATGAGAAGTAGATTTGTCAGATGTTTTCAAGAAAATCAAAATGAGAAAAAAAGTGAAGAGATTTTTATTTGCAAGGAAGAGAATTGCTCCCAGCAATGAGAACTTCTGAAAAAGCCAATCCTGTTATTTTGATGGAACTTAAAAGAAAATGAAATGGAAAAACATCACCTGCCAAGTGCATTTCTCAAGCATATTTCCTATAATTAATAGGTTCAATAATAGTACCTTCCAGCATGTCCAACAGTTTGCAGATGTGGGCACTCTCTTGCATGATAGCCATCATCTGCCTTTTCATTCATCTTGATTCCTGATTCCCAGTATTCTAGAATTCTTACATGATATTGAAACCTTTTTCAGAAATAATCTATAAAAGTCATTCTTATGCATTTGTTCCATCTCCAACCCCAAATGATAAAATATGACATTTTAAGAAAGGAAGGAAATCCTCCTTTTCCCACAGTTACTCTTCTTTTTCAATAATTCAATATTGGCGTGACTGAATCCATTCCATAAACAAGTGAAGGCCATCATAAAACAAAGAGAGCAGATATTTTTGACCATGACCCATCCTGCCCAGTGTCACCTCAGCCTTTCAGTGTAAGAGTAGAGAATGTTGTTTCATTTGGCTGCAAGCAGTCTCATACTACTCCATTGTGGACATATTGGGAGTAATATATCTCTAGGATACTTCTCTTGCTTTCATCTAGTTAAAAATGTTTCCGACTTTCAGTAAATTTACCAATTTTTTTTCTTTCTTCTTTCCTCATGATCAGTCTTCAGGTTCTGTTGACCTTTTGAATATAAAGTCCTTGTCAACTTCTCCCAAACTCTTCATAGAATTTCTTTAACATGTCATTTATGACACTTCTGATGAGAAGGAATTTCCCCTCCCCTTCTCTCGCTTGTCAACATTTTCCCTCCTTTTATCAGGACAAATATTGTATAGTCAGAAAACTTTATAAGCTTTTAGTATTCCAATATGATTCTTACTTCAAACAGAAAAGACTTTTCTCATTATCCCTTGGAACTCTTAATGCCTGGTAACAAAATGTTGGCTGTCAGAATCATAAAAGTCATATGACTTAGGAAATCCCACCTGCTTCATTTCTGTCTCTGGCTTGGTGAGGGTTGGACCAGAGTAATTCTGGAGTCTCAGTTCGAAATCTTGTGACTTCTCTGATGGTTTAGGTATTGGTGACTTTCAAGGATGTGATGGTGGACTTCACTGAGGAAGAGTGGGGGCTCTTGGACCCTTCTCAGAAGGAGCTGTATGTACAAGTAAGTCATGCTGGAGAATGTCCAGAATCTGCTATCTCTGGGTAAGGATCATTTCCTGTCTTTTCTTGGTTTTAGTTGTCAGGTCAAAAATAGCAAAAGCAGGAAAAAATGGATGCATACTCTGGTGCATCTCTGCCTTAGGTGCTAGGTCCTCTGGGTGCTCCAACTCTTCATCCACTTTATTCTTGGCTTGTAACATTTTTAAATTGAATCATTTGCTTCCAGTTCAACACCTGGAGCCATATGTGATCAGTGTTCATTGTCAAGAAAAGCATGATTTTTGTTTGACTGATTCTTGATGTCTCATTGAGTCATTCACTTCCATTTGTTCAGTTCTACTTTTTAGTAAATTTCTTTCTTCAGTTAGCTTTTTGAATTTAGCCAATTGATCTGTTAAATGACTTGTTTTGTTTATTGGATTTTTTTTTTCCATTTCACCAATTACATTTTTTAGGGAACAGTTCTCTTTTCCATTTCACCAATGCTGTTTTTCAAGGAGTTCTTTTTCCATCTTGCCAAATCTGTTTTGAGAGAACTTGTTATCTTCAGATCATTTCTGTTTCTTTAGCCATTCCTCAATTGATGGGCATCCACTTATTTTCCTATTCTTTGCCACACAAAAAGAGGTTCTACAAATATTTTTGTACATGTGGGTTTTTTTCCCCTCGTTTTTGATTTATTTGGTATTCAGACTCAGTGGGGTTACTGCTGAATCACAGGATATATAGAGTTCTATATCCCTTTGGGCCTAATGCCAAATTACTCTCTGGTAACATCTGGATCTGGTAACAAGTCCACCAACAGCATATTAGCATCCCACTTTTCCCTCATCCCTTCCAACATTCTTCATTATCTTTTCCCTGATTTCCTAGGTGATATAATAGGTGTGAGGTGGTAATACCCATGGTTTCCTGAGAATGTTGCAGAAGTGTTCAGCCCATCTCTCTAGCACTCTGTTGGTATCACTAATCAATGTGACTCCATCAGCACTGAGTAGTGCAGCTTCATCCTATTAGGTCTTTGGCCTATAAATAGCTTTCAGACATTGTAAAAGTAGTCAGCACCAACCTGAATTTTATGTGGCCTCCTCCTGAGACCAGAATTCTGAATCTCTCAAGTTTTGTTTGCACTTAGCTTTTGGTAGAGTTAAATGTTGGCTTCTTCAATGATTGCAGCAACTTACTTGCAGGCCCCGTAGAGTTCTGAGTTTTTGTTTCATACCATCTGAATGTCCCTACCATTTGCACCAGACCAGTTTGGTTATTTCCAAGTGTTCTGTCCCAGATGAGTAAATGGGGTCCTGTACTACAAATCTCTGATAGCTGCCCAGTCCTTTTCAGCTGAAATGTTGCAAATCTTGCTGCTTCCAACTTAGAAACAAACTGTTCTCCCATGGAGAATCACTTTAATCTGTTGATATTGAACCTGGCTTGCCCTGTGGCTGGCCCTTCTGTGGTAGAACCAATACTCTACTGTGTCCGTCTCCTCAGTCACTTTCATATCCTGTAGGTCTCTTCTCCTTACAGAAAAAAAGTCTATTAAATGCCAGTTTTTGCTACAAGAATATATCCATGAAGTTTTATTTTATTGAGGTTAGTAAGGAGAAAGGCCTGAGCTACCTAAGTCTTAAATCATTATTGTTTTTGCTTTTAATTGTCTTTGTATAACCTTTTGTGCCTCTGAGTTTGATGGTTCATTTTCTTCAGATGTGGAGCCAAAGTTTGAATGGAATGTAATGACTGAAAAGCTGGGACTTTTTGTGGAAGAACATGAACTGCAAAGATTCATGAAAGATGGTCCCTGTGCCTTGACTTAGAGGGAAATCTATGCCTCTAATATCCAAGTAGATAACTCGAAGTTTGACTGTGAGTTGGATGAAAATAGAAAAAGATTTAGACAATCTTCTTTCCTAAATCACTATAAGAAAATGAATTCAGGGAATAACTGTCTTCTGGATAATGAATATCAGATATGTTTTCCTGAATAGGTAGATCTTTTTCATTCTCAGGAGAAGCCTGTGGATATTGATGAACCCAGGTAATCAATGATAAATGTCCTTCAGCTAAAGTTCAGACCTCACTAGACATCAGAAAAATGATAATGGGGAAGTGCTTTGTGTGGTAGTCAAGGTGGAAAGGCCTTGAGCTAGACCTCTAAGCTCATTACTCTGCAGGCAATTCACATAGGAAAGTATAATGAATGTGAAGCGATGTCATCCCATCCTTCATCTCTTCCTTACCAATCTAGAGTCGACCCTGGAATGAAAAAAACTTCATTTGGTGAGTGTGGGAAGGCTTAGAGTTGGAACTCAGACTTTGATAGATCTCAGAACATTCATCCTGGAGAGTTTTATAAACATAATGAAGGTGGGAATATCTTCACCCAGTGATTCTTTATAACAATACATGAGGGAATCCACACTGGTGAGAAATCTTTTGAATGTAATCAATGTGGAAAAACTTATAGAAGGAGATGATTGCTTGTTGAATATCAAACAATCCACACTGGAAAGAAACCTTTTGAAAGTATTCAGTGTGGAAAGGCTTTTGCACAGAAGTGAAATCTTATTGAACATCAAAGAACTCACACTGGAGAGAAACACTTTGAATTGTAGTCAGTGAAGAAAGGATTTCACACTAAGGTCCTTTCCAGCTGCACATCAGAGAATCCACCCTGGAGAGAAACCTTATAAATGAAATTAATGTGCAAAACATTCATCTACAAATCCAAGATTGATAAACATCAGAGAATCCTCACTAAGGAAAAGCATTATGATAATAATAAACGTGAAATGATTCCACCAAGAATTCCCATCTGGCTGTATATGAGACAGTCCACACTGGAGAGAAACCTTATAAATGAATTCAGTGAGGAAAGGCTTTCAGACAAATAGTTCTGGTCAACATCACAGTAACCATACTGGAGATAAATGTTTTGAATGTACTCAATGTGAAATGATTTCATTCTGAGCTCCAATCTTTCTAAATATTAGACAATCCACACTGGAGCCAAACCTCATGAGTGCGGTGAATATAGCACAGCTTTGACTTATCATTCTGAGCCTATGTAAGAGAAGAGGGTCCCTACTTGAGGGAGACTTTATGCACATGACACATGATGATTAATACCTTCCAGCACCAATCATCTCTTAATTCCCACCTCAGAGTTCATGTAAGAGAAAAATCTGATCACTGTGATGGATAAGGAAAGACACGCAAATGGAATTTTTCCCTATTGGAGAGACAGACCCCTGGGCACGCATGAGGGAATGCTTTCAACCAGAGATCATCTCTTATTTTCTCTCTGAGGATCATTGAAAAATCTTAGAAATAAGTTAGTGTGGCTGTGCTTTTCCCTGAAAGAGGGTGATCAGTAGACAACCTTATTGCTAATAGAAGTAAGATGGGTAAAGGCTGTGCTTGTAGGAAGGGCTTTTCCTGCAGGTGTTACTTGACTATCCTCAGGAGAAATACTTGTGGAGATGAAATTTGGGGATCTCATTCACAAGGGAAGGCCTCCTTCTGCAGCACAGCCTTCATTAGACTTTCAGCAGAATGAAATATTCATGAAATAGCCCAAATTTCCATTTTGTTGTGAGGGGAGGGGAATCACATAAAAGAGCTTACAGGAGAAACTGAGGCAGAGTTCTGAGCCCAAACCCTTTATTAAAGGAATCTGGTTCCCCTCTAACCAAGCAAACCCCAGACCTGGCTCTCCCATCTGAGGTGCTCCTTCTTTCATATTATTTCATATCCTTCTTTCAGGGCTCTGTTACAGGAATACAACTATCTTATCAATAGAACAGCATTTCATTGATTACTATAAAATACATTGGGTAAAATATGGATACCATCAGGGCCAGAGGGTTTCAGGATGGCCAGTGCAGGAAATCTATTCATTGACTAGATGGTCATAAATTGGATGATGTCCCTTGGCCTGGGCCAGGGAAGATGGGGCCTTTCAGTGATCAGGAGATGCATGAACCATTCCTGGGGTTGGGCAAGTGCAGACCACACATCCCCAAGAACATTTCAGGGAGAACTTAGGGGCTTTCCACCATGACAGGTTGACAAGTGGGGAAACAGGATGGAGAGAGTTCTTGCCATTTTCACGATGTGAACTTAGGGAAGTCGGCCTCGTGCCTGTTATGGAAATAGTTTTTATTATACAAGCCTGAAGTCTGCCCAAAGCCTCTAACAGAAGGTTCATTCCTATATAATTCCTACAATGTTTGATCATTTGTTCTTGTCCTTACTATCAAATGACTATTAAATATTACTAAATTAAACATCAGTCACAATCCTTGTCTACCATAAAATCATAATGGACTGATTAATACTGATTCAGAGTTCAGGGGGGTCCCCAGTAAGTCAGCTTTCTCACAACAGCATGTAATTTCCCATAGTCCCTCCAAAATTCATTATTTTTTTTTGGTCATCTTTGCCAATCTGGTTGGTATGAAAACTGAAAAATGTTTTAATTCATATTTCTGTAATTATTAGTGATTAGGACAGGCATGTCAAGCAAAACCTCACAGTACTACCAAACTCAGACCAAACTAGATTAAAATGTCATTAGAAAATATTTAACAAAATAAATTAAAATATAGATCAATATACATTTTGCAGGGATTTCTATATGAATTTTAAAAATGAGTCATTTAAAGCATTTTTTCATATGATTGGAAATAGTTTGAATTTCTTCCTTTGAAAGCTGTTATGATCTTTTCATCATTTATCTACGGTCAAAGGGTTTTTAGTCTTACAAATTTGAATCAATTTTTTATATCACTTGGATATGAAAACTTTATCAGAGAATCGTGTGCAAAGAACCCAATGACCTATTTTCTAGGTTTTACTGTTATAATTATTTGCACAAAACATTTTATCTTACATAATCAAAATTGTCCATTTTATTTTATGATTCTTTCTATCATTTGTTTATTATTATATATCTTCTATTCATAGATCTGAAAGGTAATTTCTTCCTTGTCTTCTAATTTATTTATTTATTTTGTTTGTTCTTTTTCTCTTTTTTTCCTTTTTTCATTATAGCTTTTTACTGACAGAACATATACATGGGTAATTTTTCAACATTGACCCTTGCAATCACTTCTGTTCCAACTTATCCCTTCCTTCCCTCCACCTCCTCCCCTATATGGCAGGCAGTCTCATACATGTTAAACATGCTAACATATATCTTAAATACAATATGTGTGTACATATTTGTACAGTTCTCTTGTTGTACAAAAAAAATCGGATTTAGAAAGGTAAAAATAACCTGGGAAGAAAAATAAAAATGCAAGTAGTCCACACTCATTTCCCAGTGTTCTTCCTCTGGGTGTAGCTGGTTCTGTTCATTACTCATCAAATGGAATTGAACTGGATCTTTTCATTGTCGAAGAGGGCCACTTCCATCAGAATTGATCATCATGTAGTATTTTGTTTAAGTGTATAATAATCTCCTCATCCTGCTCATTTCACTCAGCATCAGTTCCTGTCAGTCTCTCCAGATCTCTCTGAAATCATCCTGCTGGTCATTTCTTACAGAACAATAATATTCTATAACATTCATAGACCAGAACTTATTCAGCCATTCTCCAATTGATGGGCATCTATTCCTGGTAGAGCTAGTAACTGGTTGAGCCACTGTGGAAAGCAATTTGGAACTCTGCCCAGATTATCAAAACGTACATATTTTGACCAGCTATACCAATACTAGACTTAGACTCCAAAGCAATCAAAGAAAGAGGACAAAGAGCTACATAGACAAAAATATTTACAGTCATTCTTTTCATATCATAACTTAAGGGAGTGTTCCCTTTTTGGAGAATGGCTAAAGATATAAATTTAATATTAGATTATTGTGCGATAAGAAATGATGAAATGGAAGATTTTGGAGCAAACTGAGAAGATGCCTATAAACTGATGTGGAGGAAAATGAGCATAAATAGAATAATTTATATAATGATAATAGAATTTTACGGAAATAGAGAAAAACAGCTTTGAAAGACATTGGGACTCAGAACAACGCCATGATAAAGCGAGAATCCAAAAGTATGAAAATGAAACGTCCCATTTACAGTAATAACTAACATGGGACTAACTAATATGGGATCTGTTTTAACTGGATAATACAACAATGTATCAAAGGCTTTATTTTTCATTTTAAGAAAAATTTACTTAATGGGGAAGTAGTGAAATGCGCAGATTAACAAAATGCTTGTTAATGGGAAGAACAAAATAATGAACTATTTTAAAAACTAAAATAAAAAACAAAAAATCACCAGACTTGAAAAGTAACAACAAATACTTGCTTTTTACCACCTTGTCAATGAGGGCTGAAGAAGGCGCTTAAAGGGGGGCCAGAGCCCCGTGTTTCAGGTGGGCAGCTTGGTGGGAGCCTCACTTCCCCCCAACGGAGGAAGGAATGACTAGCTGTCCGGGGGGGGGGAATGTCCAAAGGAACAGAAACGGCATCAAACCCGCCCCGGGGCCGGAGGGGGCTGAGCATGAGCGCGGGTCTCTCCCGGGCCCCCCTCACGGAAGGGGGGGATGGGGGAAGGGCGCAGGTCCGGGAGAAGGGGGTACCGCGCCCTCCTTTGTAATTATGCAAATGATCGAACACAGAACTTCCACCTGCACTTTTCCATCGGGAATTTCCCGTCACATCCGGGGCTTTTTGTTGTACGGACCCACGTTCCATCCCCAGCTCATCCCAAAGACTTGGGAACTTGCTGGAAGGAAGGGGCGGACCGAGCCAGGAATAAAAGGAAGCGAGATAAAGTCTTCACAATATCAAAGAAGGCCTAGTGACGTCACTCGCCGCCGCCTCACATGCCGCCCTGGAGGAGCATGTCGGGAGTCCCCTGGGGCGCATGCGCTGCTTTCTGGGTCCCGGGTTTCTTTCTGTTCTTCCTTCTGTGCTTTGAGACTGGGGGAGGGCCGGAGAGCAGGAGGCCGAGTGCGCAGGCGCGCTCTGGGACTTCCCTCTTCTTTCTTAAGACTCCTCCCTTTCCGCCCCAGGTGGGCGCCGGTCTTGTGGCGGAGTCTGGACGTCTGGTGTGGGTGCGCAGGCTCCGAGCGTGGGCGGGCGGGCGCGCGCCTGAGAGGTGCCGGTGCAAGTTGTGCGGAATTGTAGTAGCTGTGCGTGGGGGCGCGTAACGGAGCCGCGTGCACGCGCTTGGGGGGTGGGGCTGCCCCTGCGGCCTGAGCCCAGTGATTTCCCCTGGGGGGAGGGGCGTGCTTGGGCGTTACTGTGAGTTGGGGGGGGCTCTGCCGAGTGTTTCTGGGGAACCCAGCTGCCCCCTCCCCCACTGCGCCCCCAGCATTGCGGAGCCGCCTCACCGCGGGCCAGTGCGCCTTTGCACGCTTCGGGAAAGGCGAGGATTCCGGAGCTTTACATGGTTTGCCTCCGTTTCCTCCTCCACTGCAAGAAGGGGGTGAGCGCAGCCCCTCCTCCTTCCTCCCCCATGAGATCCCTTGTGTAAAGCACTAAATGCGGGGCCTGGGATACAGGAGCGCCCCCTACAGGCAGCTCTGAGTGCGCACTCTGCCCAGCTCCTTAGGCCTGGAGGACGGCGCCGGGGGGGGGGGGGGGGGGGGGGGGGGGGGGGGGCTGGAGGTGAACTGGCAGGAGGGGGAGGGGGACTGGGGCTCCCGTCCAGCTCTGCTCCTTTCCTGTGTCCCTCCCGGGGTCCTGGGACCTCTGCTCATTTCTGGGGCCTTGGGCAGGAGGGGGCCCATGTTACAGATGGAGAAACTGAGGCAGGCGGGGGCCGAGGGGTGTCCAGGGTCTCACTGGCCTTCCAGGGATGCGGGGGAAGGCCTTGTGATCGGGACCCCGTGGGCCTCATGCCCCCGGGGCTGCCCCTCCCTGCAGGGCAGGAGACCTTAGTGTCCGGGGCTGGGGGTCCTGGGAGGGTCTCCCCGCCCCCGCAGGGGACCTCTCTCTGCCTCCTTTTGCTCCTGGGGGGCAGCCTCTGCCTCCGTCCCTGCCCTCAGAGCGCGCTCTCTCTCTCATTGTGGGCAGGTCCGCATCCAGCCTGGGCAGAGAAGTCTGACTCCACCCTCCCTCCCCAGCCCGGCTGGCAGAGCATCCAAGCCCCGAACCAGAGACATGGCCGCCGGCAGCCGGAGCCCCCCGGCCCAGGTGAGTGCGGCCCCTGCCCGGAGCTGAGCAGCCTCGGCCCAGGGGGAGCCCAGGAAGCTTCTCCTGTCAGAGGGAGGGGCCCTGGCAGGGCTGGCAGCAGGGCAGGAATCACCCTCCTGTCACTGCCCATTCCTGCCCCCTCAGGCGGCTCCCAGGGCTCTGCCTCCCTCTCCTTTGCCTGGTCTCAGACCAAGTCAACAACTGTTTAGAAAATAGCTCCTCTGGGCCTGTGTGAACCACTGAGGGAGCAGAGGAAGGTAAAGAAAAAGCCAGATCCTGCCCTCAAGGAGCCTCCCAGGGGAGAAAACATCCATGAGCTGTGTCCACACCTGCGCTGGGCAGTGTAGACGGGAGCCACTCTCAGGGGGAAGGTTCAGCAGTTTGGGGACCAGGAACAGCTTGTTACAGAAACAGAGAATTTAGCTGAGATGTGAAGGAAGCCGGAGGTGAGGGAGGAGGCCACTGCAGGCAGGAGAGAAGCCGGCGAAAAGGCCCAGGGGGACAGAGGGTCCTGGTGAAGCATAAGCCTGGAGCCCAACGTCCCTGGGGCCGAGAGGAAAGTGAGGCGTGAGAAGCTGGGGCGGGTGTGGTGGTGTCTGCCGAGTGCCAGGAGCCTCATAAAGATCATCTCATTGATCCTGTCGTGGGAATTGTCAGGGTCCTTGGTAGGGAAAGCCAGAGTCAGGGAGCTCAGGGTCCAGCCAGAGAGTAAACTGTGGTTTATTTATCCACTTCAGGACATGAGACACTCCATGAATGGGGGGTTACATTCAGAAGACACAGAGACAGTCTCTCCTCCTTGCCTGACCTGGGCTTTGGGTAGCATCTGTTGGGTCTCCTAGGTAGTTAATTATAAAGAAGTTTTAGCTAAGATCAGGTTAGGACCCAGATACAAAAAGATACATTTGCTTTGTTTTAAATTATTTTCAATTTCATGTCATGACATTTTGTAGCACTCACCTTTATAAGATTCTGAGTTCTGAATTTTCTCCATCCCGTTCTCTCTTCTATTCCTAAAATGGTGAATAACTCGATGTAGGTGTAAACATGCTGTCATTAAAATATATTTCCCCATTAATCAGGGTTGTAAAAAATGAAACAGTTCAAAGAGGAGAAAATAAAGAATAAAGTAACTAAAAGATACATTCTTCAATCCTTTCATAGTCCCTCAGTTCTTTCTTTAGTGTGAGGGAAGCCTTTTCCTTCTTCAGTCTTTTTTGATTGCCTTAGATCCTTGTGCTCCTGAGAAGAGCCGAGTCCTTCATAGTTGATCACAACACTCTGGTGCTGATTCTGTATACAATCTTTTCCTGGCTTTGCTCATTTCAGTTTGCATAAGTTTGGATTTTTAGTTCTTTCTGAAATCTGCTTCTTCATCATTTCCTATTTTACAATGATATTTCCTTATATTCACACACCACAGCTTGTTCAGCCATTCCCCAGTTGATGGAAATTCCCTCAATTTCCCCCATGTCGCCTCTGGGAAAAGGGGTGCTATTAATATTTTTGCTTATGTAAGCCCTTGCTCTCTTTTTGTAATCTCTTTGGAATAATACAGACCTAGAGATGCTATTGATAGATCTAAAGATTTGCAGAGTTTGTTGCCCTTTGTTCATAGTTCAGAATTCCTCTCCAGAAAGCTTGATGATCACTTCACAATTCCTCTTCAGTGCACTAGTGTCCCAGAATTCCCACATCCTTTCCAGCATTGATCACTTTTTGTTTTATTAATCTGCTAGATATGAAATGGTTCTTCTGAGTTGTTTTTATTTGTATTTTGCTAATCAAAAATTATTTAGAGCACGTCATTTTCTTACATCATTTTTGATTTCCTCATCTAATAAAAACTATTCATTTCCTTTGATCATTTCTCAATTCTTACACATTTGACTCAGTTCTCTGTATGTATTTGGGAAATATGGCCTTCATCAACGATATTTGCAATGAAGCTCATTTCCCATCTTTCTGCTTTCCTTGAAAACTACATCTTCACCAAAAGAAGAAACTGTGACTTGAGAGTTCAAGTGTGAAGTCTTTGGCGCAGATATTTATGTCAGAGCAAGAGAACACAGGAACAAAGAAGTGCTTGATTACTCAGGTAGTTTTGTAACATTTGCTAAGTCCTTTGTGCCTTCTTAGACAATAATAGGACTGGAAGTGAGTGCTCCGAGTTTGCTGAAAGTGATTGGGGGACGAGAGACATTGAAGGGGAAATGTAGTACATTGATAAAAGAAGAGAGCATAGCATCAAATGAAGTCAGTGATGTTTTCTTCAAAGTTCATTTAGGAAAACTCTTACTACTAGATGTGTAAAAGTCTGGGTCATGAGATTTGGGGCACAAGATTGTACTTCCCAGAGTTAAAGAAGGAAAGAGATTGGGACTGGATAGCAAAAAATAATGAGTGGGAAGCAGTCACAGAATAAGGACTGGGCAGTTTCAAAGGTCTCCCCAACCAGCATAACCTGACCTCTGAATGGGCTCTAGAAGCCTGAGTGAAGTTGGAATCAGGGCAAGAATTAACATCAAAGGCCATTTCTTATTCCTTGGAGGTCGGGCACTTACTAGGTTGGTTGCCTGACCTCTGACTTTCTGGCTGAGACCTACCTGGGGAATGCAAGCACAGTACTGGATTTCTGGGAGAGGTAGTGTCCCAATTAATTCTCTCTCACAGAACATATTCCATTAATAAGCTCACTTTATGAGAACAGATAAAGCTTCATCACTTGTTTGGAAAGAGTCTCATATGAGCCAGTTGACACCATATTCTCTTTAAAATTCTTTTTCTGCTTCCATCTAGTTTAGATTTCATTTTTGACTCATGGGAAAGTTGCTAGATAATTTCTTTGTTCTCTTCTCAGTGATCATTGCTAATGGTTTCTACCCCAGAATACACAGTATTTACCAGGTTCTCCCAAACTCTTTATAGATTTTTTAAAAAAATAAAATCACTTATGACCCTTCTTGTGGGGATGATTGTTACATCATCCTCTCTCTTTCACCTGTACAGGTTCTATAGAATTCATATATTCTTCCTAATTCCATTGGGAGAAGCATTTTATAGTGAGAGATTTTTACAGCCTTTATTATCCAATATGACTTTCATTTCAAATGGAAAATGCTTTTCTCAATATTCCACTGGGCTCTTAATGCCTGGTTCCAAATGTGGGCTCTAACACACATTAGATTATATGAGTTTTAGGCAATTCTCATCTCTGCTTCAGTTTCCTCCTCTAAGTTGTTGAAGGTTGTACTAGATGAATTGTGGAGGATCTTTCAGGACTGAATCAAGTGATTTTTGATGGTTTAGGAATTGGTGACATTCAAGGATATTATGGTGGACTTCACCGAGGAGGAGTGGGGGTTCCTGGACCCTTCTCAGAAGGAGCTCTACAAGGAGGTCACACTGGAGAATGTTCAAAATCTGCTGTCCCTGGGTAAGGACCATTTCCTCTCTTTTCTTATTGTTCATCATCAGTGCAAAATAGGACAAACAGCACAAAAGTGATCCAAATTGTGTTGCATCTCAGAAGATGCATTGAGTGCTCAGTCATCTGAGGGCACCAAGTCTCCATCCATTTTGGTCCTGACTGCAGCCTTTTTGAGTTATATAATTCACCCTCAGATAGCTGACCTTACTGCCACATTTGTTAGGTAAACTCCCTGAAAAACTGCAAAAAAGAATGGAGAGTGTAATGTTTTTCTCCAAAATATAATGTTCTCTGGGAGCAGGTTTCTTGGGGAGCTTCTGGAGGTAGCCTTAGTTTCAGTTCAGAGTAATAATCACCTTAAATTCAGCCAGGAGTTAAAATTCAGATCCTTTATTGTTTCCTTTTAAGTCTTGTCTCCTTTATTGGGTCCCATTAGCTTTCTTAGAAGCCTATCTCTCTCCTTGGTTCCAAGAGCTCTTGCTGCTAGTCCTTTGCCTCTGCTCCCTCCCAATGTCTCCAGGCAGCACAGGGATGGAAAATGGAATGAATCTGACTCTGCCTCCAAGAGTGGGCTTGTGTGTTAGATTTGTGAATCTCCTTGACTCAATCCTGGTTGAGGTTTCTAGCTTATATATGCTCTCTTAAAGGTGTGACTCTTAAAAATGTGAAAGGTGTGAACTCTATGAATTCTAATAAGTACTAAGTTCATTAGTGAACTAGAGAACTGTTAAGTACCATGCTAAATTAGGTAATTATTGTATCTATCAATTCCAGTGACTTAGCACCTTGTAAGAATACTAACAGGAGAGGGTTCTGGTAAGATGGCACAATAGAACAAGAAATATTTAGCTCCCCAAGAATCTCCCCTAAAACAAAAAATGCCTCACAATTCATTTTGACCAGAAAAAGTGACTAAACTCCAGAAGTTGTCAGGATCTTAACAGGATCTTAGGAAGGACTTCATCTCCCTAGGTAGAGATTTGACTCAAATGAAGGGCTATGCACTCTAGGCAGACTCTGCTAAGTTAGCCAAGAGCAAGCCCTGGAGGCATCTGCTTTGGTCTGGGGTCTCAGCCTCCAAAGTTTTCACCTCTGGTACAGTAAGGGTCAGGAAACTGAAGGAGAAGAACAAAGGCCCTGTTCTACAGAAAACTTCTCACATGAAGATCTCATGTCTCAAATACTCAAAGGAACAGGAACAGGTTTCTGATGAAGCAATTAAACCTATTTACAATCTTATGAGCAAATATTTTAACTTACTATTTTTTAAGGAAAGGCAAATCAAAAACACCATTTTGAATATCATGTTGGGGACTCTAAAATATTATTGCTGAAATAATGAACTGATCCACCCAATTTGGAGAAAGTATGACGAGTTATATAAATGTGTATACACTTGCCAAATAATTAAAGGAAAAAAGAAGCAAATTTGTATGTTTTAAAAGCTTGATAGCAGCTCTCTTTTTGGTGACAAAGAGCTGGAGACTGGGGGTGCCATCAGTTCATAAATGGCTAAAGAATGGAATATGACCCAAGATCAATGGTTAATAGCTTCAGCAGTGGTTGATGATGGTGTATTGAGAACTTTATAAAAGAGTTGAGCCCGTGTCTTCCGTTATCATATCTTTATCATTAATCAATGTAGCTTCATCAGCATTGGTCAGCTTAGATAGGTCTTTGGTCCATAAATAGTCTTCAGGGCATGATAAAAGAGCTTTGGATTGTAACACTCAATATAAAAATGAACTCTATATATCTACCTTCTTTACTTGGCCCAAAATCCAACATGTCTGTAACCTTTGCTTATGCTTTTGGGAGAGTTAAACAATGCCTTCCTAGAGATGGATTATCTAAAGTACTTGTAATCTTCTAAATCATTTTTTATTTAATACCTTCTGAATTTCCCCATTATTTTCATCAATCCAATTTGGATGTTTACTTTATTCCCAGATGAGTATATGTGTTACTATCCAACAAATCTCTGAAAACGGTCTATTTTGTCTCTGCTCTACAATTTTCAACTGTGTGTTCACTGTTTTCCCTCTAAATTAGCAAAAACTATTCCAGTACAAAGAAGACTTTAATCTACTGGCATTAAGTGTTTGGTAGCTATCTTGGCCTTGGGCCCCTGCCTTTGCTGAATGTGTATATTTCATTGGGAGAAGATAAGTCTCTCATTGGTCCATTACTTTGAGATGCACATCTCTCATATTATCTCTCTTTTTATTAATTAATTAATTAGTTGGTTAATTTTATTTATTTATTGCTGAAGCAATTGGGGTTAAGTGACTTGCTCAGGGTAACAAAGCTAGCAAGTGTTAAGTGTCTGAGGCCAGATTTGAACTCAGGTGCTCCTGATTTCAGGGCAGGTGCTCTATCTACTGCATCTCCTAGCTGCCTCCAATCTGTTCCTTCTTTTTAAAAAAGGTACATTGTTTGCACTGAGTACACCTATAATGTTTTGTATATTTAGTTTAGTGACAAGCTGCAATGACTTTTGGTGACAGTGCTATTTGTGTTTATATATGTGTATGTCTTTTTGTGTATATATATTTGTTTGTCTTCAGATATAGAGAATGGGTTCACAGTAAATGAGATGAGTAAAAACCTGGGAATTTTTGTGGAAGAACATGACCTACAAAGATTCAGGGATGATGGTCCCTGTGACTTCAGTTTGAAAGAAATGAATGACTTTATTTTCAAAGTAGACAGATACCCAAAGAGTGATTGTGAATTTTATGAAATTGGAAACGGATTCAGATGGACTTCTCTCCTAAATCACTGTAAGAAAATGACCTCAGGAAGTGATTATCTTCAAGGTGGTGAATACAAGAAATCCTTCACTGAAGAGGTAGAACCATTGGTTTCAGGTAATCACTGGGATATAGCTGTGAAGTGCAGTTCAGACCTCCATGGTGATCAGAAAAATGATAGTGAAGAAATGCTTTCCATAAGTAATAAAAGTGAGAAGGCTGTCAGTCAGAACTCTGATCTCCTTACTAATCAACAAATGCATATTAGAAAAGAACCTGATGAACATAATGTATGTGAAACAACCTCATCCCATCACTCATCTCTTCCTTACCACCCTGGAATTAAAAGATTTGGATATGATCAGTGGGGGAAAGGCTTGACTTGGAATCCAGCTCTTGCTAACCCCCAGAAGGTTTATACTGGAGAGGTGTCCCATAACTGTACTGAATGTGGGGGAGCTTTTTATTATGGATCATTCCTGCTTGACCATCAGGGAATCCACCCTAGAGAGAAGGCTTATTTATGTCTTCAGTGTGGAAAGCCTTACATAGGCAATCACTATGGAAGAACTTTTACAGATAGCTCAAGTTTAGGAAAATATAAGAAAACCCACACTGGTGAGAAGGCTTATGAATGTAATCAGTGTGGAAAGACTTTTAGATCAAGCTCCCATCTTGCTACACATCAGAGAATCCACACTGGAGAGAAACCTTATAAATGTAATTACTGTGGGAAGGCTTTCACACAGAGTTCCAATCTTGGTTTACATCAGAGAAAGCACACTGGAGAAAAACCTTTTAAATGTAATCTGTGTGAAAAGGCTTTTATATGTAATTACAGGCTTGCAGAACATCAGAGAATCCACACTGGAGAGAAACCTTTTAAATGTAATCAGTGTGGAAAGGATTTTAGATGCAACTCAAATCTTGCTGCACATCAGAGAATCCACACAGGAGAGAAACCTTTTAAATGTAATCAGTGTGGAAAGGATTTCACACGAAGTTCCCATCTTACTTTACATCAGAGAAAGCATACTGGAGAGAAACCTTTTAAATGTAATCAGTGTGGAAAGGCTTTCACACAGAGTTCCAGTCTTGTTTTACATCAGAGAATCCACACTGGAGAGAAACCTTTTAAATGTAATCAGTGTGGAAAGAATTTCACACGAAGTTCTAATCTTACTTTACATCAGCGAAAGCACACTGGAGAGAAACCTTTTAAATGTAATCAATGTGGAAAGGCTTTCTTACAGAGTTACAATCTTGCTTTACATCAGAGAAATCACACTGGAGAGAAACCTTTTAAATGTAATCACTGTGGAAAGGCTTTTGGATTCTCTTCCAGTCTTTTTAAACATCAGAGGATCCACACTAGAGAGAAACCTTTTAAATGTAATCAGTGTGGAAAGACATTCATATATAATTACCAGCTTGCAGAACATCAGAGAATCCACACTGGAGAGAAACCTTTTAAATGTAATCAGTGTGGAAAAGCTTTCAGATTCTCCTCCAGTCTTGTTACACATCAGGGAATCCACACTAGAGAGAAACCTTTTAAATGTAATCACTGTGGAAAGGCTTTCAGATTCTCCTCCAGTCTTGTTACACATCAGAGAATCCACACTGGAGAGAAACCTTTCAAATGTAATCAATGTGGGAAGGCTTTCAGATCCTCCTCTAATCTTAGTACACATCAGAGCATCCACACAGGAGAAAAACCTTTTAAATGTAATCAGTGTGGAAAGGCTTTCACACAGATTGCCAATCTTGCTGGACATCAGAAAATCCACACAGGAGAGAAACCTTTTAAATGTAATCAATGTGGGAAGGCTTTTAAACGCAACTCCCATCTTACTAAACATCAGAGAATCCACATTGGAGAAAAATCTTTTAAAATGTAAAGAATTTGGAAAGAATTTCATATCCAGTTCCCATCTTGCCAAACATCAGAGAATCCACACTGGAATGAAACTTGTTTTTGATGATTGTTGGGTTTTTTGTTTTGTTTTGTTTTGTTTTGGGGCTAGGAGAGGATAGCAGTGGGAAGTGTACTAGCTATAGGATTGTCCTACCCCTTGATCCTCTAATCTAAATGAAGTCATTATTACAGTAATGATACATGCAATAGACTATAAGAACTGAAAAAGCTTTGAAAACTGTTTTATTGAATTCATTACTAAAAAAATAAATTTAACCTTTGCAGATTTGATTCTTGACATATTTTGCTGTTTTGTGTAAATTTAAAATGTTCATTTGTATGAATTCCAAAATTAAAAAAGAAATCAGATATTGATGGTTTCCTATTGTCATTCTCACCAGTGTTGAAGACTTCATTACAAGAAATCATAAAATTATTTTCATGACATTCTTTATCTTTTAAATCTAGCTCTTGAATCAAGAATTCTCCTAGCTACACTTGTAGATTATATCTAACATTTTACTTTTATTTTAAAAAGAAATATTTTTAGAGGAATAAAATCCTTGTACCTCTCTCACGTAACTAAAATATAGAATGACAAAAAAAGCAAATCTTCCCATTATAAATCAATGCAAAATCCCAATATTGTCTAATCCCAAAATATATTTGCGTCAGATATATTCTTTAGCAATTCTTATTAGAAGATGCCACAAATCTTTTACATTCTAATCTCTGGCATCTTGCTCATGTCTTTTTTTTTTTTTTTTTTTAAAGTGACATTCATTCAAAATTGAGCTAGAATCGCCTTTCCTATTCTTTTTTTTTTTCTTTTTTTTTTTTTTTTTGCTGAAGCAATTGGGATTAAGTGACTCACCCAGGGTCACACAACTAGGAAGTGTTATTTTTTTAAAAAAATAATTATTTTCCTCCAGTTACATCCAGACCTATATTTTTACATTTGTTTTTAAGATATTTGAGTTCTCTCTTATTCTCCCCCCAAATGAAGAAATTACAAGTGAAATTATGCAAAACATTTCCTTAAAAGTCAAATTGTGACGGAGGCAGCTAGTTGGTGTAGTGGAAAGAGCACCAGGCCAAATGTGATGGGGTTCTGTTACCACATACTGGGGAGTTTAGGACTCCTAAAATATATTGAGATTATGGTGAGGTATCTCAAAACAAATTGTAAGTTTATATGACTTCCAGCTTCAGAGGCAAAGCTTTTATTATGTGTAATGTTCTGATTAGCTTTCTGAAGGTCTTGGGACCAGCCGTTGTTTCAGCAGAATAATCATTACAAAAATGAATAGTCAGGGATAAAGTCCAAAAGTCTTTATTGTCTCCTTCACTGTTAGTCTATTTGCCTGGGGCCTGGATAGCTTTCTGGAAGTCCTTCAGATGGGTCCTAGTCTCAGTGGGAGAAGCAGGAGGACAGGCTAGCCACTATGAAGCTGATGAAAGTGGAATGTCTTTCTGAGCCCTTGGGCTGGAGCTCCAGCCTCCAGTCATCTATCTTCTCAGAGTCTATCCTAGGTCTGACTCTGACCTTTTAAATACTCTATTACAATTAAATGCATTCATCATACTGAGTATAAGCCAATCATTACATCATTAGGGAACCATTATTTCTTGTAAGATTAATTCAATCATACTGAACTAGAGAACTATTAATCACCATGCTAAACTAGATAACCATTGTATCATCAATTCCACTGAGTTAACACCTTGTTTTAAGAATCCTTGTTTCAAGTTCACTTCTCCAGAGTTCTGGCCCATTACAATTATGCTGCTGGTGGCAGGCTAAATCCAGATGAGCTTTAAAGAAAAAGGTATTCAGTTCTGATGGACCTGGCCATCCTCAGCAACGAGACCAACCAAATCATTTCCAAAGGAGCAGTAATGAACGGAACCAGCTATGCCCAGAGAAAGAACTTTGGGAGATGACGAAAAACCAATACATGGAATTCCCAATCCCTATATTTATGCCCAGCTGCATATTTGATTTCCTCCACAAGCTAATTGCACAATATTTCAGAGTCTTATTCTTTTTATACAGCAAAATAATGTTTTGGTCATGAATACTTATTGTATATCTAATTTATATTTTAATGTATTTAACATCTACTGGTCATCCTGCCATCTAGGGGAAGGGGTGGGGAGTGGGAGGTGAAAAATTGGAACAAGAGAGTTGGCAATTGTTAATGCTGTAAAGTTATCCATGCATATAACCTGTAAATAAAAGGCTATTAAAAAAAAAAAAAAAAGAAAAAGAAAAAGGTATTGAGTAATGGCCAAGTGGGAAGGCACACCATAAGGCACAAGAGGCCATTAAGGCATGACCATGAATGCTGGGGAACCTGACACAGATAAGAGGGACATCTATGTAAAGTGGGTTGGGTCTGGGGAGAAAGGGTAATAACCGGGGAATCAGGAAGGGCCTCTTTGCAGAAGTAGCCTCTGAGCAGAACCCAGAAGGGAGGCAGAGGTGGAAGGCAGGCAGCAAATGGGGCACAGGGACAACCCTAGTTGTGGTACCAAGAGTAGGAAGATCGATTATTACTGAAGGGCAAGAGTGAGTGGGACGCCAGTGTGGCTGGAGCAGAAACCTGGAAAGAAAAGCTGATGAGGGCCCAACGAGGAGGATTACATTTTTTTTCTGAGGACATCCAGAAGTTTAAGTCAGAAGGGGATGGGATAGGTGTAGGAGGAGAAGAAATAGATTGGAGAAGCATCAGGAGTGAAGAGCTCAACTCATCTTTGGAGCAATTCTCCTTAAGTGGTGCTAGGCTCCTTCTGAGCTCTTTCTAGGTCCTTGGAGGAAACTTCTGGTGCCTCCTATTGGGAAAATTAAAAAAACATGGATCAGAAAAAACTATGTCTTCTATCTTTGAAACCACTAGCCAGCCCAATCCCTTTTTGGAATTTCTTACTTTTCTTAGTTCTCTGACTTAATTTACTCTTGACAGGCTTCCTATCTGGTCCTATTTGGTTGGATCATCATCCCTCTCCAACCTCTAACCGAGGAGTTTCCCATTTAGGGCCTTCTGCTCTTTACTTTCTAAACACTCTCAATAGTCTCATCAAATCTCATGGATTCAATGATCTATTTTATAAAATAATATGGAACCCATTTCCCCACGTCTTTCTCCTTCCTATCCTATTTCTATCAAAGACACCTCCACTATTCCAGTTTCTTAGGTTCCTGTCTTGTAACAGCTTGCCCAATCATAGTTCAGTCCCTTATTTTTTAGCTCTGCATAGGGGCTGGAAGGTGAGAGGTGGGGGGAATATTTATTTTCATGAAAGCAAAGAAGTTTGTATGAGATTCTGTGCAGGCTGACAGGTTGTTTGCTCCAACCAATCTGCTGGTAGCAAACGTCACGTTGTACACAGCCTAGTTAGGAAGCTATGTTCCTCATTTTTACTCAAAACAAAGCTGCACCTTGTAGGTGATAGGTGGTAACAGTTTTGATGGACATGGCTTTCTTCAGCAATATGACTCAAACCAGTTCTAATTGTTCATTGAGGAAGAGATCCATATACATCCAAAAAGAGGGTGTGGACCACAACATAGCATTTTCACTCTTTTGTGATATTTGCTTGCATTTTGTTTTCTTTCACAGGTTTTTTTTTTTTCCTTCTTTACCTGATTTTTCTTGTGCAACAATATAACTGTATAATATGTGTGTGTATGTATATGTATATGTATACACATGTATATAGATAGATATAAATATATATTGAATTTAACATATATTTTAATATATTTAACACGTATTACCTGCCATCTAGGGGAGAGGATGGGGGCAAGGAGGGAAAAATTTGGAAAAGAAAGTTTTGCAAGGGTAAGTATTAAAACTACCTATGCATGTTTTATAAATAAAAAGGTTTAATAAAATTTAAAAGAAAAAGAAAAAATAATATTAACTATGTAGATTTTGTTTGTTCAAAAACTTCTCTCTTTTCCAAATATCTATTAGGTAAACTATCCCTTGTTCTCCTGATTTCCATATGCTATTCCCCTCATGCCTAAATCATGTACCCCATTTTGACCTTGTTTTACTCTTGTTTTGATGTGGGGCTACACCAAATATCTGATCTGTTGTTTTCCAGTTTTCTTGCCAATTTTTTGTGAAATACTGAGTTCTGATCCCAAAAGCTGGAGATTGGGGGTTTTATCAAACAGTAAATTATTATAGTCATTGATTATTGTGTCATTTATATCTACCATATTCCATGGATCTACTACATCAAAACCATATAGTTCAGATGCCTACTGTTTTATGGTAGAGTTTTAGATCTGGTACTGCTAGGTTGTTGTCCTTTTTTTTTTTTTTTTTTTTGTTCCATTAATTTTCTTGATCTTTTTGAACTTTTATTGACTAGATATAGTTTGTTATTATTTTTTCTAGCTCTATAAATTAATTTTGGTGGGAGTTTGATTGGAATGGTATTGAACAAGTAAATTAATTGACTAATTTAAATAGAATTGTCATTTTCATTAAATTAGCTCAATCTACCCTTGAGTAATTGATATTTTCCCATTTGTTTAGATCTGACTTTATCTGTGTGAAAAGTGTTTTGTGATTTTGTTGAAGTTCCTGGCTTTGTCTTGGCAGGTAGATATACAAATATTTTATTTGTCTAGTTATTTTAAATGGAATTTCTCTTTCTACTTTTTAATGCTGGACTTTGTCAGTAACATATAGAAATTCTGATGATTTGTGTGGGTTTACTTCATATCCTGCATTAAACTGTTAATTGTTTCAAGCAGGTTTTTGGATCATTCTCTAGAATTCTCTAGGGATACCATAATGTCATCTGCAAAATGTGATAGTTTTATCTCCTCATTGTCTACTCTAATATTTTAACTTTTGCTTTTTTTCTTATTGCTAGAATTAAACTTTCTAATACAATATTGAATAATAGTGATGATAATGGACATTTTTGTTTTACTGCTGCCCTTATTGGAAATGTGTCTAGCTTATTTCCAATACAAATAATGCTTGATGATGATTTTAAATAGATGCTCTCTCTCATTTTAAGGAAAACTCCATTTATTCCCATGCTCTTTAGTGTCTTTAATAGGAATGGATGGTGTATTTTCAAAAGCTTTTTCTGCATCTATTGAGATCATCATATGATTTTTATTAATTTTGTTATTGGTATTGTCAATTGTGGCAATAATTTACCTTATATTGAGCCAGCCCTGCATTCCTGGCATAAATCCCACTTGGTCATAATATATTATCCTGCTGCTAACTTATTCCAGTTTCTGTGCTATTACTATCGTTAAAATCTTCAATATTCATGAGGGAGATTGGTCTGTAATTTTCTTTCTCTGTTCTGACTCTTCCTGGTTTAGATATGAGCACCATATTTGTGTCCTAGATGGAATTTGGCAAGACTCCTTTGTCTATTTTTCCAAGTAGTTTACATAGTATTAGAACCAATTTTTCTTTAAACGTTTGGTAGAATTCACTTGTAAATCTATATAGTCCTGGAAATTTTTTCTTAGGCATTTAGTATCACAGGATAAAGTAGTCAATAACTAGAGCAATCTGTGTTTGACAACCCCCAAAACCCCAGCTTTTGAGATAAGAACTCATTATTTAACAAAAACTGCTGGGAAAATTGGAAATGAGTAAGGCACAAACTAGGCATTGACCCACATCTAACACCACATATCAGAATTCTGTTTCTTTAATCCACTTAGGTACTTGCTTCCTTTTTTTTTTTTTAATTTTTTAAATTTTATTTTATTTTTTATTTAATAGCCTTTTATTTACAGGTTATATTCATGAGTAACTTTACAGCATTAACAATTGCCAAACCTCTTGTTCCAATTTTTCACCTCTTCCCCCCCCCCCCCCCCCAGATGGCAGGATGACCAGTAGATGTTAAATATATTTAAATATAAATTAGATACACAATAAGTCTACATGACCAAACCGTTATTTTGCTATACAAAAAGAATCAGACTCTGAAATATTGTACAATTAGCTTGTGAAGGAAATCAAAAATGCAGGTGGGCATAAATATAGGGATTGGGAATTCAATGTAATGGCTTTTAGTCATCTCCCAGAGTTCTTTCTTTGGGCATAGCTGGTTCAGTTCATTACTGCTCCATTGGAAATGATTTGGTTGATCTCATTGCTGAGGATGGCCAGGTCCATCAGAACTGGTCATTATATAGTATTGTTGTTGAAATATATAATGATCTCCTGGTCCTGCTCATTTCACTCAGCATCCATTCATGTAAGTCTCTCCGGGCCTTTCTGAAATCATCCTGTTGGTCATTTCTTACAGAACAGTAATATTCCATAGTATTCATATACCACAATTTATTCAGCCATTCTCCAACTGATGGGCATCCATTCAGTTTCCAGTTTCTAGCCACTACAAAAAGGGCTGCCACAAACATTCGTGCACATACAGGTCCCTTTCCCTTCTTTATGATCTCTTTGGGATATAAGCCCAGTAGTAACACTGCTGCATCAAAGGGTATGCACAGTTTGATAACTTTTTGAGCATAGTTCCAAAATACTCTCCAGAATGGTTGGATTCGTTCACAGCTCCACCAACAA
The DNA here is from genome assembly GCA_020854095.1 of Dasyurus viverrinus. Lineage (NCBI taxonomy): Eukaryota > Metazoa > Chordata > Mammalia > Dasyuromorphia > Dasyuridae > Dasyurus > Dasyurus viverrinus. Next base: position 622,829,750 of record CM036999.1, on the reverse strand, counting down.
TGCATCAATATCCCAGTTTTCCCGCATCCCCTCCAACAATCATCATTATTTTTTCCTGTCATCTTAGTCAACCTGACAGGTGTGTACTTGCTTCCATCTTATGGGAAAGTTCATCCCATTCACATTCACAATTATTATTACCAGTTCTATATTTCCATTCATCCTATTTTCTCCTCTTTCCAACTTGTTTCTTCTTATCAGTGTTTTGTTTCTGACCCACCCCTTTCATCACCCCTTTTCTCTTCTCTTACCCTTTCTCCTAGTGTTTTTGCCTTCCCTTCTATCCAGCCCCTCTTTTTTCTTTTCCCTTTCTCCTCAAACTTCTTTATAGGCTAAGATACATTTCTACACCAAATTCTGTAGACATGTTATTTGCTCTCTGAGCCAAAACTGAGGAGATTAAGATTCAGACAATGTTCACCCTCTTCCTTCTTTCCCTCTACTGTAGTATTATTCCTTTTTATATGATCTACTATATCCCATTTTGCCTCCCTTTTCCTTTTTTCTTTATACAATCATTTTTCCACTCTTTAATGTCTTTTTCTTTGATTTCATCACATCAGGGTCCACAGCCTTATTATATCCACAGCCTCTAGTTGTATATGCTCCCTCCAACTGTTCTATTAAAAGACACAGCTCGACCAGCTGTATCATTTTCCAATCTAGGGATGAAAACAGTTTAACTTTTAAATAATATTTTCTTTCCTGCTTATTTTTCATACTTTTTTTATGCTCTGTGTTTGAAGATCAGAATTTCTATTTTGTTGGAATCCTTACAAAGTGTTAAGTCATTAGAATTGATAGAGACAATAATTATCTAATTTAGCATGGTTCAATATGATTGATCTGATCTTACAAGGAGATGTTATGGGCCACCTTTGTGCTGGCTGGAGGCTGAAGAAAGCAGAGGCAGAAGCAAAGGACAAAGAGCTCTTAGTACCAAGGAGAGAGAGAGGCCTCCAAGAAAGCTAACTGGGCTTGGAAAGATAAGAAATAAACGTTTGAACTTTTATCACCTGGTTGTGTTTGGATGATTATTACTTTTAATTGAAACTAAGGCTGCCTCCAGAAAACCTCCCTGAGAAACCTGCTTGCAGAGAGAACCATCTTACATTATATTTTAAAGAAAAAGAACACCCCATTTTGGCGCCCAAAAGGGACTGACGTAAAAGTGTAAAAACCTGTACAGCTTGTCTTCCTTTCCACCCTCCTATGCTCCCTCCAGGGAAGAACCCTCGTGGTTTGACACTCAATGAAATCTGGCTATAACCCATTATAAATCTTTTGGTCATCTGTCTTTTATCCACGTTGTGGTAGATAACCTTTTCAGGATTCACTTTTGCAATACCAACAGCAAAAGAGACAGCCCGAGTGGTCACTGAATTCCTCATACAAGCATTCACAATTATGGGTGTGCCACAAGCCATAAAAACAGATAATGGACTCACATATACTTCCAAACATTTTGAACACTTTTGTGGACAGAATAAGATTTTACACACCACTGGCATAGCCTTTAATCCTCAAGGTCAAGCAATGGTAGAAAGAAGGAACAGAGACATTAAGATGCTCCTCCAAAAACAAAAGAAAGGGGGAGCCACAGGTAACCCTAGAGAACCTCTAAATTTAGTTCTCTATACCATTGATTTTTAAATTTTTGATAAAGATGCACTGGCTCCAGCAGACAGGTTTTATAATCCACCAGAAGAACAGTGTCCAGTGTGAGCAGCTCCATTATCTAGATAATCGCCAGGTGATGTGGAGAGATACAGAAAGTGGTGAATGGAAGAGACCAGATAGGTTAACTGCTTGGGGAAGAGGATTTGCTTGTATCTCTACAGGAGGAGAAGGAATCAGATGGGTGCCAACAAGCCGTATTCGCCTTGTCCATCAGAGAGAAACAGAAAAGGAAAAAAACCTCAAAACAAAGGAGATTTAAGAAACATCTGACACTGAAAGAGCATGGCTGACAATGAGACTGTTAAAAGAACTTTAAAATCTTCAGCTTTCAGTTCTTGAAAACCAGCAGGAATCATTGGCTTCCTTGAGATGAAAAATTGTTGATGAGACTATTGCAGTGCTTCAGAGCTTACAGGAATTACATGAACTAATGGACAATGGATTCCTTTTGGACTATTTCTAGGACTTATGGACATGTATAAATTCTCATGTTGATTCATGTTGTTACATTACTACTAGCCTGTGTTATATTGCTATGTGCTTATGTATTTTGTGTAATTATGTATAATGCCTCCCATATTGATGGATTTATGTATACCTGTTTCAAGTGAGCCCCTTCAGAAACCCACTAATCTGATTTGACTTCCTGTTGCCTTTGGTGTTTTCATCTCCCTTCCTGAGATGTCAGGGAGGGCATGACCACCTTCTTTTTATGGTGTTTTCATTCCTTTTTTGAGCAGTCAGGGAAGGTATGATCACCTTCTTTTTGGGGTTCTCACCTCCTTGAGAAGTCAGGGAAGGTGTGGTCATCTTCTTTTTGGGGTTCTCACCTCCTTGAGAAGTCAGGGAGGTCATGACCACCTATGTTCTAAATCAAAAGAAAAGGGGAGATGTTGGAATCTTTACAAAGTGTTAAGTCATTAGAGTTGATAGAGACAATAATTATCTAATTTAGCTTGGTTCAGTATGATTGATCTGATACAAGGAGATGTTATGGGCCAAAAGAAACAAGGTACTAAGTGTAACTGATAGAAACAATGCTTGTGTTCACACCTTTAGAGAGCTCATATAAGCAAGAAGTATTTAAGTACTCATTGGACTTCACAAGTATGGGAGATTCACAAAGTTAACTTTGTAACTTTTTGAATTCACACCTCCCTTGAAGCTCTTAGGGCCAGAGAGCACTCTGGGAGGAAGCCCACAAGCCCTCTCTTGGAGGCAAGAGAGATTCATTCCATCTTCCAACTTTGTGCTGGCTGGAGGTTGAAGAAAGCAGAGGCGGAAGCAAAGGACAAAGCTGCAACAGTTCATAGAACCAAGGAGAGAGAAAGGCCTCTAAGAAAGCTAACCAGGCTTGGAAAGAGATAAGAAATAAGCATTTGAACTTTTATCACCTGGCTGTGTTTGGGTGATTATTACTTTTAACTGAAACTAAGGCTGCCTCCAGAAAAATCTCCCTGAGAAACCTGCTCCCAGAGAGAACCATCTTACATTATATTTTAAAAAAGAAAAACACCACACTATTTAGTTCTGTTTTTTTTTCCCCCAGTAAATATCATTAAAACTCATTTACTTCATTGAAGATAGATTAACTTCCTCCTGAAAGATGATGCTCAGTCTCACTGGGTGATTGATTCTTGGGTGTAGTCTCAGGTCTTTTACCTTCTACAATTTGGTATTCCCCAGCCCTTCAATCCTTTATTGTAGAAGCTGCCAGATTCTGGGTAATTCTGACTGTAACTTCTTGATACTTAAATTGTTTTGTTGTTTTGTTTGTTTGTTTTCTGGGCAGCTGAAAAGCATTTTTTCTTTGAGATTGTAGTTCTAGAATTTTAAAGCAATCTTTCTTGCTTGTCTTTGTGGGTTGTCTTTGTGGGATCTCTTTCCAGAGATGATCAATGGATTCTCTCTATGATGGTTTTGCCCTTTTGTCCTAATATATGATGATCTCGTGAAGATTGCCATCCAGACTCTTTTTTGGCAGTGGTCTTCAGGTGGGCCAATAATTTTTAAATTGGCTCTTCTGGATCTGTTTTCTTGGTTAGCTTGTTTTCCAATGAGGTACTTTACATTCTTGTAAAGTGCAGGCAGGCATTAAAGTCCAAATCCTTTATTGTCTCTTTCCAAGTCCATGGTGACTCTCCTGCTTTTTTCACTCCTCCACTAAAACCAAGGACTTGGGCTGATCCTAAGGTCCTCCAGAGAGCTAGTCTAAACATTACAAGAGGGCTTGGAAAATAATGTACTAGACAATAATGGAGCTAGATTTATAATCAAGAATCGCCTGCCCAGCAAAAATGAGCCTAATCCTTTAGGGAAAAGATGGACATTCTTTTTTAAAAAAATTAACTAATTTTTGATACACTCTGCTTTATAAATCATGTTGGGATAGAAAAATCAGAACAAAAGGGAAAAACAATAGGAGAGAAAAAAAACAGAAAAAAGAAGTGAATATAGCATGTGTTGATTTACATTAAATTTCCATAGCTCTTTTTCTGGATGCATATGGCATTTTCTATTCAAAGTCAGTTGAGATTCCATTGGATCACTGCACCTCTGAGAAGAACCAAGTCTTTCATCAGGTGATCATTGCACATTCTTGCTAGTACCGTATATAGTGTTTTCCTGATTCTTCTTGTTTCACTCAGGATCAGTTTGTGTAGTTCTTTCCAGGCCTTTCTAAAATCAGTTTATTCACCATTTTTTATAAAACAATAACACTCCATTATCTTCATATACAACAACTTGTTCAGCTATTCCTCAACTGCTTGGCATCTACTCATTTTCCAATTCCTTGCCACCACATAAAGAGCTGCTACAAACATTATTGCACATTTGAAACTTTGGGATACAGACCCAGGAGTAATAACACTGTTGCCTCAAAGGCAATGCACAGTTTTAAAGCTCTTTGGGCATAGCTTCAAATTGCTCCAGAATGGTGGGATAAATTCACCACTCCACCAAAAATGCATTAGGGTCCCAGTTTTCCCACTAACCCTTCAACACTTATACCCTTTGCTGTAATCTTAGCCAATCTGAGATGTGTGAAGTGGTACCCCAGGATTGTTTTAATTTGCATTTCCCTGATCAATAGTGATTTACAGCATTTTTTCATATGACTATAGATGGCTTTAATTTAGTTAAAAATTGTTTATATCTTTTGACCGTTTGTCAATTGGGAAATGACTTGAATTCTTTTTTTTTAATTTTAAAAAAATTATTATTATTATGGCTTTTTATTTACAAAACATATGCATAGGTTATTTTTCAACATTGACCCTTGCAAAGCCTTCTCTTCCAACTTTTCCCCTCCTTCCTCCTACCCTTTCCCCTAGATGGAAGGTAGTCCAATATATGTTAAAAATGTTAAAATATAGGTTAAATCCAATATATGTATACATATTTATACAGTTATCTGCTACGCAAGAAAAATCGGATCTAGAAAGAAAGAAAAAAAAAGAAACCCTGAGAAGGAAAACAAAATGCTATGTTGTGGTCCACACTTATTTCCCATAGTTCTCTTTCTGGGTGTAGCTGATTCTCTTTATTACTGAACAATTGGAACTGGTTTGCATCATCTCATTGTTAAAGAGAGCCACGTCTGTCAGAATTGATCATCATATAGTATTGTTGTTGAAGTATATAATGTTCTCCTGGTCCTGCTCATTTCACTCAGCATCAGTTCATGTAAGTCTCTCCAGGCCTTTCTGAAATCCTCCTGTTGGTCATTTCTTACAGAACAGTAATATTCCATAGTATTCATATACCACAATTTATTCAGCCATTCTCCAACTGATGGACATCCATTCAGTTTCCAGTTTCTAGCCACTACAAAAAGGGCTGCCACAAACATTCGTGCACATACAGGTCCCTTTCCCTGCTTTATGATCTCTTTGGGATATAGGCCCAGTAGTAACACTGCTGGATCAAAGGGTATGCACAGTTTGATAACTTTTTGAGCATAGTTCCAGATTGTTCTCCAGAATGGTTGGATTCGTTGACAATTCCACCAACTACGTGTCAGTGTCCCGGTTTTCCCCCATCTCCAACATTGGTGAATGACTTGATTTCTCATAAATTTGACCCAATTGATCATATAATTAGAAATCGGGTCCCTATCAGAAACACGGGTCTGAAATTTTTCCCTAGTGTTTTGCTTCCCTTCTAATTTTACTTGTGTTGGTTTGTTGGTGCAAAAACTTGGCAAACTAGGCCTCGTTCTATTAATTTCCATTTTGAGCATAGTAAGGATTTTGCTCTGAAAAGCGCCAGCGCGGGCGGGAAAGTGAAACAAACGTGGGGCTTTTACCCCTTCTCAGCGGGGCTGAAGAAGGCGCTTCAAGGGGGCCCGAGCCCCGGGTTTCAGGAGGGAGCCTCCCTACTCCCCCACGGACGCAGGAAGGAGCAGCTGCCCCGGGGGAAATGGTCCAAGGCACAGAAACGGCATCAAACCCGCCGCGGGGCCGGAGGGGGCTGAGCATGAGCGCGGGTCTCTCACGGAAGGGGGGATGGGGGAAGGGCGCAGGAGAAGGGGGGACCCAACCCACATTTGTGATTATGCAAATGATATGACACAAAACTCCCGCTTTTCCATCGGGAATTTCCGAGCACATCCGGGTCTCTTTCCCGTGGGGACCCAGGTTCCATCCCCAGCTCGTCCCCAAAGGCTCGGGAAGCTGCGGGAAAGAAGCGGGGGTGGAGGGTGGGGGGGAGGGGCGTAACCAGGAATAGAAGGAATCGGGATAAAGTCTTCACTGCGTCAAAGAAGGCCTCCTAGTGACGTCACTCCCGCCTCCGCCCCTGGGCTGCTGAGCCCCAGGGCATGCTGGGAGGCCTAAGGGGTGCAGGCGCCGCTTCCCGGGTCCCGGCTTTATTTCTGTTCTTCCTTCTGTGCTGGGAGGGGGAGGGCAGGAGGGCGTCTTTGCGCAGGCGCGGCCTTGGACGTCCCTTTTCCTTGTAAAGGTTCCTCCCGTTCCCCGCCAGTTCGGGCCGATCCTGAGCAGTGGCAATCTGGCGCCTAAGCGCCGGCTCCGGGCGCGGGAGTGCGCGCGCCCGAGGGTGCCCGTGGGAAAGCAGACCTGCAGTAGCTGGGCGTGGGGCGTGTAACGGAGCCGCGTGCGTGGGGGGTGGGGCTGCACCGGGGCCTGAGCCCCGAGAGATTTCTCCTGCGTGGCCTGAGGGGGGGAGGGGCGTGCTTGTGACTCCCTCTGACAGGGGGGGGGGGGGCGGGCACTGCCGAGTGTTACTTGGGGAACCCAACTGGCCCCTCCCCCCCCCCGAGCCCCCGGTATTGCGGGGCCGCCTCACCGGTCACCAGTGGGAAGGTGAGGATGCCGTAGCTTTACGCCTGTGCCTCAGTTTCCTCCTTTACCTCCCGTGAGCTCCCTTCTGTAAAGCACCAAGGACAGGGCCCGCTATACAGGAAGCGCTCTCTACTTGCAGCTCTTACTGTGAACTCTGTCTCACTCTTTTCTCTCTCTGTCTCTTTCTGTCTCTCTCTCTCTGTCTCTCTCTGTTTCTCTCTATCTCTCTCTGTCTCTCTGTCTCTTTATGTCTCTGTCTTTCTCTTCTCTCTGTCTCTGTCTCTCTCTCTCTCTCTCATTCTCTCATTGTGGGCAGGTCAGGGTCCAGCCTGGGCAGAGAAGCCTCAGACCCCGGCCTCCCTCTGTGGGCTCCCTCTCCCTCCCCCAGCCCGGCTGGAACAGGACCCAAGCCCGGACCCAGAGACATGGCCGCCGGCAGCCGGAGCCCCTCGTCCCAGGTGAGTGCGGTCCCTGCCCGGAGCTGAGCAGCCTCGGCCCAGGGGGAGCCCAGGAGAGCCCAGGAAGCTTCTCCTGTCAGAGGGAGGGGGCCTGGCAGGTCTGGCAGCAGGACAGGAATCACCCTCCTGGCGCTGCCCATTTCTTGCCCCCTCAGGCCACCGGGCAGCTCCCAGGGCTCTGAGTCCCTCTCCTTTGCCAGCTCTTAAATCGACAATAAATGCTTAGAAATTGGCTCCTCTGGGCCAAGCTCCACGTGAACCACTGAGGGAGCAGAGGAAGGTAAAGAAAAATCAGATCCTGCCCTCAAGGAGTTGGGGGAAACATCCATGAGCTGTGTCCACACCTGCGCTGGGCAGTGTAGACGGGAGCTACTCTCAGAGGAAGGTTCAGCAGTTTGGGGACCAGGAAAAGCTTGTTACAGAAAGGGAGAATTTAGCTGAGATGTGAAGGAAGCAGGAAGTGAGGGAGGAAGCCACTGCAGACAGGAGAGAAGCCATTGAAAAGGCCCAGGGTCAGGGGACAGAGGGTCCTGGTGAAGCATAAGCCTGGAGCCCAACGTCCCTGGGGCAGAGAGGAAACAGGTGTGAGAAGCTGGGGCTGGTGTGGTGGTGTCTGCCGAGTGCCAGGAGCCTCATAAAGATCATCTCATTGATCCTGTCGTGGGAATTGTCAGGGTCCTTGGTAGGGATGGTCAGGGAGCTCAGGGTCCAGCCAGAGAGTAAACTGCGGTTTATTTATCCATGGGAGGGTGTGACAGACTCCATGAATGGGGGGTTACATTTCCTCAGAAGACTCAGAGACAGTCTCTCCTCCTTACCTGACCTGGGCTTTGGGTGGGATCTGTTGGGTCTCCTAACCAGTAAGAAAGAAGTTTTAGCTAAGATCAGGTTAGGACCCAGATATAAAAAGCCACATTTACTTGTTTGTTTTAAATTATTTTCAATTACTTGTCATGACAACTTGCAACATTTATCTTTATCAGATTTTGAGTTGTAAATTTTTCTCCATCCCTTTTTCGCTCTTCCTAAAATGGTGGGCAACTTGATGTAGGTGTAAGCATGCTGTCATTTAAAATTTATTTCCCTATTAATCAAGAGTTGTGAAAAATGAAAGATCAAAAGAGAAGAAAAAAAGAATAAAGTAACTAAAAGATACATTCTTCAATCACTTTCAGAGTCCATCAGTTCTTTATTTAGTGTGTGGGAAGCCTTTTCCTTCTTGAGTCTTTTACAATTGCCTTAGATCCTTGTGCTCCTGAGAAGAGCCGAGTCCTTCATAGTTGATCACAACACTCTGGTGCTGATTCTGTATACAATCTTTTCCTGGCTCTGCTCATTTCAGTTTGCATTAATTTGGTTTTTAGTTCATTCTGAAATCTGCTTCACCATTTCTTCACAATTATTTCATTATATTCATATACCCCAGCTTGTTCAGCCATTCTCCCTCAAATTACACAAAATTGCCTCCAGGAAGAGGCTGCTATGAATATTTTTGCACATGTAAGCCCTTTCCCTCTTTTTGTAATCTCTGTGGAATAATACAGACCTAATGATGCTATATTTGATCTAAAGATTTGCACACTTTGGTTACTCTTTGTTCATAGTTCCAAGTTACTCTCCAGAAACCTTGGATCACTTCTCATTTCCTCATCAGTGCACTAGTGTCCCAGGATTCCCACATTCTTTCCAGCACTGATCATTTTTTGTTTTATTAATTAATCTGATAGATGTGAAGTGGTTCTTCTGAGCTGTTTTTATTTGCATTTTCCTAATCAAAAATGATTTCGAGCACTTCATTTTCCTACATCTATTTGATTTTGTCATCTACAAACTGTTCGTTTCCTTTGATCATTTCTTAGTTGAGGAACAGTAATACATTTGATTCATTTCTCTATGTATTTGGGAAATGTGGCCTTCATCAGAGAAATTTGCTGGAAAGATCATTTCCCATCATTCTTGAAAAGTACATCTTTACCAAAAGAAGAAAATGTGAATTGAGAATGCAAGTTTCAAAAGTCTTTATCATAGTTATTTATGTCAGAGCTAGAAAACACAGGAAGAAAAAAATAACTGGTCAGCTAGGTGGCACAGTGGATAGAGCAGCAGCCCTGAAGTCAGGAGGACCTGAATTCAAATGTGGCCTTAGACACTTAAAACTTCCTAGTTATGTAAATCTGGGCAAGTCACTTCATCCCCCCAAAAAAAGAAAAGAAAAAAATAAGTGCTCTATTACTCAGATACTTTGGCAACATTTACTAAATCCTTTGTGCCTTCTTAGTAACAGGACTGGAAGTGAGTGCTCTGAGTTTTCTCACAGTGATTGGGGGACGAGAAATACTGAAGGGGGCATCTAGTACATTGATAAAAGAAGAGCAGCAGAGCATCAAATGAAGTCAGTGATGTTTTCTCCAAAATTCACTTAGGAAAACTCTTAGTACTAGATGTCTAAAAGTCTGGGTCATAAGCTTTGGGGGGGGACATGATTTTCTATCCCAGAGTTAAAGAAGGAAAGAGATTGGGACTGGGTGGCAAAAAACAATGAGCAGGAAGCAGTCACGGAATAAGGATTGGGCAGGTTCAAAGGTCTCTCCAGTCAGGATAGCCTGATCTCGAGAGGGCTGAATCAGGGGCAAGGAATGTGGTATCTAAGGCCCCTTCTTCTGCCTTGGAGGCCGGGGCACTTAAGAGTCCAGGTCGGCCTCCTGACCTCTCTGATGTCCTGGCTGAGACCTACATGGGGAGTGCAAGCACAGATTTCTAGGAGACAGTTAATGTCCCAATTAAGCATTCACAGAACACATTACATTAATAAACTCACTATTTGAGAAGAGATAAAGTTTCATCACTTGTCTGGTAAGAATCTCATGCCAGCTACTTGAGGCCAGATTCTCTGTATTCTCTCTAATTCTCTTTAAAATTCTTTTCCTGCTTCCATCTAGTTTAGATTCATTTTGGAATTATAGAAAATTTACTAGATAATTTCTTTGTTCTCTCCTCAGTGATCACTGTTAATGGTTTCTTCCCCAGAATACATAATATTTAGCAGGTTCTCACAAACTCTTCATAGAATTTTTTTTTTCATATGTAATCACTTAAGACCCGCCTTGTAGGGAGGGATGTCTCAACAACTTCTCTCTTTCACCTCTACAGGTTCTATAGAATTCATATATTCTCCCTAATTCTTTTGAGGGAAGCATTTTATATTAAGACATTTCCCCCAACTTTTATTATCCAACATGACTCTCATTTGAAATAGAAAATGCTTTTCTCAGTATTCCACTGGGCTCTTAATGCCTAGTTCTAAGTGTGGGCTCTGATACTCCTAAAGATTATGAGAGTTTTAGGCAATTCCCATCTCTCTTTCTGCTTCCTCTTCTAAGTTGATGAGGATTGGATTGGATGAATTCTGGAGGATCTTTCAGCTCTAAATCAAGTGACTTTTGATGGTTTAGGAATTGATGACAATCAAGGATATTGTGGTGGATTTCACTGAGGAGGAATGGGGGCTCCTGGACCCTTCTCAGAAGGAGCTGTACAAGGAGGTCATGCTGGAGAATGTCCAGAATCTGGTGTTCCTGGGTAAGGACCATTTTCTCTCTTTTCTTGGTGTTCATCATCAGTTCGAAATGAGCACAAAGAGAACACAAATGAAATAAATCGTGTTGCATCCTAGAAATTGAATTGAGCACTCAGTCATCTGAGGGCACCAAGTCTCCATCCATTTTGGTCTTAGCTGGAGCCTTTTTGAGTTACATAATTAACCCTCAGTCAGGTAGCTGATATTACTGCCAAGTTTGTTAGGTAAACTCCTTGAAAACATGCTAAAAAAGAATGGGAGAGGCAAAATAGGACAGGAAACACTTAGCTCCCTAGGAACATCCCCTAAAGCAAAAAACAAATGCCTCAAAATTCATTTTGAGCAGCAAAAGTGAATAAAATGCCAGAAGTTGGCAGCACCTTAATAGGATCATAGGAAGGATCTCCTCTCCCTAGGTAGAGATTGGACCCAAATGAAGAGCTATGCACTCTAGGCTGACTCTGCTAAGATAGCCAAGAGCAAGCCCTGGAGGCATCTGCATTGGCCTAGGGTCTCAGGCTCCAAAGTTTTCAGCTCTTGCAAGGTGAAGGGCAGGGTGAGGTAACTGAAGGAGAACAAAGGGCCCTGTTCTAAAGAAAACTTGACAGATGAAGATCTCATATCTCAAATACTCAAAGGGATGGGAACAGGTAGTTTCTGATGAAGAAATTAAAACTCTTTATGGCTATATGAGAAATATTCTAACTTATTATTGATTAGGGAAATGCAATCAAAAACCCCATTTTGATATCATGTTGGGAACACTAATATATTGCTGAAATTATAAACTGATCCATTCAATTTGGAGACAATTTGGAATGATGTCGAAAGACTTATAAAACTATATACCCTTTGTCTCCAAAATACAATATAAGGTCTGTTTGCCAAGATAATTAGGGAAAAAAGAAGCAAATTTATATGTTTTAAAAGATTGATAGCAGCTCTTTTTTTGGGTGACAGAAAGCTAGAGACTGTGGGGATACCTGACCTTTCTAATGGACCCTTACAAATCCCCTTTCTTTCAAAGCGGGCACCGATCATCCCATACCAAGCTACTTAGCATCACCTATAGTTTGCTTGATCAAGGAGAGTGCTGAGTACCATGCTGAAAGAGGCAGGAAGCAACAGACCTCCATGCCCAAGGAGAGAAGATACCAAAGAGGCAGGATGTCAATGAGATAGGATGTCACAATTCTCACAATTCTAGTACATAGTTTGTCACAATTCTAGTGCACTTACATACATGACATTTGTCACAATCCTGTTGTACTTGTCACAATTCTAGATTACAATTCTAGCTTATCACAATTCTAATGCACTTGCATACGTGACACTTGTCACAATTCTATTGCATTTGTATACATCTTTTGAAAGAAATCACAGATAAAGGTGCAAAACACACAAGGATGCACATAAGCAAAGTCATGTCCTGTAACACTGTCTCAACGTTAACAGGTGGGCATATTGGTTTTTCGTCTGCTAATTTAAAAGCGTAGTCCTTAAATAGAAAGCATAGGGCAAAGCCTCTCCCCGGGGCCACCAGATGGCGAATAGCCATGGGAGAAGCAAGCAGGCCCATTGTTCATTTACAGTCTGTTTATATTGCATATAACCCAAGACAGTCCATTCAGCTGCTACACTGGAGCTGTGCCTGCTGTCTCTGGTGTCACAGTCAGGAGGGACATGGCTGCCATCAGCATCTGGAGGGCTGCCGACATCTGGCTGGTCCCTCTGGGCTGTTGTCTGGTCCTTCTCTTGGATCCCCAGTTCACAAATGTCTCTGGTGGGGATCCACTCCTCTGCTATTAAGTCTGCATCTAGAATGAAACGAATGTACCCAGGGCCCCAAACCCTGACCTAATTTGGGCCTTTCCAAATGCCATCCAGGCCTTTCCACATCACTGTGGGAAGAAAGTTCTTGTCAAAAAGACAAACAAAAGTCAGTCAATCTGTCACTTAGCTGCACTTTCTCTGTATATCAGAAGTGCATTGCTAAGGTAAAATCCAAAGAATTAAAAAATGTAAAATCAAAATTTAAAAATTGCAAGCAATCACATGTATGAATTGCCACATCTTAGGCATATCCCAAAATTCCCTTCTCTTGTTTAAAAGAGAACATCTTGGGTATATGAATAGTCTGTCCAGTAATGATTTGACTAGTAGTCAAATTCAATGCAAAAAGACCTAAAGGCCGAAAATTTATAAGCCAATCTATAACCTGTCTTAAATGCATGTGAGATTCCTACAATGGAAATATGGTTGATCACGTGCCTAACTGCTTTTCCAGACTGGACTGAAGCCATAAAGAATTGAGAATATATATCCACAGTAACATGGATGCTCTGCCTTTTAAAATGAGTAATGTCCATTGGTCTTAACACATTAAATTTCAAACCATAAGGGTTTTGTCCTATAGGGAGCATAGGAGAGTGAAAAGAAAGATAAGCTTTACAGCCTTTTGCCATGCTCCTAGCTTCCCCTATAGTTATCACAATTTGCAAATATAAAACTCTTATCAATCTGATTATAAAAGATATGATTGAAAGTCCACTCTGAAAATGGGTGTGTAGGATATAATGTGTATCTGAGTGCTTTCTCACTCGCTCTTGAAATTCTTTAAAGCGCTGATAATATATATTAAAAACTACAAATTTTGAGCTGTGGCAATTCTTTGTACCACATCTATTGAATAAGCCGAATCAAAAATTATTTTTACATACCCACGTGCAAGGCTTAGAGCTGTAGCCAATAAACTTTTCCACTCTGGGATGGTTTCACAATACATAACAATTTGTGCATTGATATGAGAGATATATAATTCACCAGGTCTTGTCCCAGATAATTTTACTACTTTCTCAATGGCTTTTATTGAAATTCTAACTACAAGCACTGGGTAAAATTTAAATTTTTTATCTGATTGTGCTGAGAGATTCACCCACTTCATGCTGTCTCCTTGATGAAGGATTTCTATGGGTGCCTTTTTTATAACAAAATTTGATATTTCCAATACTTTTTTAGTTATTTTTTCATCCATATTAGATGAAATTAATCCAATCTCTTTTAGAGCTTCTAGAGCTTCTTTTTAAAGCTGGTATTGTGAGTTTAAAGCACTATTTCCTCTTAAAGGTAGTACTACCTTACTCTTGGAGATACTTTTCTCACAAAGACAAAGTCACCAGCCACATGCCTTTGATTCAAAGTAGAGCTGTTCTTGAGGCCATGTGACAAGGCTGTCCATTCAAATCCTTTATAAGGCTCAGCTGAATTAATGCTGGGCACTGAAAAGATAAATTTCTTCATATTCTCCTTATCTAGGGAAATAAAATTCTTAATCGTAAAAGATCATTCCTCAAGCAATCGAGGAGGTGGAAGCCCAAGCTGTCTCCATGTGTCCATTTACTTTTCTTGGATTAATATTATGCCTAATGAAATTTGAATTTTTTCATTTTTTAAGAAGTCCCTTCCCCACTGTTTAATGGGGGACCTTTCGACTGGAAAATAAATAAATTTTTCTGTCTTATATTTAAATTTCCACTTCCAAGACTATTTTTAGCTATTATAGATCCTTTCATGCCAGACATATAGGTACTTGCTGTGGTCTTTAACCCATTACTAAACCAGCTGGCACCTCTAATAGCTACCTGTATTATCTACATCTGTGCCTACCAACCTTTTCAGTAGTCTGCCATTCATACAGATAATGAGCAAACTCACTCGGCTATGAAAGCTTCGGTCCATAATATCCTTTAATTCTTTTGCCTAAAGTCAAAGTTTGATACTAATACTGAATTGTATTTCAGGACTGTGAATCAATAGATCTGATGTTACTTCTCTTCCTGGGTCATAGATCACACACTATCTATACTAGTGATTAAGACAGCAGTTTCCCAAATCATTCTATAAATAAAACACTTTTATAAATACTTGTAGGGGGTCAGGCAATTAAGCCAATCTGTGGAAATGAAAAATCCATGAGGTGAGCAAAGGGGAGTTCCAACTCTCCAAAGACTATCCTTGCAGTTCTATAGATATAAAATTCCACTCTTTCTAACTGCAATATCTGCTTAGAAACTAACTGAGCTGTGTTTTTAAAATTGTTCTGAATACTATAGCAATTGCTGTCCTCAAGATAGCATCAGTCTTGGCTTGTGCCATAAAGTCTACTCCATTAACTGTTACTATGTGAATTTGAATTGGCCAATCAATTTTTGTAACAGATATATCAGTTCCTGGATCAGTCATTCCTAAGAATGGCCTGTTTTCTATAGAAATATTATACATGTTTTTTTTCTTGCCCAATCACTTGAGTAAAATTTCACCTCATCAAAAGAATGTAACGGGAGTGCTTTAGCAAGTGGATGATCTCCCTTTAAGTTAAATGGTTTCATATATTTTAATAGTATGTATAATCATAGGTGCATAGTCTGAAAGTCCGATTACTAATTTATCTCCAGCTTTAAGTTGTACCTCAACATATGCAATAGTCCATGGGTTAATGTTAAAACCCTCAACAGCATTCACCAAATACTGTAAATATTTCTCATCAAAGTCTGATCCTAATCTATCTAGTATGTTTTTGGGGTCCTCATGGGACCCCCTCAGTAGTTTCCCTGAACCACAGTATTATTTCTCTTCCTGGTCCTACAAAATTTTGCCATGTGGCCTATCTTGCCCCAAGCAAGGTCAAAGAATTTTCCACCTCCTATTGGCCACTTACATCTCAGTAGCGCTTGCCTGACTTTTCTAATGGACCCTTACAATGGAGTATGACTTACAGTCAATGGTTAATAGCTTCAGCAGTGGTTGATGATGGTGTGTTGAGAACTTTATGAAACAGTTCAGCCCATCTCTTCCATTATCATACCCTTATCACTAATCAATGTAGCTCCATCAGCATTGGGAAGCTTAGGTCTTTGGTCCATAAATAAACTTCAGAGCATCATAAAAGAGTTTTGACTTGTTACACTAAATGTAAAAATGAACTTTATCAGCTTTTATTTCATGGGCCAAAAATCTAACTTGTCAAATCTTTGCTTATACTTTTGGGAGAGTTAAACACTGCCTTCCTAGAGATGGATAATCTAAAGTACTTGTAATCTTGTAAATCTTGTAGAGTTCTCACTTTTCATTTAATACCTTCTGAACTTCCCTTTCTTTTCTTTCTGTTTTTTTTTTTTTAATAGCTTTTTTATTTACAAGTTATGTGCATGGGTAAGTTTACAGCATTGACAATTGCCAAACCTTTTGTTCCAGTTTTTCCCCTCCTTCCCTCCTCCCCCTCCTCTAGATAGCAGGATGACCAATACATGTTAAATATATTAAAGTATACATTAAATACAAAATAAGTATATATGTCCAAACCATTATTTTGCTGTACAAAAAAATCGGACTCTGAAAGATTGTACAATTAGCCCGTGAAGGAAATAAAAAATGTTAGGGATTGGGAATTCTATGTAATGGTTCTTAGTCATCTCCCAGAGTTCTTTTGCTGAGTGTAGCTGGTTCAGTTCATTACTGCTCCATTGGAACTGATCTGGTTCATCTCATTGCTGAAGATGGCCAGGTCCATCAGAATTGATCATCATATGGTATTGTTGTTGATGTATATAATGATCTCCTGGTCCTGCTCATTTCACTCAGCATCAGTTCGTGTAAGTCTCTCCAAGCCTCTCTGAAATCCTCCTGCTGGTTATTTCTTACCAAACAATAATATTCCATAATATTCATATACCAAAATTTATTCAGCCATTCTCTAATTGATTCCCCTTTATTTTCATCAAACTCATTTGGATGTTTCCTTTTTTCCCAGATGAGTAAATGTGGTACTATCCAACAAATCTCTGAAAGCAGTCTACTCTTATAATTTTCAGTTGTTTGTTGGCTCAGTTTTCCCTCTAAATTAGCAAAAACTATTCCAGCACAAAGAAGACTCTAATCTGTCATTAAGTATTTGTTAGTCATGTTGGCTTTGGGCCCTTGCCTTTGCTGAATGTGTATATTTCATTGGGAGATGATAAGTCTCTGATTGGTCCAGTACTTTGAGATGGACATCTCACATATTATCTCTCTTTTTTATTATTATTTTTTCCCCTGAGGCAATTGGGGTTAAGTGACTTGCTCAGGGTCATATAGCTAGCAAACGGTAAGTGTCTGAGGCCAGATTTGAACTCAGTTCTTCTGATTTCTGGGTTGGTGCTCTATCCACTGTACCACCTCGCTGCCTCCAATATGTCTCTTCTTAAAAATGACTTGGGCTGTTAAAAGCCATGTTTGCACTGAGTGCACCTATGAAGTTTTGTATATTTAGTTTGGTGACAAGCTGCAATGACTCTTATGTAACATTGTTATTTGTGTTTATATGTGTGTGTATGTCATTTTTTATATATGTTTGTCTTCTTCAGATGTAGAAACTGGGTTCACAGTAAATGAAATGAGTAAAAAGCTGGGAATTTTTGTGGAAGAACATGACCTGCAAAGGTTCATGGATGGTCCCTGTGATTTCAGTTTGAAGGAATTGCATGATTTGAATCTCAAAGTAGATAGATATCCAAAGAGTGATTCTGAATTGTATGAAATTGGAAAGAGACTTAGATGGACTTCTATCCTAAATCACTGTAAGAAAATGACCTCAGGAAGTGATTATCTTCAAGGCAGTGAATACAAGAAATTCTTCACTGAAGAGGTAGAACCGTTGGTTCCATGTAATCAATGGGATATCACTGTGAAGTGGAGTTCAGACCTCAGTGGCCATCAGAAAAGTGATACTGAAGAAATGCTTTCCATAAGTAATAATGATGAGAAGGCTGTCAGTCAGAACTCTAATCTCCTTACTCATCAGCAAAGGAATATTAGAAAAGAACCTGATGAACATAATGTATGTGAAACAACCTCATCCTATCACTCATCTCTTCCTTACCACCTTGGAATTAAAAGATTTGGATATGATCAGTTTGGGAAAGCCTTTGGTTGGAATCCATCTTTTAGTAGCTCGGAGAAGACTCATCCTGGACAGATGTCTCAGAAATGTACTAAATGTGGGAGAGCTTTTTATTACGGATCATTCCTGCTTGACCATCAGAGAATCCACCCTAAAGAGAAGCGTTATTTATGTCTTCAGTGTGGAAAGCCTTCCATATGCAATCAATGTGGAAAAACTTTTACAGGTATCTCCAGGCTAGCAAAACATAAGAAAACCCACACCAGAGAGAAGGCTTATGAATGTAATCAGTGTGGAAAGACTTTTAGATGGAGCTCCCATCTTGCTAGACATCAGGGAATCCACAGTGGAGAGAGACCTTTTAAATGTAATTACTGTGGAAAGGCTTTCACAGTAAAGGGCAATCTTGCTAGACATCAAGGAATCCACACTCGGGAGAAACCTTTTAAATGTAATCAATGTGGAAAGGCTTTCACTCAGAGTTCCTGTCTTGTTAACCATCAGAGAATCCACACTGGAGAGAAACCTTTTAAATGTAATCTTTGTGAAAAGGCTTTCATAAGTAATTACAGGCTTGCAGAACATCAGAGAGTCCACACTAGAGAGAAACTTTTAAAGTGTAATCACTGTGGAAAGGCTTTCACACAGAGTTCCTGTCTTGCTAACCATAAGAGAATCCATTGGAGAGAAACCTTTTAAACATAATCAATGTGGAAAGAGTTTTAGATACAGCTCCCATCTTGCCAGATATCAGAGAATTCACACTGGAGTGAAACCTTTATTTATTTATTTATTTATTTGGAAAGTGTTGGGGTTTTTTTTTTTTTTCTATTTTGGGTAGGAGAGGATAGCAATGGGAAGTGTACTAGCCATAAGACTGTCCTTCCTCTAATCTTCTAATCTAAAATAATAAGGTATTATTACAGTAATATACGTGCAATGGAATAGGACAGGAAATTTTGAAAAATGTTTTATTGAATTCATTACTATTCAAAAAAGAAATTCAGGCTTTGCAGATTTGTTTTCTTGATAAATTTTTCTGTTTTATGTAAATTTAAAACGTTCATTTGATTTCATTTGTATGAATTTCAAAATTAAAGAAGTCAGATATTGATGGTTTCCTGTTGTGATTTTCACCAGTGTTGAAGATATTATTACAAGAAATCATAAAATTATTTTCATGACATTCTCTACCTTTTAAATTTGTATCTTGAATCAAGAATTCTAGCTACACTTGTAGGTTATACCTAACAATTTACTTTTATTTTAAAACCAAATGTTTTTTATAGAAAAAAAATCCTTGTACCTCTCACCTACCTGAAATAAAGAATGACAAAAATGCAAATCTTCCCATTATAAATTTTAATAATCAATGCAAAATTCCAATACTGTCTAATCCTAAAATATATTCTTGAGCAATTCTTATTTAGAAGATGCCATGAATGTTTTCCATTGTAATCTTTGGCATTTTGCTCTTGTCTTTTTTTTTCAGTGACATTCATTCCAAATTGAGGTAGAGTCCCCTTTCCTATACACACATACACATTCATATATATATATATATATATATAAATAATTTTTTTTTTTTTTTTTTTTTTTTGGCTGAAGCAATCGGGGTTAAGTGACTTGCCCAACAAGGAAGTGTTAAATGTCTGCGAATAGATTTGAACTCAGGTGTTTAGCTGGTGCACTATCCACTGAGTCACCTTCCTTCCCCTCATTTCCTATCCTTTCAATGATTAATTTCATTTTTCTGTGCCTTTTCCTTGAAAAAGATTTTTTCCCCATTTCTCTTCTTTATCTTTTTCATTATTCAAACCCTTTATTTTTGGATTCATGGAACTTACAACTAAGTTAGATCTTTTCCATTTTCTATGTTCATTAAGGCATTAAGACTTGGGAGGTATTTTGGCTTCCCTTTTCTTTTTTTACAAAACAGTTTATTTTATTTTTTTTTTTTTAATATTTTTCCCCAGTTACATTTAAGCCTTTTGTTTTACATTTGTTTTTAAGATTTTTGATTTTTAGGTTCTCTCCCTTATTCTCACCCACAATGAAGAAATTACAAGTGAAATTATAAAAAATATTTCCATAAAAGTCAAGTTGTGATGGGGCAGCTAGTTGGTGCAGTGGATAGAGCACCAGCTCAAATGTGATGGAGTTCTGTCAACACATATTGAGTTGACGGAGTTTAGGATCCCAAAAATATATTGAGGCCATGGTGAGGTGTTGTAAAAGAAATTGTAAATTTAGATGATCTGCAGCTGTAGAGGCAAAGAAAAAAAAAATATTTTGCTGCTTGTGGCAGGCTTAATCCATATAAGCTTTAATAAAGAAAAAGGGATTGAGCAATCGCCAAGGGGGGAGACACACTGTAAGGCCGAAGAGCCATTAATGCATGACCATGAACCTTGGGGGACCTGACACAGGTAAGAGGGACATCTGTGTAAAGTGGGTTGGGTTTGGGGAGAGGGCGTAATAACTAGGGAATCAGGAAGGGCCTCTTTGCAGAAGTAGCCTCTGAGCACATACTATCATCAACCACTGCTGAATCTATTAACCATTGATCTCAGGTCTTATTACATCCCTCTTTACTCATTCATCAATTGATGGTATCCCTACAATTTCTAGCTCTTTGTCACAGTGGACCACAACATAGCATTCTCACTCTGTTGTTTACTTGCATTTTGTTTTCTTTCCCAGTTTTTTTTCCCCTTCTTGATCTGATTTTTCTTGTGCAGCAGGAGAACTGTATAAATATGTATGCATATATTGGATATAACATGTATTTTAACATGTATTGGACTATCTGCCATCTGGGAGAGGGAGTGGGAGGAAGGAGGAGATAATTTGGAACAGAAGTTTTTGCAAGGGTCAGTGTTGAAAAATAACCCATGCATATGTTTTGTAAATAAAATAATTTTTTTTTATAAAAATAAAATGTTTAAAAAAATATCTTCGGAAGCAGACCTTATAGTGGTATCTTTGGGTCAAGGGGATGTACAGTTTCATTAATCTTTGTTCATAATTGTTCAGATAATTCAGATTGTTCACCAAATTGAGTGGATCAGTTTATAATTTCAGCAACAATATATCAGTGTCCCCAAAATGATCTCATAATGATGTTTTTACTTTGCATTTCCCTAATAACTAATAAATTGGGATATTTTCTCATATGGCTGTAAATAGTTTTGATTTCTTCATTAGTAACTATCTGTTCCTATTTGAGTATTTTTCAGTTAGAGAACGATTCGTATTCTTATATGTTTGATAAATTTCTTTATATGTTTGTGACATGGAGTCTTTATCTTAAAAATTATGTATAAAAATGTGTTCGTAATATTTTGCTTTTCTTGTGATCTTGGCTAAATTGGACTTTTTGGTACAAAAGTTTTTAACTAAATGTATTTAAAATTACCTATTTCATACACTATAATACTCTCTGTCTCTTATTCATTTTTTTTTTTTTTTTTTTTTTTTTTTTTTTTGGCTGAAGCTGTTGGGGTTAAATGATCTGCCCAGGGTCACACAGAAACTGTTAAGCTTCTGAGGCCAGATTTGAACTCAGGTCTTCCTGACTTCAGGACTGTTGTTCTATCCACTTCATTGTCTAGCTGCCCCCTCATTCATAAATTTTAAAATTATTCATGAGTGTGATAGTCAATGTGTTCTGAGTTTTTAAAAATTTCTTATATCCCCTTTTACATCTAGATTGACCTTCTTAGTAAATATTATAAGATATTACTGTGTGTTCAATTTCTTCCAATCTTCTTTCTAGTTTTCCCCATAATTTTTACTAACGAATTCTCATCACAAAAACTTAACGCTCTACCTTTTTTAGCACAAGATTCCTATAATAATTTGCCACAATGTATTTTATTTCTCTTCTATTCTACTGACCTAATTTTCTGTTAGGCTATAAAAGATAAGATTTTTAAAATTATTATTATCAGTAGGTTATTTTAATTTTTATTCATGAAATGAAACCAGTATTTCCAGAATATAGTGTATATATACATATATGTGTGTGTATGTGTGTGTGTGTATAGTAAGTGCAATGAAACACTTGATATTCCTTTTCAATACACAAGAAAGTTATGTAAATTTCTTTGTATTTTCCTTTTTTCCTTCCCTACTCCCCACCTTCCCATACATATGGTTACATATATATGATCTTCTTAAAATGCTCCTATTACTTTATATAGCATTCTCTTGGTTCTGCTTATTTCAATCTATTATTTCATGCAAGCCTTTCCATGACTTTGGGTATAATTACAGTTTTTACTCTTTGCTTGATCCCATCAAAATTGCACCAACAATAATGAGTTTGGATCCCAATTTTTCCACACTCCCTCCAATATTTGTCACATTCCCCTTCAATTATTTTAGCAAATCTGATAGTGTAAAACTGTTGGGAGCTGGCACTAATTTACAACCACTTAAGGCCAAACCTTCAACCTGAATAGATTGAATCTCCTAATGCCATTCCTGAATAGGAGTCTCCTAGTCACACCCTAACTTCGAATAGGCAGATATCTAGGCACTCCCTAAACCCATTATAGAGCTTTGTTTCACCAGAAACACCTGAGCAGTTCGCCCTTAGGCGATATACCAACCCTTTGCCTAGGACCCCCACTCTGTACTGTGATTGTGCAACTCTGACTTTGTTCCTACTGCTATATATATCTGTACTATTGCACCCATTAAAATGAGACTTGATCGGAATTCGTCTTGCCTCCATTCTGCATGTCCCCTCTCTCTTGCCCTTATCTCTTTTCTTCCAGGGTCCACACACACTGCCTCGCGGGCCGAGGCATAAAACAATCTCAAGGTTGCTTTGAACTAGTTTCTCTAATCAATAATGATTTAGAGTATTTTCCCACATGACTATAAATTGGATTTCTCCATTGGGAAACTGCCCATTTATATCTTTTGTCCATTTATAAATTAGGAAAAGACATCTGATATTCTTATAGATTTTACATAGGTCTTAGTATATTTGAGACATGAGATCTTTATCTGAAAAGTTTTCTGCAGCATTTTCATCTACAGATGAATTTTGCTATTATTTTTTTGAGTTCACTAAAATAGTTTTCTGGTAATTTAATTGGAATTTTAGGGACTCTATAAATTAACTTGGGTAAGATTTGTCACTTGTGTTACACAGGCTCTTCTATCCATGAACAATTAATATTTCTTGAGTTATTTAAAAATGATTTTATTTCTATAAAATTTTTTTTCCATTCATGTATTTCCTGGAGTAGCTCTTAAGGTCTTTTTAGGAAATTTATACTATCTATTGTCTTATTATGTCTTCTGTCAGGGCTGTGTTGATAATATAAAGAAATGCTGATGTTTTATGTGGGTTTACTTTGTATTCTAATTTTTGCTAAAATTATTAAATGTTTAAACACTAACTTTAGTTGAGTCTTTTCAATTCCTTACATATCAATAGATAGTCTTCAAAAAGAAATGGTTTCTTTTCAATGTCTTATTATTCTTGCTAGGATTTCCAATACAATATTGAATACTTTTAGTTACAGTGGAATCCCTACTTCTCATGTGATTTTAGTAGAAAGGATTCTGGCTTTTGTCCATTACCCATAATGCACGCTGATGGCTTTAGGTAACTTTTTTTTTTTTCAACTTAAGAGAAAAAAAATCCATTTGTACTTATACTTCCAACAGATTTTTAATAGAATTGAGTGTTATATTTTAATAAAAGTTTTTGCTTTAGCTGTTGCTGTAATCCCAAGTTTTTTAAAAATTATAGTTCTAATCAATTATGTGAATAATTTTCCTTCTATAATTCCAGCCCTGCATTCCTGATATAAATTCCAAGTTATTTTTACACAAGTTTTGGGATCTTCTTTTTCAAATTGGTTATTTTCTTTTCACAATTTAGCTTGATTTTATTGGATTGTTGTTATTTATTTACTTACATACTTAGTTATGAATTTTTCCTTAATCTTTTTTATTTGATTTTTTAAGTTCTTTTTAAATTCCTTTAAGAAATCTTTTTGGGCTTGTGACCATTTGGCATTTTTCTTGGAAGTTGGAGTCCCTTTTTTAACTTTATTTTCTTTCTCTGAGTATGAACAGATTAGTTGTATCCCCATAGTAGCTATCTATGGTTAGATTATTTTTCCTTTGCAAACTCGCTTTACTTTTATTTTATTTTAAGCCACTTTTATTAGTATCAGCTCCTTGTCCTGAGGTATGGGGGAGGATACCCCAGGATTGAGATCCTTCTTACTATCACTTGCACGACTCTTTCTAGTTCCCAACCTTAGGCACTCCTCCCTACCCTTGAATCCAGGCCAGGCTACCCAGCCACACTGTCCCAGCAAATGCTCCCACTCCCTATGGTCTCCAGCCACAAACTTCAGTAGACTTCTCTGCCCAGATATGGAGACCAGGTTCTTTGCTCTCTTGCAAGTACCCACAGCCAGTAGGGTCTTTGCTCCTTCATTACAGCACTTACCAGCTGTGGGCTTCTTCTTCCTTGGTCACAGCTCCAGCCTGGAACCATGTCTGGTCATCACAGCAGGATCTGGTGTCTAATCAGAGAACAGGGCCCTTTGTTCTTCAGTTGCCTGAGCCTACCCCACAGTTTGTCAGAGGTAAAAGCTTTGGAACCTGAGAACACTGGCCAACCCAGCTGCCCCCAGTGCTTCTGTTGGCCTACTTACCAGAGTCTGCCTAGAGTGCCTAACACTTCAAATCTCTACTAGGCAGATGAGATCCTTCCTAAAACTCTGTTAAGGTTCTGACGACTTCTCGAGTTTTCATCACTTTTGCTGCTCAAAATGAATTCTGAAGTATATTTTTTCTTCTTTTTGGGGAGATTCCTAGGAGCTAAGTATTTCCTGTGCTATTGTGTCATCTTATGAGAATCCTCTCCCATTTTGTTAAGCATGGTTTTCAGGAGCTTGCCTCACAAATGAATAGCATTGAAGTGCTCTAAATCACTTTTGATTAGAGAAATGCAAATAAAAACAACACAGAAGTACATCTCACATCTATCAGATTAACTAATATGGCAAAAAATAAAAATCATCAATGTGAAAAAGTGGGAAAATTGGGATACTAATGTAGGAATGTAAGGATGATCCTTACATGTAAATGTAAGGTGGAATGTAAACTGATCCAGGCTTTCTGGAGAAGTTGGAATTATAAACAAAGAGCAACCAAACTATACAAATCTTTACAGCTAGCATATATCACCACTACATCTGTATTAATCCAGAGATCACAAAAAGAGGGAAAGGGCCTACATGTGCAAAAATATTTATAGCAGTCCTTTTCCCAGAAACGAAATTGAGGAAATTCTCATCAGTTGGGGAATGGCTGAACAAGCTGTGGTATATGTATATAATGAAATAGAATTGTACAATAAGAAATGATGAACAGGCAGAAAAAATTTTTGGAAAATAGTAAAAAACC
This sequence comes from Dasyurus viverrinus, assembly GCA_020854095.1. Classification (NCBI taxonomy): domain Eukaryota; kingdom Metazoa; phylum Chordata; class Mammalia; order Dasyuromorphia; family Dasyuridae; genus Dasyurus; species Dasyurus viverrinus. The sequence goes on along the minus strand of CM036999.1, from coordinate 622,804,349 downwards.
AAACTTATGCAAAGTGAAATGAGCACAACTAGGAAAAGATTGTATACAGAATCAGCAAAAAGTATGAATGGCAGCTCTTCTCAGGAACACATATAATGTGTTTTATAATTTGGCAATTATAAAAGACTGAAGAAGGAAAAGGCTATCCAGAACTGATGGACTCTAAAACTGATTGAATCATACACATCATAATTAATAGGGAAATAGGTTTTAAATGATAGCACATATATACCTAAATCAAATTGTCTACCATTTTAGGAAAAAGGAGAGAAGGAGATGGAGAAAAATTTAAAACTTGAAATCTTATAAACATGAATACTACAAATTGTCATGATGTAATTGAAAATAATTTAAAACAAACAAGCAAATGTACCTTTTTGTATCTGGGTTAAAACTTTATAGCAGTCTATGATCAGAGAAATGTAAATTAAGACAACTCTGAGATACCACTATATACCTCTCAGATTGGCTAAGATGACAGGAAAGGATAATGACGAATGTTGGAGAGAACTCGGGAAAACTGGGACAATGATGCATTGTTGGTGGAGTTGTGAATGGATTCAACCATTCTGGAGAGCAATCTGGAACTATGCTCAAAAAATTATCAAACTGTGCATACCCTTTGATCCAGCAGTGTTTCTACTGGGCTTATACCGCAAAGATATTTGAAAGAAGGGAAAGGGACCTAGATGTGCAAGAATGTTTGTGGCAGCCCCTTTGTAGTGGCCAAAAATTGGAAACTGAGTGGATGCCCATCAGTTGGAGAATGGCTGAATAAATTGTGGTATATGAATATTATGGAATATTGTTAGGTAAGAAGTGACCAGCAGGAGGATTTCAGAAAGGCCTGGAGAGACTTACACGAACTGATGCTAAGTGAAATGAGCAAAACCAAGAAATCATTATAGACTTCAACAACAAGACTATACGATGATCATATCTGACAGATGTTTCCCTCTTCAACAATGAGAGGATCCAAATAAGTTCCAATTGATCAGTAATGAACAGAACCAGTTACACCCAGAAAAACAACACTAGGAAATGAGTACAGAATACAACATGACATTTCCACTCCCTCCACTCCATTTCTGTTACAATTTGCTTGCATTTTTGTTATTTTCTCCTCAGGTTATTTTTATATTCTTTCAAAATCCTATCTTTCTTGTGCAACAAGATAGCTGTATTAATATGTATACATAAATTGTATTTAACATATACTTTAACATATCTAACATGTATGGGACTACCTGACATCTAGGGGAGGGGATGGAGGTAAGGGGGGAAAAGTTGAATTGCATATGTTTTGTATATAAAAAGCTGTAATTAAAAAATAATAATAATAAATTTTAAAAATTAAAAATAAAAACAATTATTCTAAAATATATATATATATGAGACCCAACAGATTCTATCCAAAATATAGCTCATGTAGGGAGGACTGTCTCTATGACATCTGAGGAAATGTAACCCCACATTCATGGAGTCTGTCACACCCTCCATTGGAGGGTTCTCCTCCCCTGGAGCTTTGGAAAGCTGGATCGGCTGATCTCCCTGGGACTGCTTCTTCATTGGATTCTCCTAAAATTCCGTCCCTCCAGGAATAGCCTTAAATTACTTCCAGGAAAATCTTTATCCCTTGACTAGGAGATAGGTTCAAGCCTCAAATTCTTTTGTGACTTTGCAAAACTGTTCTGGGACTTTTGGGGTCCCTCCTCAATTTTAGCAGTAATGATGAGATCTAGATTTTGGGGTTCCATTCAGTCATGGAACCAAAATGATGAGATTAGGGTTCCTGGTGATCAGGGAGTTAAAGGTGAGGCTAGTGGCAGATTTGGGGTTCAGAGGTTTGGTTCCCCTAAATCCCCTTGGGATTTGATGCAGGATAGAGAGTTGTTGGAACCCCCCTTCTGGCGCCACAGAGGTCCTTCATTAAGGAATTTACAAACCCCAAAAGCTAGACTGGCAAAAAGAAGTTTTTTATTGGCATTAAGGAGTCAGCCTTTGCTATGCATGAGTAGAAAGACTGAGTTCCTTAGTGGCAACACAGAGGAGTAAAATTTGTGGTAGAGAAATCGAGACAGAGAGGTATAAAGTCTCATTAGAGAAATAGGTGAGGATAAAGAGAGGGTAACGCTTAAAGAGAATATTATTCCAGCAGGCAGAGGCTGCTATGCCAGGAAAAGAGAGAGTTTCCTTGGCATGGCATATGAGGTCCTCTACGAGGATTGAGCCCCAACTTGCCACTTTTATAAGGAAATCGGAGACAGAAATTTCAATTGAATGAGATTCCCTCAGTGCTGTCATTGACCTCAGGCCAAGATGAGACCACTTACTGAGAGTAGTTCTGAGTCAGCAATAGGGGTTGAAAAATCTTGGAATTGAATGCTTCAACTAGTCTCACCAAGATCAACCACTGTACCTTGGTTCCTTGGGGTGCATCTCACAGAGGAGGATTCAAGGAGAATTTCTCCTTGAAGGAGTTTTAGAGTGTTTCAGGATCCCTTCATCAGCAGCAGATGGAGGGAAAGCTCACAGACAAGGGTCATTCCTGGCTATCCTCAGCAATGAGATCAACCAAATCATTTCCAATGGAGCAGTAATGAACTGAACCAGTGACGCCCAGAGAATGAACTCTGGGAGATGACTAAAAACTATTACATTGAATTCTCAATCCCTATATTTATGCCCACCTGCATTTTTGATTTCCTTCACAAGCTAATTGTACAATATTTCAGAGTCAGATTCTTTTTGTACAGCAAAACAACAGTTTGGTCACGAATACTTATTGTGTATCTAATTTATATTTTAATATATTAAACATCTACTGGTCATCCTGCCATCTGGGGGAGGGTGTGGAGGGTAAGAGGTGAAAAATTGGACCAAGAGGTTTGGCAATTGTTAATGCTGTAAAGTTACCCATACATATAACCTGTAAATAAAAGGCTATTTAAAACAAACAAACAAACAAACAAAAAAAAAAAAAAAACAAAGACAAGGGTCATTGAGGCTGCTCCTGATCTTATCCCATCTGGGATCCCAAAGCCTAAAACCTTGTGGGGAGGACATAAGAGCAAATGGAAGGAGATAGGGAGGAAGGCAAGCCCTCTTCCTGCTCAGACCCAGCTCACTTCCATACAAGACCCTCTCTCTGCTCCCTCCTGGGGTACATAACCTCTCCCCTGAAGATGGGGCAGGACCATTGATTGTCCCAGTCCTGAAAACTGTCTCGTTCAGGCAGGTCAGCATCCAGCTCCTGAAGGAAAGGCTCAGACCCTATCCTCCATCTCTGAGAAACGTTTCTCTCCCTATCACAGCTGACAGAGCACCCAAGCCCAGAACCAGAACCAGAACCATGGCCCATGGCAGCCAGAGCTCTTCATCCCAGGTGAGTGCAGTCCCTGCCCAGAGCTGAGCAGCATCAGCTCAGGGGGAGTCAAGGAGAACCCAGGAAGCTTCCTCCTGCCAGAGACAGGGGGGGCCTGACAGGGCTGACAGCAGGTAGGAATCACCCTCCTGGCACTGTCCATTTCCTGGCCCCTCAGGCCACCCAGCTGCTCAGGGCTCTTTGTGTCCCTCTCCTTTACCAGGTCTCAGATCAAGTCAATAAATGTTTAGAAAATAGCATCTCTGTGCCAAGCTTTGTGCTAACCACTGAGGATACACAGGAAGATGAAAAAAAAAAAATCAGATCCTGCCCTCAAGGAGCTTCCTGGGGCAGAGAGGAGGACTAAGGTGTGAGAAGGCTGCGGTGGGTGTTGTGGTGTCTGCAGTGTGCCAGAAGCCACATAAAGATCATCTCATTGATCCTGTTGTGGGAATTCTCAGGGTCCTTGGTAGGGATGGTCAGGGAGCTCAGGGTCCAGCCAGAGAGCAAAATATGGTTTATTTATCCACTCGAGGGTGTAACAGACTCCATGAAGGGGGGGTTACATTTCCTCAGATGTCACAGACACAGCCTCTCCTCCTTGCCTGACCTGGGCTTCGGGTGGGATCTGTTGGGTCTCCTAGCCAGTTAGAAAGAAGTTTTAGCTAAGATCAGGTTAGGACCCAGATACAAAAAGCCACATTTACTTGTTTGTTTTAAATTATTTTCAATTACTTGTCATGACAATTGGTAGCATTCATCTTTATCAGATTTTGAGTTGTAAATTTTTCTCCATCCCTTTCTCTCCTTTCTTCCTAAAATGGCAGGCAATTTGATATAGGTATAAAGTGCTATGCTATGATTTAAAATATATTTCCCTATTAATCAGAGTTGTGAAAAATAAAACAGGTCAAAAGAGGAGAAAAAAAGTATAAAGTGACTTAGAGATATATTCTTCAATCACTTTCAGAGTCCATCAGTTCTTTATTTAGTGTTCTTTATTTTATTTATTTAGAAAAAAAGCCTTTTCTTTCTTGAGCCTTTTATAATTGCCTTAGATCATTGTGCTCCTGAGAAGAGCTGAGTTATTCATAATTGATCATCATACTCTGTTGCTGATTCTGTATTCTATATTTTCCTGGCTCTGCTCATTTCAGTTTTCATTAGATTTGTTTCTCAGTTCTTTCTGAAATCTACCTCTTCATTTCTTATTGTACAATAGTATTTCATTATATTCATACATGATGGTTTGTTCAGCCATTCCCCAATTGATGGGAATTCCCTCAATTTCCACAATGTTGCCTTCAGGCAAAGGGCTGTTGTGAATATTTTTGCATGTGTAAATCCTTTCTCTCTTTTTGTAATCTCTTTGGAATAATACAGAACTTGTGGTGCTATTGGTAGATCTAAAGATTTGCACAGTTTGGTTGTCTTTTGGTCATAGTTCCAAGTTTCTCTCCAGAAAGCTAGAATCACTTCACATTTCCTCTTCAGTGCACTAGCATCCCAGTATTGCCACATTCTTTCCGGCATTGATCATTATTTTTCTTATTAGTTAATCTAATAAATGTGAGGGTGTATTTCTGACTTGTTTTTATTTGCATTTCCCTAATCAAAAATAATTTAGAGCCCTTCATTTTCCTATATTATTTTTGAATTTGTCATCTAAAAATTGTTCATTTCCTTTGATCATTTCTCAGTTTAGGAATGGTTTTTATTCTTAAACATTTGACTCAGTTCTCTATATATTTGGGAAATGTGGCTTTCATGAAAGATAATTGCAGTAAAGCTCATTTCCCATCATTTTGCTTTCCTTGAAAAGTATATCTTTACCAAAAGAAGAAAATGTGAATTGAAAGTTCAACTATGAAATCTTTAGTATAGCTATTTATGTCTGAACAAGAAAACACAGAAAGAAAAAAACAAAACAAAACAAAACAAAAAAAACAACTGCTCTATTAATCAGATAGTTTGGTAACATTTGCTAAGTCCTTTGTGCCTTAGACAGTAACAGGACTGGAAATGAGTGCTCTGAGTTTTTTCACAGTGATTGGGGGATGAGAGATACTGAAGGGGACATTTAGTACATTGATAAAAGAAGAGCAGCAGAGCATCAAATGAAGTCAGTGATGTTTTCTCCAAAATTCACTTAGGAAAACTCTTACTATTAGATGTGAAAAGTCTCACTCATAAGATTGGGGGACATGATTGTACTTCCCATGTTGGGAGCCGGCACTAATCTACAGCCACATAAGGCCAAACCTTCAACCTGAATAGATTGAATCTCCTAATCCCATTATGCCAAAAATCTCCTGAATAGGAGTCTCCTAGTCACACCCTAACTTTGAATAGGCAGATATCTAGGCACTCCCTAAACCCATTATAGAGCTTTCTTCCACCAGAAACACCTGAGCAGCTCACCCTTAGGCGATATACCAACCTTTTGTCTAGGACCCCCCACTCTGTACTGTGATTGTGCAACTCTGACTTTGTTCCTACTGCTATATATATCTGTACTATTGCAACCATTAAAATGAGGCTTGATCAGATGATTTTGTCTTGCCTCCATTCTGTGTGTCCCCTCTCTCTTGCCCTTATCACTTTTCTTCCAGGGTCCACACACTCCGCCTCGCAGGCCAAGGCATTCCCAGAGTTAAAGAAGGAAAGAGATTGGAATTAGGTGCAAAAAGTAACAAGGGATAAGCAGTCACAGAATAAGGATTGGGCAGATTCAAAGGTTTCCCCAGCCAGGACAGCCTGACCTCTAGATGGGCTCTAGAGGGCTGAGTAAAGCAGGAATCAGGGCAAGAATGTGACATCAAAGGCTCCTTCTAATTCCTTGGAGTCTGGGCATTTAGAGTCCAGTTGGCTTCTTGACCTCTCTGACCTCCTGGCTGAGACCTACCTGGGGACTGCAAGCACAGGACTGAATTTCTGAGAAACAGATAGTGTCCCAATTAATCTTTTCTCACAGAACATATTCCATTAACAAGCTAACCTATGAGAAGAGATAAAGCTTCATCACGTATCTGGAAAGACTCTTATGCCAGCCAGTTCAGGCCAGATTCTCTTTAAAATTCTTTTCCTCCTTCCATCTTGTTGAGATTTCATTTTAGATTCATAGGAAATTTCTTTGTTCTCTCTTCAGTGAGCACTGCTAATGGTTTCTTCCCCAGAATACATCGTATCAGAAAATCCACACTGGAGAGAAACCTTTTAAATGTATTCAATGTGTAAATGCTTTCACCAAAAGGAAAATTCTTGCTGAATCCATACAGGAGAGAATCCTTTTAAATGTAATCAATGTGGAAAGGCTTTTAGATGGAGCTCCCATCTTACTAGACATCAGCAAATCCACACTGAAGAGAAACCTTTTAAATGTGTTCAATGTGGAAAAGCGTTCATGACTAGAGTCAGTCTTGCTTTGCACCAGGAACTCCACATTGGAGCCAAACCTTGTAAGTGAGGTGAATATAGCACAGCTTTGATTTATCATTCTTTGCAATAGGTGTGCCTTGAGGCTGAGGCACTTGAGGGAGACTTTATGCATGTGACAACATGGTAATTAATACCTTCCAGCACCAATCATCTCTTATTTGCCACCTCAGAGTTCATGTAAGACAAAATCTGATCATTATTATGGATAAGGAAAGACACTCAAATAGAATTTTTCCCTATTGGAGAGATCACACTGAGCAGCAGATCCCTGGGTGCTCAGTGGGGAAAGGCTTTCAACCAGAGATCATCTCTTACTTTCTCTCTGAGGATTCATTGAAAAATCATAGAAATAGACATGTGGCTGTGCTTTTGTCTGGAGGAGGAAGATCAGCACAATCTTACTCTAGTGGAAGGAAGATGGATAAAGGTCGTGCTTGTAGGAAGGGCTTCTCCTACAGGCGATATTTGACTGTCCTTGGAGAAATTCTGCTGGAGATGAAACTTGGGGATCTCATTCACAAGGGAAGGCCTCCTTCTGCAGCACAGCCTTCATTAGACTTTCAGCAGAATGAAATATTCATGAAATAGCCCAATTTTCCTTCCTGTTGTGAGGGAGGAATCACATAAAACAGGCTACAGGAGAAACTGAGGCAGAGTTCTGAGCCAAAACCTCTTTATTAGAGGAGTCTGGTTCCCTGCTAAGTAAACCCCAGAGCTGGCTCTCCCATCTGAGGTGCTCCTTCATTCAGGGCTCTGGAATACAAGTATCCTATCAGTAGAACAGCATTTCATTGGTTACTGTAAAATGCCTTGGCTAAAATATGGATACCACCAGGACCAGAGGGTTTCAGGATGGCCAGTGCAGGAATCTATCCACTGACTAGATGGTCATAAGCTGGATGATATCCCTTGGCTTGGGCCAGGAAAGATGGGAACTTTCAGTGATCAAGAGATGGATGAGCCATTCCTGAGGTTGGGCAAGTGCAGACCACACATCCCCAAGAACATTTCAGGGAGAAATTGGGGGCTTTCCACCATGACAGATTGGCATGTGGGGAAACAGGATGGAGAAAGTTATTGCCGTCATTCTCACGCTAGTGAACTTAGGGAAGTCGGCCTTGTGCCTGTTAGGGAAATAGGTTCTATTATACAAGCCTGAAGTCTGCCCAAAGCCTCCAACAGAAGGTCCATTCCTATGTAATTCCTACAACGGTGAATTGCTCATTCTTGTTCTTACTATCAAATGACTATTAAATGTTACTAAATGAAAAACCAGGAACAATCCTTGTCTACCATAAAATCATAATGGACTGATTAATACTGATTCAGCGTTGAGGGGGGTCCCCAGTAAGTCAGCTTTCTCACTGCGCATAAAACTCCGTACGTGTAATGGTTTTTGTCCAAAATCCCAATGTTCGTCAGGGCTCTTCAATCATTCTTGACAGTCACAGACTGATTCCTTCAGCCATTCCCCAATTACTTGGTGTTTGTTTTCTGTGGTTTCTGTCACAAAATATTCTTGTATAAATGTTTTGCTAACTGGACATGAATTTCTGTGTCTGCCTGTCTGCCGCTCGGTGGCGCCCCTGGATTAAATGTTATGTTTGGAACCACAAGGCCCGAGTTCCAGTTCCTTCTCTGGCCCTTCCAGGCTGTACATTGTATGTAGGCCTCTCATGTAACCTGATCCTGCCCGAGTTTCCCCATCTGTGGAATGGGGAGAACAAGGGCCTCTGCTTCCCAGGGTGGAGATGAGGATTACATTGGACAATAATTATGGAACACTTTGCAAACATGAAATCACTATGGAAATCCTGGGTGTTTTTATGATTTTCTTTCCTTGGGTCCCTGGTGTCAGAGTAAAGTCAGTTGCTAAAACATGAGGACATTTAAGTCTAATTGATATTCTGAAGAGAGGAGTTACTTGAATGAACAGGGCACTTGATCAGGCAATACTTGCAGCCCCATCCTGGCTCTGATGCTTCATACTCTGTAACTCTGGGCAAGGAACAAGTCTGTCTCCCTCACCTCCTCTCTGAAATGGGGAGGGGGGCCTCAGGGGCTTCCATGTGCTCTCCCCCCTCTAATTGCATCCAAAGCAGAGTCCTGTGTCCTTTACCCCCACACTCTCCCTATAATCTGGGACTGAGATCCCAGGACCAGATCTACAGTTGTAGCAGAACTGAGGAAGAAAGGTCTTGGGCAACAGAAGAAATTGAGTATGAGAAGCACCAAGGAAGATGGGAGGAGTGAGCTCGTGATCACTTACTCCAAAGCCCTCCCTTAGGAGGCCAGTACTTACTAAGACCTACTCAGGGTTGGAAACAGCAAAAAGCAGCCTGGCAGAGAACAGAAATGGCCCCTGTGGGGATGGAGGCTCGGGGGCCCAGCTTAACTCCTGAGGGACAGGTGACTGAGAAAGAAACGGTCCCTCCGAAGGCATGAGAGGGACCCTTATGAGAGCAGACTGACAGTCCCTCAGGAGGCAGCAGCAGAGGTTTCCTGTAGCCTTTCCCACAGGCCAGGCTTTCCTTCTCCAAGGTGCCCTTCCAGGTCCTCAGAGCGCCCAGAGCCCGTTCTCCAGGCTTATGCTTCTCCCTCCAGGGTTTCAACTTGGCCCTTCCAGGTTCCCCATGGATGAGGATGTTGCTCTCCAACTGCTGACCCTGGCTCCAGAAGGGCAGAGTCGGCCTGTGGACGAGGCAGTGCCCTTGGGCATCTCTGCTTCCACTGTGGGCCCCCCGGACATCAGGGTGTGATGGTAGGTGAGGGCTGGGGAGAAGTCTCAGAGGGGGATTAGGCTGAGAGCCGGGGAGGAGATCTGCCCCCCAAATACCCCAGTGAATAAGGAGTAATCACTACCTGGAGGGGCGAGGAGATCTGGGGTCAGGCTATGAGACCACCAAAGAGGCCCCTGTGCTGCTCACAGAAGCCCCCTGGCCCAAAGGAAAGAAAGGATGAAACAGATCATGTTTGAGACCTTCAGCCCCCTGCCATGTTCACTGCCGTCCCCCCTGGCTGCCTCCCTGCCTCTGGCCGTACCCCTGGGGTTGTGAACAATTCTGGGGATGATGGGACCCACCCGGTGACAGCCTTGCAGGAGCCAAACTAACTGGCTCTGACTGGCTGTGATCTGACAGACTCTGGCATCAAGAGGACTTATAATGTGTGTGTGTGTGTGTGTGTGTGTGTGTGTGTGTGTGTGTGTGTGTGTGTGTGTACAATCTTAATTAATAAAAAAAATCATTAATTAATAACAATCATTAATTAGTAAAAAAAAAAATCATTCCAGACACCATATAATGCAGTATGACAGAGGGTTTCTTGCCTCAAGGAAGCTCGTCCTGCTTGATAAAAAGCAGCTAATTAACATCAGTCCAGATGTGGGAGAGGAGGGTGGGGTGGAGGAGGTGCAGGTATTGTTGTACATGGAAATGATGTGACCCTTTCTTTAAAAAAATAAAATAAAATAACCCTTTTTATCTTCTGCCCTTCTTTGTGTAATTGTCCAAGCCTGAATTTTCTCCTGCCTCCAACATGGATGAAGAGGAAAACTTTAGAGACTCCCCTGGAATATTCCGGGATTGGTGACAGTACTTGGGGCCTGGAGGAGAGCTCCCTGTCCCCACATTTAAGACCAGTTCAAAGAACAGTGTGTGAATTAAGGAGACGTCAATAAAATGAATCTCCGACACCTGCTTTCTGCAGTGGTTGAGTCTGTTTAGATGGTCATTTCTCCGAGCATCTCCAGGATGCTCACCCAGGGGCCCTTCCCCCAGCCCTGGGCAGCCCCCCGGGCCTCTGGGCTGATGGTTCCCAGGGGGAGAAGCCGCCCCTGCCTGAGCTCCCTGCGGGTCCTCGGAAAGCCCAAAGAAGCTCGGAATTCTCAGCTGGGCCCGAAGCTTTATTAGCAGGAAGCCCCGCGGAGGCAGAAGCACGCAAAGGGGTGTGTGTGTGTGTGTGTGTGTGCGCGCGCACATCTGTGCGGGGGGGGGGGGGGGGAGGGCTGGTTTGGGCACATTTGTGCACACGCCCTTTGGGGTCATTTTCACTGAAAATGTTCCCTTTTCACCAAGGGAACCCTGATACTGTCCTAACCTTGGTGGGGAGGGGGAGAGAAATTCTCCTCTGGGATAAGCCCATCTCGGGGAATCAGGAGAAAGTGTTTTCACTGCTTTATCTTGGGGGGTCTAGTTGCACCCTCTAGTGAGTTGAGTCCAGGACCCCTCCCAGTAAGTGTCTCATTCAACCAGAAATCTAGGCCTGGGGGCAGGGACCTCATTCAGTGAAACTTCAGTCTCAGATCTCTTGTAAAAGGGACAATCTGGGGCTCACTTCTTTGCAGAGGCGAAAAGCAGGCCCCTGGCAGCCAAGGGCCCTCTCTCCGGCACAGCTGCCTGCGAGGGCCCCGCCCCCTGGGAAGACATTGCTCATCAGCATTCCCCCCTTATCTCCCCGCCAGGATTTCCCTACACCCTTGTTTATCTCCCCGCCAGGATTTCCCTACACCCTTGTTTATCTCCCCGCCAGGATTTCCCTACACCCTTGTTTATCTCCCTGCCAGGATTTCCCTACACCCTTGTTTATCTCCCTGCCGGGCCTGGGTCCCTTGGAGGTCAGCCTTCCCAGCAAAAGCAGCGGCCTGCGGCGCCAGCGGCAAACTTCCCTTTTGGCCACAGACGCTTGGGATTGGTGAATTCTTTCATGAACGACCTGCACGACCACAAGGGCTTCCTGTGACTCGCCGCCGGCCACTAGACCCCATCGCCTTCCTCTGCAGCGCAGGGGCCCGAACAAGGTGCTTCCCCCTGCGCTCCGGCGTCTGGATGGCGGGTGTGCGTCTGTGCCCTGAGGCCCCGCCCGGGAGCCCCTCCCTGCCCCCCCCTCCCCACAGCTGGAAAAGGTGGGGGGGGGGAGGGAGCGACCTTACTGAGGTTAAAACAGAAAGCGGAAGCGTCCTGAAGGATCCTGAGCCTTGCTGTGACCGCCCCACCCCCACACCCCCCTCAGTTCTCATGGCGGAGGAACCTGGGGGCGGGGCGGGCGCTGCCCCAGAGCCAGGGGAGGCACGAGGACGCCCCCGCTCGGGGCGGGGGAAGGAAGCTACCGGTGCCACAGGTTCCGCAGCGCGGCCGGACCCGCCGGGGCGGGGGTGGGGGCGGGGATTCGCGGGATGGGCCGGGAAAGAAGCGGAAGATTCGCGGCTCCCCAGAAATCTCCCGGCGCCCCCCGGGGCTCCCGCTTCCCCGCCAGGAGGCGCCCGAGGCAGCCTCTTAGAAACAAACGTGGGGCTTTTACCCCTTCTCAGCAGGGCTGAAGAAGGCGCTTCAAGGGGGCCCGAGCCCCGGGTTTCAGGCGGAGCTCGGAGGGAGCCTCCCTGCCCCCCACGGAGGCAGGAAGGAGCAGCTGCCCCGGGCCGGGGGGGGGGGCTGAGCACGAGCGCGGGTCTCCCGGGCCCCCCGCACGGCAGGGAGAAGGGGGACCGTGCCCTCCTCTGTAATGATGCAAATGAGCTCGCACAGAACTTTTCCCTCCGGAATTTCCCGTCACATCCGGGTCTTTCCTGCACGGACCGCACAGGTCACCCCCAGCTCCCCCGCAAAGGCTCGGGACGCTGCTGGAATCCACATAAAAGTCTGCACTGCTTCAAAAAAGGCCTAGTGACGTCACTCCCGCCTCCGCCCCTGGGCCGCTGAGCCCCAGGGCATGCCGGGAGTCCCCCGGGGCGCAGGCGCCGCTTCCCGGGTCCCAGGTTTGTTTCTGGTTTTCCTTCCGCGCCGGGGGCAGGGGGGGGGGGGGGGGGAGGGGGGACGGCGTCTCGCCGAGGCGGGGGCCGGGACTTCTGCTCCCACTCTTAAGGCTCCTCCCCTTCCGCGGCAGGTCGGGCCGCTCTGGTGGCGGCATCTGGAGCTAGGGTGCAGCTTGTTCAGGCTCCTAGTGTGCGGGTGCAGAGTGCCGGAGCTGCGCGCGGGGGGGGGGGGGGGGGGAGGGGAGGCCTGAGTGCACACGTGGGGGGGGGTGTCTGCACGCGCATGGGGGGGGCTGCACTGGGGCCTGAGCCCTGAGAGATTTCCCCTGCATGGGATGAGGTGGGGGAGGGGCGTGCTTATGCCTCCCTGTGGCTGGGGGGGGCGGGGCGGGCACTGCCTAGTGTTCCTTGAGGAACGCACTGACCCCTCCCCCACCGAGCTCCCCGTTTTGCGGGGTCTCCTCAACAATCACCACTTTGCACACTTGGGGGGAGGATTCTGTAGGTTTACGCCGTTTGCCTCAGTTTCCTCCAGTGCAAAAAGGGGTGACAACAGTCCCTCCCCTCCCCTGCGGGAGATCCCTTCTCTGAAGGGGGAGGGGGAGGGGGACTGGGGCTCCCATCCTGCTCCTTGCCTTGACCAATGACCCTCCCGGGGGTCCTGGGACCTCTGTCCTCATTTCCGGGACCTTGGGCAAGTGGGGGTCCCATGTTACAGATGGAGAAACTGAGGCAGGCGGGGGCCGAGGGCTTGGCCAGGTCACATTGGCCTTTCAGGGATTCGTGTGAGACCTTGTGATCTTGACCCCACAGGGCTGAGGCTCCCGCAGTGCAGGAGACCTTAGTGTCAGAGGTGGGGGGAGGGGGGTCTCCCTGCCCCCACAGGCGAGATCTCTGCCTGCTCTGAGCTGATGGGTCTCCTCCTCCTCTCTCTCTCATTGTGGGCAGGTCAGCATGAAGCCTGGGAAGGGAAGGCTCAGACCCCGGCCTCCCTCTCCGGGCTCCCTCTCCCTCCCCAGCCCGGCTGGAACAGGACCCAAGCCCGGAACCAGAAACATGGCCGCCGGCAGCCGGAGCCCCTCGTCCCAGGTGAGTGCGGTCCCTGCCCGGAGCTGAGCAGCCTCGGCCCAGGGGGAGCCCAGGAAGCTTCTCCTGTCAGAGGGAGGGGGCCTGGCAGGGCTGGCAGCAGGGCAGGAATTGCCCCCTTCTACCGATTTCCTGTCCCTCAGAGCACCCAGAATTCCCAGGGTTCTCCCAGTCCCTTTCCTTTGCCTGGTCAAGATTAACTCAATCAAGAGGAGCCAGAAAATAGCTCCTCTGGGCCAAGCTCCGGGCTAATCACTGAGGGAGCAGAGGAAGGTAAAGAAAAAAAATCAGATCCTGCCCTCAAGGAGCCTCCCAGAGGAGGAAACATCCCATGAGCTGTGTCCACACCTGCGCTGGGCAGTGTAGACGGGAGCCACTCTCAGAGGAAGGTTCAGCAGTTTGGGGACCAGGAAAAGCTTGTTACAGAAAGGGAGAATTTAGCTGAGATGGGAAGGAAGCCGGAGGTGAGGGAGGAGGCCACTGCAGACAGGAGAGAAGCCTTTGAAAAGGCCCAGGGTCAGGGGACAGAGGGTCCTGGTGAAGCATAAGCCATGAGCCCAACGTCTCTGGGGCAGAGAAGAAACTGAGGTGTGAGAAGCTGGGGCGGGTGTGGTGGTGTCTGCCGTGTGCCAGGAGCCTCATAAAGATCATCTCATTGATCCTCTTGTGGGAATTGTCAGGATCCTTGGTAGGGATGGTCAGGGAGCTCAGGGTCCAGCCAGAGAGTAAACTATAGTTTATTTATCCACTGGAGGGTGTGACAGACTCCATGAATGGGGGGTTACATTTCCTCAGATGTCACAGAAACAATCTCTCCACTTGCCTGACCTGGGCCTTGGATTGGATCTGTTGGGTCTCAGAGAAAGTTATAAAGAAGTTAGGACCCAGATACACAAAGGTGCATTTGCTTGTTTGTTCTAAATTATTTTCAATTTCCTGTGATGACCAATGGTAGTATTCATGTTTATAACAATTGGAGTTGTAAATTTTTCACCATCCTTTCCCTCCTTTCCTAATAAAAAGGTGGGCAACTGCATATAGGTATATATCTGTGCTGTCATTTAAAACATATTTCCCTGTTAATCAGAGTTGTGAAAAATGAAACAGATCAAATGAAAAGAAAAAAAAGAATAAAGTAATTAAAAGATATATTCTTTAATCATTGCAGAGCCCATCACTTCTTTATTTAGAGTGTGGAAAGTCTTTTCCTTCTTGAATCTTGTATTTGCCTTAGATCCTTGTGTTCCTCAGAGGAGCAGAGTCCTTCATAGCCGATCACCAAGCTTTGTTGCTGATTCTGTATACAATCTTTTCCTGGCTCTGGTCATTTCACTTTGTATTAATTTGGTTTTGTTGTTCTTTCTCAAGTCTGCCTGTCCGTCATTTCTTGTTTTACAATATTATTTCATTATATTCCTATACCACAGCTTGTTCAGCCATCCCCGACTTGATGGGAATTCCCTCAGTTTCCACAATGTGCCTCCAGGAAACGGCTGCTATGAATATTTTTGCACGTGTAGGCCCTTTACCTCTTTTTATGATCTCTTTGGAATATTACAGACCTAGTGATGCTATATTTGATCTAAAGATTGACACAGTTTTGTTGCTTTGTTCATAATTCCACGTTGCTCTCCAGAAACCTTGGATCACTTCTCATTTCCTCATCAGTGCACTAGTGCCCCAGGATTCCCACATTCTTTCCAGCACTGATCATTTTTGGTCTTATTAGTTCAGCAAATCCCATTTCTGCTTCAATTTCTTCCTCTATCTTGATGAGGGTTGGACTAGATGAATTCTAGAGGTTCTTTCAGCACTAAATCAACTGAGTTTTGATGGTTTAGGAATTGGTGACAATCAAGGATGTTGTGGTGGACTTCACTGAGGAGGAGTGGGATCTCCTGGACCCTTCTCAGAAGGAGCTCTACAAGGAAGTCACGATGGAGATTGTCCAGAACCTGCTGTCCCTGGGTAAGGACCATTTCCTCTCTTTTCTTGGTGTTCCACATCAGTTCAAAATGAGCACAGAAGTAATCCATACTGTGTTGCATCCCAGAAACTGGATTGAGTGTTCAGTCATCGGAGGGCACCAAGTCTGCATCCATTATGGTGCTGGCTGCACTTTTTTGAGTTACAATTAACCCTGAGTCAGGTAGCAGATCTTACTGCCACATTTGTTAGGTAAACTCTGTGAAAACAGACTTAAAAGAATGGGAGAAGGTTCTGGTAAGATGGCACAATAGGACAGGAAATACTTAACTCCCTAACAATCTCCCCTAAAACAAAAAGTAAATGCCTCACATTCATTTTGAGCAGCAAAAGTGAATAAAACTCCAGAAGTTGTCCAGACCTTAATAGGATCTTAGGCGGGATCTCATCTCCCTAGACAGAGATTTGACTCAAATAAAGGACTATGCACTCTATGCAGACTCTGCTAAGTTAGCCAAGAGCAAGCTCTAGGGGCATCTGCTTTGGCCTGGGGTCTCAGCCTTCAAAACTTTCACCTCTGGCACAGTGAGGGGCAGGAGCAGGTAATTGAAAGAGAAAAAGATAGGATCCTGTTCTAGACAAAGTTTCTGCGATGAAGATCTCACATCTCAATACTCAAAGGGATAGGAATAGGTAGTTGTAATGAAGAAATTAAAACTGTTTACAACCTTATGAGAAAATATTCTAAGTTATTATTGATTAGGGATATGCAAAGCAAGATTATTTTAATATCATGTTGGGGACACTAATATATTGTTGCTGAAATTATGAACTGGTCCACTCAATTTGGAAAACAGTATGGATTTATGACAAAAGAGTTACAAAATTATACATGCCCTTTGACGTCGATATACACTATTAGGTCTATTTGATAAGATATTTAGGGGAAAAAAGAAGTTAAAAAAAATGAATTTTATCTGTCTTTATTTACTGGGGCAAAAAAACATGTCTGTAACCTTTGCTGATAATTTTAGGTGAGTTAAGCACTGCCTTCCATGAGATGGGTAATCTAAAGTAATTGTAGTCTTGTAAATCTTATAGAGTTTTCATTTTTCATTGAATACCTTCTGAATTTCCCCATTATTTTCATCAATCTCATTTGGATTGCTCATTACTTTTTTCCCAGATGAGTAAATGTGGTGCTATCCAACATATCTCTGAAAGCAATCGACTTCTTCTCTGCTCTATAATAATTTTCAACTGTGCCTTGGCTGAGTGTTCCCTCTAATTAGGAAAAACTATTTCAGCACAAAGAAGCCTCTAATCTATTGTCATTAAGTATTTGGTAGTCATCTTGGCCTTGGGGCCCTGCCTTTGCTGAATGTGTATATTTCATTGGGACAGGACAATTCTCTAATTGGTCCAGTACTTTGAGATTCATGTCTCCCATATTATCTATTTCTCTTTTTATTATTATTATTATTATTATCATCATCATCATTTTTGCTGAGGCAGTTGGGGTTAAGTGAGTTGCCCAGAGTCACAGAGCTAGGAAGTGTAATTGTCTGAGGCCAGATTTGATCTTCCTGATTTCAGGGCTAGTGCTCTATCCACTGCACCACCTAGCTGCCTCCAGTCTGTCTCTTCTTAAAAAGGACTTGGGTTATTAAAAGCCATTGCTTACACTGAGTACACCTATGAAGTTTTGTATATTTAGTATGGTCACAAACTGCAGTGATTTTTACATTACATTCCTATTTGTGTTTATACATGTGTGTGTGTCTTTTTGTGTATATGTTTGTCTTTTTCAGATGTAGAAACTGGGTTCACAGCAAATGAAATGAGTAAAAAACTGGGAATTTTTGTGGAAGAACACGACCTGCAAAGATTCATGCATGATGGTTCCTTTGACTTCAATTTGAAGAAATTGCATAATTTTATTCTCAAAGAAGATAAATATCCAAAGAGTGATTGTGAACTGTATGAAATTGGAAAGAGATTCAGATGGTCTTCTGTTCTTAATCATAACAGGAAAATGACCTCAGGAAGTGATTACCTTCGAGGTAGTGAATACACGAAAGGCTTCACTGAAGAGGTAGAGCCATTGGTTCCAGGTAATCAATGGGATATAGCTGTGAAGTTCAGTTCAGACCTCACTGGGCATCAGAAAAGTGATGCTGAAAAAATGCTTTCCATAAGTAATAATGTTGAGAAGGCTGTCAATCAAAACTCTAATCTCCTTACTCATCAGCAAATGCATATTGGAAAAGAACTTGAGGAACATAATGTTTATGAAGTATCCTCATCCTATCACTCATCTCTTCTTTACTGTCCTGCAATTAAAAGATCTGCATGTGATCAGTGTGGGAAAGTCTTTGGTTGGAATCCAGCTCTTGATAGCTCGCAGAAGGCTCATACAGGAGAGGTATCACATAAATGTACTGAATGTGGGAGAGCTTTCTATTATACCTCATTCCTGCTGAACTATCAGAGAATCCACTCTAGAGAGGAGCCATATTTAAGTCTTCAATGTAGAAAGCCTTACATATGCAATCAATGTGGAAAAACTTTTAAAAATATCTCCTGTCTAGCAAAACATGAGAAAACCCACACTGGAGAGAAACCTTTTAAATGTAATCAATGTGGAAAGACTTTTAGATTCAGTGGCAATCTTGCTGAACATCAGAGAATCCACACTGGAGAGAAACCTTTTAAATGTAATCAGTGTGGAAAGACTTTTAGATTCAGTGGCAATCTTGCTGCACATCAGAGAATCCACACTGGAGAGAAACCTTTTAAATGTAATCAGTGTGGAAAGACTTTCAGATTCAGTGCCAGTCTTGCTACACATCAGAGAATCCACACTGGAGAGAAACCTTTTAAATGTAATCAGTGTGGAAAGGCTTTCACATGCAATGCCAGTCTTGCTGCACATCATAGAATCCACACTGGAGAGAAACCTTTTAAATGTAACCAATGTGGAAAGGCTTTCATATGTAGGTCCTATCTTGCTTTACATCAGAGAATCCATACTGGAGAGAAATCTTTTAAATGTGATCAGTGTGGAAAGGCTTTTACATCCAGCTCTGATCTTGCTAGACATAAGAGAATACACACTGGGGTGAAACTTTTTAAATGCAATCACTGTGGAAAGGCTTTCACAATGAAGGGCCGTCTTGCTACACATCAGAGAATCCACACTGGAGAGAAACCTTTTAAATGTAATCAATGTGGAAAGACTTTCACATGCAGTGCTAGTTTTGTTTCACATCAGAGAATCCACACTGGAGAGAACCCTTTTAAATGTAATCAGTGTGGAAAGACTTTCACATGCAGTGCCAGTCTTGCTGCACATCAGAGAATCCACACTGGAGAGAAACCTTTTAAATGTAATCAGTGTGGAAAGACTTTCAGATTCACTGCCAGTCTTGCTACACATCAGAGAATCCACACAGGAGAGAAACCTTTTAAATGTAATCAGTGTGGAAAGGCTTTCACATGCAGTGCCAATCTTGCTGCACATCAGAGAATCCACACTGGAGAAAAACCTTTTGCATGTAATCAATGTGGAAAGACTTTCACAATGAAGGGCAGTCTTGTTACACATCAGAGAATCCACACTGGAGAGAAACCTTTTAAATGTAATCAGTGTGGAAAGGCTTTCACATGCAATGCCAGTCTTGCTGCACATCAGAGAATCCACACTGGAGAGAAACCTTTTAAGTGTGATCAGTGTGGAAAGGCCTTTACATCCAGCTCTGATCTTGCTAGACATAAGAGAACACACACTGGGGTGAAATTTTTTAAATGCAATCACTGTGGAAAGGTTTTCACAATGAAGGGCAGTCTTGCTACACATCAGAGAATGCACACTGGAGAGAAACCTTTTAAATGTAATCATTGTGGAAAGACTTTCACATGCAGTGCCAATCTTGCTGCACATCAGAGAATCCACACTGGAGAAAAACCTTTTGAATGTAATCAGTGTGGAAAGACTTTCACATGCAGTTCCAGTCTTGCTGCACATCAGAGAATCCACACTGGAGAGAAACCTTTTAAATGTAATCAGTGTGGAAAGACTTTCACATACAGTTCCAGTCTTGCTGCACATCAGAGAATCCACACTGGAGAGAAACCTTTTAAATGTAATCAGTGTGGAAAGGCTTTCACATTCAGCTCTGATCTTGCTAGACATAAGAGAATACACGCTGGAGTAAAACTTTTTAAATGTAATCACTGTGGAAAGGCTTTCACACAAAGTGCAAATCTTGCTGCACATCAGAGAATCCACACTGGAGAGAAAGCTTTTAAATGTAATCAATGTGGAAAGGCTTTTACACGGAGTGCCAACCTTGCTGCACATCAGAGAATCCACACTGGAGAGAAACCTTTTCAATGTAATGAATGTGGAAAGGCTTTCATATCCAGCTTCGATCTTGCTAGACATCAGAGAATCCACACTGGAGAGAAACCTTTTAAATGTAATCAATGTGGAAAGGCTTTCACGTCCAGCTCCGATCTTGCTAGACATCAGAGAATCCACACTGGAGAGAAACCTTTTAAATGCAATCAGTGTGTAAAGACTTTCAAATGCAGTGCAAGTCTTGCGGCACATCAGAGAATCCACACTGGAGAGACACCTTTTAAATGTAATGAATGTGGAAAGGCTTTCACATCCAGCTCCGATCTTGCTCGACATCATAGAATCCACACTGGAGAGACACCTTTTAAATGTAATGAATGTGGAAAGGCTTTCACATTCAGCTCCAATCTTGCTAGACATCAGAGAATCCACACAGGAGAGAAACCATTTAAGGGTAATCAATGAGGAAAGGCTTTCACATCCAGCTCTGAACTTGCTAGATATAAGAGAACACACACTGGAGTGAAACTTTTTATATGTGAAAAGGTTTTCATAGCAAGAGGTAGTCTTGCTGCACATCAGAGAATTCACACAGGAGAGAAACCTTTTAAATGTAATCAATGCACAAAGTCCTTTAAATCCGTGAAACTTTTTTTTTCTATTTTGGATAGGACAGATTAACAGTGGGAATTATACTAGCCATAGGATTGTTCCTCCTCTGATCCTCTAATCTAAAATAATAAGGAATGCATTATTACAATAATAATACATGCAATAAAACAGAAGGACTGAGAAAGTCTTGAAAAATGGTTTATTAAATTCAATATAACTGAAAAAAGAAATTCAGGGTTTGCAGATTTGTTTCTTGACATATTTTTCTGTTTTCTGTAAATTTAAAATGTTCATTTGATTTGATTTGTATGAATTTCAAAATTAAAAAGGAAATCAGATATTGATGGTTTCCTGTTATCATTTTCACCAATGTTGAATATATTATTACAAGAAATCATAAAATTATTTTCATGATATTATCTTTTAAATCTAGATCTTGAATCAAGAATTCTCCTATCTATATTTGTAGATTCTATCTAACACTTTACTTTTATTTTAAAAGCAAATATTTTTATACCAAAAAAATCGGTGTACATCTCTTACCTAACTGAAATAGAGAATGACAAAAAAAGCAAATCTTCCCATTATAAGTGTTAATAAATGATGCAAAATTGCGGTCCTGTGTAATCCCAAAATAAAGATATGTCTCAAATATATGCTTGAGCAATTTTTATTTAGGAGTTGATGTAAATCTTTTTTATTCTAATCTCTTGCATCTTTTATGTCTTTTTTTTTTTTTCAGTGTCATTCATTCAAAATTGAGGTAGAATCCCCTTTTCTGTTCTTTTTCTTTTTCTTTTCTTTTTTTTTTTTTTGGCTAAAGAAATGAGGGTTAAATGACTTGCCCAACTAGGAAATGTTAAGTGTCGGAGGCCAAATTTGAACTCAAGTCTTACTGCCTATCTACTCTATGGACTGCATTGCCTCGCTGTCCCCCCTTTCCTATTTTATTTTCTGTGCCTTTTCCTTGAAAAGATTTTTTTTTACTTTCTCTTCTTTATTTTGCATTCAAACCTTTTAATTTTAGATTCATGGAACTTACTCTGAGTTAGAGCTTTTTCATTCTCTGTGTTCCTTGAGGCATTAGGAATTTGGAGGCATTTTGGCTTCTGTTTTTTTTTTTTTTTTTTAATAATTCATTTATTTTATATTTTACCTGAATTACATCCAGACCTCTTTTACATTTATTTTTGAGATTTTTGAATTCTAGGTTCTCTCCCTTATTCTTACCCACAATGAAGAAACTACAAGTGACATTATGCAAAACATTTCCATAAAAGTCTAGTTGTGATGGGGGCAGCTAGTTAGTGCAGTGGATAGGGCACCAGGTCAAATGTGATAGGGTTCTGTCACCATATATGGTGGAGTTGGAGTTGAGGACCCCAAAAGTATATATTTGGGTTATGGCAAGGTGTCTCAGAACAAAATGTGAGTTTAGATGACCTGCAGCTCCAGAGGCAAAGCTGATTGCAGGCTAAATCCATGTGAACTTTAATAAAGAAAAAGGGATTTAGCAACCTTTAAGACGGGAAGATACAACCTAAGGCACGAGGCCACTAAGGGATGAATTTGAATCTTGGGGATCTGCAACAGGTAAGGGGTGTGTAAAGTGGGTTGGGTCAGGGGAGACGGGGTAATAGCTGGGGAATCAGAAGGTGCTTCTTTGCAGAAGTAACCTCTGAGCAGAGCCCAGAAGGGAGGGGGAGGGGGAAGGCAGGCAGCACCTTGGGTACAGGGGTACATCACCAACAAAATCCAACAGCAAGAGATACAAAGAGAAATTCCATTCAAAATAACTGTTGATAGCATAAGATATTTGGGAATCTACCAAAGAAAAGTCAGCAATTGTATGGGCAAAATTACAAAAAAACTTTCCACACAAAGTCAGATTTAAATAATTGGAAAAATATTAAGTGCTCTTGTATAGGCCAAGTGAATATAATAAAGATGACAATACTCCCTAAATTAATCTATTTATTTAGTGCTATACCAATCAGACTAATAAGAAAATATTTTAATGATCTAGAAAAAAATAACAAAATGCATATGGAAGAACAAAAGGTCAAGAATCTCAAGGGAATTAATGAAAAAAAAAATCAAATGAAGGAGGGCTAGCTGTACCTGATCTAAAACTATATTGCAAAGCAGCAGTCACCAAAATCACTTGGTATTGGCTAAGAAATAGATTAGTTGATCAGTGGAATAGGATAGGTTTACAAGACAAAATAGTCAAGTATAGCAATCTAGTGTTTGACAAACCCAAAGATCCTAACTTTTGGGATAAGAATTCATTATTTGACAAAAACTGCCGGGATAACTGGAAATTAGTATGGCAGAAATTAGGAATGGACCCACACTTAATACCGTATACCAAGGTAAGATCAAAATGAGTCCATGATTTAGGCATAAAGAATGAAATTATAAATAAATTAGAGGAACATAGGATAGTTTATCTCAGACTTGTGGAAGAGGAAGAAATTTGTGATGAAAGATAAACTAGAGACCATTATTGATCACAAAATAAAAAATTTAGATTACATCAAATTCAAAAGCCTTTGTACAAGCAAAACTAATACAAACAAGACTAGAAGGGAAGCAACAAACTGGGAAAAGATTTTCACAGTTAAAAGTTCTGATGAAGGCCTCATTTCCAAAATATATATAGAACTGACTCTAATTTATAAGAAATCAAGCCATTCTCCAATTGGTAAATGGTCAAAGGACAATTTTCAGATGGTGAAATTGAAACTATTTCCACTCATATGAAAGAGTGTCCCAAATCACTATTGATCAGAGAAATGCAAAATTAAGACAACTCTGACATGCCACTACACACCTATCATATTGACTAAGATGACAGGAAAAAATCATTGATGAATGTTGTTGTAGTGGCTAGAAACTGGAAAATGAATGGATGCCCATCAATTTGAGAATGGTTGGATAAATTGTGGTATATGAATGTTATGGAATATTATTGTTCTGTAAGAAATAGCCAGCAGGATGAATACAGAGAGCCTTAGAGAGACTTACAGGAACTGATGCTAAGTGAAATGAGCAGAACCAGGAGATCATTATATACGTCAACAACAATATTGTATGAGGATGTATTCTGATGGAAGTGGATTTCTTTGACAAAGAGAAGATCTAACTCAGTTTCAATTGATCAACAATGGACAGAAGGAGCTACACCCAAAGAAAGAACACTGGGAAATGAATGTAAACTGTTTGCATTTTTGTTTTTCTTCCTGGGTTATTTTTACCTTCTGAATCCAATTCTTCCTGTGGAACAAGAGAACTGTTTGGTTTCTTTGGAAACCACAGTTAAGCTGGACATTCAAATGGTAGCACTTTGAAACATGGGACCGAGGTCTCAAAGTTTCTAGACATTTGGGAAAGACTTCAGAATCTAGAGCACCTTCTTTTTAGACCTTTCTTTCCTATTTTGATGTTTCCTGTTCCACATATTCAGATACTCATAGAACAAGACAGGTTTCTTGCTTTTTAAAAATAGGCTTTACCTTTCATTCCACAAATAATGTTGATTTGTAAATTATCCCTACTTTTCTTTGGTCACTTACAATTCACAATATAGAAATAGTCAGGGAATTAAGAAATAATTTTTAGATTATCTCTTAATTGCCAAATCCAATGGAAATTTCTTAGTCTTCATGTTGGATCTTGAACTAATATTACAGGGAGGTAAGATGAAGGAATGGACTTGTTTAGCCTGAACATTGAGGGGAATATGAATTGCTATATATTATTTCCCCATCCTCAAAACACCCTCATTCTATACCTGCCAGCTAAAATCTCAATTCTGTCCTCCCTTAAGTGGTAAAGATGCTCCTAGAAAAGGGCATCTACAATAGGTGCATCCTTTTCCTTTCCTCTCTCTTCACTTTGAGTTCACAATTCATCATTCCACAAAAGAAAAAATCTGTTCTCCCCAAAGTTACTAATCATCTCTTAGTTTCCAAATCAGTTGGCCTTTTCTCAGTCCACATTCTCCTCAAGCTCTAGTTTTTTATTTTCATTTTCATTTTGTTTTTGTTTTTTTGCTGAGGCAATAGGGGCTAAGTGACATCCCAAGGGTCACACAGCTAGCAAGTGTTAAGTGTCTGAAGCTAGATTTGAATTTAGGTTCTCCTGACTTCAGGGCTGATGCTCTATCCACTGCTTGCTTTGGAAAATTGTTATTTTTTGAGGAATTGTTTACCTTAATTAATCTACTTATTCAGTGCCATTATGTATTTAACTTTCAAGAAATTACAATTCTAGAAAAAATAATAACAAAATGTCAAGAATTTCAAAGGAATTGATGAAAAAAATGCATATGGTGTGCTACCTGTACCAGACCTAAAATTCTATTATAAAGCAGCAGTCATGAAATCCATTTAGTACTGGCTAAGAAATAGAGTAGTCGATCAATGGAATTGGTTAGGTTCAAAGGACAAAGTAGTCAAGACTACAGTAATCTAATGTTTGATAAAACCAAAGATCACAGCTCCTTCATCCAAAGCCTCCAAGAAAAACAAGAATTGGTCATAGGCCATGTAAGATATCAAAAGGGATTTTGAAAATCAAGCAAGAGGAATAGAGGAAAAATGGAAAGAGAATTGGGAGTGATGCAAAAAGAAATACAAAAAGCTGATGGGGAAAAGAATTCCTTAAAAAGCAAAACTGGCCAAATTGGAAAAAAAAAGATACAAAAGCTTACCAAGGAAAAGAATTCCTTGAAAATTAGAATTGAGTAATTGGAAGCTAATGATTTTATAGGAAATCAAGAAACAATAAAACAAAACCAAAAGAAGGAAAAATAAGAAAACAATGTAAAATATCTCCTCAGAAAAACAACTGACTAGGAAATAGGTGCAGGAGAGATAAAGGCAGTAGTTAAAGTTTTAAAAGGACTGGATATATCTGGTTTAAGAACAGAAGTATACCCTGTTATTCAAGAGTGTGACTCTTCAGATCAAGAAAGGAGAAGATACATTCCTTTTGATGTGGAAATTATTAAACACTTGAAAAAGGTAAAGGTCAGTATGCAGACACTTTAACATGGATTAATTACCCTTTGATAGCATATGAGCAAATTGCTGCTGCTTCTATCAAAGCATGGAGCTCCCTTCCAGGGCAAAAAGAGGTGAAGCCTTCAGGAAAATAGAGCAAAATCCAAATGAACCCTTTGCTGATTTCATGGGACATCTGCAGACAGCTGTCATAGAACTATTGGTGAAAATGCAGAACAGGAATAATGATCAAACAACTTGCTAGAGAATATGCTAATGAGGTTTGTACAAGAATTATTCTTACACATCCTATTACACAAGGATGCTCTTTTATAGGAGATCATGACTTTGTGCCACAGTGGTCACAAATGCTTTTTATAACCAGGTTATGATGCAGAACATCGGAAGAGAGGATCCTTCTTGGCAAGGAACTTCCAGAGAGACTCGCCAATGCTTTCAATGTGGTAAAGTAGGGCATCTGAAAGCTTAACGTTGGCACAGAGATAGAGTGAGAAGACAGGGTGAGAGAACAAGGTGCTAACTCAGTGGAATTGATAATACAATGGTTATCTAGTTTAGCTTGGTGATTAATAGTTTTCTACTTCAGTATGATTGATTAAATCTTACAAGAAATAATGGTTCCCTAGTGATAGGATTGGTTTATACTCAGTATATTGCATATACATTGGGACAAACTCAACCAGAGACTCAGAGAAGACAGAGGACTGGAGGTGGGAGCTCAAGCTCTCAGAATCAAGGAGAGAAATTCATTCTATCTCCCACCTTTGTGGTGGCTGGAGACTGAAGCACAAGCTCTCTGATGGAGACAGACTTCAAGACATAGATCATCAGCGTGGTCCTCCTGCCTCCCCCACAGAAACCAAGATACACTCCCCAGGACCCCCAGAACGCTATCCTGGGCCCAGGCAGGGAGGTCGGCTCCTTCCAATGTGGAGGACACTGCACAACAGGTCAGAGGGGGAAGATGAGCCCAATGGGAAGGGCAGCTAGCAGGAGCGGGTGAAGGGAGGAGGGACCCTGGGTCAGACCTAACTCGGACCTGCAGGTGCAGAGATAGCTCCAGAAGGCAGAGAAATCTCAATTATGAGAGGAAACAGAGATCTCAGCTCAGATAGAGGAGGCAGAGAGATTGCAGAGAGATGGAGATGGAGAGATGTCAGAGAAAGAGGGGCAGAGATCTCAGGTCACAGAAAAGGAGATGGAGGCAGAAAGATCTCAGGTCAGAGAGATGGAGGCAAAAAGATGTCAGAGAGGAGATGGAGAGATCTCAGCTCAGAGAAATAGAGGTAGAGGGATCACAGAAAGGAGATGGAGGCAGAGAGATCTCACCTGAGAAAAGGAGGCGGAGATCTCAGCCTACAGAGAAGGAGGCAGAGAGATCTCAGCTTAGAGAGATGGAGGTAGAGAGATCTCAGAGAGAAGGAGGCAAGAGATCTCAGAGCAGAGAAGAGAATGAGAGATCTCAGATCCAGGTGATTCTGCTTTAGGCCAAGAGGATGTGGGTGGGTCCTCCTAAACCCAGGGGCCCTAGTGGTCCATCTCTTGGGAAGGACCCCTCCCCATCGACTCAGATTATCACACCCCCTACCCCATCATTCAAAACTCCCTTTCCCCATCTCTACTCCCCTCTCCCTTCCTCATTTTCCCTCCTCAGCAGGACCTCTTGGGCTCCCAGCTCTCCCCGGACCCCACAACTACCTTCTTAGTCACATGTCCTGCCTCCTACATCCCTTCAGGCTGCCCCAGCCATTCCCCTCCCCCCTCAGGCCCCACCTTCTCTGCAGCCTAGGCTGCAGACTTCCCCCTCCCAACTCAGAGATGCCAGGTTGGGGGAGGGGAGCTCTGAGTGATGGGGTGAGGGGCAGGTAGGATCTGAGTCCTTTTGGGAAGACTGAAATTCTGGGATGTGGAGGGGTCGTTCTAGAGTGGTGGAGTGGGCGGGGCTCCTGGGATTAGGAGGACCTGCCCATAGCCACTTGCCCATAAGCAGAATCACTGGTACCTGAGATCTCTCTATCTCCTCTCTGAGCTGAGATCTCTCTGCCTCCTTCTGACACAGTTGAGATTGTTCCACCTTCTGGAAGCTGTCTCTGCACCTGCAGGTCCCAGGTAGGTCTGACCCAGGGCCCCTCCTCACCTTACCCCGCTCCTACTTCCCACCCTTCCCTTTAGGCTCATCTTCCCCCTCTGACCTCTTGTCCAGTGTTCTCCACATTGGCAGGAGCTGGTCTCCCTCCAAGTTCAGGCTCAGGGTCTCCTCCCAGAGGTCCTGGGATATCTTCTTTCCTGAGGGTCACAGCTGCCTGACCTCCCACCTCCCCCATAGTATGGATGTCATATGGAGTCCCCTGATCTTGGGGGGGCAGTAAATGATCAGCCCCAATCTTCCAGCTTCCAAGTCTGCCCCATCTCTCTATTCCTGACCCCTTAGAAAACTTTATCCTGCCTGGTCTGAGGAAATCCTCCCTACTCTCTCCTAGGGTGGAGTCTCTCCCCCGAGGGTGGGGCAGGGTCACTGTCTCAGTCCTGAAAGCTCTCTGTCTCATTCTGGGGGGATCAGCTTCCAGGCCAGGAAAGGAAGGCTCAGACCAGTCCTCCATCTCTGAGATCCTCTTCTCTCCCCAGCCCAGCTGGCACAGGATCCAAGGCTGAAAGCAGAGAGATGGCCTCGGACATCCGGAACCCCTCTTCCCAGGTGAGTGCAGTCCCTGCCCAGAGCTGAGCAGACTCAGCTTCGGGGGCATCCAAGAGAGCCCAGGAATCTTCCTCCTGTCAGAGGGAGGGGTCCCTGCCAGGGTTGGCAGCAGGGCAGTAATCACTCGCCTGGCACAGCCCATTTCCTTTCTCTCAGGGCACCCAGTGATTCCCAGGGCTCTCTGAAACCTTTTCCTTTACTGGGTCTTAGACCAAATCACAAAATGTTTAGAAATTAGCTCTTTTGGGTCAAGCTCTGTGCTAATCCTAGGGTGCAGAGGACGGTAAAGAAAAAAAAAAATCAGATCTGCCCTCAAGGTGCTCGCAGGGGAGGAAACATCTCATGAGCTGTGTCCATACCTGTGCTGGACAGTGTAGATGGGAGCTACTCTCAGAGGGAAGGTTCAGAAGTTTGGGGGACCTGGAAAAAGTTTTCAGAAAGGGAGAATTTAGCTAAGATGTGAAGGAAGCAGGAGGTGAGGGAGGAAGCCATTGCAAACTAGAGAGAAGCCGTTGAAAACATCTAGGGACGGGGGGGGGGGGGGGGGGGGGGGGGGGGGGGGATCCTGGTTAAGCATAAGCCAGGAGGCTAGTGTCCCTGGGGCAGAGAGAAAGACTAAGGTGTGAGAAGACACCCCAGGTATTGTGGTATCTGCCATGTGCCAGGAGCCACATAAAGATGATCTCATTGATCCTGTTGTGGGAATTGTCAGGGTTCTTGCTAGGGAAAGCCAAAGTTAGATAGCTCAGGGTTCAGCCAGAGAGTAAACTGTGGTTTTTTTTATCCATTTGAAGGTGTGACAGACTTCACGAATGGGGGGTTACATTTCCTCCAATGTCACAGAGACAATCTCTCCTCCTTTCCTGGCCTGGGTTTTGGGTAGGATCTGTTGGGTCTCATAGTTATAAAGAAGTTAGGAACCAAGCACACAAAGGTACATTTGCTTGTTTATTTTAAATTCTTTTCAATTTCATGTCATGACAAATTGTAGCATTCATGTTTATAAGAATTGGAGTTGTAAATTTTTCACCATCATTGCCTTCCTTCCTAATAAAAAGGTGGGTAATTTCATATAGGTATATCTGTGCTATCATTTAAACCATATTTTTTTATTAGAGTTGTGAAAAATGAAACAGATCAAAAGAGAAGAAAAAAAGAATAAAGTAACTAAAAGATTTATTCTTCAATCACTTTCAGAGTCCAACAGTTCTTTATTTAGGGTGTGGAAAGCCTTTTCCTTCTTGAATCTTGTATTTGCCTTAGATCAGGGGTCCTCAATCTATGGCCCACGAGTCAGATGCAGAGTGTGAGGTGATACCGAAGTGAGGTGAGTTCCCAGGGTAGGGTGTGTAGTGTGAGGAAGGGGGAGAGATGCAGAAGATGGACAATTGACAGCCCATGGCCTTGTACAGTAATGGCAGCCACCACACCAGACAAGCACGGGGGATGTACAGTGCATGCTTGCATGTCATGGCTGCTGCAGGGAGAATTCCCTGCAGCAGTGAAGGTTGGAAGCAGAGGAGTGTAAAGAGCGGGAGAGAGAGAGTGGGAAACAGAAGCATCACGGTGCAGAGGCAGCTTGGAGGAAGTTGGGCATTGCAGTCTGTATGTCTCTGTGTGGGTAAAGTTATTGCTGGTATATTGTTTTTGTAGCGCTGTATATATATGTATATATTGGTATTTTACTAATAGCAATTTGGAATCACTAGGAAATAATGATGTCAAGAAAAAGAAAAATTGACTCAGAGTGTAGGATATTCAAAGAACAGTGGACTTATGATTACTTTTTCATGCAGTACAAGGAAAGAGCTGTATGTCCGATATGCCAGGATATAGTGTCTGTGTTCAAAGAATAATTTGTATCGAGACTATGAAACTCAACATAAAAATAAATATGATTGGTTGGAGAAGTGAGAAAAGATAAAATATTAAAACTGAAAAATACATTGACAACTCAGCAAAATACTTTTGTGAAGCGGAAGCAGCTAAATATTTCATTACTACAAGCAAGTTTTCAAGTCGCCAAGCTAATAGCAGGCACTGGCGGTTCATTTGTGGACGGAGAATTTGTTAAAGAATGCCTTCTTTCTGTTGCCAATGAGATGTGTCCAGAGAAGCCCGATTTATTTACTACATTTGAGTCTTTCAGGATCTACAATTACATGGAGGATGAAGAAATGGGAGACAATCTGCATCGGCATTTGCAAAACTCCATGAAAAAAATTTCATATTTTTCCTTGGCACTCAACGAAAGCAATGATGTTTGTGATTCTGCACAATTTCTAATTTTTATTTGTGGGACAAATGATTATTTTGAAGTCATAGAAAAGCTTGCTGCACAGCAAAGCATCAAAGGAACAACTACAGGAGAGGATATCTATGAAAAGGTTTGCCAAACTATGAATGGTTTGGAGCTGGATTGGGCTAAACTAGCCAGCGTGACAACTGATGGTGCTCCTAGTATGGTGGGGTCTAAGAAAGCAGTAATTGCTCGCATTAACCAAGAGATGGACAAACATAGCCATTCTCATCCAATAGCCATACACTGTCTCATCCACCAACAAGCGCTGTGTAGGAAATCACTGAAGTGGGACTCTGGTATGAAAATTGTGGTATCTTGTTGTTAACTTCATTAGAGCTAATGCACTAAATCACAGACAATTTCTGGAATTTTTGTCTGAGCTAAATGTTGAGTATGAAGATGTTCTATATCACACAGAATGTCCATTGGCTGAGTCGAAGGAGAGTTTTGAAACGTTTCTCTGACTTCCACAGATGACAACTTTTCTGCTTTCAAAAACCAAAGAAGCACCAGAGCTCAATGATGCAGAATGGAAACGGCACCTTGCCTTTCTGACAGATATAACGGAGCTACTCAACAATTTCAATATGCAACTTCAAGGACAGGGGAAGCTCATCTGGGATATGCAATCCCATATCAAAGCATTTGAAGTAAAATTAGGCCTCCTCATCAAACAACTGAAGGAGGAAAACTTCTGCCATTTCCCCACAACTCAAAATCTGTTAGCAGAAAACCTGGTGATTGCATTCCCAAACAAAACATGGGTGGATTCACTGGAAAAATTGCAAAAGGAGTTCCAATTTAGATTGAAAGAGCTTCATCTCCATGAACAGGACATACAGCTTTTCCGTAACCCATTTTCTACTGACATTGAAAATGTAGATACAATTTACCAAATGGAACTGGCTGAACTGCAGAATTGTGACTCTCTGAAAGACACATTCAAGTCAAGCAGCCTTCGTAATTTCTATGCCTCTCTCCCCTCTGAGACATATCCTCATCTCAGGAATCATGCACTCAAAATGGCAACCATCTTTGGCAGCACTTATGTCTGTGAACAGACTTTTTCTAGAATGAAACATTTGAAATCTCCAACCAGAGCAAGACTAACGGATGCAC
The DNA here is from genome assembly GCA_020854095.1 of Dasyurus viverrinus. Taxonomy (NCBI): domain Eukaryota; kingdom Metazoa; phylum Chordata; class Mammalia; order Dasyuromorphia; family Dasyuridae; genus Dasyurus; species Dasyurus viverrinus. The sequence goes on along the minus strand of CM036999.1, from coordinate 622,772,665 downwards.
ACTTGCATCACTTGTTACGACTAACAGGGACAAATATGGAACCAGACATTGACCATCTCATTAGCCAAAAGCAGGCCCTTAGTTCCCATTGAAATACTGGTAAGTTTATTGATTTAACTTTCCTTCATTTTAAATATTGTATTTGTTCCCGTTTTGTTTCTTCACTTCAAAATAAAACATATGCAGCGTGCATAGGAATTTGTTCATAGTTTTTGTTTTTACTAGAGTCCGGCCCTCCCACAGTCTGAGGGACAGTGAACTGGCCCCCTATTTAAAAACTTTGAGGATCCCTGCTCTATGGAGTCCAGGACCCCTCCCAGTAAGTGTCTCATTCAACCAGAAATCTAGGCCTGGGGGCAGGGATCTCATTCAGTGAAACTTCAGTCTCAGATCTCTTGTAAAAGGGACAATCTGGGGCTCACTTCTTTGCAGAGGCGAAAAGCAGGCCCCTGGCAGCCAAGGGCCCTCTCTCCGGCACAGCTGCCTGCGAGGGCCCCGCCCCCTGGGAAGACATTGCTCATCAGCATTCCCCCCTTATCTCCCCGCCAGGATTTCCCTACACCCTTGTTTATCTCCCTGCCGGGCCTGGGTCCCTTGGAGGTCAGCCTTCCCAGCAAAAGCAGCGGCCTGCGGCGCCAGCGGCAAACTTCCCTTTTGGCCACAAACGCTTGGGATTGGTGAATTCTTTCATGAACGACCTGCACGACCACAAGGGCTTCCTGTGACTCGCCGCCGGCCACTAGACCCTATCGCCTTCCTCTGCAGCGCAGGGGCCCGAACAAGGTGCTTCCCCCTGCGCTCCGGCGGATGACGGGTGTGCGTCTGTGCCCTGAGGCCCCGCCCGGGAGCCCCTCCCTGCCCCCCCCTCCCCACAGCTGGAAAAGGTGGGGGGGGGAGGGGGCGACCTTACTGAGGTTAAAACAGAAAGCGGAAGCGTCCTGAAGGATCCTGAGCCTTGCTGTGACCGCCCCACCCCCACACCCCCCCTCAGCCCTCCCCTGGCCTCCTTCCTCGTCTCCCGCCTTCCTTGTGCCCCAGGACCCACATGCTCTGCTCTCACCCCCTCCCCTTCCCACGAGGACCCGCATGGTGAGGGGAGAAGAGGGAACCGGGGCCCAGGGGGTGAATCAGGTCCCAGCCCAACCCCTAGACTTGGGGGGAGGGGAGAGCGTGCGATGGGGCCGGGCATCTCGGGGCTCCCCAGGTGCCGCCTCTCTGGCTTCTCCGCCCTCGCCCATCCCGGGATTCAAACTGCAGGAATAACGTTAGTTACAGTCTCCGGGAAACGCTCCGCAATCGCCCCGCCCCGCGTCAGTGTCAAAGGCGGCCTCTTAGTGACGTAACGCCCCCCTCCGCCCCCGGGTCCCCCGTTTATTTCTGTTCCTCCTTCTGTGCCGGGAGGGGGGCGGGGCGGGGGCAGCTGCGAGCAGGCGTAGCCTGGGACTTCCGCCTTCCTCCTTAAGGCCCCTCCCCTTCCGCGCCCGTTCCGGGCCGGGGTTGTGGCCGAGCCTGGAGTCTGTGGCGGGTGTCCAGCCCCTGCGCGTGGGGGCGCGCGTGCCGGAGCGGGTGCGGAAGTGCGGGAGCCGCGCGTGGGGCGGGTAACTGAGCCGCGTGCGCGCTGGGGGGAGGGGGTGTGTCTGAGTGCGGAGGGGGGAGGGGGAGGAGGGCTGAGTGCGGGAGGGGGGAGGGGGAGGTGTGTCTGAGTGCGCGCTGGGGGGAGGGGGAGGAGGGCCAGAGTGCGCGAGGGTGTGGCTCCCCCAGGGGCCTGAGCGCTGAGTGATTTCCCCTGCTCTGGCTGAGATGGGGGTGGGGACGTACTTGTGCGTCCCTGCTCTGGCTGGGGGCGGAGGGGGCGGGCACCGCTGAGTGTCGGAGAACCCAACTGGCCCTGGTTGATCTCTGTTTCCTTCCGTGCAAAAATGGGCCGAGAGCAGCCCCTCCATGTCCCCCCCATGAGATCCCCGCTGTAAGGCACCAGTTACAGGGCCTGATACACAGGGAGCGCCCCCTACAGGCAGCTCTGTGTAAACTCTGCTGAGAACTTTCGTTTGCCTGGAGGACATGGGGGGGGGGGCTGGAGGTGAACTGGCAGGAGGGGGAGGGGAACTGGGGCTCCCGTCCAGCTCTGCTCCTTGACTATGTCCCTCCTGGTGGTCATTTCCGGGACCTTGGGCAGATGGGGGTCCCATGTTACAGATGGAGAAACTGAGGCAGGCGGGGACCGAGGGCTTGGCCAGGTCACACTGGCCTTTCAGGGATGCGGGGGAAGGCCTTGTGGTGTTGACGCCATGGGGCTCGGGCTTCCAGGCTGCCCCTCCCTGCAGGAGAGGAAACCTCCTCCTCTCAGCCTCCTCTCAGCCTCAGATCTTGTGGCTTCCTCCTAGGGTGAATCCACTCCCCACCATCCCTGCCCTCAGAGCTCTCTCTCTCTGTCTCTCTGTCTCTCTTTGTCTCTCTCTTTTCTCTCTCTGTCTCTGTCTGTCTCTGTCTCTCTCTCTCTGTCTCTCTGTCTCTCTCTGTTTCTCTGTCTGTCTCTCTGTCTGTCTCTCTCTGTTTCTCTGTCTCTGTCTCTCTGTCTCTCTGTCTCTGTCTCTGTCTCTGTCTCTCTGTCTCTCTCTGTTTCTCTGTCTGTCTCTCTGTCTCTGTCTCTGTCTCTCTCTGTTTCTGTCTGTCTCTGTCTCTCTCTCTGTCTCTGTTTTTCTCTGTCTCTCTGTCTCTCTCTGTCTCTGTCTCTCTTTGTCTCTCTCTTTTCTCTCTCTCTCTCTGTCTCTCTCTCTCTCTGTCTCTCTCTGTCTCTCTCTGTCTGTCTCTCTTTGTCTCTCTCTTTTCTCTCTGTCTCTCTCTCTCTCTCTGTCTCTCTCTCTCTCTCTCTGTCTCTCTCTCTCTCTCTGTCTCTCTCTCTCTCTGTCTCTCTGTCTCTCTCTGTTTCTCTGTCTCTGTCTCTCTGTTTCTCTGTCTCTGTCTCTCTGTCTCTCTCTCTCTGTCTCTCTGTCTCTCTCTGTTTCTCTGTCTGTCTCTCTGTCTCTGTTTCTCTGTCTCTGTCTCTCTGTCTCTCTCTCTCTGTCTCTCTGTCTCTCTCTGTTTCTCTGTCTGTCTCTCTGTCTGTTTCTCTGTCTCTGTCTCTCTGTCTCTCTGTCTCTCTGTTTCTCTGTCTGTCTCTCTATCTCTCTCTGTCTCTGTCTGTTTCTCTGTCTGTCTCTGTCTCTCTCTGTCTCTGTCTCTCTCTCTCTGTGTGTCTCTGTCTTTCTCTGTCTCTCTGTCTCTGTCTCTCTGTCTCTCTGTCTCTGTCTGTCTCTGTCTCTCTGTTTCTCTGTCTCTGTCTCTCTCTCTGTCTCTCTGTCTCTCTCTCTCTCTGTCTCTCTCTCTCTCTCATTGTGGGCAAGTCCGCATCCAGCCTGGGCAGGGAAGTCTGATCCACCCTCCCTCTCTAGGTTCCCTCTCCCTCCCCAGACCAGCTGGAACAGGACCCAAGCCCGGACCCAGAGACATGGCCGCCGGCAGCCGGAGCCCCTCGTCCCAGGTGAGTGCGGTCCCTGCCCGGAGCTGAGTGGCATCAGCCCGGGGGCGTCCAAGGGAGCCCAGGAAGCTTCTCCTGTCAGAGGGAGGGGGCCTGGCAGGGCTGGCAGCAGGGCAGGAGTCACCCTCCAGGAGCTGCCCATATCCTGCCCCCTCAGGCTACCCGGCTACTCCCAGGGCTCTTTGAGTCCTTTTCCTTTGCCAGGTCTCAGATCAAGTCAATAAATGTTTAGAAAATAGTTCCTCTGTGCCAGGCTCAGTGCTCACCACTGAGGATGCAGAGGAAGATAAAGAAAAAAAATCGTATTACAAACAGGACAGAAGCCACTGAAAAGGCCCAGGGTCAGGGGACAGAGGGTCCTGGTTAAGCATAAGCCAGGCGGCCAATGTGCCTGGGACAGGGAGGACGACTGAGGTGTGAGAAGCTGGGGTGGGTGTTGTGGGGTCTGCCGTGTGCCAGGAGCCATATACAGATGACTCTCATGTTGCATTGTCTGGGCTAGCTTTCTGGAGGTGGTCCAAACCGGCCTTGGAATCAGCAGGACAGTCACCATGAGGGTAGTCGGGAATAGAGCCTAAAGTCTTTATTGTCTCCTTCACAGTCTGTTCACTCTGCCTGCCTGACTCTGCCCCCATTCTCTCACCCTTAAATACCCTAATACAATTACATCATTCCTGCAGACTGAGTATATGCCAATCCAGCGTGGTTATATCCTGATATCATACTGGATATATATGGGAACTAGAGAACCTTCACCTCACTCATTCCACTAAGTTAACATCTTGTCGTCAGTATCCTTGTTTCAAGTGTACTCCTCCAGAGTTCTAGCCCTCTACATCATGTGATCCAGTTATGGGAATTGTCAGGATCCTTGGTAGGGATGTGAGGTGGTACTTGTGAGTTGCTTTTATTTGCATTTTCTTAATCAGAAGTGATTTAGAGCACTTCCTTTGCCTAAATTGTTTTGGTTTCATCATCTAGAAACTGTTCATTTCCTTTGACCATTTCTCGAGAAATGGTTTTTATTCTTATTACACATCTGACTCGGCTCTCTCTATGTCTTTGGGAAATGTGGCCTTCATCAGAGTTACTTGCAGTAAAGCTCATTTCCCATCATTTTGTGTTCCTTGAAAAGTACATCTTCACCAAAAGAAGAAAATGTAAATTGAAAATTCAAGCTTGAAAAGTCTTTATCATTGCTATTTATGTCAGAAAGAAAACACAGGAAGAAAAAAATAACTGGGTCAGCTAGGTGGCCCAGTGGATAGAGCAGCAGCCCTGAAATCAGGAGGATCTGAGTTCAAATTTGAGCTCAGACACTTAACACTTCCTAGTTGTGTGAACCTGGGCAAGTCACTTCATCCCTATTTCCTCAACAACAAAAAAAGAAAAAAAAGTGCTCAATTACTCAGATACTTTGGCAACATTTGCCGAGTCCTTTGTGCCTTCTTAGATAGTAACAGGACTGGAAGTGAGTGCTCTGAGTTTTCTGAAAGTGATTGGGGGACTAGAGATACTGAAGGTGAAGTATATTGATAAAAGAATGGCAACATAGCATTAAATGAAGTCAATGATCTTTTCTCCAAAATTCACTTTGGAAAACACTTAGTACTAGATGCGAAAAAGCCTGGGTCATAAGCTTTGGGGGACATGATTGTACTTCCCAGAGTTAAAGAAGGAAAGAAATTGGGATAAGGTGGCAAAGAATAAGCAGGAAGCAGTCAGAGAATGAGGATTGGGCAGATTCTAAGGTCTCCCCAGCCAGGGTAGCCTGACCTCTGGATGGATGGGCTCTAGAGGGCCGAGTGAAGTAGGAATCAGGGCAAGACTGTGGTATCAAAGGGCCCTTCTTGTTCCTTGGAGGCCAGGCACTTACAGGCCAGATTAGCCGCCTGACCTGCCTGACCTCTCTGACCTTCTGGCTGAAACCTACCTGGGGAGTGCAAGCACAGATTTCTAGGAGACAGTTAGTGTCCTAATTAATCTTCTTACAGAACATATTCCATTGACAAGCTAACCTTATGAGAAGAGATAAAGCTTCATCACTTGTCTGGAAAGAGTGTTATACCAGCTAATTGAGGCCAGATTCACTTTAAAATTGTTTTCCTGCTTCTATCTAGTTCAGATTCATTTTAGACTCATAGGACATTTGGTATATAATTTCTTTGTTCTCTCCTCAGTGAGCACTGCTAATGATTTCTTCTTTTAGAATACATAGTTTTTCCCAGGCTCTTACAAATTCTTCATAGAATTTTATTTCATACATAATCACTTAATACCCTCCTTTTGGGGAGGGATGTCTCATCATCTTCTCTCTTTCACCTCTACAGGTTCTATAGAATTCATTTATTCTCCCTAATTCTTTTGAGGGAAGCATTTTATAGTACGACATTTTTCCAACTTTTATTATCCAATATGAATCTCATTTCAAATGGAAAATGCTTTTCTCAATATTCCACTGGACTCTTAAAGCCTGGTTCCAAGTAAGGGCTCTGATACTCCTAAAGATTATAAGAGTTTTAGGCAATTCCCACTCTGCTTCAACTTCTTCCTCTATCTTGATGAGGGTTGAACTAGATGAAATCTGGAGTCCCTTTCAGCTCTAAATCAAGTGACTTTTGATGGTTTAGGAATTGGTGACAATCAAGGATATTGTGGTGGATTTCACTGAGGAGGAATGGAGGCTCCTGGACCTTTCTCAGAAGATGCTGTATAAGGAGGTGATGCTGGAGAATGTCCAAAATCTGGTGTCCCTGGGTAAGGACCAATTTCTCTTTTTTCTTGGTGTTGCTCATCAATTCAAAATGAATACAAACAGCATAGAAGTGATCCAGACTGTAATGCATCCCAGAAATTGGGTTGAATGCTCAGTCATCTGAGGGCACCAAGTTTCCTTCCATTTGGTCTTGGCTGCAGCCTTTTTGAGTTCATAATTTACCCTCAATCAGGTAGCTGACCTTATTGCCACATTCGTAAGGTAAACTCCCTAAAAACCTGCTGAAAAGAATGGGAGAGGGTTCTGGTAAGATGGCACAGTAGCAAAGAAACTACGTAGCTCCCTAAGAATTTCCTCTAAAACAAAAAATAAATAACTCACAATATCTTTTGAGCAGTAAAAGTGATTAAAACTTTAGATGTTTTCTGGACCTTAATGGGAACTGAGGAAAGATCTCATCTCCCTAGATAGAGATGTGGCCCAAGTGAAGGGCTATGCATTCTGGGCAGACTCTGCCAAGAGCAAGCTCTGGGGTCATCTGCATTGGCCTGGGGTCCCAGCCTCCAAAGCTGTCATATCTGGCACAGTTGGGGCAAGGGCGGGCAAAGAACAAAGGGCCGTGTTCTAGAGAAAACTTCTCAGATGAAGATCTCATGTCTCAAATACTCAAAGGGACAGGAACAGGTTTATGATGAAGAAATTTAAACTGTTTACAGCCATATGAGAAACTATTCAAAATGCAATCAAAAAACACATTTTGATATCATGTTGGGAACACTAATATATTGTTGCTGAAATTATGAACTGCTCCGCTCAATTTGGAGAACAAACTGAATTATGACGATAGACTTATAAAACTATATACCCTTTGTCTCCAAAGTACAATATAAGGTCTGTTTGCCAAGGTAATTAGGAAAAAAGAAGCAAATTTATGTTTTAAAAATTTGATGGCAGCTTTCTTTTTGGGTGACAAAGAGGTAGAAACTGTGGGGATGCTACCAATTCATAAATCTACAATCAATGCTTAATAGCTTCAGCAATGGTTGATAATGGTGTGTTGAGAATTTTATGAAACAGTTCAGCCCATCTCTTCCATTATCACATCCTTATCACTAATCAATATGGCTCCATCAGCATTAGGGAGCTTAGATAGGTCCTTGGTCCATACATAATCTTCAGGCATAAATTAAAAAAAAAAAAAAAAAAGAGTTCTGGCTGGTCATACTCAATGTTAAAATGAACTTTATCTGCCTTTATTTGCTGGGCCCAAAATCCAACATGTCTATAACCTTTGTTTATACTTTTTGGGAGAGTTAAACAAATGCCTTCCTAGAGATGGATAATCTAAATTTCATGTAATCTTGTAAATCTTGAGAGTTCTCATTTTTCATTTAATACCTTCTGAATTTCTTCATTAGTTTCATCAAAACAATTTGGAAGTTTACCTTTTTCCTAGATGAATAAATGTGGTACTATCCAACATATCTCTGAAAGTCTGCTCCTTATCTCCTGTAGTATTTTCAATCGTGTATTGGCTCAGTTTTCTCTCTAAATTAGCTAAAACTATTCCAGCACAAAGAAAACTCTCTAATCTACTGGCATTAAGTGTTTAGTATTCATCTTGGCCTTGGGCCCCTGCCTTTGCTGAATGTGTATATTTCATTGGGAGAGGATAAGTTTCCGATTGGTTCAGTACTTTAAGATGCGTATCCCACGTATTATCTATTTGTCTTTTTTAATATTATTTTTGCTGAGGCGATTGTGTTAAGTGATGTGCTCAGGGTCACAAAGCTAGAAAGTGTTAGATGTCTGAGGCCAGATTCAAAGTCAACTTTTCCTGATTTCAGGGCTGGTGTTCTGTCCACTGCACCACCTCGCTGCCTCCAATCTGTCTCTTCTTAGGGTGTTAAAAGCCACTGTTTGCACTGAGTGCACCTATGAAGTTTTGTATAGTTAGTTTGGTGACAAGCTGCAATGACTCTTATGTAACATTGGTATTTGTGTTTATATATGTGTGTATGTCATTTTCTGTATGTGTTTGTCTTCTTCAGATGTAGAAACTGGGTTCACAGTAAATGAAATGAGTAAAAAGCTGGGAATTTTTGTGGAAGAACACGACCTGCAAAGGTTCATGGATGCTCCCTGTGATTTCAGTTTGAAGGAATTGCATGATTTTATTCTCAAAGTAGATAGATATCCAAAGAATGATTGTGAATTGGATGAAATTGGAAAGAGATTCACTTGCTCTTCTATCCTAAATCATTGCAAGAAAATGACCTCAGGAAGTGATTATCTTCAAGATAGTGAATACAAGAAATGCTTCACTGAAAAGGTAGACCTTTTGGTTCCAAGTAATCAGTGGGATATAGCTGTGAAGTGGAGTTCAGATCTCCATGGTGATCAGAAAAGTGATACTGAAGAAATGCTTTCCATAAGTAATAAAAGTGAGAATGCTTTCAGTCAGAACTTTAATCTCATTACTCATCAGCAAATGTCTATTAGAAAAGAACCAGATGAACATAATATATGTGCAACAACCTCATCCTATCTCTCATCTCTTCCTTCCCACCCTGGAATGAAAATATATGGCTATGATCAGTGTGGGAAAACCTTTGGTTGGAATCCAGCTCTTGCTAGCCAGCAGAAGGCTCATACTGGAGAGATGTTTTATGAATGGACTGAATGTGGGAGAGCTTTCTATTACACTTCATTCCTAATTGACCATGAGAGAATTCACACTGGAAAAAAACTTTTTAAGTGTAATCACTGTGGAAAAGCTTTTACACAGAGTTCCTGTCTTGCTAATCATCAGAGAATCCACACTGGAGAGAAATCTTTTAAATGTAATCAGTGCGGAAAGTCTTTCAAATTCTCCTCCAGTCTTGTTACACATCAGAGAATCCACACTGGAGAGAAACCTTTTAAATGTAATCAATGTGGAAAGGCTTTCACACAGAGTTCCAGTCTTGCTAATCATCAGAGAATCCACACTGGAGAGAAACCTTTTAAATGTAATCATTGTGGAAAGGCTTTCAGAGTTTCCTCCAGTCTTGTTACACATCAGAGAATCCACACTGGAGAGAAACCTTTTAAATGTAATCAATGTGGAAAGGCTTTTATATCCAGTTCCCATCTTGCTAGACATCAGATAATCCACACTGGAGAGAAATCTTTTATAATGTAATCAATGTGGAAAGAGTTTTAGATGCAGCTCCCATGTATCCAGACATCAAAGAATCCACACTGGAGTGAAACCTTTTTTTTTTTTTTGGAGATTTTTTTTTTTTCCTAGTTTGGGTAGGAGAGGATAGCAGTGGGAAGTGTACTAGCCATAGGATTGTCCTTCCTCTAATCCTATAATCTAAAATAATAAGACATTATTACAGTAAGGATACATACATGCAATAGATCAGAAGGACTGAGAAAGTTTTGAAAAATGTTTTATTGAATTCATTACTACTCAAAAAAGAAATTCAGGCTTTGCAGGTTTGTTTATTGAAATATTTTTCTGTTTTGTGTAAATTTAAAATGTTCATTTGATTTTCATTTGTATGAATTTCAAAATTAAAAAAGAAACCAGAAGAGACCTTAAAGGAGGGAAAGGGAAACATGTGCAAAAATGTTTACCCTTTTTGTAGTAGCCAGAAACTGAGTTGGAGAATGGCTGAATAAATTATGGTATATGAATGTTATGGAATATTATTGTTCTGTAAGAAATGACCAACAGGATGAATACAGAGAGGCTTGGAGAGACTTACATGAACTGATGCCAAGTGAAATGAGCAGAACCAGGAGATCATTATACAATGCAACAAGACCATATGGTGATCAGTTCTCATGGACATGGCTCTCTTCAACTATAAGATGATTCAAACAAGTTCCAATTGTGCAATGATGAAGAGAGCCATATACACCTAGAGAGGACTGTGGGAACTGAGTATAGACCACAATATAGCATTTTTACTATTTTGTTGAAAAATTACCCATGCATATGTTTTGTAAATAAAAAGCTTTAATAAAATTTAATAAAATGAAAAAAGAAAAAGAAGAAAAAATAATATTATCTGCATTGGTTTTGTCTGTGCAAAAACTTCTCTTCTCCAAAAATCCGATAGGTAAACTATCCTTTGTTCTCCTTATTTCTTTACAGTATCCCTTATGCCTAAATCATGTATTCATTTTGACCTTGTTTTACTCTTGTTTTGATGTGGTTCTACACCAAATATCTGATCTATTTTTTTCCAGTTTTCTTGCCAGTTTTTTTGTTTGTTTGTGAAATACTGAGTTCTGATCCCAGAAGCTGGAGTTTAAGGGGTTTATCAAATAGTAAATTACTTACTATAGTCATTGATTTTTGTATCATATATATCCAACCTAGTCAATGATCCACTAGATCAAAACCATATTGTTCCAGTGACTGCTGCTTTATGTTAGAGTTTTAGATCTGGCCCTGCTAGATTATTGTCCTTTGTTGTTGTTGTTTGTCATTAATTTCCTTGACCTTTTGGCCTTTTATTGATTATATGTATTTTGTTAATATTTTTTCTAGCTCTACAAATTAATTTTGGGGGGAGTTTGGTATGGCACTGAACAAGTAAATTAATTGACTAATTTAGATAGGATTGTCATTTTCATTACATTAGTTCAACCTACCCTTGAGTACTTGATATTTTCCCATTAGTTTAGATCTGACTTTATGTGTGTGAAAAGTGTTTTGTGATTTTATTGAAGTTTTTGGCTTTGTCTTGGTAGGAAGACATCCAAATATTTAATTTATCTATATTTATTTTAAATGGAATTTCTCTATTTCTTACTGCTGGGCTGTGTCAGTAACATGTAGAAATCCTGATGATTTCTGTAGGTTTACTTTATATCCTGCCTTAAGACATTAATTGTTTCAGGCAGGTTTTTGGATTATGTCTAGAATTCTCTAAGAATACCATCATATCATCTGCAAAATGTGATAGCTTTATCTCATTACCTTTTCTAATATCTTTAATTTCTTTTTCTTTTCATATTGCTTGCTAGAAGTGAAATTTCTAATACAATACTGAATAATAGTGGTGATAATGAACATCTTTGTTTCACCCTTGCACTTATTAAGAATGTGTCTAGCTTATATCCAATACAAATAATGCTTGATGATGGTTTTAGATAGAGGTTGCCTATCATTTTAAAGAAAACTCCATTTATCCCTATGCTCTCTACTGTCTTTAATAGGAGTGGATGATGTACTTTGTCAAAAGCTTTCTCGTCATCTATTGAGATCATCCTATGATTTCTATTCATTTTGTTATTGATATGGTCAATTGTGGCAATAATTTACCTTATATTGAGTCAGCGTTGCATTCCTGGCATAAATCCCACTTGGTCATAGTGTATAATCTTGCTGGTAAGTTGTTCTAATTTCTGTGCTATTATTATAGTTTAAATTTTCAATATTTATGAGGGAGATTGGTCTGTAATTTTCTTTCTCTGTTCTAGTTTTTCCTGGTTTAGATATAAGCACCATATTTGTGCTTGGCAGGACTCGTTCGTCTATTTTTCCAAATAGTGGTGGTGGCAGCTTCTGGACTTGGCTAACAGGATGTCTCTTTCCTAGCACTATGGAAGGCCTTTGTTGCTTTAGCATATTAGAACTTACAGCCACAGTAGAGTGGGGACACTCCTTACAGGTCCAGGGCAGAAAATTGTGCTACTAGTCAAATTCCTAGATGAATTTCTAAAAACAGCTGCAAAAAAACCCTGAAGCTTGGGACAGTGCACTCTGTACAAGAGAGCAACACTTGAAGAAACAGTTAAAAGTCCAGCAATAGGCTGGGATAATGAACAAACAACAGAAAAAGACTCTGACCACTAAAAGTTACTATGATGACAAGGAAGATCCAAATACATACTCGGAAGATACAAAGTCAAAGCTCCTTCATCCAAAGCCTCCAAGAAAAACAAGAATTGGTCAGAGGCTATGGAAGAGATCAAAAGGATTTTGAAAATCAAGCAAGAGAGATAAAGGAAAAATAGGAAGAGAATTAAAAGTGGTGCAAATGGAAATGCAAAAAGCTAATGAGAATTCTTTAAAAAGCAGAATTGGCCAAATTGAAAAAAAATGCCAAAGTTCGCTTGAGGAATGGAATTCCTTGAAAATTAGAAATGAGCAACTGGAAGCTAATGACTTTATAGGAAATCAAGAGACAATAAAACAAAACCAAAGGAAGGAAAAGATAGAAAACAATGAAAAATATCTCAGCAGAAAAGCATCTGACTTGGAAATAGATGTAGGAGAGAGAATTTATTTCCTGTTTTTTCTTATAATTTCTAGAGATTGGTTAATTTAATTAATTACACTTGACTTAGAAGATGTATTTACTTATTTTCTATTCTTGTTCTTCAGGAGAGATAATTTAAAAGTTTTTGGTCTCCTGGAAATTCATGATGAAAAAAAAAAGAAACTGGATATCTTCATTCAAGAAATTATCTAAGAAAGCTGTCCTGTGTTGGAATCTTTACAAAGTGTTGTCATTAGAACTGATAGAGACAATAATTATCTAATTTAGCATGGTTCAGTATGATTGGTCTGATCCTACACAGAGATGTTATGGGCCAGAACTTGAAATAAGGTACTAAGTGGAATTGAGGAGACAATGTTTAAATCTAGTTTAGAATTGATTTAATCCTACAACAAATAATGGTTTCCCAGTGATATAATGATTGGTGTGTACTCAGTGTACAGCATATAAGCAAGGAACTCTCAGGGCCAGAGACAGAAGCCCACTCTCGGAGGCGGAGACAGATTCATTCCATATTCCATCTTTGTGCTGGCTGGAGACATTCGGAGGGAGCTAGGGTCTGAAACTCAAGACTTTGAAGGACTCAATAAAGGACTGGATTTTAACTTCTGGCTGCATTTGAAGTGATTATTACTTTGAACTGAAACTAAGGCTGCCTCCAAAAAGTCCCCAAGAAACCTGGTCCCAGAGAAAACAATCATATACAAAAGAAGAGAACACCGCAGTCCTGATATTCTATTTAATTTAAAGAAATCTCCCAACCACCTTCTGAAAGAGAACCCAAGATGAAAATTCCTAGGAATACTAAAGCCAAATTTTAGAGCTCCCTAGTCAAGAACAACATATTGCAAGCATCCAGAAAGAAACAGTTCAAATACAGTGAAGCCGCAGTCATGATGACACAAGATTTATCAGCTGCTGCATTAAAGGGCTAGAGGGTTTGGAATATACTAGAGAACAATGGAGCTAGGATTACAGTCCAGAATCATCCAGCAAAAGTGAGCCTAATCCTTCAGGGAACGTGGACATTCTTTTAATAAAAAAATAAAAATTTTTGATACTTTGCTTTATAAATCATGTTGGGAGAGAAAAATCATAACAAAAGGGAAAAACCATGGGAGAGAAAAAAACAACAGAAAAAAGAAGTGAATATAGCATGTGTTGATTTACATTAAATTTCCATAGTTCTTTTTCTGGATGCAGATGGCATTTTCTATTCAAAGTCTATTGGGATTACCTGAGATCACTGCACCACTGACAAGAACCAAGTCTTTCATCAGGTGATCATTGCACATTCTTGGTAGTACTATATACAGTGTTTTCCTGGTTCTGCTTGTTTCTTTCAGGATCACTTTGTATAACTCTTTCCAGGCCTTTGTAAAATCAGCTTTGTCACCATTTTCTATAGGACATAATATTCCATTATCTTCATATACAACAACTTGTTCACCCATTCCTCAACTGCTTGGCATGTATTCATTTTCCAATTCCTTGCCACAACACAAAGAGTTGCTACAAACATTATTGCACATTTGAGACCTTTGGGGTACAGACCCAGGAGTAACACTGCTGCATTAAAGGGAATGCACAGTTTTATAGCTATTTGGGCATAGTTACAAATTGCTTCAGAATAGTGGGATGAGTTCACAACTCCACCAAAAAATGCATTAGTGTTCCAGTTTTCCCACTAACCTTTCAATACTTATTATTATCTTTTGCTGTAATCTTGGCCAATCTGAGATGTGTGAAGTGTAGACCCAGGATTGTTTTAATTTGCATTTCTCTAATTAATAGTAATTTATGACACTTTTTAATATGACTATAGATGCCTTTAATTTAACTAAAAATTGTTTATATCCTTTGACAGTTTATCAATTGAGAATGACTTGAATTCTAATAAATTTGATTTAGTTCATTATATAATTAGAAATAAGGTCACTATCAGATACAGTGGTCTGAAATTTTTACCTAGCGTTCTGTTTTCCTTCTAATATTAGCTGTGTTGGTTTTGTTTGTGTAAAAACTTCTTTCTTCTCCAAAAATCTGATAGCAAACTATCCCTTGTTCTCTTAATTTCCTTATAATATTGTTGTGCCACAGTTTGCTTTTATTGTTCTGCCTCAGTTTCTTTTCTTTTCTTTTTTTTTTATTTAATAGCCTTTTATTTACAGGTTATATGCATGGGTAACTTTACAGCATTAACAATTGCCAAACCTCTTGTTCCAATTTTTCACCTCTTACCCCCCACCCCCTCCCCCAGATGGCAGGATGACCAGTAGATGTTAAATATATTAAAATATAAATTAGATACACAATAAGTATACATGACCAAACCGTTATTTTGCTGTACAAAAAGATTCAGACTCTGAAATATTGTACAATTAGCTTGTGAAGGAAATCAGAAATGCAGGTGGGCATAAATATAGGGATTGGGAATTCAATGTAATGGTTTTTAGTCATCTCCCAGAGTTCTTTCTCTGGGCGTAGCTGGTTCAGTTCATTACTGCTCCATTGGAAATGATTTGGTTGATCTCCTTGCTGAGGATGGCCAGGTCCATCAGAACTGGTCATCATATAGTATTTTTGTTGAAGTATATAATGATCTCCTGGTCCTGCTCATTTCACTCAACATCAGTTCGTGTAAATCTCTCCAGGCCTTTCTGAAATTATCCTGTTGGTCATTTCTTACAGAACAATAATATTCCATAATATTCATATACCACAATTTATTCAGCCCTCCAACTGATGGGCATCCACTCAGTGTCCAGTTTCTAGCCACTACAAAAAGGGCTGCCACAAACATTTGTGCACATACAAGTCCCTTTCCCTTCTTTATAATCTCTTTGGGATATAAGCCCAGTAGTAACACTGCTGGATCAAAGGGTATGCACAGTTTGATAACTTTTTGAGCATAGTTCCAAACTACTCTCCAGAATGGTTGGATTCGTTCACAACTCCACCAACAATGCATCAATGTCCCAGTTTTCCCACATCCCCTCCAACAATCATCATTATTTTTTCCTGTCATCTTAGCCAATCTGACAGGTGTGTAGTGGGATCTTAGAGTTGTCTTAATTTGCATTTCTCTGATTAATAATGACTTGGAGCATCTTTTCATATGACTAGAAATAGTTTCAATTTCTTCATCTGAGAATTGTCTGTTCATATCCTTTGACCATTTTTCAATTGGAGAATGTCTGCCTCAGTTTCTTTAATTGTCTTGCCTGTTTCCCAAAATTGTTTTGCCTCAGTTCCTTGAATTGTTCTGCTTCAATCCTCCTTGTTGCAGCCCCCTTTTTCTGCTCATTAGAACTGAGATAATTAGGATTGTGGAGATCTGACATTCCAGAAGATAAAACTCCAGATGTTCTATCTCAGATACCTAATTGGCATTGTCTATATCTCTAAGTCCCACGATTCCTGGATCTAGTTGGACACCTCCTAAGTCCTCCCAATTAGTTAGAATTTATGGTCCTATCTTTAGCCTGTCAGAACCTGATTGATGGTCCCTTCTTGGAGATTCCTGATTACCAGAGTTTTGACTTCAACACCCCCCTTTCCCCTGCCTTTGTCTATCTACTAAGCTTAGAGACATAAATGTTTCTTGGGAAACTCACATTTCCTGCTGGATATTTTGTGACATCAGCCCTGGGGGCAACATGCCCCCAGCACAATCTCTCCCTCTCAAATAAAATATTAAATACTCTTAAATCTCTATCTTGCCTCAGTTTCTCCAGCATTATAATATCACCCTTATGCCTAAATCGCGTACACATTTTGACCTCGTTTTGCTCTGGGGTGTGAAATGTAGATGCATGCCAAATTTCTTATGTATCATGTAAAGGGCAGGAACTTTGGAGAAATATACGGGAGGCTCAGTAAAATTGATTTAAACAAGGTGTGAGTCAGTGGAATTGATAAGAAAATGGTTATCTAGTTTATCAGCTGAGTTCTCTAGTTGAGTATGATTGATTTAATCTTAGAACAAATAATGGTTTCCTAGTGATATAATGATTGGTTTATACTCAGTATACTGTAATGATGTAATTGAAATAGAGCATATAAGCTGGGACAACTCAGCCAGAGAGAGGGTCTGAGAATACGAGAACACTTGAGGCTGGAGCTCAACTTCTCCAACTCAGGGAGACAGTAGGAGTGGTGGAGGTTCCCAGGCAGGACTGGAAGGGGGAGGGGCTGCTCAGGGTCTAGGCCTCCCATCCAGCTCTGCCTTTTGACTCTCTTCCTTCCTGGTGGTCTTGGGACATCACTTGGCAGTTCTGGAGCCTTTGGGAGGCGGGGGCCCCTGTTACACTTGGGGAAAATGATACAGGCAGGGATGAAAGTGTTCACCAAGGTCATACTAGACTTCCAGTGAAGGCCCTGTGACCTTGGGCTCATAGGGCTCTGCCCCCAGGGCTGGTCCTCTCCCCAGACTGCAGGAGATCTTAGTGTCCAGTGATGGCTTCTGGGAGGATTTCCCTGCCCCTACAGGTGAGATCTCTTTCTCCTTTGAGCCTTAATCTCTCTGCCTCCTCTCAACTGAGCTCTCTCTGCTTCCTTCTTTCTGAGATTTCTCAGCCTCCTCCTGGGGTACAGCCTCTCCCCACTGTCCCTGCCCCAAGAGGTATCTCTCATTATAGGCAGGCCAGCATCCAGTCTGGGTAGAGAAGCTCAGACCCCATCCTCCCTCTCTGGGGTCCCTCTCCCTCCCCAGCCCGGCAGGCAGAGGACCCAACCCTGGAATCAGAGACATGGCCCCTGATAGCCAAAGCCCCTTGTCCCAAGTGAGTGCAGTCCCTCCCCAGAGCTGAGCAGCATCAGCCCAGAAGATGTCCAGGAGAGCCCAGGAAGTTTACTCCTGTTAGAGGAATCACCCTCCTGGTGCTGCCCATTTCCTGCCCGCTCAGACCTCACGGCTGCTCCCGGGGCTCTCTGAGTTCCTCCCCTTTGCCAGGTGTCAAGACCCATCAATGAGCATTGAGAATGTGGCTCCTGGGTGCCAAGCACTTTTTAACCTTCTTTTCCCTCCCCAATAGGTTGGCAAAGTAATGATCCCTTTAGTCCCTGAGCGAACCCATCAGGTTTGTCTATAACAACTCTGTACTGTGTAGACAGGAGGCACTCTCAGAGGGAAGGCTCCACCATTTTAGGGACCAGGAAGATCTCTTTTTTTTCCAGAAGGTGAGATGGGATAGAGGCCGGGAGCCCAGAGGAGGAAGGAGCACATTCCCAGGATGAGAGAAGGCCCTGGATGCCAGAGTTAAGGGATAGAGGGTCTTGGTCAAAGCTCAACCAGAAGTCAGTGTCCCTGGATCCAGGAGGAGGAGGGAAAGAAGGTAGGAGAAGACTGGCCCGGCTTTGGGGGCTGGTTCTGTGGTATCTGCCATGAGCAGGGGGGTATGGAAATAGGATCTCCCTTTATCCTGTTGTGAGAATTGTCAGGATCCTTGCCGGGAACGCCCAGAATAAGGTAGCACAGGATCCAACCAGAGGTTAAACTGAGCTCTCTTTATCCACTCAGAACGGTGACATTTTCTATGGGTGAGTGAGGAACATGCATGTCTCACACTGCCACAAGTGACATAGACACAGACTCTTGTCCTCAGCCTCATGACATCTCCTTTGTCTCTGCTAGGTTTTGTCTTGTACTCGGACTCGCAAAGAAGTTCTGGGTGAGATCTGGTTAGGGCACAGAGAAAGGAAAATGAGACATTATATAGAAAAGAACAAAATATGTGGGTTTGTGCATTTAGAATTTGAAAGGACTGTACAGAGGTTTTCCCCAAAGCTCCATAGAGCAGGCCAAGGACAAATGTAGCTGCTTGGGTAGTCCCAAAGTTACTCAACATTTGCCTGTCAGGCAGAATAATCCCACTGGAAGTGAGTGCATGACTATTCTTAAAGGGATTAGCAGAAGGAACAGAATAAAGGGGCCATTGAATGTATTGACATTGAGCACAGCCAGTGTAGAATCAAGTGGACTTACTTACGTTTGCTTAAATATTCAGAAGAGCTCCATTTGCTGGCTAAAAGCCTCAGTGGTATGTATCGGGGGACATGAGTGCACATGGTGTGATTGTGTTTCCCAGAGTTCCAAGGAGGAAGGAGATTGGGAGGGAGTGACCTAAAGATGGCCAGACAGCAGCACTAGGGGGGATGGTGGAAGTTGGGTACCATTGAGAAATCTCCCCAGTCAGGAGGGCCTCTGGGTGGGCTGAGAGCTGAGGGAAGCAAGAGTCATGGCATGAAGGGGGCCCCAAGACCACTTCTGTGAGGGGTAGTCAGGGAGAGCACAGGTCAGTCACCTGATCTCTCTGACCTCCAAGCTCACACCTACCTGGGGAGTGCAAGCACAGCCCTGCATTTCTAAGAGACAATTATGTCAAGGAAAAGAGGCGCTTGTTTTCCTCAGGAGTTCTACTGGGAAGAGGTTCTAGGCAATGTTTGCTCAGGAAGAGGGAACCTGTGGAAACCAGAAAAGGCTCTTGTAACTTATGTGAGCAAAGAACTTCCCCAAAGTGGCTAAGAGGCCCGTTTTTCCTCAATCCTGAGGCACCAAGCTCCTCCTCTTTCTCCATTCATACTCATGGCCAAGATCAAATTTTGACAGTAGACTCTTGTCTACTAATAGAAATGGCTCTTGGGAAAATTGAGAATCTGGAAGACATACTATCCCTCAGTGTAAATCTAGTTTTATGGAACTGAGTTTGTTCTAAACTAGATAATAAGGTTTCATTCATCTCCAACTCCAAGTGATAAAATATGACATTTTAAGTGAGGAAGGAAATCCTCCTTTCCCCATATTTACTCTTCTTTTTCAGTAATTCAGTATTGAAGTCTCTGAATCCATTCCATAAACAGGTGAAGGCAGTGATAAAATAAAGAGAGCAGATGTTTTTGACCATGACCCATCCTGCCCTGTGTCATCCCAGCCTTTCAGGCTAAGAGTAGAGAATGCTGCTTCACTTGGCTGCAAGCAGTCTCATACTACTCCATTGTGGACATATTGGGAGCAATATATCTCTAGTATACTTCTCTTGCTTTCATCTAGTTAAAAATATTTTATAATTTCAGCAAATTTGCCTTTTTTTTTTTTTTTTTTTTGGTTTCTTCTTTTCTGAGTGATCCATTTTCAGGTTCTATTGACTCAGAATATAAAGTCCTTGTCAACTTCCCCCAAACTCTTCATAGAATTTCCTTAACATGTCCCTTATGACACTTCTGATAGGGAGTAGTTTCCCCTCCCCTTCTCTCTCTTACACACATTCTCTTATCTCACTGATATGTCACTGACATTTTCCCTCCTTTTATCAGGACAGACATTGTACAGTAAGAAACTTTTACAATCTTTTAGTTTTCCAACATGATTCTTACTTCAAACAGAAATGGCTTTTCTCAGTATCTCATTGGGCCCTTAATGCCTGGTTGTAAAGTGTTGGCTATGACAGTCATAAACGTCATGTGATTTTTTTTTTTTTTTTTTTTAGAGACATCCCAACCCTGGTTCAGTTTTCTCTTCTTGGTTGATGAAGGTTGGACTAGACAGATTCTAGAGTCTCGACTCAAATCTTGTGCCTTTTGATGGTTTAGGAGTTGGTGACCTTCAAGGATGTGATGGTGGACTTCACTGAGGAGGAGTGGGGGCTCTTGGATCCTTCTCAGAAGGAGCTGTATGTACAAGGAGGTCACGCTGGAGAATGTCCAGAATCTGCTGTCCCTGGGTAAGGACCATTTCCTGTCTTTTCTTAGTTTTAGTTGTAAGGCCAAATACAGGATAAGCAGGAAAGAATGGATGTATACTCTGGTGCATCTCAGCCTTAGGTGCTAGGTCCTCTGGGTGCTCCAACTCTCCATCCACTTTTTTCTTGTCTTGTACCTTTTTTAAATTGAATTTATATCCATTTCAACAATTGAAGCCATAGATGACTCACATGATCAGTTCATTGTCAGGAAAAACATGATTTTTGATGTCTTGTTGAGTCATTCAATTCCATTTGTTCAATTCTACTTTTTAGTGAATTTCTTCCTTCAGTGAGCTGTTTTTAAATTACCTTTTGAATTTGACAATTGAACTTTTAAATGATTTGTTTTGTTCACTGGATTTTTTTTTCCCATTTCACCAATTCCATTTTTTTGGGAATTCTCTTTTCCATTTCACCAAGACTTTTTTTTTTTAATAGCTTTTTATTTATAAGTTATATGCATGGGTAATTTTACAGCATTGACAATTGCCAAACTTTTTGTTCCAATTTTTCCCCTCCTTCTCCCCACCCCCTCCCCTAGATGGCAGGATGACCAGTAGATGTTACATATATTAAAGTATAAATTAGATACACAATAAGTATACATAACCAAAACGTTATTTTGCTGTACAAAAAGAATCGGACTCTGAAATATTGTACAATTAGCCTGTGAAGGAAATCCAAAACGTAGGCAGGCAAAAATATAAAGATTGGGAGTTCAATGTAATGGTTCTTAGTCACCAATGCTGTTTTTCAAGGAGTTCTTTTCTTTTTCCATCTTGCCAAATCTGTTGTGAGAGGAGTTGTTATCTTCAGATCATTTCTATTTCTTTAGCCATTCCTCAATTGATGGGCATCTACTTATTTTCCTATTCTTTGCCACACAAAAAGAGGTTCTACAAGTACTTTTCCCCATGTGGGTCCTTTTCCTTCATTTATATATCTTCGGTATTCAGACCCAGTGGGGTTACTGCTAAATCACAGGATATGCAGAGTTTTATATCCCTTTGCTCTAATCCCAAATTGCTCTCCAGAATGGGTGGATCTGGTAACAACTCCACCAACCCACATATTAGCATCCCAGTTTTCCCTCATCCCTTCTAACATTCTTCATTATCTTTTCCTATCTTTTCTTAAGTGCAGGCGGACATAAATAGAGGGATTGAGAATTCTTTGTAATGGTTCATAGTTATCTCCCAGAGTAATGAACAATATTCTTATAAATTCTTTATTTTCAATGTCAGACTTTTATCATAAAACTTACTTGATCTCTATAACTTGCTCCATTTGTTTTGAATAAATAATGATTTTCCACCAGAATAATTGTGAAAAAAACATCTTTTATCTTCTAATTCTACAAAACTTTAAAAAAAATGTAGGTGTGAAGTGATCTCCCATGATCTTCTGAGAGTGCTACAAAAGTGTTCAGCCCATCTCTCCAGGATCCTGTTGGTATCACTGATGAATGTGGCTCCAGCAGCACTGAGTAGTTCAGCTTCACCCTATCAGGTCTTTGGCCCATAAATAGGCATTGTAAAAGTAGTCAACACAAACCTGAATTTTATGTGGCCTCTTACTGAGCCCAGAATTCTGGATCTCCCAAGTTTTGTTTGCACTTAGCTTTTTGTGGAGTTAAATTCTGGCTTCTTCAATGATTGAGGGAACTTACTTGCAGGTCCTGTAGAGTTCTGAGTTTTTGTTTCATACCATCTGAATTCCCCACCATTTGCATCAGACCAGTTTTGTTATTTCCAAGTGTTCTGTCCCAGATGAGTACTGTATGACAAATTTCTGAAAGTTGCCCAGACCTTTTCAGCTGAAATGTTGCAAACCTTGCTGCTTCCAAGTTAGAAACAAACTGTTCTCCCATGGAGAGTCACTTTAATCTGTTGATATTGAATCTGGCTGTTATTTTGACCTGTGGCTGCCCCTTCTATTGAAGGGCCAATATTCTGTGGTGTCCATCTCCTAGATCACTTTCACATCCTGTAGATCTCTTCTCCTTACAGAGAAAAAGTCAATAGACTTTTTTTTTTTTTTTGCCAGTTTTTGCTACAAGAATATATCCATGAAGTTTTATTCTATTGAGCTTAGTAGGGAGAAGGGCATGAGCTACCTAAGTCTTAAGTCATCATTGCTTTTGCTTTTAATTATCTGTGTATAACTTTTTGTGCCTTTGTGTTTGATGGTTCATTTTCTTCAGATGTGGAGCCAAAGTTTGAAAGGAATGAGATGTCAAGAAAGCTGCAACTTTTTGTGGAAGAATGTGACCTGCAAAGATTCATGAAAGATGGTCCCTGTGCCTTGACTTTGAGGGAAATACACGCCCCTGACATCCAAGTAGATAACTCAAAGTCTGACTGTGAATTGGATGAAAGTAGAAGGAGATTCAGACAATCTTCTTTCCTAAATCACTATAAGAATATGAATTCAGGGAATAACCGTCTTCTGGATAGTGAATATCAGAAATGTTTTCCTGGACAGGTAGAGCTTTTTGATTCCCAAGAGAAGCCTGCTGAAATTCTAATGAATCCAGATAATCAATGGGAAATGTCCTTCAGCAAGAGTTCAGACCTCACTAGACATCAGAAAAATGATCATGGGGAAATGTTTTGTATGGGTAGTCAAGATGGAAAGAACTTGAGTCAGATCTCTAAGCTCATTACTCAGCAGGCAATTCAGAGAAGAAAGCAACCTGATGAATATAGTGAATGTCAAGAAATATCATCCCATCATTCATCTTTTCCTTATGAATCTAGAGTTGATGCTGGAATGAAAAAAGCTTCATTTGATGAGTGTGGGCTGTCCTATAGTTGGACCTCAGATCTTGATAGATCTCAGAAGATTCATCCTGGAGAATTTTATAAATATAACCAAGGTGGGAATATCTTCACACAGCAATTCTTTCTAACTACATGAGGGAATCCACACTGGCGAGAAACCTTTTGAATGAAATCACTGTGGAAAGACTTTTGCATCTAGTTCCACTTTTAGTTAGCATTAGAGAATCCACACCGGAAAAAAACCTTATAAATGTAATCAGTGTGGAAAATTATTCAGATGTAATTACAACAGTACAGAACATCAGAGAATCCACACAGAAGAAAAGTCTTACAAATATAATGAATATGGAAAAGTTTTCATACAGACTGCAGGTCTTGCTTTACATTACAGAATTCACACTGGAGAGAAACCTTATAAATGTAATCATTGTGGAAGGACTTTCAACTCTTTGTTTCATCTTCCTGAACTTTAGAGAATCCACACTGGAGAGAAACCTTTTGAATGTAATCCATGTGGATAGGCTTTTACATGCTGTGCCTGTCTTGCTAGACACCAGAGAATTCACATTGGAAAGAAACTTTTGAAAGCATTCATTGTGGAAAGGCTTTTGCACAGAAGTGAAATCTTGTTGAACATCAAAGAACCCACACTGGAGAGAAACGTTTTGAATGTAGTCAGTGAGGAAAGGATTTTACACAAAGGTCCTTTCCAGCTTGACATCAGAGAATCCACCCTGGAGAGAAAATGTATAAATGAAATTAATGTGGAAAGGCATTTAGCTACAAATCCAAGATTGTATCAGAAAATCCCCACTAAGGAGAAGTAGTATGATAATAATAAATGTGAAATACTTCCACAAAGAGTTCCCATCTGGCTGTATATGAGGTAATCCACACTGGAAAGAAACCTTGTAAATGTATTCAATGAGGAAAGGCTTTCAGACAAATGATCCTGTTCAACATCACACAATCCACACTGGAGAAAAGTGTTTTGAATGTAGTCAATGTGGAACAATTTCACTTGGAGCTCCAGTCTTGCTGAATATTAGACAATCCACACTGGAGCCAAACCTCATGAATGTGGTGAATATAGCACAGCTTTGAACTTATCATTCTAAGCGTATTTAAGAGAAGAGGGTCCCCACTTGAGGGAGACCTTATGCACATGACCAACATGGTAATACCTTTCAGCACCAATCATCTCTTATTTCCCACCTCAGAGTTCATGTAAGAGAAAAATCTGATCATTGTCATGGATAAGCAAAGACACTCAAATGGAATTCAATGGTTTTTCCCTATGGGAGAGATCATGTTAACCAGCAGATTCCTGGGCACTCATGGGAGAAAGGTTTCAACCAGAGATCATCTTTTACTTTCTCTCTGAGGATTCATTGAAAAGTCTTAGAAATAGGTTCATGTGGCTGCACTTTTCCCTGGAAGAGGGTGATCAGCAGACAACTTTATAGCTTAGTAGAAGGAAGATGGATAAAGGCTGTGCTTGAAGGGCTTCTAGAGCTGATACTTGACTGGCCTCTGGAGAAATCCTGCTGGAGATGAAACTTGGGGATCTCATTCACAAGGGAAGGTCTCCTTCTGCAGCACAGCCTTCATTAGATTTTCAACAGAATGAAATATTCATGAAATGGCCCAAATTTCCATTCTATTGTGAGGGGAGGAGAATCACACAGAATAGCGTAGAGGAGAAACTGAGGCAAAGTTCTGAGCCCAAACCCTTTATTAGAGGAGTCTGGTTCTCCTCTAAGTAGACCCCAGACCTGGCTCTCCCATCTGAGGTGCTCCTTTTTTCTCAGCTCTATTACAGGAATACAAGTATCCTATCTATTAATAGAACAGCATTTCATTGATTATTGTAAAATGCCTTGGCTAAAATACAGAAACCACCAGGACCAGAGGGTTTCAGGATGGCCAGTGCAGGAATCTATCCACTGACTAGATGGTCATAAACTGGATGATCTTCCCCCTTGCTGTGGGCCAGGGAAGATGAGGTCTTTCAGTGATCAGGAGGTGGATGAGCCATTCCTGGGGTTGGACAAGTACAGATTGCACATTCCCAAGAACATTTCTAGGACTTATGGACATGTATAATTCCTCATATTGATTCGTGTTTTTTGTTACATTACTACTATCCTGGATTACTATGTGCTTATGTAATTTATGTAATTACGTGTAATACCTCCCACGTTGATATTATGTATACCTGTTTCAAGTGAAAACCCTTTAGAAACCTGCTAATCTGATTTGATTTCCCATTTCCTTTGGTGTTTTCATCTCCCTTCCTGAGACGTCATGGAGGAATTGATCCCCTCCTTTTTTGGTGTTTTCACCCTTTTTTGAAGAGTCAGAGAAGGTGTGATCACCTCCTTTTGGGGTTCTCACCTTCTTGAAAAGTCAGGGAGAGTGACCACCTTATGTTCTAAAATAAAAGAAAGCGGGAGATGTTATGGGCCAGAACTCTGAACTTCTTACAAGGTACTAAACTTAGTGGAATTGATGAGACAATGGTTATCTAGTTTAGCATGGTGCTTTGTGATGGGCTAGAACCAGAAACCAGGTGCTGTCAGTGGAATTGATAGAGACAATAGTTATTTAGCATGGTGCTTAACAGTTCTCTAGTTCAGTACGGGTACTTAGTACTTACTCTAGTTCTACAAGATTCACACTTTTAAGAGAGCATATGTATGCTAGGAGTTTCAACCAGGATTCAGTTGGGGAGATTCAGAAGCCAGAGAAGGTGGCAGAAGCTTAAGCTCTCAGAACCAAGGAGAGAAATAGGCCTCTAAGAAAGCTAAGCAGGCCCTAGGAAAGGAGACAAGACTTGGAAAGAGACAATAAAGGATTTGGACTTTAATCCCTGGCTGTACTTGTGGTGATTACTGAAGTGAAACTAAGGTTGCCTCCAGAGATCCCCAAGGAAATCCCAATAAGAGATTACATTTTAAAGAGACTATTACAGTGCTCAATATTTCTCTAAGTTCAGTATGATTGATTTAATCTTACAACAAATAATGGTTTCCTGGTGATATAATGATTGGTTGATACTCAGTGTAGAGCATATAAACTAGGAGCCTCTGCTAGGTTCAGTCAGAGAGAGGCAGAGAAAAAGAAGAAACAAGAGAACTGGAGGCAGGAGCTGAAGCTTAAGCTTTCCGAGCCAAGGAGACAAATTCATTTTACCTTCAGTCAGGCTTCTGGTGACTGGACTGGCCACCTGCACTTCCCCTGCTGAGACCAAGGCCCTTCTGAAAGGTTTTCCAGAAAGCTGCCCACCCCCAGGCAAGGAGACAATAAAGGATTTGGAGTTTAACACCTGGCTGTACTTGTGGTGATTACTGAAGTGAAGCAAAGGCTGGTCTCAATCAAGACTCCCAGAGACCCCAAGAAAACCCAACCAGAAAACGTTACAACAGACTCTGATTTCTTCAGCTGTTCTCCAATTATTGGGTGTTTACTGTGGTTTCTGCCACAAAATATCCTTATAAAAATGTTTTGCTAACCAAACATGAATTTCTGTAATCTGTCTTTACGCTGCTCGGTGGCGCCCTGGATTAAATGTTATGTTTGGAACCACAAGGCCCGAGTTCCAGTTCCTTCTCTGGCCCTTCCTGGCCTGTCATGTAACCTGATCCTGCCTGAATTTCCCCATCTGTGGAATGGGGAGAACAAGGACATCTGCTTCCCAGGGTTGAGATGAGGATCACATTGGACAATAATTATGAAATACTTTGCAAACATGAAATCACTATGGAAATCCTGGATGTTTTTATGATTATCTTTCCTTAGGTCCCTGGTCTCATAGTAGTCAGTTGCTAAAACATGAGGACATTTGATTCAACTTGATATTTTGAAGAGAGCTGTTACTTGAATGAAAAGGGCACTCGATCAAGCAAAACTTGCGGCCCCATCCTGGCTCCAGTGCTTTGTAGCTCTGTAATGCTGAGCAAGGAACAAGTCTGTCTCCCTCACCTCCTCTGTCAAATGGGGAAGGGAGCCTCAGGGACTTCCATGTGCTCTCCCCCCTCTAATTGCATCCAAAGCAGAGTCCTGTGTCCTTTACCCCCACACTCTCCCTATAATCTGGGACTGAGATCCCAGGACCAGATCTACAGTTGTAGCAGAACTGAGGAAGAAAGGTCTTGGGCAACAGAAGAAATTGAGTATGAGAAGCACCAAGGAAGATGGGAGGAGTGAGCTCGTGATCACTTACTCCAAAGCCCTCCCTTAGGAGGCCAGTACTTACTAAGACCTACTCAGGGTTGGAAACAGCAAAAAGCAGCCTGGCAGAGAACAGAAATGGGCCCTGTGGGGATGGAGAGCTCGGGGGCCCAGCTTAACTCCTGAGGGACAGGTGACTGAGAAAGAAAAGGTACCCCCAAAGGCATGAGAGGGATCCTTATGAGAGCAGACTGACAGTCCCTCAGGAGGCAGCAGCAGAGCTTTCCAGTAGCCTTTCTCACAGGCCAGGCTTTCCTTCTTCAAGGTGCCCTTCCAGGTCCTCAGAGCGCCCAGAGCCCGTTCTCCAGGCTTTCCCTTGCCTCTCCCTCCCTGGAGGTGCCTTCCACTTCTCCCTCTAGGGTTTTAACTTGGCCCTTCCAGGCTCCTCATGGATGAGGATGTTGCTCTCCAACTGCTGATCCTGGCTGCAGAGTGCCCAGAGTCAGCCGTGCAGGAGGCAATGCCCCTGGGCATGTCTGCTTCCATTGTGGGCATCCCGGACATCAGGGTGTGATGGTGAGTGAAGGCCCGGAAGAAGGCTCAGAGGGGGATTAGGCTGAGAGAGGAGGAGGAGTTCTGTCCCCCAAATACCCCAGTGAACATGGAGTAGTCACTAACTGGGGGCACATGGAGAGCTGGGGCCAGGCTTTCTATATTGTATTCCATGAGATCACCAAAGAGCCCCCTGTGCTGCTCACAGAAGCTCCCTGGCGCAAAGGAAAGAAAGGATGACACGGATCATGTTTGAGACCTTCAGTCCCCTCCCTCATCCACTGCCATCCCGCCTGGCTGCCTGCCTCCCGCTGGCCATACCCCTGGGGTTGTGAACAACTCTGGGGATGATGGGACCCACTCAGTGCCCATGTTTGAAGCTGACCAGGAGCCAAACTCTTCCTGCCTCTGACTGGCTGAGATCTGACAGACTCCGGCATGAAGATTTGGGCCCAGGACATTTTCCCTCCTGCGGCTACTGAGAGCCAGAGGGTGTGACATCATGAGCTCAGGGCCCCGGATGTTGTGCAGGAGCCGGCCTTTGCCACATGCAGCTGCCTCTGGAAAAGAGCAGAGCTCCCTGAGGATCAGGTCATCGGCCTTGGCAGGGCTAGAGCTGGAGCCCGAGAGCTCTCTTCCTGTGAGTCCACCAAGCTCCCTTAAGCTCCACCAGGTGTGATGTCAGTACGGGAAGCTTGTCTGCTCATCCCAGGAGGCCAGGGGTCATCACCACATACCCAGGCCTTGCTGGGGGGAAGCAGAAAGGGATGACTGGCCCAGCCCCCAACCCGGTGAAAATCAAGCTCCCTCCCCCGTGAGCGCGCGCCCCCCCCCCTGCTGCCTCTCCTGCTCTTTCCAGCACGTGGGGGTCAGGAAGCTGGGGATGCGGAAGCACAAATGGATCCACATGGACTCCTCCTGGTTCGGGGGTTTTATCTTTTTCCCCAAAAACTCATGACGGGATAATCCCATCCCCTCCCCCCACAAGAGATCACATCATCGAGGTTTATGGAGAGGGACCACACGCAGCGCGGCCGGACCCGCCGGGGCGGGGGTGGGGGCGGGGATTCGCGGGATGGGCCGGGAAAGAAGCGGAAGATTCGCGGTTCCCCAGAAATCTCCCGGCGCCCCCCGGGGGCTCCCGCTTCCCCGCCAGGAGGCGCCCGAGGCAGCCTCGGCCCCTGATCCCCGGCACTAAGGGAAGGGCTTTGCTCTGGAAAAGCGCCGCCGCGGGCGGGAAAGTGAAACAAACGCGGGGCTGAAGAAGGCGCTTCAAGGGGGGGGCCTTTAAGGAGGGGGGAGGGGGAAATGTCCGAAGGAACAGAAACGGCCTCAAACCCGCCGCGGGGCCGGAGGGGGCGGAGCAGGAGCGCGGGTCTCTCCCGGGGCCCCCTCGCGGAAGGGAGGGATGGGGGAAGGGCGCAGGTCCCGAGGCCAGCGGCCCCGCCCGGGAGAAGGGGCCCCGCGCCCTCCTTTGTAATCATGCAAATGAGCTAACTCAGAACTTCCGGGGCCACTTTTCCCTCCGGAATTTCCGGTCACATCCGGGTCTCTTTCCTGCACGGACCCACGTTCCATCCCCAGCTCATCCCCAGAGGCTCGGGAAGCTGCGGGAAAGAAGCGGGGGCGGAGCCAGGAATAGAAGGAATCGGGATAGTCTTCACTCGTCAAAAAAGGCCTAGTGACGTCACTCCCGCCTCCGCGGCTGAGCCCCAGGGCATGCTGGGAGGCGCAAGAGGTGCAGGCGCTGCTTCCTGGGTCCCGGATTTATTTCTGTTCTTCCTTCCGCACTGGGGGGGAGGGAGGGAGGGCAGGAGGGCTTCTTGCGCAAGCGCGTCCTGGCACGTCTCGCTTCCTTCTTGAGGCTCTTCCCCTTCCGCACCGTTTCGGGGCGGTCTGGTGGTAGAGTGGGAATCTGGTGCGGGTGTGCAGGCTCCGAGTGGGGGAGGGGAGGGTGTCAGGGACGGGGGCTGGTGGGGAAGTTTTGCAAAAGTGCCGGAGCCGTGCTTGGGGGCGTGTAAGTGAGCGGCGCGCGTGCGTGGGGTGGGGTGGTGGGTGGGGCTGCACCGGGGCCTGAGCCCTGGGTGAGTGCACCTGCTTGGGGGCAGGTGGGGGAGGGGCGTGCTTGTGCGTCCCTGTGGCTGGGGGGGCGGGCACTAAACCTAACTGGCCCCTCCCCCACCGAGCCCCCAGTATTCCCTGGCACCTCACCGGTCACCGGTGGCCCTTTGCACACATTGGGGGAGGGGGGCGGGTTCTGTACGTTTGCCTCGGTTTCCTCCAGTGCAAAAAGGGGGTGAGAGCAGCCGTCCCTTCCCCCCCCCCCCCCACACACACACATATCCCTTCTGTAAAGCAGTAATTCCAGGGCCTGGGAAACAGGAATCCATCTCTACTGGCAGCTCTGAGTGCAAACTTTGCCCGGTCCTTCCATTTGCCTGGAGGGCTGTGGGGGCCTGGAGGTTTATTGACAGGAGGGGGAGGGGGACTGGGGCTCCCATCCAGCTCTGCTCCTTGACTGATTTCCCTCCTAGTGGTCCTGGGACCTCTGTCTTCATTTCTGGTGCCTTTGGCAGGTGTGAGTTCCATGTTACAGATGGAGAAACTGAGGCTTGGCCAGGGTCACATTGGCCTTCCGGGGATTCCGGGGAAGGCTTTGTGGTCTTGACCCAATGGGGCTCATGCTCCCTGGGCTGTCCCTCCCTGCAGTGCAGAAGATCTTAGTGTCCAGAACTGGGGGTCCTGGGAGGGTCTCCCTGCCCCCACAGGGGACCTCTCTCTGCCTCCTCCTGGAGAGCAGCCTCTCCCCACTTTCCCTGCCCTCAGGACTCTCTCTCTCATTGTGGGCAGGTCAACATCCAACCTGGGCAGAGAATCTTCAGACCTTCTTCTGCACCCCGGCTGGCAGAGGATCCAAACCCGGAAGCAGAGACATGGCCACTGGCAGGGGGAAACCCTCTTCCCAGGTGAGTGCGGTCCCTGCCCGGAGCTGAGCAGCCTCGGCCCAGGTTAAAGTCCAAGAGAGCCCAGGAATCTTCCTCGTGTCAGAGGGAGGGGGGCCTGGCAGGGCTGGCAGCAGGGCAGGAATCACCCTCCTGGCGCTGCCCATTTCCTATCACCTCAAACCACCTGCCTGCTCCCAGGGCTCTGAGTCCCATCTCCTCTGCCAAGACTTGGATTAAGTCAATAGATGTTTAGAAATTGGCTCCTCTGGGCCAAGCTCCATGTGAACCACTGAGGAGGCAGAGGAAGGTAAAGAAAAAAACCAGGTCCTGCCCTCAAGGAGCCTCCCAGGGGAGAAAACATCTCATGAGCTGTGTCCACACCTGCGCTGGACAGTGTAGACGGGAGCCACTCTCAGGGGGAAGGTTCAGCAGTTTGGGGACCAGGAAAAGCTTGTTACAGAAAGAGAGAATTTAGCTGAGATGTGAAGGAAGCTGGAGGTGAGGGAGGAGGCCATTACAGGCAGGAGAGAAGCCATTGAAAAGGCCCAGTGTCAGGGGACAGAGGGTCTTAGTTCCCATAGCCAGTTTTAAAGAAGTTTTTAACTGAGATCAGGTTAGTTGCCAGATACAAAAAGGTACATTTGCTTGTTTGTTTTAAATCATTATTACTTGTCATGACAACTTGTAGCATTCATCTTCATAAGATTTTAAGTTGTAAATTTTTCTCCATCCCTTGCTCTTCTTTCTTCCTAAAATGGTAAGCAGTTTGATATGGGTATAAACATGCTGTCGTTTAAAACATATTTCCCTGTAAATCCGAGTTGTGAAAAATGAAACAGATAAAAAGAGGAGAAAAAAAGAATAAAGTAACTAACATATATTCTTCAATCACTTTCAGAGTCCATCAGTTCTTTCTTTAGGGTGTGGAAAGCCTTTTCCTTCTTGAGTCTCTTATAATTGCCTCAGATCATTGTTCTCCTGAAAAGAGCTGAGTCATTCATCATTGATCATTCCGCTCTGTTGCTGATTCTGTATTCAGTCATTTCCTGGCTCTGCTCATTTCAGTTTCCATTAGTTTGGTTTTTTAGTTCTTTCTGAAATCTACCTCTTCATCATTACTTATTGCACAATACTATTTCATTATATTTATATACCACAGCTTGTTCAGTCATTCCCCA
The DNA here is from genome assembly GCA_020854095.1 of Dasyurus viverrinus. Taxonomy (NCBI): domain Eukaryota; kingdom Metazoa; phylum Chordata; class Mammalia; order Dasyuromorphia; family Dasyuridae; genus Dasyurus; species Dasyurus viverrinus. Next base: position 622,740,772 of record CM036999.1, on the reverse strand, counting down.
TTTGATGGGAATTCCCTCAATTTCCACAATGTTGTCTCTGGGAAAAGGACTGCTATAAATATTTTTGCACATTTTAGCCCTTTCCCACTTTTTGTAATCTCTGTGGAATAATACAGACCTAGTGGCTCCATTTTTAGATCTAAAGATTTGAACAGTTTTGTTGTCCTATGTTCATAGTTCCAAGTTGCTCTCCAGAAAGCTTGGATCACTTCACAATTCCTCTTCAGTGCACTAGCATCCCAGTATTCCCACATTCTTTCTAGCATTAATCATTTTTTGTTTCATTAGTTAATCTGATCGATGTGTGGGCCTACTTCTGACTTGTTTTTATTTGCATTTTCCTTATCAAAAGTGATTTAGAGCACTTCATTTTCGTACATTATTTTTGATTTTGTCATCTAAAAACTGTTCATTTCCTTTGACCATTTCTCAATTGAGAAATTGGTCTGCAGGGGACATCTAGTACATTGATAAAAGAAGAGCAGCATAACATCAAATGAAGTCAGTGATGTTTTCTCCAAAATTCACTTTGCAAAACTCTTAGTACTAGATGTCTAAAAGTCTGGGTCATAAGATCTTGGGGGCATTGATTGTATTTCCCAGAGTTAAAGAAGGAAAGAGATTGGGATTGGGTTCAAAAAATAATGAATGGGAAGCAGTCACAGAATAAGAATTGGGCAGATTCTAACATCTCCTTCGCCAGGATAGCCTGACTTCTGGAAGGGCTCTAGAAGGCTGAGTGAAGTCAGAATCGGGGTAAGAATGTGGCATCAAAGGCCATTTCTTATTCCTTGGAGGTCGGGCACTTACAACCCAGGTCAGCTGCCTGACCTCTCTGACCTCCTGGCTGAGACCTAGCTGGGGAATGCAAGCACAGTACTGGATTTCTGGGAGAGATAGTATCCCAATTAATCATTTCACACAGAACATATTCCATTAATAAGCTCACCTTATGAGAAGAGAGAAAGTTTCATCACTTATCTGGAAAGAGTCTTATAGCAGCCAGTTGAGACCAGATTCAATTTCTTTTCCTATTTCCATCATTTTTATATTTCATTTTAGATTAATGGGAAACTTGCTAGATAATTTCTTTGTTCTCTCCTCAGTGATCACTGCTAATGGTTTCTTCTCCAGAATACATATTTACCAGATTCTCACAAACTCTTAATAGATTTTAAAAATATATATATAATTACTTGTGACCCTTCTTGTGGTGAAGGATGTTACATCATCTCTCTTTCAACTCTACAGGTTCTATGGAATTCATATATTCTTCCTAATTTCATTGGGAGAAGCATTTTATAATAAGAGATTTTCACCATTAAATACCTGGTTCCTAGAGTGGGCTCTGGCACTCCTAAAGGTTATATGAGTTTTGGGCACATCTCATCTCTGCTTTAGTTTCCTCCTCTAAGTTGCTCAAGGTTGGACTAGATAAACTCTGAAGGCCCTTTCAGCTCTAAGTCAAGTGACTTTTGATGGTTTAGGAGTTGGTAACAATCAAGGATATTATTGTGGACTTAACTGAGGAAGAGTGGGAGCTGCTGGACCCTTCTCAGAAGGAACTGTACAAGGAGGTCACTCTGGAGAATGTTCAGAATCTGTTGTCCGTGGGTAAGGACCATTTCCTATCTTTCTTGGTGTTCTTCATCAGTTCAAAATGAACACAAACAACAGAGAATTAATCCATACTGTGTTGCATCTCAGAAGATGCAGTGAATGTTCAGTCATGTGAGGGCACCAAGTCTCCATCCATGTTGCTGCACCTTTTTGAGTTACATAATTTACCCTCAGTCAGGTAGGTGACCTTACTGTCACATTTATTGGTAAACTCCCTGAAAACCTGCTGAAAAGAATGGGAGAGGGTTCTGGTAAGATGGCACAATAGGACAGGAAATACTTAGCTCCCTAAGAATCTCCCCTAAAACAAAAAAATCAATGCCTCACAATTCATTTTGAGCAGCAAAATCACCAAAGTCCAGAAGTTGTCAGGATCCTAACAGGATCTTAGGAAGGATCTCATCTTCCTTGGTAGAGATTTGGCCCAAATGAAGGGCTGGGCACTGTGGGCAGACTCTGTTAAGTTAGCAAAAAGCAAGCCCTGGGAGCATCTATATTGGCCTAGGGTCTTGGCCTTCAAAGCTTTCACCTTTGGCACAGTGAGGGGCTGATCAGATAATTGAAGGAGAAGAACAAAGGGCCCAATTCTAGAGAAAATTTCTCAGATAAAGATCTCAATTCTCAAATACTCAAAGGGACAGGAACAGGTAGTTTCTGATGAAGAAATTAAACCGATTTACACCCTTATGAGAAAATAGTCTAACATTATTGATTAGGGAAATGGCAAATCAAAAACACCATTTTGATATCATGTTGGGGACTCTAAAATATTGTTGCTGAAATTATGACCTGATCCACTCATTTTGGAGAACAATCTTGAATTATGATGAAAGAGTTATAAAACTGTGTATATTCTTTGACTCCAAAATACATTATAAGGTCTGTTTGCCAAGATAATTAAGGGAAAAAAGAAGCAAATTTGTATGTTTTAAATGATTGACAGCAGTTCTCTTTTTTGGGTGACAAAGAGCTAGATTATGGGGATGCCATCAATTCATGAATGGCTAAAGAGAAATGGAATATGACCTAAGATCAGAATTAATAGCTTCAGCAGTGGTTGATGATGGTGTATTGAGAACTTTATGAAACAGTTCAGCTCATCTCTTTTATTATCACATCCTTATTACTTATTATCACATCCTTATCACAATGTACCTCTATCACCATTGGGCAGCTTAGATAAGTCTTTGGTCCATAAATAGTCTTTAGCACATCATAAAAGAACTTTGCATTTTTACACTCAATACAAACATTAACTTTATATATCTACCTTCTTTACTGGGCCAAACATCCAACATTTCTGTAACCTTTGCTTATACTTTGGGAGAGTGAATCATTGCCTTCCTAGAAATGATCTAAATTACTTGTAATCTGTAAATCATTTTTTCATTTAATACCTTCTTAATTCCCCCATTATTTTCATCAAAACAATTTAGATGTTTACTTTTTTCCCAGATGAGTATATGTGGTAATATCCAACAAATCTCTGAAAGCTGTCTACTACAGACTACTACTTCTGCTCTACAGTTTTCAACTGAGTGTTGGCTCAGTTTTCCCTCTAAATTAGCAAAAAATTATTCCAACACAAAGAAGACTCTAATCGACTGGCATTAAGTATTTGGTAGCCATCTTGACCTTGGACCCCTGAATTTGCTGAAAAAAATATTTCATTGGGAAAGGATCAGTTTCTGATTTGTCCAGTACTTTGGGATGCAGGTGTCACATAGATCTTTTTTTTTTTTTTTTTATCCCTATGGCATTTGGGATTAAGTGACTTGCCCAGGGTCACAAAGCTAGGAAGTGTTGTGTCTGAGGCTAGATTTGAACTCAGGTCTTCCTAATTTCAGGGCTGGTGCTCTATCCACTGCACCACTTAACTGCTTCTAATCTGTCTCTTCTTTAAAATGACTTGGGGTATTAAAAGCCATTGTTTGCACGTACACCTATAAAGTTTTGTATATTGAGTTTGGTGACAAGCTGCAATGACTCTTAAGTAACATCATTATTAGTGTTTATTTATGTGTGTATGTCTTTTTGCATATATATGTTTGTCTTCTTCAGATGTAGAAATTGGGTTCAAGGTAAATGAGATGAGTAAAAGGCTGAGAATTTTTATGGAAGAACATGATCTGCAAAAGTTTATGGATAATGGTCCCTGTGACTTCTATTTGAAGAAAATGCATGATTTTATTCTCGAAGTACATAGCTATCCAAAGAGTTATTGGGAAGTTTGTGAAATTGGAAAGAGATTCAAATGGACTAATATCCTAAATAACTGTAAGAAAATGACCTCAGAAAGTGATTATCTTCAAGGTGGCAAATACAAGAAATGCTTCACTGAAGATGTACAGCCCTTGGTTCCAGGTAATCAGTGGGACATAGCTGTGAAGTACAATTCAGATCTCCGTGGTGATCAGAAAAGTGATACCAAAGAAATGGTTTCAGTAAGTAATAATGATGAGAATGCTTTCAGTCATAACCTTAATTTCATTACTTATCAGCAAATGCATATTGGAAAAGAACCTGACGAACATAATGCATGTAAAACAACCTCATCCTATCACTCGTCTCTTCTTTACCACCCTGGAATGAAAAGACATGGGTATGATCAGTGTGGGAAAGCCTTTAGTTGGAATCTAGCTCTTGCTAGCCCTCAGAAAGGTCATACTGGAGGGGTGTCTCACAAATGCAATGAATGTGGGAGAAGTTTTTATTACGGATCATTCCTGCTTGATCATCAGAGAATTGACCTTAGAGAGAATCCTTCTTTATGTGTTCAGTGTGAGAATCCTTACGTATGCAATCAATGTGAAAGAACTTTTACAGATATCTCCAATCTAGCAAAACATAAGAAAACGCACACTGGAAAGAAAGCTTATGAATGTAATCAATGTGGAAAGACTTTTAGATCAAGCTCCCATCTTGTTAGACATCAAGGAATCCACACTGGAGAGAAACCTTATAAATGTAATTATTGTGGAAAGACTTTCACGGTGAAGGGCAATCTTGCAAGACATCAGGGAATCCACATTGGAGAGAAACCTTTTAAATGTAATCAGTGTGGAAAGGCTTTCACACAGAGTTCCAATCTTGGTTTACATCAGAAAAAGCACACTGGAGAAAAACCTTTTAAATGTAATCAGTGTGGAAAGGCTTTCATATGTAATTACAGGCTTGCAGAACATCAGAGAATCCACACTGGAGAAAAACCTTTTAAATGTAATCAATGTGGAAAGGCTTTTAGATGCAACTCAAATCTTGCTGCACATCAGAGAATCCACACTGGAGAGAAGCCTTTTAAATGTAATCAGTGTGGAAAGGATTTCACACACAGTTCCAATCTTGCTTTACATCAGAGAAAGCACACTGGAGAAAAACCTTTTAAATGTAATCAGTGTGGAAAGGCTTTCAGATTCTCCTCCAATCTTTCTAGACATCAGAGAATCCACACAGGAGAGAAACCTTTTAAATGTAACCAGTGTGGAAAGGCTTTCACACAGACTGCCCATCTGGCTTTACATCAGAGAAATCATACTGGAGAGAAACCTTTTAAATGTAATCATTGTGGAAAGGCTTTCAGATTCTCCTCCAGTCTTGTTACACATCAGAGAATCCAAAGTAAAGAGAAACCTTTTAATTGTAATCAGTGTGGAAAGGCTTTCATACATAATTACAAACTTGCAGAACATCAGAGAATCCACACTGGAGAGAAACCTTTTAAATGTAATCAATGTGGAAAGGCTTTTGTGTCCAGCTCCCATCTTACTAGACATCAGAGAATCCACAGTGGAGAAAAACCTTTTAAATGTAATCAATGTGGAAAGGTTTTTAGATTCTCATCCAGTCTTGTTACACATCAGAGAATCCACACTGGAGAGAAACCTTTCAAATGTAATCAATGTGGAAAGACTTTCAGATTCTCCTCTAATCTTGCTACTCATCAGAGAATCCACACAGGAGAGAAACCTTTTGAATGTAATCATTGTGGAAAGGCTTTCACACAGAGTTCCATTCTTGCTAAACATCGGAGAATCCACATTGGAGAGAAACCTTTTAAAATGTAATCAATGGGGAAAGTTTCAGATGGAGCTCCCATTTTGCCAGACCGCAAAGAATCCACATTGGAGTGAAACTTTTTCTTTTGACGATTGTTGGTTGTTGTTGTTTTTTTTTTCTTCCTATTTTGGGTAGGAGAGGTTAGCAGTGGGAAATGTACTAGTCATAATATTGTCCTTCCTCTGATCCTCTAATCTAAAATGATACAGAAGGCATCATTACAATAATGATACATGTAATAGAACAGAAGGACTGAGAAAGCTTTGAAAAATGCTTTCTTAAATTCATTACTACTCAAAAAAAATTCAAGCTTTGCAAATTTGTTTCTTGATATATTTTTCTGTTTTGTGTAAATTTAAAATGTTCATTTGATTTTATTTGTATGAATTTCGAAGTTAAAAAAGAAATCAGATTTCAACAATGAGAGGATCCAAATCAGTTCCGATTAATCTGTAATGGACAGAACCAGCTACATCCAGAGAAAGAACATGCGGGAATGAGTAGGGACCACAACATAACATTTCCACTCTTTCTGTTATTGTTTGCTTGCATTTTGGTTTTTTCTTCTCGGTTATTTTTATCCTCTTTCTAAATCTGATCTTCCTTGTGCAACAAGATAATGGTATAAATATGTGTACATATATTGTATTTAACATATACTTTAACATGTATGTGACTACCCGCCATCTAGCGAAGGGCTTGAAAGGAAGGGGGGGGGAGTTAAAACAAAAGTTTTTGTGGGGATCGATGTTGAAAAATTGCCCATCTGTCAATAAAAAGTTATTATAATAAAGAAAAAAAAGATAAGAAAATAAAAAAAGAAAAGAAAAATTGCCCATGCCTATGTTTTGTATTGAAGGTTATAATTGTAAAAAATTAAATAAAAAGAAATGAAATATTGATGGTTTCCTGTTATCATTTTCACCAATATTGAATCATAAAATTGTTTTCATGACATTCTCTATCTTTTAAATCTGTATCTTGAATCAAGAATTCTCCTAGCTACACTTATTATTAGATTATACCTAACACTTTTATTTTAAAAACAAATATTTTAATAGGAAAAAAGTCCTTGTACCTCTCTCACCTACCTGAAATAAAAAATGACAAAAAAGGAAATCTTCACATTATAAATGTTAATAACCAGTGCAAAACTCCAGTACTGTCTAATCCCAAAATATATTTGTGTCAAATATATTCTTGAATAATTCTTATTTAGAAGATGCTGTAAATCTTTTCCATTGTAATCTCTGGCATCTTGCTCTTGTCTTTTTTTTTTTTTTTTTTTTTTCCGATGACAGTCATTCAAAATTGAGGTAGAGTCCTATTCTTTTTTTTTTTTTTTTTTTTTCTGAAGCAAATGGCGTTAAGTGACTTGCCCAGGGACACACTGCTTGAAAGTGTTATGTGTCTGAGGACAGATTTTAATTCAGGTCTTCCTGACTTAGGGCTGGTACTCTATCCACGGAACCACCCAGCTGCCCCTACCCCTCCCCTTTCCTATTCTTTAAATGATTAATTTCATTTTCTGTGCCTTTTCCTTGAAAAGATTTTTCTCTATTTCTCTTCTTTGTCATTCGACATTTGTCATTTTATTTTTAGATTCATGGAACTTACACTGACTTAGAACTTTTTCATTCTCTGTGTTCCTTAAGGCATCAGGATTTTGGAGGCATTTTGGCTTCCCTTTTCTTTTTCTTTTAAAATTATTTATTTAATATTTTTCTCCAGTTACGTTCAGACCTAATTTTTTTACATTTGTTTTTAAGGTTTTTGAGTTCTAGATCCTCTTCCTTATTGTCAACCACAATGAAGAAATTATAAGTGAAATTATGCAAAACATTTCTATAAAAGTCAAGTTGTGATGGAGTGGCTAGTTGGTGCAGTGGATAGAGCACCAGCTCAAATATGATGGAGTTCTGTCACCACATATTGGAGAGATGTAATTTAGGACCCCCAAAGTATATTGGGGTTATGGCGAGGTGTCTCAAAACAAATCATGAGCTTAGATGACCTGCAGCTCCAGAGACAAAGCTTTTATTGTGCTGTTTTGGTGGCAGGCTAAATCCATATGCGCTTTACTAAAGAAAAGCGGATAGAGCAACTACCAAGGGGGAAGACACTCCATAAGGCACAAGAGGCCATTAAGGGATGAACCCTAAAAACCTGACACAGTTAAGAGAGTCATCTGTGTAAAGTGGTTTGGGTCTGGAGGGGGAGGTAATAACTGGGGAAGGGAGGTGTTGTGGTACCAAGCAGGAAGATCAGTTAAGACTGAAGGGTGACAAAGAGATTATAAAGAAGGGAAAGGGACCTGCATGTGCACTTATGTTTGTGGCAGCCCTTTTTGTAGTGGCTAGAAACTGGAAACTGAATGGATGCCCATCAGTTGGAGAATGGCTGAATAAATTGTGTTCTATGAATATTATGGAATATTATTGTTCTGTAAGGAATGACCAACAGGATGATTTCAGAAAGGCCTGGAGAGACTTACACGAACTGATGCTGAGTGAAATGAGCAGGACCAGGAGATCATTATATACTTCAACAACAATACTATATGATGACCAGTTCTGATGGACCTGGCCATCCTCAGCAAGGAGATCAACCAAATCATTTCCAATGGAGCAGTAATGAACTGAACCAGCTACGCCCAGAGAAAGAACTTTGGGAGATGACTTAAAAACCATTACATTGAATTCCCAATCCCTATATTTATGCCCACCTGCATTTTTGATTTCCTTCACAAGCTAATTGTACAATATTCCAGAGTCTGATTCTTTTTGTACAGCAAAATAACGGTTTGGTCATGTATACTTATTGTGTATCTAATTTATATTTTAATATATTTAACATCTATTGGTTATCCTGCCATCTGGGGGAGGGGGTCGGGGGTAAGAGGTGAAAAATTGGAACAAGAGGTTTGGCGATTGTTAATGCTGTAAAGTTACCCATGCATATAACCTGTAAATAAAAGGCTATTTTAAAAAAAAAAAAAAAAAAAAAAAAAAGACTGAAGGGTGAGTGGAAGGCCAGTGTGGCTGGAACAGAACTCTGGAAAGAAAAGGTGATAGAGGTTGATGGGGCCCAACAAGGGGGATTATATTTTTTTCTGAGGACATCCAGGAACTGTAGTCAAAGGCAGATGGGTTGGGTATGGGAGGAGAAGAGACAGATTGGAGAAGCATTAGGAGGGAAGAGCTCAACTCATCTTTGGAGCAATTCTCCCGAAGTTTCAGTAAGCTCTTTCTAGGTCCTTGGAGGAAACTTCTGGTGCCTCTGATTGGGAAAACTGGGAGAACATGGATCAGAAAACATAATGTCTTCCATCTTTGAGACCAGCCAGCCAGACTCATCCCTTTCTTTTTGGAATCTCTTACTTTACTTAGTGCTCTGAATTGATTTACTCTTTTTAAAATTATTATTATAGCTTTTTATTTACAAGATATATGTATGGGTAATTTTTCAGCATTGACCTTTACAAAACCCTCTTTTTCAACTTTTCCTCTCCTTCCCTCCCTCCCCTAGATGGCAGGCAGACCAATTCATGTTAAATATGTTAAAGTACACATTAAATAGAAAAATGTATCTATATCCATACCGTTATTTTGCTGCACAAGAAAAATCGAATTTAGACATTAAGTAAAAGTAACGTGAGAAGGAAATAAAAAATGGAAGTAGACCAAAAACAGAGGGAGTGGAAATGCTATGTTGTGGTTCATCTTCATTTCCCATTGTTCTTTCCCTGGATGTAGCTAGTTCTCTTCATTGTTGAACAAATGAAATTGATTTGGTTCATCTCATTGTTGAAGAGAGCCACATTCATCAGAATTGATCACAATATGGTATTGTTGTTAATATAATGATCTCCTGGTCCTGCTCATTTCATTCAGCATAAGTTCCAGAGATGGCACAGCTGGTTCCCTTCACCATTCTTCCGAGGACATGAACCTGAAAGCCTTTCCCACCATTTCCTCTCTTGTCTGGATATCCTGGGACTGACAAATAACCTCCTTTATTTGTGGCACAATATGGAAGAATCGGCTTGCCTGGACCAAAGTGCAATAAGACAGGACTAATTGTGTCTTTGTTTAGGCAAAGGATGGCTCAGTTAAAGGGAATGGAATGAAATGAGATGTAGCCAGTATTCCATGGACCTAAAAGTGATGCTGGTTGTGGTCCCTTTAAGAAACTAGTCCTTTCAGATTGATTTATTCCTTTCTGATTTCCAACCTCTCCTTGCTGATGGTTTATCAATTCAAGAAGCTATAGGACCTTTCATTCACAAATCCTGGTCAAAAGCACCCCTTTTGAATTCCAATAGGAGTTCTGTGCTCTCCCACCCCCCCATAGGGTCTGAGCCAACTTGGGCTGTCCCAGCCCCCATTCTAATGATCTGCTCAGGTTTCACAACCCCCACTGAGCAAATTCTAGCCCTCCCTGAAACCCATGGAGGAGCCAACTTGGGACTCTACCCACAGGCCCCTTTAGCTAAATGTCTCATAAAAGAACCAAGCTGGTGTCCTCTCTTGGCAGAGGTTCCAAACATGCCAGCTTTATGCCTGGCATGCAAAGGGTCTCTGATCACCGGAATACTGTTTCTGGTGCCCTCTTCTCTTTACCTAACACTTTACTAAGAAGGTGTTACTTTTACTAAGAACTAAGAACTTTACTGAGACTTGAACCTTACTTCCTATGCCCATAATAACCTCTTTTTATCAATCCAGTTTTTCAGTCTGTAAATTCCTTTACATGGGACTCTTGCGCCGCCACTGGACCTCATTTAACTCTCCACCCTTTTGCCAGATCCAAAGGGGTAGCAGGGGAGCTCTATTGACTCCCTGTACTCCGAACCTGCCACTAGACCTCGTTTTCATTTGGGTACCTGAACTATAGACATCATCCTTGGTACATGAAGTATTTAGCTAGCGCCATTTTGGAAGAACTGTACCAAAGATTAGTTGAGCTCTTCACTCTTTTTTTTTTTTTTTTTTTTTAATATAGCTTTTTTTTTTTTTTACAAGTTATATGCATGGGTAATTTTTCAGCATTGACAATTGCCAAACCTTTTGTTCCAATTTTTCCCCTCCTTGTGCCCCTCCCCTCCCCAAGATGGCAGGTTGACCAATACATGTTAAATATGTTAAAGTATAAATTAAATACAAGTATACATGTCCACACCGTTATTTTGCTGTACAAAAAGAATCAGACTTTGAAATAGTGTACTATTAGCCTGTGAAGGAAATCCAAAATGCAGGCAGGCAAAAATAGAAGGAGTAAAACTTTTTAAATGTAATCAGTGTGGAAAAGCCTTTATATCCAGCTCTGATCTTGTTGCACATTGGAGAATCCACACTGGAGAGAAACCTTTTAAATGTAATCATTGTGGAAAGGCTTTCACATTGAGGTCCTATCTTGCTTTACATCAGAAAATGCACACTGGAGAGAAACCTTTTAAATGTAATCAATGGGGAAAGGCCTTTATATCCAGCTCTCATCTTGCTAGATATCACAGAATCCACACTGCAGTGAAACTTTTTTTTTTGATTACTCTTTTTTTTTTTTTTTTTTTTTTCCTATTTTGGGTAGGACAGATTAGTAGTGAGAACTATACCACCCATAGGATTGTTCCTTCCCTGATCCTCTAATCTAAAATACTAAGAAAGGCATTATTTCAGTAATGATCCATGCAATAGAACAGAAGGACTGAGAAAGCCTTGGAAAATGTTTTCTTAAATCCATTACAGCTCAGAAAAGAAATTCGGGCTTTGCAGATTTGTTTCTTGACATAGTTTTCTATTTTCTGTAAATTTAAAATGTTCATTTGATTTCATTTGTATGAATTTTAAAATTAAAAAAGAAATCAGATATTGATGGTTTCCTGTTATTTTCACCAGTGTTGAAGATATTATTACAAAAATTATTACAAGAAATCAAAAAATTATTTTCATGACATTCTCTATGTTTTAAATGTAGATCTTGAATCAAGAATTCTCCTAGCTACATTTATAGATTATACCCAACACTTTATTTTAAAATAACAAAGTTTTATAGAAAAAAAAAATCCTTGTACATCTCTTACCTACCTGAAATAGTGAATGACAAAAAAAGCAAATCTTCCTATTCTAAATGTGAATAATCGATGCAAAATTCCCATCCTGTCTAATCCCAAAATATATTTATCTCAAATATATTCTTGAGCAATTTTTATTTAGGAGATGGCATAAATCTTTTCCATTCTAATCACTGGCATCTTTTTCATGTCTTTTTTTTTTCAGTGTCATTCATTCATAACTGAGGTAGAAAGAATCCCCTTTCCTATTCTTTTTTTTTTGTTTGATTAAACAAATGGGGGTTAAGTGACGTGCTCAACTCAGAAGGGTTAAATGTCTGAGGCCAGATTTGAACTTAAGTCTTACTGCCTATCTACTGTATGGACTCATTGCCTAGCTGTCCTCGGTTTCCTATTTGTTAAAGGCTTAATTTCATTTTCTGTGCCTTTTTCTTTTTCTTTCTTTTTTTTTTATATATTGTTTCCATTTTTATTATATTGTATATAAAAGTACTTATAAAAAGTAGTTTTGGATAGTTGTTACAAACCAAAGGCACTTGACAGTAGTCTTCTATGTTTTAGATACAAATTCAAATTTTTTTTTTTTTTTAATAATAGCCTTTTATTTACAGGTTATATGCATGGATAACTTTACAGCATTAACAATTGCCAACTTTCCTGTTCCAATTTTTCGCCTCCCACCCCCCACCCCTTCCCCTAGATGGCAGGATGACCAGTAGATGTTAAATACATTAAAATATAAATTAGATATACAATAAGTATTCATGACCAAAACATATTTTGCTGTATAAAAAGAATCAGATTCTGAAATATTGTGCAATTAGCTTGTGGAGGAAATCAAATATGCAGGTGGGCATAAATATAGGGATTGGGAATTCAATGTATTGGTTTTTCGTCATCTCCCAAAGTTCTTTCTCTGGGCATAGCTGGTTCAGTTCATTACTGCTCCATTGGAAATGATTTGGTTGATCTCGTTGCTGAGGATGGCCAGGTCCATCAGAACTGGTCATCATATAGTATTGTTGTTGAAGTATATAATGTTCTCCTGGTCCTGCTCATTTCACTCAGTTCATGTAAGTCTCTCCAGGCCTTTCTGAAATCATCCTGTTGGTCATTTCTTACAGAACAGTAACATTCCATAATATTCATATACCACAATTTATTCAGCCATTCTCCAACTGATGGACATTCATTCAGTTTCCAGTTTCTAGCCACTACAAAAAGGGCTGCCACAAGCATTCCTGCACATACAGGTCCCTTTCCCTGCTTTATAATCTCTTTGGGATATAAGCCCAGTAGTAACACTGCTAGATCAAAGGGTATGCACATTTTGATAACTTTTTGAGCATAGTTCCAAACAACTCTCCAAAATGGTTGGATTCGTTCACAACTCCACCTACAATGCAACAATGTCCCAGTTTTCCCACATCCCCTCCAACAATCATTATTATTTTTTCCTGTCATTTTAGCCAATCTGACAGGTGTGTAGTGGTATCTTAGAGTTGTCTTAATTTGCATTTCTCTGATTAATAGTGACTTGGAGCATCTTTTCATATGACTAGAAATAGTTTCAATTTCTTCATCTGAGAATTGTCTGTTCATATCCTTTGACCATTTTTCAATTGGAGAATGGCTTGATTTTTTATAGATTAGAGTTAATTCTCTATATATTTTGGAAATGAGGCCTTTATCAGTACCTTTGACTGTAAAAATATTTTCCCAGTTTATTGCTTCCCTTCTAATCTTGTCTGCATTAGTTTTGTTTGTACAAAAACTTTTCAGTTTGGTATAATCGAAATTTTCTATTTTGTGATCAGTAATGATCTCTAGTTCTGCTTTGGTCATAAAGTCCTTCCCCTTCCACAGGTCTGAGAGGTAAACTATCCTGTGTTCCTCTAATTTATTAATAATTTCATTCTTTATGCCTAGGTCATGAACCCATTTTGACCTTATCTTGGTGTATGGTGTTAAGTGTGGATCAATGCCTAGTTTCTGCCAGATTAGTTTCCAATTTTCCCAGCAATTTTTATCAAACAGTGAGTTCTTATCCCAGAAGCCAGGGTCTTTGGGTTTGTCAAAGACTATGTTGCTATATTTATTGACTGTTTTATCCCTTGAACCTAACCTATTCCACTGATCAACTAATCTATTCCTTAGCCAATACCAAATGGTTTTGGTAACTGCTGCTCTATAGTATAGTTTTAGATCTGGAACCGCTAAGCCACCTTCATTTGATTTTTTTTTTTTCATTAATTCCCTTGAAATTCTTGACCTTTTGTTTTTCCATATGAATTTTGTTGTTATTTTTTCTAGGTCATTAAAATAGTTTTTTGGGATTCTGATTGGTATATCTGTGCCTTTTTCTTGAAGAGATTTTTCACTTTCTCATCATTGAAACCTTTTAATTGTGGATTCATGTAACATTCTGAGTTTGACCTTTTTCATTCTCTTTGCTTTTTTTTTTTTAATTTATCTTTATATGGTATGGATTAAAGATCTTACACCATTCTGGTTGTTTATCAGTGTACTTTGCAAAATGGTATAAACTGAACATTTCATTCTCTTTGACTGTCTTACATTAGGGATTTGGGGGCATTTTGGCTTCTGTTTTTTTTTTTGTTTTTTTTTTTAAATAATTTATTTATTTTATATTTTTTCTCAGTTAAATCCAGACCTAATTTTTTACACTTGTTTTTAAGGGTTTTGAGTTCTAGGTTCTCTCCCTTATTCCCACCTACAATGAGGAAATTACAAGTGACAATATGCAAAACATTTCCATAAAAGTCAAGTTGTGATGGGGACAGCTAGTGGGTGCCCTGGATAGGGCACCAGGTCAAATGTGATGGGGTTCTGTCACCATATATTGGGGAGACAGAGTTTAGGACCCCAAAAGTATATTTGGGTTATGGCAAAGTGTCTCAAAAACAAATGTGAATTTAGATGACCTGCAGCTCCAGAGACAAAGCTTTTCTTATGCTGCTGGTGGCAGGCTAAATCCATGTGAATTTTAATAAAGAAAAGGGAATTTAATAGCCTCCAAGGTGGAAAGACAGAACATAAGGCACAAGAGGACATTAAGGGACGAATGTGAATTCTGGGGGATCTGACAAGAGGTAAGAGGGACATCTGTGTAAAGTGGGTTGGGTCTGGGGAGAGGGTAATAACTGGGGAATCAGGAAGGGCCTCTTAGCAGAAGTAGCCTCTGAGCAGAGCCCAGAATGGAGGCAGAGGGGGAAGGCAGGCAGCACCTGGGGCACAGGGATAGCCCTGGTTGTGGTACCAAGCAGGAAGATCTTCTATGACTGTAGGCCATAAGTGAGTGGGAGGCCAGTGTGGCTGGAGCAGAAGCCTGAAAAAAAAAAACCCCAAAAAAACTGATGGGGGGTTACATTTTTTTCTGAGGACAACCAGAGCTGTAGTCAGAAGGGGATGGTTTGCGTGTGGGCAGAGAAGAGACAGATTGGAGAAGCATCAATAGAGAAGAGCTCAACTCATCTTGGGAGCAATTCTCCCAAAGTGGAGCATGGCTCTTTCTGAGCTCTTTCTAGGTCCTTGGAGGAAAATTCTGGGGCTTATGATTGGGAAAACAGGGAAAACATGGATCACAAAACACAATGTCTTCCATCTTTGAGACCACTAGGCAGCCCCATCTCTTTCTGTTTGGAATCTCTTGCTTTCCTTGATTCTCTGACTTGATTTACTCCTGACAGACTTGCTGTCTCTCTATTCCCATTTGGTTGCATCATCATCCCTCTCCTACTTCCTATGTGAGGAGCTTCCCAAAATATTTTGGGGCCTCTATTCCTCTTTTTCCAAACACTCGTAATAGTTTCATCAAATCTCATGGATTCAATGATCTATTTTATAAAACAATATGGAACCCATTTCCCCAAGTCTTTCTCCTTCCTGAAGTTCCCTATTTCTATGAAGAACACCTCTCCTGCTGCAGGTTCTTAGGTTCCAGTCTTGTAAGAAATTGCCCAAATACAGATCAGTCCTTTATTTTTTAGCTCTGGGTGAGGGCTGGTGCCAAGTGTGGGGGGGCGGGAACCTGGGGAGGGAGATTTATTTTCATGAAAACAAAGAAGTTTGTATGAGATTATGTGTAGGCTAGATTCATGTTTAGGTCATTTAGGGTCATTCCAGAGTGGCTGAGTGGGCGGGGCTCCTGGGTTTAGGAGGACCCGCCCATAGCCCTTGGCCATAAGGAGAATCACTGGGAGCTGAGATCTCTCCATTTCCTGCTCTCTGAGATCTCCCTGCCTCCATCTCTGGGACCCAAGATCTCTCCATCTCCTCTCTGAGCTGAGATCTCTCTGCCTCCTTCTGACACAGTTGAGATTGTTCCACCTTCTGGGAGCCGTCTCTGCACCTGCAGGTCCCAGGTAGGTCTGACCCAGGGCCCCTTCTCCCCTCACCCCGCTCCTGCTTCCTGTCCTTCTCTTGGGGCTCATCTTGCCCTTCTGACTGTAATACCGAAGAAACTGAGCAAGACAGAGATTAGAGACCAATTCAATAATTTATTAAAGAGAGAGAAATACTGGGACCAATAGATCCATGTTGATCCCAGGGCTAGATGAGACTATCATCTCAAAGAGTGTAGTGCTAAATATCGGGACAGTGAGCTTTTAATGGAATAACAAGAACAATAATGGAGGTACTGTTATGCCATAGTTCTCTTTAACTGTTCTGACTCGGTTTCCCTTGACTAGTTTCCTTTATTGTTTCCTTACTGTTCTGTCTCAATTCCTTAAAATTGCAAAAACCCACTCTGGTCCATTAAGATTGGGAATCATTTACTCTAAGGTTATAAATTGCTAGCAAGGTAAACAAGAAGAGCAGACCTCCTGTCCTCAAGAATTTACAATATCTCTCAAGACCTTGCTGACATCTTTATCTTTGGGTATTCAGACATCCTGTCTCTGGGCTTTTAGGATTTATGATCTCCCCCCATTCTGACAGAAGTCTTCCTGCCTTCTTGGTATTTGTTTGTAGGGGTATTTAAGGAATTGGGCAGCTCCTATTGATTGCTGGATTCTTTGAGATGACAGCCCTGTGACCAACATGGTTTCCTTGTCCTGTCCAGTCAATTATACTCTCCAATGAATAAAATATTGAAAACTCTAATCTCTCTCCTGCGTCAGTTTCTCCAGCATTACAATAGTAGGTGGGGATAACCTAATGGAGGGAGGTTGCTGATATTCTAATGACATCTAAAATGGATAAACCTTTATCTTGTGAAACTTGAAGGAGTGTCTATAAAACCTTTATCTTAAACATTAAGAGGGGACAGTTATAACCTAAAGCAGAATAAGGAAATAGGATAATTGGAGGAACTGGTCATCCCATTAAAAGGGAACTTTAGCATAAGATGACCTCTTATCCAGTGTCTTCCACATTGGCAGGAGCTGGTCTCCCTCCAAGTTCAGGCTCAGGGTCTCCTCCCAGAGGTCCTGGGATATCTTCTCCCCTGAGGGTCACAGCTGCCAGACCTCCCACCTCCCCCATAGTATGGATGTCATAGGGAGTCCCCTGATCTTGGGGGGGGGGAGGGAAGCAAATGATTAGCCCCAATCTTCCAGCTTCCAAGTCTGCCCCATCTCTGTTCCTGATCCCTCCTTAGAAAACTTCTTTATCTTGCCTGGTCTAAGGAGACCCTCCCTCCTTTCTCCTGGGGTGGAGTCTCTCCCCCGCGGGTGGGGCAGCACCACTGATTGTCCCAGTCCTGAAAGCTCTCTGTCTCCTTCTGGGGGGATCAGCTTCCAGGCCAGGAAAGGAAGGCTCAGACCTGTCCTCCATCTCTGAGATCCTCTTCTCTTCCCAGCCTGGCTGGCACAGGACTCAAGGCTGAAAACAGAGAGATGGCCTCAGGCATCCAGAGACTCTCTTCCCAGGTGAGTGCGGTCCCTGCCCAGAGCTGAGCCCAGGAATCTTCCTCCTGTAAGAGGGAGGAGTCCCTGGCAGGGCTGGCAGCAGGGCAGGAATTGCCCCCTCTACCCATTTCCTGCCCCTCAGAACACCCAGCAGTTCCCAGGGTTCTCCGAGTCCCTTTCCTTTGCCTGGTCAAGATTAACTCAATCAAGAGGAGCCAGAAAATAGCTCCTCTGGGCCAAGCTCCCTGCTAATCACTGAGGGTGCAGAGGAAGGTAAAGAAAAAAAATCAGATCCTGCCCTCAAGGAGCAACCAGAGGAGGAAAGATCTCATGAGCTGTGTCCACACCTGCACTGGGCAGTGTAGATGGGAGCTCCTCTCAGAGGAAGGTTCAGCAGTTTGGGGACCAGGAAAAGCTTGTTACAGAAAGGGAGAATTTAGGGGAGATGTGAAGGAAGCAGGAAGTGAGGGAGGAGGCCATTGCAAACAGGAGAGAAGCCGTTGAAAAGGCCCAGGGTCAGGGGACAGAGTGTCCTGGTTAAGCATAAGCCAGGAGGCCAATGTCCCTGGGGCAGAGAGGAAGACTAAGGTGTGAGAAGGCTGGGGTGGGTATTGTAGTATCTGCCATGTTCCAGGAGCCACATAAGGATGGTCTCATTGATCCTGTAGGGAATTGTCAGATTCCTTGGTAGGAAAAGCCAGAGTTGGGGAGCTCAGGGTCCAACCAGAGAGTAAACTATGGTTTATTTATCCACTGGTGGGTGTGACAAACTCCATGAATGGGGGGGTTACATTTCCTCAGATGTCACAGAAACAATCTCTCCTCCTTACCTGACCTGGGCTTTGGGTTGGATCTGTTGGGTCTCAGAGAAAGTTATAAAGAAGTTAGGACCCAGATACACAAAGGTGCATTTGCTTGTTTGTTTTAAATTATTTTCAACTTCATGTGACCACCAATGGTAGTATTCATGTTTATAACAATTGGAGTTGTAAATTTTTCACCATCCTTTCCCTCTTTTCTTAATAAAAAGGTGGGGAACTTCATATAGGTATATATCCATGCTGTCTTTTAAAACATATTTCCCTGTTAATCAGAGTTGTGAAAAATGAAACAGATCAAAAGAGAAGAAAAAAAAGAATAAAGTAATTAAAAGATATATTCTTTAATCATTGCAGAGCCCATCACTTCTTTATTTAGGGTGTGGAAAGTCTTTTCCTTCTTGAATCTTGTATTTGCCTTAGATCCTTGTGTTCCTCAGAAGAGCAGAATCCTTCATAGCCGATCACCAAGCTTTGTTGCTGATTCTGTATACAATCTTTTCCTGGCTCTGGTCATTTCACTTTGTATTAATTTGGTTTTGTTGTTCTTTCTCAAGTCTGCCTGTCCATCATTTCTTGTTTTACAATATTATTTCATTATATTCCTATAGCACAGCTTGTTCAGGCAACCCTGACTTGATGGGAATTCCCTCAGTTTCCACAATGTGCCTCCAGGAAAAGGTTGCTATGAATATTTTTGCACGTGTAGGCCCTTTACCTCTTTTTATGATCTCTTTGGAATATTACAGACCTAGTGATGCTATATTTGATCTAAAGATTGGCACAGTTTGGTTGCTCTTTGTTCATAATTCCAAGTTGCTCTCTGGAAACCTTGGATCACTTCTCATTTCCTCATCAGTGCACTAGTGCCCCAGGATTCCCACATTCTTTCCAGCACTGATCATTTTTGGTCTTATTAGTTCAGCAAATCCCATTTCTGCTTCAACTTCTTACTCTATCTTGCTGAGGGTTGGACTAGATGAATTCTAGAATCCCCTTCAGAACTAAATCAAATGAGTTTTGATGGTTTAGGAATTGGTGACAATCAAGGATGTTGTGGTGGACTTCACTGAGGAGGAGTGGGATCTCCTGGACTCTTCTCAGAAGGAGCTCTACAAGGAAGTCACACTGCAGAATGTCCAGAACCTGCTGTCCCTGGGTAAGGACAATTTCCTCTCTTTTCTTGGTATCCCTCATCAGTTCAAAATGAGCCCAAACAGCACAGAAGTGATCCACAATTTGTTGTATCCCAAAAACTGGATTAAGTGTTCATTCATCTGAGGGCACCAAATCTGCATCCATTATGGTGTTGGCTGCACTTTTTTGAGTTACATAATTAGCCCTCAGTCAGGCAGCTGATCTTACTGCCACATTTGTTAGATAAACTCCCTGAAAATGGGCTTTAAAGAATGGGAGAGGGTTCTGGTAAGATGGCACAATAGGATAGGAAATACTTAGCTCCCTAACAATCTCTCCCCTCCTCCCCGCAAACAAAAAATAAATGCCTCACATTCATTTTGAGCAGCAAAAGTGAATAAAACTCCAGAAATTGTCCAGTTCTTAATAGGATCTTAGGAGGGATCTCATCTCCCTAGACAGAGATTTGACTCAAATAAAGGACTATCCACTCTATGCAAACTCTATTAAGTTAGCCAAGAGCAAGCATCCAGGGCACTGGCCTGGGGTCTAAACTCCAAAACTTTTACCTCTGGCACAGTGAGGGGCAGGAGCAGGTAATTGGAAGAGAAAAAGAAAGGACCGTGTTCTAGACAAAACTTCTCAGATGAAGATCTCACATCTCAAAACTCAAAGGGATAATAATGGGTAGTTTTTGATGACGAAATTAAAACTGATTACAAGCTTATGAGAAAATATTCTAAGTTATTATTGATTGGGGACATGCAAATCTAAAACATTTTAATATTACGCTAGGGACACTAATATTGTTGCTGAGATTATGAACTGATCCAATCAATTTGGAGAACAATATAGATATGACAAAAGAGTTACAAAATTATATATGCCCTTTGAGTTCGATATATACTATTAGGTCTATTTGCTAAGATATTTAAGGAAAAAAGAAGCAAATAAAAATGAATTTTTTCTGTCTTTATTTACTGGGGCAAAAAACACAACATTTTTTGTTGTAACTTTTGCTTAATCTTTTAGGAGAGTTAAACACTGCCTTCCTCAAGATGGGTAATCTAAAGTACTTGAAATCTTGTTCATCTTGTAGAGTTTTCATTTTTCATTGAATACCTTTTGAATTTTCCCATTATGTTCATCAAACTCCTTTGGATGTTCACTTTTTTCTCACATGAGTAAATGTGGTACTATCCAACATATCTCTGAAAGCAGTCGACTCCTTATCTGCTCTGTAATTTTCAATTATGCCTTGGCCGAGTTTTCCCTCTAATTAGGAAAAACAATTTCAGCACAAAGAAGACTCTAATCTACTGTCATTAAGTATTTTGTAGTCATCTCGGCCTTGGACCCCTGCCTTTGCTGAATGTGTATATTTCATTCCGACAGGACAATTCTCTAATTGTTCCAGTACTTTGAGATTCATGTTTCCCATATTATGTATCTGTATTATTATTATTATTATTAATTATTATCATCATCATTTTTGCTGAGGCAGTTGGCATTAAGTGAGTTGCCCAGGGTCACAAAGCTAGGAAGTATAATTGTCTGAGGCCAGATTTGATCTTCCTGATTTCAGGGCTAGTGCTCTATCCACTGCACCACCTAGCTGCCTCCAGTCTGTCTCTTCTTAAAAAGGACTTGGGTTATTAAAAGCCATTGCTTACACTGAATACACCTATGAAGTTTTGTATGTTTAGTATGGTCATAAACTGCAGTGATTCTTATGTTACATTCCTATTTGTGTTTATACATGTGTGTATGTCTTTTTGTGTATATGTTTGTCTTCTTCAGATGTAGAAACTGGGTTCACAGTAAATGAGATGAGTACAAAGCTGGGAATTTTTGTCAAAGAACACGACCTGCAAAGATTCATAGATGATGGTCCCTTTGAATTTAATTTGAAGGAATTGCATGATTTTATTCTCGAAGAAGATAAATATCAAAAGAGTGATTATGAACAGTATGAAATTGGAAAAAGATTCTGCTGGACTTCTGTTCTAAATCACAGCAGGAAAATGACCTCAGGTAGTGATTTCCTTCAAGGTAGTGAATACAAGAGATGCTTCACTGAAGAGGTAGAGCCATTGGTTCCGAGTATTCGATGGGATATAGCTGTGAAATGCAATTCAGACTCCATTGGCCATCAGAAAAGTGACACTGAAGAAATGCTTTCCATAAGTAATAATGATGAGAAGGCTGTCAGTCAGAACTCTAATCTCCTTACTCATCAGCAAATGCATATTGCAAAAGAACTTGAGGAACATAATGTATGTGAATTATCCTCATCTTGTCACTCATCTCTTCCTTACTGTCCTGGAATTAAAAGATCTGGATGTGATCAGTGTGGGAAAGTCTTTGGTTGGAATCCTGTTCTTGATAGCTCACAGAAGGCTCATACTGGAGAGGTGACTCATAAATGTACTGAATATGGGAGAGCTTTCTATTATAGATCATTCCTGCTTAACTATCAGAGAATCCACACTAGAGAGAATCCTTATTTAAGTCTTCAGTGTGGAAAGCCTTGCATGTGCAATCAATGTGGAAAAACTTTTACAAATATCTCCTGTCTAGCAAAACATGAGAAAACCCACACTGGAGAGAAACCTTTTAAATGTAATCAGTGTGGAAAAGCTTTCACATCCAGATCCTGTGTTGCTTTACATCAGAGAATCCACACTGGAGAGAAACCTTTTAAATGTAATCAGTGTGGAAAAGCTTTTACACTGAGTGCCAATCTTGCTGTACATCAGAGAATCCACACTGGAGAGAAACCTTTTCAATGTAACCAGTGTGGAAAGGCTTTCACATCTAGCTCCTTTCTTGCTAGACATCAGAAAATCCACACTGGAGAGAAACCTTTTAAATGTAATCAGTGTGGAAAGGCTTTCAAATTGAGGTCCTCTGTTGCTTTACATCAGAGAATCCACACTGGAGAGAAACATTTTAAATGTAATCACTGCGGAAAGGCTTTCACATCTAGCTCCGATCTTGCTAGACATCAGAGAATCCACACTGGAGAGAAACCTTTTAAATGTAATCAGTGCGGAAAAGCTTTTACACAGAGTGCCAATCTTGCTGTACATCAGAGAATCCACACTGGAGAGGAACGTTTTAAATGTAATCGCTGTGGAAAGACTTTCACAACTAGCTCTGCTCTTGCTAGACATCAGAGAATCCACACTGGAGAGAAACCTTTTAAATGTAATCAGTGTGGAAAGGCTTTCACTTTGAGGTCCTATGTTGCTTTACATCAGAGAATCCACACTGGAGATAAACCTTTTAAATGTAACCAGTGTGGAAAGGCTTTCACTTCGAGGTCCTATGTTGCTTTACATCAGAGAATCCACACTGGAGAGAAACCTTTTAAATGTAATCAGTGTGGAAAAACTTTCATAGCGAGAGCCAGACTTGCTGCACACCAGAGAATCCACACTGGAGAGAAACCTTTTAAATGTAATCGGTGTGGAAAAGCTTTTACACAGAGTGCCCATCTTGCTGCACACCAGAGAATCCACACTGGAGAGAAACCTTTTAAATGTAATCAGTGTGGAAAGACTTTCATAGCGAGAGCCAGACTTGCTGCACACCAGAGAATCCACACTGGAGAGAAACCTTTTAAATGTAATCAGTGTGGAAAGGCTTTCACATCTAGCTCTGATCTTGCTAGACATCAGAGAATCCACACTGGAGAGAAACCTTTTAAATGTAATCAGTGTGGAAAGGCTTTCACATCTACCTCCGCTCTTGCTAGACATCAGAGAATCCACACTGGAGAGAAATCTTTTAAATGTAATCAGTGTGGAAAGGCTTTCATAGCGAGAGCCATACTTGCTGCACACCAGAGAATCCACACGGGAGAGAAACCTTTTAAATGTAATCAGTGTGGAAAGGCTTTCACATCTAGCTCTGCTCTTGCTAGACATCAGAGAATCCACACTGGAGAGGAACCTTTTAAATGTAATCAGTGTGGAAAAACTTTTACACAGAGTTCCTATCTTGCTAGACATCAGAGAATCCACACTGGAGAGAAATCTTTTAAATGTAATCAGTGTGGAAAAGCTTTTACACAGAGTGACTATCTTGCTGCACACCGGAGAATCCACACTGGAGAGAAACCTTTTAAATGTAATCAGTGTGGAAAGACTTTCACATCTCGCTCCGCTCTTGCTAGACATCAGAGAATCCACACTGGAGAGAAATCTTTTAAATGTAATCAGTGTGGAAAAGCTTTTACACAGAGTGCCTATCTTGCTGCACACCAGAGAATCCACACTGGAGAGAAACCTTTTAAATGTAATCATTGTGGAAAATCTTATACACAGAATGCCAATCTTGCTGCACACCAGAGAATCCACACTGGAGAGAAACCTTTTAAATGTAATCAGTGTGGAAAGACTTTCATAGCGAGAGCCAGACTTGCTGCACACCAGAGAATCCACACTGGAGAGAAACCTTTTAAATGTAATCAGTGTGGAAAGGCTTTCACATCTAGCTCTGATCTTGCTAGACATCAGAGAATCCACACTGGAGAGAAACCTTTTAAATGTAATCAGTGTGGAAAGGCTTTCACATCTAGCTCTGCTCTTGCTAGACATCAGAGAATCCACACTGGAGAGAAACCTTTTAAATGTAATCAGTGTGGGAAAGACTTTCATAGCAAGAGCCAGACTTGCTGCACACCAGAGAATCCACACTTGAGAGAAACCTTTTAAATGTAATCAGTGTGGAAAGGCTTTGACATCCAGGTCCTATCTTGCTTTACATCTGTGGGGAGCCAGCACTAATCTACAGCCACATAGGGCCAACCTTGAATAGTTTGAATCTCCTAATCACATCCTAACTTTGAATAGGCAGATATCTAAGCATCCCCTAATCACATCATAGAGCTTCCTGCCACCAGAAACATCTGAGCAGCTCATCCTTGGTTGAGATACCAACCCTTTCTCTAGGACCCCCACGCTGTATTGTGTTTGTACAACCCTGCCTTCTTTAATACTGCTACATATAGCTGTACTATTGCACCCATTAAAATGAGGCTTGATCAGAATGATTTGTCTTGCCTCCATTTTGTGGGTCCCCTCTCTCTTGCCCTTATCTCTTTTCTTCCAGGGTCGTCACACTCTGCCTCGTGGGCAGAGGCAAATGGTGCCCATACGTGGGGCCCGGAAGACTTTGAAGAAAGGAGTAGCCATTGCTAGATCGAACCTCTCAATAAGAAGATTGTGCAGTCCTGGAGAATTTGGAGAATTTAAGAGAATAAGGTTGCCACAGGTCCACCTGCCCCGAAGAACAGAGACCTGGGTGTTAAAGCTTTTCCACACTGATTTAGTGTACATGATAGATTTGTTGAGGATTTCAAGGATTTATTAAAGAGGCATAGAGTAAAGGTTAAGAAAAAATGACTTTGTAAAATTTTTAAGCTTTTAGAAGATGTCTGCCCATGGTTTCCGCAGGAAGGAGCCATTGATGAGAAAAGGTGAAAAAGAGTTGGAGATTGCTTTAATGATTTTTATGTTAACAAAGTAATTCAGGACAATGCCTCTTTCTTAAAAGGTGCCCTTAAGCACAGCAATTCTAGGCTCAAATTAGGCTCTCAAAACAATGAAAAGGTTTCTGTATGACCCTCCTCCCAAAGCTTCAATGGGTTTTCTTCAGCTTCCTCAAGTGAGAGTCTTTAGCTCCGCTGACTTGAAGAAGGAAGCGGTTCTTTAGCTTCAATCAGGCCTACAGAGGACAATGATTGATTGGGCATTTCGGAGAGTAAGTCTGTCTGAGTGACTTTTGGCGTATCCATCTGGTTCTGGTTCTGGTTGTTCTGGTTCTGTTCTGGGTAAAGTTCTGAAACGGGTATTTTCTGGGACGCTGGAAAGTATCCTTTGGGTATGTGTACTATGTTTAATGTTGTAACTGTGTTCTATGTTCTGTGTGATTTGTCTCTTTTGTTGGTTGAAAAAAGATTTTAAGTACACCGTTTCAACTGTGCTTAGTAAAATGGAGCTCCATGTGTGTCTGTGTTAAAAGTTTGCAAGTTTGTAAAAGATAAGAATTCAGCCTCTGTGTTGCAGGCTTAGAAAATATCAAAATCTCTCTCTCTCTCTCTCTCTTTCTCTCTCTCTCTCTCTCTCTCTCTCTCTCTCGTGTGTGTGTTTCTCTGGCTGACTGCAGTAGCCTGAGAAAAAGGGAGAGAAGGGAAGAAAATAAATAAATAAATAAAAAAAATAAAATAAAATGGGATTTGAAAGTTTAGAAAGTAAAAAAAAAAATCTAGAAGAGCAGTGTGCTAACATTTAAAGAAAAGAAGTTTAAATGGAATATCTAGGCCTTCTCTGAAGGCAGAGAAAAGCACAAAATGGGCTTGGAAGTTCATAGAAGACTCTTTGGATTCTGGAAGGGAAAAAGGGAATTCAAGGTGAAACAAACTTCTCCCTCAGGGCAGAGGTCTTGGAAACAACTCCTAGTCTGTTTGCTGATGTAAAAGCTTTAAGTTTTTAAGAACAATGATTAAGGAATTTGGGAATTGGTTATTCGAAAATCTGCTTGTGATTTTAAAACTTTTAACCTGATGTACTAATTTTGTAAGTAAATGGAATTTAGATATTTTAAACGGACAGGAAAGTTTTTTTCCCCTTGAAATAGAGCCCGGGCCAAAGGAGCATCTGAGTGTTCAGGTATATAGCTAGGGAGAAAGAGAAAACTGGAAATGGGTAGATTTGGGAAGAAAGTAAATAAAAAACTGATGGGCTAAATATAATTTATAGGGATTGGGAATTCAATGTAATGGTTTTTAGTCATCTCCCAAAGTTCTTTCTCTGGGCATAGCTGGTTCAGTTCATTACTGCTCCATTGGAAATGATTTGGTTGATCTCATTGCTGAGGATGGCCAGGTCCATCAGAACTGGTCATCATATAGTATTGATGTTGAAGTATATAATGTTCTCCTGGTCCTGCTCATTTCACTCAGCATCAGTTCGTGTAAATCTCTCCAGGCCTTTCTGAAATCATCCTGTTGGTCATTTCTTACAGAACAGTAATATTCCATAATATTCATATACCACAATTTATTCAGCCATTCTCCAACTGATGGACATCCATTCAGTTTCCAGTTTCTAGCCACTACAAAAAGGGCTGCCACAAACATTCGTGCACATACAGGTCATGATGGGCTAAATCTTCAAAAGGATCCCTATGTAGGACACTGAGCGGAGAACCTGAGAAGTTTTTTCCTAGGGGAAGGGAGTCCTCCTCTCCTCTCTCCCTACTGTGCAGCAAACTGATTTAAAGGAACATGCTTACTTTTAGGTTCCTTGATTTATTTGTTTCTTGATACATAAATTTTCTTGGTTGAGGAATATGGTCATAAATGTGATCCATACTTTGGTAAGAATATTTCTAAAAGTTAATTACTATTTTTAAGAAACTTCTTGAATTCTTATAATGGAATTGGGTAGTCTGTATAAGTTTAGATTGATTGTATTGGGTCATCCTGAGGTTATTTAAAGGTGCTCTGGAAATAATTTTTTCTTTGTCCTTTTGGAAATGTTTCTGTATTGGACAATATGCAATTTGGGATATTTTTCTATGTTTTGGGCATTTGAAAAGCAAAATAACTTGTGTATAACGTTCACTTTGTTATCTACCTAGATATGATAATTGTTTTAAGTTGTGAACTTAGACAAAATTTCTTCCTGTTATTACTATAAGGTTATGATGTTATGATAAGTCTTTCAAGATTTATCAGAATTTGATGAAGGAAATTTGTTATTGGAAGTAAAATTTCTCGGACTTAAAATTAATTAGTTAATGCTATTTGGGAGTTTTAAAGCACCACCTTCTGACAGTTACTGGGACAATTGACTGGAATAAAACTGGGTTAAAGCTATTTTATCCTATATGTGCTGAAGGTTGAGTTTTAACTGCTTATGTTATGTTATACTTTTTCCTCCTGCAACTGATCTCTATGATCAAAGCAATGATCAATAGAAACTGTTAATTCACTTATGTCATACCTTGCTGTTTTCAGTCTGGTCATATGTAATCATTGTATCGGAAATGCTTGGGCAACTAAGTATTTTGCCTGGTCATCTCTCTGTTACCGGATATTTGTGTTTCTTTAAGGTTTCTACATAAGAAGACAATTAACAGGGCTCTATAAGACAGCAGCCGTTTGCCTGGCCTGTAAAGCAAACTCATCTCTTCACATAGGAAACAATTTATTTTGGCCTCCTCATATTTTGCAGCAGTATGGTGAACTGAGTCTTTCCATCTGAGACTGATCTAAATTGGTCAAATTCAAGATATTGGCTTGCTTTTGGAACCTTGATCAGCTTTGATTGTCAGCATGGCACACCCAGTATGCATGGAATGAGAGCCTCCTATCACTTCACAGCCTGAAGCAGTAGTTTTAAAAATGAGACCATGGACTGGACCCTGCATCTACTGTACTTGGGACTGATATGAGGGACTTTGGGAATGTTTGATGACTGACCGTTGAACCTTGCCTGGATCATCTATCACTCTGTTTAAAATTTTGGGATGGGATTTGTTAAAACTGTGTAATTATTGCTGTTATGTTTGAGGGATTTTTAGGAAATGCCACTGTACTAGTCTGTTATGTAGAGGGATTTTAATTCACTCTTGGGATTTATATGGGGAATAGTCATTTGATAATTCCTTTCTGTGGAAAAAAAAAAAGGGAGGAAAAGATAGAACATTTGGAAACTGGTAGATTTTTTCAAAATACCTGAAATAATGAGAACCCCTATTCACTAGTTCAGATTGAATTTGGATGCTTTAGAATCCCTTATTTTTTAAAATTGCCCTGGCAGACTCAGTTAAGCTTTAGAATTCATTAATTAGTACTTCAGAAGTTCAAAGGGCCTTTAATTGGCCTTCTTTTACTTTTGGGCCTTCCTGAAAATCATTCCCTTTGTATAGTGCCCTGGCCAAACCCATTCACGTACACTATCACCGACTTGAGACTGGTGTTGATCCCCTTGATGCTCATATGAGCAATAGAAATTTTCGACAAACATCCGAGACCTTGTTAGCCGATGACAGGTAAGATTCCTCAAGGACTAGCCGACCTAAGCCAGGAAGAGACGTTTCTGTACATCCTTCGTATGAAGGGTAAGGCTTTTCCCCATAGGAACAACCTAAGCCAGGCACAGGTCGAGAAATGAAAAATTCTACATTTGATTTTTTAATATAAATGAAAAAAGGGGGACCTGTGGGGAGCCTGCACTAATCTACAGCCACATAAGGACAACCTTGAATAGGTTGAATCTTCTAATCATATCATACCAAAGACTTCCTGAATAGGAATCTCCTAATCACAGCCTAACTTTGAATAGGCAGATATCTAGGCATCCCCTAATCACGTCATAGAGCTTCCTGTAAATAAAAGGCTATTTAAAAAAAAAAAAAAAAAAAAGACTGAAGGGTGAGTGGAAGCCCAGTGTGGCTGGAACAGAAGTCTGGAAAAAAAAGGTGATAGAGGTTGATGGGGCCCAACAAGGGGAATTTTTTTCTGAGGACATCCAGGAACTGTAGTCAAAGGCAGATGGGTTGGGTGTGGGAGGAGAAGAGACAGATTGGAGAAGCATTAGGAGAGAAGAGCTCAACTCATCTTTGGAGCAATTCTCCCAAAGTGACACTAAGCTCTTTCTAGGTCCTTGGAGAAAACTTCTGGTGCCTCTGATTGGGAAAACTGGGAGAACATGGATCAGAAAACATGTCTTCCATCTTTGAGACCAGCCAGCCAGACTCATCCCTTTCTTTTTGGAATCTCTTACTTTACTTAGTGCTCTGACTTGATTTGCTCTTTTATTATTATTGTTATTATTATAGCTTTTTATTTACAAGATATATGTATGGGTAATTTTTCAGCATTGACCTTTACAAAACCCTCTTTTTCAACTTTCCTTCCCTCCCTCCCCTAGATGGCAGGCAGACCCATCCATGTTAAATATGTTCAAGTACACATTAAATACAATACATGTATCTATATCCATACCATTATTTTGGTGCACAAGAAAAATCGGATTTAGACATAAGGTAAAAATAACCTGAGAAGGAAATAAAAAATGGAAGTAGACCAAAAACAGAGGGAGTGGAAATGCTATGTTGTGGTTCATCTTCATTTCCCATTGTTCTTTCCCTGGATGTAGCTAGTTCTATTCATTTTTGAACACATGAAATTGATTTGGTTCATCTCATTGTTGAAGAGAGCCATATTCATTAGAATTGATCATAATATAGTATTGTTGTTAATATAATGATCTCCTAGTCCTGCTCATTTGATTCAGCATAAGTTCATGTAAGTCTCTCCAGGCCTTTCTGAAATCATCCTACTGGTCATTTCTTTTTCTTTTTTTAAAATAGCTTTTTATTTATAAGTTCTATGCATGGGTAATTTTACAGCATTGACAATTGCCAAACCTTTTGTTCCAATTTTTATCCTTCCTCCCACCCCCTCCTCTAGATGTCAGGATGACCAGTAGATTTGTTAAATATATTAAACTATAAATTAAATACACAATAAGTATACATGACCAAACTGTTATTTTGCTGTACAAAAAGAATTGGACTCTTAAATATTGTACCATTAGCCTGTGAAGGAAATTCAAAATGCAGGCCGGCAAAAATGTAGGGATTGGGAATTCAGTGTAATGGTTCTTAGTCATCTCCCAGAGTTCTTTCACCGGGTGTAGCTGGTTCAGCTCATTACTGCTCAATTGGAACTGATTTGGTTCATCTTGTTGCTGAAGATGGCCGAGTCCATCAGAATTGATCATCATATAGTATTGTTGTTGAAGTATATAATGATCTTCTGGCCCTGCTGGTGTCACTCAGCATCAGTTCGTGTAAGTCTCTCCAGGCCTTTCTGAAATCATTCTGTTGGTCATTTCTTATAGAACAATAATAATCCATAATATTCATATACCACAACTTATTCACCCATTCTCCAATTGATGGTTATCCATTGAATTTCCAGTTTCCAGCCACTACAAAAACGGCTGCCATAAACATTTTTGCACATACAGGACCCTTTCTGTTCTTTATGATCTCTTTGGTATATAAGCACAGTAGTAAAACTGCTGGATCAAAGGATATTTATAATTTGATAACTTTTTGAGCCTAGTTCCAAATTGCTCTCCAGAATGGTTGAATTCGTTCACAATTCCCACAATGCTCTGACTTGATTTACTTTTAACAGATTTCCTTTCTGGTCCCATCTGGAAGGATCATCATCCTTCATCCTTCCTGAGGAGTTTACCAAAGAATTTTAGGGTCTTCTACTCTTCTCTTTCTAAACACTCTCAATAGTCTCATCAAATCTCATGGATTCAACCATCTTTTTTATAAAGCAATATGGACCCCATTTCCCCTAGTCTTTCTCCTTTGTGAACTTACCCGTTTCTATTAAGGACACCTCCACTGTTCCAAGTTCTTAGGTTCCTGTCTTATACCAGATTGCCCATTTATAGATCAGTCCTTTATTTTTTAGCTCTGAGTGGAAGGTGAGAGGTGGGGGCAAGATTTATTTTCATGAAAACAAAGAAGTTTGTATACCATTCTGTGCAGGCTGACAGGTTGTTTGCTCCAACCAATCTGCTGGTAGCAAACTTCCCTTCATACACAGCCTATAGTAGGAAACTAAATTCATTATTTCTACTCAAAATAAAGCTGCACCTTATAGGTGATAGGTCTTAAATGGGGCTGGAAACCTGAAACCCTGCGTGTTACTCACCCATTGTTCCCCATTCCTGCAGAAATTGCCTATTATTTTCTAAGTTAATTTGTTTTTAATACACATTACTTTATGAGAAGTTTCCTATTTTTGATAGAGGATAGATTTCCATGATGTCTATGGAAGGTTTCAAAATGTTCCAACCAATCAGATTAATTGCTGATGTTTCTCATTTTTGTCTAGAAGAATTCTCTGGAAACTCTGTTCTGGGCCACAAGGTTGGAGGGATTAGTTGATCTGATTTAAGGACAATTAATAGAAGTAGAGATCATTACCGATCACAAAAGAAATAGATACTTTTGATTATATTAAATTAAAAAGTTTTTGTACAAACAAGTATTGCAGGCTTCCCTTAGAAGGAAAGCAATAAAGTGGGAAAACATTTTTACATTCAAAGGTCCTGATAAAGGCCTCATGTGTAAAATATATAGAGAATTGACTGAAATTTATAAGAATTAAATCTATTCCCCAACTGATAATTGGTGAAAGGATACAAACAGAAAATTTTTAGATGAAATTAATTGAAACTATTTCTGGTCATATGAAAAGGTGTTCCAAATCACTATTGATTAGAGAAATCCAAATTAAGACAACCCTGAGATGCCACTACACACCTGTCAAATTGGCTAAGATGACAGGAAAAGATAATGACAAATGTTGGAGAGGATGTGTGAAAAGTAGGACACCGATACATTGTTGGTAGAACTGTGAACAGATGCAATCTTTCTGGAGAGCAGTTTGGAATTATTCTCAAAAACTTATCAAACTGTGCATACCTTTTTGTTCCAGCAATGTTTCTATTGGGATTCTATCCCAAAGAGATCTTAAAAGAGGGAAAGGGATCTATATGTGCAAAACTGTCTGTGGGAGCCTGTAATGTTTTCTGTTTCAGTTTTATTTGGGGATCTCTGGGAGCAGCCTTTGGTTCAATTCAGTAATCACCACATGAGAATAGCCAGGTTTTAAAGTCCAAATCCTTTCTTATCTCCTTCCAAGTCTTGTCTCCTTTCTTGGCGCCTGGTTAGCTTTCTTAAAGGCCTATCTCTCTTCTTGGTTCTGAGAACTTGAGCTCCTGCTACCAGTCCTTTGTGTTCTCTTCCTCTGAATGAACCTCGCCGAGTTTCTCTGAGCTCATATGCTCTCTCATCATAGGTGTAAATATTATAGAACTATAGTAAGTACTAAGTACATGTACTGAGCTACCATTGTCTTTATCAATTCCACTGAGTTAGCACTTTGTAAGAATCCTATGTTTCAAGTTCAGAGTTCTGGCCCATAACAGCAGCCCTTTTTGTAGTGGCTAGAAAGTGGAATCTGTGTGAATGTCTGTGATGCTCTTCTTCTTTTTCTAAAATATATGATGGTTCTCTGGGAAGCAGGTTTCTTGGGGAGGTTTTCTTGTGGCAGCCTTAGTTTCAGTTCCAAGTAATAATCACTTCAAATACATCCAGGAGCTGAAATCCAATCTTTTATTGTCTCTTCCAAAATAGCCCAGTTAGCTTTCTTTGGTTCCGAGAGCTCTTGTTGTTAGTCTTTTGCCTCTGCCAGCTTCGGCCTCTACCTCAACTCTGACTCCTGGCAATCTTCCAAACTCAACTCACTTCCCTAACTCAGCTCTTTTAGAGGAGTAAACTCAAAGGTTGAGTCCTCTTCCGAGAGTGGGGTTATGGGAGGTGTGAATTTACAATGTTACAAAGTTAACTGGTATTTTGTTTCTTTTTTCTCTTTCTTCCTTCATGATCTGATTTCTTGGGCAACCGGATGATTGTGTGAATATATATGCACATATTAGATCTGGCATGTATTGGAATGCCTGTGGGGTTGGGGAGGGAATAGGTGGAAGAAGGGGAAAATTTGCAGCAGGAGGTTATGCCGGGGTCAACGTTGGAAAAACTACCCATGCATATGCTTTGTGAAAAAAAAGCTTTAATAAAAAGAAAAAAAGAATTAATACTCGACGCTGAAGATCAGATATCAAGGAAAATTTATTAAAATATAATCTTAAGGAATCGTCTTAATGTTTCTGGTCAGAAGGGGACTCTATTCTTTTTATGGGAAGAGGAAGCCCGGAGTACAGAATTGGGGGAATCTTTGTACTTGTTCCATTTCTGCTCTACAATTTTCAATTTTGCGTTGGCTCAGTTTTCCCTTTAAATTAGCAGTAACTATTCTAGCACAAAGAAGTATCAAGTATTCGGTAGCCATCTTGGACTTGGGCCCCTGTTTTTGCTGAAAAAAGAATTTCATCATCTCTCTCTTTTCTTTTTTTTTTTTTTTTTTTTCTGATGCATTTGGGGTTAAGTGACTTGCCCAGGGTTACAAAGCTAGGAAGTGTAAGTGTCTGGGGTCAGATTTGAACTCAAGTCTTCCTGATTTCAGGGCTGGTGTTCTATCCACTGCATCATCTAGCTGCCTGCAATTTGTCTCTTCTTAAAAATGACTTGGGATATTAAAAGCCATTATTTGCACTGAGTATGCTTATGAAATTTTGTATATATAGTTTGGTGACAAACTGTAATGACTCTTAAGTAACATTGCTATTTGTGTTTATATATGTATGTTTGTCTTCTTCAGATGTAGAAACTGGATTCAAAGTATATGAGATGAGTAAAAAGCT
Source organism: Dasyurus viverrinus (assembly GCA_020854095.1). Classification (NCBI taxonomy): domain Eukaryota; kingdom Metazoa; phylum Chordata; class Mammalia; order Dasyuromorphia; family Dasyuridae; genus Dasyurus; species Dasyurus viverrinus. The sequence goes on along the minus strand of CM036999.1, from coordinate 622,706,820 downwards.
AGGAATTTATGTGGAAGAACGTGATCTGCAACGGTTTATGGATGATGATCCCTGTGACTTTAATTTGAAGAAAATGCATGATTTTATTCTTGAAGTCGATCGATATTCAAAGAGTGATTGTCAATTGGATGAAATTGGAAAGAAATTGAGATGGGCTTCTGTCCAAAATCATTGTAAGAAAATGACCTCAGGAAGTGATTATCTTCAAGGTAATGAGTGCAAGAAATGCTTCACTGAAAAGGTAGAGCTGTTGGTTCCAGGTCATCAATGGGATATAGCTGTGAAGTGCAGTTCAGACCTCAGTGACCATCAGAAAAGTGATACTGACGAATTGCATTCCATGACTAATAAAAGGGAGAATACTTTCAGTCAGAATTCTAATCTCCTTACTCATCAACAAATGAATATTAGAAAGGAGTCTTATGAACATCATGTATGTGAAGCAACCTCTTCCTATCTCTCATCTCTTCCTTACTGCCTGGAAATGAAAAGATCTGGATATGATCAATGTGGGAAAGCCTTGGGTTGGAAGCCAGCTCTTGCTAGCCCTCAGAAGGCTCATACTGGAGAGGTGTCTCATAAATGTATTGAATGTGGGAGAGCTTTATATTGTGGATCATTCCTGCTTGACCATGAGAGAATCCACCCTAGAAAGAAGCTTTATTTATGTCTTCAGTGTGGAAAGCCTTACATATGCAATCAATATGGAAAAACTTGTACAGATTTCTGCAGTCTAGCAAAATATAAGAAAACCCATACTGGAGAGAAAGCTTATGAATGTAATCAATGTGGAAAGATTTTTAGATTGAGCTCATATCTTGCTAGACATCAGAAAATCCATGCTGGAGAAAAACCTTTTATTTATTTATTTTTTTAAATAGCCTTTTATTTACAGATTATATGCATGGATAACTTTACAGCATTAACAATTGCCAAATCTCTTGTTCCAATTTTTCACCTCCCGCCCCCCACCCCTTCCCCTAGATGGCAGGATGACCAGTAGATGTTAAATACATTAAAATATAAATTAGGTACATAATAAGTATTCATGACCAAAACATTATTTTGCTGTTTAAAAAGAATCAGACTCTGAAATATTGTGCAATTAGCTTGCGGAGGAAATCAAATATGTCGGTGGGCATAAATATAGAAAAACCTTTTAAATGTAATCAGTGTGGAAAGGCTTTCAGGTATAATTACAGTCTTGCAGAACATCAGAGAATCCACACAGGAGAGAAACCTTTTAAATGTAATCAATGTGGAAAGGCTTTCACACAGAGTGATAGTCTTGCTGAACATCAGAGAAAGCATACTCTAGGGAGTTCTGTTAAATGTCATCAATGTGGAAAGGCTTTTAGTTGCAAGTCAAGTCTTGCTAAACATCAAAGAATCCACACTGGAGAGAAACCTTTTAAATGTAATCAATGTGAAAAGACTTTCAAATTCTCCTCCAGTATTGCTACACATCAGAGAATCCACACAGGAGAGAAACCTTTTAAATGTAATCAGTGTGGAAAGGCTTTCACACGAAGTGACATTCTTTTAGTCCATCAGAGAATCCACACTGGAGAGAAACCTTTTAAATGTAATCAGTGTGGAAAGGATTTCAGACATAACTACCAGCTTATATCTCATCAGAGATTCCACACTGGAGGGAAACTTTTTAAATGTAGTCAATGTGGAAATGCTTTTACTAAGAGGAATGTTCTTGCAGAACATCAGAGAATACACACTGGAGAGAAAACTTTTGAATGTAATCATTGTGGAAAGGCTTTCATGAGGACAGCCAGTCTTACTTTACATCAGAGAATGCACACAGGAGAAAAGCTTTATAAATGTAATCAATGTGGAAAAGCTTTCACACAGAGGACCCATCTTGTTGTACATCAGAGAATACACACTGGATAGAAACCTTACAAATGCAATCATTGTGGAAAGGCTTTCTCACAGAGTTCCATTCTTGCTGAACTTCAGAGAATCCACACTGGTGAGAACCCTTTTAAATGTCACCATTGTGGAAAGACTTTTAGTTACAGCTCAAGTCTTGCTAAACATAAGCGAATCCACACTGGAGAGAGACCTTTTAAATGTAGTCAATGTGGAAACGCTTTCAGATATAATTACCAGCTTTTGGCCCATCAGAGAATCCAAGCTGGAGTAAAATTCGCGCTGCATCCTTTTTGAGTTACATAACTTAGCTCAGTCAGGTAGTTGAACTTACTGCCACATTTTCTAGGTAAATTCCCTGAAAACCTGCTAAAAAGAATGGGATAAGATTCTGATAAGATGGCACAATAGTATAGGAAATACTTAGCTACCTAAGAATCTCCCCCAAACAAAAAATAAATCCTCACAATTCCTTTTGAGCATGAAAAGTGACTAAAACTCCAGAAGTTGTCAGGGCCCCTAACAGGATCTTATGGAGGATCTCATCTCCCTTAGGTAGAGATTTGATCCAAATGAAGTACTGTATACTCTTGCCAGACTCTGTTAAGTTAGCCAAGAGCAAGCCCTGGGGGCATCTGTATTGGTCTGGGGTCTCTGCTTCCAGAGCTTTCACCTCTGGCACAGTGAGGGTCAGGATCAGGTAATTGAAGGTGAAGAACAAAGGGCCCTGTTCTAGAGAAAACTTCTCAGATGAAGATCTGGTGTCTCAAATACTTAAAAGGAAAGGTACAGGTAATTTCTGATGAAGAAATTAAATTATTTACAGTCATATGAGAAAATATTCAACCTTATTATTGATTAGGGAATTGTAAATCAAAAACACCATTTTGATATCATTTTGGGGACACTAATATATTATTGCTGAATTTATGAACTGCTCCACTCAATCTGGAGAACTATCTGGAATTATGACAAGACTTATAAAACTGTGTATCCTCTTTGGCTCCAAAATACACTATAAAGTCTGTTTGCCAAGATAATTAAGGAAAAAAAGAAGCAAATATATACGTTGTAAACGATTGATAGCAGCTCTCTTTTTGGTGACAAAGAGATATGGACTGGGGATGCCATTAGTTCTTGAATGGCTAAAGAGTAATGGAATATGACTTAAGATCAATGGCTAATAGTTTTAACACTGGGTGATGATGGTGTGTTGAGAACTTTATGAAACTGATCAGCCCTTCTCTTACAGAATCACATTCTTATCACTAATCAATGTACTTCCATCTGCATTGGGAAACTTACACACATATTTAGTCATTTAATATTCTTCAGGACATCTTAAAAGAACTTTGGATTGTTACATTCAATATAATAATGAACTTTATGTGCCTTATTTTCCTGGGCCAAAAATCTAATCTCTGTAACTTTTTGCTTATACTTTTGGGAAACTTAAACACTGCCTTCCTAGAGGTGGATGAATTAAAGTACTTGTAATCTTGTAAATCTTTTAGAGTTCTCATTTTTCATTTAATACTCTCTGAATTTCCCCATTATTTTCATCAAACCAATTTGGATGTTTACTGTTTTTGCCCAGGTGAGTAAATGTGGTACTGTCCAACAAATCTCTGAAAGCTGTCTACTCCTTATCTACTCTGCAATTTTCTAATTGTGTATTGGCTCAGTTTTCCCTCTAAATTAGAAAAACTATTCCAGCACAAAGACTCTAATCTACTAGCATTAAGTGTTTGGTAGTCATCTTGGCCTTGGACCCCTGCCTTTGCTGAAAAAAATATTTCATTGGGAGAAGATAAGTCTCTGATTGGTCCAGTACTTTGAGATGCACATCTCACATATTATCTATCTCTTTTTAAAAATTATTATTATTATTACTTTTGCCGAGACAATTGGGGTTAAAAGTGACTTGCCCAGGGTCACGCAACTAGGAAGTTTTAAGTGTCTAAGGCCAGATTTGGACTCTGGTCTTCCTGATTTCTGTGATGGTGCTCTATCTACTGTAACACCTAGCTGTCTCTTCTTAAAAATGACTTCGGGTATTAAAAGCCATTGTTTGCACTGGGTACAACTATGAAGTTTTACATATTTAGTTTGGTGACAAACTGCAATGACTCTTATGTTACATTACTATTTCTGTTTATATATGTGTACATGTCTTTTTTATATATATGTATGTTTGTCTTTTTCAGATGTAGAATCTGGGTTGAGAGTAAATGAGATGAGTAAAAAGCTGGGAATTTTTGTGAAAAAACGTGACCTGCAAAGGTTCATGGATGATTGTCCCTGTGACTTCAATTTGAAGGAATTGCATGATTTGAATCTCAAAGTAGATAGATATCCAAAGACTGATTGTGAATTGGATGAAATTGAAAAGAGATTCCGATGGACTTCTATCCTAAATCACTGTAAGAAAATGACCTCAGGAAGTGATTATCTTCAAGGTAGTGAATACAAGAAGTGCTTCACTGAAGAGGTAGAGCCATTGGTTCCGGGTAATCAATGGGATATAGCTATGAAATGCAGTTCAGACCTCACTGGGCATCAGAAAAGTGATACTGAAGAAATGCTTTCTGTAAGTGATAAAAGAGAGACTATCAGTCAGAACTCTAATCTTCTTACTCATCAGCAAATGCATATTAGAAAAGAACCTAATGAAAATAATGTATGTGAAACAACCTCATCCTATCTCTCATCTCTTCCTTATCACCCTGGAATGAAAAGATCTGGATATGATCAGTGTGGGAAAGCCTTTGGTTGGAATCCAGCTCTTGCTAGCTCGCAGAAGGCTCATACTAGATAGGTGTCTCATGAATGTTCTGACTGTGGGAGAGCTTTCTATTGCAGATCATTCCTGCTTGACCATCTGAGAATTCACCCTAGAGAGAAGCCTTATTTATGTCTTCAGCGTGGAAAGCCTTACATATGCAATCAATGTGGAAAAACTTTTACAGATCTCTCCAGTCTAGCAAAGCATAAGAAAACCCACACTGGAGAGAAGGCTTATGAATGTAATCAATGTGGAAAGTCTTTTAGATCAAGCTCCTGTCTGGCTAAACATCAAGGAATCCACATTGGAGAGAAACCTTTTAAATGTAATCAGTGTGGAAAGGCTTTCACATTCTCTTCCAGTCTTGGTACACATAAGAGAATCCACACTGGAGAGAAACCTTTTAAATGTACTCATTGTGGAATGGCTTTCACACAGAGTGCCCATCTTGGTTTACATCAGAGAAAGCACACTGGAGAAAAACGTTTTAAATGTAATCATTGTGGAAAGGCTTTTAGATGCAGCTCAAGTCTTGCTTGACATCAGGGAATCCACACTGGAGAGAAACCTTTTCTAATGTGATCAGTGTGGAAAGGCTTTCATAAGTAATTACAGGCTTGTAGAACATCAGAGAATCCACACAGGAGAAAAACTTTTTAAATGTAATCAGTGTGGAAAGCCTTTCATAAGTAATTATAGACTTGCAGAACATCAGAGAATCCACACTGGAGAGAAACCTTTTAAATGTAATCAGTGTGGAAAGGCTTTCATAAGTAATTACAGGCTTGCAGAACATCAGAGAATCCACACAGGTGAAAAACCTTTTAAATGTAATCAGTGTGGAAAAGCTTTCATAAGTAAGCACACTATTAATAAGCACACTATTTCAAAGTCCAATTCTTTTTGTATAACAAAATAACTGTTGGGACATGTATACTAATATTGTATTTAATTTATACTTTAACATATTTAACATGTATTGGTCAACCTGCCATCTGGGGGAAAGGGTGAGGGAAAGGAGGGGAAAAATTGGAACAAAAGATTTGGTAATTGTCAATGCTGTAAAATTATCCATGCATATAACTTGTAAATAAAATGCTATATTAAAAAAAAGATATATTTGGAATAATAAGTAAAAAAGAAGGGACCCTACCAAACTCCTTTTGTGAAATATGTATGAAATATGTAATATAACACAGATGCCTAGAACCAGGGAAAGTTAAAATGGAGAAAAGAAAATTACAGACCATAAAAAATCATATGATTATATCAATAGATGAAGAAAGGGTTTTTTATTTGTATAAAGTACAACACTTCTTTCTATTAAAAAAAATTGAAAATATGGGTATTAATGGGGTTTTTGTTAAATTGATAAAAAGCATGTGAATCAAACCATCAGCATTTATTAATTGTAATAGGTATAAGCTAGCAAAATAAGGTATATATTAAGTTTGCCCACTTGTCACCAGTCTTATTCAATATTGTCATGGAAATCCTAGCAATAGAAATAAGAAGGAGTCAAAATAGGGAATGCAATAATAAAACCATGTCTTTTTGCAGACAATATGAAACCCTGAAAGAGAAAATAGTAAGCAATGTTCCAGTTAAGATAACCCTAGACAATATAAATTACTTGGAAGGATATTTGCCAAAACAAACCCAGGAACTATAGTAGATTTAAATTGGAGAAATATAAATTATTCATTCGTAGGCTGGACCAATTTAATAAAAATAACTGGAAGAAAGTCAAGAGTTGCAAAGGAACTAATAAAAATATAAAGGAAGAAGGTTTACCAGTATCAGACCTTAAATTATATTATAAGGCAGGAATTATCTAACCTATCAGGTGCTAAGTAATACAAAAAATAGCTTATGAAATAAAAAGAAATATTCTAATATCAATTACAAAATTTAGGTAAGGACAGAAACTGCCAATAATATAAAAACTTAAATTTGTTGGAGTTTCAAGAGAGAAGAATTAATTTTAAGCGATTCTACTAATATATATTGAGTCAGAATTATCTAGGAACCTCTAGATTTTGAAGAAGAAAATCATAGTCCCTTTTAGAATTGTCCTGAGAAAAAAAGTTTATGTTTAATTTTCAAGAAAAGATATCTAAGGACCAGATAACTGTATGAGACAATTGGGATTAAAAATGTGCTGGTTAAATGAACATTGAAAGTGGATTACTAGTATGTAAGGATATTTGATGGCAGGAAATAATGGTGATAATTGCTTTGGTCTTTTGTTCTAAGATGTGTATATTTATTTTTCCTTGGTTACCTTGGTGACATTTTGCCCACCGAAGATAAATTCTTCTAAGTGTAATAAACCCATTTTTGCAACAAACCTCATCTCATTCATTCAGGTTTATGAATTCTTTCTCAAAGACTATGACACCAGCCAGTGGACTGTCAGGCGATCTCAACCCTCATTTCTCACACTTCAACAAGACCGAGCCTGGCTCCAGAATATTTAGGTTAGGCTTTAATGAAATGATACCAGTGGGGGAAACAGAGATATAAGGGGATTGGTGGAAGCTTTCCCCTGAGCTTTGATGCTAAGAGGGTTAGTGGAATAACAATGGAACAAATTGTACCTAAGTATGGATTGGTAAAGAGAATTGATTCTGATAAACATATCTTACTTTTAAGGTTTCATAAGAAATAGTAGGGAAGTATTGAAAATTAATTGGCAAGTCCATCCACCTGGGCATCTGCCCTCATCTGGGAAAGTGGAAAGAATGAATCAGATTCTTAAGAAACTGATTACTAAATTGATGTTAGAGACCAGAGATTGCCTTGGACCAAATATTTGTCTATTGCTTTGTTAAAGAATTAGAACTGTCCCCAGAAGTGACCTGAGACTCTCATATGAGATTGGTTATATTCTGTTTGGAAGAAGAAAGAGAAAAATCCTCTTTTGAAACAAAAAATAAATTTTTAAGGACTTATATACTGGCTATGTCCTCATCCTTTTTTAGCACTTAGGGAACAAGGATTACTGATCCAGGCAACACCTTTGGAGTTTGCAGTTTTCAGGAGATCAAGTACTTACTAAGTCCTGGAAGAAGAAGAGTGGGAAGGATATTAACAGATTTGACAGATGACTGATACTGCAGGCTGAAAGCTGAAGAACACTAGGCTTACAGGACCCATAAAGAAACTTCAGGAGTGAATGGTCTATTAAGGACAATTTATATATAATCTCTAAAGTTTTCTTTGGAATGTTTTGGTGGGAGATAGGAATGTTTTGCCTAGACAATTTTAACAATATTTCTGTTGTACCTGTTACTTTTATTTCAAAATTATAATAATAATAAGTTTAGAGGGATTCCTCAATTGGAAGAAGTTGAATTAACATCTTTTTTTTTTGAATGAATAAATTATAAAAGTTAAGTGTAAAGTTTTATGTGAAATCAGGATATTCTATATTCTGTTGAGTTTTAATTGGTTGTATAGTATCATTTTAACGTTGTATCCATTATTTAAATGGACTCTGAGAATAATAGTTTTCGCCTTAGTCCCTCTGAACATGCTTCTGTTATGAACAATATGTAATTTAGAATTTTTCTTATGTATTGGACATTTTACAAGCAAAATGATTTGTGTAGTGCTAAGCTTAAAACCATCTACTTCAAACTTTGAACTTCTAGGATGAATCTCTTACTATTATCAATGTAAGGTCATAGTTAATACTTTTTTAGAATATATGATAATTGAGAGCTAGATTCATCTGAAGCTTTGATTAATGAGATTTGCTATTGGAGATAAAATCCCTTGGGATAGTAGTTGATATTATTTGGAGTTTTAAATTCAGGTAGGACTGTTTAAGAAAGCATGAAGCCAGTGATCCACCATCTGAAAGGAATATTCCATAAGCTACTCAGAAGAAATTGTTACAGGTGGAAGTTAGTATCTGGAAACAAATTAGAAGGATGGTCTTGACTTCTACTTAAGGTTAGATACTTCTGACTCAATTTCCCAGTGATGTTCTTTTGGATAAGAATCCACTGATTATTCCTGAGTCTGACTTAAGGTGAAAATGTTAAAATTAGGACAGTAACTGAAATAAAACTGAGTTAAGGATGCTTTATCCTGTATCCTGTATGTACTCACAGGTCAAGGCCTGAATGACCTGTTTTGATGCTATTATGTCCCTGCTTTTTTTCTCTAATGGCAAGTTTTTATAATCAGGACAAATGGTCAGTAGAAGGCATGAGCACCATTCAAAAAAAAAAAAAAACTATGGTTATTATATGCTAAAGTAAGTAAGTGATATTGACTTATTCATCCATCTGTTGCTAGGTGTATTGTTTGTCTTTGTTGTTGCTGACTTTTGTGATAGGTATCTTTATCTGTGAAAGTTACCTACTCCAATTATGGGGGACATAACTGGTTGGGATGATAGCTGGTCTTGTTACCTGAGCCCAAGAAGAAAACTTCCATCAGGAAGGAGATGTCACTCATTACTTGTATGATGTCACTTGTTACCAATGTTACCAAGAGTCAGAAAACTCTGTGCAAAATCAGTAAGATAGAAGGCACAGTCATGAGCTTAGCACCATTGATGGTTCTCAAGTGACAAGGGTGGGAACTGGAGCCTGGGAGGATAGATCCGACTCTGAAGATGAAGTCAATCAGAGAGTTGAAGAAATGTATAAATTTTGCTGTGAGAAACTTTAGACTGATGATAGAGAGGGGGAAATTGAATGAATTGAACTGTGAAAACTGTCTCACAAGATGCAGACAGTGTTCTGAAGACCGAGTAAGGGTCACCTGCACCCCAGGGCCAGGTTTCTTTCTTCAGAAATCACATGGTTTACAAGGAGTGGGAGCTTTTCTTTGTGAATTAAGTTGGGGTCACCTTGGCATTGAAACTCCCAAATAAGGTAATTTAGTAATCCTAAAGATTTGTGTAGTTCGAAAGTTTTTCCTCATTTATAACTTAGAATGTGAGGTCATTTATCCTGGGCTTACCAGGGCAAAGATTCAACCTATAGGGCGTGTTAGCTCAGGTCTCTATGTAATTCTTGCCTGTTAACCAGTCCTTGCCTCTCCTTGCCCAACTGCTTGTAGTGGGGGAGATGTCCTTTCTTGAAAAATCTTAAAATTCCTTTCTGCTTTTGCCTTGAGAAATCTTCTTAACTGATTTGATTTATTTGAGTTGGTGGTCTTGTCCCACATAGGATCAACATATTATTATCTGACAACCAGCATTGGTTGTGGTGTGGAGCTGTAACACTCCCAAGGTTAGGAAGTGTAGTGCGCTTTCTAGAGCCCCCAAGTTGGGGTGCCAAAATATATTATGCTTTCTAGAGCCCCAATGCTGAGATGCCAAAATATACCATCCAGATTAGCTCTTTGGAGGATGTTAAGACTAGCCTGAGTCCTTGGTCTTAGTGGAGGAATGAAGAAGGGAGGAGACTCACAAGGATGGACAAATATGAAGTCCATTTATTTCAAGTCCGCTCAGCCCCTAAATACCTTAGTATGATTATATCACTACAGCATACTGAGCATGTGCCAGCTATTGAACCATTATATCAGCACAGCACACTGCATAAGTGCTAACTACGGTAGAATTACATCACCACAGCATACTGTGCAAGCTAACTATAAGCACCCTACTATGTAAATGCCTCTTGCTGTAAGGATTCCTGGCTTCAAGTGGAACATAAGTGGACATGCCCTCCTTGACTTCTCAGGAAAGTTGAGAATATCAAAGGGAGGTAGGGAGCCAAAGCAGACATTGTCAGCAGGCTCCCTCTGGGCAGAAGGGTCTTATACCTTACCCAGAGTTCCCCCACTCTCTGCTGCCCTCCACAAGGCAGCCTTACAGTTATTGCTATAGCCTCCCTAGGTGCTACACTACATCACTAGTTCACAATATAAACTTTTTCTACCCACTCATACAAACCTTCACAGCTCCTCTAAGGCTAGAATTTGGGCTGGTACCTGATAAACCAACAGAATTCTGTCTGCTGGGAGATCTCACTGTTTCCCTCTTTACTCCTCAAAAATGAGGTTCTCATGGGCCAAGGAGAAGTGTAGAGAGCAGGACATGTTGGGCCTGGGGCCCAGGGATGGCTGGAAATTAGGAAGGAGGCCAGAGAAGGACTGAATGTGGGATGGTACTGGAGCTAGATTGGTTGTCACCTGGGTTCTTGTTACCTCAGCTGGAGAGGAAAAGGAAAGTTTGGGGATGTAAAGTCCCAAATGAATTGTATGATTATCTGTATGTACATATAGACATATATGTATAAGGATGTATATATTTAAGTGTGTGGGTTTATGTGAATATACATAGATATACATACAGATACACACATGGATATACTTAGATATGTGTGGTTTCATAGTGAAGCTTAGTGCTCAGTTGAGAATTAAAAACTTTTTTTAGAGCTTTTGAAGTGAACTCATAGAATTTAAGGATGGGATGGCTTTCCAACACTGGAAACAGCCAACATGAAGGCAAACCTTGGGGGTATAGTACCACAGACAAAGAGAAGCCCAAAAGCCAGTTTTGCTGCTCAGTGCTGGGGGGAGAGGCACTCTGTGCAATCACCTAGACATATAGCTGGGGCCCAGTAGAAACACTACTGGATCTAAGAGCATGCACAGTTTGATAGCCCTTTTGAGCATAGTTCCAAATTCATCTCCAGAATGGTTAGATCAGCTCACAACTCCACCAACAATGTATTAGTATCTTAGTTTTCTCATATCCCCTCCAACATTTGTCATTATCTTTCCCTATCATCTTAGCTCATCTGAGAGGCATTTGGTGTTACTTCAGAATTGTCTTAATTTGCGTTTCTCTGATCAATTTTGTGATTTAGAGTACCTTTTCATAGGACTAGAAATGGTTTTAATTCCTTCACCTGAGAATTCTTTGTTCATATCCTTTGACCATTTATCAGTTGGAGAATGACTTGAATTCTTATAAATTTGAGTCAATTCTCTATATATTTTAGAAATGAGGCCTTTATCAGAACCCTTAAATGTAAAAATTTCCCCCAGGTTCTAATAAACATTTCCTAAGTACCTGTTATGTTCCAGTCTCTGAGGTAACTACTGGTTTTATAATTAAAGGCACCAAGCTATCTGGAACAGGGACATCTTGTCTCATAGGTTTAAAACCCAGCAGAGTAGCAGATACAGAGTAGAGTGAGTGCAGATGCCCAGTTTGTCTTCTATCATGGAAGGCATTGAGAGGAGTTCGGTGCTCAAGCCTCTGTTGTGATACGGGAGTTACCTGCTAGTGGCTGCTGGGGATCCAACTCAGAGCAGCAGAATGGATCCCTTCATGTGAGAGCATGAAGGAGACTGAGAGGCAGTTGCGTTGTGAGACCTCTCCAGTCTTCCCTCTTGCCTCCAATTTATTTTATTCCCCATCCAAGCAACATCTATTTCAGTAAAAACTGCTTTGTAACTCCTTCAGATGTCATGATTCACAGCGATGGAGGCTGTCCGGAAATTGACCTGCTCCTTCACCTAGGCATGGTCCTTAATAAGCCTCCAAGTCTCCAAACAGAGGAAAAAGGTGACAGAAGGAGGAAGCTTCAATCAAGACTTCAGCATTTTGGAATTGTGAAGGGATCCAATCACTCAAGAGAGCAATTTGGAACTATGCTCAAAAAATCACCAAACTGTGCATACCCTTTAACCCAGCAGTGATTCGACCGGGTATTGTATTCCAAAGAGATCTTAAAGGAGGGAAAAGGACCCACATGTGAAAAATGTTTGTGGCAGCCCTCTTTGTAGTGGCCAGAAACTGGAAACTGAGTGGATGCCCATAAGTTGGAGAATGGTTGAATAAGTTATGGTGTTTGAATGTTATGGAATATTATCACTTTATAAGAAATGATGAACAGGCTGATTTCAGAAAAACATGGAAAGACAGGAGGCGAATTTAGGGTTAGAGTCGGGAGTCGTCGGGAGGGTTAGAGTCGGGAGGCATGAACTGATGGTGAGTGAATTGAGCAGAACCAAGAAATCATTGTATACGGCAACAAGACAATATGATGGTCAATCCTGATGGACATATCTCTTTTCAACAATGAGGTGATTCAGTCCATTGTTCAGTGATGAAGAGAGCCATCTACACCAGGGAGGACCGTGGGAATTGAGTGTGGATCACAACATAGCATTCTCACTCTTTCTGTTGTTGTTTGCTTGCATTTCGCTTTCTTTCTCGGTATTTTTTCCTTTTAGACCTGATTTTTCTTGTGTAGCAAGAAAACTGTATAACTATACATATATTGGATTTAACATATATTTTAACCTATTTAACATGTATTGGACACCTACCAGCTGGGGGAGGAGGGTGGGGAGAAGGAGGGGAAAATTGGGAGCAGAATATTCTGCAAAAGTCACTGTTGAAAAATTACCTATGCATATGTTTTGAATAAAAAAATAAAAGCCTTCAGGGTGTTGAGTTAAGGTTTTAAAGAGCTTACCTTGGGGAGGGGCATCTTGTCTAGAAATCAAATCAGGCAGATAAAGCATCTGAGAAGCTGAGACTTCTTCATTTGTCAGAGGACACACTTTTCTGGTGACTGAACTTGCAGAGCTGAGAAGGCATCTCACACTTTGAGATGGGGCATGTTGGGAACAAACAAAAGCAGCAAGGACAAGGAGCTGAGAAAACAGCTCTTTTAAGGAGCCTGGAGAGTGATCTCCAATTCGATGAAGGTGAGAACCTTGAAGGAATTCCTTTTGTCTTATGACCTTCCTCTGAGTCCAGATTTTAGGTTCCTATCACAGTTGAGAAACTACTTCATCTTGTCTGAAGAGGGGAGCCTTTAATTCCTGACACATTTATTTTTTCTTCTGTTTATGTAGAATGGGGTTGACAGACCTTGAATGGGGCACTTGCATGGGCCTGCTGCCACATCTTTTCCCTGCCAAGGGAATATACTCACTAGTGGTCTGGGAGACTTCTTTGCCTGTCATATTTAGGGACTTGGTTCCTGAGATGACCCTTACACTTTGCCCTCTCCAAGGGCTCCTCCTCTGCCAAAGGTTGGCAGTTCATAGTGTCTAAATATTAAGAGGTATATGGAGGTCTGAGAGGTAGCCAGTGGCTCAGTGGCTAGAGCACTGGGCCTGGAGCCAGGAAGACCTGAGTTCACACCCAGCCTCAGATACTGCCTAGTGTGTGTGATCCCTGACTAGTCATTACCCTGTGATGGCCTGACAAAATGGATCCCCTGGATCTGGTACAGAAGAAAATGGTAAACTACTCTAGTAGGACTCCCAATGAGGTTAAGAAAGGTCAGACCTGACTAAGTGACTAAATAGCAGCAAGAATATTGAGATCTGGAGGTTACCCACAAATTAGTGATCAGAAAGAAAAACACCCCTTCTCTTTTGATAGATGAGGTAAAGAGGGATGCCCAAAGAAGTTTGTTGAGGATGAGTCAGCTTGTGACCGTAGGAGTTCAGATTCTGATCTTTTGGTCCTAGATACAACTCCATAGGGTTCCCCTCAAACATACTCCTTCACATCCCATTCACATACTCACACCTACATTCACTCCCAATCACTCATATGCTCATACCCTCTCACACACACTCTCATACTCTCACACATACACCTTGCTCCATACCATGAGGATCAAGGAAGCCTGGTTTATTTCTTTTCTTTTTTTTCTTTCTGAGGATAATGGGGTTAAGTGACATGCCCAGGGTCACACAGCTAGGAAATGTTGAGTATCTGAGGTCTGCTTTATTTTTAATACATAGCAGAGGAGTGACTGGGGAGCAGCCTCTCTATGGGCTTCCTCTCAGTTTCCCCAACTAGGCAATGAAGGGCTTGGCTTGGATGGTCTCAGAACTTTTTGTCTTTCATCCCACCATCTCTCCTCCTATGGGGTCTCCCAGCCCTCTTACTGAGACATTTAAATTTCTGTGGGACTTGAAGGCAGGCCCTTGTCTTCCCTGGCTCTGTTTCCAAATGTAGACAAGGAAAATCACGATCTCCTTCCTGCCTTTATCTGTGGACTTCTGTGTGAACATCAAGGTACATCAAGTATAGAAAGGAAAAGTGAATGCTGTGTTCATTCTCCGTGACACTGTGATTATTTTTCTTGTAGGAGTTATGGGTCCTGGGAGGTTGAATGATGCTTTCCAGAACCTCCTACCTGCCCAATCTGCAGAAATTGTTTCAGTGATCCCATCACGATATTCTCTGGAAACTCCGTCTGTCTTTCCTGTATTCCACAAGGTCTCTCAGGTGCTCACATCAACTGGAGAATGAAGAACCTGGTGAATCTGTTCCAGTTGCTGAAAGCAAAGCTAGAAGAGATCTAGCTAGTCTTGGGGGAATGATGCCCTGAGCATGGTGAGCTCCTCACCCTCCTGTATCAAGAAGACAATCAAAGAATTTGCCAAGTCTGCAAACACAGCAGTCTTCACCAGTACCATACCCTGACCCAAATACAAGATCCTGCCCTGTGAAGGGAAATCGGACAACCAAGTCAGCTTTTAGGCAGGGGTAAAAATGCTGTGGCTCACGAGAGAAGGGGCTCTGGGCCTCCCTGAATGATGGGATCTCCTCATCGTGTCCCACTTGGGAGGGAGCCTTTGCCCAGGCTATTCTTGGGGCACAGGGAGCATTCATTTCTATCCCAGCTACTCAGAAGCCTTAAGTTCTTTCTGAGCTCCACCTGGCAGTCCCCTCTCCTGGGAAGCCCTCCTGAAATTTCCTCCCTCTCTCCTACATCCTTTCAGTCACCTGAGTCAATATTCAATCACCCCAAGAAAAACCAAACCGCTCCAGGGCAGCAGCTCTGAAGGAAATTGCACCCTCAGGACCCAAGCACAGGGTTTTAGGGGCTACTCATCAGTGCTCTTTGAATTCAGGTATTTCTTTTATCCCCCAAGCTTTCTCTGAAGAAGAGGATACAATCCCTGAAGAAGAGGATACAATCTCTTTTCCAGTTGTGGGTGGGGAGAACATGGACGCCCACCTTTCTGTGTTCACCTTCATCAGTCGCCTTCCTGGAAAACAAAACCCACCTGACTGGAGGCTGTTACAAGGAACATAGAAAGCTCATTGGAAGAAATCCCCAAATGGGAGCCATTGACCGAGTCTGAAACTCTGATTCCCAACTGCCATCTGCTGGCTGGTCTTGTTACTGCCTTGAAAACTTGCTCATTTAATCAAGTTTCTTCTCTGACCTATGGGTACTGAGTGGGGTAGTTTCAGCCAATTGATTGGCCATAAACACCACCAATTAGGAAGTAGGGCATTAAGCAGGAGGTCAAGGACTGGGCTGGCACCCCTACCACAGGCAGTAGCACAGAGCCACCAGGAAGCTGGAGTCAGTGCCTTTGTATGGGCCTTGATTAGATTCTCCTGCTGTCCCCTCTGTAGCCTAGAAGCCTGTTTTCCCAAGGACTATTTCCTTTTTCCATACAACTTGCATGCCCTGCTTTTTTCTGTTCCGTAGAGTCCAGCTTCTTAAATTGAGGGTCACAGCCCCAAATAAGGTCTCATAAGTGAATGGGGTGGGGGATTGTTGTTGTTGGGTTTTTGTTTTTTGTCCTTTTTTTTTTTTTTTTTTTTTTTTTGACAAAACAGGGGTTTGTTTCTTTTTCTGGCAAAATTTTGATTTCTTTTCAGTAAATGTTTGGTTTCCATTCGTATTTTATATACCTATATGCCTGGGGTCACGTAAAAATTTCTCAGATGAAAGAGAATGGAGAAAGTTGAAGTCCAGCTCCAGAATGTTTGGATTGTTTATTGAATTCTCCTGAAATTAAGACAAACTCGGTCTCTGCAGCTTCTGCCTGTTATTGCCACCTATGCCCTCTCAGTGAGTGCTGCCTGTCCCTCTTCCTCAGATGGCTTTTCCATTATTGGAAGTCATGAATTGTGTCCCTGCCGAGCAGCCGTCCCTGGCTCCTCCAGAGATGGCACAGCTGGTTCCCTTCACCATTCTTCTGAGGACATGAACCTGACAGCCTTTCCCACCATTTCCTCTCTTGTCTGGATATCCTGGGACTGACAAATAACCTCCTTTATTTGTGGCACAATATGGAAGAATCGGCTTGCCTGGGCCAAAGTGCAATAAGACAGGACTAATTGTGTCTTTGTTTAGGCAAAGGATAGCTCAGTTAAAGGGAATGGAATGAAATGAGATGTAGCCAGTATTCCATGGACCTAAAAGTGATGCTGGTTGTGGTCCCTTTAAGAAACTAGTCCTTTCAGATTGATTTATTCCTTTCTGATTTCCAACCACTCCTTGCTGATGCTTTATCAATTCAAGAAGCTATAGGACCTTTCATTCACAAATCCTGGTCAAAAGCACCCCTTTTGAATTCCAATAGGAGATCCGGGTTCTCCCACCCCCCATAGGATCTGAGTCAACTTGGGCTGTCCCAGCCCCCATTCTAATGATCTGCTCAGGTTTCACAACCCCCACCTAGCAAATTCTAGCCCTCCCTGAAACCCATGGAGGAGCCAACTTGGGACTCTACCCACAGGCCCCTTTAGCTAAATGTCTCATAAAAGAACCAAGCTGGTGTCCTCTCTTGGCAGAGGTTCCAAACATGCCAGCTTTATGCCTGGCATGCAAAGGGTCTCTGATCACCGGAATACTGTTTCTGGTGCCCTCTTCTCTTTACCTAACACTTTACTAAGAAGGTGTTACTTTTACTAAGAACTAAGAACTTTACTGAGACTTGAACCTTACTTCCTATGCCCATAATAACCTCTTTTTATCAATCCAGTTTTTCAGTCTGTAAATTCCTTTACATGGGACTCTTGCGCCGCCACTGGACCTCATTTAACTCTCCACCTTTGTGCCAGATCCAAAGGGGTAGCAGGGGAGCTCTATTGACTCCCTGTACTCCAAACCTGCCACTAGACCTCGTTTTCATTTGGGTACCTGAACTATAGACATCATCCTTGGTACATGAAGTATTTAGCTAGCGCCATTTTGGAAGAACTGTACCAAAGATTAGTTGAGCTCTTCACTCTTTTTTTTTTTTTTAAATATAGCTTTTCTTTTTTTTTTACAAGTTATATGCATGGGTAATTTTTCAGCATTGACAATCGCCAAACCTTTTGTTCCAATTTTTCCCCTCCTTGTTCCCCTCCCCTCCCCAAGATGGCAGGTTGACAAATACATGTTAAATATGTTAAAGTATAAATTAAATACAAGTATACATGTCCACACCGTTATTTTGCTGTACAAAAAGAATCAGACTTTGAAATAGTGTACTATTAGCCTGTGAAGGAAATCCAAAATGCAGGCAGGCAAAAATAGAAGGATTGGGAATTCTATGTAATGGTTCATAATCTGTTCATAGCTCTATTTGTTTCATGCTTGGCTGATTCTGATTCCCAGCTGTGAGATTAGATCGGGATTGAATTTCCAGAGAGTTATGAAAATTAAATTGAGGAAATAAAATTTAAATGAAAAAATGAAAAAGATTTTTAGATTTGAACTGGAGCCCTTTGGACTCTGCCTTCTTTATCTTCATAATAAGAATGGAAGCTCCTTGTGGGCAGAGACAGGCTATGGACTGAAGGGTGGAGAGTCACATTTTGTATTTCTGAAACAGCCAATGAAGGGAGAACAGGGATGGGATTTGTACTTCCAGATAGAATATCAAACACAGCCTTTGCAGTTTCTAAAGCATGTCTACTAACCTAGGTACCCATTCTTGCAACAAATAAATCTTCCCTGCACTTATCTGTGAGCCAGTGGAGTTCATGATAAGATATTTTGTTTCTTACACCTGCTCAATCTTTACCATGGTAGAGGAGCTCAAGTAAATCAATATGGATAGTAAAAATTATCTGCTACAGTTACACAATGTATACACAATCACATAGAATTTGTCTCTGTATTTTTGTCAAGGGAAGAAAGAAAACCTACAAGTAAATAAATAAAAGATGAACCACTCTGAACACAGCCAGTAGTATTTATTATACAAGCTTTCAGGAAATGGAAACTTATTTTTGTATACAAATGTAAACTTTGTATACAAAGGATACTTTGAATCCTCTCTTTTGTTCTGCTATATACAAGATAAACATCAGAGAATCCACACTGGAGAGAAACCTTTTAAATGTAGTCACTGTGGAAAGGCTTTTGTATCTAGCTCAAATCTTGCTAGACATAAGAGAATACACACTGGAGTGAAACTTTTTAAATGTAATCAGTGTGGAAAAGCCTTTATATCCAGCTCTGATCTTGTTGCACATTGGAGAATCCATACTGGAAAGAAACCTTTTAAATGTAATCATTGTGGAAAGGCTTTCACATTGAGGTCCTATCTTGCTTTACATCAGAAAATGCACACTGGAGAGAAACCTTTTAAATGTAATCAATGGGGAAAGGCCTTTATATCCAGCTCTCATCTTGCTAGACATCACAGAATCCACACTGCAGTGAAACTTTTTTTTTTGATTACTCTTTTTTTTTTTTTTTTTTTTCCTATTTTGGGTAGGACAGATTAGTAGTGAGAACTATACCACCCAATGGATTGTTCCTTCCCTGATCCTCTAATCTAAAATACTAAGAAAGGCATTATTACAGTAATGATCCATGCAATAGAACAGAAGGACTGAGAAAGCCTTGGAAAATGTTTTCTTAAATCCATTACAGCTCGGAAAAGAAAATCGGGCTTTGCAGATTTGTTTCTTGACATATTTTTCTATTTTCTGTAAATTTAAAATGTTCATTTGATTTCATTTGTATGAATTTTAAAATTAAAAAAGAAATCAGATATTGATGGTTTCCTGTTATTTTCACCAGTGTTGAAGATATTACAAAAATTATTACAAGAAATAAAAAAATTATTTTCATGACATTCTCTATGTTTTAAATGTAGATCTTGAATCAAGAATTCTCCTAGCTACATTTGTAGATTATACCCAACACTTTATTTTAACAAAACAAATAGTTTTATAGAAAAAAAAATCCTTGTACATGTCTTACCTACCTGAAATAGTGAATGACAAAAAAAGTAAATCTTCCTATTCTAAATGTGAACAATCGATGCAAAATTCCCATCCTGTCTAATCCCAAAATATATTTATCTCAAATATATTCTTGAGCAATTTTTATTTGGGAGATGGCATAAATCTTTTACATTCTAATCTCTGGCATCTTTTTCATGTCTTTTTTTTTCAGTGTCATTCATTCATAATTGAGGTAGAAAGAATCCCCTTTCCTATTCTTTTTTTTTTTTTTGTTTGATTAAACAAATGGGGGTTAAGTGACATGCTCAACTCAGAAGGGTTAAATGTCTGAGGCCAGATTTGAACTTAAGTCTTACTGCCTATCTACTGTATGGACTCATCGCCGAGCTGTCCTCGGTTTCCTATTTTTTAAATGCTTAATTTCATTTTCTGTGCCTTTTTCTTGAAGAGATTTTTCACTTTCTCATCATTGAAACCTTTTAATTTTGGATTCATGTAACTTATTCTGAGTTAGACCTTTTTCATTCTCTTTGTTTTTTTTTTTTTTAATTTATCTTTATAGGGTATGGATTAAAGATCTTTCACCATTTTGGTTGTTTATCAGTGTACTTTGCAAAATGGTATAAACTGAACATTTCATTCTCTTTGACTGTCTTACATTAGGGATTTGGGGGCATTTTGGCTTCTGGTTTTTTTTTTTTTTAAATAATTTATTTATTTTATATTTTCTCTCAGTTAAATCCGGACCTAATTTTTTTCACTTGTTTTTAAGAGTTTTGAGTTTTAGGTTCTCTCCCTTATTCCCACCTACAATGAGGAAATTACAAGTGACAATATGCAAAACATTTCCATAAAAGTCAAGTTGTGATGGGGACAGCTAGTGGGTGCCCTGGATAGGGCACCAGGTCAAATGTGATGGGGTTCTGTCACCATATATTGGGGAGACAGAGTTTAGGACCCCAAAAGTATATTTGGGTTATGGCAAAGTGTCTCAAAAACAAATGTGAATTTAGATGACCTGCAGCTCCAGAGACAAAGCTTTTCTTATGCTGCTGGTGGCAGGCTAAATCCATGTGAATTTTAATAAAGAAAAGGGAATTTAATAGCCTCCAAGGCGGAAAGACAGAACATAAGGCACAAGAGGACATTGAAGGATGGATGTGAATTCTGGGGGATCTGACAAGAGGTAAAAGGGACATCTGTGTAAAGTGGGTTGGGTCTGGGGAGAGGGTAATAACTGGGGAATCAGGAAGGGCCTCTTAGCAGAAGTAGCCTCTGAGCAGAGCCCAGAATGGAGGCAGAGGGGGAAGGCAGGCAGCACCCGGGGCACAGGGATAGCACTGGTTGTGGTACCAAGCAGGAAGATCTTCTATGACTGTAGGCCATAAGTGAGTGGGAGGCCAGTGTGGCTGGAGCAGAAGCCTGAAAAAAAAAAAAAAACTGAGGGAGGCTGATGGGGGGTTACATTTTTTTCTGAGGACAACCAGAGCTGTAGTCAGAAGGGGATGGTTTGCGTGTGGGCAGAGAAGAGACAGATTGGAGAAGCATCAATAGAGAAGAGCTCAACTCATCTTGGGAGCAATTCTCCCAAAGTGGAGCATGGCTCTTTCTGAGCTCTTTCTAGGTCCTTGGAGGAAAATTCTGGGGCTTATGATTGGGAAAACAGGGAAAACATGGATCACAAAACACAATATCTTCCATCTTTGAGACCACTAGGCAGCCCCATCTCTTTCTGTTTGGAATCTCTTGCTTTCCTTGGTTCTCTGACTTGATTTACTCCTGACAGGCTTGCTGTCTCTCTATTCCCATTTGGTTGCATCATCATCCCTCTCCTACTTCCTAAGTGAGGAGCTTCCCAAAATATTTTGGGGCCTCTATTCCTCTTTTTCCAAACACTCGTAATAGTTTCATCAAATCTCATGGATTCAATGATCTATTTTATAAAACAATATGGAACCCATTTCCCCAAGTCTTTCTCCTTCCTGAAGTTCCCTATTTCTATGAAGAACACCTCTCCTGCTGCAGGTTCTTAGGTTCCAGTCTTGTAAGAAATTGCCCAAATATAGATCAGTCCTTTATTTTTTAGCTCTGGGTGAGGGCTGGTGCCAAGAGTGGGGGGCCTGGAATGTGGGGAGGGAGATTTATTTTCATGAAAACAAAGAAGTTTGCATGAGATTATGTGTAGGCTAGATTCATGTTTAGGTCATTTAGGGTCATTCCAGAGTGGCTGAGTGGGCGGGGCTCCTGGGTTTAGGAGGACCCGCCCATAGCCCTTGGCCATAAGGAGAATCACTGGGAGCTGAGATCTCTCCATTTCCTGCTCTCTGAGATCTCCCTGCCTCCATCTCTGGGACCCAAGATCTCTCCATCTCCTCTCTGAGCTGAGATCTCTCTGCCTCCTTCTGACACAGTTGAGATTGTTCCACCTTCTGGGAGCCATCTCTGCACCTGCAGGTCCCAGGTAGGTCTGACCCAGGGCCCCTTCTCCCCTCACCCCGCTCCTGCTTCCTGCCCTTCTCTTGGGGCTCATCTTGCCCCTCTGACTGTAATACCGAAGAAACTGAGCAAGACAGAGATTAGAGACCAATTCAATAATTTATTAAAGGGAGAGAAATACTGGGACCAATAGATCCACGTTGATCCCAGGGCTAGATGAGACTATCATCTCAAAGAGTCTAGCGCCGAGTATCGGGACAGCGAGCTTTTAATGGAATAACAAGAACAATAATGGAGGTACTGTTATGCCATAGTTCTCTTTAACTGTTCTGACTCGGTTTCCCTGAACAAGTTTCCTTTATTGTTTCCTTACTCTTCTGTCTCAATTCCTTAAAACTACAAAAACCCACTCTGGTCCATTAAGATTGGGAACCATTTACTCTAAGGTTATAAATTGCTAGCAAGATAAACAAGAAGAGCAGACCTCCTGTCCTCAAGAATTTAAAATATCTCTCAAGACCTCACTGCCATCTTTATCTTTGGGTATTCAGACATCCTGTCTCTGGGCTTTTAGGATTTATGATCTCCCCCCATTCTGACAGAAGGCTTCCAGCCTTCTTGGTATTTGTTTGTAGGGGTATTTAAGGAATTGGGCAGCTCCTATTGATTGCTGGATTCTTTGAGATGACAGCCCTGTGACCAACATGGTTTCCTTGTCCTGTCTAGTCAATTACTCTCCTGCCTCAGTTTCTCCAGCATTACAATACTAGGTGGGGATAACCTAATGGAGGGAGGTTGCTGATATTCTAATGACATCTAAAATGGATAAACCTTTATCTTGTGAAACATGAAGGAGTGTCTATAAAACCTTTATCTCAAACTTCAAGAAGGGACAGTTATAACCTAAAGCAGAATGAGGAAGTAGGATAATTGGAGGAACTGGTCATCCCATTAAAAGGGAACTTTAGCATAAGATGACCTCTTATACAGTGTCTTCCACATTGGCAGGAGCTGGTCTCCCTCCAAGTTCAGGCTCAGGGTCTCCTCCCAGAGGCCCTGGGATATCTTCTCCCCTGAGGGTCACAGCTGCCTGACGTCCCCCATAGTATAGATGTCATATGGAGTCCCCTGATCTTGGCGGGGGTGAAGCAAATGATTAGCCCCAATATTCCAGCTTCCAAGTCTGCCCCATCTCTGTTCCTGATCCCTCCTTAGAAAACTTCTTTATCCTGCCTGGTCTGAGGAGACCCTCCCTCCTCTCTCCTGGGGTGGAGTCTCTCCCCCGAGGGTGGGGCAGCACCACTGATTGTCCCAGTCCTGAAAGCTCTCTGTCTCCTTCTGGGGGGATCAGCTTCCAGGCCTGGAAAGGAAAGCTCAGACCTGTCCTCCATCTGTGAGATCCTCTTCTCTTCCCAGCCTGGCTGGCACAGGACCCAAGGCTGAAAACAGAGAGATGGCCTCAGGCATCCAGAGACCCTCTTCCCAGGTGAGTGTGATCCTTGCCCAGAGTTGAGCAGCCTCAGCCCAGAGGGTGTCCAAGAGAGCCCAGGAATCTTCCTCCTGTAAGAGGGAGGAGTCCCTGGCAGGAGGGCAGGAATTGCCCTCTCTACCCATTTCCTGCCCCTCAGAGCACCCAGCAGTTCCCAAGGTTCTCCGAGTCCCTTTCCTTTGCCTGGTCAAGATTAACTCAATCAAGAGAAGCCAGAAAATGGCTCCTCTGGGCCAAGCTCCAGGCTAATCACTGAGGGTGCAGAGGAAGGTAAAGAAGGGAGGAAACATCTCATGAGCTGTGTCCACACCTGCGCTGGGCAGTGTAGATGGGAGCTACTCTCAGAGGAAGGTTCAGCAGTTTGGGGACCAGGAAAAGCTTGTTTTCAGAAAGGGATAATTTAGGGGAGATGTGAAGGAAGCAGGAAGTGAGGGATGAGGCCATTGCAAACAGGAGAGAAGCCGTTGAAAAGGCCCAGGGTCAGGGGACAGAAGGTCCTGGTTAAGCATAAGCCAGGAGGCCAATGTCCCTGGGGCAGAGAGGAAGACTAAGGTGTGAGAAGGCTGAGGTGGGTATTGTGTCTGCCATGTTCCAGGAGCCACATAAGGATGGTCTCATTGATCCTGTTGGAAATTGTCAGATTCCTTGGTAGGAAAAGCCAGAGTTGAGGAGCTCAGGGTCCAGGCAGAGAGTAAACTATGGTTTATCTATCCACTGGAGGGTGTGACAAACTCCATGAATGGGGTGGTTACATTTCCTCAGATGTCACAGAAACAATCTCCTCCTTACCTGACCTGGGCTTTGGTTGGATCTGTTGGGTCTCAGAGAGTTAGAAAGAAGTTAGGACCCAGATACACAAAGGTGCATTTGCTTTTTTGTTTTAAATTATTTTCAACTTCATGTGACCACCAATGGTAGTATTCATGTTTATTACAATTGGAGTTGTAAATTTTTCACCATCCTTTCCCTCCTTTCCTAATAAAAAGGTGGGCAACTTCATATAGGTATATATCTGTGCTGTCATTTAAAACATATTTCCCTGATAATCAGAGTTGTGAAAAATGAAACAGATCAAAAGAGAAGAAAAAAAAGAATAAAGTAATTAAAAGATATATTCTTTAATCATTGCAGAGCCTATCACTTCTTTATTTAGAGTATGGAAAGTCTTTTCCTTCTTGAATGTTGTATTTGCCTTAGATCCTTGTGCTCCTCAGAAGAACAGAGTCCTTCATAGCCGATCACCAAGCTTTGTTGCTGATTCTGTATACAATCTTTTCCTGGCTCTGGTCATTTCACTTTCCATTAATTTGGTTTTGTTGTTCTTTCTCAAGTCTGCCTGTCCGTCATTTCTTGTTTTACAATATTATTTCATTATATTCCTATAGCACAGCTTGTTCAGCCATCCCCGCCTTGATGGGAATTCCCTCAGTTTCCACAATGTGCCTCCAGGAAACGGCTGCTATGAATATTTTTGCACGTGTAGGCCCTTTACCTCTTTTTATGATCTCTTTGGAATATTACAGACCTACTGATGCTATATTTGATCTAAAGATTGACACAGTTTGGTTGCTTTGTTCATAATTCCACGTTGCTCTCCAGAAACCTTGGATCACTTCTCATTTCCTCATCAGTGCATTAGTGCCCCAGGATTCCCACATTCTTTCCAGCACTGATCATTTTTGGTCTTATTAGTTCAGCAAATCCCATTTCTGCTTCAACTTCTTACTCTATCCTGTTGAGGGTTGGACTAGATGAATTCTAGAATCCCCTTCAGAACTAAATCAAATGAGTTTTGATGGTTTAGGAATTGGTGACAATCAAGGATGTTGTGGTGGACTTCACTGAGGAGGAGTGGGATCTCCTGGACTCTTCTCAGAAGGAGCTCTACAAGGAAGTCACACTGCAGAATGTCCAGAACCTGCTGTCCCTGGGTAAGGACCATTTCCTCTCTTTTCTTGGTATCCCTCATCAGTTCAAAATGAGCCCAAACAGCACAGAAGTGATCCACAATTTGTTGTATGCCAGAAACTGGATTGAGTGTTCAGTCATCTGAGGGCACCAAGTCTGCATCCATTATGGTGTTGGCTGCACTTTTTTGAGTTACATAATTAGCCCTCAGTCAGGCAGCTGATCTTACTGCCACATTTGTTAGATAAACTCTCTGAAAATGGCCTTAAAAGAATGGGAGAGGGTTCTGGTAAGATGGCACAATAGGACAGGAAATACTTAGCTCCCTAACAATCTCTCCCCTCCTCCCCCAAACAAAAAATAAATGCCTCACATTCATTTTGAGCAGCAAAAGTGAATAAAACTCCAGAAGTTGTCCAGATCTTAATAGGATCTTTGGAGGGATCTCATCTCCCTAGACAGAGATTTGACTCAAATAAAGGACTATGCACTCTATGCAAACTCTATTAACTTAGCCAAGAGCAAGCATCCAGGGCACTGGCCTGGGGTCTAAACTCCAAAACTTTTACCTCTGGCACAGTGAGGGGCAGGAGCAGGTAATTGGAAGAGAAAAAGAAAGGAACGTGTTCTAGACAAAACTTCTCAGATGAAGATCTCACATCTCAAAAGTCAAAGGGATAATAATGGGTAGTTTTTGATGAAGAAATTAAAACTGATTACAAGCTTATGAGAAAATATTCTAAGTTA
The DNA here is from genome assembly GCA_020854095.1 of Dasyurus viverrinus. Taxonomy (NCBI): domain Eukaryota; kingdom Metazoa; phylum Chordata; class Mammalia; order Dasyuromorphia; family Dasyuridae; genus Dasyurus; species Dasyurus viverrinus. The sequence goes on along the minus strand of CM036999.1, from coordinate 622,680,627 downwards.
TTATTGATTGGGGACATGCAAATCTAAAACATTGTAATATTATGTTAAGGACACTAATATTGTTGCTGAGATTATGAACTGATCCTCTCAGTTTGGAGAACAATATAGATATGACATGATATGATATGATATGAGTTCGATATGTACTATTAGGTCTATTTGCAAAAATATTTAGGTAAAAAAGAAGCAAATGAAAATGAATTTTTTCTGTCTTTATTTACTGGGGCAAAAAAACAACGTTTTTTGTTGTAACTTTTGCTTAATCTTTTAGGAGAGTTAAACACTGCCTTCCTCAAGATGGGTAATCTAAAGTACTTGAAATCTTGTTCATCTTGTAGAGTTTTCATTTTTCATTGAATACCTTCTGAATTTTCCCATTATGTTCATCAAACTCCTTTGGATGTTTACTTTTTTCTCACATGAGTAAATGTGGTGTTATCCAACATATCTATGAAAGCAGTCGACTCCTTATCTGCTCTGTAATTTTCAATTATGCCTTGGCCAAGTTTTCCCTCTAATTAGGAAAAACAATTTCAGCACAAAGAAGACTCTAATCTACTGTCATTAAGTATTTGGTAGTCATCTTGGCCTTGGGCCCCTGCCTTTGCTGAATGTGTATATTTCATTCGGACAGGACAATTCTCTAATTGTTCCAGTACTTTGAGATTCATGTCTCCCATATTACGTATCTCTATTATTATTATTATTATTATTATTATCATCATTTTTGCTGAGGCAGTTGGTATTAAGTGAGTTGGGCAGGGTCACAAAGCTAGGAAGTGTAATTGTCTGAGACCAGATTTGATCTTCCTGATTTCAGGGCTAGTGCTCTATCCACTGCACCACCTAGCTGCCTCCAGTCTGTCTCTTCTTAAAAAGGACTTGGGTTATTAAAAGCCATTGCTTACACTGAGTACACCTATGAAGTTTTGTATATTTAGTATGGTCACAAACTGCAGTGATTCTTATGTTACATTCCTATTTGTGTTTATACATGTGTGTATGTCTTTTTGTGTATATGTTTGTCTTCTTCAGATGTAGAAACTGGGTTCACAGTAAATGAGATGAGTAAAAAGCTGGGAATTTTTGTTGAAGAACTCGACCTTCAAAGATTCATAGATGATGGTCCCTTTGTCTTCAATTTGAAGGAATTGCATGATTTTATTCTCAAAGAAGATAAATATCAAAAGAGTGATTGTGAACAGTATGAAATTGGAAAAAGATTCTGCTGGACTTCTGTTCTAAATCACAGCAGGAAAATGACCTCAAGTAGTGATTTCCTTCAAGGTAGTGAATACAAGAGATGCTTCACTGAAGAGGTAGAGCCATTGGTTACAAGTAATCGATGGGATATAGCTGTGAAATGCAGTTCAGACTCCATTGGCCATCAGAAAAGTGATACTGAAGAAATGCTTTCCATAAATAATAATGATGAGAAGGCTGTCAGTCAGAACTCTCATCTCCTTACTCATCAGCAAATGCATATTGCAAAAGAACTTGAGGAACATAATGTATGTGAATTATCCTCATCTTGTCACTCATCTCTTCCTTACTGTCCTGGAATTAAAAGATCTGGATGTGATCAGTGTGGGAAAGTCTTTGGTTGGAATCCTGTTCTTGATAGCTCACAGAAGGCTCATACTGGAGAGGTGACTCATAAATGTACTGAATATGGGAGAGCTTTCTATTATAGATCATTCCTACTTAACTATCAGGGAATCCACATTAGAGAGAATCCTTATTTAAGTCTTCAGTGTGGAAAGCCTTGCATGTGCAATCAATGTGGAAAAACTTTTACAAATATCTCCTGTCTAGCAAAACATGAGAAAACCCACACTGGACAGAAACCTTTTAAATGTAATCAGTGTGGAAAGGCTTTCACATCGAGATCCTATCTTGCTTTACATCAGAGAATCCACACTGGAGAGAAACCTTTTAAATGTAATCAGTGTAGAAAGGCTTTCACATCTAGCTCCGCTCTTGCTAGACATCAGAGAATACACACTGGAGAGAAACCTTTTAAATGTAATCAGTGTGGAAAAGCTTTTACACAGAGTGCCAATCTTGCTGCACACCAGAGAATCCACACTGGAGAGAAACCTTTTAAATGTAATCAGTGTGGAAAGACTTTCACATCTAGCTCCGCTCTTGCTAGACATCAGAGAATCCACACTGGAGAGAAACCTTTTAAATGTAATCAGTGTGGAAAGGCTTTCACGTTGAGGTCCTATGTTGCTTTACATCAGAGAATCCACACTGGAGAGAAACCTTTTAAATGTAATCAGTGTGGAAAGGCTTTCACTTTGAGGTCCTATGTTGCTTTACATCAGAGAATCCACACTGGAGAGAAACCTTTTAAATGTAATCAGTGTGGAAAGGCTTTCACATTGAGGTCCTCTGTTGCTTTACATCAGAGAATCCACACTGGAGAGAAAGCTTTTAAATGTAATCAGTGTGGAAAAGCTTTTACAAAGAGTGCCAATCTTGCTGTACATCAGAGAATGCACACTGGAGAGGAACCTTTTAAATGTAACCATTGTGGAAAGGCTTTCACATCTAGCTCTGCTCGTGCTAGACATCAGATAATCCACACTGGAGAGAAACCTTTTAAATGTAATCAGTGTGGAAAAGCTTTTACACAGAGTGCCAATCTTGCTGCACACCAGAGAATCCACACTGGAGAAAAACCTTTTAAATGTAATCAGTGTGGAAAGACTTTCATAGCGAGAGCCAGACTTGCTGCACACCAGAGAATCCACACTGGAGAGAAACCTTTTAAATGTAATCAGTGTGGAAAGACTTTCACATCCAGGTCCCATCTTGCCTTACATCAGAGAATCCACACTGGAGAGAAACCTTTTAAATGTAATCAGTGCGGAAAAGCTTTTACACAGAGTGCCAATCTTGCTGCACACCAGAGAATCCACACTGGAGAGAAACCTTTTAAATGTAATCAGTGTGGAAAAGCTTTTACACAGAGTGCCAGACTTGCGGCACACCAGAGAATCCACACTGGAGAGAAACCTTTTAAATGTAATCAGTGTGGAAAGGCTTTCACATCTAGCTCCACTCTTGTTAGACATCAGAGAATCCACACTGGAGAAAAACCTTTTAAATGTAATCAGTGTGGAAAGGCTTTCACATCTAGCTCCGCTCTTGCTAGACATCAGAGAATCCACCCTGGAGAGAAACCTTTTAAGTGTAATCAGTGTGGGAAAGACTTTCATAGCAAGAGCCAGACTTGCTGCACACCAGAGAATCCACACTGGAGAGAAACCTTTTAAATGTAATCAGTGTGGAAAGGCTGTCACATCCAGGTCCTATCTTGCTTTACATCTGTGGGGAGCTGGCACTAATCTACAGTCACATAAGGCCAACCTTGAATAGGTTGAATCTCCTAATCACATCATACCAAAGACTTCTTGAATAGGAATCTCCTAATCACATCCTAACTTTGAATAGGCAGATATCTAGGCATCCCCTAATCACATCATAGAGCTTCCTGCCACTAGAAACATCTGAGCAGGATGTTTCTCATCCTTGGGCAGGATACCAACCCTTTCTTTAGGACCCCCACCCTGTATTGTGTTTGTACAACCCTGCCTTCTTTTCTACTGCTATATATAGCTGTTGTATTGCACCCATTAAAATGAGGCTTGATCAGAATGATTTGTCTTGCCTCCATTTTGCGCGTCCCCTCTCTCTTGCCCTTATCTCTTTTCTTCCAGGGTCCACACACTCTGCCTCGAGGACCGAGGCAAATGGCGCCCATAGGTGGGGCCTGGAAGACTTTGAAGAAAGGAGTAGCCATTGCTAGATCGAACCTCTCAATAAGAAGACTGTGCAGTCCCAGATAATTTGGAGAATTTAGAGAATAACGTTGCCACGGGTCCACCTGTCCCGAGGAACAGAGACCTGGGTGTAAAAGCTTTTCCACACTGATTTAGTGTACATGATAGATTTGTTGAGGATTTCAAGGATTTATTAAGGACGCATAGAGTAAAGGTTAAGAAAAAATGACTTTGTAAAATTTTTAAGCTTTTAGAAGATGTCTGCCCATGGTTCCTGCAGGAAGGAACCATTGATGAGAAAAGGTGAAAAAGAGTTGGAGATTGCTTTAATGATTTTTATGTTAACAAAGTAATTCAGGACAATGCCTCTTTCTTAAAAGGTGCCCTTAAACACACCAATTCTAGGCTCAAATTAGGCTCCCAAAACAATGCGAAGAGATTTGGCCCAAATGAAGGGCTGGGCACTGTGGGCAGACTCTGTTAAGTTAGCAAAAAGCAAGCCCTGGGAGCATCTACATTAGCCTAGGGTCTCGGCCTTCAAAGCTTTCACCTTTGGCACAGTGATAATTGTGCTGATCAGATAATTGAAGGAGAAGAACAAAGGGCCCAATTCTAGAGAAAACTTCTCAGATAAAGATCTCAATTCTCAAATACTCAAAGGGACAGCAACAGGTAGTTTCTGATGAAGAAATTAAACCTATTTACACCCTTATGAGAAAATAGTCTAACATTATTGATTAGGGAAATGGCAAATCAAAAACACCATTTTGATATCATGTTGGGGACTCTAAAATATTGTTGCTGAAATTAGGAACTGATCCACTCATTTTGGAGAACAATCTTGAATTATGATGAAAGAGTTATAAAACTGTATATTCTTTGACTCCAAAATACATTATAAGGTCTGTTTGCCAAGATAATTAAGGGGAAAAAGAAGCAAATTTGTATGTTTTAAATGATTGACAGCAGTTCTCTTTTTTGGGTGACAAAGAGCTAGATTATGGGGATGCCATCAATTCATGAATGACTAAAGAGAAATGGAATATGACCTAAGATTAGAATTAATAGCTTCAGCAGTGGTTGATGATGGTGTATTGAGAACTTTATGAAACAGTTCAGCTCATCTCTTTTATTATTACATCCTTATCACTAATCATTGTAGCTCTATCACCATTGGGCATCTTAGATAAGTCTTTGGTCTTTAATAAAGAACAAAAAATAAATAAAATAAAATAAAAATAAAGAAAAAAAAGAAAAATTGCCCATGCATATGTTTTGTATTGTAGGTTATAATTGTAAAAAATTAAAAAAGAAATTAAATATTGATGGTTTCCTGTTATCATTTTCACCAATATTGAATCATAAAATTGTTTTCATGACATTCTCTATCTTTTAAATCTGTATCTTGAAACAAGAATTCTCCTAGCTACACTTATTATTAGATTATACCTAACACTTTTATTTTAAAAACAAATATTTTAATAGGAAAAAGTCCTTGTACCTCTCTCACCTACCTAAAATAAAGAATGACAAAAAAGGAAATCTTCACATTATAACTCCAGTACTGTCTAATCCCAAAATATATTTGTGTCAAATATATTCTTGAATAATTCTTATTTAGAAGATGCTGTAAATTTTTTCCATTGTAATCTCTGGCATCTTGCTCTTGTCTTTTTTTTTTTTTTTCCCAATGACAGTCATTCAAAATTGAGGTAGAGTCCTATTCTTTTTTTTTTTTTTTTTTCTGAAGCAAATGGGGTTAAGTGACTTGCCCAGGGGCACACTGTTTGAAAGTGTTATGTGTCTGAGGACAGATTTTAATTCAGGTCTTCCTGACTTAGGGCTGGTACTCTATCCAAGGAACCACCCAGCTGTCCCTACCCCTCCCCTTTCCTACTCTTTAAATGATTAATTTCATTTTCTGTGCCTTTCCCTTGAAAAGATTTTTCTCTATTTCTCTTCTTTGTCATTGGACATTTGTCATTTTATTTTTAGATTCATGGAACTTACACTGACTTAGAACTTTTTCATTCTTTGTGTTCCTTAAGGCATCAGGACTTTGGAGGCATTTTGGCTTCCCTTTTCTTTTTCTTTTAAAATTTTTCTCCAGTTATGTTCAGACCTAATTTTTTACATTTCTTTTAAGGTTTTTGAGTTCTAGATTCTCTTCCTTATTGTCAACCACAATGAAGAAATTATAAGTGAAATTATGCAAAACATTTCTATAAAAGTCAAGTTGTGATGGAGTGGCTAGTTGGTGCAGTGGATAGAGCACCAGCTCAAATATGATGGAGTTCTGTCACCACATATTGGAGAGATGTAATTTAGGACCACCAAAGTATATTGGGGTTATGGCGAGGTGTTTCAAAACAAATCGTGAGCTTAGATGACCTGCAGCTCCAGAGACAAAGTTTTATTGTGCTGTTTTGGTGGCAGGCTAAATCCATATGCGCTTTACTAAAGAAAAACGTTTCAGAAACCATAAATCTATATGAGCCAAAGGAGGGACCAACACAAGACGGCACATGTGCATGAAGGAATGACCTTGAGTGGCCTAGCTGTACCAGATCTAAAATTATATTATAAAGCAGCAGTTACCAAAACCATCTGGTATTGGCTAAGAAATAGACTAGTTGATCAATGGAATAGGTTAGGTTCAAAGGATCTGAGTTCAGGGCTGGTACTCTATGCACTGAGCCACCTAGCTGTCCCACCTTAATGTTTCTTTTCTTTTCTTTTTTTAAGTTAAACACATGCAATTCTTCTAAACACATTTCCATATTCATCATGTTGCAACCAAAAAAAGAAAAATCAGAACAAGGGGAAAAAAAAACAACATGGGGGGGGGGTGTGAAACAAAAAACAACAACAAAAAAAGATGGAAATACTATTTTTGATGCACATTCAGTCTTCATAGCTCTCTGAGATGGCATTGTCCCTCCCAAGTCTATTGGAATTGCTTTGAATCACTCCATTGTTAAAAAGAGCCAAATCCGTGACAGTTGATCTTCAAATAATCTTCTTGTTGCCGTGTACAATATTCTCTTGGTCCTGCTCATTTCACTCAGTGTCAGTTCATGTAAGTCTCTCCAAGTCTCTCTAAAATTCTCCTGGTGGTCGTTTCTTACCAAACAATAATATTCCATAATATTCATATACCACAATTTATTCAGTCATTCTCCAATTGATGGGCATCCACTCAGTTTCCGGTTCCTTACCACTACAAACATTTTTGCACATGTGGGGTCCTTTCCCTCCTCTAAAATCTTTTTTGGGACATAAGCCCAGTAGAAACATTGCAGGGTCAAAGGGGAGGCACAGTTTGATGGCCCTTTGGGGCATAGTTCCAAAGGAGTCTTAATGTTTTTAAAAGGCATTAAAGGAGTTAGTTTTGATTTGAGGATTTGAAAATAGTAAAGAGAAGGAAGAGCAGAAGGAGGAACATGCCAACAGAGGACAGAGGAAGACAGGCAGAATTCATCACTTCTTATCATGGGGTTTCTGAGAAATTCACCCAGTAAGCTCTTATAGATGGTCACAGACAGTGGGGCAACTCTGGGTGAGGTATAAGACCCTTTACCCAGAGGGAACCTGCTGACCATGTCTGGTTCAGCTCCCCATCTCCCCTAAGGGCTTTTGACCTTCCTGAGAAGTAGTGGGTTCTACTTGAAACAGAGATACAGTAAAAGAGGCATTTACATGTTAATAGCAGAGTGCTTACAGTTGGCACATATTCAGTGTGCTGTAGTGATGGAACTGTACTAAGGTATTTAGAGCGGAGAGAACTTGAAATAAAGGACTCCATCTTTGACCTCGTGGGTGCCGCCTTCATCCCTCCTCCACTAAGACCAAGGACTCAGGCTGGGCTTGAGATCCTCCAGAGAGTTAGTCTGAACGGTGTATTTTGGCACCCTTGGTGGGGGCTCTAGAAAGTGCACTACAAGCTCTGTGATCTTAGCAAGGCTTCTGCTTCAGTGAAGGTGGGAAGGAGCTGTTTACTGTTAGAGTGAATATTAGAAGATAAATATGGAAAAGTCAGGGAGCAGAAAAGAGATGAATCTCATTCTGAATGGACACAGGAGAGATGAACATGTGTATACATACACACACACACACACACACACACACACACACACACACACACACCAGAGGACCAGTACACCAGACTCAACAAGGAAACAAGTGAAGATAGGAAAGAGAGGAAAGAATAAGGACACTCGCAGGGTGAGTATAGTCTCAAATAAACAAACTTTCTGATCCTGAAAGGGAAAAATATAGGGGGAGAACAGAAATGGAAAAACTGGAATTATAGAGGGGCCTTAGATTTGCTCTTCAACAGGGGAGGAATGGCTGAAACAAATTGTGGTTATTCGATATAATGGAACTTACCATGTACAATAAGCTGGTGAAAGAGACTATTTCACAGAATTCTGATCTGATATTGGAGGATACTTTTTAGCAGTAGCATTCTAAAGAAAAATAACTTCCAAAGACTTAAGAATATGGATCAGTGCCATGTCCCACAATGCTTCCATGGGACCTATAAGGAATCATGGTATCAACGTCCAGATTCAAGATCAGAATGAGATATCTATTTCTGGAGGTGACTACTGGGTGGATATGTTTTGCTTAACTATGTTTTATTTGATAAAAGGGGTCCCCCCTTTGCTTTTTAATGAAGAGAGGAGATTGAGGGCTCAACAACAGCAAAAAAGATAGTTCAAACTAAAGCACAGACATGCCAAAGAGTTGTAAAAGTCACATGAAATTTTTTCATACTTTACAAAACATTTAAAAACATGAATGAGAAATTTATGGTTTTATAACTCATCATATTTTTTGTTTCTGCTGGGCATATGGAAGTACTCTCTTTTTCGGTGTCTCAGGCTCAGAATAAAAGACAAAATGTAAAAATCCCAAATAGGGAGTTTTTCTTACACTTTATTAAAAAGTTCTCTGGGATTTGGACCATTCAGTCAGTTTTGAATCCATCACCTGCCAATTGTGTGATTCACATCTGTCAAGAAAAAGAGAAGATGCTTTATCAATGACTTTGGTAAAAATCAACGTCTACTTGGAACATTTTTTAAATGACCAGCTTGTAACTCTGAGGATATCAGGTCAGCTCTTGGGACTGGTGCCTGAATTTCCTAAAAAGGTTCATTAGATAAATATTGCATGGATAATTCCTTTTAGAATCTTCCCAGAAATAAAAAACAAAGTCTTATATTCCCTTACATGTGTTTAGCGAAAGCTTCCAATAAAACCCTCCATGATATATCATAGCATCCTTACTCTTTTTGTTGTTTGCTTGCATTTGATTTTCCTCATTATTTTTTTCTGAAGCATGATAATTATATAAATATCTATCCATATATTGGATTTAACATATGTTTCTACTATGTTTAACATATATTGGATTACTTGCCACCTAGGGGAGGAGGTTGGGAGCCGGCGGGGAGGGGGGAACTGGAACACAAGGTTTTGCCAAAAACTAATGTTGCAGGATTATCCATAAATATATTATGAAAAATAAAAAGCTTTAAAACATAAAATAAAATAAAATCCTCTATAAAACAAGGCAGCAGCAGGATCTGTCTTATGCGATGACTATGCAAGATTTCCCATGTGGATCCAACAAAAGGAAGTCACCCAAGACCCAATGATGGACTTATTTTATCAGTGGAAAGAACAGACTTTAGAATCTGCTTTACTGCTGTACTCTTGAGGGGATGAGACTGAAACGCTGAGACAGACTAGGGCTCTTTTGCCAGGTGTGTCTATAGTATTTTGCACAATGCTATCAAAAGAGTAAGCATTCAGTGTAGACTTTTATTTGTGCATTCATTCATTTATTCATTCACTCATTAATTCTTTCCTCCACTGTCCTCTAAGGGATGGAGATGTTAAGGTCACGTCTCCAGGCCCATTCCCATTTACATAGAGGTACACGGGAAACCCCCAGAAACACACATTCATGGTCATGATCCATCTGTCCTGCACAGAAAATGGATAGTGAAACCCAGCAGGGCTGGTTTGAGTCAGGAAGATATAAAGGCATGAGAGAGACCAACGGAAAGCCTCAGGGGACCAGCATTTGATCTCCTGATCAGTCAAAGGATCCCAGGTTGTGAGCTGGATGGGACTTCACAGGTTGTCTGTGTCGACACTTCCATTTTACAGATGAGGAAACTGAGGTTCAGAGAGTTAAGTGGCCTGTTCCAAATCACAGGAGGAGTAAGTTAGCAGTGAATCTGAATTAGGTCCTTTGACCCCACAGGCACAGCTCCCCCCCCACCCCGAGGCGGAAGGCTCGCTAAGATCACAGAGCTGCCTGGGTGGCTTTCTCAGCACCGACCAGGATGAAGGAGACGGGCAGCCCCCCAGTCCTGGCCTTGAGGCTGGCGGCCAAAGGGCAGGCAAGGGGGAGGCAGGGCAGACTGTCGGACTGGGTCCTTGCAGGCCCCGGCCAGCCCTGAAGGGGCTGCACGTATCCGAGTCAGATACCGCACAGAGGGAGGTCGTTTCAGGAAAAGTCGGTGACGAAGAAAATGACGATGACCCACTGGGGAACATGCTTTCAAGGGGCCACGGAGACCAGGCAAGTGGTTTCTCCTGGGCAGCCCAGCTGCTACAGTCAGAAGGACAAGGGTGGGGGGACCAGGCCCAGGAGGCTAATGGGAGAAAAGAGACCGGCCGGTGATGAGCTGTCAGGGTGAGACAGACACAGAAGGAGCGGAACTGAGAGAAAATTTCTGGGCTAAGACTTTCCCGGCATTTGCTCGCCGCCATGGACAACGGGGGAAGAATCATCTCTGTGGGGATCACGAGGTGTCCGCGCCCCCTCCCATGGGAACATGGTTTAGAAGGCAACTCATTCACCGCTGAGGACACTGAGACCCAGAGCGGGTGAGGGACTAGAGCGAGGTCCCAAGAGCAGCCGAGCCAGGGCTTGTGCAGGTTTGCTGGTTCCAAAGCTCCTTTCTCAGGACGTCTCCCTTCTCCAGGGGGACAGTGGAGCCTGAAGTGGGGGAAGGGCCACGAAGGGAGAAAAGTGGGGAGCGGTGGACGGGCTTCTGGCCGGGAGCAGCTGAGGATGAGACCGTTGTGGGTTTGGCTTGGGATGGGGAGACAATAAAGATGTCGAGAAGTGAACGCAGGTTGGATGGAGAGGACAGTGGCTGGAGACTGGGGGGTGGGGGGGGACACAGCTCTGGTTTCCAGACAAGAAATCAGAGCTGGGAGAGAAAGGAGGACGGGAAACATCAGGCCCAGGTGACGAGGCCCCGGCGTCATCGAACCACAGCACTGAACAACGGAGGCGGGAGAGCAACCGGAAACGACAGGCGCGCCGGCGTATGGGGCCTGTACGGCGGAAGCGGCCCGCAGGATGTTCCCGCTCTCTTGTGGGAAAGGGAAGAGATTCTGTTGGGGAAAAGAGCTTCCGGGAGGAGAAAGGAACGGCTGTCGACGCCAAGAACCGACCCGAGGGGGCAGCAGAGAAAGCAAACCTCGTCCCGGGCAGAGGATTGCGCGAGAACTCCCCGGGAAGAGAATTCGGGGCAAACAGGATTCTTACGGGGAAAAGTGGAGGTGATCACGCAGGGCGCTGCCTCGGGCGGAGGTGAGGGGCGCAAGGCTCCGGTTTAAGGCAGGCCTGGGAGCGGGACTTGAAGAAAGCCAGGAAGGTCAGGAGGTGAAAACGGGGGGAGGGAGCGCTCATGTCGGGGACAGCCAGGAAAGTGCCCGGAAAGCCCACTTGATGCTCCACCCTAGACCTGCCTTCGGGATCCCCCAGAAAGTCGTTTTCTTCCCGGAGGCCAACCCCAGGGTCATGACTGGCCTCAGCGCACGCTCAGTCTCATCTTCTCCCGGTCAGTCTCAGGTTACAGCAGTGCCTTAGCCGCTTCTGCGCATGCTCAGTCTCTTCCCCCAGTCAGTGTCAGTGTCCCGCTAATGGACCTCTGAGCACGCTCAGTCTCATCTTCTCCCGGTCAGTCTCAGGTTACAGCAGTCCCTTAGCCGCTTCTGCGCATGCTCAGTCTCTTCCCCCAGTCAGTGTCAGGGTCCCGCTAATGGACCTCTGCGCACGCTCAGTCTCATCTTCTCCCGGTCAGTCTCAGGTTACAGCAGTCCCGTTAGCCGCTTCTGCACATGCTCAATCTCAAGCCCACGCAGTTTCAGGTTATCCTCAGGCCCGTTAGCCACTTCTGCGCATTTTAGGGTTAGGGTGAGTGTGGCCAGTTTCCTCAGGGACTCCGGGCTCCTCCGAGACGCGCTCCTCTGCCCGCTCCCTCCTCCCCCTCGGAGCCACGCTCCTCTGCCCGCTCCCTCCTCCCCCTCCGAGCCACGCTCCTCTGCCCGCTCCCTCCTCCTCCGCGCCCTGCCCACGCCCTCAGAGCCGGCCTCCTCCTCCGCGCCAGCCCCCCAGGGTGAAGAGCCCTGGGAGGCCCAGCTTTGGCCCCTTCCAGGCCGGAGCCGGCTCTCTGAGCCAATCAGAGTTATCCTGCTCCCACCCAGTTAGAGGCCAGCTCTGCCTCTCCGTCCCGTCACCCCTGCCCCGCGCTCCGCGTACCCTGCGCCCCTCCTCGGTTTAAAAGGGGACTACAGGTTCTCCCCGTCTTATTCTCCGGCCTCTTCCTGGGCCCCAGCTGCCATCATGCCTGCGCCGTCTCCCGCGGCCAGAAGGAGGCGCCCATCGGACTGCTCGGAACCCTAGCCTGACCCCCTCTCCCCGCTCCCTCCTTCTGGAGACTGAGGCCCAGGCAGACGCTTGGCCCGTGGTCTCGGACCGAGGAGGGGCCCAGCCCCTGCTCCTGCCCCACCATGTTATCCTTTTTTCTGAGGCCCATAAACCTGCATTTCTGGGTCCCAGGTGTTCTCGTGCGGCAAAAATGGTCCCTATCAGAGCAGTTTGAAAGCACAGAGCAGCAAGCTGCGAGATGAAGCAGGAACCAGGTGCTTGCTACGGATCCGCGGGAATCTCGGTGCTCGATCTCACTAATTTGGGAGCCAGCTTTTAGATGGGAAACTGCCCAGCGATAGCATGGTCCAAGGAATAGAAGTGCTAGAAACTAGATTACGTAAATAAAGATCATTTGGAGAAATTAGGACTTTTCGATAGAAATGAAGACAATAGGAATGGAAAAAGAGAACCTGATAGTGAGCTTTATGCTTTTAAAATTGTTCATGAATGCAGAAAAGGCATTTGACAAAATCCAACATCCATTCCTATGAAAAACACTTGAGAGGATAGGAATAAATGGACTTTTCCTTAAAATAATCAGCAGCATCTATTTAAAACCATCAGTAAGCATCATATGTAATGGAGACAAACTGCAACCATTCCCAATAAGATCTGGAGTGAAACAAGGTTGCCCACTATCACTGTTACTATTTAATATTGTATTAGAAACACTAGCTTTGGCAATAAGAGCTGAGAAAGAGATTAAAGGAATAAGAATAGGTAATGAGGAAACCAAACTATCACTCTTTGCCGATGACATGATGGTATATTTAGAGAACCCCAGAGATTCTACTAAAAAGTTATTAGAAATAATTCACAACTTTAGCAATGTTGCTGGTTATAAAATAAACCCACATAAGTCATCAGCATTCTTATATATCACTAACAAAATCCAACAGTCAGACTTACAAAGAGAAATTCCATTTAAAGTAACTACTGATAATATAAAATATTTAGGAATCTATCTACCAAGGGAAAATCAGAAACTTTATGAGCAATATTACAGACCACTTTTCACACAAATTAAGTCTGATCTAACCAATTGGAAAACTATTAAATGCTCTTGGATAGGGTGAGCAAATATAATAAAGATGACAATATTACCTAAACTAATTTATTTATTTAGCGCTATACCAATCAGACTCCCAAAAAACTATTTTAATGACCTAGAAAAAATAACAACAAAATTCATATGGAAAAACAAAAGGTCAAGAATTTCAAGGGAATTAATGAAAAAAAAATCAAATGAAGGTGGCTTAGCTGTACCAGATCTAAAACTATACTATAGAGCAGCAGTTACCAAAACCATTTGGTATTGGCTAAGGAATAGATTAGTTGATCAGTGGAATAGGTTAGGTTCAAGGGATAAAACAGTCAATAAATATAGCAACATAGTCTTTGACAAACCCAAAGACCCCAGCTTCTGGGATAAGAACTCACTGTTTGATAAAAATTGCTGGGAAAATTGGAAACTAATATGGCAGAAACTAGGCATTGATCCACACTTAACACCGTACACCAAGATAAGGTCAAAATGGGTTCATGACCTAGGCATAAAGAATGAAATTATTAATAAATTAGAGGAACAGAGGATAGTTTACCTCTCAGACCTGTGGAAGATGAAGGACTTTATGACCAAAGCAGAACTAGAGATCATTACTGATCACAAAATAGAAAATTTTGATTATACCAAACTGAAAAGTTTTTGTACAAACAAAACTAATGCAGACAAGATTAGAAGGGAAACAATAAACTGGGAAAATATTTTTACAGTCAAAGGTTCTGATAAAGGCCTCCTTTCCAAAATATATAGAAAATTAACTCTAATTTATAAAAAATCAAGCCATTCTCCAATTGAAAAATGGTCAAAGGATATGAACAGACAATTCTCAGATGAAGAAATTGAAACTATTTCTAGTCATATGAAAAGATGCTCCAAGTCATTATTAATCAGAGAAATGCAAATTAAGACAACTCTAAGATCCCACTACACACCTGTCAGATTGGCTAAGATGACAGGAAAAAATAATGATGATTGTTGGAGGGGATGTGGGAAAACTGGGACATTGATGCATTGTTGGTGGAGTTGTGAACGAATCCAACCATTTTGGAGAGTAGTTTGGAACTATGCTCAAAAAGTTATCAAAATGTGCATACCCTTTGATCTAGCAGTGTTACTACTGGGCTTATATCCCAAAGAGATTATAAAGCAGGGAAAGGGACCTGTATGTGCACGAATGCTTGTGGCAGCCCTTTTTGTAGTGGCTAGAAACTGGAAACTGAATGAATGTCCATCAGTTGGAGAATGGCTGAATAAATTGTGGTATATGAATATTATGGAATGTTACTGTTCTATAAGAAATGACCAACAGGATGATTTCAGAAAGGCATGGAGAGACTTACACGAACTGATGCTGAGTGAAATGAGCAGGATCAGGAGAACATTATATACTTCAACAACAATACTTTATGATGACCAGTTCTGATGGACCTGGCCATCCTCAGCAACGAGATCAACCGAATCATTTCCAATGGAGCAGTAATGAACTGAACCAGCTACGCCCAGAGAAAGAACTTTGGGAGATGACTAAAAACCATTACATTGAATTCCCAATCCCTATATTTATGCCCACCTACATTTTTTATTTCCTTCACAAGCTAATTGTACAATATTTCAGAGTCTGATTTTTTTTATATAGCAAAACAATGTTTTGGTCATGTGTAAAAAAAAAAAAAATTGTTCATGAAGAAGGAGGGTGTGAAATTCTACTGGAGTCTAGATAGTATAACTAGAAATGAAGAGAGGAAGTCGAAGGATGGATTTGAGCTGAGCATCAGGAATTTCCAAACATTTAGTGGCCCAAGAATAACATAATCTGTCATTACATCTCTCCTAGTGCTTCATTCATGCATCCTATGACTTTCAATTTTCATTAATTTTTCTAGGCACTTACTCCTGCTGTAGCTATACTCACTTCCATTCTCAGTATCAACCCCTTTTCCAATAGGCATTTGCTGATGAGTAAGGAGATTAGAGTTCTGACCGACAGCCTTCTCATCATTATTACTTACGGAAAGCATTTCTTCAGCAACACTTTTCTGATGGCCACTGAGGTCTGAGCTGCATGTCAGAGCGATATCCCATTGATTACCTGGAACCAACAGCTCTACCTCTTCAGTGAAGCATATTCACTACCTTGAAGATAATTTTCTTACACTGATTTAGAATAGAAGATCATCTGAATTTTTTTCCAGTTTCATATAATTCACAATTACTCTTTGGATATTTATCTAATTTGAGAATAAAATCATGCAACTCCTTCAAATTGAAGTCAAAAGGACCATCATCCATGAATCTTTGCAGGTCGTGTTCTTCCAAAAAAATTCCCAGCTTTTTGCTCATCTCATTTACTGTGAACCCAGTTTCTACATCTGAAGAAGACAAACATATACACAAAAAGACATATAAACATGTATAAACACAAATAGGAATGTAATGTAGGAATCATTGCAGCTTGTGACCATAGTAAATATACAAAACTTCATAGGTGTACTTGGTGCAAGCAATGGCTTTTAATAACCCAAGTCCTTTTTAAGAAGAGACAGACTGCAGGTGGTGCAGGGAATAGAGCACCAGCCCTGAAATCAGGAAGACCTGAGTAAAAATCTGGCCTCAGACACTTACAATTCCTAGCTTTGTGACCCTGGACAACTCACTTAACCCCAACTGCCTCAGCAATAATAATAATAATAATAATAATAATAATAAAGAGATGGATAATATGTGAAACATGAATCTCAAAGTACTAGACCAATCAGAGAATTATCCTCTCCCAATGAAATATACACATTCAGCAAAGGCAGGGGCTCAAGGCCAAGATGACTACCAAATACTTAATAAAAGTAGGTTAGAGTCTTTGTGCTGGAATAATTAGAGGGAAAACTGAGCTAACTTGCAATTGAAGACTTTCTCACACTGATCATATCCAAATCTTTTCATTCCAGGTTAGTAAGGAAGAAATGAGAGAAAGGATAAGGTTGCTTCACATACATTATATCCATTGGGTTCTTTTCTAATATGCATTTGCTGATAAGTAATGAGAGTTCTGACAGCCTTCTCACCATTATTACTTAGTGAGCAGTAAGTTTTTCCTTAAAGAGGCAGAAGAAAGTGACCTCATATGCATATATATGTATATATAATTTTAAGATTAAAAGACTCAGTCATTATTTTGCCAGACCTTGCTGATAGCAGGTATCTATGGATGACTCCATCCGGCCTTTCCAGTTGATTTATACCTTGCTGCTCCCCTATTCCCCACCCTAGATACTATGATCCAGTGACAATAGGCCCTTCAATATTTTTCCAGAAGTCATTCTATCCTGGTGCCCAACTTTACTACCTCAGACCTGGGCTACTCTAATGCTCTGCTATTACAGTCCATCTGCCATAGTGCCTTCACTAACCTTAATTCCCATTCTTTTGAATTGCCTATACTCTGGTTTCCAGCTTCATTATTCCACCAAAACTGTTCTCTCCAAAATGCCAGTGTTCTCTTAACTGCCAAATCCAGAGCCTTTTCTCAATCTGCAGCCTCTCCCCCTCCCTGGTACAAGCCCTCATCACCAGATGTTAGAAGTATTGCAATGGTCTCTTGGTGTAGCTGCCCCAGTTCAATCCATTCTCCATTCAGCCACCAAAGTTATTTTCATAAAGCCACCTCCCTACTTAATCTCCACCCCCCCAAAAAAAACCAAAATTCTAATACCCATGCATAGAACTTGTAAATAAAAAGCTATAATAATAACAAAAGTCTCGTGTCTTTGAATGTCCATTTCCTACCTGTAGTAATAAGTTTAGTTTTAGTAGGTAGATGATTTCTTGGATTGCAATTCTAGTTCCTTTGCTTTCCATAGTTACTATATTCCAAATCCTCTGTTCCTTAATTATAGAAATGGTGAAATCTTGTGTCATCCTGATTGTGGCTCCATGATATTTGAATGGTCAGAATACTTTCTAGCTTCTTGCAGCATTTTATTCGGGAGCTGGGAGCTCTGCAATTGGAGTATAATATTCCTGGGAGTTTTAATTTTGTGATCTAATTCAGGAAGTAATTGGTAGAATATTCCAATTTCTATTTTACTTCATTATTCAAAGATGTCTTCCTTTATAACTTCTTGAAATACAGTGAATAGACTTTTGTTTTGTTTTTTGACCACAGGTTTCAGGAAGTCCAACAATTCTTAAATTATGTGATTTATTTTCTAGATCAGTTCTTTTCCTGATGATGTATTGAAATACATTCCCTCCGATTTTTTCCATTTTGACTTTGTTTTATTGTTCCTTATTTTCATGCAGTCATTGGCTTCCAATTTTTAAAGAATGATTTACTACATTGAACTTTTGTGCTTCCTTTTCCATTTGGCCAATTCTACTTTTTAAGATATTCTTCTCTTTATTGGGTGTGTCTGTGTGTGTGTGTGCGTGTGCCTCTTTTACCATTTTGTATATTCTGTTTTGTTAAGGTATTATTTTCTTTTGTAGGTGTCTGTGTATGTATGTGTGTTTTACCAAATACTTTATTCTTTTTTTTGCTGGGATTTTCTTGCATCACATTTCTTTCCCAAATTTTCCCTCTCCATTAAGTTGTTGAATCTTGCCATTGTTTCTGTCCATCCTTTTTCACATTTATCCCCTTGTCTTCATTCACAGGTTACAAATCTAGTTGAAGCTTTGGCTATCTTTGTACTTCTTCATTGTTCTTTTTCACTTGGCTCTTTCCTCTCCTGTTAACTTAGTTGCCAACATGTTTTTTGTTTTTGTTTTTTTTTAAAGAGGAGGGTTTATTTATTTATTTATTTTTTTTACTATATCCCTTCCCTACTCAACAAATTAGGGCATCTTCCCATAACATCTATCAATAAATATGACCTTTGTCATTTTAAGTCCCTTAATACCTACTCCCAACTTTCCAGTTTTATTATGTATAGATGCTTACCACACATTCTAGACAAGCCTTGTTAACCATTTTAATATCCCTCATTAACTATGCTCTACCTCCCAAGTCTATGTCCTTCTATTAGATCCTTCCATCTTTGAAATGTCCTCTTTCTCTTATAATCCCTAAGCTTTTCCTTGAGGAGGCACAAGGTGACCTCATATGCGTACATATGTATACATTTATAATAATGTTCTAGAATAATCTATATTGTCCATGTTCTCTCCTCCCCATCTCTTGGAAAAGAGACCGTATTCTCTTCTTCAGAGTAAACGTGAGGGGAAAAATGCAAACAACAAAAAGAGTGAAAATGTTATGTTGTGATCAGTCTCTCTTCTGAGTCTAACTTTGTTCCCAGTTTAAATACCTTATTACAATTACATCATTACAGTATCCTGAATATGTGGGAACTAGAAAACCATTACATCACCTTACTAAGTACTAAGTATATATGTGAACTAGAGAACAATCATCTCATCAATTCCACTGAGTTAACACCTTGTTTCAATTATACTTGTCCACAGTTCTGGCCCTTTACAACTATGTGTCAAATAGATGTGGCTGCTGCTCTTACTCCTATAAGAAAAGGATTTCGAAAACTTATGTTATCATATTTCATGGATGATATCTTGGGAGGTGCACCTGAATTGTAAATGTTAGAAGCATATCTACAAAAGATAATAGAAACATTAAAGAACTACCAATTGTATGTAGCTCCGAGAAAATTCAAAGACACACTCCTCAATATTTAGGATATGAAATACATCCTAAGGTGCTTAGAGTACAAAAACTTCCTTTAAGAACAGAGAAGCTAAACACCTTAAATGATGTTCCGAAATCGATAGGAGATATCCAATGGATATGTCCAGAGTTAGGCTTAACTACCTATCAGTTACAACCATTATATGACATTAATAGGGAAAGACTGCTTTACACTCACCACACAAGCTTACAAAAGATGAGCAAGAGGCTTTGAGAGGTTGAAAACCAACACAGCTACTATTATTTTAAATTTGATTAAAGCCTTTTATTTACAAAACATTCATGGTTAATTTTTCAACATTGACCCTTTCAAAACTTTGTGTTCCAAATATTTTGCTTGTTGCCCCCATTCCCTGCCCTAGATGGCTTGGCTAGTGGTCTCCAAGATGGAAGACATGGTTTCTGAGCCATATTCTCCCTGTTTTTCCAATCAGAAGCCCCAAAAATTTCCTTGAAGGACCTAGAAAGAGCTCAGAAAAAGCCAAGTGTCACTTTGGGAGAACTGCTCCTAAGAGGAGTTGAGCTCTTTTGTTTTTAAATATTTGTTTTAAAAAGAAGTGTTAGGTGTAATCTACAAATGTAACTAAAAGAATTCTGGATTCAAGATCTAGATTTAAAAGAAAGAGAATGAAATGAAAATAATTTTATGATTTCTTGTAATAATTTTTGTAATGAAATCTTCAACAATGGTAAAAATAACAAGAGGAAACCATCAATATCTGATTTCATTTTTAATTTTGAAATCCATACAAATGAAATCAAACAAACAGAAAAATATGTCAAGAAACAAATCTGCAAAGCCTGAATTTCTTTTGTGAGTTATAATGAATTTAATAAATCATTTTTCAAGGCTTTCCAGTCCTTCAGTTCTATTGCATGTATCATTATTGTAATAATGCGTTCCTTATTATTTTAGATTAGAGGATCGAGGAGGAACAATCCTATGGCTAGTATAGTTAACACAGTTAATCTGTTCTATCCAAAAACAAAAAACAACCAACAATCATCAAAAAAAAAGTTTCACTGCAGTGTGGATTTTGTGATGTCTAGCAAGATAGGACCTGGATGTGAAAGCCTTTCCACACTGATTACAATTAAAAGGTTTCTCTCCAGTGTGGATTCTCTGATGTGAAGCAACATAGGACCTGGACGTGAAAGCCTTTCCACACTGATTACATTTAAAAGGTTTCTCTCCAGTGTGGATTCTCTGGTGTGCAACAAGTCTGGAGCTCGCTATGAAAGTCTTTCCACACTGATTACATTTAAAAGGTTTCTCTCCAGTGTGGATTCTCTGATGTATAGCAAGACAGGACCTCGATATGAAAGCCTTTCCACACTGATTACATTTAAAAGGTTCCTCTCCAGTGTGGATTCTCTGGTGTGCAGCAAGATTGGCACTCTGTGTAAAAGCTTTTCCACATTGATTACATTTAAAAGGTTTCTCTCCAGTGTGGATTCTCTGATGTCTAGCAACATTGGAACTCCGGGTAAAAGCTTTTCCACACTCATTACATTTAAAAGGTTCCTCTCCAGTGTGGATTATCTGATGTGCAGCAAGATTGGCACTCTGTGTAAAAGCTTTTCCACATTGATTACATTTAAAAGGTTTCTCTCCAGTGTGGATTCTCTGATGTCTAGCAACATTGGAACTCCGTGTAAAAGCTTTTCCACACTCATTACATTTAAAAGGTTCCTCTCCAGTGTGGATTATCTGATGTGCAGCAAGATTGGAACTCTGTGTAAAAGCTTTTCCACACTGATTACATTTAAAAGGTTTCTCTCCAGTGTGGATTCTCTGATGTAAAGCAAGATAGGACCTCAATGCGAAAGCCTTTCCACACTGATTACATTTAAAAGGTTTCTCTCCAGTGTGGATTCTCTGATGTCTAGTAAGAGTGGAGCTAGATGTGAAAGCCTTTCCACACTGATTACATTTAAAAGGTTTCTCTCCAGTGTGGATTCTCTGATGTTCTGCAAGCCTGTAATTACTTATGAAAGCCTTTCCACACTGATTACATTTAAAAGGTTTCTCTCCAGTGTGGATTCTCTGGTGTGCAACAAGTCTGGCTCTCGCTATGAAAGCCTTTCCACACTGATTACATTTAAAAGGTTTCTCTCCAGTGTGGATTCTCTGATGTAAAGCAACATAGGACCTCAAAGTGAAAGCCTTTCCACACTGATTACATTTAAAAGGTTTCTCTCCAGTGTAGATTCTCTGATGTCTAGCAAGAGTGGAGCTAGATGGAAAAGTCTTTCCACACTGATTACATTTAAAAGGTTTCTCTCCAGTGTGGATTTTCTAGTGTGCAGCAAGTCTGGCTCTTGCTATGAAAGTCTTTCCACACTGATTACATTTAAAAGGTTTTTCTCCAGTGTGGATTCTCTGGTGTGCAGCAAGATTGCCACTCTGTGTAAAAGCTTTTCCACACTGATTACATTTAAAAGGTTTCTCTCCAGTGTGGGTTTTCTCATGTTTTGCTAGACAGGAGATATTTGTAAAAGTTTTCCCACAATGATTGCACATGCAAAGCTTTCCACACTGAAGACTTAAATAAGGATTCTCTCTAGTGTGGATTCTCTGATAGTTAAGCAGCAATGATCTATAATAGAAAGCTCTCCCATATTCAGTACATTTATGAGTCACCTCTCCAGTATGAGCCTTCTGTGAGCTATCAAGAACAGGATTCCAACCAAAGACTTTCCCACACGGATCACATCCAGATCTTTTAATTCCAGGACAGTAAGGAAGAGATGAGTGACAAGATGAGGATAATTCACATACATTATGTTCCTCAGGTTCTTTTCCAATATGCATTTGCTGATGAGTAAGGAGATGAGAGTTCTGACTGACAGCCTTCTCATCATTATTACTTATGGAAAGCATTTCTTCAGTATCACTTTTCTGATGGCCAATGGAGTCTGAATTGCATTTCACAGCTATATCCCATCGATTACTTGTAACCAATGGCTCTACCTCTTCAGTGAAGCATCTCTTGTATTCACTACCTTGAAGGAAATCACTACTTGAGGTCATTTTCCTGCTGTGATTTAGAACAGAAGTCCAGCAGAATCTTTTTCCAATTTCATACTGTTCACAATCACTCTTTTGATATTTATCTTCTTTGAGAATAAAATCATGCAATTCCTTCAAATTGAAGTCAAAGGGACCATCATCTATGAATCTTTGAAGGTCGAGTTCTTCGACAAAAATTCCCAGCTTTTTACCCATCTCATTTACTGTGAACCCAGTTTCTACATCTGAAGAAGACAAACATATACACAAAAAGACATACACACATGTATAAACACAAATAGGAATGTAACATAAGAATCACTGCAGTTTGTGACCATACTAAATATACAAAACTTCATAGGTGTACTCAGTGTAAGCAATGGCTTTTAATAACCCAAGTCCTTTTTAAGAAGAGACAGACTGGAGGCAGCTAGGTGGTGCAGTGGATAGAGCACTAGCCCTGAAATCAGGAAGATCAAATCTGGCCTCAGACAATTATACTTCCTAGCTTTGTGACCCTGAGCAACTCACTTAACCCCAACTGCCTCAGCAAAAATGATAATAATAATAATAATAAAAGAGAGATAGATAATATGGGAGACATGAATCTCAAAGTACTGGACCAATAAGAGAATTGTCCTGTCTGAATGAAATATACACATTCAGCAAAGGCAGGGCCCCAAGGCCAAGATGACTACCAAATACTTAATGACAGTAGATTAGTCTTCTTTGTGCTGAAATTGTTTTTCCTAATTAGAGGGAAAACTCGGCCAAGGCATAATTGAAAATTACAGAGCAGATAAGGAGTCGACTGCTTTCAGAGATATGTTGGATAGTACCACATTTACTCATGTGAGAAAAAAGTGAACATCCAAAGGAGTTTGATGAACATAATGGGAAAATTCAGAAGGTATTCAATGAAAAATGAAAACTCTACAAGATGAACAAGATTTCAAGTACTTTAGATTACCCATCTTGAGGAAGGCAGTGTTTAACTCTCCTAAAAGATTAAGCAAAAGTTACAACAAAAAATGTTGTGATTTTTGCCCCAGTAAATAAAGACAGAAAAAATTCATTTTTATTTGCTTCTTTTTTCCGTACATATCTTAGCAAATAGACCTAATAGTATATATCGAACTCAAAGGGCATATATAATTTTGTAACTCTTTTGTCATATCTATATTGTTCTCCAAATTGATTGGATCAGTTCTTAATCTCAGCAACAATATTAGTGTCCCTAGTGTAATATTACAATGTTTTAGATTTGCATGTCCCCAATCAATAATAACTTAGAATATTTTCTCATAAGCTTGTAATCAGTTTTAATTTCTTCATCAAAAACTACCCATTATTATCCCTTTGAGTTTTGAGATGTTTTTTCATCTGAGAAGTTTTGTCTAGAACAAGGTCTTTTCTTTTTCTCTTTCAATTACCTGCTCCTGCCCCTCACTGTGCCAGAGGTAAAAGTTTTGGAGGCCGAGACCCCAGGTCAGTGCCCTGGATGCTTGCTGTTGGCTAACTTACCAGAGTTTGCATAGAGTGCATAGTCTTTTATTTGAGTCAAATCTCTGTCTAGGGAGACAAGATCCCTCCTAAGATCCTATTAAGATCTGGACAACTTTTATTCAATTTTGCTGCTCAAAATGAATGTGAGGCATTTATTTTTTGTTTGGGGGGAGGAGGGGAGAGATTGTTAGGGAGCTAAGTATTTCCTGTCCTATTGTGCCATCTTACCAGAACCCTCTCCCATTCTTTTAAGCCCATTTTCAGAGAGTTTAATCTAAAAAATGTGGCAGTAAGGTCAGCTGCCTGACTGAGAGATAATTATGTAACTCCAAAAAGTGCAGCCAACACCATAATGGATGCAGACTTGGTGCCCTCAGATGACTGAACACTCAATCCAGTTTCTGGCATACAACAAATTGTGGATCACTTCTGTGCTGTTTGGGCTCAATTTGAACTGATGAGGGATACCAAGAAAAGAGAGGAAATGGTCCTTACCCAGGGACAGCAGGTTCTGGACATTCTGCAGTGTGACTTCCTTGTAGAGCTCCTTCTGAGAAGAGTCCAGGAGATCCCACTCCTCCTCAGTGAAGTCCACCACAACATCCTTGATTGTCACCAATTCCTAAACCATCAAAACTCATTTGATTTAGTTCTGAAGGGGATTCTAGAATTCATCTAGTCCAACCCTCAGCAACATAGAGTAAGAAGTTGAAGCAGAAATGGGATTTGCTGAACTAATAAGGCCAAAAATGATCAATGCTGGAAAGAATGTGGGAATCCTGGGGCACTGATGAGGAAATGAGAAGTGATCCAAGGTTTCTGGAGAGTAACTTGGAATTATGAACAAAGAGCAACCAAACTGTGCCAATCTTTAGATCAAATATAGCATCAGTAGGTCTGTAATATTCCAAAGAGATCATAAAAAGAGGTAAAGGGCCTACACGTGCAAAAATATTCAAAGCAGCCTTTTCCTGGAGGCACATTGTGGAAACTGAGGGAATTCCCATGAAGTCAGGGTTGGCTGAACAAGCTGTGGTATATGAATATAATGAATTAATATTGTAAAACAAGAAATGATGAACAGGCAGACTTGAGAAAGAACAACAAAACCAAATTAATGGAAAGTGAAATGACCAGAGCCAGGAAAAGATTGTATACAGAATAAGCAACAAAGCTTGGTGATCGGCTATGAAGGACTCTCTTCTTCTAAGGAGCACAAGGATCTAAGGCAAATACAACATTCAAGAAGGAAAAGACTTTCCATACTCTAAATAAAGAAGTGATAGGCTCTGCAATGATTAAAGAATATATCTTTTAATTACTTTATTCTTTTTTTTCTTCTCTTTTGATCTGTTTCATTTTTCACAACTCTGATTAACAGGGAAATATGTTTTAAATGACAGCACAGATATATACCTATATGAAGTTGCCCACCTTTTTATTAGGAAAGGAGGAAAAGGATGATGAAAAATGTACAACTCCAATTGTAATAAACAAGAATATTAGCATTGGTGCTCACATGAAGTTGAAAATAATTTAAAACAAACAAGCAAATGCACCTTTGTGTATCTGGGTCCTAACTTCTTTATAACTGTCTGAGACCCAACAGATCCAACCAAAGTCCAGGTCAGGTAAGGAGGAGAGATTGTTTCTGTGACATCTGAGGAAATGTAACCCCCCCATTCATGGAGTTTGTCACACGCTCCAGTGGATAAATAAACCATAGTTTACTCTCTGGCTGGACCCTGAGCTCCCCAACTCTGGCTTTTCCTACCAAGGAATCTGACAATTCCCAACAGGATCAATGAGACCATCCTTATGTGGCTACTGGAACATGGCAGACACAATACCCATCCCAGCCTTCTCACACCTTAGTCTTCCTCTCTGCCCCAGGGACATTGGCCTCTTGGCTTATGCTTAACAAGGACCTTCTGTCCCCTGTCCCTGGGCCTTTTCAACGGCTTCTCTTCTGTTTGCAATGGCCTCCTCCCTCACTTCCTGCTTCCTTCACATCTCTGCTAAATTCTCCCTTTCTGAAAAAAATCTTTTCCTGGTCCTCAAACTGCTGAACCTTCCTCTGAAAGTAGCTCCCATCTACACTGCCCAGCACAGGTGTGGACACAGCTCATGAGATGTTTCCTCCTCTGGGAGCTCCTTGAGGGCAGGACCTGATTTTTTTTCTTTACCTTCCTCTGCACCCTCAGTGATTAACCCGGAGCTTGGCCCAGAGGAGCTATTTTCTGGCTCCTCTGAATTGAGTTAATCTTGACTAGGCAAAGGAAAGGAACTCAGAGTCAGAAAGGAATTGCTGGGTGCTCTGAGGGGCAGGAAATGGGTAGAGGGGGGCAATTCCTGCCCTGCTGCCAGCCCTGCCAGGGACACCTCCCTCTGACAGGAGGAAAATTCCTGGGCTCTCTTAGACACCCTCTGGGCTGAGGCTGCTCAACTCTGGGCAAGAATCGCACTCACCTGGGAAGAGGGTCTCTGGATGCCTGAGGCCATCTCTCTGTTTTCAGCCTTGGGTCCTGTGCCAGCCAGGCTGGGAAGAGAAAAGGATCTCAGAGATGGAGGACAGGTCTGAGCCTTCCTTTCCTGGCCTGGAAGCTGATCCCCCCAGAAGGAGACAGAGAGCTTTCAGGACTGGGACAATCAGTGGTGCTGCCCTACCCTCAGGGGAGAGACTCCACCCCAGGAGAGAAAAGGGAGCGTCTTCTCAGACCAGGCAGGATAAAGAAGTTTTCTAAGGAGGGATCAGGAACAGAGATGGGGCCGACTTGGAAGCTGGAAGATTGGGGCTGATCATTGGCTTCCCCCCCCAAGATCAGGGGACTCCCTATGACATCCATACTATGGGGGAGGTGGGAGGTCAGGCAGCTGTGACCCTCAGGGGAGAAGATATCCCAGGACCTCTGGGAGGAGACCCTGAGCCTGAACTTGGAGGGAGACCAGCTGCTGCCAACGTGGAAGACACTGGATAAGAGGTCATCTTATGCTAAAGTTCCCTTTTAATGGGATGACCAGTTCCTCCAATTATCCTACTTCCTTATTAGGCTTTAGGTTATAACCATCCCCACTTAATGTTTGAGATAAAGGTTTTATAGACACTCCTTAATGTTTGACAAGATAAAGGTTTATCCATTTTAGATGTCATTAGAATATCAGTAACCTCCCTCCATTAGGTTATCCCCACCTACTATTGTAATGCTGGAGAAACTGAGGCAGGAGAGAGATTAGAGTTTTTCAATATTTTATTCATTGGAGAGTATAATTGACTGGACATGACTCTCTTCTCAAATTATCCAGTCAGACAAAGATAAAGATATATTGGGACCAAGGAAACCATGTGGGTCACAGGGCTGTCATCTCAAAGAATCCAGCAATCAATAGGAGCTGCCAAATTCCATAAATACCCCTAGAAACAAATACCAAGAAGGCAGGAAGACTTCTGTCAGAATGGGGGGAGATCATAAATCCTAAAAGCCCAGAGACAGGATGTCTGAATACCCAAAGATAAAGATGTCAGCAAGGTCTTGAGAGATATTGTAAATTCTTGAGGACAGGAGGTCTGCTCTTCTTGTTTACCTTGCTATCAATTTATAACCTTAGAGTAAATGGTTCCCAATCTTAATGGACCAGAGTGGGTTTTTGCAATTTTAAGGAATTGAGACAGAAGAGTAAGGAAGCAATAAAGGAAACTAGTTCAGGGAAACGAGTCAGAACAGTTAAAGAGAACTATGGCATAACAGTACCTCCATTATTGTTCTTGTTATTTCATAAAAAGCTCGCTGTCCCGATACTCGGCGCTAGACTCTATGAGATGATAGTCTCATCTAGCCCTGGGATCAACATGGATCTATTGGTCCCAGTATTTCTCTCCCTTTAATAAATTATTGAATTGGTCTCTAATCTCTGTCTTGCTCAGTTTTTTCGGTATTACAGTCAGAGGGGCAAGATGAGCCCCAAGAGAAGGGCAGGAAGCAGGAGCGGGGTGAGGGGAGAAGGGGCCCTGGGTCAGACCTACCTGGGACCTGCAGATGCAGAGACGGCTCCCAGAAGGTGGAACAATCTCAACTGTGTCAGAAGGAGGCAGAGAGATCTCAGCTCAGAGAGGAGATAGAGAGATCTGAGGTCCCAGAGATGGAGGCAGGGAGATCTCAGAGAGCAGGAAATGGAGAGATCTCAGCTCCCAGTGATTCTCCTTATGGCCAAGGGCTATGGGCGGGTCCTCCTAAACCCAGGAGCCCCGCCCACTCAGCCACTCTGGAATGACCCTAAATGACCTAACCATGAATCTAGCCTACACATAATCTCATACAAACTTCTTTGTTTTCATGAAAATAAATCTCCCTCCCCACATTCCAGGCCCCCCACTCTTGGCACCAGCCCTCACCCAGAGCTAAAAAATAAAGGACTGATCTATATTTGGGCAATTTCTTACAAGACTGGAACCTAAGAACCTGCAGCAGTAGGGGTGTTCTTCATAGAAATAGGGAACTTCAGGAAGGAGAAAGACTTGGGGAAATGGGTTCCATATTGTTTTATAAAATAGATCATTGAATCCATGAGATTTGATGAAACTATTACGAGTGTTTGGAAAAAGAGGAATAGAGGCCCCAAAATATTTTGGGAAGCTCCTCACTTAGGAAGTAGGAGAGGGATGATGATGCAACCAAATGGGAATAGAGAGACAGCAAGCCTGTCAGGAGTAAATCAAGTCAGAGAACCAAGGAAAGCAAGAGATTCCAAACAGAAAGAGATGGGGCTGCCTAGTGGTCTCAAAGATGGAAGACATTGTGTTTTGTGATCCATGTTTTCCCTGTTTTCCCAATCATAAGCCCCAGAATTTTCCTCCAAGGACCTAGAAAGAGGTCAGAAAGAGCCATGCTCCACTTTGGGAGAATTGCTCCCAAGATGAGTTGAGCTCTTCTCTATTGATGCTTCTCCAATCTATCTCTTCTCTGCCCACACGCAAACCATCCCCTTCTGACTACAGCTCTGGTTGTCCTCAGAAAAAAATGTAACCACCCATCAGCCTCCATCAGTTTTTTTTTTTTTTTTTTTTTTTTTTTCAGGCTTCTGCTCCAGCCACACTGGCCTCCCACTCACTTATGGCCTACAGTCATAGCAAATCTTCCTGCTTGGTACCACAACCAGGGCTATCCCTGTGCCCCGGGTGCTGCCTGCCTTCCCCCTCTGCCTCCATTCTGGGCTCTGCTCAGAGGCTACTTCTGCTAAGAGGCCCTTCCTGATTCCCCAGTTATTACCCTCTCCCCAGACCCAACCCACTTTACACAGATGTCCCTCTTACCTCTTGTCAGATCCCCCAGAATTCACATTCGTCCCTTAATGTCCTCTTGTGCCTTATGTTCTGTCTTTCCAACTTGGAGGCTATTAAATTCCCTTTTCTTTATTAAAATTCACATGGATTTAGCCTGCCACCAGCAGCATAAGAAAAGCTTTGTCTCTGGAGCTGCAGGTCATCTAAATTCACATTTGTTTTTGAGACACTTTGCCATAATCCAAACAAACTTTTGAGGTCCTAAACTCTGTCTCCCCAATATATGGTGACAGAACCCCATCTTATTTGACCTGGTGCCCTATCCAGGGCATCCACTAGCTGTCCCCATCACAACTTGACTTTTATGGAAATGTTTTGCATATTGTCACTTGTAATTTCCTCATTGTAGGTGGGAATAAGGGAGAGAACCTAGAACTCAAAACTCTCAAAAACAAGTGAAAAAAATTAGGTCCGGATTTAACTGAGAGAAAATATAAAATAAATAAATTATTAAAAAAAAACAAGCCAAAATGCCCCCAAATCCCTAATGTAAGACAGTCAAAGAGAATGAAATGTTCAGTTTATACCATTTTGCAAAGTATACTGATAAACAACCAGAATGGTGAAAGATCTTTAATCCATACCCTATAAAGATAAATTAAAAAACAAAAAAGAAAAAACAAAGAGAATAAAAAAGGTCAAACTCAGAATAAGTTACATGAAACCACAATTAAAAGGTTTCAATGATGAAAAAGTGAAAAATCTCTTCAAGAAAAAGGCACAGAAAATGAAATTAAGCATTTAAAAAATAGGAAACTGAGGACAGCTAGGCGATGAGTCCATGCAGTAGATAGGCAGTAAGACTTAAGTTCAAATCTGGCCTTAGACATTTAACCCTTCCGAGTTGAGCACGTCACTTAACCCCCATTTCTTTAGTCAAACAAAAAAAAAAGAATAGGAAAGGGGATTGTTTCTATCTCAATTATGAATGAATGACACTGAAAAAAAAAAGACATGAGAAAGATGCCAGAGATTAGAATGGAAAAGATTTATGCCATCTCTTAAATAAAAATTGCTCAAGAATATATTTGAGATAAATATATTTTGGGATTAGACAGGATGGGAATTTTGCATTTATTATTCACTTTTAGAATAGGAAGATTTGCTTTTTTTGTCATTCACTATTACAGATAGGTAAGAGATGAACAAGGTTTTTTTTTTCTATAAAACTATTTGTTTTTTTAAAATAAAGTGTTGGGTATAATCTACAAATGTAGCTAGGAGAATTCTTGATTCAAGATCTACATTTAAAACATAGAGAATGTCGTGAAAATAATTTTTTGATTTCTTGTAATAATTTTTGTAATAATATCTTCAACACTGGTGAAAATAACAGGAAACCATCAATATCTGATTTCTTTTTTAATTTTAAAATTCATACAAATGAAATCAAATGAACATTTTAAATTTACAGAAAATAGAAAAATATGTCAAGAAACAAATCGGCAAAGCCTGATTTTCCTTTCTGAGCTGTAATGGATTTAAGAAAACATTTTCCAAGGCTTTCTCAGTCCTTCTGTTCTATTGCATGGATCATTACTGTAATAATGCCTTTCTTAGTATTTTAGATTAGAGGATCTGGGGAGGAACAATCCTATGGGTGGTATAGTTCTCACTACTAATCTGTCCTACCCAAATTAGGAAAAAAAAAAAAAAAAAAAAAAGAGTAATCAAAAAAAAAAAAGTTTCACTGCAGTGTGGATTCTGTGATGTCTAGCAAGATGAGAGCTGGATATAAAGGCCTTTCCCCATTGATTACATTTAAAAGGTTTCTCTCCCTTGTGGATTCTCTGATGTAAAGCAAGATAGGACCTGGATGTAAAAGCCTTTCCTCACTGATTACATTTAAAAGGTTTCTCTCCAGTGTGGATTCTCTGGTTTGCAGCAAGTCTGGCTCTTGCTATGAAAGTCTATCCCACACTGATTACAATTAAAAAGTTTCTCTCCAGTGTGGATTCTCTGATGTCTAGCAAGAGCAGGGCTAGATGTGAAAGACTTTCCACACTGATTACATTTAAAAGGTTTCTCTCCAGTGTGGATTCTCTGATGTAAAGCAAGATAGGACCTGGATGTGAAAGCCTTTCCACACTGATTACATTTAAAAGGTTTCTCTCCAGTGTGGATTCTCTGGTGTGCAGCAAGTCTGGCACTCTGAGTAAAAGCTTTTCCGCACTGATTACATTTAAAAGGTTTCTCTCCAGTGTGGATTCTCTGATGTAAAACAAGATAGGACCTGGATGTGAAAGCCTTTCCACACTGATTACATTTAAAAGGTTTCTCTCCAGTGTGGATTCTCTGATGTTCTGCAAGCCTGTAATTACTTATGAAAGCCTTTCCACACTGATTACATTTAAAAGGTTTCTCTCCAGTGTGGATTCTCTGGTGTGCAACAAGTCTGGATCTCGCTATGAAAGTCTTTCCACACTGATTACATTTAAAAGGTTTCTCTCCAGTGTGGATTCTCTGATGTATAGCAAGACAGGACCTCGATATGAAAGCCTTTCCACACTGATTACATTTAAAAGGTTTCTCTCCAGTGTGAATTTTCTGGTGTGCAGCAAGTCTGGCTCTTGCTATGAAAGTCTTTCCACACTGATTACATTTAAAAGGTTTCTCTCCAGTGTGGATTCTCTGGTGTGCAGCAAGATTGGCACTCTTTGTAAAAGCTTTTCCACACTGATTACATCTAAAAGGTTTCTCTCCAGTGTGGATTCTCTGATGTATAGCAAGACAGGACCTCGATATGAAAGCCTTTCCACACTGATTACATTTAAAAGGTTTCTCTCCAGTGTGGATTCTCTGATGTCTAGTAAGAGTGGAGCTAGATGTGAAAGCCTTTCCACACTGATTACATTTAAAAGGTTTCTCTCCAGTGTGGATTCTCTGATGTTCTGCAAGCTTGTAATTATTTATGAAAGCCTTTCCACACTGATTACATTTAAAAGGTTTCTCTCCAGTGTGGATTCTCTGGTGTGCAACAAGTCTGCCTCTCGCTATGAAAGCCTTTCCACACTGATTACATTTAAAAGGTTTCTCTCCAGTGTGGATTCTCTGATGTCTAGCAAGAGCGGAGCTAGATGTGAAAGCCTTTCCACACTGATTACATTTAAAAGGTTTCTCTCCAGTGTGGATTCTCTGGTGTGCAACAAGTCTGGAGCTCGCTATGAAAGTCTTTCCACACTGATTACATTTAAAAGGTTCCTCTCCAGTGTGGATTCTCTGGTGTGCAGCAAGATTTGCACTCTGTGTAAAAGCTTTTCCACACTGATTACATTTAAAAGGTTCCTCTCCAGTGTGGATTATCTGATGTGCAGCAAGATTGGCACTCTGTGTAAAAGCTTTTCCACACTGATTACATTTAAAAGGTTTCTCTCCAGTGTGGATTCTCTGATGTAAAGCAAGATAGGACCTGGATGTGAAAGCCTTTCCACACTGATTACATTTAAAAGCTTTCTCTCCAGTGTGAATTTTCTGGTGTGCAGCAAGTCTGGCTCTTGCTATGAAAGTCTTTCCACACTGATTACATTTAAAAGGTTTCTCTCCAGTGTGGATTCTCTGATGTAAAGCAAGATAGGACCTTGATGTGAAAGCCTTTCCACACTGATTACATTTAAAAGGTTTCTCTCCAGTGTGGATTCTCTGGTGTGCAGCAAGATTGGCACTCTGTGTAAAAGCTTTTCCACACTGATTACATTTAAAAGGTTTCTCTCCAGTGTGGGTTTTCTCATGTTTTGCTAGACAGGAGATATTTGTAAAAGTTTTCCCACAATGATTGCACATGCAAGGCTTTCCACACTGAAGACTTAAATAAGGATTCTCTCTAGTGTGGATTCTCTGATATTTAAGCAGTAATGATCTATAATAGAAAGCTCTCCCATATTCAGTACATTTATGAGTCACCTCTCCAGTATGAGCCTTCTGTGAGCTATCAAGAACAGGATTCCAACGAAAGACTTTCCCACACTGATCACATCCAGATCTTTTAATTCCAGGACAGTAAGGAAGAGATGAGTGACAAGATGAGGATAATTCACATACATTATGTTCCTCAGGTTCTTTTCCAATATGCATTTGCTGATGAGTAAGGAGATGAGAGTTCTGACTGACGGCCTTCTCATCATTATTACTTATGGAAAGCATTTCTTCAGTATCACTTTTCTGATGGCCAATGGAGTCTGAATTGCATTTCACAGCTATATCCCATCGATTACTTGTAACCAATGGCTCTACCTCTTCAGTGAAGCATCTCTTGTATTCACTACCTTGAAGGAAATCACTACTTGAGGTCATTTTCCTGCTGTGATTTAGAACAGAAGTCCAGCAGAATCTTTTTCCAATTTCATACTGTTCACAATCACTCTTTTGATATTTATCTTCTTTGAGAATAAAATCATGCAATTCCTTCAAATTGAAGTCAAAGGGACCATCATCTATGAATCTTTGAAGGTCGAGTTCTTCGACAAAAATTCCCAGCTTTTTACTCATCTCATTTACTGTGAACCCAGTTTCTACAACTGAAGAAGACAAACATATACACAAAAAGACATACACACATGTATAAACACAAATAGGAATGTAACATAAGAATCACTGCAGTTTGTGACCATACTAAATATATAAAACTTCATAGGTGTACTCAGTGTAAGCAATGGCTTTTAATAACCCAAATCCTTTTTAAAAAGAGACAGACTGGAGGCAGCTAGGTGGTGCAGTGGATAGAGCACTAGCCCTGAAATCAGGAAGATCAAATCTGGCCTCAGACAATTACACTTCCTAGCTTTGTGACCCTGGGCAACTCACTTAACCCCAACTGCCTCAGCAAAAATGATGATGATAATAATAATAATAATAATAATAATAAAAGAGAGATAGATAAAATGGGAGACATGAATCTCAAAGTACTGGACCAATTAGAGAATTGTCCTGTCCGAATGAAATATACACATTCAGCAAAGGCAGGGGCCCAAGGCCAAGATGACTACCAAATACTTAATGACAGTAGATTAGAGTCTTCTTTGTGCTGGAATAGTTTTTGCTAATTAGAGGGAAAACTCAGCCAACATACAGTTGAAAATTATAGAGCAGATAAGGAGTCGACTGCTTTCAGAGATATGTTGGATAGTACCACATTTACTCATCTGTGAAAAAAGTAAAAATCCAAAGGAGTTTGATGAAAATAATGGGAAAATTCAGTAGGTATTCAATGAAAAATGAAAACTCTACAAGATGAACAAGATTTCAAGTACTTTAGATTACCCATCTTCAGGAAGGCAGTGTTTAACTCTCCTAAAAGATTAAGCAAGAGTTACAACAAAAAATGTTTTTTAGCCCAGTAAATAAAGACAGAAAAAATTGATTTTTATTTGCTTCTTTTTCCCCTAAATATCCTACCAAATAGACCTAATAGTATATATCCAACTCAAAGGGCATATATAATTTTGTAACTCTTTTGTCATATATCTATATTGTTCTCCAAATTGATTGGATCAGTTCATAATCTCAGCAACAATATTAGTGTCCCTAGCGTAATATTACAATGTTTTAGATTTGCATGTCCCCAATCAATAATAACTTAGAATATTTTCTCATAAGCTTGTAATCAGTTTTAATTTCGTCATCAAAAACTACCCATTATTATCCCTTTGAGTTTTGAGATGTTTTTTCATCTGAGAAGTTTTGTCTAGAACAAGGTCCTTTCTTTTTCTCTTTCAATTACCTGCTCCTGCCCCTCACTGTGCCAGAGGTAAAAGTTTTGGAGGCCGAGACCCCAGGTCAGTGCCCTGGATGCTTGCTCTTGGCTAACTTACCAGAGTTTGCATAGAGTGCATAGTCCTTTATTTGAGTCAAATCTCTGTCTAGGGAGACAAGATCCCTCCTAAGATCCTATTAAGATCTGGACAACTTTTATTCACTTTTGCTGCTCAAAATGAATGTGAGGCATTTATTTTTTGTTTGGGGGGAGGAGGGGAGAGATTGTTAGGGAGCTAAGTATTTCCTGTCCTATTGTGCCATCTTACCAGAACCCTCTCCCATTCTTTTAAGCCCATTTTCAGAGAGTTTAATCTAAGAAATGTGGCAGTAAGGTCAGCTGCCTGACTGAGGGATAATTATGTAACTCAAAAAAGTGCAGCCAACACCATAACGGATGCAGACTTGGTGCCCTCAGATGACTGAACACTCAATCCAGTTTCTGTCATACAACAAATTGTGGATCACTTCTGTGTTGTTTGGGCTCATTTTGAACTGATGAGGGATACCAAGAAAAGAGAGGAAATGGTCCTTACCCAGGGACAGCAGGTTCTGGACATTCTGCAGTGTGACTTCCTTGTAGAGCTCCTTCTGAGAAGAGTCCAGGAGATCCCACTCCTCCTCAGTGAAGTCCACCACAACATCCTTGATTGTCACCAATTCCTAAACCATCAAAACTCATTTGATTTAGTTCTGAAGGGGATTCTAGAATTCATCTAGTCCAACCCTCAGCAACATAGAGTAAGATGTTGAAGCAGAAATAGGATTTGCTGAACTAATAAGACCAAAAATGATCAGTGCTGGAAAGAATGTGGGAATCCTGGGGCACTAGTGCACTGATGAGGAAATGAGAAGTGATCCAAGGTTTCTGGAGAGCAACGTGGAATTATGAACAAAGCAACCAAACTGTGTCAATCTTTAGATCAAATATAGCATCACTAGGTCTGTAATATTCCAAAGAGATCATAAAAAGAGGTAAAGGGCCTACACGTGCAAAAATATTCATAGCAGCCGTTTCCTGGAGGCACATTGTGGAAACTGAGGGAATTCCCATCAAGGCGGGGATGGCTGAACAAGCTGTGCTATAGGAATATAATGAAATAATATTGTAAAACAAGAAATGATGAACAGGCAGACTTGAGAAAGAACAACAAAACGAAATTAATGGAAAGTGAAATGACCAGAGCCAGGAAAAGATTGTATACAGAATCAGTAACAAAGTTTGGTGGTCATCTATGAAGGACTCTGCTCCTCTGAGGAGCACAAGCATCTAAGGCAAATACAAGATTCAAGAAGGAAAAGACTTTCCACACCCTAAATAAAGAAGTGATGGGCTCTGCAATGATTAAAGAATATATCTTTTAATTCCTTTATTCTTTTTTTTCTTCTCTTTTGATCTGTTTCATTTTTCACAACTCTGATTATCAGGGAAATATGTTTTAAATGACAGCACAGATATATACCTATATGAAGTTGCCCACCTTTTTATTAGGAAAGGAGGAAAAGGATGATGAAAAATGTACAACTCCAATTGTAATAAACATGAATACTACCATTGGTGCTCACATGAAGTTGAAAATAATTTAAAACAAACAAGCAAATGCACCTTTGTGTATCTGGGTCCTAACTTCTTTATAACTTTCTCTGAGACCCAACAGATCCAACCAAAGCCCAGGTCAGGTAAGGAGGAGATTGTTTCTGTGACATCTGAGGAAATGTAACCACCCATTCATGGACTTTGTCACACCCTCCAGTGGATAAATAAACCATAGTTTACTCTCTGGCTGGACCCTGAGCACCCCAACTCTGGCTTTTCCTACCAAGGAATCTGACAATACCCAACAGGATCAATGAGACCATCTTTATGTGGCTCCTAGAACATGGCAGACACAATACCCATCCCAGCCTTCTCACACCTTAGTCTTCCTCTCTGCCCCAGGGACATTGGCCTCCTGGCTTATGCTTAACCAGGACCTTCTGTCCCCTGTCCCTGGGCCTTTTCAATGGCTTCTCTCCTGTTTGCAATGGCCTTCTGCCTCACTTCCTGCTTCCTTCACATCTCCCCTAAATTATCCCTTTCTATAACAAGCTTTTCCTGGTCCCCAAACTGCTGAACCTTCCTCTGAGAGTAGCTCCCATCTACACTGCCCAGCGCAGGTGTGGACACAACTCATGAGATGTTTCCTCCTCTGGTTGCTCCTTGAGGGCAGGATCTGATTTTTTTTTCTTTACCTTCCTCTGCACCCTCACTGATTAGCCCGGAGCTTGGCCCAGAGGAGCTATTTTCTGGCTCCTCTTGATTGAGTTAATCTTGACCAGCAAAGGAAAGGGACTCAGAGAACCCTGGGAACTGCTGGGTGTTCTGAGGGGCAGGAAATAGGTAGAGGGGGCAATTCCTGCCCTGCTACCAGCCCTGCCAGGGACTCCTCCCTCTTACAGGAGGAAGATTCCTGGGCTCTCTTGGACACCCTCTGGGCTGAGGCTGCTCAGCTCTGGGCAAGGATCGCACTCACCTGGGAAGAGGGTCTCTGGATGCCTGAGGCCATCTCTCTGTTTTCAGCCTTGAGTCCTGTGCCAGCCGGGATGGGAAGAGAAGAGGATCTCAGAGATGGAGGACAGGTCTGAGCCTTCCTTTCCTGGCCTGGAAGCTGATCCCCCCAGAAGGAGACAGAGAGCTTTCAGGACTGGGACAATCAGTGGTGCTGCCCCACCCTAGGGGGAGAGACTCCACCCCAGGAGAGAGGAGGGATGGTCTCCTTAGACCAGGCAAGATAAAGAAGTTTTCTAAGGAGGGATCAGGAATAGAGATGGGGCAGACTTGGAAGCTGGAAGATTGGGGCTGATCATTGGCTTCCCCCCCAAGATCAGGGGACTCCATATGACATCCATACTATGGGGGAGGTGGGAGGTCAGGCAGCTGTGACCCTCAGGGGAGAAGATTTCTCCCCTCTGGGAGGAGACCCTGAGCCTGAACTTGGAGGGAGACCAGCTCCTGCCAATGTGGAAGACACTGGATAAGAGGTCATCTTATGCTAAAGTTCCCTTTTAATGGGGTGACCAGTTCCTCCAATTATCCTACTTCCTCATTCTGCTTTAGGTTATAACTGTCCCTTCTTGAAGTTTGAGATAAAGGTTTTATAGACACTCCTTCATGTTTCACAAGATAAAGGTTTATCCATTTTAGATGTCATTAGAATATCAGCAACCTCCCTCCATTAGGTTATCCCCACCTAGTATTGTAATGCTGGAGAAACTGAGGCAGGAGAGAATAATTGACTGGACAGGACAAGGAAACCATGTTGGTCACAGGGCTGTCATCTCAAAGAATCCAGCAATCAATAGGAGCTGCCCAATTCCATAAATACCCCTACAAACAAATACCAAGAAGGCTGGAAGACTTCTGTCAGAATGGGGGGAGATCATAAATCCTAAAAGCCCAGAGACAGGATGTCTGAATACCCAAAGATAAAGATGGCAGTGAGGTCTTGAGAGATATTGTAAATTCTTGAGGACAGGAGGTCTGCTCTTCTTGTTTATCTTGCTAGCAATTTATAACCTTAGAGTAAATGGTTCCCAAT
Organism: Dasyurus viverrinus; assembly: GCA_020854095.1. NCBI lineage: Eukaryota > Metazoa > Chordata > Mammalia > Dasyuromorphia > Dasyuridae > Dasyurus > Dasyurus viverrinus. The sequence continues at coordinate 622,642,146 of CM036999.1, read as the reverse complement.
CTTAATGGACCAGAGTGGGTTTTTGTAGTTTTAAGGAATTGAGACAGAAGAGTAAGGAAACAATAAAGGAAACTAGTTCAGGGAAACCTAGTCAGAATAGTTAAAGAGAACTATGGCATAACAGTACCTCCATTATTGTTCTTGTTATTCCATTAAAAGCTCGCTGTCCCGATACTCGGCGCTAGACTCTTTGAGATGATAGTCTCATCTAGCCCTGGGATCAACGTGGATCTATTGGTCCCAGTATTTCTCTCCCTTTAATAAATTATTGAATTGGTCTCTAATCTCTGTCTTGCTCAGTTTCTTCGGTATTACAGTCAGAGGGGCAAGATGAGCCCCAAGAGAAGGGCAGGAAGCAGGAGCGGGGTGAGGGGAGAAGGGGCCCTGGGTCAGACCTACCTGGGACCTGCAGGTGCAGAGACGGCTCCCAGAAGGTGGAACAATCTCAACTGTGTCAGAAGGAGGCAGAGAGATCTCAGCTCAGAGAGGAAATGGAGAGATCTTGGGTCCCAGAGATGGAGGTAGGGAGATCTCAGAGAGCAGGAAATGGAGAGATCTCAGCTCCCAGTGATTCTCCTTATGGCCAAGGGCTATGGGCGGGTCCTCCTAAACCCAGGAGCCCCGCCCACTCAGCCACTCTGGAATGACCCTAAATGACCTAAACATGAATCTAGCCTACACATAATCTCATACAAACTTCTTTATTTTCATGAAAATAAATCCCACCCCCTCCTCTAGACAGCAGGATAACCAGTAGATTTGTTAAATATATTAAAGTATAAATTAAATACACAATAAGTATACATGACCCAATTGTTATTTTGCTGTACAAAAAGAATTGGACTCTGAAATATTGCACCATTAGCCTGTGAAGGAAATTCAAAATGCAGGCAGGCAAAAATGTAGGGATTGGGAATTCAGTGTAATGGTTCTTAGTCATCTCCCAGAGTTCTTTCACCGGGTGTAGCTGGTTCAGCTCATTATTGCTCAATTGGAACTGATTTGGTTCATCTTGTTGCTGAAGATGGCCGAGTCCATCAGAATTGATCATCATATAGTATTGTTGTTGAAGTATATAATGATCTCCTGGCCATGCTGGTTTCACTCAGCATCAGTTCGTGTAAGTCTCTCCAGGCCTTTCTGAAATCATTCTGTTGGTCATTTCTTATAGAACAATAATAATCCATAATATTCATATACCACAACTTATTCACCCATTCTCCAATTGATGGTTATCCATTGAATTTCCAGTTTCCAGTCACTACAAAAACGGCTGCCATAAACATTTTTGCACATACAGGACCCTTTCTTTTCTTTATGATCTCTTTGGGATATAAGCCCAGTAGTAAAACTGCTGGATCAAAGGATATTTATAATTTGATAACTTTTTGAGCCTAGTTCCAAATTGCTCTCCAGAATGGTTGAATTCGTTCACAATTCCCACAATGCTCTGACTTGATTTACTCTTAACAGATTTCCTTTCTGGTTCCATCTGGAAGGATCATCATCCTTCATCTTTCCTGAGGAGTTTACCAAAGAATTTTAGGGTCTTTTACTCTTCTCTTTCTAAACACTCTCAATACTCTCATCAAATCTCATGGATTCAATCATCTTTTTTATAAAGCAATATGGACCCCATTTCCCCTAGTCTTTCTCCTTTGTGAACTTCCCCGTTCTATTAAGGACACCTCCACTGTTCCAAGTTCTTAGGTTCCTGTCTTATACCAGATTGCCCATTTATAGATCAGTCCTTTATTTTTTAGCTCTGATTGGAAGGTGAGAGGTGGGGGCAAGATTTATTTTCATGAAAACAAAGAAGTTTGTATACCATTCTGTGCAGGCTGACAGGTTGTTTGCTCTAACTAATCTGCTGGTAGCAAACTTCCCTTCATACACAGCCTATAGTAGGAAACTAAATTCATTATTTCTACTCAAAAAAAGCTGTACCTTATAGGTGATAGGTCTTAAATGGGGCTGGAAACCTGAAACCCTGAGTGTTACTCACCCATCGTTCCCAATTCCTGCAGAAATTGCCTATTATTTTCTAAGTCAATTTGTTTTTAATACACATTACTTTATGAGAAGTTTCCTATTTTTGATAGAGGATAGATTTCCATGATGTCTATGGAAGGTTTCAAAATGTTCCAACCAATCAGGTTCATTGCTGATGTTTCTCATTTTTGTCTAGAAGAATTCTCTGGAAACTCTGTTCTGGGCCACAAGGATGGAGGGATTAGTTGGTCTGATTTAAGGACAATTAATAGAACTAGAGATCATTACTGATCACAAAAGAAATAGATACTTTTGATTATATTAAATTAAAAAGTTTTTGTACAAACAAGTATTGCAGGCTTCCCTTAGAAGGAAAGCAATAAAGTGGGAAAACATTTTTACATTCAAAGGTCCTGATAAAGGCCTCATGTGTAAAATATATAGAGAATTGACTGAAATTTATAAGAATTTAATCTATTCCCCAACTGATAATTGGTGAAAGGATACAAACAGAAAATTTTTAGTTGAAGAAATTGAAACTATTTCTGGTCATATGAAAAGGTGTTCCAAATCACTATTGATTAGAGAAATCCAAATTAAGACAACCCTGAGATGCCACTACACACCTGTCAAATTGGCTAAGATGACAGGAAAAGATAATGACAAATGTTGGAGAGGATGTGTGAAAAGTAGGACACCGATACATTGTTGGTGGAACTGTGAACAGATGCAACCTTTCTGGAGAGCACTTTGGAACTATGCTCAAAAACTTATCAAACTGTGCATACCTTTTTGTTCCAGCAATGTTTCTATTGGGATTCTATCCCAAAGAGATCTTAAAAGAGGGAAAGGGATCTATATGTGCAAAACTGTCTGTGGGAGCCTGTAATGTTTTCTGTTTCAGTTTTATTTGGGGATCTCTGGGAGCAGCCTTTGGTTCAATGCAGTAATCACCACATGAGAATAGCCAGGTTTTAAAGTCCAAATCCTTTCTTATCTCCTTCCAAGTCTTGTCTCCTTTCTTGGCGCCTGGTTAGCTTTCTTAAAGGCCTATCTCTCTTCTTGGTTCTGAGAACTTGAGCTCCTGCTACCAGTCCTTTGTGTTCTCTTCCTCTGAATGAACCTCGCCGAGTTTCTCTGAGCTCATATGCTCTCTCATCATAGGTGTAAATATTATAGAACTATAGTAAGTACTAAGTACATGTACTGAGCTACCATTGTCTTTATCAATTCCACTGAGTTAGCACTTTGTAAGAATCCTATGTTTCAAGTTCAGAGTTCTGGCCCATAACAGCAGCCCTTTTTGTAGTGGCTAGAAAGTGGAATCTGTGTGAATGTCTGTGATGCTCTTCTTCTTTTTCTAAAATATATGATGGTTCTCTGGGAAGCAGGTTTCTTGGGGAGGTTTTCTTGTGGCAGCCTTAGTTTCAGTTCCAAGTAATAATCACTTCAAATACATCCAGGAGCTGAAATCCAATCTTTTATTGTCTCTTCCAAAATAGCCCAGTTAGCTTTCTTTGGTTCCGAGAGCTCTTGTTGCTAATATTTTGCCTCTGCCAGCTTCTGCCTTTTCCTCAACTCTGACTCCTGGCAATCTTCCAAACTGAACTCACTTCCCTAACTCAGCTCTTTTAGAGGTGTAAACTCAAAGGTTGACTCCTCTTCCGAGAGTGGGGTTATGGGAGGTGTGAATTTACAATGTTACAAAGTTAACTTGTATTTTGTTTCTTTTTTCTCTTTCTTCCTTCATGATCTGATTTCTTGGGCAACCGGATGATTGTGTGAATATATATGCACATATTGGATCTGGCATGTATTGGAATGCCTGTGGGGTCGGGGAGGGAATAGGTGGAAGAAGGGGAAAATTTGCAGCAGGGGGTTATGCAGGGTCAACGTTGGAAAAACTACCCATGCATATGCTTTGTGAAGAAAAAGCTTGAATAAAAAGAAAAAAGAATTAATACTCGACACTGAAGATCAGATATCAAGGAAAATTTATTAAAATATAATCTTAAGGAATCGTCTTAATGTTTCTGGTCAGAAGGGGACTCTGTTCTTTTTATGGGAAGAGGAAGCCCGGAGTACAGAATTGGGGGAATCTTTGTACTTGTTCTGTGATGCAGCCCCTCCCTTCAGAGAAGAAGTTGGTCCATTTCTTCCAGGTTTCCATCTTACGGATATGCCCACAACATGTTCCCTGTAATATGTATCAAACATGTTCTGCTCTCTCATCACATATCCCAGTTTCAAAAATGGCAGAAAAGTCCACCTCTGGGGTGTGTTGTTTACTATTCAATTAGCCCATTGAACAGAGGCACAGTCGTGATTTGGTCAAGTCAGGTCATTAACCCCTAGGTTGGGCTGGGCCGGCCATCATCTTAAGTTGGTGGTTTTCTGAAAACAAGACTCTTTCTGATTGGCGGCACAATCACAGCCTCCTCTCCCACCCTCCATTCCTTGTTGGCTGGAGGCCTCCTATCCATCACTTAACTGTTCTGTGAATCCCAACCTCCTCAACACTCTCCCTGTCTGAAAAGCTCTTCCACAATGGTACCCACTACCCCCCACCATCTCAAAACTTGGAGCACCGTGGAAACCCAACTGTTCAGCATTTCTTCCAGGTGTTTGCGAAATCTCACAGCCAATGAGCCAGGGAAGCACGAATGGGCCGTGGAGTGCCGAACAACATAAGGCTCGTCTCCCAAAGCCCAGAATCTCCCCCAACTTGGAGCGGTTCCTCGGCTCTAATGACCCATTTCTGCAGATGCAAAGCGCCGGCTCTGGGGTACCCAAAAATGCCCATGTTTTCTGGGGGATGGGCCAGCGAAAACGCTTCTGGCTCTCCGGAGACCTTCAGGCCTGGGGGCTTCAGGGAGGGGGAAGGAGCCGGACCCAAGCCTCCTCAGCCCTTGCCCTTGCAAGGCTGACAGAGCTGCTGAAAAGCGCTTAGTAGAGGTAATTAGAAAGAAGAAACGGTTCCCCCCAGGGGGCCTCCCCGCTCACGGGCTCCCCCGCCCTTCCTCCTCCCCAGCCTGTGCCTGGCAGGTCGGGCTGTTCTGCCGGCTAAAAGGCTCCCTGGACCAGAAGGGCCAGTCCTAGTCCCCCGCCTCCACAGGGGCACCCCCAGCCCCAGAAAAAGGGAGGCTGCGCAAAATGAAACCGCCAATCGGAGGCCCCGAGAAATCCCACCCCCAGCACCCCGCTTCGCATTGCGTCACCGCGCCGCGAGGAAGAGACCCGGCTCCCGGCCGGCCCTGCCCCTCCGGAGGAGGGGGGCTTACTTAGGGTGGTGGCCCCCCCTCCTCCTGGGGGAGGGGCGCTGGTCCTCAGGATCTGACAGGCCAGGGCTGCTCCAGGAGAAGAATGACGTCCCAACCCCTCCCTCAGCAGGCAGCCTAGGGAGCCTTAGGGTGACTCCCAGAGGCTTCACGCCCCGCCCCTCCCCGGCCCCGCCTTTGCTGAGTCCCCGGGCATGCTGGGAGACTGCCGGGGCGCAGGCCCAGATTCCTGAGTCCTGAGTTTTCTCCTTCTCCTTTCACTGCTGGGGGAGGGGGGAGGGGAGGAGGGCCGGCTCGGCCTGGAACTTCCCTCTTCCTCCTTAAGCCCCTCCCCTTCCTCGAGCTCCTCCTCTTCCTAATTAAGCTCCTCCTCTTCCTCCTTAAGCCCCTCCCTTTCCCCACCGGTCCAGTAAAGGCCAGGGAGGCAGAGTCTGGAAATCTTGTACCCTGTGAAGCTCCGAGTGTGGGGGTGCGCGTGCAAGGGAGGGGGGCTGGCGGACAAGTTGTGCAAAAGTGCTGTCGCTGGGCGTGGGGGCGGGGAACTGAAAGGCGTGTTTCCGCGTGGGGGGGGTTACCTGGGGGCACGTGGGTGTGGGTGTAGCTGGGGCCTCAGCCTGAGAGATTAAACCCGAGGGGGCGGAGATGGGGGCGGGGCCGGTGCTTCCTGCAGCTTGGGGGGCTCCTGAGGGTTTCTGGGGGAGCCCAGCTGACCCCTCCCCCACTGAGCCCCGGGCGCCCTTGGCCCGTGTGCACTGGGAGGGGGCGGGGAGCCTGAAACATGGTCCCCGTTTACCTCAGTTTCCTCTAATGTGAAAAGGAGGTGAGAGCAGCCTTCCCTCTATCCTTCCCAATGACATCACTAAATACAGCAGCGCCCCCTACAGGCAGCTCTTAGTGTGAAATGCCCAGGCCTCCCCTTTGCCTGGAGGAGTGGGGGGGGGGAGGTTCCCAGGCAGGACTGGTAGGGGGAGGGGCTGCTCAGGGTCTGGGCCTCCCATCCAGCTCCGCCCTTTGACCCTTATCCCTCCTGGTGGTCTTGGGACATCTCTCAGCAGTTCTGAGGTCTGTGGGGGAGGGGGCCCCTTGAGGAAAATGAGGCAGGGCGGGAGGAGAGTCTTGGCCAAGGCCGCAGGAGACTGCCGGGGATTCCGGGGAAGGCCCCGTGACCTCGGGCCCATAGGGCGCATGCTCCCTGGGCTGTCCCTCCCCCCAGAGTGCGGGAAACCTTAATGTCCCGTGCTGGGTTCTGGGAGGTCTCCCTGCCCCCACAGGCGAGATCTCTGCCTCCTCCTCTCTGAGATCTCCCGGCCTCCTCCTGGGGAGCGGCCTCTCCTCATTGTCATTTCCCCAAGACCTCTCTCTCATTGTGGGCAGGTCAGCATGAAGCCTGGGCAGAGAAGCCTCAGACCCCGGCCTCCCCCTCCGGGCTCCCTCTCCCTCCCCAGCCCGGCTGGAACAGGACCCAAGCCCGGACCCAGAGACATGGCCGCCGGCAGCCGGAGCCTCCCGTCCCAGGTGAGTGCGGTCCCTGCCCGGAGCTGAGCAGCCTCGGCCCAGGGGGAGCCCAGGAAGCTTCCTCCTGTCAGAGGGAGGGGCCCTGGCAGGGCTGGCAGCAGGGCAGGACTCGCCCTCCTGGGGCTGCCCATCTCCTGCCCCCTCAGACCACCCAAGTACTCCCAGGGCTCTCTGAGTCCCTCTTCTTTGCCAAGTCTCAGAACAAGTCAATACATGTTTAGAAAATAGTCAAGGCATTCCCACCCGTGAGCTGTAACCCTCAGCTTACTCCTGTTCCCATGATCACAAATCCTTGTTTCTTGCTCCATAAAGTGGCAGACAATTTGTGTGTCAAAGGTCTAGGTGGCCTCGGTACTGCCGCTTGGTAGGTTCCCATCATGCAGCTTGTTTCAATTTGTGTCAGTTTGGTTTTTTTAGAAATCTGCCTCTTCATCTTTTCTTATTGTACAGTACTATTTCATTATATTCATATATCACAGCTTGTTCAGGTATTCCCCAGTTAATGGGGATTCCCTTAATTTCCACAATGTTGCCTCTAGGAAAAGGGCTGCTATAAATATTTTTGGACATGTAAGCCCTTTCCCTTTTTTTGTAATCTCCCACAGACCTAGAGATGCTGTTGGTAGTTCTAAAGATTTGCACAGTTTGGTTGCCCTTTGTTCCTAGTTCCAAGTTGCTCTTCAGAAAGCTTGGATCACTTCATAATCATTTCACAGAAATTGGGATTGGGTGGCAAAAAATAATGAGCAGGAAGCAATCACAGAATAAGGATTGGGCAGGTTCAAAGGTCTCCCCAGCCAGGATAGTCTTGACCTCTGGATGGGCTCTAGAGCACTGAGTCAAATAGGAGTCAGGGCAAGAATGTGGCATCAGAGGAAACTTCATGTTCCTTGGAGACCAGGTACTTACAGCTCAGATCAGCTGCCTGACCTCTGACTTTGTGAGTGAAACCTATTTGTAGAAGACAAGCACAGCAATGGATTTCTAGGAGACAGTGTCCCAATTAATCTCTCTCACAGAACATATTCCATTAAAAAACTCACCTTATGAGAAGAGATAAAGCTTCATCACTTGTCTAGAAAGTCTCATACCAGATAGTTGAGGCCAAATACTCTTTGTAATTCTTTTGCTGCTTCCATCTAGTTAAGATTTCATTTTAGACTCGTAGGAAATTTACTAGATAATTTTTTTGTTCTCTCCTCAGTGATCATTGCTAATTTTTCTTCCCAGAATGCACAGTATTTACAAGCTTCTCACAAATTTTTCATGATATATATATATATATATATAATATATATATATATATAATCATTTAAGACCCTTCTTGTGGAGAGGGATGTCTCATCATCTTCTCTCTTTCACCTTTACAGGTTCTATAGAATTCATATATTCTCCCTTATTTCACTAGGAGAACTATTTTATCATAAAACAGTTTTACAACTTTTATTATCCAACATGAATCTCATTTCAAATGGAAAATGCTTTTCTCAATATTCCATTGGTCTCTTAATGCCTGGTTCGAAGTGTGGGCTCTGACACTTCTAAAGGTTATATGAATTTTGGGGAAATCCTATCTCTGCTTCAGCTTCCTCCTCTAAGTTGATGAGGGTTAGAGTAGATGAATTCTGGAGGCCCTTTTCAGCATTAAATCAAGTGACTTTTGATGATTCAGGAGATGGTGTCTTTCAAGGATATTATGGTGGACTTTACTAAGGAAGAATGGGGGCTCCTGGACCCTTCTCAGAAGGAGCTGTACAAGGAGGTTATGCTGGAGAATGTCCAGAATCTGCTGTCCCTGGGTAAGGACCGTTTTCTCTCTTTTCTTGTTGTTCATCATCAGTTCAAAAGGAGCACAAACAGCACAGAAGTGATCCACACTGTGTTGCTTCTCAGAAGATGTATTAAGTGCTCAGTTATCTGAGTGCACCAAGTATCCATCCATTTTGGTCGTGGCTGCACCTTTTTGAGTTACATAATTTACCCTCAGTCAGATAGCTGACCTTAGTGCCACAGTTGTTAAGTAAACACCCTGAAATCATTCTAAAAAAGAATGAGAGAGGCTTCTGGTAAGATGGCGTAATAGGATAGGAAATAATTAGCTCTCTAAGACTCTTCTCCTAAAACAAAAAATCAGTGCCTCACAATTCATTTTGAGCAGCAAAAGTGACTAAAACTCCAGAAGTTGTACAGGATCTTAAGAAGGACCTCATCTCCCTAGGTAGAGATTTAACCCAAATGCAGTTCTGTGCACTCTAGGCAGACTCTGCTAAGTTAGCCAAGAGCAAGCCCTGGGGGCATCTGCATTGGCCTGGGGTCCCAGCCTCCAAAGATTTCAACTCTGGCACAGTGAACTTCAGGGTCAGGCAATTGAAGGAGAAGAACAAAGGTCCCTGTTCTAGAGAAAACTTCTCATTTGAAAATCTCATGTCTCAAAATACTCAAAGCGATAGGAACAGTAGTTTCTAATGAAGAAATTAAATCTATTTATAGTCTTATGAGAAAATACTCTAACTTATTATTGATTAGGGAAATGCGAGTCAAAAACCATTTTGATATCATGTTGGGAACACTAATATGCTGTTGCTGAAATTATGGACTGATACACTCAATTTGGAGAACAATATGGAGTTATGACAACAGAGTTATAAAACTGTGTATACTCTTTGACTCCAAAATACACTAGAAGGTCTGTTTACCAAGATAATGAGGGAAAAAAGAAGTAAATGTATATGTTTCAAAAGATTAATGGCAGCTCTCTTTTCGGTGATAAAAAGCTAGAGACTGTAGAAATGCCATCAATTCATGAATGGCTAAAGAGGAATGGAATATGACCTACGATCAATGATTAATAGCTTCAGCAGTGGGTGATGATGGTGTGTTGAGAACTTTAGGAAACAGTTCAGTCCATCTCTTCCATTATCACATCCTTATCACTAATCAATGTAGCTCCACCAGCATTGGGCAGCTTAAATAGGTTTTTGGTCCATAAATAGTCTTCAGGGCATCATAAAAGAGCTTTAGATTGTTACCCTCAATACAAAAATGAACTTTTTCTGCCTTTATTTACTGGCCAAAAATCCAACCTTTACTTAAATTTTGGGGGGAGTTAAATAGTGCCGTCCTAGAGATGGATGATCTAAATTACTTGTAATGTTGTAAATCTTGTCGAGTTCTCATTTTTTCATTTAATACCTTCTGAATTTCCCTGTTATTTTCATCAAAACAATTGGAATGTTTACTTTTTTTCCCAGATGAGTAAATGCAATACTATGCAACAAATTTCTAAAAACTGTCTCTTCCATTTCTGCTCTACAATTTTCAATTTTGTGTTGGCTCAGTTTTCCCTTTAAATTAGCAGTAACTATTCTATCACAAAGAAGTATCAAGTATTCGGTAGCCATCTTGGCCTTGGGCCCATGTTTTTGCTGAAAAAAGAATTTCATCATCTCTCTCTCTCTCTCTCTCTCTTTTTTTTTTTTTTTTTTTTTTTGCTGATGCATTTGGGGTTAAGTGACTTGCCCAGGGTTACAAAGCTAGGAAGTGTAAGTGTCTGGGGTCAGATTTGAACTCAAGTCTTCCTGATTTCAGGGCTGGTGTTCTATCCACTGCATCATCTAGCTGCCTGCAATTTGTCTCTTCTTAAAAATGACTTGGGATATTAAAAGCCATTATTTGCACTGAGTAATCTTATGAAATTTTGTATATATAGTTTGGTGACAAACTGTAATGACTCTTAAATAACATTGCTACTTGTGTTTATATATGTGTGTCTGTCTTTTTATGTATGTATGTATGTTTGTCTTCTTCAGATGTAGAAACTGGATTCAAAGTATATGAGATGAGTAAAAAGCTAGGAATTGATGTGGAAGAACGTGATCTGCAACGGTTTATGGATGATGATCCCTGTGACTTTAATTTGAAGAAAATGCATGATTTTATTCTTGAAGTCGATCGATATTCAAAGAGTGATTGTCAATTGGATGAAATTGGAAAGAAATTGAGATGGGCTTCTGTCCAAAATCATTGTAAGAAAATGACCTCAGGAAGTGATTATCTTCAAGGTAATGAGTGCAAGAAATGCTTCACTGAAAAGGTAGAGCTGTTGGTTCCAGGTCATCAATGGGATATAGCTGTGAAGTGCAGTTCAGACCTCAGTGACCATCAGAAAAGTGATACTGACGAATTGCATTCCATGACTAATAAAAGGGAGAATACTTTCAGTCAGAATTCTAATCTCCTTACTCATCAACAAATGAATATTAGAAAAGAACCTTATGAACATCATGTATGTGAAGCAACCTCTTCCTATCTCTCATCTCTTCCTTACCGCCTGGAAATGAAAAGATCTGGACATAATCAATGTGGGAAAGCCTTGGGTTGGAAGCCAGCTCTTGCTAGCCCTCAGAAGGCTAATACTGGAGAGGTGTCTCATAAATGTATTGAATGTGGGAGAGCTTTATATTGCGGATCATTCCTGCTTGACCATCAGAGAATTCACCCTAGAAAGAAGCTTTATTTATGTCTTCAGTGTGGAAAGCCTTACATATGCAATCAATATGGAAAAACTTGTACAGATTGCTGCAGTCTAGCAAAACATAAGAAAACCCATACTGGAGAGAAAGCTTATGAATGTAATCAATGCAGAAAGACTTTTAGATTGAGCTCCCATCTTGCTAGACATCAGAAAATCCATAATGGAGAAAAACATTTTAAATGTAATCAGTGTGGAAAAGCTTTCAGGTATAATTACAAGCTTGCAGAACATCAGAGAATCCACACAGGTGAGAAACCTTTTAAATGTAATCAGTGTGAAAAGGCTTTCAGGTATAATTACAGGCTTGCAGAACATCAGAGAATCCACACAGGAGAGAAACCTTTTAAATGTAATCAATGTGGAAAGGCTTTCACACAGAGTGATAGTCTTGCTGAACATCAGAGAAAGCATACTCTAGGGAGTTCTGTTAAATGTCATCAATGTGGAAAGGCTTTTAGTTGCAAGTCAAGTCTTGCTAAACATCAAAGAATTCACACTGGAGAGAAACCTTTTAAATGTAATCAATGTGAAAAGACTTTTAAATTCTCCTCCAGTCTTGCTACACATCAGAGAATCCACACAGGAGAGAAACCTTTTAAATGTAATCAGTGTGGAAAGGCTTTCACACGAAGTGACATTCTTTTAGTCCATCAGAGAATCCACACTGGAGAGAAACCTTTTAAATGTAATCAATGTGAAAAGACTTTCAAATTCTCCTCCCATCTTGCTAGACATCAGAAAATCCATACTGGAGAGAAACCTTTTAAATGTAATCAGTGTGGAAAGGATTTCAGACATAACTACCAGCTTACATCCCATCAGAGAATCCACACTGGAGTGAAACTTTTTAAATGTAGTCAATGTGGAAATGCTTTTACCAAGAGGAATGTTCTTGCTGAACATCAGAGAATACACACTGGAGAGAAACCTTTTGAATGTAATCATTGTGGAAAGGCTTTCATGAGGACAGCCAGTCTTACTTTACATCAGAGAATGCACACAGGAGAAAAGCTTTATAAATGTAATCAATGTGGAAAAGCTTTCACACAGAGGACCCATCTTGTTGTACATCAGAGAAAGCACACTGGAGAGAAACCTTACAAATGCAATCAATGTGGAAAGGCTTTCTCACAGAGTTCCATTCTTGCTGAACATCAGAGAATCCACACTGGTGAGAACCCTTTTAAATGTCACCATTGTGGAAAGACATTTAGTTACAGCTCAAGTCTTGCTAAACATAAGAGAATCCACACTGGTGAGAACCCTTTTAAATGTCACCATTGTGGAAAGACCTTTATTTACAGCTCAAGTCTTGCTAAACATAAGCGAATCCACACTGGAGAGAGACCTTTTAAATGTAGTCAATGTGGAAAGGCTTTCAGATATAATTACCAGCTTTTGGCCCATCAGAGAATCCAAGCTGGAGTAAAACTTTTTTAAGGTAATCAATGTGTAAATGCTTTCACCAAGAGGAATGTTCTTGCTGAACATCAGAGTATCCATAATAGTAAGAAACCTTTAAAATGTAAACAATGTGGAAAGGCTTTCACACAGAGTTCCATTCTTGCTTTACATCATGGAATTCACACTGAAGAGAAACCTTTTAAAATGCAATCAATGTAGAAAGTGTTTTAGATGCAGCTCCCATCTTGCCAGGTATCAGAGAATCCACACTAAAGTGAAACTTTTTTTTGTTGGGGGGGGGGTCATTGTTGGCTTTATTTCTCTTTTGGGTGGGAGAGGATAGCAGTGGGAAGTGTAATAGCCATTGGGTTGTTCCACCCCAATCCTTTAATCTAAAATAAAGAAAACATTACAATAATGATGCCTGCAATAGAACAGAAGGCCTGAGAAAGCTTTGAAAAATGTTTTGTTGAATTCATTACTATTCAAAAAAGAAATTGAAGTTTTGCAGGATTGTTTCTTGACATATTTTTCTGTTTTATGTAAATTTAAAATGTTCATTTGTTTTCTTTTGTATGAATTTCAAAATTAAAGAAATATATTTATGGTTTTTGATGTCATTTTCTTCATTGATGAAGATTTTATTACAAGACATTGTAAAATTAGTTTCATGACAATCTCTATCTTTTAAATCTATATCTTGAATCAAGAATTCCCTTAGCTATACTTGTAGATTATATCTATCACTTTCATTTTAAAAGAAATATTTTTATAGGAAAAAATTCTTGAACCTCTCACCTACCTTAAGAATGACAAAACCCCCAGCAAATCTTCCCATTATAAATGTTAATAATGAATGGACAATTCCAGTACTAATCCCAAAATATATTTGTGTCGAATATATTCTTGAGCAATTCTTATTTAGAAGATTCCATAAATCTTTTCCATTCTAATCTCTGACATCTTGTTCATTTTTTTTTTTTTTTTTTTTTAGTATCTCATTCAAAATTGAGGTAAAGTTCCCTTTCCTATTCTTTTTTTTTTTTTCCCCCTTGGCTAAAGCAATCAGGTTTAAGTGACTTGCCCATCTAGGAAGTGTTAAGTGTTTGAATCCAGATTTGAACAAAGGTCTTCCTCATTTTAGGGCTGTTGCTCTATCCACTGAGCTACCTAGCTGCCCCCACCTTTGCTATTCTTTAAATGATTAATTTCATTTTCTGTGCTTTTTCTTGGAAAATATTTTCCCCTGTTTCTCATTGTTCAAATCTCTTATTTTTGGATTCATGGAACTTCACTGAGTAGAGCTTTTTCTTTCTCTGTGTTCCACACTTATTTCCCATAATTCTTTTGCTGGGTGTGTCTGGTTCTCTTTATTACTGAACAATTGGAACTGATTTGAATCATCTCATTGTTGAAGAGAGCCTCATCCATCAGAATTGATCAAATGATCTTTTTTATAAAACAATATGGAACTCATGCCCCCAAGTCATTCTCCTTCTTGAACTTTCCTGTTTCTATCTAGGATACCTCCATTGTTCCAGTTGGTTAAGTTCCTGTTTTATAACAAATCCCCCAATTATGGCTCAGTCCCTTATTTTTTAGCCCTGAGTGGAGGCTGGAAGGTAAGAGTGTGGCCCTGAGTGATTGCACCTGCTTGGGGGGAGGTGGGGGAGGGGCGTGCTTGTGCATCCCTGTGGCTGGGGGGGGGGCGGGCACTGCCGAGTGTTTCTTGGGGAACCCAACTGACCCCTCCCCCACCGAGCCCCCAGTTTTGCGTGGTCCCCTCCCCGGTCTCTGGTGGCCCTTAGCCCACGTTGGGGAGGGTGAGGATTCCTTAGCTTTACACCATTTGCCTCCAGTGCAAAAAGGGTGCGAGGAGGGAAGTGGGGGGAGGACTGGGGTTCCCATCCAGCTCTGCTCCTTGACCGAGGTCCCTCCTGGTGGTCTTGGGACATTTCCGGGACCTTGGGCAGGTGGGGGTCCCATGTTACAGATGGAGAAACTGAGGCAGGCCGGGACCGAGGGCTTGGCCAGGTCACACTGGCCTTCCAGGGATTCTGATGAATCTTGTCATCTTGACCCCATGGGGCTCAGGCTCCCAGGTTGCCCCTCCCTGCGGTGTGTAGGAGATCTTAGCATTCAGTGCTGAGGGTCCTGGGTGGGTCTCTCCACAGGTGACATCCCACGACCTTCTCTGACCTGAGCTCTCTACTTCCTTTTCTGTGCTCTCTCAGCCTCCTCCTGGGGAGCAGCCTCTCCCCACCGTCCCTGCCCTCAGAGCTCTCTCTCTCTCTCTGTCTCTCTCTCTCTCACTGTGGGCAGGACATGATGCAGTCTTGGCAGAGAAGGCTCAGCCCCTGGCCTCCCTCTCTGGGCTCCCTCTCCCTCCCCAGCCTGGCTGGCAGAGGACCCAAGCCCGGACCCAGAGACATGGCCGCCGGCAGCCGGAGCCCCCCGTCCCAGGTGAGTGCGGTCCCTGCCCGGAGCTGAGCAACCTCGGTCCAGGGGGCTTCCAAGGGAGCCCAGGAAGCTTCCTCCTGTTGCAGGGAGGGGGCCCTGCAGGGCTGGCATCAGGGCAGGAATCGTTCACCTGCCTCTGCCCATCTCCTGCCCCCTCAGGTGGCTCCCAGGGCTCTCTGCCTCCCTCTCCTTTGCCTGGTCTCAGATCAAGTCAATAACTGTTTAGAAAATAGCTCCTCTGGGCCTGTGTGAACCACTGAGGGAGCAGAGGAAGGTAAAGAAAAAAACCAGATCCTGCCCTCAAGGAGCTCCCAGAGGAGGAAAATCTCATGAGCTGTGTCCATACCTGCGCTGGACAGTGTAGACGGGAGCTACTCTCAGGGGGAAGGTTCAGCAGTTTGGGGACAAGGAAAAGCTTGTTACAGAAAGGGAGAATTTAGCTGAGATGGGAAGGAAGCAGGAGGTGAGGGAGGAGGCCATTGCAGACAGGAGAGAAGCCGTTGAAAAGGCCCAGGGGGACAGAGGGTCCTGGTGAAACATAAGCCATGAGCCCAACGTCTCTGGGGCAGAGAAGAAACTGAGGTGTGAGAAGGCTGGGGCGGGTGTTGTGGTGTCTCCCGAGTGCCAGGAGCCTCATAAAGATCATCTCATTGATCCTCTTGTGGGAATTGTCAGGGTCCTTGGTAGGGAAAGCCAGAGTCAGGGAGCTCAGGGTCCAACCAGAGAGTAAACTATAGTTTATTTATCCACTGGAGAGTGTGACAGACTGCATAAATTGGGGGGTTACATTTCCTCAGATGTCATAAAGACAATCTCTCCTTACATGACCTATGCTTTGGGTTGGATTTGTTGGGTCTCATACACTGTTATAAAGAAGTTTTAGATAAAATCAGGGCTCAGACACAAAAAGGTACATTTGCTTGTTTGTTTTAAATTATTTGCAATTTCATGTCATGACAATTTGCAGCATTCATGTTTATAAGACTTTGAGTTAGAAATTTTTCTCCATCCCTTTCTCTCCTTCCTTCCTAAAATGATGGGCAATTTGATGTAGGTATATACGTGCTGTCATTTAAAACATATTTCCCTGTTAATCAAAGTTATGAAAAATGATACAGATAAAAAGAGAAAAAAAGAATAAAGTAACTAAGAGAGAGATTCTTCAATCGCTTTCTGAGTCCATCCATTCTTTCTTTAGTGTGAGGGAAGCCTTTTCCTTCTTAAGTCTTTTGTAATTGCCTTAGATCCTTGTGCTCCTGAGAAGAACCGAGTCCTTCATAGTGATGGCCACACTCTTGCTGATTCTATATTCAATCTTTTCCTGGCTGTGCCCATTTCAATTTGTATCAGTTTGGTTTTTCGTTCTTTCTGAAACGTCTGTTCATCATTTCTTATTGCACAATACTATTTCATTATATTCATATACCACAGCTTGTTCAGCCATTCCCTCAGTTTCCACAATGTTGCCTCCATGTAAAGAGGTGGTATAAATGTTTTGCACATGTAGGCCCTTTCCCTCTTTTTTAATCTCTTTGGAATAATACAGACCTAGGGGTTGTATTGGTAGATCTAAAGATTTGCACACTTTGGTTGCCCTTTGTTCATACTTCCTTCCAACATAGTCGCCAGAAAGCTTGGATCAGTTCCCAATTTCTCTTCAGTACACTAGTATTCCCACCTTCTTTCCAACATTAATCATTTTTTGTCTTACTAGTTAATCTAATCGATGCGAGGGGGTGCTTTTGAGTTGTTTTTATTTATATTGCCCTAATCAAAAATGATTTAGACCATTTCATTTCCCTACGTTATTTTTGACAACATTAAAAATTCTTTATATATTGGGGAAATCTGGCCTTCATCAGAGATACTTGCAGTAAAGCTCATTTCCCATCTTTCTGCTTTCCTTGAAAACTACATTTTTACCAAAAGAAGAAAATTTGAATTGAGAGTTGTGGTGTGAAATCTTTATCGAAGCTATTTATTTCAGAGCAAGAAAACACAAGAACAGACAAGTAACTGCTTCATTACTTAGGTAGTCTGTCAACATTTGTTAAGTCCTTTGTGCCTTCTTAGACAGTAACAGGACTGGAAGTGAGTGCTCTGAGTTTTCTCAAAAAACTTCATTGATTCAGTGTCAAAGAGATCACTGATGGAGAAGTCTAGCATATTGATAAAAGAATAGCAACATAGCATTAAATGAAGTCGGTGATGTTTTCTCCAAAATTCACTTTGGAAAACTTTTAGTACTAGATGTGTAAAAGTCTGTCATAAGATTTGGAGGACATGATTGTACTTCCCAGAGTTCAAGAAGGAAAGAGATTGGGATTGAGTGGCAAAAAATAATGAGAGGGCAGCAGTCATAGAATAAGGATTAGACAGGTTCAAAGGTCTCCTCATCCAGCATAGACTAACCTCTGGATGGACTCTAAAGGTTCAGTGTAGGAATCAGGGCAAGAATGTAGCATCAAAGGCCCCTTCTTGTTCCTTGGAGGCCGGGCACTTACAACCCAGGTTAGCCGCCTGACCTCTCTGACCTCCTGGCTGAGATTTACCAAGGAGTGCAAGTACAGCACTGGATTTCTGGGAGAAGTAGTGTCCCAATTAATCATCTCACACAGAACATATTCCATTAATAAGCTCACTTTATGAGAACAGATAAAGCTTCATCACTTTTCTTTAATCTCTTTAAATCTCTTTTACTCTCTTTAAGATTCTCTTTAAAATTCTTTTTCTGCTTCCATCTAGTTTAGATTTCATTTTAGACTCAAAGGAAATTTGCTAGAAAATTTCTTTGTTCTCTCCTTAGTGATAACTGCTAATGGTTTCTTCCCCAGAATACAAAGTGTTTATCAGGTTCTCACAAACTCTTCATAGAATTTTTTTTATATATATAATCACTTAAGACCCTTTTTGTGGGAAGAGATCTCTCATCACCTTCTCTCTTTCACTCCTATAGGTTCTGTAGAATTCGTATATTCTCTTTTATTCCACTGGGAGAAGCATTTTATAGTAACACATTTTTCCAACTTTTATTATCCAACATGACTCACATTTCACATGGAAAGTGCTTTTTTCAATATTCCATTGGGCTCTTAATGCCTGATTCCAAGTGTGGGCTGTGACACTCCTAAAGATTATGAGTTTTGGGCAAATCCCATCTGTGCTTCAGTTTCTTCCTCTTAAGTTGATGAGGGCTGTATGAATTCTGGAGGCTTTTTCAGCACTAAATTGAGCGACCTTTGATGGTTTAGGAGATGGTATCATTCAAGGATATTATGGTGGACTTTACTGAAGAGGAGTGGGGCTTCTTGGACCCTTCTCAGAAGAAGCTGTACAAGGAGGTCACGCTGGAGAATGTACAAAATCTGCTGTCCCTGGGTAAGGACCATTTCCTCTCTTTTCTTGGTGTTCCTCATCAATTCAAAATGAGCACAAACAGCACAGAAGTGATCCATACTGTGTTGCATCTTAGATGCTCAGTCATCTGAGTGTAGGTCTCCATGCATTTCAGTCTTGGCTGCATCCTTTTTGAGTTACATAACTTAGCTCAGTCAGGTAGTTGAACTTACTGCCACATTTTCTAGGTAAATTCCCTGAAAACCTGCTAAAAAGAATGGGATAAGATTCTGATAAGATGGCACAATAGTATAGGAAATACTTAGCTACCTAAGAATCTCCCCCAAACAAAAAATAAATCCTCACAATTCCTTTTGAGCATGAAAAGTGACTAAAACTCCAGAAGTTGTCAGGGCCCCTAACAGGATCTTATGGAGGATCTCATCTCCCTTAGGTAGAGATTTGATCCAAATGAAGTACTGTATACTCTTGCCAGACTCTGTTAAGTTAGCCAAGAGCAAGCCCTGGGGGCATCTGTATTGGTCTGGGGTCTCTGCTTCCAGAGCTTTCACCTCTGGCACAGTGAGGGTCAGGATCAGGTAATTGAAGGTGAAGAACAAAGGGCCCTGTTCTAGAGAAAACTTCTCAGATGAAGATCTGGTATCTCAAATACTTAAAAGGAAAGGTACAGGTAATTTCTGATGAAGAAATTAAATTATTTACAGCCATATGAGAAAATATTCAACCTTATTATTGATTAGGGAATTGTAAATCAAAAACACCATTTTGATATCATTTTGGGGACACTAATATATTATTGCTGAATTTATGAACTGCTCCACTCAATCTGGAGAACTATCTGGAATTATGACAAGACTTATAAAACTGCGTATCCTCTTTGGCTCCAAAATACACTATAAAGTCTGTTTGCCAAGATAATTAAGGAAAAAAAGAAGCAAATATATACGTTGTAAACGATTGATAGCAGCTCTCTTTTTGGTGACAAAGAGATATGGACTGGGGATGCCATTAGTTCTTGAATGGCTAAAGAGCAATGGAATATGACTTAAGATCAATGGCTAATAGTTTTAACACTGGGTGATGATGGTGTGTTGAGAACTTTATGAAACTGATCAGCCCATCTCTTACAGAATCACATTCTTATCACTAATCAATGTACTTCCATCTGCATTGGGAAACTTACACACATATTTAGTCATTTAATATTCTTCAGGACATCTTAAAAGAACTTTGGATTGTTACATTCAATATAATAATGAACTTTATGTGCCTTATTTTCCTGGGCCAAAAACCTAATCTCTGTAACTTTTTGCTTATACTTTTGGGAAACTTAAACACTGCCTTCCTAGAGGTGGATGAATTAAAGTACTTGTAATCTTGTAAATCTTTTAGAGTTCTCATTTTTCATTTAATACCCTCTGAATTTCCCCATTATTTTCATCAAACCAATTTGGATGTTTACTGTTTTTGCCCAGGTGAGTAATTGTGGTACTGTCCAACAAATCTCTGAAAGCTGTCTACTCCTTATCTACTCTGCAAATTTTTAATTGTGTATTGGCTCAGTTTTCCCTCTAAATTAGAAAAACTATTCCAGCACAAAGACTCTAATCTACTAGCATTAAGTGTTTGGTAGTCATCTTGGCCTTGGACCCCTGCCTTTGCTGAAAAAAATATTTCATTGGGAGAAGATAAGTCTCTGATTGGTCCAGTACTTTGAGATGCACATCTCACATATTATCTATCTCTTTTTAAAAATAATAATTATTATTATTACTTTTGCCGAGACAATTGGGGTTAAAAGTGACTTGCCCAGGGTCACGCAGCTAGGAAGTTTTAAGTGTCTAAGGCCAGATTTGGACTCTGGTCTTCCTGATTTCTGTGATGGTGCTCTATCTACTGTACCACCTAGCTGTCTCTTCTTAAAAATGACTTCGGGTATTAAAAGCCATTGTTTGCACTGGGTACAACTATGAAGTTTTACATATTTAGTTTGGTGACAAACTGCAATGACTCTTATGTTACATTACTATTTCTGTTTATATATGTGTACATGTCTTTTTTATATATATGTATGTTTGTCTTTTTCAGATGTAGAATCTGGGTTGAGAGTAAATGAGATGAATAAAAAGCTGGGAATTTTTGTGAAAAAACTTGACCTGCAAAGGTTCATGGATGATGGTCCCTGTGACTTCAATTTGAAGGAATTGCATGATTTGAATCTCAAAGTAGATAGATATCCAAAGACTGATTGTGAATTGGATGAAATTGAAAAGAGATTCCGATGGACTTCTATCCTAAATCACTGTAAGAAAATGACCTCAGGAAGTGATTATCTTCAAGGTAGTGAGTACAAGAAGTGCTTCACTGAAGAGGTAGAGCCATTGGTTCCGGGTAATCAATGGGATAGAGCTGTGAAATGCAGTTCAGACCTCACTGGGCATCAGAAAAGTGATACTGAAGAAATGCTTTCTGTAAGTGATAAAAGAGAGACTATCAGTCAGAACTCTAATCTTCTTACTCATCAGCAAATGAGAAAAGAACCTAATGAAAATAATATATGTGACGCAACCTCATCCTATCTCTCATCTCTTCCTTATCACACTGGAATGAAAAGATCTGGATATGATCAGTGTGGGAAAGCCTTTGGTTGGAATCCAGCTCTTGCTAGCTCGCAGAAGGCTCATACTAGAGAGGTGTCTCATGAATGTTCTGACTGTGGGAGAGCTTTCTATTGCAGATCATTCCTGCTTGACCATCAGAGAATTCACCCTAGAGAGAAGCCTTATTTATGTCTTCAGCGTGGAAAGCCTTACATATGCAATCGATGTAGAAAAACTTTTACAGATCTCTCCAGTCTAGCAAAGCATAAGAAAACCCACACTGGAGAGAAGGCTTATGAATGTAATCAATGTGGAAAGACTTTTAGATCAAGCTCCTGTCTGGCTAAACATCAAGGAATCCACATTGGAGAGAAACCTTTTGAATGTAATCAGTGTGGAAAGGCTTTCACATTCTCTTCCAGTCTTGGTACACATAAGAGAATCCACACTGGAGAGAAACCTTTTAAATGTACTCATTGTGGAATGGCTTTCACACAGAGTGCCCATCTTGGTTTACATCAGAGAAAGCACACTGGAGAAAAACCTTTTAAATGTAATCATTGTGGAAAGGCTTTTAGATGCAGCTCAAGTCTTGCTTGACATCAGGGAATCCACACTGTCGAGAAACCTTTTAAATGTGATCAGTGTGGAAAGGCTTTCATAAGTAATTACAGTCTTGTGGCCCATCAGAGAATCCACACAGGAGAAAAACCTTTTAAATGTAATCAGTGTGGAAAGGATTTCACACAGAGTTCCAATCTCACTTTACATCAGCGAATCCACACTGGAGAGAAACCTTTTCAATGTAATCAATGTGGAAAGGCTTTTACATCCAGCTCCCATCTTGCTAAACATCAGAAAATCCACATTGGAGAGAAACCATTTAAAATGTAATTAATGTGGAAAGAATTAAATGCAGCTCCCATATTGCCAAACATTAGAGTATCCACATGGGAATGAAACCTTTATTTTTGGTAATTGTTCGATTTTTCTTTTTCTATTTTGGGTTAGAGAGGTTAGCATTGGGAAATGTATTAGCCATAGGATTATCCTGCTCCTAATTTTCTAATCTAAAAGAATAAGGAAGGCTTTATTACAGTAATGAGACATGAATAGAACAGAAATACTGAGAAAGCTTTGAAAAATGTTTTATTAAATTAATTAGTACTCAAAAAAATTTTTGTTTTGCATATTTGACATATTTTTTGTTTTGTGTAAATTTAAAATGTTCATTGGATTTCATTTGTTTGATTTTCAAAATTAAAAAAGAAATCAGATATTGATGGTTTCTTGTCATTTTCACCAATATTGAAGATTTCAATACAGGAATTCATAAAAAATTTTTTCATGACATTCTCTGTTTTTTAAATCTTGAATGAAGAATTCTCCTAGCTACAGTAGTAGATTATACCTAACAGTTGTTAATGGATTATGTTCTGGGAGAGATGATTAATTGGGACACTAACTGTCTCTCAGAAATTCAGTTCTGTGCTTGCAGTCCTCAGGTAGGTCTCAGCCAGAAGGTCAGAGAGATCTGGCAGCAGACCTCGACTCTTAAGTGCCCAGGCTTCAAGGAACAAGAAGGGGCCTTTGATACCACAGTCTTGCCCTTATTCCTACTTCACTCGGCCCTCTGGAGCCCATCCAGAGGTCAGGCTATCCTGGCTGAGGAGACCTTTGAACCTTATTCTGTGACTGATGTTCCCTTGTTATTTTTATGCCACCCAAACACAATATCTTTTCTTCTTTAACTCTGGGAAATACAATCATATATCCCAAATCTTATGACCAAGACTTTTATACATCTGCTATTAAGAGTTCTCCTAAGTGAATTTTGGAGAAAACTTTATTGATTTCATTTGACATTATGCTGGCTGTTCTTTTATTGGTATACTAGATGTCCCCTGCAGTATCTCTCTTCTCCCAATCACTTTGATAAAACACATAGCACTCACTTCCAGTCCTGTTATTCTGTCTAAGAAGGTACATAGGACTTAGTAGATGTTGCTAATTAATCTGATTAATCCAAGCAGTTTTTTCTTACTTTGTTTTCTTACTCTGGCATAAATAACTATGCTAAATTAGGCTTTTCCAACTTGAACTCTAAATTCACATTTTTTTCTTTTGTTAAAAATGTACTTTTCAAGGAAAGCAGAAAGCTGGGAAATGAACTTTATGGCAAGAATCTCTGATGAAGGCCACTTTTCCCAAATAAATAGAGAACTGAGCCAAATGTATAAGAATAAAAACCGTGCCTCAATTGAGAAATGGTCAAAGGAAATGAACAGGTTTTAGATGATAAAATCAAAAATAATATAGGAAAATGAAAAAGTGCTCTAAATCACTTTTCATTAGAGAAAGTCAGAAGTTCCACCTTATACATATAAGTTTAAGTAATAAGAAAAAAATAATGTTCAATGCTGAAAACAATGTGGGAAAATTGGGATACTAGTGTACTAATGAGGAATTGTGAAGTGATCCAAGCTTCCTGGAGAGCAACTTGACATTATGAACAAAGGGCAACCAAACTGTGCAACTCTTTAGATCTACTAATAGCTAATTTGTGTTATTCCAAAGAGATCATAAAAAGAGGAAAAGGGCTTACATGTTCAAAAATATTTATAGCAGCTCTTTTCCTGAAAGCAAACCTGTGGAAAATGAGGGAATTCACATCTATTGGAGAATGGCTGAACAAGCCATCATATATAAATATAATGAAATAGTATTGTGCAATAAGAAATGATGAACAGGCCGGTTTTAGCAAAAAAAACCTAAAAATCCAAACTGATACAAAGTGAAATGAACGGAGCCAGGAAAAGATTATATACAGAATCAGCAACATAGTGTGTTGATCAACTATGAATGACTCAGATCTTCTAAGGAGCACAATGATTTAAGGCAAATACAAAAGACTCAAGAAGGGAAATGCTACCCATACACTAAATAAAGAACTGATGGACTCTGAACGTGATTGAAGAATATATCTTTTAGTTTCTTTATTCTCTTTTTGTAAACTTTTGATCGGTTTCTTTTTTCCCAACTCTGATTAATAGGAAAATATGTTTTAAATGAAAGCACATATATACATATAACAAATTGCCTACCATTTTAGGAAGAAGGAGAGCAGGGGCTGGAGAAAATTTTAGTACTCAATCTATAAAAATGAATGCTACAAATTGTCATGACATGTATTTGAAAATAATTCAAAACAAACAAGAAAATCTATCTTTTTGTATCTCTGTGTCCTAACCTGATCTTAGTTAAAACTTCTTTGTAACTGGCTATGACATCCAACAAATCCTACCCAAAGCATAGATCATGTAAAAGACTGTTTCTATGACATCTGAGGAAATGTAATCTCCCATTCATGGAGACTCACACTCTTGAATGGATAATAAACTAGAATTTACTCTTGGGCTGTACCCAGAGCTCCCTTATTCTGGCTTGCCCTAACAAGCACCCTGACAATTTCCACAACAGGATCCTATGAGATCATCTTTATGTAGCTCCTGGCACATGGCAGACACCTCAATAACAACCCCAGCCTTCTCACTCCTCTTTGACCCAGGGACATTGGCCTCAAGGCTTAAGCTTAAACTTAGATCATATATCCCCTGATCCTGTGCCTTTTCAATGGCTTCTCTCATGTTTACAATGGTCTCCTCCCTCACCTCCTGGCTCCCTTCACATCTCAGCTAAAATTTCACTTTTTCAAAACAAGCTTTTCCTGGTCTCCAAACTGCTGAATCTTCTCTCTGAGAGTAGCTCCTATCTACACTGTCCAGCACTAGTGTGGACACAGCTCATGAGATATTTTCTTCCCTGTGAGCTTCTTGAGGGCAGGATTTTTTTATTCTTTATCTTCCTTTGCATCCTCAGTGGTTAGAACAAAGCTTGGCACAGAGGGGCTATTTTCTAAACATTTATTGACTTGATCTGAGACCAGGGAAAGGAGAACCACTCAGAGAGCCCTGGGAGCAGCCGTGCGGGCTGAGGCAACAGGAATGGGTAGTGCCAGGAGAGGGTTTCTATCGCTGCTGCCAGCTCTGCCAGGGATCCCCCTCCCTCTGACAGGAGGAAGCTTCCTAGACTTTCTTGGACTCCCCCTGAGCTGAAACTGCTCAGCTTTCAGGGACTGAAGGAGGGGACTGCACTCACCCATGGTGAGGATCTCTGGCTGCCAGTGGCCATCTCTCTGGTTCTGGGCTTGGTTCCTCTGACAGCTGGGATGGGGAGACAAAAGGATCTGAGAGAGAGAGAGGCTGAGGTCTCAGCCTTTCCTTCCTAGGCTGAATGCTGATCTGCCCCTAATTAGATGAAGGGCAGGGACAATCCATAGACCGGCCCTACCCTCAGAGGAGAGACTCCACTCCAGGAGGGAGCAGGGAGAATCAGGCCTCTAGTGAGCAAGCTGGGTCAGAGCAAGAAAGAGGACTTGCCTCTCTCCCTACCTCCTTCTCTTTGATCTCATGCCCTTCCCCCTAGCCTTTGGGATCCCAAGTAGGATAAGACCAGGAGGAGCCTTGATGATCTTTGTCCTAGAGCTCTCCCTCCAAATGCTATTGCTAAGATTGAGAAGGGGGACCCCAAAAGGCCCAGACAGGTGTCATGAAGTGTCTCAAAAGAATTTGCATCCTTGAACCCATCTGCTAGTCAAGGAGCAAAGACTTTACTGAAAGCAATTTAATGCTATTACAGGGGACAAATCTAAGAGTCCAATAAAGAAGCACTACCAAGCAGATCAATTTATACAGCGTTCCATTATAGAGATATTAATTCTATAGCTCAAGGTGAGGGCTAAGGAGTAATCTTAAAATGAATTAAAGGTGGTCTTCGAAATTTGATAATCACTGACCAGATTATCAGTCAGCAAAGAACTAAATAGTCTACTCAGAATCAGCCTGGAAGTAGGAGTTTTTTAAGGAGTGGTCAAAAACAAATAGATGAGGCAGACTCCTAAACTGGAAGATTTGGGCTGAGGATTTATAGTTCCCAAGGTCAGGGGACCTCAAATTACATCCATACTATGAGGGAGGTGGGTGGTCAGGCAGCTGTGACCCACAATGAAGACATCCCAGGATCTTTGATATGTGATCCTTAACCTGAAGTTGGAGGGAGGACAACTTCTGGCAAATCTGAAGAACATTGGACAAGAGGTCAGAAAGGTATAAGGCCCAATGGAAAGGTCAGCTAGCAGAAGTGGGGTGAGGAGAGGAGGGGCCCTGGGTCTGCCCTACCTGGAACCTGCAGGCATAGAAATGGCTCCTATAGAAGGCAGGGAAATCTCACCTCAGAGAAAAGGAGACAGATTTCAGCTCAGAGAGGAGGCAGAGAGATCTCAGCTCAGAGGAAAAAAAGACAGAGATCTCAGCTCAGAAATGGAGGCAGAGAGATCTCATCCTGGGGAAAAGGAGTCACAGATGTCTCGGTATAGTTATGTCTTGCCACACATCAAAGGATACATACTGGAGTGAAACTCTTTCATTGTATTCAATATGGAAAGACTCACACGGAGGTCCAGTACTTCTGAACATGAAATCAAAATAAGAAGTGAAAAGTGCTTAGCACAAGGATTGATATATGCTGAGCACAACATTATTATTTCTTTATTTAATGTAATTGTTAAATATTTAATGAGGCACACTTGGTAATTATATAGGTGATGGTGGTGGTGATGATGATGACCTGACTAAGATAGTGAATTTTTATTTGAAAAATTTTGACTATTATGTAATTGTATAAAGTGGCTCAAAGATGTATTTGGACTCTTTCTAGCCATATGAAAAGATGTTATTAATTATTATCATTAATTCATTATTAATCAGAGAAATGCAAATTAAGACAACTCTGAGATGCCACTACACACCTGTCAGATTGGCTAGAATGACAGGGAAAGATAATGCGCAGTATTGGAGGTGATGTGAGAAAACAGGGACACTGATACATTGCTGGTGGAACTGTGACTACATCCAACCATTCTGGAGAGCAATCTGGAACTATACTCAAAAAATTTTCAAACTGTGCATACCCTTTGATCCATCAGTGTTACTACTGGGCTTATATCCCAAAGAGATTTTAAAGAAGATAAAGAGAACTATATGTGCAAGAATGTTTGTAAGCAGCCCTCTTTTTAGTGGCCAGAAACTGGAAACTGAGTGGATGCCCATCAATTGGAGAATGGCTGAATAAATTGTAGTATATGAATATTATGGAATATTATTGTTCTGCAAGAAATAACCAACAGGATGATTTCAGAAAAGCCTGGAGGGACTTACATGAACTGATGCTGAGTAAAATGAGCAGGACCAGGAGATCAATATATACTTCAACAACAATACTATATGATGACCGGTTCTGATGGACCTGGCCATCCTCAGCAAGGAGATCAACCAAATCATTTCCAATGGAGCAGTAATGAACTGAACCAGCTATGCCCAGAGAAAGAACTTTGGGAGATGACTAAAAACCATTACATTGAATTCCCAATCCCTATATTTATGCCCACCTGCATTTTTGATTTCCTTCACAAGCTAATTGTACAATATTTCAGAGTCTGATTCTTTTTATACAGCAAAACAATGTTTTGGTCATGTATACTTATTGTGTATCTAATTTATATTTTAATGTATTTAACATCTACTGGTCATCCTGCCATCTAGGGGAGGGGGTGGGGGGTAAGAGGGAAAAATTGGAACAAGAGATTTGGCAATTGTTAACGCTGTAAATTTATCCATGCATATAACCTGTAAATAAAAGGCTATTAAATTTAAAAAAAAATAAAAAAGAATTAGAACTGTCCCCAGAAGTGACCTGAGACTCTCATATGAGATTGGTTATATTCTGTTTGGAAGAAGAAAGAATAAAATCCTCTTTTGAAACAAAAAATAAAATTTTAAGGACTTATATACAGGCTATGTCCTCATCCCTTTTTAGCACTTAGGAAACAAGGATTACTGATCCAGGGAACACCTTTGGAGTTTGCAGTTTGTAGGAAATCAAGTACTTACTAAGTCCTGGAAGAAGAAGAGTGGGAAGGATATTAAAAGATTTGACAGATGACTGATACTGCAGGCTGAAAGCTGAAGAACCCATAAAGAAACTTTAAAGAAACCCATAAAGAACCCATGGGCTTACAGGACCCATAAAGAAACTTCAGGAGTGAATGGTCTATTAAGGACAATTTATATATAATCTCTAAAGTTTTCTTTGGAATGTTTTGGTGCGAGATAGGAATGTTTTGCCTAGACAATTTTAACAATATTTCTGTTGTACCTGTTACTTTTATTTCAAAATTATAATAATAATAAGTTTAGAGGGATTCCTCAATTGGAAGAAGTTGAATTAACATCTTTTTTTTTTGAATGAATAAATTATAAATGTTAAGTGTAATGTTTTATGTGAAATCAGGATATTCTATATTCTGTTGAGTTTTAATTGGTTGTATAGTGTCATTTTAAAGTTGTATCCATTATTTAAATGGACTCTGAGAATAATAATTTTCACCTTAGTCCCTTTGAACATGCTTCTGTTATGAACAATATGTAATTTAGAATTTTTCTTATGTATTGGACATTTTACAAGCAAAATGATTGTGTAGTGCTAAGCTTAAAACCATCTACTTCAAACTTTGAACTTCTAGGATGAATCTCTTACTATTATCAATGTAAGGTCATAGTTAATACTTTTTTAGAATATATGATAATTGAGAGCTAGATTCATCTGAAGCTTTGATTAATGAGATTTGCTATTGGAGATAAAATCCCTTGGGATAGTAGTTGATATTATTTGGAGTTTTAAATTCAGGTAGGACTGTTTAAGAAAGCATGAAGCCAGTGGTCCACCATCTGAAAGGAATATTCCATAAGCTACTCAGAAGAAATTGTTACAGGTGGAAGTTAGTATCTGGAAACAAATTAGAAGATGGTCTTGACTTCTACTTAAGGTTAGATACTTCTGACTCAATTTCCCAGTGATGTTCTTTTGGATAAGAATCCACCGATTATTCCTGAGTCTGACTTAAGGTGAAAATGTTAAAATTAGGACAGTAACTGAAATAAAACTGAGTTAAGGATGCTTTATCCTGTATCCTGTATGTACTCACAGGTCAAGGCCTGAATGACCTGTTTTGATGCTATTATGTCCCTGCTTTTTTTCTCTAATGGCAAGTTTTTATGATCAGGACAAATGGTCAGTAGAAGGCATGAGCACCATTCAAAAAAAAAAAAAACTATGGTTATTATATGCTAAAGTAAGTAAGTGATATTGACTTATTCATCCATCTGTTGCTAGGTGTATTGTTTGTCTTTGTTGTTGCTGACTTTTGTGATAGGTATCTTTATCTGTGAAAGTTACCTACTCCAATTATGGGGGACATAACTGGTTGGGATGATAGCTGGCCTTGTTACCTGAGCCCAAGAAGAAAACTTCCATCAGGAAGGAGATGTCACTCATTACTTGTATGATGTCACTTGTTACCAGTGTTACCAAGAGTCAGAAAACTCTGTGCAAAATCAGTAAGATAGAAGGCACAGTCATGAGCTTAGCACCATTGATGGTTCTCAAGTGACAAGGGTGGGAACTGGAGCCTGGGAGGATAGATCCGACTCTGAAGATGAAGTCAATCAGAGAGTTGAAGAAATGTATAAATTTTGCTGTGAGAAACTTTAGACTGATGATAGAGAGGGGGAAATTGAATGAATTGAACTGTGAAAACTGTCTCACAAGATGCAGACAGTGTTCTGAAGACCGAGTAAAGGTCACCTGCACCCCAGGGCCAGGTTTCTTTCTTCAGAAATCACATGGTTTACAAGGAGTGGGAGCTTTTCTTTGTGAATTAAGTTGGGGTCACCTTGGCATTGAAACTCCCAAATAAGGTAATTTAGTAATCCTAAAGATTTGTGTAGGTCGACAGTTTTTCCTCATTTATAATTTAGAATGTGAGGTCATTTATCCTGGGCTTACCAGGGCAAAGATTCAACCTATAGGGCGTGTTAGCTCAGGTGTCTATGTAATTCTTGCCTGTTAACTGGTCCTTGCCTCTCCTTGTCCAACTGCTTGTAGTGGGGGAGATGTCCTTTCTTGAAAAATCTTAAAATTCCTTTCTGCTTTTGCCTTGAGAAATCTTCTTAACTGATTTGATTTATTTGAGTTGGTGGTCTTGTCCCACATAGGAACAACATATTATTATCTGACAACCAGCATTGGTTGTGGTGTGGAGCTTTAACACTCCCAAGGTTAGGAAGTGTAGTGCGCTTTCTAGAGCCCCCAAGTTGGGGTGCCAAAATATATTATGCTTTCTAGAGCCCCAATGCTGAGATGCCAAAATATACCATCCAGATTAGCTCTTTGGAGGATGTTAAGACTAGCCTGAGTCCTTGGTCTTAGTGGAGGAATGAAGAAGGGAGGAGACTCACAAGGATGGACAAATATGAAGTCCATTTATTTCAAGTCCGCTCAGCCCCTAAATACCTTAGTATGATTATATCACTACAGCATACTGAGCATGTGCCAACTATTGAACCATTATATCAGCACAGCACACTGCATAAGTGCTAACTACGGTAGAATTACATCACCACAGCATACTGTGCAAGCTAACTATAAGCACCCTACTATGTAAATGCCTCTTGCTGTAAGGATTCCTGGCTTCAAGTGGAACATAAGTGGACATGCCCTCCTTGACTTCTCAGGAAAGGTGAGAATATCAAAGGGAGGTAGGGAGCCAAAGCAGACATTGTCAGCAGGCTCCCTCTGGGCAGAAGGGTCTTATACCTTACCCAGAGTTCCCCCACTCTCTGCTGCCCTCCACAAGGCAGCCTTACAGTTATTGCTATAGCCTCCCTAGGTGCTACACTACATCACTAGCTCACAATATAAACTTTTTCTACCCACTCATACAAACCTTCACAGCTCCTCTAAGGCTAGAATTTGGGCTGGTACCTGATAAACCAACAGAATTCTGTCTGCTGGGAGATCTCACTGTTTCCCTCTTTACTCCTCAAAAATGAGGTTCTCATGGACCAAGGAGAAGTGTAGAGAGCAGGACATGTTGGGCCTGGGGCCCAGGGATGGCTGGAAATTAGGAAGGAGGCCAGAGAAGGACTGAATGTGGGATGGTACTGGAGCTAGATTGGTTGTCACCTGGGTTCTTGTTACCTCAGCTGGAGAGGAAAAGGAAAGTTTGAGGATGTAAAGTCCCAAATGAATTGTATGATTATCTGTATGTACATATAGACATATATGTATAAGGATGTATATATTTAAGTGTGTGGGTTTATGTGAATATACATAGATATATATATATATATATACAGATACACACATGGATATACTTAGATATGTCTGGTTTCATAGTGAAGCCTAGTGCTCAGCTGAGAATTAAAAACTTTTTTTAGAGCTTTTGAAGGGAACTCATAGAATTTAAGGATGGGATGGCTTTCCAACACTGGAAACAGCCAACATGAAGGCAAACCTTGGGGGTATAGTACCACAGACAAAGAGAAGCCCAAAAGCCAGTTTTGCTGCTCAGTGCTGGGGGGAAGAGGCACTCTGTGCAATCACCTAGACATATAGCTGGGGCCCAGTAGAAACACTACTGGATCTAAGAGCATGCACAGTTTGATACCCCTTTTGAGCATAGTTCCAAATTCATCTCCAGAATGGTTAGATCAGCTCACAACTCCACCAACAATGTATTAGTATCTTAGTTTTCTCATATCCCCTCCAACATTTGTCATTATCTTTCCCTATCATCTTAGCTCATCTGAGAGGCATTTGGTGTTACTTCAGAATTGTCTTAATTTGCATTTCTCTGATCAATTTTGTGATTTAGAGTACCTTTTCATAGGACTAGAAATGGTTTTAATTCCTTCACTTGAAAATTGTTTGTTCATATCCTTTGACCATTTATCAGTTGGAGAATGACTAAATTATAAATTTGAGTCAATTCTCTATATATTTTAGAAATGAGGCCTTTATCAGAACCCTTAAATGTAAAAATTTCCCCCAGGTTCTAATAAACATTTCCTAAGTACCTGTTATGTTCCAGTCTCTGAGGTAACTACTGGTTTTATAATTAAAGGCACCAAGCTATCTGGAACAGGGACATCTTGTCTCATAGGTTTAAAACCCAGCAGAGTAGCAGATACAGAGTAGAGTGAGTGCAGATGCCCAGTTTGTCTTCTATCATGGAAGGCATTGAGAGGAGTTCGGTGCTCAAGCCTCTGTTGTGATACAGGAGTTACCTGCTAGTGGCTGCTGGGGATCCAACTCAGAGCAGCAGAATGGATCCCTTCATGTGAGAGCATGAAGGAGACTGAGAGGCAGTTGCGTTGTGAGACCTCTC
Source organism: Dasyurus viverrinus (assembly GCA_020854095.1). NCBI lineage: Eukaryota > Metazoa > Chordata > Mammalia > Dasyuromorphia > Dasyuridae > Dasyurus > Dasyurus viverrinus. The sequence goes on along the minus strand of CM036999.1, from coordinate 622,609,662 downwards.
CAATCTTCCCTCTTGCCTCCAATTTATTTTATTCCCCATCCAAGCAACATCTATTTCAGTAAAAACTGCTTTGCAACTCCTTCAGATGTCATGATTCACAGCGATGGAGGCTGTCTGGGAACTGACCTGCTCCTTCACCTAGGCATGGTCCTTAATAAGCCTGCAAGCCTCCAATCAGAGGAAAAACGTGACAGAAGGAGGAAGCTTCAATCAAGACTTCAGGATTTTGGAATTGTGAAGGGATCCAATCACTCAAGAGAGCAATTTGGAACTATGCTCAAAAAATCACCAAACTGTGCATACCCTTTAACCCAGCAGGATTCTACCGGGTATTGTATTCCAAAGAGATCTTAAAGGAGGGAAAAGGACCCACATGTGAAAAATGTTTGTGGCAGCCCTCTTTGTAGTGGCCAGAAACTGGAAACTGAGTGGATGCCCATAAGTTGGAGAATGGTTGAATAAGTTATGGTGTTTGAATGTTATGGAATATTATCACTTTATAAGAAATGATGAACAGGCTGATTTCAGAAAAACATGGAAAGACAGGAGGCAAATTTAGGGTTAGAGTCGGGAGTCGTCGGGAGGGTTAGAGTCGGGAGGCATGAACTGATGGTGAGTGAATTGAGCAGAACCAAGAAATCATTGTATACGGCAACAAGACAATATGATGATCAAGCCTGATGGACATATCTCTTTTCAACAATGAGGTGATTCAGACCAGTTCCAATTGTTCAGTGATGAAGAGAACCATCTACACCAGAGAAGACCTTGGGAATTGAGTGTGGATCACAACATAGCATTCTCACTCTTTCTGTTGTTGTTTGCTTGCATTTCGCTTTCTTTCTCGGGATTTTTTCCTTTTAGACTTGATTTTTCTTGTGTAGCAAGAAAACTGTATAACTATACATATATTGGATTTAACATATATTTTAACCTATTTAACATGTATTGGACACCTACCAGCTGGGGGAGGGTGGGGAGAAGGAGGGGATAATTTGGAACAGAATATTCTGCAAAAGTCACTGTTGAAAAATTACCTATGCATATGTTTTGTAAATAAAAAAATTTAATTAAAAAAAAAGCCTTCAGGGTGTTGAGTTAAGGTTTTAAAGAGCTTACCTTGGGGAGGGGCATCTTGTCTAGAAATCAAATCAGGCAGATAAAGCATCTGAGAAGCTGAAACTGCTTCATTTGTCAGAGGACACACTTTTCTGGTGACTGAACTTGCAGAGCTGAGAAGGCATCACATACTTTGAGATGGGGCATGTTGGGAACAAACAAAAGCAGCAAGGACAAGGAGCTGAGAAAACAGCGCTTTTAAGGAGCCTGGAGAGTGACCCCCAATTTGATGAAGGTGAGAACCTTGAAGGAATTCTTTTTGTCTTATGACCTTCCTCTGGGTCCAAATTTTAGGTTCCTATCACAGTTGAGAAACTACTTCATCTTGTCTGAAGAGGGGAGCGTTTAATTCCTGACACATTTATTTTTTCTTCTTTTTATGTAGAATGGGGTTGACAGACCTTGAATGGGGCACTTGCATGGGCCTGCTGCCACATCTTTTCCCTGCCAAGGGAATATACTCACTAGTGGTCTGGGAGACTTCTTTGCCTGTCATATTTAGGGACTTGGTTCCTGAGATGACCCTTACACTTTGCCCTCTCCAAGGGCTCCTCCTCTGCCAAAGGTTGGCAGTTCATAGTGTCTAAATATTAAGAGGTATATGGAGGTCTGAGAGGTAGCCAGTGGCTCAGTGGCTAGAGCACTGGGCCTGGAGCCAGGAAGACCTGAGTTCACACCCAGCCTCAGATACTGCCTAGTGTGTGTGATCCCTGACTAGTCATTACCCTGTGATGGCCTGACAAAATGGATCCCCTGGATCTGGTACAGAAGAAAATGGTAAACTACTCTAGTAGGACTCCCAATGAGGTTAAGAAAGGTCAGACCTGACTAAGTGACTAAATAGCAGCAAGAATATTGAGATCTGGAGGTTACCCACAAATTAGTGATCAGAAAGAAAAACACCCCTTCTTCTCTTTTGATAGATGAGGTAAAGAGGGATGCCCAAAGAAGTTTGTTGAGGATGAGCCAGCTTGTGACCCTAGGAGTTCAGATTCTGGTCTTTTGGTCCTAGATACAACTCTATAGGGTTCCCCTCAAACATACTCCTTCACATCCCATTCACATACTCACACCTACATTCACTCCCACTCACTCATATGCTCATACCCTCTCACACACACTCTCATACTCTCACACATACACCTTGCTCCATACCATGAGGATCAAGGAAGCCTGGTTTATTTCTTTTCTTTTTTTTCCTTTCTGAGGCTATTGGGGTTAAATGACATGCCCAGGGTCACACAGCTAGGAAATGTTGAGTATCTGAGGTCTGCTTTATTTTTTTAATACATAGCAGAGGAGTGACTGGGGAGCAGCCTTTCTATGGGCTTCCTCTCAGTTTCCCCAACTAGGCAATGAAGGGCTTGGCTTGGATGGTCTCAGAACTTTCTGTCTTTCATCCCACCATCTCTCCTCCTATGGGGTCTCCCAGCCCTCTTACTGAGACATTTAAATTTCTGTAGGACCTGAAGGCAGGCCCTTGTCTTCCCTGGCTCTGATTCCAAATGTAGACAAGGAAAATCACGATCTCCTTCCTGCCTTTATCTGTGGACTTCTGTGTGAACATCAAGGTACATCAAGTATAGAAAGGAAAAGTGAATGCTGTGTTCATTCTCCGTGACACTGTGATTATTTTTCTTGTAGGAGTTATGGGTCCTGGGAGGTTGAATGATGCTTTCCAGAACCTCCTACCTGCCCAATCTGCAGAAATTGTTTCAGTGATCCCATCACGATAGTCTCTGGAAACTCCGTCTGTCTTTCCTGTATTCCACAAGGTCTCTCAGGTGCTCACATCAACTGGAGGATGAAGAACCTGGTGAATCTGTTCCAGTTGCTGAAAGCAAAGCTAGAAGAGATCTAGCTAGTCTTGGGGGAATGATGCCCTGAGCATGGTGAGCTCCTCACCCTCCTGTATCAAGAAGACAATCAAAGAATTTTGCCAAGTCTGCAAACACAGCAGTCTTCACCAGTACCATACCCTGACCCAAATACAAGATCCTGCCCTGTGAAGGGAAATCGGACAACCAAGTCAGCTTTTAGGCAGGGGTAAAAAAGCTGTGGCTCACGAGAGAAGGGGCTCTGGGCCTCCCTGAATGATGGGATCTCCTCATCGTGTCCCACTTGGGAGGGAGCCTTTGCCCAGGCTATTCTTGGGGCACAGGGAGCATTCATTTCTATCCCAGCTACTCAGAAGCCTTAACTTCTTTCTGAGCTCCACCTGGCAGTCCCCTCTCCTGGGAAGCCCTCCTGAAATTTCCTCCCTCTCTCCTACATCCTTTCAGTCACCTGAGTCAATATTCAATCACCCCAAGAAAAACCAAACCCCTCCAGGGCAGCAGCTCTGAAGGAAATTGCACCCTCAGGACCCAAGCACAGGGTTTTAGGGGCTACTCATCAGTGCTCTTTGAATTCAGTTATTTCTTTTATCCCCCAAGCTTTCTCTGAAGAAGAGGATACAATCCCTGAAGAAGAGGATACAATCTCTTTTCCAGTTGTGGGTGGGGAGAACATGGACGCCCACCCTTCTGTGTTCACCTTCATCAGTCGCCTTCCTGGAAAACAAAACCCACCTGACTGGAGGCTGTTACAAGGAACATAGAAAGCTCATTGGAAGAAATCCCCAAATGGGAGCCATTGACCGAGTCTGAAACGCTGATTCCCAACTGCCATCTGCTGGCTGGTCTTGTTACTGCCTTGAAAACTTGCTCATTTAATCAAGTTTCTTCTCTGACCTATGGGTACTGAGTGGGGTAGTTTCAGCCAATTGATTGGCCATAAACACCACCAATTAGGAAGTAGGGCATTAAGCAGGAGGTCAAGGACTGGGCTGGCACCCCTACCACAGGCAGTAGCACAGAGCAACCAGGAAGCTGGAGTCAGTGCCTTTGTATGGGCCTTGATTAGATTCTCCTGCTGTCCCCTCTGTAGCCTAGAAGCCTGTTTTCCCAAGGACTATTTCCTTTTTCCATACAACTTGCATGCCCTGCTTTTTTCTGTTCGGTAGAGTCCAGCTTCTTAAATTGAGGGTCACAGCCCCAAATAAGGTCTCATAAGTGAATGGGGTGGGGGATTGTTGTTTTTGGGTTTTTGTTTTTTGTCCTTTTTTTTTGACAAAACGGGTTTGTTTCTTTTTCTGGCAAAATTTTGATTTCTTTTCAGTAAATGTTTGGTTTCCATTCGTATTTTATATACCTATATGCCTGGGGTCACGTAAAAATTTCTCAGATGAAAGAGAATGGAGAAAGTTGAAGTCCAGCTCCAGAATGTTTGGATTGTTTATTGAATTCTCCTGAAATTAAAACAAACTCGGTCTCTGCAGCTTCTGCCTGTTATTGCCACCTATGCCCTCTCAGTGAGTGCTGCCTGTCCCTCTTCCTCAGATGGCTTTTCCATTATTAGAAGACATGAATGCTGTCCCTGCCGAGTGTGGCTCCTCCAGAGATGGCACAGCTGGTTCCCTGCACCATTTTTCCAAGGACATGAACCTGACAGCCTTTCCCACCATTTCCTCTCTTGTCTGGATATCCTGGGACTGACAAATAACCTCCTTTATTTGTGACACAATATGGAAGAATCGGCTTGCCTGGGCCAAAGTGCAATAAGACAGGACTAATTGTGTCTTTGTTTAGGCAAAGAAATATAGGTAAGGCTCAGTTAAAGGGAATGGAATGAAATGAGATGTAGCCAGTATTCCATGGACCTAAAAGTGATTCTGGTTGTGGTCCCTTTAAGAAACTAGTCCTTTCAGATTGATTTATTCCTTTCTGATTTACAACCACTCCTTGCTGATGCTTTATCAGTTCAAGAAGCTATAGGACCTTTCATTCACAAATCCTGGTCAAAAGCACCCCTTTTGAATTCCAATAGGAGATAGAAATGAGGACTAGGAGATCATTATATTAACAACAATACTATATTATGATCAATTCTGATGAATATGGCTCTCTTCAACAATGAGATGAACCAAATCAATTTCATGTGTTCAAAAATGAAGAGAACTAGCTACATCCAGGGAAAGAACTATGGGAAATGAAGATGAACCACAACATAGCATTTTCACTCCCTCTGTTTTTGGTCTACTTCCATTTTTTATTTCCTTCTCAGGTTATATTTACCTTAGTTCTAAATCCGATTTTTCTTGTGCACCAAAATAATGGTATGGATATAGATACATGTATTGTATTTAATGTGTACTTGAACATATTTAACATGGATGGGTCTGCCTGCCATCTAGGGGAGGGAGGGAAGGAAAGTTGAAAAAGAGGGTTTTGTAAAGGTGAATGCTGAAAAATTACCCATACATATATCTTGTAAATAAAAAGCTATAATAATAATAATAATAAAATAAGAACAAATCAAGTCAGAACACTAAGTAAAGTAAGAGATTCCAAAAAGAAAGGGATGAGTCTGGCTGGCTGGTCTCAAAGATGGAAGACATTGTTTTCTGATCCATGTTCTCCCAGTTTTCCCAATCAGAGGCACCAGAAGTTTCCTCCAAGGACCTAGAAAGAGCTTAGTGTCACTTTGGGAGAATTGCTCCAAAGATGAGTTGAGCTCTTCTCTCCTAATGCTTCTCCAATCTGTCTCTTCTCCTCCCACACCCAACCCATCTGCCTTTGACTACAGTTCCTGGATGTCCTCAGAAAAAAATTCCCCTTGTTGGGCCCCATCAACCTCTATCACCTTTTTTTTCCAGACTTCTGTTCCAGCCACACTGGCCTTCCACTCACCCTTCAGTCTTTTTTTTTTTTTTTAATAGCCTTTTATTTATAGGAAGCTCTATGATGTGATTAGGGGATGCCTAGATATCTGCCTATTCAAAGTTAGGCTGTGATTAGGAGATTCCTATTCAGGAAGTCTTTGGTATGATATGATTAGAAGATTCAACCTATTCAAGGTTGTCCTTATGTGGCTGTAGATTAGTGCAGGCTCCCCACAGATCCCCCTTTTTTCATTTATATTAAAAAATCAAATGTAGAATTTTTCATTTCTCGACCTGTGCCTGGCTTAGGTTGTTCCTATGGGGAAAAGCCTTACCCTTCATACGAAGGATGTACAGAAACAGCTCTTCCTGGCTTAGGTCGGCTAGTCCTTGAGGAATCTTACCTGTCATCGGCTAACAAGGTCTCGGATGTTTGTCGAAAATTTCTATTGCTCATATGAGCATCAAGGGGATCATCACCAGTCTCAAGGCGGTGATAGTGTACGTGAATGGGTTTGGCCAGCGCACTATACACAGGGAATGATTTTCAGGAAGGCCCAAAAGTAAAAGAAGGCCAATTAAAGGCCCTTTGAACTTCTGAAGTACTAATTAATGAATTCTAAAGCTTAACTGACTCTGCCAGGGAAATTTTAAAAAATAAGGGATTCTAAAGCTAAAGCATCCAAATTCAATCTGAACTAGTGAATAGGGGTTCTCATTATTTCAGGTATTTTGAAAAAATCTACCAGTTTCCAAATGTTCTTTCTTTTCCTTCCTTTTTTTTTTTTTTCCACAGAAAGGAATTATCAAATGACTATTCCCCATATAAATCCCAAGAGTGAATTAAAATCCCTCTACATAACAGACTAGTACAGTGGCATTTCCTAAAAATCCCTCAAACATAACAGCAATAATTACACAGTTTTAACAAATCCCATCCCAAAATTTTAAACAGAGTGATAGATGATCCAGGCAAGGTTCAACGGTCAGTCATCAAACATTCCCAAAGTCCCTCATATCAGTCCCAAGTACAGTAGATGCAGGGTCCAGTCCATGGTCTCATTTTTAAAACTACTGCTTCAGGCTGTGAAGTGATAGGAGGCTCTCATTCCATGCATACTGGGTGTGCCATGCTGACAATCAAAGCTGATCAAGGTTCCAAAAGCAAGCCAATATCTTGAATTTGACCAATTTAGATCAGTCTCAGATGGAAAGACTCAGTTCACCATACTGCTGCAAAATATGAGGAGGCCAAAATAAATTGTTTCCTATGTGAAGAGATGAGTTTGCTTTACAGGCCAGGGAAACGGCTGCTGTCTTATAGAGCCCTGTTAATTGTCTTCTTATGTAGAAACCTTAAAGAAACACAAATATCCGGTAACAGAGAGATGACCAGGCAAAATACTTAGTTGCCCAAGCATTTCCGATACAATGATTACATATGACCAGACTGAAAACAGCAAGGTATGACATAAGTGAATTAACAGTTTCTATTGATCATTGTTTTGATCATAGAGATCAGTTGCAGGAGGAAAAAGTATAACATAACATAAGCAGTTAAAACTCAACCTTCAGCACATATAGGATAAAATAGCTTTAACCCAATTTTATTCCAGTCAATTGTCCCAGTAACTGTCAGAAGGTGGTGCTTTAAAACTCCCAAATAGCATTAACTAATTAATTTTAAGTCTGAGAAATTTTACTTCCAATAACAAATTTCCTTCATCAAATTCTGATAAATCTTGAAAGACTTATCATAACATCATAACCTTATAGTAATAACAGGAAGAAATTTTGTCTAAGTTCACAACTTAAAACAATTATCATATCTAGGTAGATAACAAAGTGAACGTTATACACAAGTTATTTTGCTTTTCAAATGCCCAAAACATAGAAAAATATCCCAAATTGCATATTGTCCAATACAGAAACATTTCCAAAAGGACAAAGAAAAAATTATTTCCAGAGGACCTTTAAATAACCTCAGGATGACCCAATACAATCAATCTAAACTTATACAGACTACCCAATTCCATTATAAGAATTCAAGAAGTTTCTTAAAAATAGTAATTAACTTTTAGAAATATTCTTACCAAAGTATGGATCACATTTATGACCATATTCCTCAACCAAGAAAATTTATGTATCAAGAAACAAATAAATCAAGGAACGTAAAAGTAAGCATGTTCCTTTAAATCAGTTTGCTGCACAGTAGGGAGAGAGGAGAGGAGGACTCCCTTCCCCTAGGAAAAAACTTCTCAGGTTCTCCGCTCAGTGTCCTACATAGGGATCCTTTTGAAGATTTAGCCCATCATGACCTGTATGTGTACGAATGTTTGTGGCAGTCCTTTTTGTAGTGGCTAGAAACTGGAAACTGAATGGATGTCCATCAGTTGGAGAATGGCTGAATAAATTGTGGTATATGAATACTATGGAATATTACTGTTCTGTAAGAAATGACCAACAGGATGATTTCAGAAAGGCCTGGAGAGACTTACACGAACTGATGCTGAGTGAAATGAGCAGGACCAGGAGAACATTATATACTTCAACATCAATACTATATGATGACCAGTTCTGATGGACCTGGCCATCCTCAGCAATGAGATCAACCAAATCATTTCCAATGGAGCAGTAATGAACTGAACCAGCTATGCCCAGAGAAAGAACTTTGGGAGATGACTAAAAACCATTACATTGAATTCCCAATCCCTATAAATTATATTTTAGCCCAGTTTTTTATTTACTTTCTTCCCAAATCTACCCATTTCCAGTTTTCTCTTTCTCCCTAGCTATATACCTGAACACTCAGATGCTCCTTTGGCCCGGGCTCTATTTCAAGGGGAAAAAAACTTTCCTGTCCGTTTAAAATATCTAAATTCCATTTACTTACAAAATTAGTACATCAGGTTAAAAGTTTTAAAATCACAAGCAGATTTTCGAATAACCAATTCCCAAATTCCTTAATCATTGTTCTTAAAAACTTAAAGCTTTTACATCAGCAAACAGACTAGGGGTTGTTTCCAAGACCTCCGCCCTGAGGGAGAAGTTTGTTTCACCTTGAATTCCCTTTTTCCCTTCCAGAATCCAAAGAGTCTTCTATGAACTTCCAAGCCCATTTTGTGCTTTTCTCTGCCTTCAGAGAAGGCCTAGATATTCCATTTAAACTTCTTTTCTTTAAATGTGAGCACACTGCTCTTCTAGATTTTTTTTTTTACTTTCTAAACTTTCAAATCCCATTTTATTTTATTTTATTTATTTATTTTATTTTATTTTTTTAATTTCTTCCCTTCTCTCCCTTTTTCTCAGGCTACTGCAGTCAGCCAGAGAAACACACACACCCGAGAGAGAGAGAAAGAGATTTTGGTATTTTCTAAGCCTGCAACACAGAGGCTGAATTCTTATCTTTTACAAACTTGCAAACTTTTAACACAGACACACATGGAGCTCCATTTTACTAAGCACAGTTGCAACGGTGTACTTAAAATTTTTTTTCAACCAACAAAACAGACAAATCACACAGAACATAGAACACATACCCAAAGGATACTTTCCAGCGTCCCAGAAAATACCCGTTTCAGAACTTTACCCAGAACAGAACCAGAACAACCAGAACCAGAACCAGATGGATACGCCAAAAGTCACTCAGACAGACTTACTCTCCCAAATACCCAATCAATCATTGTCCTCTGTAGGCCTGATTGAAGCTAAAGAACCGCTTCCTTCTTCAAGTCAGAGGAGCTAAAGACTCTCACTTGAGGAAGCTGAAGAAAACCCATTGAAGCTTTGGGAGCAGGGTCATACAGAAACCTTTTCATTGTTTTGAGAGCCTAATTTGAGCCTAGAATTGCTGTGCTTAAGGGCACCTTTTAAGAAAGAGGCATTGTCCTGAATTACTTTGTTAACATAAAAATCATTAAAGCAATCTCCAACTCTTTTTCACCTTTTCTCATCAATGGCTCCTTCCTGCGGAAACCATGGGCAGACATCTTCTAAAAGCTTAAAAATTTTACAAAGTCATTTTTTCTTAATCTTTACTCTATGCCTCCTTAATAAATCCTTGAAATCCTCAACAAATCTATCATGTACACTAAATCAGTGTGGAAAAGCTTTAACACCCAGGTCTCTGTTCCTCGGGACAGGTGGACCTGTGGTAACCTTATTCTCTTAAATTCTCCAAATTCTCCGGGACTGCACAATCTTCTTATTGAGAGGTTCGATCTAGCAATGGCTGCTCCTTTCTTCAAAGTCTTCCGGGCCCCACCTATGGGCGCCATTTGCCTCGGTCCTCGAGGCAGAGTGTGTGGACCCTGGAAGAAAAGAGATAAGGGCAAGAGAGAGGGGACGCGCAAAATGGAGGCAAGACAAATCATTCTGATCAAGCCTCATTTTAATGGGTGCAATACAACAGCTATATATAGCAGTAGAAAAGAAGGCAGGGTTGTACAAACACAATACAGCGTGGAGGTCCTAGGGAAAGGGTTGGTATCAAGGCCAAGGATGAGCTGCTCAGATGTTTCTGGTGGCAGGAAGCTCTATGATGTGATTAGGGGATGCTTAGATATCTGCCTATTCAAAGTTAGGATGTGATTAGGAGATTCCTATTCAGGAAGCCTTTGGTATGATGTGATTAGGAGATTCAACCTATTCAAGGTTGGCCTTATGTGGCTGTAGATTAGTGCTGGCTCCCCACAGATGTAAAGCAAGATAGGACCTGGATGTCAAAGCTTTTCCACACTGATTACATTTAAAAGGTTTCTCTCAAGTGTGGATTCTCTGGTGTGCAGCAAGTCTGGCTCTTGCTATGAAAGTCTTTCCACACTGATTACATTTAAAAGGTTTCTCTCCAGTGTGGATTCTCTGATGTCTAGCAAGAGCAGAGCTAGATGTGAAAGCCTTTCCACACTGATTACATTTAAAAGGTTTCTCTCCAGTGTGGATTCTCTGATGTCTAGCAAGATCAGAGCTAGATGAGAAAGCCTTTCCACACTGATTACATTTAAAAGGTTTCTCTCCAGTGTGGATTCTCTGGTGTGCAGCAAGTCTGGCTCTCGCTATGAAAGTCTTTCCACACTGATTACATTTAAAAGGTTTCTCTCCAGTGTGGATTCTCTGGTGTGCAGCAAGATTGGCATTCTGTGTAAAAGATTTTCCACAGTGATTACATTTAAAAGGTTTCTCTCCAGTGTGGATTCTCTGATGTCTAGCAAGATAGGCACTCTGTGTAAAAGCTTTTCCACACTGATTACATTTAAAAGATTTCTCTCCAGTGTGGATTCTCTGATGTCTAGCAAGATAGGCACTCTGTGTAAAAGCTTTTCCACACTGATTACATTTAAAAGGTTCCTCTCCAGTGTGGATTCTCTGATGTCTAGCAAGAGCGGAGCTAGATGTGAAAGCCTTTTCACACTGATTACATTTAAAAGGTTTCTCTCCAGTGTGGATTCTCTGGTGTGCAGCAAGTATGGCTCTCGCTATGAAAGCCTTTCCACACTGATTACATTTAAAAGATTTCTCTCCAGTGTGGATTCTCTGATGTCTAGCAAGAGCAGAGCTAGATGTGAAAGCCTTTCCACACTGATTACATTTAAAAGGTTTCTCTCCAGTGTGGATTCTCTGATGTCTAGCAAGATCAGAGCTAAATGTGAAAGCCTTTCCACACTGATTACATTTAAAAGTTTTCTCTCCAGTGTGGATTCTCTGGTGTGCAGCAAGTCTGGCTCTCACTATGAAAGTCTTTCCACACTGATTACATTTAAAAGGTTTCTCTCCAGTGTGGATTCCCTGGTGTGCAGCAAGTCTGGCTCTCACTATGAAAGTCTTTCCACACTGATTGCATTTAAAAGGTTTCTCTCCAGTGTGGATTCTCTGGTGTGCAGCAAGTCTGGCTCTCGCTATGAAAGTCTTTCCACACTGATTACATTTAAAAGGTTTCTCTCCAGTGTGGATTCTCTGATGTAAAGCAACATAGGACCTCGAAGTGAAAGTCTTTCCACACTGGTTACATTTAAAAGCTTTATCTCCAGTGTGGATTCTCTGATGTAAAGCAACATAGGACCTCGATGTGAAAGCCTTTCCACACTGATTACATTTAAAAGGTTTCTCTCCAGTGTGGATTCTCTGATGTCTAGCAAGAAGGGAGCTAGATGTGAAAGCCTTTCCACACTGGTTACATTTAAAAGGTTTCTCTCCAGTGTGGATTCTCTGATGTACAGCAAGATTGGCACTCAGTGTAAAAGCTTTTCCACACTGATTACATTTAAAAGGTTTCTCTCCAGTGTGGATTCTCTGATGTCTAGCAAGAGCGGAGCTAGATGTGAAAGCCTTTCCACACTGGTTACATTTAAAATGTTTCTCTCCAGTGTGGATTCTCTGGTGTGCAGCAAGATGGGCACTCTGTGTAAAAGCTTTTCCACACTGATTACATTTAAAAGGTTTCTCTCCAGTGTGGATTCTCTGATGTAAAGCAACATAGGATCTCGATGTGAAAGCTTTTCCACACTGATTACATTTAAAAGGTTTCTCTCCAGTGTGGGTTTTCTCATGTTTTGCTAGACAGGAGATATTTGTAAAAGTTTTTCCACATTGATTGCACATGCAAGACTTTCCACACTGAAGACTTAAATAAGGATTCTCTCTACTGTGGATTCTCTGATAGTTAAGCAGGAATGATTTATAATAGAAAGCTCTCCCATATTCAGTACATTTATGAGTCACCTCTCCAGTATGAGCCTTCTGTGAGCTATCAAGAACAGGATTCCAACCAAAGACTTTCCCACACTGATCACATCCAGATCTTTTAATTCCAGGGCAGTAAGGAAGAGATGAGTGACAAGATGAGGATAATTCACATACATTATGTTCCTCAAGTTCTTTTCCAATATGCATTTGCTGATGAGTAAGGAGATGAGAGTTCTGACTGACAGCCTTCTCATCATTATTACTTATGGAAAGCATTTCTTCAGTATCACTTTTCTGATGGCCAATGACGTCTGAATTGCTTTTCACAGCTATATCCCATCGATTACTTGTAACCAATGGCTCTACCTCTTCAGTGAAGCATCTCTTGTATTCACTACCTTGAAGGAAATCACTACCTGAGGTCATTTTCCTGCTGTGATTTAGAACAGAAGTCCAGCAGAATCTTTTTCCAATTTCATACTGTTCACAATCACTCTTTTGATATTTATCTTCTTTGAGAATAAAATCATGCAATTCCTTCAAATTGAAGTCAAAGGGACCATCATCTATGAATCGTTGCAGGTCGTGTTCTTCGACAAAAATTCCCAGCTTTTTACTCATCTCATTTACTGTGAACCCAGTTTCTACATCTGAAGAAGACAAACATATACACAAAAAGACATACACACATGTATAAACACAAATAGGAATGTAACATAAGAATCACTGCAGTTTATTACCATACTAAACATACAAAACTTCATAGGTGTACTCAGTGTAAGCAATGGCTTTTAATAACCCAAGTCCTTTTTAAGAAGAGACAGACTGGAGGCAGCTAGGTGGTGCAGTGGATAGAGCACTAGCCCTGAAATCAGGAAGATCAAATCTGGCCTCAGACAATTACACTTCCTAGCTTTGTGACCCTGGGCAACTCACTTAATACCAACTGCCTCAGCAAAAATGATGATAATAATAATAATAATAGAGATACATAATATGGGAGACATGAATCTCAAAGTACTGGAACAATTAGAGAATTGTCCTGTCGGAATGAAATATACACATTCAGCAAAGGCAGGGGTCCAAGGCCAAGATGACTACCAAATACTTAATGACAGTAGATTAGAGTCTTCTTTGTGCTGAAATTGTTTTTCCTAATTAGAGGGAAAACTCGGCTAAGGCATAATTGAAAATTACAGAGCAGATAAGGAGTCGACTGCTTTCAGAGATATGTTGGATAGTATCACATTTACTCATGTGAGAAAAAAGTGAACATCCAAAGGAGTTTGATGAACATAATGGGAAAATTCAGAAGGTATTCAATGAAAAATGAAAACTCTACAAGATGAACAAGATTTCAAGTACTTTAGATTACCCATCTTGAGGAAGGCAGTGTTTAACTCTCCTAAAAGATTAAGCAAAAGTTACAACAAAAAATGTTGTTTTTTTGCCCCAGTAAATAAAGACAGAAAAAATTGATTTTTATTTGCTTCTTTTTCCCCTAAATATCTTGCCAAATAGACCTAATAGTATATATCGAACTCAAAGGGCATATATAATTTTGTAACTCTTTTGTCATATATCTATATTGTTCTCCAAATTGATTGGATCAGTTCATAATCTCAGCAACAATATTAGTGTCCCTAGCGTAATATTGCAATGTTTTAGATTTGCATGTCCCCAATCAATAATAACTTAGAGTATTTTCTCATAAGCTTGTAATCAGTTTTAATTTCGTCATCAAAAACTACCCATTATTATCCCTTTGAGTTTTGAGATGTGAGATCTTCATCTGAGAAGTTTTGTCTAGAACACGTTCCTTTCTTTTTCTCTTCCAATTACCTGCTCCTGCCCCTCACTGTGCCAGAGGTAAAAGTTTTGGAGTTTAGACCCCAGGCCAGTGCTCTGGATGCTTGCTCTTGGCTAACATAGTAGAGTTTGCATAGAGTGCATAGTCCTTTATTTAAGTCAAATCTCTGTCTAGGGAGATGAGATCCCTCCAAAGATCCTATTAAGAACTGGACAAGTTCTGGAGTTTTATTCACTTTTGCTGCTCAAAATGAATGTGAGGCATTTATTTTTTGTTTGGGGGGAGGAGGGGAGAGATTGTTAGGGAGCTAAATATTTCCTATCCTATTGTGCCATCTTACCAGAACCCTCTCCCATTCTTTTAAGCCCATTTTCAGGGAGTTTATCTAACAAATGTGGCAGTAAGATCAGCTGCCTGACTGAGGGATAATTATGTAACTCAAAAAAGTGCAGCCAACACCATAATGGATGCAGATTTGGTGCCCTCAGATGACTGAACACTCAATCCAGTTTCTGGCATACAACAAATTGTGGATCACTTCTGTGCTGTTTGGGCTCATTTTGAACTGATGAGGGATACCAAGAAAAGAGAGGAAATGGTCCTTACCCAGGGACAGCAGGTTCTGGACATTCTGCAGTGTGACTTCCTTGTAGAGCTCCTTCTGAGAAGAGTCCAGGAGATCCCACTCCTCCTCAGTGAAGTCCACCACAACATCCTTGATTGTCACCAATTCCTAAACCATCAAAACTCATTTGATTTAGTTCTGAAGGGGATTCTAGAATTCATCTAGTCCAACCCTCAGCAAGATAGAGTAAGAACTTGAAGCAGAAATGGGATTTGCTGAACTAATAAGACCAAAAATGATCAGTGCTGGAAAGAATGTGGGAATCCTGGGGCACTAGTGCACTGATGAGGAAATGAGAAGTGATCCACGGTTTCCGGAGAGCAACTTGGAATTATGAACAAAGCAACCAAACTGTGTCAATCTTTAGATCAAATATAGCATCAGTAGGTCTGTAATATTCCAAAGAGATCATAAAAAGAGGTAAAGGGCCTACACGTGCAAAAATATTCATAGCAGCCGTTTCCTGGAGGCACATTGCGGAAACTGAGGGAATTCCCATCAAGTCGGGGATGGCTGAACAAGCTGTGGTATAGGAATATAATGAAATAATATTGTAAAACAAGAAATGACGGACAGGCAGACTTGAGAAAGAACAACAAAACCAAATTAATACAAAGTGAAATGACCAGAGCCAGGAAAAGATTGTATACAGAATCAGCAACAAAGCTTGGTGATCGGCTATGAAGCATTCTGCTCTTCTGAGGAGCACAAGGATCTAAGGCAAATACAAGATTCAAGAAGGAAAAGACTTTCCACACTCTAAATAAAGAAGTGATGGGCTCTGCAATGATTAAAGAATATATCTTTTAATTACTTTATTCTTTTTTTTCTTCTCTTTTGATCTGTTTCATTTTCCACAACTCTGATTAACAGGGAAATATGTTTTAAATGACAGCATAGATATATACCTATATGAAGTTGCCCACCTTTTTATTAGGAAAGGAGGGAAAGGATGGTGAAAAATTTACAACTCCAATTGTTATAAACATGAATACTACCATTGGTGCTCACATGAAGTTGAAAATAATTTAAAACAAACAAGCAAATGCACCTTTGTGTATCTGGGTCCTAACTTCTTTATAACTTTCTCTAAGACCCAACAGATCCAACCCAAAGCCCAGGTGAGGTAAGGAGGAGAGATTGTTTCTGTGACATCTGAGGAAATGTAACCCCCCATTCATGGAGTTTGTCACACCCTCCAGTGGATAAATAAACCATAGTTTACTCTCTGGCTGGACCCTGAGCTCCCCAACTCTGGCTTTTCCTACCAAGGACCCTGACAATTCCCTACAGGATCAATGAGACCATCCTTATGTGGCTCCTGGAACATGGCAGACACTACAATACCCACTCCAGCCTTCTCACACCTTAGTCTTCCTCTCTGCCCCAGGGACATTGGCCTCCTGGCTTATGCTTAACCAGGACCCTCTGTCCCCTGACCCTGGGCCTTTTCAAAGGCTTCTCTCCTGTTTGCAATGGCCTCCTCCCTCACTTCCTGCTTCCTTCACATCTCTGCTAAATTTTCCCTTTCTGTAACAAGCTTTTCCTGGTCCCCAAACTGCTGAACTTTCCTCTGAGAGTAGCTCCCATCTACACTGCCCAGCGCAGGTGTGGACACAGCTCATGAGATGTTTCCTCCTCTGGGAGCTCCTTGAGGGCAGGATCTGATTTTTTTTTCTTTACCTTCCTCTGCACCCTCAGTGATTAGCCCAGAGTTTGGCCCAGAGGAGCTATTTTCTGGCTCCTCTTGATTGAGTTAATCTTGACCAGGCCAAGGAAAGGGACTGGGAGAACCCTGGGAACTGCTGGGTGCTCTGAGGGGCAGGAAATGGGTAGAGGGGGGCAATTCCTGCCCTGCTGCCAGCCCTGCCAGGGACTCCTCCCTCTTACAGGAGGAAGATTCCTAGGCTCAGCTCTGGGCAGGGACCGCACTCACCTGGGAAGAGGGTCTCTGGATGCCTGAGGCCATCTCTCTGTTTTCAGCCTTGAGTCCTGTGCCAGCCGGGCTGGGAAGAGAAGAGGATCTCACAGATGGAGGACAGGTCTGAGCCTTCCTTTCCTGGCCTGGAAGCTGATCCCCCCAGAAGGAGACAGAGAGCTTTCAGGACTGGGACAATCAGTGGTGCTGCCCCACCCTCGGGGGAGAGACTCCACCCCAGGAGAAAGGAGGGATGGTCTCCTTAGACCAGGCAAGATAAAGAAGTTTTCTAAGGAGGGATCAGGAACAGAGATGGGGCAGACTTGGAAGCTGGAAGATTGGGGCTGATCATTGGCTTCCCCCCCAAGATCAGGGGACTCCCTATGACATCCATACTATGGGGGAGGTGGGAGGTCAGGCAGCTGTGACCCTCAGGGGAGAAGATATCCCAGGACCTCTGGGAGGAGACCCTGAGCCTGAACTTGGAGGGAGACCAGCTCCTGCCAATGTGGAAGACACTGGATAAGAGGTCATCTAAAGTTCCCTTTTAATGGGATGACCAGTTCCTCCAATTAGCCTATTTCCTTATTCTGCTTTAGGTTATAACTGTTCCCTCTTAATGTTTGAGATAAAGGTTTTATAGACACTCCTTCATGTTTCACAAGATAAAGGTTTATCCATTTTAGATGTTATTAGAATATCAGTAACCTCCCTCCATTAGGTTATCCCCACCTAGTATTGTAATGCTGGAGAAACTGAGGCAGGAGAGAGATTAGAATTTTCAATATTTGATTCATTGGAGAGTATAATTGACTGGACAGGACAAGGAAACCATGTTGGTCACAGGGCTGTCATCTCAAAGAATCCAGCAATCAATAGGAGCTGCCCAATTCCATAAATACCCCTACAAACAAATACCAAGAAGGCAGGAAGACTTCTGTCAGAATGGGGGGAGATCATAAATCCTAAAAGCCCAGAGACAGGATGTCTGAATACCCAAAGATAAAGATGGCAGTGAGGTCTTCAGAGAGATTATAAATTCTTGAGGACAGGAGGTCTGCTCTTCTTGTTTATCTTGCTAGCAATTTATAACCTTAAAGTAAATGGTTCCCAATCTTAATGGACCAGAGTGGGTTTTTGCAATTTTAAGGAATTGAGACAGAAGAGTAAGGAAGCAATAAAGGAAACTAGTTCAGGGAAACGGAGTCAGAACACTTAAAGAGAACTATGGCATAACAGTACCTCCATTATTGTTCTTGTTATTTCATAAAAAGCTCGCTGTCCCGATACTCGGCGCTAGACTCTTTGAGATGATAGTCTCATCTAGCCCTGGGATCAACATGGATCTATTGGTCCCAGTATTTCTCTCCATTTAATAAATTATTGAATTGGTCTCTAATCTCTGTCTTGCTCAGTTTCTTCGGTATTACACTCAGAGGGGCAAGATGAGCTCCAAGAGAAGGGCAGGAAGCAGGAGCGGGGTGAGGGGAGAAGGGGCCCTGGGTCAGACCTACCTGGGACCTGCAGGTGCAGAGACGGCTCCCAGAAGGTGGAACAATCTCAACTGTGTCAGAAGGAGGCAGAGAGATCTCAGCTCAGAGAGGAGATAGAGAGATCTCAGGTCCCAGAGATGGAGGCAGGGAGATCTCAGAGAGCAGAAAATGGAGAGATCTCAGCTCCCAGTGATTCTCCTTATGGCCAAGGGCTATGGGTGGGTCCTCCTAAACCCAGGAGCCCCGCCCACTCAGCCACTCTGGAATGACCCTAAATGACCTAAACATGAATCTAGCCTACACATAATCTCATACAAACTTCTTTGTTTTCATGAAAATAAATCTCCCTCCCCACATTCCAGGCCCCCCACTCTTGGCACCAGCCCTCACCCAGAGCTAAAAAATAAAGGACTGATCTATATTTGGGCAATTTCTTACAAGACTGGAACCTAAGAACCTGCAGCAGTAGGGGTGTTCTTCATAGAAATAGGGAACTTCAGGAAGGAGAAAGACTTGGGGAAATGGGTTCCATATTGTTTTATAAAATAGATCATTGAATCCATGAGATTTGATGAAACTATTACGAGTGTTTGCAAAAAGAGGAATAGAGGCCCCAAAATATTTTGGGAAGCTCCTCACTTAGGAAGTAGGAGAGGGATGATGATGCAACCAAATGGGAATAGATTGACAGCAAGCCTGTCAGGAGTAAATCAAGTCAGAGAACCAAGGAAAGCAAGAGATTCCAAACAGAAAGAGATGGGGCTGCCTAGTGGTCTCAAAGATGAAAGATATTGTGTTTTGTGATCCATGTTTTCCCTGTTTTCCCAATCATAAGCCCCAGAATTTTCCTCCAAGGACCTAGAAAGAGCTCAGAAAGAGCCATGCTCCACTTTGGGAGAATTGCTCCCAAGATGAGTTGAGCTCTTCTCTATTGATGCTTCTCCAATCTGTCTCTTCTCTGCCCACATGCAAACCATCCCCTTCTGACTACAGCTCTGGTTGTCCTCAGAAAAAATGTAACCCCCCATCAGTTTTTTTTTGTTTTTGTTTTTTTTTTCAGGCTTCTGCTCCAGCCACACTGGCCTCCCACTCACTAATGGCCTACAGTCATAGCAAACCTTCCTGCTTGGTACCACAACCAGTGCTATCCCTGTGCCCCGGGTGCTGCCTGCCTTCCCCCTCTGCCTCCATTCTGGGCTCTGCTCAGAGGCTACTTCTGCTAAGAGGCCCTTCCTGATTCCCCAGTTATTACCCTCTCCCCAGACCCAACCCACTTTACACAGATGTCCCTCTTACCTCTTGTCAGATCCCCCAGAATTCACATTCGTCCCTTAATGTCCTCTTGTGCCTTATGTTCTGTCTTTCCACCTTGGAGGCTATTAAATTCCCTTTTCTTTATTAAAATTCACATGGATTTAGCCTGCCACCAGCAGCATAAGAAAAGCTTTGTCTCTGGAGCTGCAGGTCATCTAAATTCACATTTGTTTTTGAGACACTTTGCCATAACCCAAATAAACTTTTGAGGTCCTAAACTCTGTCTCCCCAATATATGGTGACAGAACCCCATCACATTTGACCTGGTGCCCTATCCAGGGCACCCACTAGCTGTCCCCAACACAACTTGACTTTTATGGAACTGTTTTGCATATTGTCACTTGTAATTTCCTCATTGTAGGTGGGAATAAGGGAGAGAACCTAAAACTCAAAACTCTTAAAAACAAGTGTAAAAAATTAGGTCTGGATTTAACTGAGAGAAAATATAAAATATATAAATTATTAAAAAAAAAAAAAAACAGAAGCCAAAATGCCCCCAAATCCCTAATGTAAGACAGTCAAAAAGAATGTAATGTTCAGTTTATACCATTTTGCAAAGTACACTGATAAACAACCAGAATGGTGAAAGATCTTTAATCCATACCATATAAAGATAAATTAAAAACAAAACAAAACAAAGAGAATGAAAAAGGTCAAACTCAGAATAAGTTACATGAATCCACAATTAAAAGGTTTCAATGATGAGAAAGTGAAAAATCTCTTCAAGAAATAGGCACAGAAAATGAAATTAAGCATTTAAAAAATAGGAAACCGAGGACAGCTCGGCGATGAGTCCATACAGTAGATAGGCAGTAAGACTTAAGTTCAAATCTGGCCTCAGACATTTAACCCTTCCGAGTTGAGCACGTCACTTAACCCCCATTTCTTTAGTCAAACAAAAAAAAAAGAATAGGAAAAGAGATTCTTTCTACCTCAATTATGAATGAATGACACTGAAAAAAAAAAAAAAAGACATGAGAAAGATGCCAGAGATTAGAATGGAAAAGATTTATGCCATCTCCTAAATAAAAATTGCTCAAGAATATATTTGAGATAAATATATTTTGGGATTAGACAGGATGGGAATTTTGCATCAATTATTCACATTTAGAATAGGAAGATTTGCTTTTTTTGTCATTCACTATTTCAGGTAGGTAAGAGATGTACAAGGATTTTTTTTTTTCTATAAAACTTTGTTTTTTTTAAAATAAAGTGTTGGGTATAATCTACAAATGTAGCTAGGAGAATTCTTGATTCAAGATCTACATTTAAAACATAGAGAATGTCATGAAAATAATTTTTTGATTTCTTGTAATAATTTTTGTAATAATATCTTCAACACTGGTGAAAATAACAGGAAACCATCAATATCTGATTTCTTTTTTAATTTTAAAATTCATACAAATGAAATCAAATGAACATTTTAAATTTACAGAAAATAGAAAAATATGTCAAGAAACAAATCTGCAAAGCCCGAATTTCTTTTCTGAGCTGTAATGGATTTAAGAAAACATTTTCCAAGGCTTTCTCAGTCCTTCTGTTCTATTGCATGGATCATTACTGTAATAATGCCTTTCTTAGTATTTTAGATTAGAGGATCAGGGAAGGAACAATCCTATGGGTGGTATAGTTCTCACTACTAATCTGTCCTATCCAAAATAGGGAAGAAAAAAAAAGAGTAATCAAAAAAAAAAAGTTTCACTGCAGTGTGCATTCTGTGATGTGTAGCAAGATGAGAGCTGGATATAAAGGCAGTTCCCCATTGATTACATTTAAAAGGTTTCTCTCCAGTGTGGATTCTCTGATGTCTAGCAAGATAGGACCTCGATGTGAAAGCTTTTCACACTGATTACATTTAAAAGGTTTCACTCCAGTGTGTATTCTCTTATGTCTAGCAAGATCTGAGCTAGATACAAAAGTCTTTCCATATTGACTACATTTAGAAGGTTTCTCTCCAGTGTGGATTCTCTGATGTTTATCTTGTATATAGCAGAACAAAAGAGAGGATTCAAAGTATCCTTTGTATACAAAGTTTACATTTGTATACAAATGTAATAAGTTTCCATTTCCTGAAAGCTTGTATAATAAATACTACTGGCTGTGTTCAGAGTGGTTCATCTTTTATTTATTTACTTGTAGGTTTTCTTTCTTCCCTTGACAAAAATATAGAGACAAATTCTATGTGATTGTGTATACATTGTGTAACTGTAGCAGATAATTTTTACTATCCATCTTGATTTACTTGAGCTCCTCTACCATGGTGAAGATTGAGCAGGTGTAAGAAACAAAATATCTTATCATGAACTCCACTGTCTCACAGATAAGTGCAGGGAAGATTTATTTGTTGCAAGAATGGGTACCTAGGTTAGTAGACACGCTTTAGAAACTGCAAAGGCTGTGTTTGATATTCTATCTGGAAGTACAAATCCCATCCCTGTTCTCCCTTCATTGGCTGTTTCAGAAATACAAAATGTGACTCTGCACCCTTCAGTCCATAGCCTGTCTCTGCCCACAAGGAGCTTCCATTCTTATTATGAAGATAAAGAAGGCAGAGTCCAAAGGGCTCCAGTTCAAATCTAAAAATCTTTTTCATTTTTTCATTTAAGTTTTATTTCCTCAATTTAATTTTCATAACTCTCTGGAAATTCAATCCCGATCTAATCTCACAGCTGGGAATCAGAATCAGCCAAGCATGAAACAAATAGAACTATGAACAGATTATGAACCATTACATAGAATTCCCAATCCTTCTATTTTTGCCTGCCTGCATTTTGGATTTCCTTCACAGGCTAATAGTACACTATTTCAAAGTCTGATTCTTTTTGTACAGCAAAATAACAGTGTGGACATGTATACTTGTATTTAATTTATACTTTAACATATTTAACATGTATTGGTCAACCTGCCATCTTGGGGAGGGGAGGGGGGTAAGGAGGGGAAAAATTGGAACAAAAGGTTTGGCGATTGTCAATGCTGAAAAATTACCCATGCATATAACTTGTAAATAAAAAGCTATATTAAAAAAAAAAGAAAAAAGAGTAAAGAGCTCAACTAATCTTTGGTACAGTTCTTCCAAAATGGCGCTAGCTAAATACTTCATGTACCAAGGATGATGTCTATAGTTCAGGTACCCAAATGAAAACGAGGTCTAGTGGCAGGTTTGGAGTACAGGGAGTCAATAGAGCTCCCCTGCTACCCCTTTGGATCTGGCACAAAGGTGGAGAGTTAAATGAGATCTAGTGGCGGCGCAAGAGTCCCATGTAAAGGAATTTACAGACTGAAAAACTGGATTGATAAAAAGAGGTTATTATGGGCATAGGAAGTAAGGTTCAAGTCTCAGTAAAGTTCTTAGTTCTTAGTAAAAGTAACACCTTCTTAGTAAAGTGTTAGGTAAGGAGAAGAGGGCACCAGAAACAGTATTCCGGTGATCAGAGACCCTTTGCATGCCAGGCATAAAGCTGGCATGTTTGGAACCTCTGCCAAGAGAGGACACCAGCTTGGTTCTTTTATGAGACATTTAGCTAAAGGGGCCTGTGGGTAGAGTCCCAAGTTGGCTCCTCGAATGGGTTTCAGGGAGGGCTAGAATTTGCTCAGTGGGGGTTGTGAAACCTGAGCAGATCATTAGAATGGGGGCTGGGACAGCCCAAGTTGGCTCAGACCCTATGGGGGGGTGGGAGAACACAGAACTCCTATTGGAATTCAAAAGGGGTGCTTTTGACCAGGATTTGTGAATGAAAGGTCCTATAGCTTCTTGAATTGATAAACCACCAGCAAGGAGAGGTTGGAAATCAGAAAGGAATAAATCAATCTGAAAGGACTAGTTTCATAAAGGGACCACAACCAGCATCACTTTTAGGTCCATGGAATACTGGCTACATCTCATTTCATTCCATTCCCTTTAACTGAGCCATCCTTTGCCTAAACAAAGACACAATTAGTCCTGTCTTATTGCACTTTGGCCCAGGCAAGCCGATTCTTCCATATTGTGCCACAAATAAAGGAGGTTATTTGTCAGTCCCAGGATATCCAGACAAGAGAGGAAATGGTGGGAAAGGCTGTCAGGTTCATGTCCTCGGAAGAATGGTGAAGGGAACCAGCTGTGCCATCTCTGGAGGAGCCAGGGACGGCTGCTCGGCAGGGACACAATTCATGACTTCCAATAATGGAAAAGCCATCTGAGGAAGAGGGACAGGCAGCACTCACTGAGAGGGCATAGGTGGCAATAACAGGCAGAAGCTGCAGAGACCGAGTTTGTCTTAATTTCAGGAGAATTCAATAAACAATCCAAACATTCTGGAGCTGGACTTCAACTTTCTCCATTCTCTTTCATCTGAGAAATTTTTACGTGACCCCAGGCATATAGGTATATAAAATACGAATGGAAACCAAACATTTACTGAAAAGAAATCAAAATTTTGCCAGAAAAAGAAACAAACCCGTTTTGTCAAAAAAAAAAAAAAAAAAAAAAAAAGGACAAAAAGCAAAAACCCAACAACAACAACCCCCCACCCCATTCACTTATGAGACCTTATTTGGGGCTGTGACCCTCAATTTAAGAAGCTGGACTCTACGGAACAGAAAAAAGCAGGGCATGCAAGTTGTATGGAAAAAGGAAATAGTCCTTGGGAAAACAGGCTTCTAGGCTACAGAGGGGACAGCAGGAGAATCTAATCAAGGCCCATACAAAGGCACTGACTCCAGCTTCCTGGTTGCTCTGTGCTACTGCCTGTGGTAGGGGTGCCAGCCCAGTCCTTGACCTCCTGCTTAATGCCCTACTTCCTAATTGGTGGTGTTTATGGCCAATCAATTGGCTGAAACTACCCCACTCAGTACCCATAGGTCAGAGAAGAAACTTGATTAAATGAGCAAGTTTTCAAGGCAGTAACAAGACCAGCCAGCAGATGGCAGTTGGGAATCAGAGTTTCAGACTCGGTCAATGGCTCCCATTTGGGGATTTCTTCCAATGAGCTTTCTATGTTCCTTGTAACAGCCTCCAGTCAGGTGGGTTTTGTTTTCCAGGAAGGCGACTGATGAAGGTGAACACAGAAGGGTGGGCGTCCATGTTCTCCCCACCCACAACTGGAAAAGAGATTGTATCCTCTTCTTCAGGGATTGTATCCTCTTCTTCAGAGAAAGCTTGGGGGATAAAAGAAATAACTGAATTCAAAGAGCACTGATGAGTAGCCCCTAAAACCCTGTGCTTGGGTCCTGAGGGTGCAATTTCCTTCAGAGCTGCTGCCCTGGAGCGGTTTGGTTTTTCTTGGGGTGATTGAATATTGACTCAGGTGACTGAAAGGATGTAGGAGAGAGGGAGGAAATTTCAGGAGGGCTTCCCAGGAGAGGGGACTGCCAGGTGGAGCTCAGAAAGAAGTTAAGGCTTCTGAGTAGCTGGGATAGAAATGAATGCTCCCTGTGCCCCAAGAATAGCCTGGGCAAAGGCTCCCTCCCAAGTGGGACACGATGAGGAGATCCCATCATTCAGGGAGGCCCAGAGCCCCTTCTCTCGTGAGCCACAGCATTTTTACCCCTGCCTAAAAGCTGACTTGGTTGTCCGATTTCCCTTCACAGGGCAGGATCTTGTATTTGGGTCAGGGTATGGTACTGATGAAGACTGCTGTGTTTGCAGACTTGGCAAAATTCTTTGATTGTCTTCTTGATACAGGAGGGTGAGGAGCTCACCATGCTCAGGGCATCATTCCCCCAAGACTAGCTAGATCTCTTCTAGCTTTGCTTTCAGCAACTGGAACAGATTCACCAGGTTCTTCATCCTCCAGTTGATGTGAGCACCTGAGAGACCTTGTGGAATACAGGAAAGACAGACGGAGTTTCCAGAGACTATCGTGATGGGATCACTGAAACAATTTCTGCAGATTGGGCAGGTAGGAGGTTCTGGAAAGCATCATTCAACCTCCCAGGACCCATAACTCCTACAAGAAAAATAATCACAGTGTCACGGAGAATGAACACAGCATTCACTTTTCCTTTCTATACTTGATGTACCTTGATGTTCACACAGAAGTCCACAGATAAAGGCAGGAAGGAGATCGTGATTTTCCTTGTCTACATTTGGAATCAGAGCCAGGGAAGACAAGGGCCTGCCTTCAGGTCCTACAGAAATTTAAATGTCTCAGTAAGAGGGCTGGGAGACCCCATAGGAGGAGAGATGGTGGGATGAAAGACAGAAAGTTCTGAGACCATCCAAGCCAAGCCCTTCATTGCCTAGTTGGGGAAACTGAGAGGAAGCCCATAGAGAGGCTGCTCCCCAGTCACTCCTCTGCTACGTATTAAAAATAAAGCAGACCTCAGATACTCAACATTTCCTAGCTGTGTGACCCTGGGCACGTCATTTAACCCCAATATCCTCAGAAAGAAAAAAAAGAAAAGAAATAAACCAGGCTTCCTTGATCCTCATGGTATGGAGCAAGGTGTATGTGTGAGAGTATGAGAGTGTGTGTGAGAGGGTATGAGCATATGAGTGAGTGGGAGTGAATGTAGGTGTGAGTATGTGAATGGGATGTGAAGGAGTATGTTTGAGGGGAACCCTATGGAGTTGTATCTAGGACCAAAAGACCAGAATCTGAACTCCTAGGGTCACAAGCTGACTCATCCTCAACAAACTTCTTTGGGCATCCCTCTTTACCTCATCTATCAAAAGAGAAGAAGGGGTGTTTTTCTTTCTGATCACTAATTTGTGGGTAACCTCCAGATCTCAATATTCTTGCTGCTATTTAGTCACTTAGTCAGGTCTGACCTTTCTTAACCTCATTGGGAGTCCTACTAGAGTAGTTTACCATTTTCTTCTGTACCAGATCCAGGGGATCCATTTTGTCAGGCCATCACAGGGTAATGACTAGTCAGGGATCACACACACTAGGCAGTATCTGAGGCTGGGTGTGAACTCAGGTCTTCCTGGCTCCAGGCCCAGTGCTCTAGCCACTGAGCCACTGGCTACCTCTCAGACCTCCATATACCTCTTAATATTTAGACACTATGAACTGCCAACCTTTGGCAGAGGAGGAGCCCTTGGAGAGGGCAAAGTGTAAAGGGTCATCTCAGGAACCAAGTCCCTAAATATGACAGGCAAAGAAGTCTCCCAGACCACTAGTGAGTATATTCCCTTGGCAGGGAAAAGATGTGGCAGCAGGCCCATGCAAGTGCCCCATTCAAGGTCTGTCAACCCCATTCTACATAAAAAGAAGAAAAAATAAATGTGTCAGGAATTAAACGCTCCCCTCTTCAGACAAGATGAAGTAGTTTCTCAACTGTGATAGGAACCTAAAATTTGGACCCAGAGGAAGGTCATAAGACAAAAAGAATTCCTTCAAGGTTCTCACCTTCATCAAATTGGGGGTCACTCTCCAGGCTCCTTAAAAGCGCTGTTTTCTCAGTTCCTTGTCATTGCTGCTTTTGTTTGTTCCCAACATGCCCCATCTCAAAGTATGTGATGCCTTCTCAGCTCTGCAAGTTCAGTCACCAGAAAAGTGTGTCCTCTGACAAATGAAGCAGTTTCAGCTTCTCAGATGCTTTATCTGCCTGATTTGATTTCTAGCCAAGATGCCCCTCCCCAAGGTAAGCTCTTTAAAACCTTAACTCAACACCCTGAAGGCTTTTTTTTAATTAAATTTTTTTATTTACAAAACATATGCATAGGTAATTTTTCAACAGTGACTTTTGCAGAATATTCTGTTCCAAATTATCCCCTCCTTCTCCCCACCCTCCCCCAGCTGGTAGGTGTCCAATACATGTTAAATAGGTTAAAATATATGTTAAATCCAATATATGTATAGTTATACAGTTTTCTTGCTACACAAGAAAAATCAAGTCTAAAAGGAAAAAATCCCGAGAAAGAAAGCGAAATGCAAGCAAACAACAACAGAAAGAGTGAGAATGCTATGTTGTGATCCACACTCAATTCCCATGGTCTTCTCTGGTGTAGATGGTTCTCTTCATCACTGAACAATTGGAACTGGTCTGAATCACCTCATTGTTGAAAAGAGATATGTCCATCAGGCTTGATCATCATATTGTCTTGTTGCCGAATACAATGATTTCTTGGTTCTGCTCAATTCACTCACCATCAGTTCATGCCTCCCGACTCTAACCCTAAATTTGCCTCCTGTCTTTCCATGTTTTTCTGAAATCAGCCTGTTCATCATTTCTTATAAAGTGATAATATTCCATAACATTCAAACACCATAACTTATTCAACCATTCTCCAACTTATGGGCATCCACTCAGTTTCCAGTTTCTGGCCACTACAAAGAGGGCTGCCACAAACATTTTTCACATGTGGGTCCTTTTCCCTCCTTTAAGATCTCTTTGGAATACAATACCCGGTAGAATCCTGCTGGGTTAAAGGGTATGCACAGTTTGGTGATTTTTTGAGCATAGTTCCAAATTGCTCTCTTGAGTGATTGGATCCCTTCACAATTCCAAAATCCTGAAGTCTTGATTGAAGCTTCCTCCTTCTGTCACGTTTTTCCTCTGATTGGAGGCTTGCAGGCTTATTAAGGACCATGCCTAGGTGAAGGAGCAGGTCAGTTCCCAGACAGCCTCCATCGCTGTGAATCATGACATCTGAAGGAGTTGCAAAGCAGTTTTTACTGAAATAGATGTTGCTTGGATGGGGAATAAAATAAATTGGAGGCAAGAGGGAAGATTGGAGAGGTCTCACAACGCAACTGCCTCTCAGTCTCCTTCATGCTCTCACATGAAGGGATCCATTCTGCTGCTCTGAGTTGGATCCCCAGCAGCCACTAGCAGGTAACTCCCGTATCACAACAGAGGCTTGAGCACCGAACTCCTCTCAATGCCTTCCATGATAGAAGACAAACTGGGCATCTGCACTCACTCTACTCTGTATCTGCTACTCTGCTGGGTTTTAAACCTATGAGACAAGATGTCCCTGTTCCAGATAGCTTGGTGCCTTTAATTATAAAACCAGTAGTTACCTCAGAGACTGGAACATAACAGGTACTTAGGAAATGTTTATTAGAACCTGGGGCAACTTTTTACATTTAAGGGTTCTGATAAAGGCCTCATTTCTAAAATATATAGAGAATTGACTCAAATTTATAATTTAGTCATTCTCCAACTGATAAATGGTCAAAGGATATGAACAAACAATTTTCAAGTGAAGGAATTAAAACCATTTCTAGTCCTATGAAAAGGTACTCTAAATCACAAAATTGATCAGAGAAATGCAAATTAAGACAATTCTGAAGTAACACCAAATGCCTCTCAGATGAGCTAAGATGATAGGGAAAGATAATGACAAATGTTGGAGGGGATATGAGAAAACTAAGATACTAATACATTGTTGGTGGAGTTGTGAGCTGATCTAACCATTCTGGAGATGAATTTGGAACTATGCTCAAAAGGGGTATCAAACTGTGCATACTCTTAGATCCAGTAGTGTTTCTACTGGGCCCCAGCTATATGTCTAGGTGATTGCACAGAGTGCCTCTTCCCCCCAGCACTGAGCAGCAAAACTGGCTTTTGGGCTTCTCTTTGTCTGTGGTACTATACTCCCAAGGTTTGCCTTCATGTTGGCTGTTTCCAGTGTTGGAAAGCCATCCCATCCTTAAATTCTATGAGTTCCCTTCAAAAGCTCTAAAAAAAGTGTTTAATTCTCAACTGAGCACTAAGCTTCACTATGAAACCAGACATATCTAAGTATATCCATGTGTGTATCTGTATGTATATCTATGTATATTCACATAAACCCACACACTTAAATATATACATCCTTATACATATATGTCTATATGTACATACAGATAATCATACAATTCATTTGGGACTTTACATCCCCAAACTTTCCTTTTCCTCTCCAGCTGAGGTAACAAGAACCCAGGTGACAACCAATCTAGCTCCAGTACCATCCCATATTCAGTCCTTCTCTGGCCTCCTTCCTAATTTCCAGCCATCCCTGGGCCCCAGGCCCAACATGTCCTGCTCTCTACACTTCTCCTTGGCCCATGAGAACCTCATTTTTGAGGAGTAAAGAGGGAAACAGTGAGATCTCCCAGCAGACAGAATTCTGTTGGTTTATCAGGTACCAGCCCAAATTCTAGCCTTAGAGGAGCTGTGAAGGTTTGTATGAGTGGGTAGAAAAAGTTTATATTGTGAGCTAGTGATGTAGTGTAGCACCTAGGGAGGCTATAACAATAACTGTAAGGCTGCCTTGTGGAGGGCAGCAGAGAGTGGGGGAACTCTGGGTAAGGTATAAGACCCTTCTGCCCAGAGGGAGCCTGCTGACAATGTCTGCTTTGGCTCCCTACCTCCCTTTGATATTCTCACCTTTCCTGAGAAGTCAAGGAGGGCATGTCCACTTATGTTCCACTTGAAGCCAGGAATCCTTACAGCAAGAGGCATTTACATAGTAGGGTGCTTATAGTTAGCTTGCACAGTATGCTGTGGTGATGTAATTCTACCGTAGTTAGCACTTATGCAGTGTGCTGTGCTGATATAATGGTTCTATAGTTGGCACATGCTCAGTATGCTGTAGTGATATAATCATACTAAGGTATTTAGGGGCTGAGCGGACTTGAAATAAATGGACTTCATATTTGTCCATCCTTGTGAGTCTCCTCCCTTCTTCATTCCTCCACTAAGACCAAGGACTCAGGCTAGTCTTAACATCCTCCAAAGAGCTAATCTGGATGGTATATTTTGGCATCTCAGCATTGGGGCTCTAGAAAGCATAATATCTTTTGGCACCCCAACTTGGGGGCTCTAGAAAGCACACTACACTTCCTAACCTTGGGAGTGTTACAGCTCCACACCACAACCAATGCTGGTTGTCAGATAACAATATGTTGATCCTATGTGGGACAAGACCACCAACTCAAATAAATCAAATCAGTTAAGAAGATTTCTCAAGGCAAAAGCAGAAAGGAATTTTAAGATTTTTCAAGAAAGGACATCTCCCCCACTACAAGCAGTTGGGCAAGGAGAGGCAAGGACCAGTTAACAGGCAAGAATTACATAGACACCTGAGCTAACACGCCCTATAGGTTGAATCTTTGCCCTGGTAAGCCCAGGATAAATGACCTCACATTCTAAATTATAAATGAGGAAAAACTGTCGACCTACACAAATCTTTAGGATTACTAAATTACCTTATTTGGGAGCTTCAATGCCAAGGTGACCCCAACTTAATTCACAAAGGAAAGCTCCCACTCCTTGTAAACCATGTGATTTCTGAAGAAAGAAACCTGGCCCTGGGGTGCAGGTGACCCTTACTCGGTCTTCAGAACACTGTCTGCATCTTGTGAGACAGTTTTCACAGTTCTATTCATTCAATTTCCCCCTCTCTATCATCAGTCTAAAGTTTCTCACAGCAAAATTTATACATTTCTTCAACTCTCTGATTGACTTCATCTTCAGAGTCGGATCTATCCTCCCAGGCTCCAGTTCCCACCCTTGTCACTTGAGAACCATCAATGGTGCTAAGCTCATGACTGTGCCTTCTATCTTACTGATTTTGCACAGAGTTTTCTGACTCTTGGTAACACTGGTAACAAGTGACATCATACAAGTAATGAGTGACATCTCCTTCCTGATGGAAGTTTTCTTCTTGGGCTCAGGTAACAAGGCCAGCTATCATCCCAACCAGTTATGTCCCCCATAATTGGAGTAGGTAACTTTCACAGATAAAGATACCTATCACAAAAGTCAGCAACAACAAAGACAAACAATACACCTAGCAACAGATGGATGAATAAGTCAATATCACTTACTTACTTTAGCATATAATAACCATAGTTTTTTTTTTTTTGAATGGTGCTCATGCCTTCTACTGACCATTTGTCCTGATCATAAAAACTTGCCATTAGAGAAAAAAAGCAGGGACATAATAGCATCAAAACAGGTCATTCAGGCCTTGACCTGTGAGTACATACAGGATACAGGATAAAGCATCCTTAACTCAGTTTTATTTCAGTTACTGTCCTAATTTTAACATTTTCACCTTAAGTCAGACTCAGGAATAATCAGTGGATTCTTATCCAAAAGAACATCACTGGGAAATTGAGTCAGAAGTATCTAACCTTAAGTAGAAGTCAAGACCATCCTTCTAATTTGTTTCCAGATACTAACTTCCACCTGTAACAATTTCTTCTGAGTAGCTTATGGAATATTCCTTTCAGATGGTGGATCACTGGCTTCATGCTTTCTTAAACAGTCCTACCTGAATTTAAAACTCCAAATAATATCAACTACTATCCCAAGGGATTTTATCTCCAATAGCAAATCTCATTAATCAAAGCTTCAGATGAATCTAGCTCTCAATTATCATATATTCTAAAAAAGTATTAACTATGACCTTACATTGATAATAGTAAGAGATTCATCCTAGAAGTTCAAAGTTTGAAGTAGATGGTTTTAAGCTTAGCACTACACAATCATTTTGCTTGTAAAATGTCCAATACATAAGAAAAATTCTAAATTACATATTGTTCATAACAGAAGCATGTTCAAAGGGACTAAGGTGAAAACTATTATTCTCAGAGTCCATTTAAATAATGGATACAACTTTAATATGACACTATACAACCAATTAAAACTCAACAGAATATAGAATATCCTGATTTCACATAAAACATTACACTTAACATTTATAATTTATTCATTCAAAAAAAAAAGATGTTAATTCAACTTCTTCCAATTGAGGAATCCCTCTAAACTTATTATTATTATAATTTTGAAATAAAAGTAACAGGTACAACAGAAATATTGTTAAAATTGTCTAGGCAAAACATTCCTATCTCGCACCAAAACATTCCAAAGAAAACTTTAGAGATTATATATAAATTGTCCTTAATAGACCATTCACTCCTGAAGTTTCTTTATGGGTCCTGTAAGCCCATGGGTTCTTTATGGGTTTCTTTAAAGTTTCTTTATGGGTTCTTCAGCTTTCAGCCTGCAGTATCAGTCATCTGTCAAATCTTTTAATATCCTTCCCACTCTTCTTCTTCCAGGACTTAGTAAGTACTTGATCTCCTACAAACTGCAAACTCCAAAGGTGTTGCCTGGATCAGTAATCCTTGTTTCCTAAGTGCTAAAAAGGGATGAGGACATAGCCAGTATATAAGTCCTTAAAATTTTATTTTTTGTTTCAAAAGAGGATTTTATTCTTTCTTCTTCCAAACAGAATATAACCAATCTCATATGAGAGTCTCAGGGCACTTCTGGGGACAGTTCTAATTCTTTTTTTTTTTTTTTAATTTAATAGCCTTTTATTTACAGGTTATATGCATGGATAAATTTACAGCATTAACAATTGCCAAATCTCTTGTTCCAATTTTTCCCCTCTTACCCCCCACCCCCACCCCTAGATGGCAGGATGACCAGTAGATGTTAAATACATTAAAATATAAATTAGATACACAATAAGTATACATGACCAAAACATTGTTTTGCTGTATAAAAAGAATCAGACTCTGAAATATTGTACAATTAGCTTGTGAAGGAAATCAAAAATGCAGGTGGGCATAAATATAGGGATTGGGAATTCAATGTAATCATTTTTAGTCATCTCCCAAAGTTCTTTCTCTGGGCCTAGCTGGTTCAGTTCATTACTGCTCCATTGGAAATGATTTGGTTGATCTCCTTGCTGAGGATGGCCAGGTCCATCAGAACCGATCATATAGTATTGTTGTTGAAGTATATATTGATCTCCTGGTCCTGCTCATTTTACTCAGCATCAGTTCATGTAAGTCTCTCCAGGCCTTTCTGAAATCATCCTGTTGGTTATTTCTTGCAGAACAATAATATTCCATGATATTCATATACTACAATTTATTCAGCCATTCTCCAATTGATGGGCATCCATTCAGTTTCCAGTTTCTGGCCACTACAAAGAGGGCTGCTTACAAACATTCTTGCACATATAGTTCTCTTTATCTTCTTTAAAATCTCTTTGGGATATAAGCCCAGTAGTAACACTGATGGATCAAAGGGTATGCACAGTTTGAAAATTTTTTGAGTATAGTTCCAAATTGCTCTCCAGAATGGTTGGATTTAGTCACAGTTCCACCAGCAATGTATCAGTGTCCCTGTTTTCTCACATCACCTCCAATACTGCGCATTATCTTTCCCTGTCATTCTAGCCAATCTGACAGGTGTGTAGTGGCATCTCAGAGTTGTCTTAATTTGCATTTTTCTGATTAATAATGAATTAATGATAATAATTAATAACATCTTTTCATATGGCTAGAAAGAGTCCAAATACATCTTTGAGCCACTTTATACAATTACATAATAGTCAAAATTTTTCAAATAAAAATTCACTATCTTAGTCAGGTCATCATCATCACCACCACCATCACCTATATAATTACCAAGTGTGCCTCATTAAATATTTAACAATTACATTAAATAAAGAAATAATAATGTTGTGCTCAGCATATATCAATCCTTGTGCTAAGCACTTTTCACTTCTTATTTTGATTTCATGTTCAGAAGTACTGGACCTCCGTGTGAGTCTTTCCATATTGAATACAATGAAAGAGTTTCACTCCAGTATGTATCCTTTGATGTGTGGCAAGACATAACTATACCGAGACATCTGTGACTCCTTTTCCCCAGGATGAGATCTCTCTGCCTCCATTTCTGAGCTGAGATCTCTGTCTTTTTTTCCTCTGAGCTGAGATCTCTCTGCCTCCTCTCTGAGCTGAAATCTGTCTCCTTTTCTCTGAGGTGAGATTTCCCTGCCTTCTATAGGAGCCATTTCTATGCCTGCAGGTTCCAGGTAGGGCAGACCCAGGGCCCCT
This sequence comes from Dasyurus viverrinus, assembly GCA_020854095.1. NCBI lineage: Eukaryota > Metazoa > Chordata > Mammalia > Dasyuromorphia > Dasyuridae > Dasyurus > Dasyurus viverrinus. The sequence goes on along the minus strand of CM036999.1, from coordinate 622,575,223 downwards.
CCTCTCCTCACCCCACTTCTGCTAGCTGACCTTTCCATTGGGCCTTATACCTTTCTGACCTCTTGTCCAATGTTCTTCAGATTTGCCAGAAGTTGTCCTCCCTCCAACTTCAGGTTAAGGATCACATATCAAAGATCCTGGGATGTCTTCATTGTGGGTCACAGCTGCCTGACCACCCACCTCCCTCATAGTATGGATGTAATTTGAGGTCCCCTGACCTTGGGAACTATAAATCCTCAGCCCAAATCTTCCAGTTTAGGAGTCTGCCTCATCTATTTGTTTTTGACCACTCCTTAAAAAACTCCTACTTCCAGGCTGATTCTGAGTAGACTATTTAGTTCTTTGCTGACTGATAATCTGGTCAGTGATTATCAAATTTCGAAGACCACCTTTAATTCATTTTAAGATTACTCCTTAGCCCTCACCTTGAGCTATAGAATTAATATCTCTATAATGGAACGCTGTATAAATTGATCTGCTTGGTAGTGCTTCTTTATTGGACTCTTAGATTTGTCCCCTGTAATAGCATTAAATTGCTTTCAGTAAAGTCTTTGCTCCTTGACTAGCAGATGGGTTCAAGGAGGCAAATTCTTTTGAGACACTTCATGACACCTGTCTGGGCCTTTTGGGGTCCCCCTTCTCAATCTTAGCAATAGCATTTGGAGGGAGAGCTCTAGGACAAAGATCATCAAGGCTCCTCCTGGTCTTATCCTACTTGGGATCCCAAAGGCTTGGGGGAAGGGCATGAGATCAAAGAGAAGGAGGTAGGGAGAGAGGCAAGTCCTCTTTCTTGCTCTGACCCAGCTTGCTCACTAGAGGCCTGATTCTCCCTGCTCCCTCCTGGAGTGGAGTCTCTCCTCTGAGGGTAGGGCCGGTCTATGGATTGTCCCTGCCCTTCATCTAATTAGGGGCAGATCAGCATTCAGCCTAGGAAGGAAAGGCTGAGACCTCAGCCTCTCTCTCTCTCAGATCCTTTTGTCTCCCCATCCCAGCTGTCAGAGGAACCAAGCCCAGAACCAGAGAGATGGCCCCTGGCAGCCAGAAATCCTCACCATGGGTGAGTGCAGTCCCCTCCTTCAGTCCCTGAAAGCTGAGCAGTTTCATCTCAGGGGGAGTCCAAGAAAGTCTAGGAAGCTTCCTCCTGTCAGAGGGAGGGGGGTCCCTGGCAGAGCTGGCAGCAGCGATAGAAACCCTCTCCTGGCACTACCCATTCCTGTTGCCTCAGCCCGCACGGCTGCTCCCAGGGCTCTCTGAGTGGTTCTCCTTTCCCTGGTCTCAGATCAAGTCAATAAATGTTTAGAAAATAGCCCCTCTGTGCCAAGCTTTGTTCTAACCACTGAGGATGCAAAGGAAGATAAAGAATAAAAAAATCCTGCCCTCAAGAAGCTCACAGGGAAGAAAATATCTCATGAGCTGTGTCCACACTAGTGCTGGACAGTGTAGATAGGAGCTACTCTCAGAGAGAAGATTCAGCAGTTTGGAGACCAGGAAAAGCTTGTTTTGAAAAAGTGAAATTTTAGCTGAGATGTGAAGGAAGCCAGGAGGTGAGGGAGGAGACCATTGTAAACATGAGAGAAGCCATTGAAAAGGCACAGGATCAGGGGATATATGATCTAAGTTTAAGCTTAAGCCTTGAGGCCAATGTCCCTGGGTCAAAGAGGAGTGAGAAGGCTGGGGTTGTTATTGAGGTGTCTGCCATGTGCCAGGAGCTACATAAAGATGATCTCATAGGATCCTGTTGTGGAAATTGTCAGGGTGCTTGTTAGGGCAAGCCAGAATAAGGGAGCTCTGGGTACAGCCCAAGAGTAAATTCTAGTTTATTATCCATTCAAGAGTGTGAGTCTCCATGAATGGGGGGATTACATTTCCTCAGATGTCATAGAAACAGTCTTTTACATGATCTATGCTTTGGGTAGGATTTGTTGGATGTCATAGCCAGTTACAAAGAAGTTTTAACTAAGATCAGGTTAGGACACAGAGATACAAAAAGATAGATTTTCTTGTTTGTTTTGAATTATTTTCAAATACATGTCATGACAATTTGTAGCATTCATTTTTATAGATTGAGTACTAAAATTTTCTCCAGCCCCTGCTCTCCTTCTTCCTAAAATGGTAGGCAATTTGTTATATGTATATATGTGCTTTCATTTAAAACATATTTTCCTATTAATCAGAGTTGGGAAAAAAGAAACCGATCAAAAGTTTACAAAAAGAGAATAAAGAAACTAAAAGATATATTCTTCAATCACGTTCAGAGTCCATCAGTTCTTTATTTAGTGTATGGGTAGCATTTCCCTTCTTGAGTCTTTTGTATTTGCCTTAAATCATTGTGCTCCTTAGAAGATCTGAGTCATTCATAGTTGATCAACACACTATGTTGCTGATTCTGTATATAATCTTTTCCTGGCTCCGTTCATTTCACTTTGTATCAGTTTGGATTTTTAGGTTTTTTTTGCTAAAACCGGCCTGTTCATCATTTCTTATTGCACAATACTATTTCATTATATTTATATATGATGGCTTGTTCAGCCATTCTCCAATAGATGTGAATTCCCTCATTTTCCACAGGTTTGCTTTCAGGAAAAGAGCTGCTATAAATATTTTTGAACATGTAAGCCCTTTTCCTCTTTTTATGATCTCTTTGGAATAACACAAATTAGCTATTAGTAGATCTAAAGAGTTGCACAGTTTGGTTGCCCTTTGTTCATAATGTCAAGTTGCTCTCCAGGAAGCTTGGATCACTTCACAATTCCTCATCAGTACACTAGTATCCCAATTTTCCCACATTGTTTTCAGCATTGAACATTATTTTTTTCTTATTACTTAAACTTATATGTATAAGGTGGAACTTCTAACTTTCTCTAATGAAAAGTGATTTAGAGCACTTTTTCATTTTCCTATATTATTTTTGATTTTATCATCTAAAACCTGTTCATTTCCTTTGACCATTTCTCAATTGAGGCACGGTTTTTATTCTTATACATTTGGCTCAGTTCTCTATTTATTTGGGAAAAGTGGCCTTCATCAGAGATTCTTGCCATAAAGTTCATTTCCCAGCTTTCTGCTTTCCTTGAAAAGTACATTTTTAACAAAAGAAAAAAATGTGAATTTAGAGTTCAAGTTTGAAAAGCCTCATTTAGCATAGTTATTTATGCCAGAGTAAGAAAACAAAGTAAGAAAAAACTGCTTGGATTAATCAGATTAATTAGCAACATCTACTAAGTCCTATGTACCTTCTTAGACAGAATAACAGGACTGGAAGTGAGTGCTATGTGTTTTATCAAAGTGATTGGGAGAAGAGAGATACTGCAGGGGACATCTAGTATACCAATAAAAGAACAGCCAGCATAATGTCAAATGAAATCAATAAAGGTTTCTCCAAAATTCACTTAGGAGAACTCTTAATAGCAGATGTATAAAAGTCTTGGTCATAAGATTTGGGATATATGATTGTATTTCCCAGAGTTAAAGAAGAAAAGATATTGTGTTTGGGTGGCATAAAAATAACAAGGGAACATCAGTCACAGAATAAGGTTCAAAGGTCTCCTCAGCCAGGATAGCCTGACCTCTGGATGGGCTCCAGAGGGCCGAGTGAAGTAGGAATCAGGGCAAGACTGTGGTATCAAAGGCCCCTTCTTGTTCCTTGAAGCCTGGGCACTTAAGAGTCGAGGTCTGCTGCCAGATCTCTCTGACCTTCTGGCTGAGACCTACCTGAGGACTGCAAGCACAGAACTGGATTTCTGAGAGACAGTTAGTGTCCCAATTAATCATCTCTCCCAGAACATAATCCATTAACAAGTGTTAGGTATAATCTACTACTGTAGCTAGGAGAATTCTTCATTCAAGATTTAAAAAACAGAGAATGTCATGAAAAAATTTTTTATGAATTCCTGTATTGAAATCTTCAATATTGGTGAAAAGGACAAGAAACCATCAATATCTGATTTCTTTTTTAATTTTGAAAATCAAACAAATGAAATCCAATGAACATTTTAAATTTACACAAAACAAAAAATATGTCAAATATGCAAAACAAAAATTTTTTTGAGTACTAATTAATTTAATAAAACATTTTTCAAAGCTTTCTCAGTATTTCTGTTCTATTCATGTCTCATTACTGTAATAAAGCCTTCCTTATTCTTTTAGATTAGAAAATTAGGAGCAGGATAATCCTATGGCTAATACATTTCCCAATGCTAACTTCTCTAACCCAAAATAGAAAAAGAAAAATCCAACAATTACCAAAAATAAAGGTTTCATTCCCATGTGGATACTCTAATGTTTGGCAATATGGGAGCTGCATTTAATTCTTTCCACATTAATTACATTTTAAAAGGTTTCTCTCCAATGTGGATTTTCTGATGTTTAGCAAGATGGGAGCTGGATGTAAAAGCCTTTCCACATTGATTACATTGAAAAGGTTTCTCTCCAGTGTGGATTCGCTGATGTAAAGTGAGATTGGAACTCTGTGTGAAATCCTTTCCACACTGATTACATTTAAAAGGTTTTTCTCCTGTGTGGATTCTCTGATGGGCCACAAGACTGTAATTACTTATGAAAGCCTTTCCACACTGACTACATTTAAAAGGTTTCTTTCCAGTGTGGATTCTCTCACCTTCTGTAAGCTTGTAATTACTTATGAAAGCCTTTCCACATTGATTACATTTAAAAGGTTTCTCTCCAGTGTGGATTCTCTGATGTTCTGCAAGCCTGTAATTACTTATGAAAGCCTTTCCACACTGATCACATTTAAAAGGTTTCTCGCCAGTATGGATTCCCTGATGTCAAGCAAGACTTGAGCTGCATCTAAAAGCCTTTCCACAATGATTACATTTAAAAGGTTTTTCTCCAGTGTGCTTTCTCTGATGTAAACCAAGATGGGCACTCTGTGTGAAAGCCATTTCACAATGAGTACATTTAAAAGGTTTCTCTCCAGTGTGGATTCTCTTATGTGTACCAAGACTGGAAGAGAATGTGAAAGCCTTTCCACACTGATTACATTCAAAAGGTTTCTCTCCAATGTGGATTCCTTGATGTTTAGCCAGACAGGAGCTTGATCTAAAAGTCTTTCCACATTGATTACATTCATAAGCCTTCTCTCCAGTGTGGGTTTTCTTATGCTTTGCTAGACTGGAGAGATCTGTAAAAGTTTTTCTACATCGATTGCATATGTAAGGCTTTCCACGCTGAAGACATAAATAAGGCTTCTCTCTAGGGTGAATTCTCTGATGGTCAAGCAGGAATGATCTGCAATAGAAAGCTCTCCCACAGTCAGAACATTCATGAGACACCTCTCTAGTATGAGCCTTCTGCGAGCTAGCAAGAGCTGGATTCCAACCAAAGGCTTTCCCACACTGATCATATCCAGATCTTTTCATTCCAGGGTGATAAGGAAGAGATGAGAGATAGGATGAGGTTGCGTCACATACATTATTTTCATTAGGTTCTTTTCTAATATGCATTTGCTGATGAGTAAGAAGATTAGAGTTCTGACTGATAGTCTCTCTTTTATCACTTACAGAAAGCATTTCTTCAGTATCACTTTTCTGATGCCCAGTGAGGTCTGAACTGCATTTCACAGCTCTATCCCATTGATTACCCGGAACCAATGGCTCTACCTCTTCAGTGAAGCATTTCTTGTATTCACTACCTTGAAGGTAATCACTTCCTGAGGTCATTTTCTTACAGTGATTTAGGATAGAAGTCCATCGGAATCTCTTTTCAATTTCATCCAATTCACAATCAGTCTTTGGATATCTATCTACTTTGAGATTCAAATCATGCAATTCCTTCAAATTGAAGTCACAGGGACCATCATCCATGAACCTTTGCAGGTCAAGTTTTTTCACAAAAATTCCCAGCTTTTTATTCATCTCATTTACTCTCAACCCAGATTCTACATCTGAAAAAGACAAACATACACATATATAAAAAAGACATGTACACATATATAAACAGAAATAGTAATGTAACATAAGAGTCATTGCAGTTTGTCACCAAACTAAATATGTAAAACTTCATAGTTGTACCCAGTACAAACAATGGCTTTTAATACCCGAAGTCATTTTTAAGAAGAGACAGCTAGGTGGTACAGTAGATAGAGCACCATCACAGAAATCAGGAAGACCAGAGTCCAAATCTGGCCTTAGACACTTAAAACTTCCTAGCTGCGTGACCCTGGGCAAGTCACTTTTAACCCCAATTTTCTCGGCAAAAGTAATAATAATAATTATTATTTTTAAAAAGAGATAGATAATATGTGAGATGTGCATCTCAAAGTACTGGACCAATCAGAGACTTATCTTCTCCCAATGAAATATTTTTTTCAGCAAAGGCAGGGGTCCAAGGCCAAGATGACTACCAAACACTTAATGCTAGTAGATTAGAGTCTTTGTGCTGGAATAGTTTTTCTAATTTAGAGGGAAAACTGAGCCAATACACAATTAAAAAATTGCAGAGTAGATAAGGAGTAGACAGCTTTCAGAGATTTGTTGGACAGTACCACAATTACTCACCTGGGCAAAAACAGTAAACATCCAAATTGGTTTGATGAAAATAATGGGGAAATTCAGAGGGTATTAAATGAAAAATGAGAACTCTAAAAGATTTACAAGATTACAAGTACTTTAATTCATCCACCTCTAGGAAGGCAGTGTTTAAGTTTCCCAAAAGTATAAGCAAAAAGTTACAGAGATTAGGTTTTTGGCCCAGGAAAATAAGGCACATAAAGTTCATTATTATATTGAATGTAACAATCCAAAGTTCTTTTAAGATGTCCTGAAGAATATTAAATGACTAAATATGTGTGTAAGTTTCCCAATGCAGATGGAAGTACATTGATTAGTGATAAGAATGTGATTCTGTAAGAGAAGGGCTGATCAGTTTCATAAAGTTCTCAACACACCATCATCACCCAGTGTTAAAACTATTAGCCATTGATCTTAAGTCATATTCCATTGCTCTTTAGCCATTCAAGAACTAATGGCATCCCCAGTCCATATCTCTTTGTCACCAAAAAGAGAGCTGCTATCAATCGTTTACAACGTATATATTTGCTTCTTTTTTTCCTTAATTATCTTGGCAAACAGACTTTATAGTGTATTTTGGAGCCAAAGAGGATACGCAGTTTTATAAGTCTTGTCATAATTCCAGATAGTTCTCCAGATTGAGTGGAGCAGTTCATAAATTCAGCAATAATATATTAGTGTCCCCAAAATGATATCAAAATGGTGTTTTTGATTTACAATTCCCTAATCAATAATAAGGTTGAATATTTTCTCATATGGCTGTAAATAATTTAATTTCTTCATCAGAAATTACCTGTACCTTTCCTTTTAAGTATTTGAGATACCAGATCTTCATCTGAGAAGTTTTCTCTAGAACAGGGCCCTTTGTTCTTCACCTTCAATTACCTGATCCTGACCCTCACTGTGCCAGAGGTGAAAGCTCTGGAAGCAGAGACCCCAGACCAATACAGATGCCCCCAGGGCTTGCTCTTGGCTAACTTAACAGAGTCTGGCAAGAGTATACAGTACTTCATTTGGATCAAATCTCTACCTAAGGGAGATGAGAGCCTCCATAAGATCCTGTTAGGGGCCCTGACAACTTCTGGAGTTTTAGTCACTTTTCATGCTCAAAAGGAATTGTGAGGATTTATTTTTTGTTTGGGGGAGATTCTTAGGTAGCTAAGTATTTCCTATACTATTGTGCCATCTTATCAGAATCTTATCCCATTCTTTTTAGCAGGTTTTCAGGGAATTTACCTAGAAAATGTGGCAGTAAGTTCAACTACCTGACTGAGCTAAGTTATGTAACTCAAAAAGGATGCAGCCAAGACTGAAATGCATGGAGACCTACACTCAGATGACTGAGCATCTAAGATGCAACACAGTATGGATCACTTCTGTGCTGTTTGTGCTCATTTTGAATTGATGAGGAACACCAAGAAAAGAGAGGAAATGGTCCTTACCCAGGGACAGCAGATTTTGTACATTCTCCAGCGTGACCTCCTTGTACAGCTTCTTCTGAGAAGGGTCCAAGAAGCCCCACTCCTCTTCAGTAAAGTCCACCATAATATCCTTGAATGATACCATCTCCTAAACCATCAAAAGTCGCTCAATTTAGTGCTGAAAAAGCCTCCAGAATTCATACAGCCCTCATCAACTTAAGAGGAAGAAACTGAAGCACAGATAGGATTTGCCCAAAACTCTTATAATCTTTAGGAGTGTCACAGCCCACACTTGGAATCAGGCATTAAGAGCCCAATGGAATATTGAAAAAAGCACTTTCCATGTGAAATGTGAGTCATGTTGGATAATAAAAGTTGGAAAAATGTGTTACTACAAAATGCTTCTCCCAGTGGAATAAAAGAGAATATACGAATTCTACAGAACCTATAGGAGTGAAAGGGAGAAGATGATGAGAGATCTCTTCCCACAAAAAGGGTCTTAAGTGATTATATATATAAAAAAAATTCTATGAAGAGTTTGTGAGAACCTGATAAACACTTTGTATTCTGGGGAAGAAACCATTAGCAGTTATCACTAAGGAGAGAACAAAGAAATTTTCTAGCAAATTTCCTTTGAGTCTAAAATGAAATCTAAACTAGATGGAAGCAGAAAAAGAATTTTAAAGAGAATCTTAAAGAGAGTAAAAGAGATTTAAAGAGATTAAAGAAAAGTGATGAAGCTTTATCTGTTCTCATAAAGTGAGCTTATTAATGGAATATGTTCTGTGTGAGATGATTAATTGGGACACTACTTCTCCCAGAAATCCAGTGCTGTACTTGCACTCCTTGGTAAATCTCAGCCAGGAGGTCAGAGAGGTCAGGCGGCTAACCTGGGTTGTAAGTGCCCGGCCTCCAAGGAACAAGAAGGGGCCTTTGATGCTACATTCTTGCCCTGATTCCTACACTGAACCTTTAGAGTCCATCCAGAGGTTAGTCTATGCTGGATGAGGAGACCTTTGAACCTGTCTAATCCTTATTCTATGACTGCTGCCCTCTCATTATTTTTTGCCACTCAATCCCAATCTCTTTCCTTCTTGAACTCTGGGAAGTACAATCATGTCCTCCAAATCTTATGACAGACTTTTACACATCTAGTACTAAAAGTTTTCCAAAGTGAATTTTGGAGAAAACATCACCGACTTCATTTAATGCTATGTTGCTATTCTTTTATCAATATGCTAGACTTCTCCATCAGTGATCTCTTTGACACTGAATCAATGAAGTTTTTTGAGAAAACTCAGAGCACTCACTTCCAGTCCTGTTACTGTCTAAGAAGGCACAAAGGACTTAACAAATGTTGACAGACTACCTAAGTAATGAAGCAGTTACTTGTCTGTTCTTGTGTTTTCTTGCTCTGAAATAAATAGCTTCGATAAAGATTTCACACCACAACTCTCAATTCAAATTTTCTTCTTTTGGTAAAAATGTAGTTTTCAAGGAAAGCAGAAAGATGGGAAATGAGCTTTACTGCAAGTATCTCTGATGAAGGCCAGATTTCCCCAATATATAAAGAATTTTTAATGTTGTCAAAAATAATGTAGGGAAATGAAATGGTCTAAATCATTTTTGATTAGGGCAATATAAATAAAAACAACTCAAAAGCACCCCCTCGCATCGATTAGATTAACTAGTAAGACAAAAAATGATTAATGTTGGAAAGAAGGTGGGAATACTAGTGTACTGAAGAGAAATTGGGAACTGATCCAAGCTTTCTGGCGACTATGTTGGAAGGAAGTATGAACAAAGGGCAACCAAAGTGTGCAAATCTTTAGATCTACCAATACAACCCCTAGGTCTGTATTATTCCAAAGAGATTAAAAAAGAGGGAAAGGGCCTACATGTGCAAAACATTTATACCACCTCTTTACATGGAGGCAACATTGTGGAAACTGAGGGAATGGCTGAACAAGCTGTGGTATATGAATATAATGAAATAGTATTGTGCAATAAGAAATGATGAACAGACGTTTCAGAAAGAACGAAAAACCAAACTGATACAAATTGAAATGGGCACAGCCAGGAAAAGATTGAATATAGAATCAGCAAGAGTGTGGCCATCACTATGAAGGACTCGGTTCTTCTCAGGAGCACAAGGATCTAAGGCAATTACAAAAGACTTAAGAAGGAAAAGGCTTCCCTCACACTAAAGAAAGAATGGATGGACTCAGAAAGCGATTGAAGAATCTCTCTTAGTTACTTTATTCTTTTTTTCTCTTTTTATCTGTATCATTTTTCATAACTTTGATTAACAGGGAAATATGTTTTAAATGACAGCACGTATATACCTACATCAAATTGCCCATCATTTTAGGAAGGAAGGAGAGAAAGGGATGGAGAAAAATTTCTAACTCAAAGTCTTATAAACATGAATGCTGCAAATTGTCATGACATGAAATTGCAAATAATTTAAAACAAACAAGCAAATGTACCTTTTTGTGTCTGAGCCCTGATTTTATCTAAAACTTCTTTATAACAGTGTATGAGACCCAACAAATCCAACCCAAAGCATAGGTCATGTAAGGAGAGATTGTCTTTATGACATCTGAGGAAATGTAACCCCCCAATTTATGCAGTCTGTCACACTCTCCAGTGGATAAATAAACTATAGTTTACTCTCTGGTTGGACCCTGAGCTCCCTGACTCTGGCTTTCCCTACCAAGGACCCTGACAATTCCCACAAGAGGATCAATGAGATGATCTTTATGAGGCTCCTGGCACTCGGGAGACACCACAACACCCGCCCCAGCCTTCTCACACCTCAGTTTCTTCTCTGCCCCAGAGACGTTGGGCTCATGGCTTATGTTTCACCAGGACCCTCTGTCCCCCTGGGCCTTTTCAACGGCTTCTCTCCTGTCTGCAATGGCCTCCTCCCTCACCTCCTGCTTCCTTCCCATCTCAGCTAAATTCTCCCTTTCTGTAACAAGCTTTTCCTTGTCCCCAAACTGCTGAACCTTCCCCCTGAGAGTAGCTCCCGTCTACACTGTCCAGCGCAGGTGTGGACACAGCTCATGAGATTTTCCTCCTCTGGGAGCTCCTTGAGGGCAGGATCTGGTTTTTTTCTTTACCTTCCTCTGCTCCCTCAGTGGTTCACACAGGCCCAGAGGAGCTATTTTCTAAACAGTTATTGACTTGATCTGAGACCAGGCAAAGGAGAAGGAGGCAGAGAGCCCTGGGAGCCACCTGAGGGGGCAGGAGATGGGCAGAGGCAGGTGAACGATTCCTGCCCTGATGCCAGCCCTGCAGGGCCCCCTCCCTGCAACAGGAGGAAGCTTCCTGGGCTCCCTTGGACGCCCCCTGGACCGAGGTTGCTCAGCTCCGGGCAGGGACCGCACTCACCTGGGACGGGGGGCTCCGGCTGCCGGCGGCCATGTCTCTGGGTCCGGGCTTGGGTCCTCTGCCAGCCAGGCTGGGGAGGGAGAGGGAGCCCAGAGAGGGAGGCCAGGGGCTGAGCCTTCTCTGCCAAGACTGCATCATGTCCTGCCCACAGTGAGAGAGAGAGAGACAGAGAGAGAGAGAGAGCTCTGAGGGCAGGGACGGTGGGGAGAGGCTGCTCCCCAGGAGGAGGCTGAGAGAGCACAGAAAAGGAAGTAGAGAGCTCAGGTCAGAGAAGGTCGTGGGATGTCACCTGTGGAGAGACCCACCCAGGACCCCCAGCACTGAATGCTAAGATCTCCTACACACCGCAGGGAGGGGCAACCTGGGAGCCTGAGCCCCATGGGGTCAAGATGACAAGATTCATCAGAATCCCTGGAAGGCCAGTGTGACCTGGCCAAGCCCTCGGTCCCGGCCTGCCTCAGTTTCTCCATCTGTAACATGGGACCCCCACCTGCCCAAGGTCCCGGAAATGTCCCAAGACCACCAGGAGGGACCTCGGTCAAAGAGCAGAGCTGGATGGAAACCCCAGTCCTCCCCCCACTTCCCTCCTCGCACCCTTTTTGCACTGGAGGCAAATGGTGTAAAGCTAAGGAATCCTCACCCTCCCCAACGTGGGCTAAGGGCCACCAGAGACCGGGGAGGGGACCACGCAAAACTGGGGGCTCGGTGGGGGAGGGGTCAGTTGGGTTCCCCAAGAAACACTCGGCAGTGCCCGCCCCCCCCCCCAGCCACAGGGATGCACAAGCACGCCCCTCCCCCACCTCCCCCCAAGCAGGTGCAATCACTCAGGGCCACACTCTTACCTTCCAGCCTCCACTCAGGGCTAAAAAATAAGGGACTGAGCCATAATTGGGGGATTTGTTATAAAACAGGAACTTAACCAACTGGAACAATGGAGGTATCCTAGATAGAAACAGGAAAGTTCAAGAAGGAGAATGACTTGGGGGCATGAGTTCCATATTGTTTTATAAAAAAGATCATTTGATCAATTCTGATGGATGAGGCTCTCTTCAACAATGAGATGATTCAAATCAGTTCCAATTGTTCAGTAATAAAGAGAACCAGACACACCCAGCAAAAGAATTATGGGAAATAAGTGTGGAACACAGAGAAAGAAAAAGCTCTACTCAGTGAAGTTCCATGAATCCAAAAATAAGAGATTTGAACAATGAGAAACAGGGGAAAATATTTTCCAAGAAAAAGCACAGAAAATGAAATTAATCATTTAAAGAATAGCAAAGGTGGGGGCAGCTAGGTAGCTCAGTGGATAGAGCAACAGCCCTAAAATGAGGAAGACCTTTGTTCAAATCTGGATTCAAACACTTAACACTTCCTAGATGGGCAAGTCACTTAAACCTGATTGCTTTAGCCAAGGGGGAAAAAAAAAAAAAGAATAGGAAAGGGAACTTTACCTCAATTTTGAATGAGATACTAAAAAAAAAAAAAAAAAAAAATGAACAAGATGTCAGAGATTAGAATGGAAAAGATTTATGGAATCTTCTAAATAAGAATTGCTCAAGAATATATTCGACACAAATATATTTTGGGATTAGTACTGGAATTGTCCATTCATTATTAACATTTATAATGGGAAGATTTGCTGGGGGTTTTGTCATTCTTAAGGTAGGTGAGAGGTTCAAGAATTTTTTCCTATAAAAATATTTCTTTTAAAATGAAAGTGATAGATATAATCTACAAGTATAGCTAAGGGAATTCTTGATTCAAGATATAGATTTAAAAGATAGAGATTGTCATGAAACTAATTTTACAATGTCTTGTAATAAAATCTTCATCAATGAAGAAAATGACATCAAAAACCATAAATATATTTCTTTAATTTTGAAATTCATACAAAAGAAAACAAATGAACATTTTAAATTTACATAAAACAGAAAAATATGTCAAGAAACAATCCTGCAAAACTTCAATTTCTTTTTTGAATAGTAATGAATTCAACAAAACATTTTTCAAAGCTTTCTCAGGCCTTCTGTTCTATTGCAGGCATCATTATTGTAATGTTTTCTTTATTTTAGATTAAAGGATTGGGGTGGAACAACCCAATGGCTATTACACTTCCCACTGCTATCCTCTCCCACCCAAAAGAGAAATAAAGCCAACAATGACCCCCCCCCCAACAAAAAAAAGTTTCACTTTAGTGTGGATTCTCTGATACCTGGCAAGATGGGAGCTGCATCTAAAACACTTTCTACATTGATTGCATTTTAAAAGGTTTCTCTTCAGTGTGAATTCCATGATGTAAAGCAAGAATGGAACTCTGTGTGAAAGCCTTTCCACATTGTTTACATTTTAAAGGTTTCTTACTATTATGGATACTCTGATGTTCAGCAAGAACATTCCTCTTGGTGAAAGCATTTACACATTGATTACCTTAAAAAAGTTTTACTCCAGCTTGGATTCTCTGATGGGCCAAAAGCTGGTAATTATATCTGAAAGCCTTTCCACATTGACTACATTTAAAAGGTCTCTCTCCAGTGTGGATTCGCTTATGTTTAGCAAGACTTGAGCTGTAAATAAAGGTCTTTCCACAATGGTGACATTTAAAAGGGTTCTCACCAGTGTGGATTCTCTTATGTTTAGCAAGACTTGAGCTGTAACTAAAGGTCTTTCCACAATGGTGACATTTAAAAGGGTTCTCACCAGTGTGGATTCTCTGATGTTCAGCAAGAATGGAACTCTGTGAGAAAGCCTTTCCACATTGATTGCATTTGTAAGGTTTCTCTCCAGTGTGCTTTCTCTGATGTACAACAAGATGGGTCCTCTGTGTGAAAGCTTTTCCACATTGATTACATTTATAAAGCTTTTCTCCTGTGTGCATTCTCTGATGTAAAGTAAGACTGGCTGTCCTCATGAAAGCCTTTCCACAATGATTACATTCAAAAGGTTTCTCTCCAGTGTGTATTCTCTGATGTTCAGCAAGAACATTCCTCTTGGTAAAAGCATTTCCACATTGACTACATTTAAAAAGTTTCACTCCAGTGTGGATTCTCTGATGGGATGTAAGCTGGTAGTTATGTCTGAAATCCTTTCCACACTGATTACATTTAAAAGGTTTCTCTCCAGTATGGATTTTCTGATGTCTAGCAAGATGGGAGGAGAATTTGAAAGTCTTTTCACATTGATTACATTTAAAAGGTTTCTCTCCAGTGTGGATTCTCTGATGGACTAAAAGAATGTCACTTCGTGTGAAAGCCTTTCCACACTGATTACATTTAAAAGGTTTCTCTCCTGTGTGGATTCTCTGATGTGTAGCAAGACTGGAGGAGAATTTAAAAGTCTTTTCACATTGATTACATTTAAAAGGTTTCTCTCCAGTGTGGATTCTTTGATGTTTAGCAAGACTTGACTTGCAACTAAAAGCCTTTCCACATTGATGACATTTAACAGAACTCCCTAGAGTATGCTTTCTCTGATGTTCAGCAAGACTATCACTCTGTGTGAAAGCCTTTCCACATTGATTACATTTAAAAGGTTTCTCTCCTGTGTGGATTCTCTGATGTTCTGCAAGCCTGTAATTATACCTGAAAGCCTTTTCACACTGATTACATTTAAAAGGTTTCTCACCTGTGTGGATTCTCTGATGTTCTGCAAGCTTGTAATTATACCTGAAAGCTTTTCCACACTGATTACATTTAAAATGTTTTTCTCCATTATGGATTTTCTGATGTCTAGCAAGATGGGAGCTCAATCTAAAAGTCTTTCCGCATTGATTACATTCATAAGCTTTCTCTCCAGTATGGGTTTTCTTATGTTTTGCTAGACTGCAGCAATCTGTACAAGTTTTTCCATATTGATTGCATATGTAAGGCTTTCCACACTGAAGACATAAATAAAGCTTCTTTCTAGGGTGAATTCTCTGATGGTCAAGCAGGAATGATCCGCAATATAAAGCTCTCCCACATTCAATACATTTATGAGACACCTCTCCAGTATTAGCCTTCTGAGGGCTAGCAAGAGCTGGCTTCCAACCCAAGGCTTTCCCACATTGATTATGTCCAGATCTTTTCATTTCCAGGCGGTAAGGAAGAGATGAGAGATAGGAAGAGGTTGCTTCACATACATGATGTTCATAAGGTTCTTTTCTAATATTCATTTGTTGATGAGTAAGGAGATTAGAATTCTGACTGAAAGTATTCTCCCTTTTATTAGTCATGGAATGCAATTCGTCAGTATCACTTTTCTGATGGTCACTGAGGTCTGAACTGCACTTCACAGCTATATCCCATTGATGACCTGGAACCAACAGCTCTACCTTTTCAGTGAAGCATTTCTTGTACTCATTACCTTGAAGATAATCACTTCCTGAGGTCATTTTCTTACAATGATTTTGGACAGAAGCCCATCTCAATTTCTTTCCAATTTCATCCAATTGACAATCACTCTTTGAATATCGATCGACTTCAAGAATAAAATCATGCATTTTCTTCAAATTAAAGTCACAGGGATCATCATCCATAAACCGTTGCAGATCACGTTCTTCCACATAAATTCCTAGCTTTTTACTCATCTCATATACTTTGAATCCAGTTTCTACATCTGAAGAAGACAAACATACATACATACATAAAAAGACAGACACACATATATAAACACAAGTAGCAATGTTATTTAAGAGTCATTACAGTTTGTCACCAAACTATATATACAAAATTTCATAAGATTACTCAGTGCAAATAATGGCTTTTAATATCCCAAGTCATTTTTAAGAAGAGACAAATTGCAGGCAGCTAGATGATGCAGTGGATAGAACACCAGCCCTGAAATCAGGAAGACTTGAGTTCAAATCTGACCCCAGACACTTACACTTCCTAGCTTTGTAACCCTGGGCAAGTCACTTAACCCCAAATGCATCAGCAAAAAAAAAAAAAAAAAAAAGAGAGAGAGAGAGAGAGATGATCAAATTCTTTTTTCAGCAAAAACATGGGCCCAAGGCCAAGATGGCTACCGAATACTTGATACTTCTTTGTGATAGAATAGTTACTGCTAATTTAAAGGGAAAACTGAGCCAACACAAAATTGAAAATTGTAGAGCAGAAATGGAAGAGACAGTTTTTAGAAATTTGTTGCATAGTATTGCATTTACTCATCTGGGAAAAAAAGTAAACATTCCAATTGTTTTGATGAAAATAACAGGGAAATTCAGAAGGTATTAAATGAAAAAATGAGAACTCGACAAGATTTACAACATTACAAGTAATTTAGATCATCCATCTCTAGGACGGCACTATTTAACTCCCCCCAAAATTTAAGTAAAGGTTGGATTTTTGGCCAGTAAATAAAGGCAGAAAAAGTTCATTTTTGTATTGAGGGTAACCATCTAAAGCTCTTTTATGATGCCCTGAAGACTATTTATGGACCAAAAACCTATTTAAGCTGCCCAATGCTGGTGGAGCTACATTGATTAGTGATAAGGATGTGATAATGGAAGAGATGGACTGAACTGTTTCCTAAAGTTCTCAACACACCATCATCACCCACTGCTGAAGCTATTAATCATTGATCGTAGGTCATATTCCATTCCTCTTTAGCCATTCATGAATTGATGGCATTTCTACAGTCTCTAGCTTTTTATCACCGAAAAGAGAGCTGCCATTAATCTTTTGAAACATATACATTTACTTCTTTTTTCCCTCATTATCTTGGTAAACAGACCTTCTAGTGTATTTTGGAGTCAAAGAGTATACACAGTTTTATAACTCTGTTGTCATAACTCCATATTGTTCTCCAAATTGAGTGTATCAGTCCATAATTTCAGCAACAGCATATTAGTGTTCCCAACATGATATCAAAATGGTTTTTGACTCGCATTTCCCTAATCAATAATAAGTTAGAGTATTTTCTCATAAGACTATAAATAGATTTAATTTCTTCATTAGAAACTACTGTTCCTATCGCTTTGAGTATTTTGAGACATGAGATTTTCAAATGAGAAGTTTTCTCTAGAACAGGGACCTTTGTTCTTCTCCTTCAATTGCCTGACCCTGAAGTTCACTGTGCCAGAGTTGAAATCTTTGGAGGCTGGGACCCCAGGCCAATGCAGATGCCCCCAGGGCTTGCTCTTGGCTAACTTAGCAGAGTCTGCCTAGAGTGCACAGAACTGCATTTGGGTTAAATCTCTACCTAGGGAGATGAGGTCCTTCTTAAGATCCTGTACAACTTCTGGAGTTTTAGTCACTTTTGCTGCTCAAAATGAATTGTGAGGCACTGATTTTTTGTTTTAGGAGAAGAGTCTTAGAGAGCTAATTATTTCCTATCCTATTACGCCATCTTACCAGAAGCCTCTCTCATTCTTTTTTAGAATGATTTCAGGGTGTTTACTTAACAACTGTGGCACTAAGGTCAGCTATCTGACTGAGGGTAAATTATGTAACTCAAAAAGGTGCAGCCACGACCAAAATGGATGGATACTTGGTGCACTCAGATAACTGAGCACTTAATACATCTTCTGAGAAGCAACACAGTGTGGATCACTTCTGTGCTGTTTGTGCTCCTTTTGAACTGATGATGAACAACAAGAAAAGAGAGAAAACGGTCCTTACCCAGGGACAGCAGATTCTGGACATTCTCCAGCATAACCTCCTTGTACAGCTCCTTCTGAGAAGGGTCCAGGAGCCCCCATTCTTCCTTAGTAAAGTCCACCATAATATCCTTGAAAGACACCATCTCCTGAATCATCAAAAGTCACTTGATTTAATGCTGAAAAGGGCCTCCAGAATTCATCTACTCTAACCCTCATCAACTTAGAGGAGGAAGCTGAAGCAGAGATAGGATTTCCCCAAAATTCATATAACCTTTAGAAGTGTCAGAGCCCACACTTCGAACCAGGCATTAAGAGACCAATGGAACATTGAGAAAAACATTTTCCATTTGAAATGAGATTCATGTTGGATAATAAAAGTTGTAAAACTGTTTTATGATAAAATAGTTCTCCTAGTGAAATAAGGGAGAATATATGAATTCTATAGAACCTGTAAAGGTGAAAGAGAGAAGATGATGAGACATCCCTCTCCACAAGAAGGGTCTTAAATGATTATATATATATATATATATATATATATATATATATATATATATCATGAAAAATTTGTGAGAAGCTTGTAAATACTGTGCATTCTGGGAAGAAAAATTAGCAATGATCACTGAGGAGAGAACAAAAAAATTATCTAGTAAATTTCCTACGAGTCTAAAATGAAATCTTAACTAGATGGAAGCAGCAAAAGAATTACAAAGAGTATTTGGCCTCAACTATCTGGTATGAGACTTTCTAGACAAGTGATGAAGCTTTATCTCTTCTCATAAGGTGAGTTTTTTAATGGAATATGTTCTGTGAGAGAGATTAATTGGGACACTGTCTCCTAGAAATCCATTGCTGTGCTTGTCTTCTACAAATAGGTTTCACTCACAAAGTCAGAGGTCAGGCAGCTGATCTGAGGTGTAAGTACCTGGTCTCCAAGGAACATGAAGTTTCCTCTGATGCCACATTCTTGCCCTGACTCCTATTTGACTCAGTGCTCTAGAGCCCATCCAGAGGTCAAGACTATCCTGGCTGGGGAGACCTTTGAACCTGCCCAATCCTTATTCTGTGATTGCTTCCTGCTCATTATTTTTTGCCACCCAATCCCAATTTCTGTGAAATGATTATGAAGTGATCCAAGCTTTCTGAAGAGCAACTTGGAACTAGGAACAAAGGGCAACCAAACTGTGCAAATCTTTAGAACTACCAACAGCATCTCTAGGTCTGTGGGAGATTACAAAAAAAGGGAAAGGGCTTACATGTCCAAAAATATTTATAGCAGCCCTTTTCCTAGAGGCAACATTGTGGAAATTAAGGGAATCCCCATTAACTGGGGAATACCTGAACAAGCTGTGATATATGAATATAATGAAATAGTACTGTACAATAAGAAAAGATGAAGAGGCAGATTTCTAAAAAAACCAAACTGACACAAATTGAAACAAGCTGCATGATGGGAACCTACCAAGAGGCAGTACCGAGGCCACCTAGACCTTTGACACACAAATTGTCTGCCACTTTATGGAGCAAGAAACAAGGATTTGTGATCATGGGAACAGGAGTAAGCTGAGGGTTACAGCTCACGGGTGGGAATGCCTTGACTATTTTCTAAACATGTATTGACTTGTTCTGAGACTTGGCAAAGAAGAGGGACTCAGAGAGCCCTGGGAGTACTTGGGTGGTCTGAGGGGGCAGGAGATGGGCAGCCCCAGGAGGGCGAGTCCTGCCCTGCTGCCAGCCCTGCCAGGGCCCCTCCCTCTGACAGGAGGAAGCTTCCTGGGCTCCCCCTGGGCCGAGGCTGCTCAGCTCCGGGCAGGGACCGCACTCACCTGGGACGGGGGGCTCCGGCTGCCGGCGGCCATGTCTCTGGGTCCGGGCTTGGGTCCTGTTCCAGCCGGGCTGGGGAGGGAGAGGGAGCCCGGAGGGGGAGGCCGGGGTCTGAGGCTTCTCTGCCCAGGCTTCATGCTGACCTGCCCACAATGAGAGAGAGGTCTTGGGGAAATGACAATGAGGAGAGGCCGCTCCCCAGGAGGAGGCCGGGAGATCTCAGAGAGGAGGAGGCAGAGATCTCGCCTGTGGGGGCAGGGAGACCTCCCAGAACCCAGCACGGGACATTAAGGTTTCCCGCACTCTGGGGGGAGGGACAGCCCAGGGAGCATGCGCCCTATGGGCCCGAGGTCACGGGGCCTTCCCCGGAATCCCCGGCAGTCTCCTGCGACCTTGGCCAAGACTCTCCTCCCGGCCTGCCTCATTTTCCTCAAGGGGCCCCCTCCCCCACAGACCTCAGAACTGCTGAGAGATGTCCCAAGACCACCAGGAGGGATAAGGGTCAAAGGGCGGAGCTGGATGGGAGGCCCAGACCCTGAGCAGCCCCTCCCCCTACCAGTCCTGCCTGGGAACCTCCCCCCCCCCCCCCCCAGGCAAAGGGGAGGCCTGGGCATTTCACACTAAGAGCTGCCTGTAGGGGGCGCTGCTGTATATAAGGCCCTGTATTTAGTGATGTCATTGGGAAGGATAGAGGGAAGGCTGCTCTCACCTCCTTTTCACATTAGAGGAAACTGAGGTAAACGGGGACCAAGTTTCAGGCTCCCCGCCCCCTCCCAGTGCACACGGGCCAAGGGCGCCCGGGGCTCAGTGGGGGAGGGGTCAGCTGGGCTCCCCCAGAAACCCTCAGGAGCCCCCCAAGCTGCAGGAAGCACCGGCCCCGCCCCCATCTCCGCCCCCTCGGGTTTAATCTCTCAGGCTGAGGCCCCAGCTACACCCACACCCACGTGCCCCCAGGTAACCCCCCCCACGCGGAAACACGCCTTTCAGTTCCCCGCCCCCACGCCCAGCGACAGCACTTTTGCACAACTTGTCCGCCAGCCCCCCTCCCTTGCACGCGCACCCCCACACTCGGAGCTTCACAGGGTACAAGATTTCCAGACTCTGCCTCCCTGGCCTTTACTGGACCGGTGGGGAAAGGGAGGGGCTTAAGGAGGAAGAGGAGGAGCTTAATTAGGAAGAGGAGGAGCTCGAGGAAGGGGAGGAGCTTAAGGAGGAAGAGGGAAGTTCCAGGCCGAGCCGGCCCTCCTCCCCTCCCCCCTCCCCCAGCAGTGAAAGGAGAAGGAGAAAACTCAGGACTCAGGAATCTGGGCCTGCGCCCCGGCAGTCTCCCAGCATGCCCGGGGACTCAGCAAAGGCGGGGCCGGGGAGGGGCGGGGCGTGAAGCCTCTGGGAGTCACCCTAAGGCTCCCTAGGCTGCCTGCTGAGGGAGGGGTTGGGACGTCATTCTTCTCCTGGAGCAGCCCTGGCCTGTCAGATCCTGAGGACCAGCGCCCCTCCCCCAGGAGGAGGGGGGGCCACCACCCTAAGTAAGCCCCCCTCCTCCGGAGGGGCAGGGCCGGCCGGGAGCCGGGTCTCTTCCTCGCGGCGCGGTGACGCAATGCGAAGCGGGGTGCTGGGGGTGGGATTTCTCGGGGCCTCCGATTGGCGGTTTCATTTTGCGCAGCCTCCCTTTTTCTGGGGCTGGGGGTGCCCCTGTGGAGGCGGGGGACTAGGACTGGCCCTTCTGGTCCAGGGAGCCTTTTAGCCGGCAGAACAGCCCGACCTGCCAGGCACAGGCTGGGGAGGAGGAAGGGCGGGGGAGCCCGTGAGCGGGGAGGCCCCCTGGGGGGAACCGTTTCTTCTTTCTAATTACCTCTACTAAGCGCTTTTCAGCAGCTCTGTCAGCCTTGCAAGGGCAAGGGCTGAGGAGGCTTGGGTCCGGCTCCTTCCCCCTCCCTGAAGCCCCCAGGCCTGAAGGTCTCCGGAGAGCCAGAAGCGTTTTCGCTGGCCCATCCCCCAGAAAACATGGGCATTTTTGGGTACCCCAGAGCCGGCGCTTTGCATCTGCAGAAATGGGTCATTAGAGCCGAGGAACCGCTCCAAGTTGGGGGAGATTCTGGGCTTTGGGAGACGAGCCTTATGTTGTTCGGCACTCCACGGCCCATTCGTGCTTCCCTGGCTCATTGGCTGTGAGATTTCGCAAACACCTGGAAGAAATGCTGAACAGTTGGGTTTCCACGGTGCTCCAAGTTTTGAGATGGTGGGGGGTAGTGGGTACCATTGTGGAAGAGCTTTTCAGACAGGGAGAGTGTTAAGGAGGTTGGGATTCACAGAACAGTTAAGTGATGGATAGGAGGCCTCCAGCCAACAAGCAATGGAGGGTGGGAGAGGAGGCTGTGATTGTGCCGCCAATCAGAAAGAGTCTTGTTTTCAGAAAACCACCAACTTAAGATGATGCCCGGCCCAGCCCAACCTAGGGGTTAATGACCTGACTTGACCAAATCACGACTGTGCCTCTGTTCAATGGGCTAATTGAATAGTAAACAACACACCCCAGAGGTGGACTTTTCTGCCATTTTTGAAACTGGGATATGTGATGAGAGAGCAGAACATGTTTGATACATATTACAGGGAACATGTTGTGGGCATATCCGTAAGATGGAAACCTGGAAGAAATGGACCAACTTCTTCTCTGAAGGGAGGGGCTGCATCACAGAACAAGTACAAAGATTCCCCCAATTCTGTACTCCGGGCTTCCTCTTCCCATAAAAAGAACAGAGTCCCCTTCTGACCAGAAACATTAAGACAATTCCTTAAGATTATATTTTAATAAATTTTCCTTGATATCTGATCTTCAGTGTCGAGTATTAATTCTTTTTTCTTTTTATTCAAGCTTTTTCTTCACAAAGCATATGCATGGGTAGTTTTTCCAACGTTGACCCTGCATAACCCCCTGCTGCAAATTTTCCCCTTCTTCCACCTATTCCCTCCCCGACCCCACAGGCATTCCAATACATGCCAGATCCAATATGTGCATATATATTCACACAATCATCCGGTTGCCCAAGAAATCAGATCATGAAGGAAGAAAGAGAAAAAAGAAACAAAATACAAGTTAACTTTGTAACATTGTAAATTCACACCTCCCATAACCCCACTCTCGGAAGAGGAGTCAACCTTTGAGTTTACACCTCTAAAAGAGCTGAGTTAGGGAAGTGAGTTCAGTTTGGAAGATTGCCAGGAGTCAGAGTTGAGGTAGAGGCAGAAGCTGGCAGAGGCAAAATATTAGCAACAAGAGCTCTCGGAACCAAAGAAAGCTAACTGGGCTATTTTGGAAGAGACAATAAAAGATTGGATTTCAGCTCCTGGATGTATTTGAAGTGATTATTACTTGGAACTGAAACTAAGGCTGCCACAAGAAAACCTCCCCAAGAAACCTGCTTCCCAGAGAACCATCATATATTTTAGAAAAAGAAGAAGAGCATCACAGACATTCACACAGATTCCACTTTCTAGCCACTACAAAAAGGGCTGCTGTTATGGGCCAGAACTCTGAACTTGAAACATAGGATTCTTACAAAGTGCTAACTCAGTGGAATTGATAAAGACAATGGTAGCTCAGTACATGTACTTAGTACTTACTATAGTTCTATAATATTTACACCTATGATGAGAGAGCATATGAGCTCAGAGAAACTCGGCGAGGTTCATTCAGAGGAAGAGAACACAAAGGACTGGTAGCAGGAGCTCAAGTTCTCAGAACCAAGAAGAGAGATAGGCCTTTAAGAAAGCTAACCAGGCGCCAAGAAAGGAGACAAGACTTGGAAGGAGATAAGAAAGGATTTGGACTTTAAAACCTGGCTATTCTCATGTGGTGATTACTGCATTGAACCAAAGGCTGCTCCCAGAGATCCCCAAATAAAACTGAAACAGAAAACATTACAGGCTCCCACAGACAGTTTTGCACATATAGATCCCTTTCCCTCTTTTAAGATCTCTTTGGGATAGAATCCCAATAGAAACATTGCTGGAACAAAAAGGTATGCACAGTTTGATAAGTTTTTGAGCATAGTTCCAAAGTGCTCTCCAGAAAGGTTGCATCTGTTCACAGTTCCACCAACAATGTATCGGTGTCCTACTTTTCACACATCCTCTCCAACATTTGTCATTATCTTTTCCTGTCATCTTAGCCAATTTGACAGGTGTGTAGTGGCATCTCAGGGTTGTCTTAATTTGGATTTCTCTAATCAATAGTGATTTGGAACACCTTTTCATATGACCAGAAATAGTTTCAATTTCTTCAACTAAAAATTTTCTGTTTGTATCCTTTCACCAATTATCAGTTGGGGAATAGATTAAATTCTTATAAATTTCAGTCAATTCTCTATATATTTTACACATGAGGCCTTTATCAGGACCTTTGAATGTAAAAATGTTTTCCCACTTTATTGCTTTCCTTCTAAGGGAAGCCTGCAATACTTGTTTGTACAAAAACTTTTTAATTTAATATAATCAAAAGTATCTATTTCTTTTGTGATCAGTAATGATCTCTAGTTCTATTAATTGTCCTTAAATCAGACCAACTAATCCCTCCATCCTTGTGGCCCAGAACAGAGTTTCCAGAGAATTCTTCTAGACAAAAATGAGAAACATCAGCAATGAATCTGATTGGTTGGAACATTTTGAAACCTTCCATAGACATCATGGAAATCTATCCTCTATCAAAAATAGGAAACTTCTCATAAAGTAATGTGTATTAAAAACAAATTAACTTAGAAAATAATAGGTAATTTCTGCAGGAATTGGGAACGATGGGTGAGTAACACTCAGGGTTTCAGGTTTCCAGCCCCATTTAACACCTATCACCTATAAGGTACAGCTTTTTTTGAGTAGAAATAATGAATTTAGTTTCCTACTATAGGCTGTGTATGAAGGGAAGTTTGCTACCAGCAGATTGGTTGGAGCAAACAACCTGTCAGCCTGCACAGAATGGTATACAAACTTCTTTGTTTTCATGAAAATAAATCTTGCCCCCACCTCTCACCTTCCAATCAGAGCTAAAAAATAAAGGACTGATCTATAAATGGGCAATCTGGTATAAGACAGGAACCTAAGAACTTGGAACAGTGGAGGTGTCCTTAATAGAACGGGGAAGTTCACAAAGGAGAAAGACTAGGGGAAATGGGGTCCATATTGCATTATAAAAAAGATGATTGAATCCATGAGATTTGATGAGAGTATTGAGAGTGTTTAGAAAGAGAAGAGTAAAAGACCCTAAAATTCTTTGGTAAACTCCTCAGGAAAGATGAAGGATGATGATCCTTCCAGATGGAACCAGAAAGGAAATCTGTTAAGAGTAAATCAAGTCAGAGCATTGTGGGAATTGTGAACGAATTCAACCATTCTGGAGAGCAATTTGGAACTAGGCTCAAAAAGTTATCAAATTATAAATATCCTTTGATCCAGCAGTTTTACTACTGGGCTTATATCCCAAAGAGATCATAAAGAAAAGAAAGGGTCCTGTATGTGCAAAAATGTTTATGGCAGCCGTTTTTGTAGTGACTGGAAACTGGAAATTCAATGGATAACCATCAATTGGAGAATGGGTGAATAAGTTGTGGTATATGAATATTATGGATTATTATTGTTCTATAAGAAATGACCAACAGAATGATTTCAGAAAGGCCTGGAGAGACTTACACGAACTGATGCTGAGTGAAACCAGCATGGCCAGGAGATCATTATATACTTCAACAACAATACTATATGATGATCAATTCTGATGGACTCGGCCATCTTCAGCAACAAGATGAACCAAATCAGTTCCAATTGAGCAATAATGAGCTGAACCAGCTACACCCGGTGAAAGAACTCTGGGAGATGACTAAGAACCATTACACTGAATTCCCAATCCCTACATTTTTGCCTGCCTGCATTTTGAATTTCCTTCACAGGCTAATGGTGAAATATTTCAGAGTCCAATTCTTTTTGTACAGCAAAATAACAGTTGGGTCATGTATACTTATTGTGTATTGAATTTATACTTTAATATATTTAACAAATCTACTGGTTATCCTGCTGTCTAGAGGAGGGGGTGGGATTTATTTTCATGAAAATAAAGAAGTTTGCATGAGATTATGTGTAGGCTAGATTCATGTTTAGGTCATTTAGGGTCATTCCAGAGTGGCTGAGTGGGCGGGGCTCCTGGGTTTAGGAGGACCCGCCCATAGCCCTTGGCCATAAGGAGAATCACTGGGAGCTGAGATCTCTCCATTTCCTGCTCTCTGAGATCTCCCTGCCTCCATCTCTGGGACCCAAGATCTCTCCATCTCCTCTCTGAGCTGAGATCTCTCTGCCTCCTTCTGACACAGTTGAGATTGTTCCACCTTCTGGGAGCCGTCTCTGCATCTGCAGGTCCCAGGTAGGTCTGACCCAGGGCCCCTTCTCCCCTCACCCCGCTCCTGCTTCCTGCCCTTCTCTTGGTGCTCATCTTGCCCCTCTGAGTGTAATACCGAAGAAACTGAGCAAGACAGAGATTAGAGACCAATTCAATAATTTATTAAATGGAGAGAAATACTGGGACCAATAGATCCACGTTGATCCCAGGGCTAGATGAGACTATCATCTCAAAGAGTCTAGCGCCGAGTATCGGGACAGCGAGCTTTTAATGAAATAACAAGAACAATAATGGAGGTACTGTTATGCCATAGTTCTCTTTAACTGTTCTGACTCGGTTTCCCTGAACTAGTTTCCTTTATTGTTTCCTTACTCTTCTGTCTCAATTCCTTAAAACTACAAAAACCCACTCTGGTCCATTAAGATTGGGAACCATTTACTCTAAGGTTATAAATTGCTAGCAAGATAAACAAGAAGAGCAGACCTCCTGTCCTCAAGAATTTACAATATCTCTCAAGACCTCACTGCCATCTTTATCTTTGGGTATTCAAACATCCTGTCTCTGGGCTTTTAGGATTTATGATCTCCCCCCATTCTGACAGAAGTCTTCCAGCCTTCTTGGTATTTGTTTGTAGGGGTATTTATGGAATTGGGCAGCTCCTATTGATTGCTGGATTCTTTGAGATGACAGCCCTGTGACCAACATGGTTTCCTTGTCCTGTCCAGTCAATTATTCTCTCCTGCCTCAGTTTCTCCAGCATTACAATACTAGGTGGGGATAACCTAATGGAGGGAGGTTGCTGATATTCTAATGACATCTAAAATGGATAAACCTTTATCTTGTGAAACATGAAGGAGTGTCTATAAAACCTTTATCTCAAACTTCAAGAAGGGACAGTTATAACCTAAAGCAGAATGAGGAAGTAGGATAATTGGAGGAACTGGTCACCCCATTAAAAGGGAACTTTAGCATAAGATGACCTCTTATCCAGTGTCATTCACATTGGCAGGAGCTGGTCTCCCTCCAAGTTCAGGCTCAGGGTCTCCTCCCAGAGGGGAGAAATCTTCTCCCCTGAGGGTCACAGCTGCCTGACCTCCCACCTCCCCCATAGTATGGATGTCATATGGAGTCCCCTGATCTTGGGGGGGAAGCCAATGATCAGCCCCAATCTTCCAGCTTCCAAGTCAGCCCCATCTCTGTTCCTGATCCCTCCTTAGAAAACTTCTTTATCCTTCCTGCCTGGTCTGAGGAGACCCTCCCTCCTCTCTCCTGGGGTGGAGTCTCTCCCCTGAGGGTAGGGCAGCACCACTGATTGTCCCAGTCCTGAAAGCTCTCTGTCTCCTTCTGGGGGGATCAGCTTCCAGGCCTGGAAAGGAAGGCTCAGACCTGTCCTCCATCTCTGAGATCCTCTTCTCTTCCCAGCCTGGCTGCCACAGGACCCAAGGCTGAAAACAGAGAGATGGCCTCAGGCATCCAGAGACCCTCTTCCCAGGTGAGTGCGATCCTTGCCCAGAGCTGAGCAGCCTCAGCCCAGAGGGTGTCCAAGAGAGCCCAGGAATCTTCCTCCTGTAGAGGGAGGAGTCCCTGGCAGGGCTGGTAGCAGGGCAGGAATTGCCCCCTCTACCCATTTCCTGCCCCTCAGAACACCCAGCAGTTCCCAGGGTTCTCTGAGTCCCTTTCCTTTGCTGGTCAAGATTAACTCAATCAAGAGGAGCCAGAAAATAGCTCCTCTGGGCCAAGCTCCGTGCTAATCAGTGAGGGTGCAGAGGAAGGTAAAGAAAAAAAAATCAGATCCTGCCCTCAAGGAGCAACCAGAGGAGGAAACATCTCATGAGCTGTGTCCACACCTGCGCTGGGCAGTGTAGATGGGAGCTACTCTCAGAGGAAGGTTCAGCAGTTTGGGGACCAGGAAAAGCTTGTTTTCAGAAAGGGATAATTTAGGGGAGATGTGAAGGAAGCAGGAAGTGAGGGAGGAGGCCATTGCAAACAGGAGAGAAGCCGTTGAAAAGGCCCAGGGACAGGGGACAGAAGGTCCTGGTTAAGCATAAGCCAGGAGGCCAATGTCCCTGGGGCAGAGAGGAAGACTAAGGTGTGAGAAGGCTGGGATGGGTATTGTGTCTGCCATGTTCTAGGAGCCACATAAAGATGGTCTCATTGATCCTGTTGGGTATTGTCAGATTCCTTGGTAGGAAAAGCCAGAGTTGGGGAGCTCAGGGTCCAACCAGAGAGTAAACTATGGTTTATTTATCCACTGGAGGGTGTGACAAACTCCATGAATGGGTGGTTACATTTCCTCAGATATCACAGAAACAATCTCCTCCTTACCTGACCTGGGCTTTGGTTGGATCTGTTGGGTCTCAGAGAAAGTTATAAAGAAGTTAGGACCCAGATACACAAAGGTGCATTTGCTTGTTTGTTTTAAATTATTTTCAACTTCATGTGAGCACCAATGGTAGTATTCATGTTTATTACAATTGGAGTTGTACATTTTTCATCATCCTTTTCCTCCTTTCCTAATAAAAAGTTGGGCAACTTCATATAGGTATATATCCATGCTGTCATTTAAAACATATTTCCCTGATAATCAGAGTTGTGAAAAATGAAACAGATCAAAAGAGAAGAAAAAAAAGAATAAAGTAATTAAAAGATATATTCTTTAATCATTGCAGAGCCCATCACTTCTTTATTTAGGGTGTGGAAAGTCTTTTCCTTCTTGAATCTTGTATTTGCCTTAGATGCTTGTGCTCCTCAGAGGAGCAGAGTCCTTCATAGATGACCACCAAACTTTGTTGCTGATTCTGTATACAATCTTTTCCTGGCTCTGGTCATTTCACTTTCCATTAATTTCGTTTTGTTGTTCTTTCTCAAGTCTGCCTGTTCATCATTTCTTGTTTTACAATATTATTTCATTATATTCCTATAGCACAGCTTGTTCAGCCATCCCCACCTTGATGGGAATTCCCTCAGTTTCCACAATGTGCCTCCAGGAAACGGCTGCTATGAATATTTTTGCACGTGTAGGCCCTTTACCTCTTTTTATGATCTCTTTGGAATATTACAGACCTAGTGATGCTATATTTGATCTAAAGATTGACACAGTTTGGTTGCTTTGTTCATAATTCCACGTTGCTCTCCAGAAACCTTGGATCACTTCTCATTTCCTCATCAGTGCACTAGTGCCCCAGGATTCCCACATTCTTTCCAGCACTGATCATTTTTGGTCTTATTAGTTCAGCAAATCCTATTTCTGCTTCAACATCTTACTCTATCTTGCTGAGGGTTGGACTAGATGAATTCTAGAATCCCCTTCAGAACTAAATCAAATGAGTTTTGATGGTTTAGGAATTGGTGACAATCAAGGATGTTGTGGTGGACTTCACTGAGGAGGAGTGGGATCTCCTGGACTCTTCTCAGAAGGAGCTCTACAAGGAAGTCACACTGCAGAATGTCCAGAACCTGCTGTCCCTGGGTAAGGACCATTTCCTCTCTTTTCTTGGTATCCCTCATCAGTTCAAAATGAGCCCAAACAGCACAGAAGTGATCCACAATTTGTTGTATGCCAGAAACTGGATTGAGTGTTCAGTCATCTGAGGGCACCAAGTCTGCATCCGTTATGGTGTTGGCTGCACTTTTTTGAGTTACATAATTATCCCTCAGTCAGGCAGCTGACCTTACTGCCACATTTCTTAGATTAAACTGTCTGAAAATGGGCTTAAAAGAATGGGAGAGGGTTCTGGTAAGATGGCACAATAGGACAGGAAATACTTAGCTCCCTAACAATCTCTCCCCTCCTCCCCCCAAACAAAAAATAAATGCCTCACATTCATTTTGAGCAGCAAAAGTGAATAAAACTCCAGAAGTTGTCCAGTTCTTAATAGGATCTTAGGAGGGATCTCATCTCCCTAGACAGAGATTTGACTCAAATAAAGGACTATGCACTCTATGCAAACTCTACTATGTTAGCCAAGAGCAAACATCCAGGGCACTGGCCTGGGGTCTAAACTCCAAAACTTTTACCTCTGGCACAGTGAGGGGCAGGAGCAGGTAATTGGAAGAGAAAAAGAAAGGAACGTGTTCTAGACAAAACTTCTCAGATGAAGATCTCACATCTCAAAACTCAAAGGGATAATAATGGGTAGTTTTTGATGAAGAAATTAAAACTGATTACAAGCTTATGAGAAAATATTCTAAGTTATTATTGATTGGGGACATGCAAATCTAAAACATTGTAATATTCCGTTAGGGACAGTAATATTGTTGCTGAGATTATGAACTGATCCAATCAATTTGGAGAACAATATAGATATGCAAAAGAGTTACAAAATTATACATGCCCTTTGAGTTCGATATATACTATTAGGTCTATTTGCTAAGATATGTACGGAAAAAAGAAGCAAATGAAAATGAATTTTTTCTGTCTTTATTTACTGGGGCAAAAAAACAACATTTTTTGTTGTAACTTTTGCTTAATCTTTTAGAAGATTTAAACACTGCCTTCCTCAAGATGGGTAATCTAAAGTACTTGAAATGTTGTTCATCTTGTAGAGTTTTCATTTTTCATTGAATACCTTCTGAATTTTCCCATTATGTTCATCAAACTCCTTTGGATGTTTACTTTTTTCTCACATGAGTAAATGTGGTACTATCCAACATATCTCTGAAAGCAGTCGACTCCTTATCTGCTCTGTAATTTTCAATTATGCCTTGGCCAAGTTTTCCCTCTAATTAGGAAAAACAATTTCAGCACAAAGAAGACTCTAATCTACTGTCATTAAGTATTTGGTAGTCATCTTGGCCTTGGGGCCCTGCCTTTGCTGAATGTGTATATTTCATTCAGACAGGACAATTCTCTTATTGGTCCAGTACTTTGAGATTCATGTCTCCCATATTATCTATCTCTCTTTTATTATTATTATTATTATCATTTTTGCTGAGGCAGTTGGCATTAAGTGAGTTGCCCAGGGTCACAAAGCTAGGAAGTATAATTGTCTGAGGCCAGATTTGATCTTCCTGATTTCAGGGCTAGTGCTCTATCCACTGCACCACCTAGCTGCCTCCAGTCTGTCTCTTCTTAAAAAGGACTTGGGTTATTAAAAGCCATTGCTTACACTGAGTACACCTATGAAGTTTTGTATATTTAGTATGGTCACAAACTGCAGTGATTCTTATGTTACATTCCTATTTGTGTTTATACATGTGTGTATGTCTTTTTGTGTATATGTTTGTCTTCTTCAGATGTAGAAACTGGGTTCACAGTAAATGAGATGGGTAAAAAGCTGGGAATTTTTGTCGAAGAACTCGACCTTCAAAGATTCATAGATGATGGTCCCTTTGACTTCAATTTGAAGGAATTGCATGATTTTATTCTCAAAGAAGATAAATATCAAAAGAGTGATTGTGAACAGTATGAAATTGGAAAAAGATTCTGCTGGACTTCTATTCTAAATCACAGCAGGAAAATGACCTCAGGTAGTGATTTCCTTCAAGGTAGTGAATACAAGAGATGCTTCACTGAAGAGGTAGAGCCATTGGTTACAAGTAATCGATGGGATATAGCTGTGAAATGCAATTCAGACTCCATTGGCCATCAGAAAAGTGATACTGAAGAAATGCTTTCCATAAGTAATAATGATGAGAAGGCTGTCAGTCAGAACTCTCATCTCCTTACTCATCAGCAAATGCATATTGGAAAAGAACCTGAGGAACATAATGTATGTGAATTATCCTCATCTTGTCACTCATCTCTTCCTTACTGTCCTGGAATTAAAAGATCTGGATGTGATCAGTGTGGGAAAGTCTTTGGTTGGAATCCTGTTCTTGATAGCTCACAGAAGGCTCATACTGGAGAGGTGACTCATAAATGTACTGAATATGGGAGAGCTTTCTATTATAGATCATTCCTGCTTAACTATCAGAGAATCCACACTAGAGAGAATCCTTATTTAAGTCTACAGTGTGGAAAGCCTTGCATGTGCTATAAATGTGGAAAAACTTTTACAAATATCTCCTGTCTAGCAAAACATGAGAAAACCCACACTGGAGAGAAACCTTTTAAATGTAATCAGTGTGGAAAAGATTTTACACAGAGTGGCAATCTTGCTGCACACCAGAGAATCCATACTGGAGAGAAACCTTTTAAATGTAATCAGTGTGGAAAGGCAATCACATCGAGGTCCTATGTTGCTTTACATCAGAGAATCCATACTGGAGAGAAACCTTTTAAATGTAACCAGTGTGGAAAGGCTTTCACATCTAGCTTCGCTCTTGCTAGACATCAGAGAATCCACACTGGAGAGAAACCTTTTAAATGTAATCAGTGTGGAAAAGCTTTTACACTGAGTGCCAATCTTGCTGTACATCAGAGAATCCACACTGGAGAGAAACCTTTTAAATGTAATCAATGTGGAAAAGCATTCACATCGAGGTCCTATGTTGCTTTACATCAGAGAATCCACACTGGAGAGAAACCATTTAAATGTAATCAGTGTGGAAAGGCTTTCACATCTAGCTCCCTTCTTGCTAGACATCAGAGAATCCACACTGGAGAGAAACCTTTTAAATGTAATCAGTGTGGAAAGGCTTTCATATTGAGGTCCCATGTTGCTTTACATCAGAGAATCCACACTGGAGAGAAACCTTTTAAATGTAATCAGTGTGGAAAAGCTTTTACAAAGAGTGCCAAGCTTGCTTTACATCAGAGAATCCACACTGGAGAGAAACCTTTTAAATGTAATCAGTGTGGAAAAGCTTTTACAAAGAGTGCCAATCTTGCTTTACATCAGAGAATCCACACTGGAGAGGAACCTTTTAAATGTAATCAGTGTGGAAAAGCTTTTACACAGAGTGCCTATCTTGCTAGACATCAGAGAATCCACACTGGAGAGAAACCTTTTAAATGTAATCAGTGTGGAAAGGCTTTCACATCTAGCTCCACTCTTACTAGACACAAGAGAATCCACACTGGAGAGAAACTTTTTAAATGTAATCAGTGTGGAAAGGCTTTCACATCTAGGTCCTATCTTGTTTTACATCAGAGAATCCACACTGGAGAGAAACCTTTTAAATGTAATCAGTGCGGAAAAGCTTTTGCACAGAGTGCCAGACTTGCTGCACACCAGAGAATCCACACTGGAGAGAAACCTTTTAAATGTAATCAGTGTGGAAAAGCTTTTACCCAGAGTGCCAGACTTGCTGCACACCAGAGAATCCACACTGGAGAGAAACCTTTTAAATGTAATCAGTGTGGAAAGGCTTTCACATCCAGGTCCTATCTTGCTTTACATCAGAGAATCCACACTGGAGAGAAACCCTTTAAATGTAATCAGTGTGGAAAGGCTTTCATATCTAGCTCCACTCTTGCTAGACATCAGAGAACCCACACTGGAGAGAAACCTTTTAAATGTCATCAGTGTGGAAAGGCTTTCCCATCTAGCTCCGCTCTTGCTAGACATCAGAGAACCCACACTGGAGAGAAACCTTTTAAATGTCATCAGTGTGGAAAGGCTTTCACAATGAGGTCCTATCTTGCTTTACATCAGAGAATCCACACTGGAGAGAAACCTTTTAAATGTAATCAGTGTGGAAAGGCTTTCACAATGAGGTCCTATCTTGCTTTACATCAGAGAATCCACACTGGAGAGAAACCTTTTAAATGTAATCAGTGTGGAAAGGCTTTCACATCTAGCTCCGATCTTGCTAGACATCAGAGAACCCACACTGGAGAGAAACCTTTTAAATGTCATCAGTGTGGAAAGGCTTTCACATCTAGCCCCGCTCTTGCTAGACATCAGATAATCCACACTGGAGAGAAACTTTTTAATTGTAATCAGTGTGGGATAGACTTTCATAGCAAGAGCCAGACTTGCTGCAAACCAGAGAATCCACACTGGAGAGAAACCTTTTAAATGTAATCAATGGGGAATGGCCTTTATATCCAGCTCTCATCTTGCTAGACATCACAGAATCCACACTGCAGTGAAACTTTTATTTTTGATTACTTTTTTTTTTTTTTTTTTTCCTATTTTGGGTAGGACAGATTAGTAGTGAGAACTATACCACCCATAGGATTGTTCCTCCCCTGATCCTCTAATCTAAAATACTAAGAAAGGCATTATTACAGTAATGATCCTTGCAATAGAACAGAAGGACTGAGAAAGCCTTGGAAAATGTTTGCTTAAATCCATTACAGCTTAGAAAGGAAAATCAGGCTTTGCCGATTTGTTTCTTGACATATTTTTCTATTTTCTGTAAATTTAAAATGTTCATTTGATTTCATTTGTATGAATTTTAAAATTAAAAAAGAAATCAGATATTGATGGTTTCCTGTTATTTTCACCAGTGTTGAAGATATTATTACAAAAATTATTACAAGAAATCAAAAAATTATTTTCACGACATTCTCTATGTTTTAAATGTGATCTTGAATCAAGAATTCTCCTAGCTACATTTGTAGATTATACCCAACACTTTATTTTAAAAAAACAAATAGTTTTATAGAAAAAAAAATCCTTGTTCATCTCTTACCTATCTGTAATAGTGAATGACAAAAAAAGCAAATCTTCCTATTCTAAAAGTGAATAATAAATGCAAAATTCCCATCCTGTCTAATCCCAAAATATATTTATCTCAAATATATTCTTTTTTTTTTTTTTTTTTTTTTTTTTTTAATAATAGCCTTTTATTTACAGATTATATGCATGGATAACTTTACAGCATTAACAATTGCCAAATCTCTTGTTCCAATTTTTTACCTCCCGCCCCCCACCCCTTCCCCTAGATGGCAAGATGACCAGTAGATGTTAAATACATTAAAATATAAATTAGGTACACAATAAGTGTTCATGACCAAAACATTGTTTTGCTGTATAAAAAGAATCAGACTCTGAAATATTGTGCAATTAGTTTGTGGAGGAAATCAAATATGTCGGTGGGCATAAATATAGAGATTGGGAATTTAATGTATTGGTTTTTCGTCATCTCCCAAAGTTCTTTCTCTGGGCGTAGCTGGTTCAGTTCATTACTGCTCCATTGGAAATGAATTGGTTGATCTCGTTGCTGAGGATGGCCAGGTCCATCAGAACTGGTCATCATATAGTATTGTTGTTGAAGTATATAATGTTCTCCTGGTCCTGCTCATCAAATATATTCTTGAGCAATTTTTATTTAAGAGATGGCATAAATCTTTTCCATTCTAATCTCTGGCATCTTTCTCATGTCTTTTTTTTTTTTTTCAGTGTCATTCATTCATAATTGAGATAGAAACAATCCCCTTTCCTATTCTTTTTTTTTTGTTTGACTAAAGAAATGGGGGTTAAGTGATATGCTCAACTCGGAAGGGTTAAATGTCTGAGGCCAGATTTGAACTTAAGTCTTACTGCCTATCTACTGTATGGACTCATCGCCTAGCTGTCCTCGGTTTCCTATTTTTTAAATGCTTAATTTCATTTTCTGTGCCTTTTTCTTGAAGAGATTTTTCACTTTTTCATCATTGAAACCTTTTAATTGTGGTTTCATGTAACTTATTCTGAGTTTGACCTTTTTCATTCTCTTTGTTTTTTCTTTTTTGTTTTTTAATTTATCTTTATAGGGTATGGATTAAAGATCTTTCACCATTCTGGTTGTTTATCAGTGTACTTTGCAAAATGGTATAAACTGAACATTTCATTCTCTTTGACTGTCTTACATTAGGGATTTGGGGGCATTTTGGCTTGTTTTTTTTAAATAATTTATTTATTTTATATTTTCTCTCAGTTAAATCCGGACCTAATTTTTTTCACTTGTTTTTAAGAGTTTTGAGTTCTAGGTTCTCTCCCTTATTCCCACCTACAATGAGGAAATTACAAGTGACAATATGCAAAACATTTCCATAAAAGTCAAGTTGTGATGGGGACAGCTAGTGGGTGCCCTGGATAGGGCACCAGGTCAAATGTGATGGGGTTCTGTCACCATATATTGGGGAGACAGAGTTTAGGACCTCAAAAGTATATTTGGGTTATGGCAAAGTGTCTCAAAAACAAATGTGAATTTACATGACCTGCAGCTCCAGAGACAAAGCTTTTCTTATGCTGCTGGTGGCAGGCTAAATCCATGTGAATTTTAATAAAGAGAAGGGAATTTAATAGCCTCCAAGGTGGAAAGACAGAACATAAGGCACAAGAGGACATTAAGGGAGGAATGTGAATTCTGGGGGATCTGACAAGAGGTAAGAGGGACATCTGTGTAAAGTGGGTTGGGTCTGGGGAGAGGGTAATAACTGGGGAATCAGGAAGGGCCTCTTAGCAGAAGTAGCCTCTGAGCAGAGCCCAGAATGGAGGCAGAGTGGGAAGGCAGGCAGCACCCGGGGCACAGGGATAGCACTGGTTGTGGTACCAAGCAGGAAGATTTGCTATGACTGTAGGCCATAAGTGAGTGGTAGGCCAGTGTGGCTGGAGCAGAAGCCTGAAAAAAAAAAACAAAAAAAAAAAACTGATGGAGGCTGATGGGTGGTTACATTTTTTTCTGAGGACAACCAGAGCTGTAGTCAGAAGGGGATGGTTTGCGTGTGGGCAGAGAAGAGATAGATTGGAGAAGCATCAATAGAGAAGAGCTCAACTCATCTTGGGAGCAATTCTCCCAAAGTGGAGCATGGCTCTTTCTGAGCTCTTTCTAGGTCCTTGGAGGAAAATTCTGGGGCTTATGATTGGGAAAACAGGGAAAACATGGATCACAAAACACAATGTCTTCCATCTTTGAGACCACTAGGCAGCCCCATCTCTTTCTGTTTGGAATCTCTTGCTTTTCTTGGTTCTCTGACTTGATTTACTCCTGACAGGCTTGCTGTCTCTCTATTCCCATTTGGTTGCATCATCATCCCTCTCCTACTTCCTAAGTGAGGAGCTTCCCAAAATATTTTGGGGCCTCTATTCCTCTTTTTCCAAACACTCGTAATAGTTTCATCAAATCTCATGGATTCAATGATCTATTTTATAAAACAATATGGAACCCATTTTCCCAAGTCTTTCTCCTTCCTGAAGTTCCCTGTTTCTATGAAGAACACCCCTACTGCTGCAGGTTCTTAGGTTCCAGTCTTGTAAGAAATTGCCCAAATACAGATCAGTCCTTTATTTTTTAGCTCTGGGTGAGGGCTGGTGCCAAGCGTGGGGGACCTGGAATGTGGGGAGGGAGATTTATTTTCATGAAAACAAAGAAGTTTGCATGAGATTATGTGTAGGCTAGATTCATGTTTAGGTCATTTAGGGTCATTCCAGAGTGGCTGAGTGGGCGGGGCTCCTGGGTTTAGGAGGACCCGCCCATAGCCCTTGGCCATAAGGAGAATCACTGGGAGCTGAGATCTCTCCATTTCCTGCTCTCTGAGATCTCCCTGCCTCCATCTCTGGGACCCAAGATCTCTCCATCTCCTCTCTGAGCTGAGATCTCTCTGCCTCCTTCTGACACAGTTGAGATTGTTCCACCTTCTGGGAGCCGTCTGTGCACCTGCAGATCCCAGGTAGGTCTGACCCAGGGCCCCTTCTCCCCTCACCCCGCTCCTGCTTCCTGCCCTTCTCTTGGTGCTCATCTTGCCCCTCTGAGTGTAATACCGAAGAAACTGAGCAAGACAGAGATTAGAGACCAATTCAATAATTTATTAAATGGAGAGAAATACTGGGACCAATAGATCCACGTTGATCCCAGGGCTAGATGAGACTATCATCTCAAAGAGTCTAGCGCCGAGTATCGGGACAGTGAGCTTTTAATGAAATAACAAGAACAATAATGGAGGTACTGTTATGCCATAGTTCTCTTTAACTGTTCTGACTCGGTTTCCCTGAACTAGTTTCCTTTATTGTTTCCTTACTCTTCTGTCTCAATTCCTTAAAACTACAAAAACCCACTCTGGTCCATTAAGATTGGGAACCATTTACTCTAAGTTTATAAATTGCTAGCAAGATAAACAAGAAGAGCAGACCTCCTGTCCTCAAGAATTTATAATCTCTCTGAAGACCTCACTGCCATCTTTATCTTTGGGTATTCAGACATCCTGTCTCTGGGCTTTTAGGATTTATGATCTCCCCCCATTCTGACAGAAGTCTTCCAGCCTTCTTGGTATTTGTTTGTAGGGGTATTTATGGAATTGGGCAGCTCCTATTGATTGCTGGATTCTTTGAGATGACAGCCCTGTGACCAACATGGTTTCCTTGTCCTGTCCAGTCAATTCTCTCCTGCCTCAGTTTCTCCAGCATTACAATACTAGGTGGGGATAACCTAATGGAGGGAGGTTGCTGATATTCTAATGACATCTAAAATGGATAAACCTTTATCTTTTGAAACATGAAGGAGTGTCTATAAAACCTTTATCTCAAACTTCAAGAAGGGACAGTTATAACCTATAGCAGAATGAGGAAGTAGGATAATTGGAGGAACTGGTCATCCCATTAAAAGGGAACTTTAGCATAAGATGACCTCTTATCCAGTGTCATCCACATTGGCAGGAGCTGGTCTCCCTCCAAGTTCAGGCTCAGGGTCTCCTCCCAGAGGCCCTGGGATATCTTCTCCCCTGAGGGTCACAGCTGCCTGACTTCCCACCTCCCCCATAGTATGGATGTCATATGGAGTCCCCTGATCTTGGGGGGGAAGCCAATGATCAGCCCCAATCTTCCAGCTTCCAAGTCAGCCCCATCTCTGTTCCTGATCCCTCCTTAGAAAACTTCTTTATCCTTCCTGCCTGGTCTGAGGAGACCCTCCCTCCTCTCTCCTGGGATGGAGTCTCTCCCCTGAGGGTGGGGCAGCACCACTGATTGTCCCAGTCCTGAAAGCTCTCTGTCTCCTTCTGGGGGAACAGCTTCCAGGCCTGGAAAGGAAAGCTCAGACCTGTCCTCCATCTGTGAGATCCTCTTCTCTTCCCAGCCTGGCTGGCACAGGACCCAAGGCTGAAAACAGAGAGATGGCCTCAGGCATCCAGAGACCCTCTTCCCAGGTGAGTACGATCCTTGCCCAGAGCTGAGTAGCCTCAGCCCAGAGGGTGTCCAAGAGAGCCCAGGAATCTTCCTCCTGTAAGAGGGAGGAGTCCCTCGCAGGGCTGGTAGCAGGGCAGGAATTGCCCCCTCTACCCATTTCCTGCCCCTCAGAGCACCCAGCAATTCCCAGGGTTCTCTGAGTCCCTTTCCTTTGCTGGTCAAGATTAACTCAATCAAGAGGAGCCAGAAAATAGCTCCTCTGGGCCAAGCTCCGTGCTAATCAGTGAGGGTGCAGAGGAAGGTAAAGAAAAAAAAATCAGATCCTGCCCTCAAGGAGCAACCAGAGGAGGAAACATCTCATGAGCTGTGTCCACACCTGCGCTGGGCAGTGTAGATGGGAGCTACTCTCAGAGGAAAGTTCAGCAGTTTGGGGACCAGGAAAAGCTTGTTATAGAAAGGGAGAATTTAGGTGAGATGTGAAGGAAGCAGGAAGTGAGGCAGAAGGCCATTGCAAACAGGAGAGAAGCCATTGAAAAAGCCCAGGGACAGGGGACAGAAGGTCCTGGTTAAGCATAAGCCAGGAGGCCAATGTCCCTGGGGCAGAGAGGAAGACTAAGGTGTGAGAAGGCTGAGGTGGGTATTGTGTCTGCCATGTTCTAGGAGCCACATAAAGATGGTCTCATCGATCCTGTTGGGAATTTTCAGATTCCTTGGTAGGAAAAGCCAGAGTTGGGGAGCTCAGGGTCCAGCCAGAGAGTAAACTATGGTTTATTTATCCACTGGAGGGTGTGACAAACTCCATGAATGGGTGGTTACATTTCCTCAGATGTCACAGAAACAATCTCTCCTCCTTACCTGACCTGGACTTTGGTTGGATCTGTTGGGTCTCAGAGAAAGTTATAAAGAAGTTAGGACCCAGATACACAAAGGTGCATTTGCTTTTTTGTTTTAAATTATTTTCAACTTCATGTGAGCACCAATGCTAATATTCTTGTTTATTACAATTGGAGTTGTACATTTTTCATCATCCTTTTCCTCCTTTCCTAATAAAAAGTTGGGCAACTTCATATAGGTATATATCTGTGCTGTCATTTAAAACATATTTCCCTGATAATCAGTTGTGAAAAATGAAACAGATCAAAGAGAAGAAAAAAAAGAATAAAGTAATTAAAAGATATATTCTTTAATCATTGCAGAGCCCATCACTTCTTTATTTAGGTTGTGGAAAGTCTTTTCCTTCTCGATTTTGTATTTGCCTTAGATGCTTGTGCTCCTCAGAAGAGCAGAGTCCTTCATAGATGACCACCAAACTTTGTTGCTGATTCTGTATACAATCTTTTCCTGGCTCTGGTCATTTCACTTTCCATTAATTTCGTTTTGTTGTTCTTTCTCAAGTCTGCCTGTTCATCATTTCTTGTTTTACAATATTATTTCATTATATTCCTATAGCACAGCTTGTTCAGCCATCCCCGACTTGATGGGAATTCCCTCAGTTTCCACAATGTGCCTCCAGGAAACGGCTGCTATGAATATTTTTGCACGTGTCGGCCCTTTACCTCTTTTTATGATCTCTTTGGAATATTACAGACCTGGTGATGCCATATTTGATCTAAAGATTGACACAGTTTGGTTGCTCTTTGTTCATAATTCCAAGTTGCTCTCCAGAAACCTTGGATCACTTCTCATTTCCTCATCAGTGCACTAGTGCCCCAGGATTCCCACATTCTTTCCAGCACTGATCATTTTTGGTCTTATTAGTTCAGCAAATCCCATTTCTGCTTCAACTTCTTACTCTATCTTGCTGAGGGTTGGACTAGATGAATTCTAGAATCCCCTTCAGAACTAAATCAAATGAGTTTTGATGGTTTAGGAATTGGTGACAATCAAGGATGTTGTGGTGGACTTCACTGAGGAGGAGTGGGATCTCCTGGACTCTTCTCAGAAGGAGCTCTACAAGGAAGTCACACTGCAGAATGTCCAGAACCTGCTGTCCCTGGGTAAGGACCATTTCCTCTCTTTTCTTGGTATCCCTCATCAGTTCAAATTGAGCCCAAACAGCACAGAAGTGATCCACAATTTGTTGTATGCCAGAAACTGGATTGAGTGTTCAGTCATCTGAGGGCACCAAGTCTGCATCCGTTATGGTGTTGGCTGCACTTTTTTGAGTTACATAATTATCCCTCAGTCAGGCAGCTGACCTTACTGCCACATTTCTTAGATTAAACTGTCTGAAAATGGGCTTAAAAGAATGGGAGAGGGTTCTGGTAAGATGGCACAATAGGACAGGAAATACTTAGCTCCCTAACAATCTCTCCCCTCCTCCCCCCAAACAAAAAATAAATGCCTCACATTCATTTTGAGCAGCAAAAGTGAATAAAACTCCAGAAGTTGTCCAGTTCTTAATAGGATCTTAGGAGGGATCTCATCTCCCTAGACAGAGATTTGACTCAAATAAAGGACTATGCACTCTATGCAAACTCTACTATGTTAGCCAAGAGCAAACATCCAGGGCACTGGCCTGGGGTCTAAACTCCAAAACTTTTACCTCTGGCACAGTGAGGGGCAGGAGCAGGTAATTGGAAGAGAAAAAGAAAGGAACGTGTTCTAGACAAAACTTCTCAGATGAAGATCTCACATCTCAAAACTCAAAGGGATAATAATGGGTAGTTTTTGATGAAGAAATTAAAACTGATTACAAGCTTATGAGAAAATATTCTAAGTTATTATTGATTGGGGACATGCAAATCTAAACCATTGTAGTATTCCGTTAGGGACACTAATATTGTTGCTGAGATTATGAACTGATCCAATCAATTTGGAGAACAATATAGATATGCAAAAGAGTTACAAAATTATACATGCCCTTTGAGTTCGATATATACTATTAGGTCTATTTGCTAAGATATGTACGGAAAAAAGAAGCAAATGAAAATGAATTTTTTCTGTCTTTATTTACTGGGGCAAAAAAACAACATTTTTTGTTGTAACTTTTGCTTAATCTTTTAGAAGATTTAAACACTGCCTTCCTCAAGATGGGTAATCTAAAGTACTTGAAATGTTGTTCATCTTGTAGAGTTTTCATTTTTCATTGAATACCTTCTGAATTTTCCCATTATGTTCATCAAACTCCTTTGGATGTTTACTTTTTTCTCACATGAGTAAATGTGGTACTATCCAACATATCTCTGAAAGCAGTCGACTCCTTATCTGCTCTGTAATTTTCAATTATGCCTTGGCCAAGTTTTCCCTCTAATTAGGAAAAACAATTTCAGCACAAAGAAGACTCTAATCTTCTGTCATTAAGTATTTGGTAGTCATCTTGGCCTTGGGGCCCTGCCTTTGCTGAATGTGTATATTTCATTCAGACAGGACAATTCTCTTATTGGTCCAGTACTTTGAGATTCAT
Source organism: Dasyurus viverrinus (assembly GCA_020854095.1). Taxonomy (NCBI): domain Eukaryota; kingdom Metazoa; phylum Chordata; class Mammalia; order Dasyuromorphia; family Dasyuridae; genus Dasyurus; species Dasyurus viverrinus. The sequence continues at coordinate 622,532,767 of CM036999.1, read as the reverse complement.
GTCTCCCATATTATCTATCTCTCTTTTATTATTATTATTATTATCATTTTTGCTGAGGCAGTTGGGGTTAAGTGAGTTGCTCAGGGTCACAAAGCTAGGAAGTATAATTGTCTGAGGCCAGATTTGATCTTCCTGATTTCAGGGCTAGTGCTCTATCCACTGCACCACCTAGCTGCCTCCAGTCTGTCTCTTCTTAAAAAGGACTTGGGTTATTAAAAGCCATTGCTTACACTGAGTACACCTATGAAGTTTTGTATATTTAGTATGGTCACAAACTGCAGTGATTCTTATGTTACATTCCTATTTGTGTTTATACATGTATGTATGTCTTTTTGTGTATATGTTTGTCTTCTTCAGATGTAGAAACTGGGTTCACAGTAAATGAGATGAGTAAAAAGCTGGGAATTTTTGTCGAAGAACTCGACCTTCAAAGATTCATAGATGATGGTCCCTTTGACTTCAATTTGAAGGAATTGCATGATTTTATTCTCAAAGAAGATAAATATCAAAAGAGTGATTGTGAACACTATGAAATTGGAAAAAGATTCTGCTGGACTTCTATTCTAAATCACAGGAGGAAAATGACCTCAGGTAGTGATTTCCTTCAAGGTAGTGAATACAAGAGATGCTTCACTGAAGAGGTAGAGCCATTGGTTACAAGTAATCGATGGGATATAGCTGTGAAATGCAATTCAGACTCCATTGGCCAGCAGAAAAGTGATACTGAAGAAATGCTTTCCATAAGTAATAATGATGAGAAGGCTGTCAGTCAGAACTCTCATCTCCTTACTCATCAGCAAATGCATATTGGAAAAGAACCTGAGGAACATAATGTATGTGAATTATCCTCATCTTGTCACTCATCTCTTCCTTACTGTCCTGGAATTAAAAGATCTGGATGTGATCCGTGTGGGAAAGTCTTTGGTTGGAATCCTGTTCTTGATAGCTCACAGAAGGCTCATACTGGAGAGGTGACTCATAAATGTACTGAATATGGGAGAGCTTTCTATTATAGATCATTCCTGCTTAACTATCAGAGAATCCACACTAGAGAGAATCCTTATTTAAGTCTACAGTCTGGAAAGCCTTGCATGTGCTATAAATGTGGAAAAACTTTTACAAATATCTCCTGTCTAGCAAAACATGAGAAAACCCACACTGGAGAGAAACCTTTTAAATGTAATCAGTGTGGAAAAGCTTTTACACAGAGTAGCAATCTTGCTGCACACCAGAGAATCCACACTGGAGAGAAACCTTTTAAATGTAACCAGTGTGGAAAGGCTTTCACAACTAGCTTCGCTCTTGCTAGACATCAGAGAATCCACACTGGAGAGAAACCTTTTAAATGTAATCAGTGTGGAAAAGCTTTTACACTGAGTGCCAATCTTGCTGTACATCAGAGAATCCACACTGGAGAGAAACCTTTTAAATGTAATCAATGTGGAAAGGCTTTCACATTGAGGTCCTCTTTTGCTTTACATCAGAGAATCCACACTGGAGAGAAACCATTTAAATGTAATCAGTGTGGAAAGGCTTTCACATCTAGCTCCCTTCTTGCTAGACATCAGAGAATCCACACTGGAGAGAAACCTTTTAAATGTAATCAGTGTGGAAAGGCTTTCATATTGAGGTCCTATGTTGCTTTACATCAGAGAATCCACACTGGAGAGAAACCTTTTAAATGTAATCAGTGTGGAAAAGCTTTTACAAAGAGTGCCAAGCTTGCTTTACATCAGAGAATCCACACTGGAGAGAAACCTTTTAAATGTAATCAGTGTGGAAAAGCTTTTACAAAGAGTGCCAATCTTGCTTTACATCAGAAAATCCACACTGGAGAGGAACCTTTTAGATGTAATCAATGTGGAAAAGCTTTTACACAGAGTGCCTATCTTGCTAGACATCAGAGAATCCACACTGGAGAGAAACCTTTTAAATGTAATCAGTGTGGAAAAGCTTTTACACAGAGTGCCAATCTTGCTACACACCAGAGAATCCACACTGGAGAGAAACCTTTTAAATGTCATCAGTGTGGAAAGGCTTTCACATCTAGCTCCACTCTTACTAGACACCAGAGAATCCACACTGGAGAGAAACCTTTTAAATGTAATCAGTGTGGAAAGGCTTTCACATCCAGGTCCTATCTTGTTTTACATCAGAGAATCCACACTGGAGAGAAACCTTTTAAATGTAATCAGTGCGGAAAAGCTTTTGCACAGAGTGCCAGACTTGCTGCACACCAGAGAATCCACACTGGAGAGAAACCTTTTAAATGTAATCAGTGTGGAAAAGCTTTTACCCAGAGTGCCAGACTTGCTGCACACCAGAGAATCCACACTGGAGAGAAACCTTTTAAATGTAATCAGTGTGGAAAGGCTTTCACATCCAGGTCCTATCTTGCTTTACATCAGAGAATCCACACTGGAGAGAAACCTTTTAAATGTAATCGGTGTGGAAAGGCTTTCACATCTAGCTCCACTCTTGCTAGACATCAGAGAACTCACACTGGAGAGAAACCTTTTAAATGTCATCAGTGTGGAAAGGCTTTCACATCTAGCTCCGCTCTTGCTAGACATCAGAGAACCCACACTGGAGAGAAACCTTTTAAATGTCATCAGTGTGGAAAGGCTTTCACATTGAGGTCCTATCTTGCTTTACATCAGAGAACCCACACTGGAGAGAAACCTTTTAAATGTCATCAGTGTGGAAAGGCTTTCACATCGAGGTCCTATCTTGCTTTACATCAGAGAATCCATACTGGAGAGAAACCTTTTCAATGTAATCAGTGTGGAAAGGCTTTCACATCTAGCTCCGATCTTGCTAGACATCAGAGAACCCACACTGGAGAGAAACCTTTTAAATGTCATCAATGTGGAAAGGCTTTCACATCTAGCCCCGCTCTTTCTAGACATCAGAGAATCCACACTGGAGAGAAACTTTTTAATTGTAATCAGTGAGGAAAGGCTTTTACATCCAGGTCCTATCTTGCTTTACATCAGAGAATCCACACCGGAGAGAAACCTTTTAAATGTAATCAATGGGGAAGGGCCTTTATATCCAGCTCTCATCTTGCTAGACATCACAGAATCCACACTGCAGTGAAACTTTTATTTTTGATTACTCTTTTTTTTTTTTTTTTTTTTTCCTATTTTGGGTAGGACAGATTAGTAGTGAGAACTATACCACCCATAGGATTGTTCCTCCCCTGATCCTCTAATCTAAAATACTAAGAAAGGCATTATTACCGTAATGATCCATGCAATAGAACAGAAGGACTGAGAAAGCCTTGGAAAATGTTTTCTTAAATCCATTACAGCTCAGAAAGGAAAATCAGGCTTTGCCGATTTGTTTCTTGACATATTTTTCTATTTTCTGTAAATTTAAAATGTTTAAAATTTGATTTCATTTGTATGAATTTTAAAATTAAAAAAGAAATCAGATATTGATGGTTTCCTGTTATTTTCACCAGTGTTGAAGATATTATTACAAAAATTATTACAAGAAATCAAAAAATTATTTTCACGACATTCTCTATGTTTTAAATGTAGATCTTGAATCAAGAATTCTCCTAGCTACATTTGTAGATTATACCCAACACTTTATTTTAAAAAAACAAATAGTTTTATAGAAAAAAAAATCCTTGTTCATCTCTTACCTATCTGTAATAGTGAATGACAAAAAAAGCAAATCTTCCTATTCTAAAAGTGAATAATAAATGCAAAATTCCCATCCTGTCTAATCCCAAAATATATTTATCTCAAATATATTCTTGAGCAATTTTTATTTAAGAGATGGCATAAATCTTTTCCATTCTAATCTCTGGCATCTTTCTCATGTCTTTTTTTTTTTTCAGTGTCATTCATTCATAATTGAGATAGAAACAATCCCCTTTCCTATTCTTTTTTTTTTGTTTGACTAAAGAAATGGGGGTTAAGTGACGTGCTCAACTCGGAAGGGTTAAATGTCTGAGGCCAGATTTGAACTTAAGTCTTACTGCCTATCTACTGTATGGACTCATCGCCTAGCTGTCCTCGGTTTCCTATTTTTTAAATGCTTAATTTCATTTTCTGTGCCTTTTTCTTGAAGAGATTTTTCACTTTTTCATCATTGAAACCTTTTAATTGTGGTTTCATGTAACTTATTCTGAGTTTGACCTTTTTCATTCTCTTTGTTTTTTCTTTTTTGTTTTTTAATTTATCTTTATAGGGTATGGATTAAAGATCTTTCACCATTCTGGTTGTTTATCAGTGTACTTTGCAAAATGGTATAAACTGAACATTTCATTCTCTTTGACTGTCTTACATTAGGGATTTGGGGGCATTTTGGCTTGTTTTTTTTAATTATTTATTTTATATTTTCTCTCAGTTAAATCCGGACCTAATTTTTTTCACTTGTTTTTAAGAGTTTTGAGTTCTAGGTTCTCTCCCTTATTCCCACCTACAATGAGGAAATTACAAGTGACAATATGCAAAACATTTCCATAAAAGTCAAGTTGTGATGGGGACAGCTAGTGGGTGCCCTGGATAGGGCACCAGGTCAAATGTGATGGGGTTCTGTCACCATATATTGGGGAGACAGAGTTTAGGACCTCAAAAGTATATTTGGGTTATGGCAAAGTGTCTCAAAAACAAATGTGAATTTAGATGACCTGCAGCTCCAGAGACAAAGCTTTTCTTATGCTGCTGGTGGCAGGCTAAATCCATGTGAATTTTAATAAAGAGAAGGGAATTTAATAGCCTCCAAGGTGGAAAGACAGAACATAAGGCACAAGAGGACATTAAGGGAGGAATGTGAATTCTGGGGGATCTGACAAGAGGTAAGAGGGACATCTGTGTAAAGTGGGTTGGGTCTGGGGAGAGGGTAATAACTGGGGAATCAGGAAGGGCCTCTTAGCAGAAGTAGCCTCTGAGCAGAGCCCAGAATGGAGGCAGAGGGGGAAGGCAGGCAGCACCCGGGGCACAGGGATAGCCCTGGTTGTGGTACCAAGCAGGAAGATTTGCTATGACTGTAGGCCATAAGTGAGTGGGAGGCCAGTGTGGCTGGAGCAGAAGCCTGAAAAAAAAAAACAAAAAAAAAAAACTGATGGAGGCTGATGGGTGGTTACATTTTTTTCTGAGGACAACCAGAGCTGTAGTCAGAAGGGGATGGTTTGCGTGTGGGCAGAGAAGAGATAGATTGGAGAAGCATCAATAGAGAAGAGCTCAACTCATCTTGGGAGCAATTCTCCCAAAGTGGAGCATGGCTCTTTCTGAGCTCTTTCTAGGTCCTTGGAGGAAAATTCTGGGGCTTATGATTGGGAAAACAGGGAAAACATGGATCACAAAACACAATGTCTTCCATCTTTGAGACCACTAGGCAGCCCCATCTCTTTCTGTTTGGAATCTCTTGCTTTCCTTGGTTCTCTGACTTGATTTACTCCTGACAGGCTTGCTGTCTCTCTATTCCCATTTGGTTGCATCATCATCCCTCTCCTACTTCCTAAGTGAGGAGCTTCCCAAAATATTTTGGGGCCTCTATTCCTCTTTTTGCAAACACTCGTAATAGTTTCATCAAATCTCATGGATTCAATGATCTATTTTATAAAACAATATGGAACCCATTTTCCCAAGTCTTTCTCCTTCCTGAAGTTCCCTATTTCTATGAAGAACACCCCTACTGCTGCAGGTTCTTAGGTTCCAGTCTTGTAAGAAATTGCCCAAATATAGATCAGTCCTTTATTTTTTAGCTCTGGGTGAGGGCTGGTGCCAAGCGTGGGGGGCCTGGAATGTGGGGAGGGAGATTTATTTTCATGAAAACAAAGAAGTTTGTATGAGATTATGTGTAGGCTAGATTCATGTTTAGGTCATTTAGGGTCATTCCAGAGTGGCTGAGTGGGCGGGGCTCCTGGGTTTAGGAGGACCTGCCCATAGCCCTTGGCCATAAGGAGAATCACTGGGAGCTGAGATCTCTCCATTTCCTGCTCTCTGAGATCTCCCTGCCTCCATCTCTGGGACCCAAGATCTCTCCATCTCCTCTCTGAGCTGAGATCTCTCTGCCTCCTTCTGACACAGTTGAGATTGTTCCACCTTCTGGGAGCCGTCTGTGCCCCTGCAGATCCCAGGTAGGTCTGACCCAGGGCCCCTTCTCCCCTCACCCCGCTCCTGCTTCCTGCCCTTCTCTTGGGGCTCATCTTGCCCCTCTGAGTGTAATACCGAAGAAACTGAGCAAGACAGAGATTAGAGACCAATTCAATAATTTATTAAATGGAGAGAAATACTGGGACCAATAGATCCACGTTGATCCCAGGGCTAGATGAGACTATCATCTCAAAGAGTCTAGCGCCGAGTATCGGGACAGTGAGCTTTTAATGAAATAACAAGAACAATAATGGAGGTACTGTTATGCCATAGTTCTCTTTAACTGTTCTGACTCGGTTTCCCTGAACTAGTTTCCTTTATTGTTTCCTTACTCTTCTGTCTCAATTCCTTAAAACTACAAAAACCCACTCTGGTCCATTAAGATTGGGAACCATTTACTCTAAGGTTATAAATTGCTAGCAAGATAAACAAGAAGAGCAGACCTCGTGTCCTCAAGAATTTACAATATCTCTCAAGACCTCACTGCCATCTTTATCTTTGGGTATTCAGACATCCTGTCTCTGGGCTTTTAGGATTTATGATCTCCCCCCATTCTGACAGAAGTCTTCCAGCCTTCTTGGTATTTGTTTGTAGGGGTATTTATGGAATTGGGCAGCTCCTATTGATTGCTGGATTCTTTGAGATGACAGCCCTGTGACCAACATGGTTTCCTTGTCCTGTCCAGTCAATTATTCTCTCCTGCCTCAGTTTCTCCAGCATTACAATACTAGGTGGGGATAACCTAATGGAGGGAGGTTGCTGATATTCTAATGACATCTAAAATGGATAAACCTTTATCTTGTGAAACATGAAGGAGTGTCTATAAAACCTTTATCTCAAACTTCAAGAAGGGACAGTTATAACCTAAAGCAGAATGAGGAAGTAGGATAATTGGAGGAACTGGTCACCCCATTAAAAGGGAACTTTAGCATAAGATGACCTCTTATCCAGTGTCATTCACATTGGCAGGAGCTGGTCTCCCTCCAAGTTCAGGCTCAGGGTCTCCTCCCAGAGGGGAGAAATCTTCTCCCCTGAGGGTCACAGCTGCCTGACCTCCCACCTCCCCCATAGTATGGATGTCATATGGAGTCCCCTGATCTTGGGGGGGAAGCCAATGATCAGCCCCAATCTTCCAGCTTCCAAGTCGGCCCCCATCTCTGTTCCTGATCCCTCCTTAGAAAACTTCTATATCCTGCCTGGTCTGAGAAGACCCTCCCTTCTCTCTCCTGGGGTGGAGTCTCTCCCCTGAGGGTGGGGCAGCACCACTGATTGTCCCAGTCCTGAAAGCTCTCTGTCTCCTTCTGGGGGGATCAACTTCCAGGCCTGGAAAGGAAGGCTCAGACCTGTCCTCCATCTGTGAGATCCTCTTCTCTTCCCAGCCTGGCTGGCACAGGACCCAAGGCTGAAAACAGGGAGATGGCCTCAGGCATCCAGAGACCCTCTTCCCAGGTGAGTGCGATTCTTGCCCAGAGTTGAGCAGCCTCAGCCCAGAGGGTGTCCAAGAGAGCCCAGGAATTTTCCTCCTGTCAGAGGGAGGTGTCCCTGGCAGGGCTGGCAGCAGGGCAGGAATTGCCCCCCTCTACCCATTTCCTGCCCCTCAGAGCACCCAGCAATTCCTTTCTGACTCTGAGTTCCTTTCCTTTGCCTAGTCAAGATTAACTCAATTCAGAGGAGCCAGAAAATAGCTCCTCTGGGCCAAGCTCCGGGTTAATCACTGAGGGTGCAGAGGAAGGTAAAGAAAAAAAATCAGGTCCTGCCCTCAAGGAGCTCCCAGAGGAGGAAACATCTCATGAGCTGTGTCCACACCTGTGCTGGGCAGTGTAGATGGGAGCTACTTTCAGAGGAAGGTTCAGCAGTTTGAGGACCAGGAAAAGATTTTTTTCAGAAAGGGAGAATTTGGCAGAGATGTGAAGGAAGCAGGAAGTGCGGGAGGAGGCCATTGCAAACAGAAGAGAAGCCGTTGAAAAGGCCCAGGGACAGGGGACAGAAGGTCCTGGTTAAGCATAAGCCAGGAGGCCAATGTCCCTGGGGCAGAGAGGAAGACTAAGGTGTGAGAAGGCTGGGGTGTGTATTGTGTCTGCCATGTTCCAGTAGCCACATAAGGATGGTCTCATTGATCCTGTTGGGAATTGTCAGATTCCTTGGTAGGAAAAGCCAGAGTTGGGGAGCTCAGGGTCCAGCCAGAGAGTAAACTATGGTTTATTTATCCACTGGAGGGTGTGACAAACTCCATGAATTGCGGGGTTACATTTCCTCAGATGTCACAGAAACAATCTCTCCTCCTTACCTGACCTGGGCTTTGGTTGGATCTGTTGGGTCTCAGAGAGTTATAAAGAAGTTAGGACCCAGATACACAAAGGTGCATTTGCTTTTTTGTTTTAAATTATTTTCAACTTCATGTGAGCACCAATGGTAGTATTCATGTTTATAACAATTGGAGTTGTAAATTTTTCATCATCCTTTTCCTCCTTTCCTAATAAAAAGGTGGGCAACTTCATATAGGTATATATCCATGCTGTCATTTAAAACATATTTCCCTGTTAATCAGAGTTGTGAAAAATGAAACAGATCAAAAGAGAAGAAAAAAAAGAATAAAGTAATTAAAAGATATATTCTTTAATCATTGCAGAGCCTATCACTTCTTTATTTAGAGTATGGAAAGTCTTTTCCTTCTTGAATCTTGTATTTGCCTTAGATCCTTGTGCTCCTCAGAAGAACAGAGTCCTTCATAGCCGATCACCAAGCTTTGTTGCTGATTCTGTATACAATCTTTTCCTGGCTCTGGTCATTTCACTTTCCATTAATTTGGTTTTGTTGTTCTTTCTCAAGTCTGCCTGTTCATCATTTCTTGTTTTACAATATTATTTCATTATATTCCTATACCACAGCTTGTTCAGCCATCCCGCCTTGATGGGAATTCCCTCAGTTTCCACAATGTGCCTCCAGGAAAAGGCTGCTTTGAATATTTTTGCACGTGTAGGCCCTTTACCTCTTTTTATGATCTCTTTGGAATATTACAGACCTACTGATGCTATATTTGATCTAAAGATTGGCACAGTTTGGTTGCTCTTTGTTCATAATTCCAAGTTGCTCTCCAGAAACCTTGGATCACTTCTCATTTCCTCATCAGTGCACTAGTGCCCCAGGATTCCCACATTCTTTCCAGCACTGATCATTTTTGGCCTTATTAGTTCAGCAAATCCCATTTCTGCTTCAACTTCTTACTCTATGTTGCTGAGGGTTGGACTAGATGAATTCTAGAATCCCCTTCAGAACTAAATCAAATGAGTTTTGATGGTTTAGGAATTGGTGACAATCAAGGATGTTGTGGTGGACTTCACTGAGGAGGAGTGGGATCTCCTGGACTCTTCTCAGAAGGAGCTCTACAAGGAAGTCACACTGCAGAATGTCCAGAACCTGCTGTCCCTGGGTAAGGACCATTTCCTCTCTTTTCTTGGTATCCCTCATCAGTTCAAAATGAGCCCAAACAGCACAGAAGTGATCCACAATTTGTTGTATGCCAGAAACTGGATTGAGTGTTCAGTCATCTGAGGGCACCAAGTCTGCATCCATTATGGTGTTGGCTGCACTTTTTTGAGTTACATAATTATCCCTCAGTCAGGCAGCTGACCTTACTGCCACATTTTTTAGATTAAACTCTCTGAAAATGGGCTTAAAAGAATGGGAGAGGGTTCTGGTAAGATGGCACAATAGGACAGGAAATACTTAGCTCCCTAACAATCTCTCCCCTCCTCCCCCCAAACAAAAAATAAATGCCTCACATTCATTTTGAGCAGCAAAAGTGAATAAAAGTTGTCCAGATCTTAATAGGATCTTAGGAGGGATCTTGTCTCCCTAGACAGAGATTTGACTCAAATAAAGGACTATGCACTCTATGCAAACTCTGGTAAGTTAGCCAAGAGCAAGCATCCAGGGCACTGACCTGGGGTCTCGGCCTCCAAAACTTTTACCTCTGGCACAGTGAGGGGCAGGAGCAGGTAATTGAAAGAGAAAAAGAAAGGACCTTGTTCTAGACAAAACTTCTCAGATGAAAAAACATCTCAAAACTCAAAGGGATGATAATGGGTAGTTTTTGATGACGAAATTAAAACTGATTACAAGCTTATGAGAAAATATTCTAAGTTATTATTGATTGGGGACATGCAAATCTAAAACATTGTAATATTATGCTAGGGACACTAATATTGTTGCTGAGATTATGAACTGATCCAATCAATTTGGAGAACAATATAGATATGACAAAAGAGTTACAAAATTATATATGCCCTTTGAGTTCGATATATACTATTAGGTCTATTTGCTAAGATATTTAAGGAAAAAAGAAGCAAATAAAAATGAATTTTTTCTGTCTTTATTTACTGGGGCAAAAATCACAACATTTGTTGTTGTAACTTTTGCTTAATCTTTTAGGAGAGTTAAACACTGCCTTCCTCAAGATGGGTAATCTAAAGTACTTGAAATCTTGTTCATCTTGTAGAGTTTTCATTTTTCATTGAATACCTTTTGAATTTTCCCATTATGTTCATCAAACTCCTTTGGATGTTCACTTTTTTCTCACATGAGTAAATGTGGTACTATCCAACATATCTCTGAAAGCAGTCGACTCCTTATCTGCTCTGTAATTTTCAATTATGCCTTGGCCGAGTTTTCCCTCTAATTAGGAAAAACAATTTCAGCACAAAGAAGACTCTAATCTACTGTCATTAAGTATTTGGTAGTTGTCTCGGCCTTGGGCCCCTGCCTTTGCTGAATGTGTATATTTCATTCGGACAGTACAATTCTCTAATTGTTCCAGTACTTTGATATTCATGTCTCCCATATTATGTATCTCTATTATTATTATTATAATAATTATCATCATTTTTGCTGAGGCAGTTGGCATTAAGTGAGTTGCCCAGGGTCACAAAGCTAGGAAGTGTAATTGTCTGAGGCCAGATTTGATCTTCCTGATTTCAGGGCTAGTGCTCTATCCACTGCACCACCTAGCTGCCTCCAGTCTGTCTCTTTTTAAAAAGGACTTGGGTTATTAAAAGCCATTGCTTACACTGAGTACACCTATGAAGTTTTGTATATTTAGTATGGTCACAAACTGCAGTGATTCTTATGTTACATTCCTATTTGTGTTTATACATGTGTGTATGTCTTTTTGTGTATATGTTTGTCTTCTTCAGATGTAGAAACTGGGTTCACAGTAAATGAGATGAGTAAAAAGCTGGGAATTTTTGTCGAAGAACTCGACCTTCAAAGATTCATAGATGATGGTCCCTTTGACTTCAATTTGAAGGAATTGCATGATTTTATTCTCAAAGAAGATAAATATCAAAAGAGTGATTGTGAACAGTATGAAATTGGAAAAAGATTCTGCTGGACTTCTGTTCTAAATCACAGCAGGAAAATGACTCAAGTAGTGATTTCCTTCAAGGTAGTGAATACAAGAGATGCTTCACTGAAGAGGTAGAGCCATTGGTTACAAGTAATCGATGGGATATAGCTGTGAAATGCAATTCAGACTCCATTGGCCATCAGAAAAGTGATACTGAAGAAATGCTTTCCATAAGTAATAATGATGAGAAGGCTGTCAGTCAGAACTCTCATCTCCTTACTCATCAGCAAATGCATATTGGAAAAGAACCTGAGGAACATAATGTATGTGAATTATCCTCATCTTGTCACTCATCTCTTCCTTACTGTCCTGGAATTAAAAGATCTGGATGTGATCAGTGTGGGAAAGTCTTTGGTTGGAATCCTGTTCTTGATAGCTCACAGAAGGCTCATACTGGAGAGGTGATTCATAAATGTACTGAATATGGGAGAGCTTTCTATTATAGATCATTGCTGCTTAACTATCAGAGAATCCACACTAGAGAGAATCCTTATTTAAGTCTACAGTGTGGAAAGCCTTACATGTGCAATTATTGTGGGAAAACTTTTACAAATATCTCCTGTCTAGCAAAACATGAGAAAACCCACACTGGAGAGAAACCTTTTAAATGTAATCAGTGTGGAAAAGCTTTTACACAGAGTGGCAATCTTGCTGCACACCAGAGAATCCACACTGGAGAGAAACCTCTTAAATGTAATCAGTGTGGAAAGGCTTTCACATCGAGGTCCTATCTTGCTTTACATCAGAGAATCCACACTGGAGAGAAACCTTTTAAATGTAACCAGTGTGGAAAGGCTTTCACATCTACCTCCGCTCTTGCTAGACATCAGAGAATCCACACTGGGAGAAACCTTTTAAATGTAATCAGTGTGGAAAGACTTTCATAGCAAGAGCCAGACTTGCTGCACACCAGAAAATCCACACTGGAGAGAAACCTTTTAAATGTAATCAGTGTGGAAAGACTTTTACATCTAGCTCCACTCTTGCTAGACATCAGAATCCACACTAGAGAGAAACTTTTTAAATGTAATCAGTGTGGAAAGGCTTTCACTTTGAGGTCCTATGTTGCTTTACATCAGAGAATCCACACTGGAAAGAAACCTTTTAAATGTAATCAGTGTGGAAAGGCTTTCACATTGAGGTCCTATCTTGCTTTACATCAGAAAATCCACACTGGAGAGAAACCTTTTAAATGTAATCAGTGTGGAAAGGCTTTCACTTTGAGGTCCTATGTTGCTTTACATCAGAGAATCCACACTGGAGAGAAACCTTTTAAATGTAATCAGTGTGGAAAGGCTTTCACATCGAGGTTCTATCTTGCTTTACATCAGAGAATCCACACTGTAGAGAAACCTTTTAAATGTAATCAGTGCGGAAAAGCTTTTACACAGAGTGCCAATCTTGCTGCACATCAGATAATCCACACTGGAGAGGAACCTTTTAAATGTAATCAGTGTGGAAAGGCTTTCATATGGAGGTCCTGTCTTGCTGCACACCAGAGAATCCACACTGGAGAGAAACCTTTTAAATGTAATCAGTGTGGAAAGTCTTTCACATCTAGCTCCGCTCTTGCTAGACATCAGAGAATCCACACTGGAGAGAAACCTTTTAAATGTAATCAGTGTGGAAAGACTTTCATAGCTAGAGCCAGACTTGTTGCACACCAGAGAAACCACACTGGAGAGAAACCTTTTAAATGTAATCAGTGTGGAAAGGCTTTCACATCCAGGTCCTATCTTGCTTTACATCAGAGAATCCACACTGGAGAGAAACCTTTTAAATGTAATCAGTGTGGAAACACTTTCATAGCAATAGCCAGACTTGCTGCACACCAGAAAATCCACACTGGAGAGAAACCTTTTAAATGTAATCAGTGTGGAAAGACTTTCATAGCAAGAGCCAGACTTGCTGCACACCAGAAAATCCACACTGGAGAGAAACCTTTTAATTGTAATCAGTGTGGAAAGGCTTTCACATCCAGGTCCTGTCTTGCTAGACATCACAAAATCCCCACTGCAGTGAAACTTTTTTTTTGATGATTGTTGGTTGTTTTTTGTTTTTGGATAGAACAGATTAACTGTGGGAACTATACTAGCCATAGGATTGTTCCTCCTCGATCCTCTAATCTAAAATAATAAGGAACGCATTATTACAATAATGATACATGCAATAGAACTGAAGGACTGGAAAGCCTTGAAAAATGATTTATTAAATTCATTATAACTCACAAAAGAAATTCAGGCTTTGCAGATTTGTTTCTTGACATATTTTTCTGTTTGTTTGATTTCATTTGTATGGATTTCAAAATTAAAAATGAAATCAGATATTGATGGTTTCTTTTTGTTATTTTTACCATTGTTGAAGATTTCATTACAAAAATTATTACAAGAAATCATAAAATTATTTTCATGTCATTCTCTTTCTTTTAAATCTAGATCTTGAATCAAGAATTCTTTTAGTTACATTTGTAGATTACACCTAACACTTCTTTTTAAACCAAATATTTAAAAACAAAAGAGCTCAACTCCTCTTAGGAGCAGTTCTCCCAAAGTGACACTTGGCTTTTTCTGAGCTCTTTCTAGGTCCTTCAAGGAAATTTTTGGGGCGTCTGATTGGAAAAACAGGGAGAATATGGCTCAGAAACCATGTCTTCCATCTTGGAGACCACTAGCCAAGCCATCTAGGGCAGGGAATGGGGGCAACAAGCAAAATATTTGGAACACAAACTTTTGAAAGGGTCAATGTTGAAAAATTAACCATGAATGTTTTGTAAATAAAAGGCTTTAATCAAATTTAAAATAATAGTAGCTGTGTTGGTTTTCAACCTCTCAAAGCCTCTTGCTCTTCTTTTGTAAGCTTGTGTGGTGAGTGTAAAGCAGTCTTTCCCTATTAATGTCATATAATGGTTGTAACTGATAGGTAGTTAAGCCTAACTCTGGACATATCCATTGGATATCTCCTATCGATTTCGGAACATCATTTAAGGTGTTTAGCTTCTCTGTTCTTAAAGGAAGTTTTTGTACTCTAAGCACCTTAGGATGTATTTCATATCCTAAATATTGAAGAGGAGTGTGTCTTTGAATTTTCTCGGAGCTACATACAATTGGTAGTTCTTTAATGTTTCTATTATCTTTTGTAGATATGCTTCTAACATTTACAATTCAGGTGCACATCCCAAGATATCATCCATGAAATATGATAACATAAGTTTTCGAAATCCTTTTCTTATAGGAGTAAGAGCAGCAGCCACATCTATTTGACACATAGTTGTAAAGGGCCAGAACTGTGGACAAGTATAATTGAAACAAGGTGTTAACTCAGTGGAATTGATGAGATGATTGTTCTCTAGTTCACATATATACTTAGTACTTAGTAAGGTGATGTAATGGTTTTCTAGTTCCCACATATTCAGGATACTGTAATGATGTAATTGTAATAAGGTATTTAAACTGGGAACAAAGTTAGACTCAGAAGAGAGACTGATCACAACATAACATTTTCACTCTTTTTGTTGTTTGCATTTTTCCCCTCACGTTTACTCTGAAGAAGAGAATACGGTCTCTTTTCCAAGAGATGGGGAGGAGAGAACATGGACAATATAGATTATTCTAGAACATTATAATAAATGTATACATATGTACGCATATGAGGTCACCTTGTGCCTCCTCAAGGAAAAGCTTAGGGATTATAAGAGAAAGAGGACATTTCAAAGATGGAAGGATCTAATAGAAGGACATAGACTTGGGAGGTAGAGCATAGTTAATGAGGGATATTAAAATGGTTAACAAGGCTTGTCTAGAATGTGTGGTAAGCATCTATACATAATAAAACTGGAAAGTTGGGATTAGGTATTAAGGGACTTAAAATGACAAAGGTCATATTTATTGATAGATGTTATGGGAAGATGCCCTAATTTGTTGAGTAGGGAAGGGATATAGTAAAAAATAAATAAATAAATAAACCCTCCTCTTTAAAAAAAAAAAAAACATAAAACATGTTGGCAACTAAGTTAACAGGAGAGGAAAGAGCCGAGTGAAAAAGAACAATGAAGAAGTACAAAGATAGCCAAAGCTTCAACTAGATTTGTAACCTGTGAATGAAGACAAGGGGATAAATGTGAAAAAGGATGGACAGAAACAATGGCAAGATTCAACAACTTAATGGAGAGGGAAAATTTGGGAAAGAAATGTGATGCAAGAAAATCCCAGCAAAAAAAAGAATAAAGTATTTGGTAAAACACACATACATACACAGACACCTACAAAAGAAAATAATACCTTAACAAAACAGAATATACAAAATGGTAAAAGAGGCACACGCGCACACACACACACACAGACACACCCAATAAAGAGAAGAATATCTTAAAAAGTAGAATTGGCCAAATGGAAAAGGAAGCACAAAAGTTCAATGTAGTAAATCATTCTTTAAAAATTGAAATTGGTTAATTGGAAGCCAATGACTGCATGAAAATAAGGAACAATAAAACAAAGTCAAAATGGAAAAAATCGGAGGGAATGTATTTCAATACATCATCCGGAAAAGAACTGATCTAGAAATTAAATCACATAATTTAAGAATTGTTGGACTTCCTGAAACCTGTGGTCAGAAAACAAAACAAAAGTCTATTCACTGTATTTCAAGAAGTTATAAAGGAAGACATCTTTGAATAATGAAGTAAAATAGAAATTGGAATATTCTACCAATTACTTCCTGAATTAGATCACAAAATTAAAACTCCCAGGAATATTATAGTCCAATTGCAGAGCTCCCAGCTCCCGAATGAAATGCTGCAAGAAGCTAGAAAGTATTCTGACCATTCAAATATCATGGAGCCACAATCAGGATGACACAAGATTTCACCATTTCTATAATTAAGGAACAGAGGATTTGGAATATAGTAACTATGGAAAGCAAAGGAACTAGAATTGCAATCCAAGAAATCATCTACCTACTAAAACTAAACTTATTTCTACAGGTAGGAAATGGACATTCAAAGACACGAGACTTTTGTTATTATTATAGCTTTTTATTTACAAGTTCTATGCATGGGTATTAGAATTTTGGTTTTTTTGGGGGGGGCGGAGATTAAGTAGGGAGGTGGCTTTATGAAAATAACTTTGGTGGCTGAATGGAGAATGGATTGAACTGGGGCAGCTACACCAAGAGACCATTGCAATACTTCTAACATCTGGTGATGAGGGCTTGTACCAGGGAGGGGGAGAGGCTGCAGATTGAGAAAAGGCTCTGGATTTGGCAGTTAAGAGAGCACTGGCATTTTGGAGAGAACAGTTTTGGTGGAATAATGAAGCTGGAAACCAGAGTATAGGCAATTCAAAAGAATGGGAATTAAGGTTAGTGAAGGCACTATGGCAGATGGACTGTAATAGCAGAGCATTAGAGTAGCCCAGGTCTGAGGTAGTAAAGTTGGGCACCAGGATAGAATGACTTCTGGAAAAATATTGAAGGGCCTATTGTCACTGGATCATAGTATCTAGGGTGGGGAATAGGGGAGCAGCAAGGTATAAATCAACTGGAAAGGCCGGATGGGGTCATCCATAGATACCTGCTATCAGCAAGGTCTGGCAAAATAATGACTGAGTCTTTTAATCTTAAAATTATATATACATATATATGCATATGAGGTCACTTTCTTCTGCCTCTTTAAGGAAAAACTTACTGCTCACTAAGTAATAATGGTGAGAAGGCTGTCAGAACTCTCATTACTTATCAGCAAATGCATATTAGAAAAGAACCCAATGCATATAATGTATGTGAAGCAACCTTATCCTTTCTCTCATTTCTTCCTTACTAACCTGGAATGAAAAGATTTGGATATGATCAGTGTGAGAAAGTCTTCAATTGCAAGTTAGCTCAGTTTTCCCTCTAATTATTCCAGCACAAAGACTCTAATCTACTTTTATTAAATATTTGGTAGTCATCTTGGCCTTGAGCCCCTGCCTTTGCTGAATGTGTATATTTCATTGGGAGAGGATAATTCTCTGATTGGTCTAGTACTTTGAGATTCATGTTTCACATATTATCCATCTCTCTATTATTATTATTATTATTATTATTATTATTATTATTATTATTGCTGAGGCAGTTGGGGTTAAGTGAGTTGTCCAGGGTCACAAAGCTAGGAATTGTAAGTGTCTGAGGCCAGATTTTTACTCAGGTCTTCCTGATTTCAGGGCTGGTGCTCTATTCCCTGCACCACCTGCAGTCTGTCTCTTCTTAAAAAGGACTTGGGTTATTAAAAGCCATTGCTTGCACCAAGTACACCTATGAAGTTTTGTATATTTACTATGGTCACAAGCTGCAATGATTCCTACATTACATTCCTATTTGTGTTTATACATGTGTGTATGTCTTTTTGTGTATATGTTTGTCTTCTTCAGATGTAGAAACTAGGTTCACAGTAAATGAGATGAGCAAAAAGCTGGGAATTTTTTTGGAAGAACACGACCTGCAAAGATTCATGGATGATGGTGCTTTTGACTTCAATTTGAAGGAATTGCATGATTTTATTCTCAAATTAGATAAATATCCAAAGAGTAATTGTGAATTATATGAAACTGGAAAAAAATTCAGATGATCTTCTATTCTAAATCAGTGTAAGAAAATTATCTTCAAGGTAGTGAATATGCTTCACTGAAGAGGTAGAGCTGTTGGTTCCAGGTAATCAATGGGATATCGCTCTGACATGCAGCTCAGACCTCAGTGGCCATCAGAAAAGTGTTGCTGAAGAAATGCTTTCCGTAAGTAATAATGATGAGAAGGCTGTCGGTCAGAGCTCTAATCTCCTTACTCATCAGCAAATGCCTATTGGAAAAGGGATTGATACTGAGAAAGGAAGTGAGTATAGCTACAGCAGGAGTAAGTGCCTAGAAAAATTAATGAAAATTGAAAGTCATAGGATGCATGAATGAAGCACTAGGAGAGATGTAATGACAGATTATGTTATTCTTGGGCCACTAAATGTTTGGAAATTCCTGATGCTCAGCTCAAATCCATCCTTCGACTTCCTCTCTTCATTTCTAGTAATACTATCTAGACTCCAGTAGAATTTCACACCCTCCTTCTTCATGAACAATTTTTTTTTTTACACATGACCAAAACATTGTTTTGCTATATAAAAAAAATCAGACTCTGAAATATTGTACAATTAGCTTGTGAAGGAAATAAAAAATGTAGGTGGGCATAAATATAGGGATTGGGAATTCAATGTAATGGTTTTTAGTCATCTCCCAAAGTTCTTTCTCTGGGCGTAGCTGGTTCAGTTCATTACTGCTCCATTTGAAATGATTTGGTTGATCTCGTTGCTAAGGATGGTCAGGTCCATCAGAACTGGTCATCATAAAGTATTGTTGTTGAAGTATATAATGTTCTCCTGATCCTGCTCATTTCACTCAGCATCAGTTCGTGTAAGTCTCTCCATGCCTTTCTGAAATCATCCTGTTGGTCATTTCTTACAGAACAGTAACATTCCATAATATTCATATACCACAATTTATTCAGCCATTCTCCAACTGATGGACATTCATTCAGTTTCCAGTTTCTAGCCACTACAAAAAGGGCTGCCACAAGCATTCGTGCACATACATGTCCCTTTCCCTGCTTTATAATCTCTTTGGGATATAAGCCCAGTAGTAACACTGCTAGATCAAAGGGTATGCACATTTTGATAACTTTTTGAGCATAGTTCCAAACTACTCTCCAAAATGGTTGGATTCGTTCACAACTCCACCAACAATGCATCAATGTCCCAGTTTTCCCACATCCCCTCCAACAATCATCATTATTTTTTCCTGTCATCTTAGCCAATCTGACAGGTGTGTAGTGGGATCTTAGAGTTGTCTTAATTTGCATTTCTCTGATTAATAATGACTTGGAGCATCTTTTCATATGACTAGAAATAGTTTCAATTTCTTCATCTGAGAATTGTCTGTTCATATCCTTTGACCATTTTTCAATTGGAGAATGGCTTGATTTTTTATAAATTAGAGTTAATTCTCTATATATTTTGGAAAGGAGGCCTTTATCAGAACCTTTGACTGTAAAAATATTTTCCCAGTTTATTGTTTCCCTTCTAATCTTGTCTGCATTAGTTTTGTTTGTACAAAAACTTTTCAGTTTGGTATAATCAAAATTTTCTATTTTGTGATCAGTAATGATCTCTAGTTCTGCTTTGGTCATAAAGTCCTTCCTCTTCCACAGGTCTGAGAGGTAAACTATCCTCTGTTCCTCTAATTTATTAATAATTTCATTCTTTATGCCTAGGTCATGAACCCATTTTGACCTTATCTTGGTGTACGGTGTTAAGTGTGGATCAATGCCTAGTTTCTGCCATATTAGTTTCCAATTTTCCCAGCAATTTTTATCAAACAGTGAGTTCTTATCCCAGAAGCTGGGGTCTTTGGGTTTGTCAAAGACTATGTTGCTATATTTATTGACTGTTTTATCCCTTGAACCTAACCTATTCCAGTGATCAACTAATCTATTCCTTAGCCAATACCAAATGGTTTTGGTAACTGCTGCTCTATAGTATAGTTTTAGATCTGGTACAGCTAAGCCACCTTCATTTGATTTTTTTTTCATTAATTCCCTTGAAATTCTTGACCTTTTGTTTTTCCATATGAATTTTGTTGTTATTTTTTCTAGGTCATTAAAATAGTTTTTTGGGAGTCTGATTGGTATAGCGCTAAATAAATAAATTAGTTTAGGTAATATTGTCATCTTTATTATATTTGCTCACCCTATCCAAGAGCATTTAATAGTTTTCCAATTGGTTAGATCAGACTTAATTTGTGTGAAAAGTGGTCTGTAATATTGCTCATAAAGTTTCTGATTTTCCCTTGGTAGATAGATTCCTAAATATTTTATATTATCAGTAGTTACTTTAAATGGAATTTCTCTTTGTAAGTCTGACTGTTGGATTTTGTTAGTGATATATAAGAATGCTGATGACTTATGTGGGTTTATTTTATAACCAGCAACATTGCTAAAGTTGTGAATTATTTCTAATAACTTTTTAGTAGAATCTCTGGGGTTCTCTAAATATACCATCATGTCATCGGCAAAGAGTGATAGTTTGGTTTCCTCATTACCTATTCTTATTCCTTTAATCTCTTTCTCAGCTCTTATTGCCACAGCTAGCGTTTCTAATACAATATTAAATAGTAACGGTGATAGTGGGCAACCTTGTTTTACTCCAGATCTTATTGGGAATGGTTGCAGTTTGTCTCCATTACATATGATGCTTACTGATGGTTTTAAATAGATGCTGCTGATTATTTTAAGGAAAAGTCCATTTATTCCTATACTCTCAAGTGTTTTTCATAGGAATGGATGTTGGATTTTGTCAAATGCCTTTTCTGCATTCATGAACAATTTTAAAAGCATAAAGCTCACTATCAGGTTCTCTTTTTCCATTCCTATTGTCTTCATTTCTATCGAAAAGTCCTAATTTCTCCAAATGATCTTTATTTACGTAATCTAGTTTCTAGCACTTCTATTCCTTGGACCATGCTATCGCTGGGCAGTTTCCCATCTAAAAGCTGGCTCCCAAATTAGTGAGATCGAGCACCGAGATTCCCGCGGATCCGTAGCAAGCACCTGGTTCCTGCTTCATCTCGCAGCTTGCTGCTTCTGTGCTTTCAAACTGCTCTGATAGGGACCATTTTTGCCACACGAGAACACCTGGGACACAGAAATGCAGGTTTATGGGCCTCAGAAAAAAGGATAACATGGTGGGGCAGGAGCAGGGGCTGGGCCCCTCCTCGGTCCGAGACCACGGGCCAAGCGTCTGCCTGGGCCTCAGTCTCCAGAAGGAGGGAGCGGGGAGAGGGGGTCAGGCTAGGGTTCCGAGCAGTCCGATGGGCGCCCCCTTCTGGCCGCGGGAGACGGCGCAGGCATGATGGCAGCTGGGGCCCAGGAAGAGGCCGGAGATTAAGACGGGGAGAACCTGTAGTCCCCTTTTAAACCGAGGAGGGGCGCAGGGTTCGCGGAGCGCGGGGCAGGGGTGACGGGACGGAGAGGCAGAGCTGGCCTCTAACTGGGTGGGAGCAGGATAACTCTGATTGGCTCAGAGAGCCCGCTCCGGCCTGGAAGGGGCCAAAGCTGGGCCTCCCAGGGCTCTTCACCCTGGGGGGCTGGCGCGGAGGAGGAGGCCGGCTCTGAGGGCGTGGGCAGGGCGCGGAGGAGGAGGGAGCGGGCAGAGGAGCGTGGCTCCGAGGGGGAGGAGGGAGCGGGCAGAGGAGCGCGGCTCCGAGGGGGAGGAGGGAGCGGGCAGAGGAGCGCGGCTCGGAGGAGGCCGGAGTCCCTGAGGAAACTGGCCACACTCACCCATTTGTCCGAGGGAGGGCAGGGGAAGTACTTGGACAGCCGGGAGTATCCGTGAGACTGAGTGTGCGCAGAGGTCGATTAGCCGGATGCTGTAACCTGACACTGACAGTGAGGGGGAAGAGACTGAGTTTGCGCAGAAGTGGCTAAAGGGCCTGAGGATAACCTGAAACTGCGTGGGCCTGAGATTGAGCATGTGCAGAAGCGGCTAACGGGACTGCTGTAACCTGAGACTGACCGTGAGAAGATGAGACTGAGCGTGCGCAGAGGTCCATTAGCGGGACCCTGACACTGACTGGGGGAAGAGACTGAGCATGCGCAGAAGCGGCTAAGGGACTGCTGTAACCTGAGACTGACCGGGAGAAGATGAGACTGAGCGTGCGCAGAGGTCCATTAGCGGGACCCTGACACTGACTGGGGGAAGAGACTGAGCATGCGCAGAAGCGGCTAACGGGACTGCTGTAACCTGAGACTGACCGGGAGAAGATGAGACTGAGCGTGCGCTGAGGCCAGTCATGACCCTGGGGTTGGCCTCCGGGAAGAAAACGACTTTCTGGGGGATCCCGAAGGCAGGTCTAGGGTGGAGCATCAAGTGGGCTTTCCGGACACTTTCCTGGCTGTCCCCGACATGAGCGCTCCCTCCCCCCGTTTTCACCTCCTGACCTTCCTGGCTTTCTTCAAGTCCCGCTCCCAGGCCTGCCTTAAACCGGAGCCTTGCGCCCCTCACCTCCGCCCGAGGCAGCGCCCTGCGTGATCACCTCCACTTTTCCCCGTAAGAATCCTGTTTGACCCGAATTCTCTTCCCGGGGAGTTCTCGCGCAATCCTCTGCCCGGGACGAGGTTTGCTTTCTCTGCTGCCCCCTCGGGTCGGTTCTTGGCGTCGACAGCCGTTCCTTTCTCCTCCCGGAAGCTCTTTTCCCCAACAGAATCTCTTCCCTTTCCCACAAGAGAGCGGGAACATCCTGCGGGCCGCTTCCGCCGTACCGGCCCCATACGCCGGCGCGCCTGTCGTTTCCGGTTGCTCTCCCGCCTCCGTTGTTCAGTGCTGTGGTTCGATGACGCCGGGGCCTCGTCACCTGGGCCTGATGTTTCCCGTCCTCCTTTCTCTCCCAGCTCTGATTTCTTGTCTGGAAACCAGAGCTGTGTTCCCCCCCCACCCCCCCAGTCTCCAGCCACTGTCCTCTCCATCCAACCTGCGTTCACTTCTCGACATCTTTATTGTCTCCCCATCCCAAGCCAAACCCACAACGGTCTCATCCTCAGCTGCTCCCGGCCAGAAGCCCGTCCACCGCTCCCCACTTTTCTCCCTTCGTGGCCCTTCCCCCACTTCAGGCTCCACTGTCCCCCTGGAGAAGGGAGACGTCCTGAGAAAGGAGCTTTGGAACCAGCAAACCTGCGCAAGCCCTGGCTCGGCTGCTCTTGGGACCTCGCTCTAGTCCCTCACCCGCTCTGGGTCTCAGTGTCCTCAGCGGTGAATGAGTTGCCTTCTAAACCATGTTCCCATGGGAGGGGGCGCGGACACCTCGTGATCCCCACAGAGATGATTCTTCCCCCGTTGTCCATGGCGGCGAGCAAATGCCGGGAAAGTCTTAGCCCAGAAATTTTCTCTCAGTTCCGCTCCTTCTGTGTCTGTCTCACCCTGACAGCTCATCACCGGCCGGTCTCTTTTCTCCCATTAGCCTCCTGGGCCTGGTCCCCCCACCCTTGTCCTTCTGACTGTAGCAGCTGGGCTGCCCAGGAGAAACCACTTGCCTGGTCTCCGTGGCCCCTTGAAAGCATGTTCCCCAGCGGGTCATCGTCATTTTCTTCGTCACCGACTTTTCCTGAAACGACCTCCCTCTGTGCGGTATCTGACTCGGATACGTGCAGCCCCTTCAGGGCTGGCCGGGGCCTGCAAGGACCCAGTCCGACAGCCTGCCCTGCCTCCCCCTTGCCTGCCCTTTGGCCACCAGCCTCAAGGCCAGGACCGGGGGGTTGCCCGTCTCCTTCATCCTGGTCGGTGCTGAGAAAGCCACCCAGGCAGCTCTGTGATCTTAGCGAGCCTTCCGCCTCGGGGTCAGGGGGGGGAGCTGTGCCTGTGGGGTCAAAGGACCTAATTCAAATTCACTGCTAACTTACTCCTCCTGTGATTTGGAACAGGCCACTTAACTCTCTGAACCTCAGTTTCCTCATCTGTAAAATGGAAGTGTCGACACAGACAACCTGTGAAGTCCCATCCAGCTCACAACCTGGGATCCTTTGACTGATCAGGAGATCAAATGCTGGTCCCCTGAGGCTTTCCGTTGGTCTCTCTCATGCCTTTATATCTTCCTGACTCAAACCAGCCCTGCTGGGTTTCACTATCCATTTTCTGTGCAGGACAGATGGATCATGACCATGAATGTGTGTTTCTGGGGGTTACCCGTGTACCCCTATGTAAATGGGAATGGGCCTGGAGACGTGACCTTAACATCTCCATCCCTTAGAGGACAGTGGAGGAAAGAATTAATGAGTGAATGAATAAATGAATGAATGCACAAATAAAAGTCTACACTGAATGCTTACTCTTTGGATAGCATTGTGCAAAATATTATAGACACACCTGGCAAAAGAGCCCTAGTCTGTCTCAGCGTTTCAGTCTCATCCCCTCAAGAGTACAGCAGTAAAGCAGATTCTAAAGTCTGTTCTTTCCACTGATAAAATAAGTCCATCATTGGGTCTTGGGTGACTTCCTTTTGTTGGATCCACATGGGAAATCTTGCATAGTCATAGCATAAGACAGATCCTGCTGCTGCCTTGTTTTATAGAGGATTTTATTTTATTTTATGTTTTAAAGCTTTTTATTTTTCATAATATATTTATGGATAATCCTGCAACATTAGTTTTTGGCAAAACCTTGTGTTCCAGTTCCCCCCTCCCCGCCGGCTCCCAACCTCCTCCCCTAGGTGGCAAGTAATCCAATATATGTTAAACATAGTAGAAACATATGTTAAATCCAATATATGGATAGATATTTATATAATTATCATGCTTCAGAAAAAAATAATGAGGAAAATCAAATGCAAGCAAACAACAAAAAGAGTAAGGATGCTATGATATATCATGGAGGGTTTTATTGGAAGCTTTCGCTAAACACATGTAAGGGAATATAAGACTTTGTTTTTTATTTCTGGGAAGATTCTAAAAGGAATTATCCATGCAATATTTATCTAATGAACCTTTTTAGGAAATTCAGGCACCAGTCCCAAGAGCTGACCTGATATCCTCAGAGTTACAAGCTGGTCATTTAAAAAATGTTCCAAGTAGACGTTGATTTTTACCAAAGTCATTGATAAAGCATCTTCTCTTTTTCTTGACAGATGTGAATCACACAATTGGCAGGTGATGGATTCAAAACTGACTGAATGGTCCAAATCCCAGAGAACTTTTTAATAAAGTGTAAGAAAAACTCCCTATTTGGGATTTTTACATTTTGTCTTTTATTCTGAGCCTGAGACACCGAAAAAGAGAGTACTTCCATATGCCCAGCAGAAACAAAAAATATGATGAGTTATAAAACCATAAATTTCTCATTCATGTTTTTAAATGTTTTGTAAAGTATGAAAAAATTTCATGTGACTTTTACAACTCTTTGGCATGTCTGTGCTTTAGTTTGAACTATCTTTTTTGCTGTTGTTGAGCCCTCAATCTCCTCTCTTCATTAAAAAGCAAAGGGGGGACCCCTTTTATCAAATAAAACATAGTTAAGCAAAACATATCCACCCAGTAGTCACCTCCAGAAATAGATATCTCATTCTGATCTTGAATCTGGACGTTGATACCATGATTCCTTATAGGTCCCATGGAAGCATTGTGGGACATGGCACTGATCCATATTCTTAAGTCTTTGGAAGTTATTTTTCTTTAGAATGCTACTTCTAAAAAGTATCCTCCAATATCAGATCAGAATTCTGTGAAATAGTCTCTTTCACCAGCTTATTGTACATGGTAAGTTCCATTATATCGAATAACCACAATTTGTTTCAGCCATTCCTCCCCTGTTGAAGAGCAAATCTAAGGCCCCTCTATAATTCCAGTTTTTCCATTTCTGTTCTCCCCCTATATTTTTCCCTTTCAGGATCAGAAAGTTTGTTTATTTGAGACTATACTCACCCTGCGAGTGTCCTTATTCTTTCCTCTCTTTCCTATCTTCACTTGTTTCCTTGTTGAGTCTGGTGTACTGGTCCTCTGGTGTGTGTGTGTGTGTGTGTGTGTGTGTGTGTGTGTGTGTGTGTATGTATACACATGTTCATCTCTCCTGTGTCCATTCAGAATGAGATTCATCTCTTTTCTGCTCCCTGACTTTTCCATATTTATCTTCTAATATTCACTCTAACAGTAAACAGCTCCTTCCCACCTTCACTGAAGCAGAAGCCTTGCTAAGATCACAGAGCTTGTAGTGCACTTTCTAGAGCCCCCACCAAGGGTGCCAAAATACACCGTTCAGACTAACTCTCTGGAGGATCTCAAGCCCAGCCTGAGTCCTTGGTCTTAGTGGAGGAGGGATGAAGGCGGCACCCACGAGGTCAAAGATGGAGTCCTTTATTTCAAGTTCTCTCCGCTCTAAATACCTTAGTACAGTTCCATCACTACAGCACACTGAATATGTGCCAACTGTAAGCACTCTGCTATTAACATGTAAATGCCTCTTTTACTGTATCTCTGTTTCAAGTAGAACCCACTACTTCTCAGGAAGGTCAAAAGCCCTTAGGGGAGATGGGGAGCTGAACCAGACATGGTCAGCAGGTTCCCTCTGGGTAAAGGGTCTTATACCTCACCCAGAGTTGCCCCACTGTCTGTGACCATCTATAAGAGCTTACTGGGTGAATTTCTCAGAAACCCCATGATAAGAAGTGATGAATTCTGCCTGTCTTCCTCTGTCCTCTGTTGGCATGTTCCTCCTTCTGCTCTTCCTTCTCTTTACTATTTTCAAATCCTCAAATCAAAACTAACTCCTATAATGCCTTTTAAAAACATTAAGACTCCTTTGGAACTATGCCCCAAAGGGCCATCAAACTGTGCCTCCCCTTTGACCCTGCAATGTTTCTACTGGGCTTATGTCCCAAAAAAGATTTTAGAGGAGGGAAAGGACCCCACATGTGCAAAAATGTTTGTAGTGGTAAGGAACCGGAAACTGAGTGGATGCCCATCAATTGGAGAATGACTGAATAAATTGTGGTATATGAATATTATGGAATATTATTGTTTGGTAAGAAACGACCACCAGGAGAATTTTAGAGAGACTTGGAGAGACTTACATGAACTGACACTGAGTGAAATGAGCAGGACCAAGAGAATATTGTACACGGCAACAAGAAGATTATTTGAAGATCAACTGTCACGGATTTGGCTCTTTTTAACAATGGAGTGATTCAAAGCAATTCCAATAGACTTGGGAGGGACAATGCCATCTCAGAGAGCTATGAAGACTGAATGTGCATCAAAAATAGTATTTCCATCTTTTTTTGTTGTTGTTTTTTGTTTCACACCCCCCCCCCCATTGTTGTTTTTTTTTTCCCCTTGTTCTGATTTTTCTTTTTTTGGGTGCAACATGATGAATATGGAAATGTGTTTAGAAGAATTGCATGTGTTTAACTTAAAAAAAGAAAAGAAAAGAAACATTAAGGTGGGACAGCTAGGTGGCTCAGTGCATAGAGTACCAGCCCTGAACTCAGGTCCTTTGAACCTAACCTATTCCATTGATCAACTAGTCTATTTCTTAGCCAATACCAGATGGTTTTGGTAACTGCTGCTTTATAATATAATTTTAGATCTGGTACAGCTAGGCCACTCAAGGTCATTCCTTCATGCACATGTGCCGTCTTGTGTTGGTCCCTCCTTTGGCTCATATAGATTTATGGTTTCTGAAACCCTCTGAACTCTGGTGTTTACATCTCAAAGTTTTGATTCATCCCCAGTCTTTCATCAGAAATACTTAATACTTCTCTATCATGTTAAAGTCTAGTTTTCTTCTTCTCTAGAATTAAGCTTAGCTTTGCTGGGTAAATTATTCTTGGTCACAAACCTCTCTTTTGCCTTTGGTGATACAGACAGTTCTCCATTAATGTAAACAGATCATTCTACAGATCTTCCCCTCCCAATCAGGGCTCTGTATGGCCCAGAAGCTTGAGTAGCTTTAGGACCTGGACTCCCCGTCACGTTGGAGCATCTCCAGGCCCTGGAAAGCTGTAGACCCCTGGCAAAGTGCTGTGCCAGCATCACTGCCCCCACTACCCTTGCGCAGCCAATAGGCTGGGAGCTGGAGCCAGAGCCTCGCCCAGGAGTGGGGTCATGCTGGGGAGTCAGATTAGCAGGCGAATTTATGTGGAGCCAGCATTGTCTGAAACATATCCCAAGATTTCAAATCTCTGGATTTCAGTAGAAACTGCCCTGTCTTGTGTGATCCTAAGAGTGGTTCTCTGACTCTTGTACAGCTTCCTTCTGGATGCTTCCAAGATTTTCTTTGATATAGGAGCTCTAGCTTTTTGTTAGGGCATTCCTGGGCCTTGGCTTTTGGGGTTGGGGCATTCCTAGGCTTTTCTTTTAGGAGGTGGTCCGTGGATTCTTTCTGTCTTCACTTTGCTCTCTGACTTTGGTGTTGTGTGGACTGCAGGAAGAGGAGCAATAGAAAATTGGGCCCAAATGTTTAAAGAGAGAGGTAAGTATTCCAGAAGAGTGGGAGGAGGACAGGTGGGCAGGGAAGGGGGGTCAGTCACTTAAAGCCCCAGTTCACTTTTTCATCCTCAGAATTGCTTTTCTTTGTGTAGTCTAGAGCTTAGCCACGGTTACCACCTTGCTCCTCACACTGAACACTCTTCCTTCCCTTGCTGTGGCTGTACCCCTTTCCTGAAAGGTACTCAGCAGCCACCTCTGCCCTCCCAACACTTTTATTAGCTTTCTTTTCCTTATGCCTTATGCCTCTCTGTTGCCATTGACCTCCATATCATTCTCCACACTTGCTGGCCTTGGAAGCCACACAGATCCCGAGGTGTCTTTCACAGGAACTTTTTCTATGCTCTGTGTGCCCATCCCAGGTGTTGACTGTTTTCAACCAATGTGTAGAATTGTCTGGTTTCCGCCACTAAATTTGTCCCAGGAGATTGGGGCCTGTTTGGGGGGGAGGTCTCTGCAAGTTTAGGAGAGGGGTTTTCTCACTGTTTGTCATCACATTTGACACGCATTCTTCTCTGGTTGTGAAGTCACTTCAGTCATGTCCAACTTTCTGTGACCTTTTGGGGGGTTTTCTTGGCAAAGATATTGAAGTGGTCTGCCATTTCCTTCTTCAGCTCATTATACAGATGAGAAAACTGTGGCAAATTGAGTAAAGTGACTTGCCCAGGATCACAGCTAGCAAGTGTCTGAGGCCAGATTTAAACTTCTGACTCCAGACCTGACCATTTATATACTGTGCGTCCAGCTGTCCTGTTCTGCCTTTAACTTTATTAAAAAGTGAGAGGAACATCAAATACCATATGACCAAGGAGAAATCTTTTGGCTACTCTTAGAACCTTCAACCATTCTGCCAAGCATTTCTCAAGCATTCACGGGTAGGGGAAAGTGTCTCTGCTCTAGGACCCACATTCTCTCAAGTATAAAGTTTATTTATATTAACACCTGATTTGGGTCCTAGGGATTCTGGCCTTCCCCAAGTCTGCTCAGTCCATCCCCTGAAAAGATTTGAGTCCAGATGCAGGATGAGGAAAGGGGAGGATACCTCCAGTCTTGCTTTGGGACTGGACAGCGAGAGGGGAAAAAAAATGGAAGTGTAAATAGACACGGGAGCAGGTGAAAGGAGTCAGAGGGAAGACAAGCCAGTTCCAGCTGAATTAGGTTATCCTCCATCTCAGCAGAGTCCAAAGAAAGAGGTTTAGGGAGGGAGTTTGGGCTTCAGGATGGGGTATATGACAAAGGATCAACAGGTGAAGAAGTGAAGACCTAGATCAGGAGCTTTGCTGGTCTAAGCCCGGCCCTGTAGCATTCTTCAGAACCATTGGCAGCTTTGGGAGAGCGGAGGAGAGAGTGGTTGCAGGGTAACGCTGCAGTTACCGCGTGACTGGTTTGGGGATGAGGAATGGCTCCAAAGTCACCTTTATGACTTCTTCCCATTCCTCAGTTCAGTCTCCGAAAGCTCCTGCTGTTGCCCAGGACAGGAGTCCAGAGGAAGTTCATTCTCGGGAGCTGCTGACCGCCAGAGCCCCAGTAAGTGATGCAGCTTCCATTGTCCTGCATGGCCATAGCTCGTCCAAGTTTCATCCAGAGGGCTCAGCTTTGAGTATTCTTTCCCAGAATATTTGGAACCTTCCACTGGACGGCACAGAGTTCACAGAACTTCTGGAGTGGAATTGGGAATCCCAGCATCCTGCTTTATTTACATTTAGCCATATTTTGCGGCTTGTCTGAACATCAGTATCCCAAGTCTGACAACCAGTGAGGGGGCTGGACCAAACAGATGTTTTTCAGCTGCTTGACTTTGTTTGTTTCCTCATCGATGTCCTTTGACCCTCCTTTCTCCGGACCGGTCCCTTCACCCACTGTGAGAGCAGTCTTCTTGTGGAGCCAAGATGACCGTGCCTTGGCTGTGGCAGAAATAAAACTCCCCAAAGTCAGTTGGGGTTCCTTCCCGAGCGCTCTGTGTCATCCTTGGAACTCGTCTGGGGCTTCGGTGCCTCAGCTCCCTGGAATCTCCTGAAGAGCTGAGCAAGGCTTTTCCTAACTTAGTCCCTGTTGCTTGGTCCTTTCAGTCATGTCTGCCTCTCCATTTGGGGTTTTCTTGGCAAAGATAGTGGGGTACTTTGGCATTTCTTTGAGGAAGTGACACAACTCGTGTCTACAATGGCACTCTTCCCTGCACCACTCTGCAGTCCATCCTAAGTGGAGAGCAATAGCCAGCTTCATCTTTGTCTTCCATTTCAGATCTCATTTCACTAATTGTTTGATTTACCATTTGTTTAATTTATCCATCATTCAAGTCCTTACCTCTAAATCACTATTTCCTTCTTATTTTAAGTATTCTTTTTTCTGTTGTTTCTTCTCTATAACAACTCAGAATTAATAAATAGTCAATACTGAGTGGTCAGAACAGGAAGTTCCCCACACCGATACACACAGCTAACTCCATTATTTTCTTTGAACTGTGAGAAGCATGGTCCCTGGCTGAGCAGGGGATGTTTCAGGATCCACTGACATGTTTCAGGGATGTTTCAGGATCCACTGACATTCAGCGACATGGCCGTGGACTTCTCCTGGGAGGAGTGGAGACGCCTGAGCCCGGCCCAGAAGGACCTGTACAGAGATGTGATGCTGGAGGCCTACGAGAACCTGGTGTCTGTGGGTAAGCTCTGCCACCCCATACTGCTCCATTGTTCCCCGGCTGTCTCATTTCCAGCAGCTGTGGGGGGTTTGAAAAGTAGAGATATTCACATGCAACATAGAAAGAGACTAACATTCCTTGGAGCCCAAAGCTAGTCCTTTCCAAGCACAAATTCTTTGCTTTTCTACAGCTGGAAATCTTGTAACCTGACCTTCATGGCCCTGAGCTTTCCTACCCTCTACCCCTAATCCTTAAGAAGGAGAGGCTTGTTAAAGCACCAGAGCAGAGCCTGAAAGTTGGAAAAGATCCTATATTTTAACACATCATACATCAAATTAAATTTTCTTTCTGGGCCCAAATCAGATAATTTGTACAGAAACACAAGAGGGTATTATGAGAGGTCTATTGTACCAGTCTCTGTACCTTTTCAGATTTCTTTTTTCCATGGAGAGAAAGAAGCTAGGATTGGATCTTGAGATGGATTTCTCCAATCCTTTCCCATTATTATCCCCAGGACCAGAACTTCCATTTTCCAAACCATATGTGATCTCCCAATTGGAAGGAGGAAAAGCCCTATGGATGCCTGAGGTAGAAGTCCCCAGAGACCCCTGGCCAGGTGAGAGAATGACAATGGGCCGATGGAATCCATTACAACTGGAAGTTTAGTGGGCCATCCAAGTAACGGAACTCTTGAAATGTTATGCATCTCTTTTAACCAATTATTCACTTGGGATGATTCTTGGTATTTAATATTGCTGATACATACTTCATTATACTTCAGAAATATTCTTATTTGAGATATTTGATGCAAAGAGGTTTTTTGTTAACTCCAGTTAATCACTTTTCTTTTTTATCCTACTTGTGTTGATTTTTATTAGGGCAAAAGCTCT